>CM066599.1:6077500-8477500 GCA_033816785.1 Picus viridis | reverse complement strand
TAGCAGGAAGAGAGATGTGAAAACGGAGCTCTGCTGGCAATTCCAGAATAGCTGGGTGTGAGTAGAAAGCCAGTTGATGCCATCAGCCACCCAGCTAAGGCTTCAGTGAAGCCGAAGCACACAAATAAAATGTATCAGAGAGAACGGAAAACTCCAGCAGGCAAGTGGGGCGAGTGGCAGAGGACTGGGGTGTGAGGCTGCTGTCAATGCACAGCAGTCATTCACTGCTCTTTCACAGCCCACTTCAAACCTTGCTCTAACAGTGGTAGAGCAGAACAGCTTTACACTGCTTCTGTTTTGCTCATTGAGACATATCTATTTATTTTATTGACAAAAGCAAGTTTTCCACCTTCTCAGCACTGCAGAACCAACACAGGGAGCAGATTCCCCTGCATGCATCATGAGACACAGCACAGCTCTTGCTGCCAGCAGCTTTTTCTGAGGAATGGCAGATGCAGGCAAATACATACCAGCTGGTAGAAAAAATCAAGTCCTGATGTCTCATATGAGGCTTGACTTTTACCTTCTCATTTGAGAGGTCTCCTTTCAAGCAACACTAGAGGCCTTGCAAAGCTGCACACATGCCATTGTTCTAAAAAATTCTATAATCGTGTCTTGTGAACAGATATGAGTCATGAGCAAAATTCTGAAAGCCAAAAAGGCTTCAAAATCAATTGAAGTAATCATCGCATTACCATCAGTGCTTCCTAAATCCTTCCTATAACTCATTTTGGCTTTTTTACAGATAAAGGTAATGGAGATAAAGAGGCCAACTGGCCAAGCAGGTGGGGATACAGGAGAAGGAAAGCAAACCAACAGAGTTAGATAAAAATGATGCCTGGACCTAGGGGAAAGGAGAGGTGGAGAAAGCAGAGAAAACAACCAAACACTCCCCCTATGCTCCTGAGTGTTTTTCTACCTTGAAACACAAACAAGGGGGTTGTGGGAGAGTAGGTAATCAAATGTGTTCTCCCCCTCCATTTATTTGGACTGTTCAAGTAAGCCATGCCCAGAACCTCTAAGAGTCTGCAAAGCTGTGGTTACAAACCCAGCTGCAGCTCAGGATGTGGTTTCATGCAGAGCTTTGGAATGGCCTCACTCATCCTCAGGAGCCTCTAGATGAGAAGCATTCACTGCACTTCCCTCTCTTGGTGATGGTATATCATATTATTCTTACAGCTGACACAGCTTTATGTCCTAAGCAGAGGAACATCATAAGACAGAGTCAAAACAAAAGAAATAGCAAGAACTAAGGACAGAGGCCAGAAATTTATTTGTTTTGGAGCCTTGCCTGCAATAACACAGGAAGAAGGTAGTAAAGAACCCTATTAAGCTGAGCTGACCCAACCAAAGCCCAATGTCATTAGCCAGAAGACAAAGAAATGAGGAAGGAATGATGAGTACTGTAACAATAGCCCTCAAAACTGGAGGCAAGGTGGTACAAGGCCCAGAGCAAGTATGAGAAAAATCTGGGATTCAGCAGATGCTGCCCTAGCACTCAGTGTATGCTGCAATGTTTCTCTGATAATGAAACAAGGTTCCTCCTGCATCACTTCTAACTTCCAGAAAGTATCGATGTGAACACACTACATTGCTCCATAAAGCCCCATGGAAGCAAGTCACAATCTTCTTGTCAGTTCATAGCTAAAAGGCACTACACATATATTTATTTCCACCTACTCATAAAGCCTCCATCACCATAGTAACTTATCCTTCTGTTAATACTACACAATATCTTCCTTTATTCAAGAAAGGTAAAATACAGTTTTCAATTATCAGCACTCAAGGTCACTGCATGATTTCCACAAGTGATCTCCAGAGCACGTCATGGCTTGCCAAATTCCATGCTACTGGTGATGACTGCTGATTATTTGGCCTGGGGTAGGAGCAGGGAAAGGGAAGTCTCCTCCAACAGGGCATCCAAAATAAGAGTGCACTGGAGCACAGAAGAGAGCAATATTAATTCTTGCCTTCTCTTCAACATCATGCCAAATAAGTGCTCTAAATACTGGATTCTTTTCTAATGCTTCACCTAAAAGAGACAAACAACAAGAAAAAATAAACTAACAAACAAAAAGGCAAGAGAGAGAATCTGAGTCCAAAGAAAGGCTGCAGGCACCAGTTGCTGCATATAATCACTGAAAGCTGTAGCACTGTGGATATATTTCTGTTTCAGTTTTTCATTATTAAAAATGGGCTGCAGCTGATTCATAGTTTTGCTGCAATCAGATGAAACTCAATTACCATCACAGCACAAACCACTTCTGATGCAGACCCTCAGAGTGCCAGGAAGAAATACCTCTCTATTTCTAAGGCACTAATTTCCCCCGTGGCACATACAGCTCATTTAACCACAGATGTTAGGAATTCTCTACAAAACTTTGTATGACTCAAAACTATACAGGCAGGTATACAGGGTCTGAACTTCCCAGTGGAGCTAAAATGTTCCTTTTCAGAGAACTTTAATTTGCCATTGACTATGGCACTATATTGCAGCATCATCAAAACACAAATCTTTCCACTGTGAGAGGGAGCTTGCCTCTGGCCACCTGAAGAAGAACCACCCACCTGGCCCTACCTATATCCTACCTGCACCCTGCAGATCCAAATCCTGCTCTCTCCTATCTTTCTTTCATCTTTCAAGTGAAAGCTGTTCTCACAAGCCCTCCAATTTTCTTTAGAAACACCATGGGGTAAGCAGCAGGGTGGAAATGACGTTTACATTTTTGACAGGCATTCAGCATAAGCAGCAGGAGCAATAATGGCTTGTCACTCTGCCCATCTCCTTTTGTTTCTTCCCTCCCTCTGACCTGTCATTTTCCTTTGGAATTGCCCACAAAAAAAAAAAAAAAAAAAAAAAAAAAAAAAAAAAAAAAAAACAAAAAAACAAAACACAACAAACAAACAAACAAATTTACTTCCATTTTCCCTGAATGTTAGACAGTTTCTCTGTGCATGCACTTTTGGTGGATTCTTCCTACAGAATTGCAGCCCAAAGGGTGCTGGTAGGCAGAGACAGCAGCGCAGCTGAGATTGGGAGTGTTGCAAGAATCAACAAATCATTACACCAGTACTGTGTATTCCAGGCAATTTGCACCCACTATATATTTATAGGTATATATTTATGCAAAAATGAAGCCCAGGTTCAGAAAGAAGAGAGATTTGGGCATCAGGTAAATTCAGGATGCAGCATACAGAAGCACATGGAAGAAGCGATGACAGATCAGGATTATTAGGAACTGGGCAACAGAGGAGAATTAAAGTTACACCATGCCTTCACCTTTCTGTCCTGCTTCAGGGGTTGTCAGTGAAGTCATATCTCCATTGGCAACATCACAATCATCTCCACAGCAACAAATGTGATGCTGAACACCACAATATCTATTTTTAAAGAAGTAGGAGGAAAACACAAATGTAGAGCATGTAGGGGTTGAACAGCCACACAAATCTAATGACTATAATAGGAGGTACACAAAAATATTCACTGAAAAAAAAAGAGGCCAAGTAAAATCAGCTCCTGAAAATGTCTCCAAGTGTAACATGTCCTGGACCCTTCATTACATCTCACGGACAAAGATAGCAAAGAAGTCAAAGAGGCAGCAAAAATCTCCTGCAGTTGGTAGTGCTGCCTCTCCTGCAAGATGTTCCCCAGTCCACAAAGCCAAATGAGGCCAGTTGCAGGAGAGGTGCTGCACAACCATGAATGAAATACCCATGTGTGTGACTGGCATAGTAAGAGGGACTGGCTTATGAAAGGACGAGTGTAAGCTGGTGTGTTACACCGTTAAAGTGCAGTTACTTCTGAGAGGGGAACCACTTACCCTTAGAAGGATCCAAAAAGGATTTCCAAGATGTAAGGGGATTAAAGTGACAGGAAGTTTATTTTCCAAGTCTGATCTAATGTATCCTACAGTCACTGCCTTTAGTTTCATTTAGCTGTTGCTAAAAGTCCTAGGAAGTTTCTGTTATGATCTGTATTATCCAAGCTTATGAAAACCTCTTCAGGTTAGTTTTTGGAAACACTTCTAAGATTTTGGACTGAAATATTAAATGATAAACATCTCTTAAAATGCATTTGTGAATTTGAAATCTTACTGACTAGTTTTGTCTAAACCTTTCTCCTCTGGTCAGGAATTCTGACCAACTTAGTAGTCAGAGAGTGGGACACATGAGAGAAAAAGCCCCTCCTCTACTCATCCTTGAGAAAAGAGCTTTGGTTTAAGACACAAGCTGCAAGTACCAAGAATGTAGTGGTCTTCTCTAAGCCTGCAGTAACTTTGTCTCTGCTGCACTTAATTATTCCATTTCTGAGACGATTTAAAAGCTATTTTGCTATAAGGCCCAGTAGGGCTTCACACAAAAGGCAGAAATGGATTCACTTTGTCCTCTCTCATCCTCTTCTCTGCCATTCCTGAGCTCTCAGTAATGCTCTCTCTTATGCATGAAGAAAGTAAGTGGGATGCTGGTAATCAGCAAGTGCACTGCTGGGTGGGACAGGTCCTTCCCACTGCATCTGACTGTTTACTTGCAAAAAGAGCCCCAATGCTTGAAAACTAAGAACATGAGGTAAGAGCAGATTTGGGCAAATGAGTAGTGGTGACCTGTGCTGCCTCCAAACCCCTTATGTCACACTCTAGAGAACATTGCTGTTCCCCACGTTGGGGAGTTGCAAATTGTAATCAAATTTATGCAAAATAGAATTCTAAAAAGATGGGGGGGAGGGAAAAAGCTACATTTAAACTTTATATGGGCAATACAGTGCTGGAAATATTTTTTCATTGGTGCTATGAGTTATATTTTATGCTGCTTTTCCTGTGCACTGTGCATGCTTTGAAATCAGAAATTGATCACTGAAACTGGCTGATGGTTTCTGCTGAATGCACACTAACAAGAAGGGGGACGAGAGAGTACAATAAAGAGTGGAGAATGAATAGGAATACTTTTCACTGCAGGAGTAATATATCTTTCTTCAAAATGAGTCTCTCTTCTCTATGGTTTGATAACAAAATTTGAATGTCTTCAGCCTCTCTGTGTTTCATCTGGAACTATTTTAGGCTCTGGGAGGGTTTTCAGAGAATATTGGGAGTGGGAAATGTTTGCTCTGCTGGCCAGGGGAACGCAGATCTAGATTCCTTTCCTCTCTGTAGCAAGCTAAATGAGTGCCCACGCTCTAGGAAGCTGCCTTTTGCCAAGCAGGCAGGTCTTCAAAGTTTTGAAAGGCATTCAGCCTCACCCTCTAGCACTGCTGAAACATTTTTCATGCTACAGTGAAAATACTTCTTCAGGACAGAAAATCAATTTCCTTCCCAACTCCATTTTTACAAAAATAACAGCAAGTCAGAACAAACCCACCTACTAAATGTTTCCTTCATGCTTTTAGAGATTTCTCTTCCTCTATGCCTTATAATAACTGCAACTCATAGATGCATAAAAAAAGGAGCAATAACAAGGTAACAGCACAAGAAGCCTTCCTACAACAGCACAGCCAGCTGCCTACAAGAGAGCAAGGCCCCTCAGTCCCTTGCACAGATGTGCCCAGGAAACCACAAATCTCACCCAAATTAGTCCCACAGACACATACAGCAGGTGCCTGGCAGTGACCCTTGCATACTTCAGGAACAATTTCTGCATTTAGAATCGTGCATGAAATAGTAAAACCAAAATCTGATCAGAAATGGTGAGACCTCCATTGAATGGAAAAAACCCAATTCTTTAAGCAAGCAAGGTTTGTGGAACAAAGCTAATGCATATTCTTCCACCACATCAAGGGAAGCTCCAACAGTTGTTAAATGCATTGAAATTGCCTTGAATCAGGAAAAATGAATCCTCTCTACAAAAGATCCTCAATAATGCTTGCATAACAAAAGAGTGAAATTACTCAACTAAAAGCCAGAGCACTCTGAGCATTTGTCACGTTTCTGTGTTTGTGGTATAAAGCCATCAGGCAGGACTGGCATGGCAACCCACAGAGAAAGCAAAAAGTCTTGTGAGTGTCCATCGAGAAATTGTTGAGTTGGTGCACAGCAAAACAGGTCCAGGGACTTTCACAGCAAGAGTGATTAGAAACACCCAAAGTCATCCTGAACGGTGAACTCCACCGGGCTGCTCAGTCTACCCCAGGCAAACAATAGCTGTGCCCATGATGGGTGATTAATATTTTATGTTCTTGGAAATCCATGTACCTGTAAAGCTCCAAAGCTATCTCCTGGCCACTTTTTAAGGAACAACTATATGGTGGTTGTTCTCAGCCAAGCTGATACCCACTAACAGCCTCCTTTCTTCATTTCTTACTGAATTAAAAACAACCACCACCAACTACCCCAGAACACAAAAACCTGTAATGTTTGTGGTATATTATTGACCACCTGGTGTCCACCCTTCTGTTGGTGGTATCCTCTCTGTCCACATCGGTGCCTCAGCCCTGAGAGGTCTCTGTGTGTGATTGCAATCTACAGCAGGAAAGGGTGGTTACTACCCCTCATTCAATGCTGGGCACAAAAATGATTGTCCCTTCCTGACAATAAATATTTAGAGATTTACATCCCTCTCAATGACATTATTTTATCTCTTGTTTTCATATTGATAATGGAACATTAACATGCACAACTGCAATTAATATTTTGTTATTCACCTATCTCATAAAACACAGACATTTAAATCACCAGAGGAATTAGAGGCATGAAAGGAGCATTACGTTTAAGCAGCTACATGATGTAAACCACATTTTGTAATGGGACACATCTAATGCAGTTTTACAGAGCAGTCTTTCATCATTTACATTTGCCACTGGCTTAATAAACTCTGTCATTCTGTTTATGTTTGTTATGGTTGGATATAAATGCATCCCAGGCAGCATCCCCATGAATCACACCTGGAACCTGGAAATTGGCCATCAGCGTTTTCATACATCACTTATGTGCTTCTGCCTCTCAGCCTTAAGCTTTAATATTTTATTTAGGAGTGTGCCAAGTGCTTTCAGTTCAACTTGATGGCCAGTGTAAAATGATGTAAGGTTTCAGCCTGCCATTGTCATTCTGTGTAACATTTTACTTGAGAAATCATCATGCTGGTGAGGATACAAAGACCTTCTTAGGTACTGCAGGAGAAACACACAGGGCCTCTGATGTCCATTTTGTCATCACAACAGCTATGTGTCCTTCCCCACAAAAGATGATGAAGACAGAACTCCCACTGACTCCAAATAGAGATAGGAACTTGAATCCAGCCTTCTGGGGGCTCTGGGTATGGACAGCAGCAGTGAGCAGAGACATGTTATTTGAGATGGTTCATCTGGGAGGTCACATTTCCCAGTGAAACTTTGCCTCTGTGCAGTAGCCTTCCTGTGTTGAGAAATTCCTCCACAAATAGCCAAGTTTGAATGCTTGTAGAGGGCAGGACCTTATGGAGACATTGCAGAAGCTCAGCCTGCACTAAGATCAGTTGACTCAATAATGTTTTTAATCCTGCAACCACAGTAAGATTTCAGGAAGGACAGAAATTTGCTGTACATACTGGGAAACTGACAAGAAACAGCTGCTTCACATTGCAGCTTCCTCTTGGGATGCTGGAGCTGTTGAAAGCAAGACATTGGAAATAGGGAGGCTGGAAACGCTGCCTGTGGCCCATTTCTAAGCCGGGGCTGCTGCAGGAGCAGTGTCTCAGTTACTTTTCAGCACACACGTGCAGATTAGCTGCATGCCAGTTAAGGCAAAGGCTACCTGTGATGTGCACAAGAGCATGGGAATAATCAGGGTTGCTGTGTAGCCTCCAGCAAAGTGAGGTGACCCTGGAGGTTCACAGCCCCAAGGATAGGAAGGGAGTGAGGTATTTGGACAAGCTGACCTTTAAAGGTTGCTTCCAATCCAAAGCATTCTATGATTCTATTGGGGACTCTGAGGAGCAGGAAAGAACAAGCACTGCATGGAGCCAAGACTCTTCCCAGGAGCATCACTAAGTGCCACTGATGGGACAATGAGGACTAAATAAACACTACTGTTCCAATCTACAAGTGAAGAAAATAAGTTTATACACATTTATCATTGACTATGCCACAGTCTGACTTCCATATCCACTTCAAATCAACAGGCAATTGCAAAAGAGACACTAGCAGCTTTATACCACGAACCCTTTGAAATCTGTGGAGCTCCAAGTGCTTCACAGACCTGAGCACCCCTGGCTGTGTGAGAGATGAATAACAGCTCAGTGCTACAGAGATGCAAACGACCCGGCACAGAGAGGTAATGCTGTTCTCGTAGCAGGGGAACATGACAGTGATTTGCCCACAGCAAGTCAATCGTAGCCAGAAAATGAAGACAGATTCCTTGACATTCTCCGTTTTCCAGTGTAAACATGAATCCAAGAACATCCAGAGTATTAGATTTAGCAGCCTCACATCCAGTGGGGATTTCTTTTAAAACTGCTTTTCATGGGCATTCTTATGCAGGAGCAGTTTCTGGTGTGCAGAAAAAAATGTCACTTTATGAAAGAGATTACAAGCACATAGGTGTCTAATCTCTTTCATCCATTTTCATTAAAAAAAAGTAAAATAAAAAAAATCAAGAGTTGTGCAGGGTTGAAAGTTCTCCAAGACTATATTAAATTGGGCAAAGCCAGAGGAGGAATAACAAATATGTTCAGAGGGATAAAGTTTTGCTACCATTACAAACTTCACACTTTCCTCTCAAGGCTGGGTTGCCATTCTTTCCCTGCAGCTCTTTCTGGCTCCTGTTCATTTTGATGTTCATAGCCTTGACTTAAATCTAGATGCAGCATATATGATACAGCATAACAAAGATTACAAATCTTGTTTGCAAGTTGCATTTTTCATAGGCACGTCAAGGAGCATCTTTCATAAAATTCTACCTACAATGCTTTTCAGGCTCAAATAATAGAGTTACAAAGTCAGCATAACAGTAGCAAAAGAGAGTGAAATGGAGTTAAAAAAAAAAAGGGGGGGGGGTGTGAAAATAAAGGAAATGAAACAGGTAATAAAAGAGATTTTCAAATGAGATTTGGAATGAAATGCAGTGCCAAGAAGGTATTTGAATAAAAGAGGAACTACCCTGCATGTTAAAAATTGCAAGGGATAAAGTTCTTGTATAATCTTACAGTAGAGGAGTGCAGGCAAAAAAAAAAAAAAAAAATCACAAGCTATACAGAAAATCACTATGGCCAGAGTAACTCAGGAAAGAAAGGAGAGCCTGGACAAAGGTGTGGCTGCATCCTGCAGCCCTATAGCATGCCCATAATGGAAAGGGCAATATGAAGTATGTGGAGAGAGGCATGAGTTTTTGATTAAGCACTAATACTCACTGACAATATCCTTAAACACAACCATATCTCTGTCCAGGACATAGTGGAGGTGGGAAGTTAGGACAGCAACAGATTCAGACTGACTATTACTGGCAAAGGAAAGCAGTCAAGAGTAGTAAGAAATGGGCAGACAATAAAACTGTGCTTTTAGTCTAATCATCCTCTGAAGGAGATTACACTGTACTCAATAATTGCATGGATGGCTTCCATTCACAGCAAACTTCATTTAATTCCAAATAATTATAAAAGATAGATCACAGCTGCAGTATTAACACAGGCATACCCTATCAAGGTATATGAGCAAGGAGGCCAGAAAAGCAGAAAGTACTCCTGTAATACTTCCACACTTGCAATAACTGAAGTTAATCCCCAAGTTCCTTAATCAAAATTCATCAAGAAAACACAGACAATGAAATCAGAAGAAACAGTGCTTGAATAACTCTTGAGATGGGATTGGAGGTTTTTGCAGCACCACATTATTAAAAATTGATGGGCAAATCCTGATCAATTTCTAGTCATATCAACTATAATAATCCACATGGCTTTAGTAGCTACCTTTATCTATATTAACTACGAAATCACAGCTAACCATAAGCTGTCACTCTCTCAAGCAGGTCTGGAAACCCTCATGAAACAGAAATCAAATAATTAAGCCTGGAATACATCAGCAAAACCCAGCACAATAATATGTTTTACTGGTCTTCATTAACATTTCAGAAAAGTAGAATCCCAAAGTGGAGCACACGATTTGAAAAGCATCATTTCATCAGTAAAGTGACAAGCATAATCATTACAGACCTTCACTAGCTTCCAGGTAGATAGAACAGCACCCCAGTTAAACTGCAGTTGAAGCTTCAAAAAATCCCTTTCTTCATTAAAGACTGAGGAGAGCCTAAGATATGAGGAGAGGCTAAGGGTACTGGGGTTGTTTAGCCTGGAGAAGAGGAGGCTCAGGACAGACTTTATTGCTGTCTACAACTACCTGAAGGGTGGTTGTAGCCAGGAGGAGGTTGGTCTCTTCTCCCAGGCAACCAGCACCAGAACAAGAAGACACAGTCTCAAGCTGCACCAGGGGAAGTTTAGGCTCAAGGTGAAGAGAAAGTTCTTCACAGAGAGAGCTGTTAGCCATTGGAATGTGCTGCCCAGGCAGGTGGTGGAGTCACCATCCCTGGAGATGTTCAAGAGGGAACTGGATGTGGCACTTGGTGCCACGGTTTAGTAGACATGAGGTCTCAGGTGACAGGTTGGACTTGATGATCTTTGAGGTCTTTTCCAACCTTATTGATTCTACGATTCTAAAACCCACTGTAGCCTCCCCGCTGTCTGAATCTTTCTGTGGTATGTCAGGGGCTAAAGCATACACTTTGCAACACAACACTGCAAGAAATATTATGATAACTCCATCCTACGTTGGCATTGATGCATTATATTTGTGATTTGAAATGATGAAATATCCCTAATGCAACATTTTATTGCTTTCATAAATCAAATTCAAAATGACATTACATTTCTGGTAACCTGCTACAAAAGGTCTCACTCTTTTTTTGGACAGATGTATTTCTGTGCAAAATATAGTGTACTACCACAGATTACAAGTAACACTTCCAAACATTTCCTCAGTGCCTAGAGTTTTTGTCCTGCCTTTCTGAGCACTGGCTCATTGTGGTTGTTCCCTTTGCAGAGCAACGACAGTTTGCAGTGTTCTGAAGTAGAAGGTTTTTCACACTGAACTCAACCCAGTGACAAACTCATTGTACCACTAAGATGGAGATTTCAAACCCACTGAAATCCAGGCATGTTGGGAAAGGTTAGATTTCAAATGCCCAGGCAGCCCCCAGAATTAACTTATGCTCATTAGAAGATGAAGTTATTCAGCATGGCTGTGACGTGAGTTCTTTATTCTGAAACAGGCACAATCAGATATGCTGTCCAGTGGATGCACTGCTTGAGGTCCCTCCATCTGCATTTCCACTATCACACCATACATATTCTATTTAAATAAACATATTTGCTTTATTTGAGAGGCACCAAATCACAGAATCACCACGGTTGGAAGGTCATCAAGTCCAACCTGTCACCACAGGCCTGTGACCGGTTACACCTTCCTACCCCACCACATAGCCTCATGAGTAAACCATGGCACCAAGTGCCACGTCCAATCCCCTCTCGAACACCTCCAGATGACCCAGTCCTTTGAAAAATCAACTTTTTGGCACTTCTAGGACTGAACACTTATGACAATGGAGTTACACAGGGAAAATTTTTGCTGGTGCCTCCATAAGTGGAGCAGAATTCTCCTGAGAAAAAAATTTTCTTACCAACTTTTTTCCTTCCAGCTGAATTGAGAGCACAGGTTTTGCCCTGTTTAAGAGAATCTCTACTTCCAGCCTGAGCAGGATTCAGGGTTTACAGAGAAATCTGCAAATAATTAAACTAGCGGAAAAAAATACTCATGCTTGAATTTCATGCCTAAGTTCATTCAGAGTTTGAGATGAAGGAATGAGTCATCAGTTCTTATTCAAACCCAGCCCTTGGAGAGTGTTAGATTACATGAAGTTACAGCCTGTACTCTGGCAGTTAACCAGTTTTATATGTTGGCTGCCATTTTCCTGATCCTTCATGTCTGAAAATTAGCCTAAAATCCACCAGCCAAAAAGCAGAACCTGAGTCACACACATGGCAGCCCCTGAGCCCCACAGCCAAGCTACTGCTGCAGCTTCATAGCTTCAGACATTAACACCATGCCAAAAGGGGGCTCTGAGAGGCCCCAAATGCTTTCTAGGACACGAAAGACTATACACAACTGTTCATGAGAGCTGAGCTTTAGGGTTATTGGCTGTGACAACTTACAGGAAGCACATCCAGGAATGCTTCGTGCAAAAAGAAAGAGCTGTTTGTCTGTCTCAGTGGTCACCCTTCCCCTTTCTTAGTAATGCTGGCACCTCAGGGTATAGAGAAAACCATGGGATGCTGCTTATAACTAAGGATTAGCCACAAGTTCTGAAGTTCAGGCAGTGACCTTTCCTAAAATATATGATTTTCTGACAAAAGTAGATGTAAATTAGAAGGAGATCGTCCATGTTTAAAGGCTCTGGAAAGGTGCAGACACTGGCTTTTTGCTTTGCTATATATCATTAGTGGTATTGGAGACACTTCTCATTGTAATTTTTAATGGGAACGAGCACTGTTCCTTGCAGAATTCTCTGCACAGTCTCATCCCTTTTCATGAACTCCCTCAAAAGATTATTTTTTAAAATGCAGCACAATCTAGTCTCAGAAAAAAAAGGAAAACAAGAAAGGAAAAAAACCAAATCCATTTCAACACAGAGCCAAAGGTCCTCCTTCCCCTGCCCCAAAAGACAGACAGCGTGGCTTTAGCTAGAGAAGATGGAATTGTACTTTCATTCATTCCCATGACACTTCCCAGCATAACTGTGCACCAAGAGCACAAAAGTCACAGAAACTTCTTGATCACACAGTACATGATCTTACCCCCAACTCCAGATACATGAGATGGCATGACTGTGACAGTTCTGGGTGTCCAGTGGCATCCATAAAACAGATACTCCACATCAAACATCGATTTATAGACTTAGCTCAGCTCAATAGTTGTCTGAGATGATCTAAAGAGCCAGGGTGCACTTTTCTATACACAAGCTACATTCCCTCCCTGTTTGATGAATATTAATCAGCTGCACAGCCGTGGGAGCATATTTCTTCTGAAAGATGGAGCTGTTTGCTGAACCCACTCAGATAAGGTTTCAGTAAATGCAATATATGACACATGAGCCTGTTTTTCCTTCTTTGACTCTCTCATTATTTTTTTTATATACATGAGTAATAAATAACAAAGTAGATTCCAGATTTGCTAATGAACAAAAGCCTATTGCCACAAGAAATTCAAGTGTCCCTCAGTTTGTTTTAACAGGGATGGGAGCCCAACAAAGTTAAACCCTCACTAATGATTCGGACTTATTTTTCATGATTTATACACAAACACTTCCCTTATGCCTTCCATGTACTATTCTCTCTAAGCTTTCATTAACTTTTACACTCCAGCTAGGCTCATAACTCTGCTCTTTGAGAATGCGACTGTGGTTTTAAACCATGGCCCTCAACAGAAACACATTCCTGATGGTGGGTTGTGGATAACTTGTACCTCTCTGAGGTTATCAGAGGCTTTCAGAGTCTTTCTTCCTTGCATTTGACTAATTAAAAAGAAAAAAAAGACTAGAGCATAGTCTGCATGTTTGATTTGTATCTAGCTTTGGTAAAACAAGGAAAAGGAGGAAGAGTCTGAGCCCTCTCATTCATTACACTCTTTTTATAATCATCCACAAAATGGAAGATAGTCCTAGATAGACAAGTAAATAGTAAACTCAATTCTGCCAATACCTCAATACATCATGAGCTTGATTATTTATTGGTGCCTTGGTTCATTACTCCAGCACCAGCACACATTAGGGTGGTTCTTTCCAGCATTCCCTCAGGCTGTTTTGACAGGAGAAAGACTAATCAGTAGTGAGTGCTGATGGGCTTCTCTCTCTGCCTGGCCTTAGGACATTCAGCAGGCACCTGGAAGCCAGAGGACCCACTCTGCTGAGGACTAGGATGATCCAATGACTATTTAATTCGTGAACCCTTCTAGACAAACACACACAGTTCCAGTTGTAACCACTGTTCCACAGGAAACAGAAGGGATTATGCCAAAATTAATTCTCAGCTTTGGAAATCTCTCAGGAGCAGAAAGACTGAGATGCCTCTTTCCTTCAGATCTGCAGGCTTCAAAAACCTCCTCTGAACTATACCCTGTATGTGGCAGCACACAGCAAATAATCAGATTTCCAAAATGGGAAATATTTTAATTCATCATTGGAAACTTTTTCATCAGTTTGCCCAGACCACTACATATAATTTATGAGCACTTCATATACATCAATACTGATTTAACTGCCAGCCTCAGACAAGCTTTTCATCTTACAGACCATTAGTTCTCTGCAGTGAAACACAAGCATGATTTGACCCACGCACATACTGTTCTCTTTTTTTCCCCTTCTGTCTTTTCACTATTCTTCAAGCAGACTTGAGAGAAAGTGCTTTGGACACTTTTTACAAAGACCTCGGTTTCAAAGGATCAAGGCCTGGCTACATCTTACTGATAATCTTCAGCCATAGACCAGTTAGACATTTCATCTAGGGTTGACAGTGAATTTAAGCTCGCTGTGCATCCAAAAAGAAGAATAGGTAGGCTGGAAGGGTCATTCATCTCTTTCTAAGACAGCCAGATGGATCACCCTGCGGAGACTTAGCTTCTCTGTGTAGCCTATAGAGGGAACCCAAACCCAGCTTTGCTGGGGCACCTCCTGTCTGGATGGTGGCTGAGCAGCCAGCTGTTTCTGTGAGGATCTCTAAGTGGTTTCCACACACAGCTCCAGCCCCTGTGCACAAACCAAGCCGTACCTCCGCTGAATCCCATGTTGCCAAACAGTGCAATCACCCGAATGTGCCTGCACGGTTCAGGAAATAACTGTAAATCTTTTTTTCATGATACAGCACCTGAGGCATGGCCCAAAAAATGCTTTTTGAACATCCAGCTCCCTCTGGCAAGAAAGAAGAAAGAGGTTTAACTAGTCTATTACCTGCTAGTCAAGGAAATAACTGGTCATTTGGCAATTGAGTGGGATCAAAAAAAAACCCAGAACAGCATATACAAAATTACTGGATAAATAATACTACACCTAAAATATCAAAAGGAAGTTGTTTGTTCGTTTTTAAATGACATGAAAGCAAGTGAAGGCACTCAGAGCACTCAGGAGGGTCCCTGAGGTTTCAAGTCTTCTGAGAAGTTTTGTTGTTTAATTTAAGAGATTGGAAATGTTTTTTAACTGGCTGTCCGTAACCACATTTCCTGCTTTTAAAATACCATGTCATCTAAAGCCAAGCAGCACCAAAACTACTATTACAAGAGTCAAGTGGATTTCATCAAGATGGCAGCCAGCATAGTGACATTTACAAGTGACAGGAGTCTGAACCATTCTCCAGGTGAGATCACTCCCCTGGTAGCCCACATTCATGAATAGCAATTTTCACTTGAACAAGAAGCGGAGGAGAAAGCAACCAGGTATTTAAGAGCTGGAAGCTGGACTTACAATCAGAAGATTTAAAAACACCAAAACTGAAGGAGGCTGAATGTTGAGGGCTGCTGAATAAATCATATGGGGAAAAAAAAAAAGAGGGAGAGAGAGACTAACTTCAAGAGGGTGCAGGATGAAATTCAGCATGTTGATTTCAACATCTTTAGCATGACAATTTCCACTGCAGCCAGACATTTGGAGATGGTCTATAAACCTAAAACCCCCAAAAGGTTGCTGATACATTTCTTGTTCATTCAGAGTGGTTTGTTTAAGTTCACCTCTTTAGAACTCTACCTTTCCATCAGCCCAACAGAAATGGATGAATCAGCACAGATCTAACGATGCTTCATCTGCATAATCATCCCTCTATAGATTGTTAACTCCTAGGGCAGGAAGTGAATTCATTATAAATTTCTTTAAAAGCTCAACAAATAAAATATTAAATACTACATTCATCACAGCCATGGTCTGACAGCATTAGACCCATTACAATGTACACCACAGGGCCAGTGGGAAGGATATTTCAAATGAGCCAGTGCTATGGCTTTTTGTTACTATGATTAATGACATCTGCACGCTGCAGAAGGATCCAGTTCAGTTCCCACTGAGTCGCATTCATTTCTCCAACAAAAATCTGTGTTGCCAAATGCTGTCCCATGGTCCTCTCTCAGTCTTTTCCTCAGGCAAAATTCCAGTAAATGCCAATGGAGACTTTTCCTGACTAAGCACTTCATTCTCTGACCCTTTATATAATGCAGAAGAGCTATGTGTGCAATGCCACTTACTAGGGACACTTTTCATTCTGCTACATATCTTAGTGCGAGTTCAGCAACAAACAGCTGAACCAGTGAGTTTGATTCCAGCAGAGAGCTCTGATCACTAACATTTTAGTCACACTCTTAGGCTGTTGACCAGTCACTTGAATAACCTTAGGCTCAGTTTCTCTACATGAAACCACATGGTATGGGAGCTGATGAAAGAATTAGCTTGTCTGCCTAGCAGTTTAAAAAGCAATAAATAAATGGCGCAGCACCTAGTAAGGAATTATCAGTAAATCGACATTGAGCATTTAAGATTCCTAGTTGGCTCTCATCCTCAGCTGGTGCAACTCTAGTTACAGCTTGGTTCCAACATAGAATCATAGAATCAACAAGGTTGGAAAAGACCTCAAAGATCATCAAGTCCAACCTGTCACCCAAGGCCTCATGACTATTAAACCGTGGCACCAAGTGCCATGTCCAATATCCTCTTGAACACCTCCAGGGATGATGACTCCACCACCTCCCTGGGCAGCCCATTCTAATGGTTAACAACTCTCTCTGTGAAGAACTTTCTCCTTACCTTGAGCCTAAACATATCAAGAAGTGGACCCTCAAAAAAACAGAGAAGCAACTGAGAATTGTGTGTCTGCAGCAAAGGCTGCATTTATTCCAGAATCCCAACACTAGAGAGACATGGACCTGCTGAAGTGGGTCCACAGGAGGACCACAAAGATGATCAGAGGGCTGGAGCACCTCTCCTGTGAAGACAGATCTAAGAATTGGGATTGTTCAGCCTGGAGAAAAGAAGGCTCTAGGAAGATTTAGAGCTACTTCACTTAGAGCACTTTAATAGCTAAAGGGGATCTACAGGATGACCAAGGAGGGACTGTTTAGAAAGACTTGTAGCAATTAGATGAGGGACAAAGGTTTGAAACTGGAGCAGGGAAGATTTAGGTTGTACATAACAAGGAAGTTCTTTACAATGACAGTGGTGAAATATTGGAACAGGCTGCCCAGGGATGTGTTTGAGGCCCCATTCTTGGAGACATTCAAGATGAGATTCAATGTGGCCCTGGGCAGCCTGTTCTAATTGAAGGTGTCCCTGCTCACTGCAGGGAGGGTTGGACAAGATGACCTTTGAGGGTGCTTTCCAAACCAGTGAAATCTGTGAACCCCACCCACCATTTATGTTGCACTTACAGAGACATGATGGCTTTTATCTTGCTCAGAGTGAGGACTGATCTCATCACCTTTCAAGGGAGAAGTAAGAGGATCTTCACCTGGAGCTGCACAACGCAGAGCCAGGAAGTGCCATTATGGCTCACTCATACCCAGAGAGAGAGGTTCAGCTGGGATGAACTATGAAGAAGAGGCTGTATGGACACTGGCACTGAGAGAGGACAAGCACTATTGGAAGGGACTTCATCAAGAAGTGAGGAAAAGCATGAGACAGAAAGATGCTCTCTGAATGCACATATGAAAGAAAGGCATGCTTCCAGTGTTATGAATACATAACAAAATAACCCAGCTGCATACAATTACACAGACCATCACAAGCTGAGGAGGTGAAAGCAGCTTCTTTTTTTGGCAGAAAGGATGGTAAATCATGCAGGAGGATGTAAGAGAGTTAACATCAGAGTAATACTGTGTCAGTTTCCCTGCAGCTTCATAAATATACAAGATCTAAGCTACCAGCTTTTAGCTGCTTCACAAGTTCTCATGATTGCCCTTACCAGCAAATTTTGGGTTTCATCTTCGAAGTGAATAAGGGAATAAGACCAAATGTGTCAATGATATAAAGAGACAGAATCAATTAGAATTTCAATCTAAAGGCCAAGTATGTCCCAGATAAGACTCTCAAACAAAATAAAACAAGAAACAAACAAACAAAACCCAACCAAAACCCAACCAAACACAAAACCTCCAAAAAACAAAACAGAAGCAAAACCAACCACACAACAAACAAATAAAAAACATAAACACACAAAGCAAAGACTCAGACTTTTTAAAAGCAATCCTGGAATGACAGCCACCTCACTTAATGTATTAATAGGACCATCACAGGCTATCGTGAGTTGTGGAGCACAGCAGCATCTCGCTTTGGGTGACGTTTGCTTTTTCCAAGAGTTCACACAGTCCTTCTCATCTCTAGAGCTTTTCCTTGCTCACTTTTGTACAACCATCTTCTAAACCAGGAAGGCTTCAGTGAGTAAACTGCTCAAGACAAATACCATGTGAGAGAAAACCCTAAGGTGCCCAAGAATTCACTTATGGCATTCAAAGCACTAGGTGTCAGAGCTTTCTAAGGTACTTAGCTCCGATGGCTACAGTTGATTGACCCAACTCAATACAAATATACAAGCCATCAAAAGCTAAGGAGGTAAAAGCTTCTTTTCTTTGACAGTAGTTATGCCCAATCATGCTGGAGGATGTGCCAGAATTAACACTGGAGTAATACCGCTTGTTTCCCAACACCCTTAACATGGTCTGAATGTTATCTGTCCCTTTAGTGAGAACAAAAAGCTATTAACTAAAATCTGTTTACAGAAAGCCAAAACAAATCTGCATT
Source organism: Picus viridis (assembly GCA_033816785.1). Classification (NCBI taxonomy): domain Eukaryota; kingdom Metazoa; phylum Chordata; class Aves; order Piciformes; family Picidae; genus Picus; species Picus viridis. The sequence continues at coordinate 8,458,724 of CM066599.1, read as the reverse complement.
TTAGAAACTGAGAGCTTTAATCATGCTGCTGAGAAGAGCTAGGCAGCCAGAGAATGTGAAAGGAGGGGTTAAAACCAGAGGCTCGAAAAAAAATAGAGTGTAGTGGTTCTTAGCCAAGTCAGCCAGCCAGTCACTTCATCACAGTAAAATGAGGATCATGTTTAGCTGTCTCAGAGGCACACCATCAGTATTTTTAAAGCACATCACAGAGGGTAACATAGAAGGAGATCCACAAGAATAAAAGTAGCAATATTCCATTCTCCATCATCATTAATACCACAAAGCCTGTTTCTTCCAAGCCAGCACATCATTATTTCCCCTTAGCAGAAGTTCCAAATTCCATAATACAAGAGAATCCTTGGAATAAAATGAAGGCTTTAGAAATGATGGCCTGTTTAATCCAATCATTTCATCAACTTCGAGGAAGCAGGAGCAGTAAAAAGGGGGAACAAGAGGCTAAGAAGGAATGAAAACAACAAGGAAAAACAAACCTTGCACCTCGATTGTATCTCTTAGTTCCTCAGCTTAGAAAGCAGCAGGCTTCCATGTGTCCTAATCCCTGGCCTTTCTGAAAGCAAATGTCAGCACTGATGCCTGACTGCAGATGAGGCTGTTCTCCATGAAGAGGAGTGAATTCCAGCAGTACCTCATCATTCATCCCTTCTAACTCAGCAGCACAGACAGCCCAGAGCATCAATCCACAGTGACATTTCAGCTCCAATTAGATATCATTGCATTAAAAGCCCAGGAGCTGATCTTGCAGCATTGTTCTTTCATTTGGAACCCACTTTATGAGATTCCCAACACTTTTTAAAACAAAGATATGAGGACAGCTTTCATAATTACAAGAAACTAACTGCTTTGAATGGTAATTTGCAGTGGCTTTTGGTGAGGATTAGCTGCTCTCACAGTTGTGTTTCTGGGCCTTTTGAAGCTTCTCGTTGAGTAAGAATTGTAAATGCTACGTAGCAGAGGTACAGCCCTCTCCAGCCTATGTGAAAGCTGGCAATTACACAGCAGCAGACAACATAAAAAGCCATTAAAAAAATTACACATATACTTCAATAACACCTCTGCCTTCTTTCTGCATTGCACACCAGGTGCTGTTTGAAAAGCTCAGCTCCTGCAGAGCCAGAACTCAGGAAAGATGAGGGGCTGGCAAAGGCTGCTAGAAGGGAGGGCTCGACACCTCACTCTGCATAGTGATTACATTCAGCATACTACAGGGAGAGACAAGCATGTCAGGGCTGTCCCCCTTTCCCAGCGCATGCTGCCTCCTGAAATTCCTTCTCTTCTTTAAGAAATCTAATTATCAAAAGACAGAGCTGCAGGGGACTTCAGAATCATGTACATGCTCTTGCAGCACTTAACAACTGCTGTGCAATTCCTGTTAATTAGTGCTGGTGATTTGCATTTACATTGGGCCTAACTTGATTACACACTTTATTCCATCATCAGGGGCTGTGTAATTCCCCAGTTCAATTGCAGAGAGGGATGTATTAGAGTCCATTGGTCAGGATGAGATCATTCAGGTGCAGTGCAGCACTTCATGTCAGACCAGTGACAGACGACTTTGGCTACCCTGTGCCATGCCTCTTTCCAGCAGTACATAATGCAGCTAAGAACTTAGGGTTTCTAATTTGTTTGGGGGTGGAAGTTGTTTGTTTGGGTTGGTGGGTTTTTTTCCCCTTCTTTCTCCTCTACCCTCTTACCCTCACTTCTCCCCTCTAATCACCTTTCCCTTCTTCCTTTTAAGCATTTTTAGAGGAATGAACACATGAAATCGGAATGAACACCCTTAGAGTGCATGCAAAGGGTCTTTTCCATAACAGACTTTCAAGACCTCCATGCTTAAACCTACCAAAGTAAGCAGCACTTCTTTATTCTTTCTTACAGCTCAGGCCCAAAGAGTTAATAACAAAAGACGCACCCATATCACTGTTCTGAAGCTTGAGAAAGCAGAGGAGAAAACCAAGGAGACTGGGCCAACACATGCCAACACTCAGATGCATTGTGTGGTGCAGATTCATCCTTAGTGAACTAACACTGATTGTTAAATGAAGGGTACCAAGCAGCTATTCTTCTCAAGGCCCTTTGACCTTCACACCTTCAGATGCTATGTACAAGCTGACCTTGCCCATGAGGCAGGTAAGCACATCTTCAAATGTCTTTCTCTCTGCTTACTTGTCACATTGCTCAGTATGGCATCCAGATATGAAATACTGAAGTTAAAAAAAGAAAGCTATTAAACTTCATTTAAAAAAAATAACAAATACCCACTAAATCAGCAAGTTATTTCCTATAGTTATGTTCTGCTCCAGGGGAATTTCTGTGATGTCTTCCATAACCCCAGGCTGAGAGTCACTGCATCACTTGGCAGAAACAGTCTTGTCTCTGACTGTTCACTTTGAAATTAGAAGCCAAATAAACCAGGAATTAACACTGATGTTTGCTAGAGGCTCACACCATTAGATAGCCACTATTTTTGAAGTCAAATAGCTTCTTTCCTTTTATCCTTCTATTTGACTGAGAATCTTTAAGTTGCTTAAATCTTTAGTGCTGGACCTAGCTTTACCCTTTAAGAGCAGTTTATTTTCCTCTGCCCAGCTTGAAAGGATAGTTTTAACTGATTAACTCAGGCAGGCTCCAGAAAGACTTTCTTTTCCTTTAATTTTTAAATGGAAAACATGGTGTTCACATTAGGAGCAGCAATAAGGGGGAGGGGGGAGAAGGGGAAAAAAGAAAATAAAGGCAAAAAAAAAAAAAAGGAAAGAAAAGAGTAATTTCTCAATAATTATTAAAAAGACCAGAATCTCAATTAAACTCACAACCAGCAACAGGAAGGGTAAGAGGATCCAATTATAGCAACTCTCATTTGCATCAGCTGCTCCATGGGAATAAAGATGATCATGTGCGAGTAAAAATTGTGGCATGAGATCCCACATTAAGATGTTGGCTCTGAACTGCAGCAAGAAGCTTTGATTTTCTGCCACTTTCACTGACAAGCACCATGCTCCTCCATTGTAACAGCAAATCAGTGTTTATCGACAAGCTTTCTTTTGGGTTAATACATATTAAGAACCTGTTCCAAATATCTTGTTCTATGTCCTCCCAGTGCACATTAAAGACTTGTGAATTTGCTGTCAGCTCAGCTAGACCATGGTAAGTGGAAGCAGAATTGTGCCAGCCACTCTATAAATGGAATTTTCAAATAAATAAATAAATATATATATATATATTTTTAAATATATGCTGTTCAATAGGATGAGAGATGGAGAAAATTCTTGGCTGTCAGAACAGCTGCTGTTGTGGGAAGAAGGATGGGTATGTCCAGTGTCCCTGCTTTCAAAAAAAGAACAAAACAAATCTTTCCCTTTCATTTCTGTCTCATTGCAAGAACATCATCTCACTGCCAACAACCTGCTACCATGATTTGTGAATGGCAACTGAACTGAAAGCCTCTGCCCACTGCAAAAGGGGGATGCATGCAGCACCCTGTAATCACAGCTGTGCAGTGACATTTACTTTAATATAGTACCCAGAGAAGCAGAAAAGGCCAAATTAAAAAGGCTCCTACAAAATGAAAGGGACAAAGTTTAAGAGGTTACAACTCAAGAACAAGCTGCAGTATAAATCTGTAAGGCCAGTTTTCTGCAGCTTGCCCCTTCATATTGTCACACAGAGTCTTATGAATTGATAAAGGCATACTCCACACTGCAGATCACACTCCACTTGGAAAACACTGGAAAAAACCTCTTTCTAAGGTTCAAATCTACTGTTCCAAAAAGAGGAAAACCAGGAGGTTTTAACCTACTTTTGCAAAAGCTCATTGTGGCACTGCAGGACACTTCAGCATATAGCCCAGCTTAGAGATCATAAATGAGCTAAGAAATAACTTAGAAGGCTGTAGGACCAATCTCTAACTATTTTCTCCCCATTTAGTGCATTAAAATCTAGATTTACTAGCTTTCATGTGGAAACATTGGATCCACAGATGAACTGTGAAAATAACATCCAGGCAACACAAGCCCAATTCTGGAATCTGCCCTAGTGAAGACAAGTTGAGACTGCATTACCAGCTAACTGGTCTAGTCTACTTTCTTTGCTGGTGTTTTCTCACCACCACCAAAGAGACCCTGGAGGAGAAGGGTCAGCTGATCTAAAAGCATTGTCACAAGTGTCTGAGTGAGCACAGTTTGTAACTGCAGCCCACAGTGCTCCCACACAGGCTGCCTATCTGTTCATGGAGTTTAATTGATAAGCAAATGTCAGCTTTGTTTGGGTTTTAATTATTTCTCTGTTAAAGCCATCTAAAAGTTCTGGAACAGAGGAGAGCAGCTCTTTGAAAAGGGAAAGGGCAGCTTCAAGTCTGGGTGATAAATTTACAGTAAATAATGCATGTATTTGAAATAAGCCATCTCTCTAGAGTCTCTGAGAGTGTCTTTCCTGAAAACAAGTAGGAAAACACATTTGATGAGTTCTTAAGTTTCATTCAGTTCAGAGCAATGGAAGAGCTGAGGACATCAGTACAAATATCTCTATACTCACGTTTGAATCCAAACACAATTTGAGTGATGAATCATTTTGGCCAGGAGGAAAAGTACTGCTCTTCAAGCCCCAAAGAATTAGAAATACCTGAATTTGTGCTGCTAGGGAAAACCAAGTACACAGAGCTTTCTGGAAACGCTAGGAGACAGACAGCTCTGCTGGCTGCTCTCTTCTGTTCTGTGACTACGGGCTGGGAGGTGTGCCTGACACCTTGTCAGACTGTGCTGCCATCCCATGAGATCTTGACCAGCTGGAGAGCTGGGTGCAGGTGAACCTCATGAAGTTGAATAAGGACAAGTGCAGAATCCTGAATCTAGGGAGGAATAACACCAGGCACCAGTACATGGATCATCCTGCTAGTAAGCAGCTCCATGGAGGAAAGCCTTGGAGTGCCAGCAGACAGCAAGTTATACAGGGGATAGCAATGTGCCCTTCTGGCCAAGAGGGCAAATGGCATCCTGAGGTGCATCAAGAAAAGTGTGTCCAGCAAGCCTGGGGAAGTACTCCTCCCCCTCTGCTATGGTGAGACCACACCTGGAATACTGTGTCCAGTTTGGGACTCCCCAGTTCAAGAGAGACAGATCTGCTGGAGAGAGTCCAGTGGAGAGCTATAAGAATTACGGGGGTTGGGGGGAGGGATGACTTGAACAATTCTCCTGTGAAGAAAGGCTGAGAGAACTGGGCTGTTAAGTCTTGAGAAGAGAAGGCTGAGTGGGGACTATTTGTATGAAGTGCTTTCTGCCCAGAAGACATCAGAATGTCTACAAGTTACTGCAATCATATATATAGCTGAGGGGTCAGTACAGCTGAGACAGGCTATTCCCTGCTCACAGATGCTTTATCTTTGTCTCTTGTATAGAACATATATTACACAACTGAGGACACTCCTTGGTTCCAGATAACAAGGCTTTCTGTTACAGACTTCCACACTGCAGGTGTAAATACTCATCATCCCAAGTGGAAGAGAGCTATCAAGACAATTAAGTCTCTCAACCCTCTGGCAGAGATGAGGCTTCCCCGAGTTTCAAACTCTGCATGCGGGAGCCTCATGGGACATCATTCTGGGATGTGCAGAGAAATGAGAGACAGCTCAAGTAAATACACAAAGAGCAGAAATCTGCAAGGCTGCCTGGGTAGAATGACAGGGCACAGTTTGAGCCTGAGACTTCATTCGGCTGGAAAACCTTTATCTGGTTAGGTACTGTCTAAAGTCCACCCCTGTTTACTCTTCAGTTGTTGCAGAAAGCCAGTCCCTTCAGGGGGTAAATCAGCAAAAATTTCTTGTACAAACGTGGAAGTATAAAATCCCTTATTTTGGCTAACTAGTCCTGCCTCAAAAGGCAGTATTTTTAACAAAGGGAACATCTCTGAACACGATTCCTTGCTTGTGCTGCTGCTCTACTGAATCTGGGAGTTTCTGTGCAAGAAGACAGACAAGCCTGACTAAATTTTCTGAAGTATTTAAAGGAACGCTATTCAATTCCTAGGTGCTGAAATAGCATCACTATTAAAGTCTAAATGCTAGAACACCAAGAATAACCTTTTTCTGCAGGAAAACACAGGAGAATATTAACTAGACAGAATTGGTTCACACTGGAATTTTACCACATTTGGATTGATGCTTCATGCAAAAGCAGCCGAGCAGTCCTCCCCACACAGATATTTAATTTGCAAGGGCCACACTGAACTTTCCACACACATATAGAATAGACATATTTATTTCTGAAACAGTACATTTTGAATGTCACATTTCCAATATGATGGAAGCTTTTATTCAACCTTGATTCAGAGACAAACCCAGCAACTTATTGAGAACCCGGCTACACCAACATAATGGTGCAATTATGCTCATATTTATTTTGTGGTGAAAGACACCCCCCCAAAAATCCACATTCTTGCTCCTTGAGTTTCCAGTACCTTTGTTACTTGCTGTAAGCCAGTCCACAGAGTGACAGGGCTCATTTTCTCTTTCTTTTCAGAAAGTAACCTAACCGACAAACCCTGATATTAAATCTCGTTCAGTCTGTGACATCAGACCTGACTGAAACAGAAGAGTCATTGACCACAGAAAACATAAAACCCCAACAACCAAAAACCATATTATCCTTTTCTTCAGAAGAGCAAGTCACTTACATTGAAAAAAGGAGGTAATGTCATTTGACTTAAAATGAATACATGCAGCTGCAACATGGCTCCAATGAAATTTAAAGCAGCAGTCAGAGCCTTTTACCTCCAACCTGCTGACAAACCGAGAATAAGCAACAGGAATAAAGGTGCTGAAGGTGCTCAACATTGTTCCTGTCCTCATTTTAACTCAAGTAAAGGCTATTAGATGCACACATGCCTTCAGAAATGTTTTTATTTCAATGCACAAACACACTTCCCAGTAAAATGCCTAGTTCCATAATTTTTCAAGGTTTCAAAATGGGTTTCAGACAAGTAATGGCAATGCACAGTTGTCCTCATTTTCTCTCAGACATTCTCCCACTGATGCTAGGACTCAAAAAATAAATAGCTGGATAAAGGAGAGTCAGAAATCAACAGTGGAAAGAGAGGGAGATAGCAAAAAACCATTACCTGACAGGAGATAGCTACAGAGCTCAGCATTTTTATCAGTGTTTGAGTAATGGAACTTTAAAACTGAGCAAAGTAGGAAGTGAAACAGGTCAAGGCCAAACACTGACACTGAAAAGGATGCTTGTGAAAACCACTGAGCCGTCAGACACCATTCTTAGCTCCTAGCCACTTAGAAATGGCTGAAATTATGCCCATTTTGCTACTCCTCAAGTCACATTTCACCCGGTACCTGTTCAAAACTGACAAAACCCTTGGATTGCTCTTTTGATATGCATTCAGTCTTTAACCTCCTCTCTTAACAGACAATGCTTATGGTTAGTAAGTGACCAGTTGGGTTTTATGTTGTATACATCAACGTGGACAATTAGTGGAGCAATAGCAACGGATAGCAAGAAAAGACGACTCTGGGGAGACCTCAGAGCAGCCTTCCACTACCTAAAAGGGCCCTACAAGAAAGCCAGAAAGGGAATTCTTACAAGGGCTTGGAGTGATAGGATGAGAGGGAATGGATTGAAGCTTGAGGAGGGCATACTTAGACTGAATATCAGAAAGAAATACTTTACAGTGTGGGTGGTGAGACACTGGAACAGCTTGCACAGGGAGGTTGTGGATGTCTTCTCCATGGAGGTATTCAAGGCCAGATTGAATGAGGCCTTGGGCAACACAATCTAGTGTAAGGTGTCCCTGCCCACAGCAGGGGGCTTGGAATCACAATGGTCTTTAAGGTCCCTTCCAACCCAAACCATTCTATGAATCTATTAAATGCTCAGGAGCCTAGGTACCACTGATGGATTCAGTCAGGCAGTGCAAAGGAACATTTTGGCCAGGAAAGTAAGCTTTGCAAGTGAGAAATAAAACATTATGTTCTTAAAGCTGTTTCTTAATTCAGCAATTATAAAGTCAGCCAATTTTACACATCCACAGGACTAACTTGACCTAATACATACTGTACCTTTTCTCATCTAAAGTTTCTCCCATGGTTTCACAGCAGTTGTGGTGGCAGCAACCAACTCTCTGCAGCTGCGCTTCCCACTCTTCACTTTGTTTCTAATGCTGAAGAATTACTTTCTCCTTTTAACACCTTTTCCTTCTGTCTCCCAGTCAAATGTTTAACATCAATAAAAGGGTTAAGAAACTGTCATGCATACAACCTTGACTTAACTCTAGCAGTATTAGAATTAAATACCATCCAGTCCACTCATTAATATTCCCAGGTTTTAAATCCAGACAGAATTCTACTTTCCTGCCTGAGAAATCAGGACCTTCCCAGGCACAGGCCCACAGCACCTGCACCCTTTAGGAGCACAATCTTCTGCTAAAAGGGAAAAGGACCATTATCAATAGAGGCAGTCTGCAGAGGGTTGTCTCTTGCAACCAAGGCCAGCCCTGAGAACATCTGCACCCACAGAGCACCCTGGGGAGCTGTTCCTGTTCTGCAGTCTTTGAGATCTGGTTCTTAACCAGAAGAGTCAGTGATGACTTAAAGGCTTAATGAGAAGCACAGCAGCAAACATAGCACTGAATTTTAAGCTAGATAAATCTGTGTGCTGTGATAACATTGCTACATCACCTCTTAAGCACTACTATTCTTCTCCTGGGCTCTCCAGCCCTAAATTGGCATGACTGGGAAGCCTAGGCTGCTTCTGAAATGCTTTGATTGTCTTTAGTTTTCCCTTTTCTCCTCTCACATAGCTATTCCCTCTTACTGAGTCAATAGAATAATGAGGAGACTGTTATGTTTTGAAGCTGAGTGAGTAAATGACAGTGCTATTCATTATTTATCTGCTTTGAAATTCTCATGAATACCACCAGTGATAATCACCTAATTTCTATCAATTTATTTCCAGATCACCATCACATACAGAGTGTACTGTAGGTAGCAGCTCCATCCAATATTTGTGAAGTGATTTTTATTTTAAAGTGAACACAGAGAGAGACTCGGTGTAATTACAACAAGAGCTATTCTTTGCCATTCCAAACTGGGAACACATTGAATAGCAATACAGCTCAGTTTGTTGGAGCTTACGCAATTGCTTGAAAACATCAGCATCTTGCAAAAGAAAACCCAAAAACCAGAAACAGCCACATTATGCTATGCAGAATTAGGTCTACATAAAAGGTTACTCCATCTAGTAAGTTCTGCAGTTACTGTTCAGAGATGTAGTAGTGCATCAACCATTACTGCCAGCACTCATCTTGGGATGAGATAATGGAAACCTCACCAACAGCCGCAGGCAGAGAATTTAGAGGTGACTGCAGAGCATTTAAGTCCGTGCACAGCTGAGCAGTTGGTCCTGGCAGGAGGCTCATATCAGCTTAGCACAGCAGAAAGTGGAACAACTGTCACCTTGCCTGTCAAAGAGATCTTCAAGGCAAGCCTGAGGCAGAACATGCTGAAGGAGCCCATGATGGGGGTGTCAAATGCATGGATAGTGTCAGACCTCTAATGGGATTAGACTTTGCTGGGAAGGTTTTCTGTGTTGAACCACGTGTTGCTATCAAAACAGTGCAATTAGTGTCCATTCACAGCACTGTCAAAAATAGCCTGGAGAACCCAGGCATTTCAGGATTTTTAAAGCTTCCTGCAGAACACAAGAAAGACAGTGATGTCCATGCTGGATTTTGTTAGACATCCTGGACAACTTCACCATATTCAGCAAGTTTTGGACTAGAGGATTTAATCACTTTCTTGTCTTGTTTTACTGGACTTCTGTTGTATGTCACTGAACAAATGTGTACAATTTGGGATGTCTTGGTAGAATAAAGGGCAGTAACTAAAATGGACACGTTTTAGACTGATAAAGGATAATAATGAGCTCTGTTGTGCAGTTAATGTGGGGGAAAAAAATGAAAAAATGGTGCAAAGCCAACCGAATAGCAGCATTTAATGATTGTCATGACAACAAGCTATACATTTTGCTCATGTGTAAGTCTAGAAACTGTATATGACTGCAGACTGAAAAACAAATTCTGCTTCTTACCACAGCCTCTACCAATGTCACTGGCCTGCACAATCACATTTTTTTTCAGATTTTTAAGAACTGTCACGGAGCTTCTGCAAAAGGTTGGAGGTCACAATGCACTTTATTTGAAATGTTGAACAAAAAGGGTTTGACTGCTCCTTCAGTGGACACATCAGAAGTTTTTTCACTCCCATGCAGGATGTTCAGAGCCTTGCTCCAGCCATGTCCATTTGCTAGTTGCAAGGTTAGTCCAGGACAGCCTTTAGATCTCTGCTGGATGCCCAGGGCACCTCCAGACACTGGCTCATGTTAGAGAGAAACCTAAAAGCCTGCTTTCAGTTCTAGGTAAGAGCCAAAGCCTAGACCTTCAAAACCTGTTGAATATGTCAGGAAGTTTTGACTTGCAGCCCTTGATACAAACCACTAATCAGTGATCTAATGCCCTAATTGATCTAATGTCAATTCAAACCCCACACGTTATTTATCTTCTAAAGCTGTACAGGCCAAGGAATGTTATTAAGACAGGTGACTAAAATATTTCAGGACAGCTTATACTGAAATTGTACAAGATGATTTATGAGATGTTAATGCTATTGAATTTGAACTCTGATTCAGCCTCAGACATGAAGGAAAAGCTGATGTGTATCTGAATGTCTACAACTCTCTCCTGTATTATGTCTGCGCCCTGCACTGTACCAGCTGTTCCCTAACCCACTTTAGCCAGCAATGATCAACAGCAGACCCAGGCAGTTGTGAGTTATTTTCCTCTGAATCCAACAAACTTTACTCTGACTCACATCTTCATTCCAAAATAGGGAAGAGGAAAGCAGCCAAGTGTAGGAGGAGTAGGAAAGGGAGGAGCAAGCACTTGTTCGCTTTTGGAAAGAAGAGCAAAAGGAAGCTCAGATGTCACTGAGTCCCAGGCAGAAATAGTATCTCATTTTTGATCTTTTCTTCCCCATTGAATTCTATAGTCTCACAGAACCTGGGATAAGAGTTGAACAGAAAGAATGAGCACAGTATTCATTTGGCATGAGTGAATAATTACACTAAAGATTGTGTGGTTTTGAGTTGGTTTTTTTGACATGCACAGCTGCCACCCATGAAGATCCTCAGAAATCCTGGAGAAGGCCATAGAAAATGATCTAAGAGAAAATTTTTTACCCTACAAAAGCCTCAGTGTCTGTATCAGGATTGAATGCAAGAGACATTACAGTCCTTATTTGATGATTTGCTCTTTTATTTTCTCCTCTGAGTACATTATAAGAGTAAATCCTCCCTCTCAGAGTAATTTGTATAAGAAATAGGCATGCCCAGTGCTGCAAGTCACTCAGCATTGAAACCTAGAACTGCTGTGAGCTGGCACTCTGTGAGCTTGCAGGTCTGGTGGTCCCAGGGACAGCACCAGGGGGTGTGATAGTGTTTTGAGCCAATGTCTTCCAGAAGAACGGGTGGTAGAAAGCAACTACACAAAGGAAAAGGAAATTAGAAAGTTCTATCAGAAAGGTAATATCTGAGTGAAATACAGTATCAAGAGGGCTGGTATATGCTGAAGTAACAGAGGAATGCGGTCACAGATCTTTGAAATGGTGATGGAAGGAAAAGCTATGTTGAAAAGCTAGAGATGGTTCTCAGGAGAGCACACAAAGTTAAATTTCCTATTTCTCAAGTGTGAACACAAACAAATCCCACTCAAATACTGCTCATGTCAGAACGAACCCTGCCTGAAGGTCCAAACCTGTGTTGAACACCAGGTTCACATGTTTGACCCTAATGTTCCCCATGGCCACAAGGGACACAGGGAAGCAAGAGGTACAGCAAGGAGAGGACAGTGCCTTCCCCACACTGTCCCACAAAATGGACAACTCACTGCAGTCTTGTTGCCATGACAACCATAAGAAAAGTCCATAAATAGAATATCTTCTGCCAGCAGGGTATCATATTGGCAGAGAAGATTTAGCTCCAGCTTTTTACAATGCACCTGCTCCTTAAATATATATACACACACACACTCAGAATATACATACAGATTCTGATATATATTTCAGAATATATACATGCTGATATGCATAGATTTTCATAAAAGAACCACACTCAAAGACACAACTGTGTGACTAACCAAGAAATAAGGATGACCACTCTGAGTTGTGTGGCAATCACAGAAAGAGCTCAAATCCCATGCTGCTTCTTCTGTGCTGAGGAAGACATTTTCATAGAATCATAGAAGGTTGAGAGGGACCTCAGAGATCATCTACTCCAACTCCCCTGCCACAAGCGGGGACACTTCTCAACCGGACTTCATTGCCCAAGACCTCCTCCAGTCTGGCCTTAAACACCTGCAGGGAGGGGGCATCCACAACCACTCTGGCAACCCATTCCAGAGTCTGACCACCCTCATACTGAAGAGCTTCTCCCTAAGATCTAGTTTAAACCGTTAAAACCACTCCCCCTAGTCCTGTTGCTAAACACCCTTATGAAAAGTCCCTCTCCAGCTTTCCTGCAGGTTCTCTTCAATTATTGGAAGGTCCCCTTAGAGCCTTCTCCTCTCTAGGCTGAATGGCTCCAGCTGCCTCAGCCTATCCTCATAGCAGAAGTGCTCCAGCCCTTTGCTCATCCTTGTGGCCCTCTTCTGGACTCACCCCAACAGTTCTATGTCCTTCTTACGATGGGGAGACCAGAACTGGGTGCAGTATCAGGAGCCATAAGTCCTGCCAGCCCTGTCTAGAGAGATGATGCCAAAACTTCTCACTTGATTTCTCGTTTGAGTATCAAAACAACATAGAGAAAAGGGCTGTCCCACTTACTTGTAAACACATATAAAGAGGGAAAAAAAAAACCAAACAAAGTCAGACCACTCTGATAAGAAATCAATTTCTCTATCAGGAAAGCAGCAGGGGATTCTTCATGGTACCTGCAGCTCCTAGACAAACAGAATTGTTCTTTCTCAAATTGCTGTATGATGCAAGGGACCTTTACCACATCCTTTTAGTGAATATCAGCATCTTAAACATTCTGTGACAACTCTGGGGTTTAGCTAAAAAGATATTTATTACAGGAATTGCATTACAATTTTTGTGTTGTTTTTTTCCCCTTCTTTTTACTTTCACACTTCAGTTGTCACAGCAGCAGGGGACTTTTAAAGTACACTCCCCCAACAATCATAATAGCTACATCCAGTCATTGCCATCAGGGTTCCCTGAAAGGAAGTGAATATCATGATTCAAACCCCTTCCAACATAAATGTCAGTCATTGTTTCCAAATATTACCTATCGTCAGCTATAATATCTCTGCCTTTCACCGCCCAGAACAAGCCACACCATCTAAACTCCCTGCAGCCCCTTCACTTGTGTGTCTGACATTCACACTCCAGAGGCAGCAAGACAGCCCACACCCTCACCAAATCACTTAGTGTGTAACAAACCCCGTCCATCTGTCCTCTTATGCTCACAATCCACAAGCAAAAGCATCGCTTCAGAGTCCTCTGTGTAACAGTCAAGTATCCCATAATCTAGCCAACCCAAGCCCAGCACCCATGAAGGAAGAAATAATAACATGCCAAATTTTAGAGACAAGGATTGCAGACAGAGCACAACTCATCCCATGCATGTAGGAAGCCTGTGCAAGGAAAAGGCTCTGTGAGGATCAAGCCCTAGCACTCAAGACCTGATAAGGAAGTCATATGTGCAGTAGTTTACAAACCTGGGACCATAATCCTTGTTAAAGGATGGTGTCAGCTTTCATAATCAAGACACTAGCAATGCAAACAGATTTATATGAATAATGTACAGTAAAATGGATAAGCAAACTAAAAAATTGTGCTCTAGTCCAAGCTATCCAGGCTCAGCTCAAAGTCCAGGGCTCTCCTGTCAGGTTTTCCCCCTATCCTAAATCTAGGGTTCATCTGATGCTCAATCAAAACCCAGCAAAAACTCTTAATTTTAAACAGATAAGAAGATAAACTGATCCTTATGTTAGGTGAAGGAAAACAGTGTTATCAGTCCTTTCCCTCCCCAGATTACTCTCACAAACATAAAACCTCTTGGACAGCAAGGTCCCCTATTACTGCGGTCTATTGTCGAGACAAGTGTCACGACCCACAGGAGACAGAGAAGGAAACTGAGGCATGGAGACTTGGCACGTCTGAAGTAAGGTCACCTAGTGACAAACTCATGACTAATACCCAGGATTGCTAGCCACAGAGCTACGTTTTACCCACTAGATCATATTACCTACCAGCAATTCCCATATCTGACCTGGGATTAAAATGATCTCTGCTATGTGCTATGTCTCAAGCTGTGCCAGGGGAAGTTTAGGCTCGAGGTGAGGAGAAAGTTCTTCACCAAGAGAGTCGTTTGCCACTGGAATGGGCTGCCCGGGGAGGTGGTGGAGTCACCATCCCTGGAGGTGTTCAAGAGGGGATTGGTGCCATGGTCTAGTCATGGGGTCTGTGGTGACGGGTTGGACTCGATGATCTTCGAGGTCTCTTCCAACCTTAGTGATACTGTGTGATACTGGTATGATTAATAATTCTCTCTCTAGAGTCCTGAAGTCTCCCCTGCACCAGATAGTACACTGAGATAAACAAAAAAAGCCTCCTGACAACCTGATTACATTCCTATTAGTTAGTCCTGGACTCCTGCAGCGGCTTTAATCCTACTGATGTGGGGCTAAACTTCAAAATAAACAATGTGGTCCATTTTTCTACACCATTAAGTGTAATTAATGGATACAATTAGTCATCCAAAGATAAATCCCTTGGCAGAAAGTACATAGCAATGTGAATTTTTGCTTTGTTATTTTCAAAGTACTTTATTTACTTGGCATCTCTGGCTTTGTTTTCCATTAATCATAATCTCTTTATGCTCAGAAATCTATACTGATTTCTTTTCAAACTCTGCTCTTAATCTCATCTAATAAATGTAGATGTTAGAGCACTTCATATTCCAGTTGCCTGGAAAGCTGACAAAACCCAGGTTTTTTTAAACCTCATTTTTCATTCAAGCATTTTTTTCAGCTTATGTTTCCAGCACATTCAGTCATCCTGTTTACTTTAGTCTGAGTCTAAATAAATGTGGATTACCACAAACACCTATCGCTATAAGGCAGATACTCAGTTTCAGTCTGCAAAAAGATGATTCCTAGACTTTGTGTATCTGATTTGGAACCTGTAAGGCATCCAAATGAGGGCAGTCTATTGGCAAAAGATAAGGTACCTCATTTGTGTGTCCAGTTCTTCTGGATGCATACAAATGGCTTTTTCTTTTTTACCCACAGCAACACCATTTGTGCATGCAATCCCATTAACTCTGCTTGCTGGTTAAGCAAGCAATTATGTATATATTTTACTGACAAATTGCATGAAAATATCACAGTACAGGTATGTTAGGAATGAAGACTAATGCACCTGAAAAATCCGAACCCTCATTTTTCAAGCAGTTCCAAGATGAATAGATGTTTAAAGCCAACTGAAGTGAATAGACTGGAAAAATGTAAGGCAACAACAACAATAAATCTTTTTTCTACATACTCAGGGATTTTCATCCCAAAGGTTGCAGAAGAGCTGTTTCCAAGACATACAATGTGAAATAAATCAATGCATCCCTAAAAGGAGAATACATCCTGGCTGCAATTTGATGAGGTTTTGTATGAGAAACTTAGATATTATGGGCAGAATATACTGTGCATTATAATTGCAAAGAAACTTAGAATCATAGAATCATAGAATCAGTCAGGGTTGGAAGGGACCACAAGGATCATCTAGTTCCAACCCCCCTGCCATGGGCAGGGACACCCCACACTAGATCAGGCTGGCCAGACCCTCGTCCAGCCTGGTCTTAAACACCTCCAGGGACGGGGCCTCAACCACCTCCCTGGACAACCCATTCCAGGGCTTCACCACTCTCATGGTGAAGAACTTCTTCCTCACATCTATCCTGAATATCCCATCTAGCCTGAATCTCCCTATCTCCAGCTTCATTCCGTTCCCCCTAGTCCTATCACTACCTGAGATCCTGGGAAGTCCCTAAGACATAGGGTTAATAGCATTAGTCTTTCAAAAGGTGCTTGCACTGCCACAAGATCCTCAAATCCATCTGGACCTTGTAAAACCTCATCTTCACATCATAGCTAACTCAGCTCATTAACAGTGCCACACAGTTCACCATTTTACTGGTGGGCAACCTAGACTTGTCTGCATGGAAGGGCTACAGGATTCTGCCTCCATTCTCCTGCACTTCTAATCAATTTAACTTCTCAGGTAGGGAATAAGTGAAAGAAAAACTTAGTTTGCAGCTGGCTCTTGTGTGAAAAACTTGCACAACAACTGAAAGAGTTTATACATTAACATTTTTGTGAACAGTTAACTCTCAGATCCTTCAAAACAGAAGGGGTAAAGGAGCTTCACAGCATTTCAGGGACACAAGCAGCAAAATTATGAGCTACTTCTTAATCACCATTTCAGCTGAACAACTTTTCTAGTCCTGTAGTAAGAGTCAAGGGGCCCCTCTAAGTAGTATGATACAAACTTGCCTTCTGCAGTTACTGTGCTGCAACAAATTACTTCTAACTGACCTCATTAGTGCCTTTTCCATGCGAGAGACGAATTCTTCCTATCTCTGCAGCGATCAATCTCTTTACCAGTGATTCTTTCCTCATACAGCTTCACATACACTTGAAAAGCTTACATCTCATTTCATACCAATCAATAGAGATAAAAGGCAAAGTTCAGAACAGCTACTTCAGGAATATATTATATGCACCAAGTAAGTGGACTAAATAATATATTTATCAACAATAACTCTTGTACAGAAAGGAAAAAAAATCATGGTCAAATTTTGTTCTACTGGTGGGGTAAATTTGCCCTGAGTAATAGTAGATTTGAAAACTGGAAATGGTGATAGAAAACACAGCATAGGTAGGTGCTATCAGCCCACAAATAGCTCACAAACTACAGGCCACCACTTTGAAAAAGCCCAAAGCTTCCACAGATCAATATTAGTAACAAGCAAAACCAATGTCAGGTTTTGATTTCACAAAACCACCAGTAATCAGACCAAGAATTCTCTTCACCTCTGATCCCAAAGTTTGAATCAATATTCTAATATTGACTTGTCTCTAAACACCTCACTTGGAAGAGAAACCCTAGCAAAAGAAAGCTGAGCACATCAAAGCATAAAAGTAAAGGAAACTGTTTAAAGAAAAAGTTTTAACTCTTACCACAATGAAGACAACGTAAAAAGCAAACCACAAACACAGCCACGGGACAGTTGTTCCTTGAGACTTGAGTTAACATGAAAAATGAAGTCTCATTGCACCAACTAATTACAGAAAACATGGCTTTAGCTCTTACTTCAGCCTCCATGACATCTACCTGTGGGCATCACATTAACATTCCATGCTTTGATAAGGAACTGCCCTGGAATCTCAGCAGGGCTGAGAAAGTGCCAACATGAATGAAAGCTATGTCATTCCATACATATTTTGTAGATGCAAATATGCACAGTGGAATTACCACTTGCCCAGCCTAATATTTGAGGGACATTTTGCATGTATAGATATGCACAAACACCGAGACAGGGACAGTTGGGGTTTGTAGAGATAGACTGCAGGGATGCAGTCTTGAAGTCTGTGTATGTGGAGAAACACACAGTGTCATTACCCAGAGCGCACACAAGCATCGCCAGGGTCCAACCTTCACAGTCATCCCCAAAATACATTTCACAAACCTGAATACAACACTTGCTATGCAGTAAGTGGTTGCTCTCATTGTACATGACTCAGTAGTTACATTCCTTCCCAAATCATCTCCATGGCTTTACTTTGAAAACAGTTTTCCCCTGAAAGAAATAATTTCAAATGTAAAATGACTCCAATGGCATTTTGCAGCTGAAATGTGCTTCTCCAAGAACTAATCCATACTTTGTTTTGAAGAGAGAGAATAAAATCAGAGAGAAACACTTCTTTCTGTGACACAGATCTATAACAGTAAAAGTCAGCTGTAATTTAATTAGGAGCTACAGCAGATAAGATTCCTGGTTCCTTCAATAAAGGGAGGTGGGTTTTTTAGGAGCAATTAACACAAGACCAGATGTGAAGCTTTGAAATTCAGAGAGCACAAAGGTGGGAGGTGGAAGTGAAAATAAAGATGCAAGAATTGGAAACAAAAAAGTCTAATTTTTATCACAGTTCTCCTTGCTTGTGGCAAGACGGGTTACAGCTAAGTGGATCAAATGGGTTGGACGCGACGATCTTGAAGGTCTCTTTCAACCTGGTGTATTGTATTGTATTGTAAATGGCTAAAAACTGGTCCAAAGCTTCCTCATGTGCAGAATGTAATTCCTGTTATCAGTGTCTTTCCATTCAGAGTAAAGCTGCTCATTCATTAAAATGAAATAAAAATTAAGAATACTGGTAGCAGAATAATCTTTGGAGGTTCATAAACTTGTATATAATAATAATTGGCTGTATTGAACGAGCACAGAGAAAGGAGGTCATGTCTTGTCTGGCATTGCTCATAAGCTAATCTATCAACAAAACACAAAAGCTAAGGACAATCCACTTCAGTTCCTCTATCTGATTGCTTTCTTTATGGCTTAATAGTGCAAATTGAAACGGAGCTTAAATGTTAGCATATCTGACAAGATGGTAAATTAAAAGCAATAAGGAACCAAATAAAATGATTCATGTGGAATTTTGAAATCTCTCAAAATATGTCAACCACCAGATGTCACAAAGCCTGCAAGTGATGATGCACTGCAATGAGAGAAGGGCAAGGCTCTGGCAATAGCACCCAACCACACAGCGCGTCAGGCAATTTTCCTCTTAATCTCCTTAAATCTTAGAGTCTCAGAATGAATGGAAGAAAACCACAAAACATTTAAAGCAAAAGAAAGTGAGATTTCCTCTGTCATCATCTACCTCAAAGAGGAAGTAATGAGCTCAAAAGTAGAAACCTGAGCATGACAGAAAATACAGGCCACGAGTACACAAAAAAAGAGCATTAAAAAAAATACATATATATATAGGACCAACCTTATCTTACATTTGCACTGACAAGGCCAATATGTTTACCATCACTCACAAATTCTCCCAATCCAAGCAGCTCCTTACACTGCCAACAAAACAAATTCCTAAGTATTTCTTTTTATTCACATATATGTACACACAAAATGCTCATAGTATTCTCCAAGCAATAAATCCACTGTGAAAGACACCAGTCAGGATAACTAGGAAGGACTACCTCCATTGGCTTGCCAAACCCATTAGCACATCCTTATGGCAGCATAAAAATATATGTATGAATTTATGTCACATCTTGATGCTGACAGAAAATTCCTTTGTCTAAGAAGTGATAATCAATAAAGAACCTGACAAAACCTCTTGAAATAAATAAGCATATAAAGATATTTTAACCAAAATAAAGATTAAGTCTCATTCAGTTCAGTACTGTGTCCAGTTCTGGCCCCCTCAGTTTAAGAAAGATGTTGAGTTGCTGGAATGTGTCCAGAGAAGGGAAACAAAGCTGGGGAGGGGTTTGGAGCACAAGCCTTATGAGGAGAGGCTTAGGGAGCTGGGGTTGCTTAGCCTTGAGAAAAGGAGACCTTCTTGCTGTCTACAACTACCTGAAGGGAGGTTGTAGCCAGGTGGGGGCTGATCTCTTCTCCCAGGCAACCAGCACCAGAACAAGAGGACACCATCTCAAGCAGTGCCAGGGGAGGTTTAGGCTGGATGTTAGGAAGAAGTTCTTCACAGAAAGAGTGAGTAGCTATTGGAATGGGCTGCCCAGGAAGGTGGTGGAGTCACCATCACTGGAGGTGTTTAAGAAGAGACTGGATGAGGCACTTGGTGCCGTGGTTTACTTGATTAGGTGGTGTTGGATGATAGGTTAGACTTGATGATCATGAAAGTCTTTTCCAACCTGGTTAATTCTATTCTATTCTATATCTGTTTCAAGGCTGCAAAATAAGTGCATTTTCCCAGCTGTAAATAGCATTATAAATCAAGAACATTCATTGAGTGAGAGATCTCAATAACTATAAATTGGAGAGAAAAAAAAGTGGTTCCTAACATTCTGCATTCAAAGAAAAAATTATTCAGTGCAATCAATACCTTTACTTTGTTAATATAACCTCTTGTTCCTTTTGTGTGATGGAGTAATCTCGAAGAGCTACACTGATATGAAAGAAAACACAATAACTGGATTTGCCCAAGGAGGTAGCAATTTATAACCTGTGATAGTGCTGTCCTACACTTAATTGCTTTTATTTGCTTCTTTTCTCTTTTAAAAATTAAATGCTGGACCTGTGGAGTTATCTACTGCCAGTACCAAGATCTTGTATAGTGGATGTCAGATGTGAAAGGTCAGTATTTATATTATTATACTGCAGAAGCCATTAATCATCATTTTTCACCTTCACCTAATCCTACTGCAGAATGTTACTGTACAAAAGCACTTCGAAATGAATAAGAGAGATTGTCAGAGTAACCTTCTTTTATCTGCCTGAAAACTCCATTGAGATTTGATATCATTTGTGTTTCCCACTGTGATGAGACAGGGACATTTATGCTTGCTACTAATCTAAAACCTAATGTTAGAAAATGAACTATTCTAAGATTCCCTAATTTAGGAGGAAATAGGTCATTGCTGAAGGGGAACATTAACTCCATATCTAACATCTCCAGCACGCTGGAGTTCACAGGTACAACCTGAGTCAGATCCAGGGGCTGTAGCACGCTTGGATCAGGGATATAAGCATGTAAATTCCCAGGATTTATTTACAGATCACATTGTTCACAGGAGGAAGCTCAGGAGCCACAACTGCAAGAGCAAAGCCAGGAGGGAGAAACTGGAATTGCTTATTCCAGCAGCAGCAAATTCTTAGGTTGATTGATGCCAGCGTTTTCCCAACTACATAAAAATCCAAATCCAAGGTTGCCAAAACAACAGCCCTGCAGGATTACTACATTTGGAAACCTGGAAGAAAGTGCCACAGGCCAGGGATGGGACTTCAAACGCACACAGTTAGGACAAAATCCTTAACTGTAGACCTGCACACAACAGATGCATAACCCTTTGGTTATTAGCACTTGGGTAGCACGAGTGATTTAGTCAACATGAGGCTAAGCTTTTGGTAGTCTTGATTTGCTTGGAGGTCAGAAAGGTGTGGGACATGCAAAGCCCAGAGGGTGCAAGTGACTGAACTGAATTTAGTCAAAAGTAAGGCAGCAAAGTATGTGAGCAAGTGTTTCACCATTACAGGAAGAGCCCCAGTAAATAAAGTCTGTATTTAAGACTTTGAAGAGTTATAAAGGCTCTGGAAGAGTATAGTTCCATCTGACTGGATTTGTATGTTTGGTCTGCAACAACTGAGGAGCTCTGAGGAAGCATTACAACCAAAACAGGGCATGCAGGCAGCAATGCAGCAGGATGTTTGCTGACAGCAGACCCTTTGGTACGGGTATGCAGCAGAGTGACTTCAAAATTATTGTGTTCCAATTAAGTAAGCTAATTAAAGCTCAGCAGTGAGGAAGGTTAATAAAAAAAAAAGACTGATTTTCAACTACTTTGACCTTGAGTTGTTAATGAAGTGCAAATCCTCTCACTAGAAAGTGTGGTTGTTTAGTGAAAGCATGATAATCTGCAATTGAACCTGCAAAAAAAAACAACACACCATATACATCCTATTTCTTTTCTTCTGGCTGAGGATGCAACGAGGGAAATGTGGGGCAGCTTGTGACATATAGAAAGGAAACAGAAGTGGGTTTTCAGTCAGATCACTCACTAAGTCAAAAATAACAATCCACCCTATCTACTCTGACAAAATAACACATAATAGAACTAAAACTGTGCTGAGAAAAATAGTCTGTTAAGCTTCTCATTTCTCTGAGGCCTGAATTCTATTTTTAATATAGAGAACTGAAGTTCCATACGCCCCACCAAAGCCTGCCTCGCCTCAGCCAATTGAGGGAAGCAGCCTGCAAAGCATTAATAATTCATCTCATTTAGTTTAGCTGGCATGTTTCAGCAACCAAACTGTACCAAACTCTCCTGCAAGGAAAGAGAGAGGGGGTATTTCAGAAGGAGCTTTCCTCCTTCACAGTGTATTCTTTTACTTTTCACTTCCTTTCATTCCCATATAGTTACCGGCAATGAAAAGCCTTCATAGCCTCTTCATAGCCTCTTCATAGCCTAAGAGGGGGTGAAAAAAAAAAAAGAAGGAAAAAAAAAAAAAAAGGAGGGCTCCATATATCATTAGAGTAGGAAAAGCAGAGACATTATTAGTAAGACAAGATTTCCATATCAACCATGATCCACCAGTCTAGTTTATTTCTGGTGAAAAGCAGAAAATTCTGTGTTCCTTGATAGTCTCTTTGAAGCCACGCCTGGTATAGGAAAAGCAGCAAAGACCTTTGGCTGCCATCTCTCCCCTTCCTGTGCAATATTAAAGATGAACAAAACTTAGATGCAGCTCACATGCAAACCATCCCCCTATTTTTGTATTGAAATGAGCCCTTACAGCTTCAAAAGGAAAGTCTCTGCTGCCTTGCCACACTGGCACTTCATTAACTGAATCCTACATTTGTGTCCATTCATTTTACTTCCAAAATATTTCCTAAAACATGGGAATGAATCAAACCACTGGCTGCCTCTAGGTTTATTCACTGGATTGATTGCTTGGGAGATGAGTGGGAGTAATTATTCTGAAAAGGTTCATTCTCAAGAGTGAGGATGGAGGGTGCTAAATGTATTCAAACTGGTGAATAACATACAGCTGAAAGTGAGAAAAAATGCAAATATGAATGAAAAAGGAAAGCACACAAAGGACTAAGATGCACAACTGTGATTTTTTATGACCATGACTGAATAAAGGGGAAGCTGAGAAAGTCCTAAATCAGAGATTCCCCTCTTCTGGCTACGCAGATGAGAGCAAAAAGGTCCAGCTTTATTTCTTGACAGTCCTATTTCCTTCAGTGTGATGGCTTTGACAGGGGAAGACTTTGCAGCTAATTATTTTTAACCCTGGACTCAAAACCTGCCTCTCCCATAGCTGTGACTCCTTGGTGTCCCCTTCTTATCTTCTCTGATCATGCTGGCTTCAAAAAGCATTTTTTACCAAGGATAATCCTGGCCTCTCTTCCCACTGCCCTTGGATGACTCCTAAGCCAGGAGGACATTGCTGCAAGTTTCTGACCAAGTTGAAGATGATGCAGCCTGTAGCACTCTGTAGCACAACCACCTTTCTGTGTGCTCAAATGCTGAAAAAAACTGAGACTACCACAATCAACATGCCTGAGGAAGTCCCACCCTCACCATAGCCTCCTAGAGGCGAAGGGTCCACCACCTTGAAGACTCCTGTAGCTAAGCAGGAAGCATGGTTTACTGCCTAAGAGGATTTATCCTAATTTAGCAGCACTTAGACATTTCACAACATTTTGCAACTAACAGAAGTCCTGTGAGACCCACGATTACCTCTTATATCATTGTTAAAAGTGTATATGTCAAAACCTGAGAAAGATAGACTATAATCCATAGGCATTAATCATCCAAGCACCTGGGGACTGAAAGCTCTTGTAGATGAAAGGACACAAGGTCTGACAATGCGCCTCTGAGAGAAAACCCATGGTCTGAAGCTGGGATTTCATTAAGAGCTGCACCTCACAAATAAAAGGGTTAGGAATTTGTACTTTCAGTTCTGTGCTTATATGTATATGTGTGTGTGTGTGTATATATATATATATATAAGCTATAGCTTGCTTAACAGATGGAAAAAAGTCATAATTTAGGCCTCTGGCATTAACTCATTAGTGATTTTTAATTTGCATGAAACAAACTTTAAGTAAGTTGTGATCATTAAAAAAAAACAACCAACAAATCACCAAAAACTTTCACCATGTTGAACTTATCCTTTTATGGAACAGGTTAATTTATTGAATCATTACTGAATTATTTTTCAGTAATAGAGTCTCTTCTTTCTAGCAGTTTATTCATTTGAGTTGGTCTTGAGCTCGACCACAACAGGACACAGTTCTAAGGCACTACTGGATCAAGCACAGGATGGCTTGGGAATATTTGCTCACTCACACAGAGGAGGAGACCTCTTCTTTCAGAAAATTCAACATTTAACCAGAGTTCTCATTTTCCTGGTTTTTGCAACTACTTGGGCAATGCTAATGGAAAGTGAAGAGCCAGATCTGTCAAACCCCTATTGGTCATCACTTCCGTATTCTGCAAACAGATAAGCCACAGAGGGATTTTTATTTTTTCCAAAATACAATTATCTAATTGCCTATGTTAGCTCATCATGAGGCATTTAAGTGTCTTGAAGCAAAACCAAGAAGTTATACCTAAGAAAAGCAGGACCAATCTAACATATTAGATAGGCATAGATCAGGCCTCCCATGGCATCCATCAAACTGAGCACTGCGCTGGGGATGGAGTCAGTCCTGTGATAGGAGTGGAAATGATAGAGCATGAAGTCAAGAACCATAGTTTTCACTTTGAACTTAAACAGAAGTTTGCTTCATCACATAATACAGCAGTGTAGAAGCATTGCAGAGGCATGGCAGTGGAAAGCAGAGAAAACCACAGCAGCAGCATTTTAATCCCAGGAGGTTTTAGTCTCCAGGATCACAAAGTGAAGGTCATGCTCTGATTGCAGCTACCAGCCACACTGGTCCCAGGGAAAGCAGTGAAAAGTGCTTGTGATGTGCTCAGGGCTAAGGGCACAAACCTCTAATTACAAGTTCTGGACACAAACTCCCCAAGAGACACAAACTCAGGCGCCTGCATTGGTACTTACTGGTTCCCCATGACCAGCAGCCTGCAACTCTGCATATTTCCTCTCTCCTGTGACACCCTTTCAAATGTTGTCTGCTTGGATGCTGTGATTACTAAATTAATGCAAAGTAATTATAAAGATGGAAATTCCAGTTCCTGCTCACTGTTGTCTAGTGAATAATCCTTCATCTTCTAGTAAACTAGGAAAGAGAATCAGCAAAATACAACAATGAAATGTATGATCTTGGAAAATAAATAAACAGAAAACATCAAGGTAGCTTTCCTACGGATAGCTGAAAATGGTACTGATTTCCCACCTGGAACACTGACTGGTATTAAGGTCAACAGAAAATACACTATTATCCAAACTTGCATGTAGGGAGACAATCAAGCTCCTTTAGGAAGAACCTGAGAAAGGCAAAGCTTAGGAAGATAAGATCATCTTTTTGGGTTTTGCTTCCTGCCCCTTGTAGAGTAACAAGTTCTCTCCACGGGCTCCTTCACTTGCATTGTAGGAAGAATGCCTGGTTAGTCAATTTTCCAAAAAAAATCTTTGGTAAGGATGCCCAGAAACAAGATTTTTGTCAAAGTACGATCTAGTAGTTAATGCACCCTCATCCCAGATACGCTTTTCCCTCTAAGACAGCTGCTCAATTCAGCACATACAACAGCGGCTCAATTCAGCGCATACAACAGCGGCTCCAGAACAGGAGTGTGGTGGTTGTTTTGAAAAACCTGACCGCAAATCTGTCTGAAATACCAAGAGGACCATGTACTTTCTGTGACCTTTTGGTGCTAGAGGATGATGAGAAACAAGAAAACACTTTAGTGCCCTATCCAAAATGGTACAACTGGGAGGTGGTTGGCCTTCCACAGCATTGCTCTCCAGAGAGAAAGCATCGCTCAGGTGAACATCCATTAAGGTCTGTGTGCTTAGCAGCTCTCCAGACATGCCTTTTAGAAAGAGTTTCTCTCCTTTTTTGTCACAATAAATTTCCCACAGAACAGGAAATCCTTGAAGTGGTAGCAAGTGCTGTATCAGGAGAAGGTCTTTTTTATTTTTCTGATAGCTTTGACATATCAGGTCTGATATTTCCCTTTTTTATATCTTGCATCAGCCTTTACAACTGCAAAATGCCACTAATGGTGCATGGGAGCTTTCTACAAACGAGAAGGAAATCAGTTCATCAGGTGGAAGGCAGCACAGAACTGTACCTACAACCACAGTCAAAAAACTTGATTGCTTCCCACAGGACAATTATCAGGAAGAAACACTTAAAATATCTCAGTAGTTGGGCTAAGAAACATATGCTTTGGTTTAGGAATTCTGTGCTCCCATTTGCTTTGACAGACTGGACCATTTAGTCTTTATGAATCTTCTTCCTTCTTCAAAGAAGGGTGGATGTTAGAATGCAAGCATCTGAGAGGCCCCTAAATACAACCCCAGCAAAATGTCCCTTCCCCCAAGAACAAAAAGCATCTGAAAAAAAAAGCATCTGAAATATCAAATTCACCACAGCAGCATATACAAAATGAACAGGTCTAACTCAGCAAAATGGGTGCAAAATGGTTTTCTATCAAAAGTATCAACATAATCTGGAGAAAGCTTACATTAAAAAAAAAAACAACCATTAACTAAGAAGTCTAATACTTTTCAAAAAAAATATTGCTTTTAACAGCTCCATTAAAAGAAAATCTGATGCAGCCATTCTTCCAACTGTCCAGCTGCACATGGAATCATTTTCATGCCCTCTCTCAGCAAACCCGGTGGCATGAGAATAAGTTTGGGTCATCAGAAATGTGTGGACAAAACCATTTTTGCACCAGAAAAAAAAAAACATCTGACACATTTTGACTGGTTTTATTTCTTTTTGAACAGAAAGAAAATGCCCATGAGGAGAGAAAAATCTGATCAGTTGTCTGAGGATTTCCAGGCCTTTGAAGAACAGTTGCAAATCTCAGGGCTGCAAAACATCAAGATGTCCTAGACATCTTGGCTACCAGAGGTCTGAAACCTGCACTAGCATGCAGACATGCTAAAACATCATCCACAAAAAGGTCATGCTTGTGAAAATTAGGCACTCCGAGCCACTGCCACTAAAACACAGTTGCAGCCCTCCCCAGCCAATCCTTCTCACAGCAGCTCAACACCAGCACAGACATTTGTCCAGCTGCACCATGACCTGCTTATGGAAAAAAAATGCATCTGAGAAGCAACCTGGCAGATGAAAACCAATAAGAAACCAAATTCATTTTTCATCCGGATCTGTTTCTTGATGCCAGAGAGCAAATGAGAAGAGGAAGGGCAGAAAGCAGAATCACCCCTACCAGAGGCACTGATTTCCTGTGCCATGCTCCTGTAGAATTGCTGCCATGGGCTCCCTTCTGACCCACTACCCAGAGGGCTCTACAACAGGCAATCCAGCAGAAGAGACAGAATTATTTCAGTTGGAAAAGACCTTTAAGATATCAAGATGTCAGGATCTGTTTAATTGTGTATATTAGCTTAGGAGGAAAAAAAGCAAATTGCTTGCACTTGAAATCTGAAAGGAATTTTAAACTGTGAAGGACTCAGACAACAGCAGCTGTAGCTTGCTAGGATGCAAACACACTCAGAAGTCAGAGCATGGCTTTATTGCGTTCCAGTATGTGGAAATAGGATCCCACAGTTTGGCATAACCTCTCCGACTTAAAAGCAATGCCAAGGCCATCACTTCCCACAGCCCTGAATTAGTGAATAAACTTACTCCACTCATGAGCCAGCTCATCACCAATTCCAGTGTCTTCTGTTTTTCAGGAGCTAATGTGTTTGCACAGAATGGTTTTTTCTGCAGTTCCTGCAAGAGCTATTCTGATCAGTAATCTCTCTGCCATCACCGCCCTTTCTGTACTCATTTTCCTGTGACAGGACAAACCACAAAGCAGATCCACACCACGGCAAAACTGTTATTATCAGGAGAAGAGTGTCCTGCCCCACCTGCCATCTTGTTTCTGAAATCTCCCTCTGGCAGCTAAGCACGCTCATCCAGAGTACACCAAGTCCATCACTGAACACAATGCCTCACTTAGTCCTCTTTATTGAGAAATCATTGTAGTGATAATTCGGGCCATTTTCACAGCCTTCCCTTCAATTTGAGCAGCTGTTGTACTTTGCTCGTTACCTGCGTTCCGTTTTTCATTTATTCAGGTTTGGAGCTGGTGTTTGCTGCCATCTTTTCTTTTCTTTTCTTTTCAATTCAGTGGGCTTACTGTGGCTCCTGTGTTCATGTGACATCATCATAAGAACTGCAGAGAGGATTGCAGCTGTGCTCATGAACATGATCAAATGAGCAAATCTACCACTGAGCCTTAATAACCATCATAATCCTGAAGCCTGGAAAATGCCCCTGCCTGTTAGAGTCAGACCTAAGCCTGACCTTCCTCACGCTGAACACCTCATTACTGAAATCAGAGCAAGCAGCCTTGAACTCCCTTGAAGTTCAAAGGGATGTGACCATTTGGATAACCCCCGTCTCTAATGTACCAATAGAGATGAGCTCATCTTTCAGTGAAAGAAACGGAGGGGGAAAGCAGTTCTCTTTCTGGTAACTGTGTTGCACTAAACTGCTGAAGCAAACTTGAAAGTGTGAGCTTAAAAAAACCCCACTACCAATTTAGATAAACAATAAATAGAATCCAGTCCTCTGTCCATCACACATACCACCTTGAACTAAAACCTGAGAGCATACAACCTGCTGTAAACACTTCCCTGTTGATTTAACTCTAGTTGTAGCTGTTAAAGTGTGTGTTGACTATTATTTGAGTTATTCATTTTCCAATTCGTTTCAGTCTCCATTTTCAGTACAGGCTCCTCTGGCTGCAGTACACAAGCTGCTTGCCAAAGATGCCAATAAACACAAACCAGCAGCAACAAGCACATGTAGCTAGTCTGTCTGCATAGGAAATGTGCCACGAACATACCACGGCAGCTAAGCAGTCTCAGACATATTTGCCTAGCCTGTATCTATTTTAACTGCATAACTGCAAAACTTGTGTGAATCCCATTTATATAAAGTGATCTCCCAAGATCCTAGTAAGCATGCTCTTTTAATTTCCATGGACACGCACAATGCTAAGAATAGCAGAAACCTGTAATTCATCGTGGTGACATTTGTATGTTCCCAACCAGCTATCCTAACACTGTTCAAGCATCACTCAACAAGTGCAGAGAGTGTTTTGTAAAACTTCTCATTACACAAAATATATTTGCCTTCTTCCAGCTGCCTGTTAAGTCTCCATTCATCCCCTTACTTATGAAGCAGGAGTCTGGTTTTTGCTTTAAAAGTTTTCACCTCAGACTTTCCCACTTGACTACCTACACACAAATATTTAACCAGCACATAATAGTAGAATCCCTTCAAGGTCCAAAGAAATCCAAGTATTTCTACAACAAAATGCAAGATGTCATCAGAAATAGAAACCAACTGCAGACACTGCTTTGAACATGAAATGGAATATATCAAAATATAGATGAGAGCAGCTAAAGATACATTCTCTGCGTGGATACCGCTTGACAGCTTGCTAACCTACAGAAAAGTGGCTTCTGCCCTTCTCAGCAATTTAGCAGATTGCCCATGCACCCTGAGAGGCTGTAATTTCAGCGATTCAGGAGAAAGTTTTCTTGTTCTTTGAATTGCACAAACCCCATGTTTGCTGTGATTAAAAAAGCATTACAAGGATTTGAGAACGAGAAGGGGGCTCTTGTGTGTTTGTTCTTAAAGCTGTCATCATACCTTTCAGAAAGAACTTGTAACTGATGACCAAAACTTAACACAGCAGCTCCAAATGTATCGATTGGATCTCAATTAAACTGCAGCGTGTGCCTCAGCACTAGATCTGTTACTTTGTAAAGCCAGCCTTGGAAAGCACGTTTATCACAACATTAGCCACGCTTATTCCCTTGTTGTGAGGATTCTCCGATCATCCTTTGCACTACAAAGGCTGCTGCAGACAAAAACAAACAATGATTTTAGTGCTTATGTTTCCTGATGGAATTGTTTTGGTGGTTTGTTGCTGGGTTGTGCTGTTGTTTTGGTGCTTTGGTTTTGTTGTTGGTTTTGGGTTCCCCGCACCCTACACCCCACCCCACCCTTTTATTGTTTTGTGTTGTCGAGGGTTTTGTTGTTGTTTTGTTTTCTCTCTCTGTTGGCCCATGGCCAATTTATAGAGAACGACAAATAAAGGCAGAACTCGGAACAGGGAAAAAAAGTCACGCTTAAACCCAGTATCGATTTAGGTTCATCCCCTCTGCTGAAAACCAGACATGTTCTTGCAAGCTAGCCCACTGATCACAGAAATACATAACTATTAATTAGAGGGGAGGTTTTTTCTGATGCCAGGATAACATGCCAAGTGCTAGAATTTAAATCCCATTTCCAATATGTTTGAAAATGAAACACAATTCCATTTCCATAGGTGAGTATTATTTAGGTGCAGATCCATGTTACTTTCATAAGCATATAGTAACCTTCTACTAACAAGAACAATTACCAATAATAATAAAAATGATCATTGCCTGCAAATTATGCAGGAACCCTGTTGGCATCCTCTTGTGATCTCATAAGCTTGCATTATTACATCCAACACAATGTGCAATAACAACATCCAAAATGTTATATAATATAATCAGCAGCATCTTTGCAAATCTTAATTTCATATCTGCCTAGCTTTCAGCACTATCTAATCCATGAAGTACTTATTAAGCACACACACACAGAGCTATATAATACTAAAGTTTTCCTTATTCCCTGATTCTCATTGCCTCCCTTTTAGGATAGTTTCTCTGTAACAGTGTGTGCAGGCTGATAAGTTGTTGTTGAGGATGGAATGTGTACAAAACAGACCCACAAGATCCAAAAGGCAGAGTCCAACTGCAGACACTGCAGATACCTTTGTCTGATGCATGTCTTGCCTATTTGTGACTCTTTCTGCAAATTGTCCCATTTTCTGTAGGCTGACTAGCTATGAGTTTGTATTTCCCAGGGGTCTCTTGAGGTTTATTTACCAATTTTATTTGCTCCAGTCCTTTGTGTCTAGCTACTTAGAGCACCCCAGATTACTACTACAGTTCCAGAAGAGAAGCTCTTCAGACAGAGGGAGGAAAGCAGACAAAACACTGATGAATGATGTGAATTCAGCTGTCTCCAGGTATTATGATCTGCGTTGCAGGAGAATACAATGTTCCTACCAAAAATATCCACTACCTAATAGTATAACAAAACAAAGGGGAGGGGGGAAATTAACCACATTCACATTAGCATTTCTGTCTGAACAGCTCTTCAGAAAGCCAAACAAGTTCACATCTGTTAGTTTAATTGTGCTTTATTACATATTTTTGTAGTGAAGAAACTCCAGTAATGATTATCTGATGTTCTTCAGGTTTTGACAAAACTGTTTTCAGAACAGAATGAAAGCTGTGTCTTGCATGATAAAAATGCATTTTTCCCTTATCTAAATTTCCCTTCAACTTGCAGAGATTTCTCTGTTTTATTCCCCACCCACCCCCCCAACAAGGTCTTGCACTAATCTCTTCTGACTTCGGGGTTATTCATTAGACCATGATCATTGCCACGGAGCTGCTTCTTAAGACAGAAATGTGGGAATTCAGGTACAAATCCCCAATTTCAATTTAATTCTCCAGTGGTGAACCTATTCCCAACATGTTGCTCTGGGTCTTCCTTTAACCAACATGAGCATATTTGTCACACATACACTGTGTGCTAAATCCTTTCTTTCACAAACTGATACTCCATGAGGTTGTAACCAATGAGTAAGAAAACATCACAAAAATTTGGCAAGTCTGTGGCTGATTAATTTCATGCTTGAGATTATGGTCCCTGGTCTATTCTCTCCTATACTAAGGCAAGATCAGTTATGGCTAGATGATTACCATTTCCTTGCAAACCTCCAAAGGTAAGAAATCCCACAGCTGAATAGAATAGAATTAGAATAGAATAGGCCAGGTTGGAAAAGACATTTGAGATCATCAAGTCTAACCCATAACCCAACACCCTCTAATCAACTAAACCATGGCACCAAGTGCCTCATCCAGTCTCTTCCTAAACACCTCCAGTGATGGTGATTCCACCACCTTCCCGGGCAGCACATTCCAATGGCAAATCAAACTTTATGAACTTCTTCCTAAAATCCAGCCTAAACCTCCCCTGGCACAACATGAGACTGTGTCCTCTTGTTCTGGTTTCCTGGGAGAAGAGACCAACCCCCACCTGGCTACAACCTCCCTTCAGGTAGTTGTAGACAGCGAGAAGGTCTCCTCTGAGCCTCCTCTTCTCCAGGCTAAGCAACCTGAGCTCCCTCAGCCTCTACTCATAGGGCTTGTGCTCCAAACCCCTCACCAGCTTTGTTGCCCTTCCTGAACACTGTCAACAGATATTCTCTCAAACCTGATTTAAATCTTCCTTTGCCTCAAATTAAACCAAATAATTCTTGCCTTTACTCTCTCTTGAAGTAAAGCTGCTGCCATGCTTACGATGCTGTTTGGTGCACTGTATTTGAATCCAAATCCAGACGGTAAATAAAACCTTCTTGCGTTCAAATCCTAATGTCCTTCTTCTTTATTAATGCCTAAAGAAACAAATTATTGCTGGAAGGGACAAGTACTTATTCATGAGGAGCATGAGCTAATGGCCAAAGTCCTCAGCTGAAACTAATCTGAGCTTTGCTTAAATTTCAGTAAAGTCCTTTTAGTATCTTGAAATTATTCCTGCCAGCCTGTAGTTTGTGACTCCTACCCAGAAAACATGTTTCTACCTCTCAAGTCTTGCTTCAACAGTATCAAGCCCAAATTAGAAACGCTAGTGGTTAATAGCACAGCACTCTATTTAAGTACAAAGCACTGTCAGACCTTACAGGTGAAGCAGGAGAGAGGCATCAGGAATTACAATAAGGCATTCACATTTTCACAGTCACTGAAGAAAAGAATAGCAGATAGTAAAAGTCTGAATGAAATAAGCAACTCACAGAATATGAAACGCTGTGATAAACAGATCATTAAGAAAAACCACACTGAAGCTCCTAAGCACCATAAATATGCAGTGAATATATGCAAGACACGTTCTGGAAAGTAATGTAAAAGTTTTATTGAAGTTTCTTCTGTTCAAATAGTTTGTTTATAACGTTTGGCAAATAAATTAGAGAAGTTATTTATGACTGATGAAAAGGGCAAAAATATCAGACCATATTACTCCGCAGCAGAGAGGCAAGCTATGCCAGCTGTTTCATGGCAGTATATATTTTCAGTCCTTAATTAAAAGAATAAACAAGAACAAGAAGTCCCAAGTCTCAATCATTACAAAGCTTTGGAGGAAAGAAACTAAATCAGGTCTCTTATGAGTCTCTAAGGTCTTAAATTAAGCGTCCAATAAAAAAGGACAGTTAACCACATAAGCATAGATCTCTCTGCTCCTTTCATTAAATGTGACTCATCTAAGTCACAATTCTTTTGGAAGCTTCAGGTAGTCTTCTCAATGGGGGAAACCCTCCAGACTATACAACAGGATGAAAGTTTAGATGACTGAAATTTTGCACTTGGGAGGCAAAGTGTGTGGATAGATACAGTATATTACCAGAAAAGCATAAACAGAATTTGAAACAAGGCATGTCATGCTTTTTGACATTCAACACATTTTCTTTTTCCTTCCAAGGGGAAGGGAGTAGGAAGAAGGTACCAAGAGATTAGCAGATTTATAATGTATACAAAGAACACTGAACCACCACCACCACCTTTGAGAAAGGTTAAAACATGCCTACTTCTCCATCCTCACTGGTTTGTTTATTTTTAAAGGTGTACAATCTTCTAGTAGCAGAGAGCAGAAATCAGGAGTACTTCTTTTGGTATCAAGAAATGCTCTGTACCAAGCCTGCTTACAAGTGAGCAGTGAAACTGTCCTGAATCCTACCATCTGCAAATCCTGCCTGAAAGTCTGGAGAGGTATCAAGATGTGACACTTCTCACAGGAAATGGGGACATTTCAGAAAACTTTAGGGTTTATATTCAGAACCAGAATTCAAGTTTTAGAAATGTTCTACCGAAAGAGAATTCCAATGGATATATTTCAGGAAGGACCAAACTCCCTTCTGAAATGAAACACAGGTCATGGTACCTACTGCAGACCAGTTGGATTGACACAACTCTGTAACACTTCCCAGGCTGCTCCCAAAACTCTGAGCCTAGGGGTTCCAGCTCCCACGTGGGCTCCCCTGGGAGTACCCCCCATGCAGGACAGCAGCTCCCAGGGACCAGGCTGCATTGCAGGAAGCTGTAAAAACCTCTGTCTCAAAGTCCAAAAGAGGCTTGCAACTTTGCCTCCCAAACTAGTTTGCGTGCATGGGCATGCAACTGCTGAAATGGGATTTAAGGAAGACATTAAAGTCGGAGACTGGTGAACCAGCGTGGGTGAAGAACAGATTTAACTTGTCTGTTCCTTTAACTGAGAGCACAACCCCAGATCCTGCCAAGGATTCAAAATGCTTTCAGTTAAGTGTTTCTCCGTATGACACAGGACTTTCAGTCCCAGGGCTGGCACAGGAACAACTACAAGAAAAATAAATGCTTTCACTGGCCTGTTGGAGAAGCACAGCTAAGGGGGTTGGAATCTTTTCTGTCTGAAAATGCTTTGCTTCATCCACTGCTCAGAGAACCTGGACAAATTTCCTGATTCTTCTGACATCTTTTTTTTTTTTTCAAATGGAAATTCTGAGATAGTAATAAAAAATCCTCCCTGTCTCCACTTTGGCCT
The DNA here is from genome assembly GCA_033816785.1 of Picus viridis. Taxonomy (NCBI): domain Eukaryota; kingdom Metazoa; phylum Chordata; class Aves; order Piciformes; family Picidae; genus Picus; species Picus viridis. The sequence continues at coordinate 8,424,062 of CM066599.1, read as the reverse complement.
TTATAGCAAAGTTTTCCATTCTGATATGTCTTTCCCATCCAAAACCGAGAAATGAACAAAACTACCCAGTGAAAGAGCCACAGAAGTGAAGATTCTTCACCTTGGGCAAAACCAAGAAATAACATCAGTGAAAGAGAGCCTTTGTGAAGAGAATTTGCATGGATTTCTGATCATGGCTTTATTGCTGATGCCTCTGTCAAAAGAGGACACTGTATGAAAGATTAAAGCAGCTGAACAACATGAGATGACCCAACCTTAATCCCTCCTCTGCTCTTTTCATACCACTGCATCCAATGACCACTTACTGCACACAGAAAGAGATCTCCATCTCTTTCCAAGTAAACACATCATTAAGGATTGTTCCCCAGGAGCACTGTGCATGACACCTAGGTCTGCAAATAAAGTCAAATGGACTTTTAAACCTAGGTGGTGGACTCAACCCTTCCCTTTCTCAGCACTCCCTGAAGAGATATTACATGCTCTCAGTTATATGAGACAGTAATAACTGCCCAAAAATAACTGTAGTAGGGCTAAACTGTCACATCCTTATTCTGCTGCTTTCTTATCTTGTATCCTTGGTGCATCACCTGCCCAAACAGATTTCTGCTTCATTAAGTGTTAATTACAGGTTTTCCTAGTGCTATACAGTAGTGTCATTAACTATGCATTCATGTCTGCAAAGTGCTTGGGAATTCTGGAAAGGAGGTGCAAAGCAATTTATTGAGTGGCATATTGCAGGCTAGGCGTAGCATAAGGAAAGGGGTGTGAACACTGGACTTAGTAATACTAAGTCTTTTGTTACTGCAATGATAACAAATCAAGTAACTTCCATTTTAAGTGGGAATTTAGTGAACTCAAGTTTTTAGTTACAGCTAAACTGTATTTTGTCTGAATGACTACTTGTGTCCAAGCCAAGTGACAGACACTTCTGAAATGCTCTGTCCTAGAAAGGGAACACATGCAAGCACATCAAAGAAGTGACTGCAATAAATAATATGCAATATTCCCATCTCAAAACTGCCACCTTGTCTCAGGTAAGTTGTTTTCAACTAGCTGCCTACGTTCACTACAGCTCCCTTCCCCTGCCAGAATCTGTTTTCAACATAAGGTGGACACAATGACACTAAACTGCATTTGTGCTGCTAACACCTCAGCGGTCATTTTACCTCTGGCTGGACTGCAGAGGTTGTTCTTGCTGCAGGGTGAATCTGCACAAAATAGTCACTGAGCAGTTTGGGCCTCAGGAGAAGATCCATTTGACTCTAGTGACATTAAACTATGTTTGAACTTTCAAAAACCTGATTTTCTGTCAGATCGATCTAGTCAATACAGGAGTTTGGACAGAAACAATTGCCTTTGCTGTACTTCTGCATTTTATGATAACCCACATACAGACTGTTTGCTACCCTACAAAACTCTGCTCTTCTCATGAATCAAGAAGCAGCACTGGTGATGTACTACTCAGAGGGAGGGGGTGGGGGTAGGAAAAGCAACACTGACAATGGACACAACTTTTACAGGTGTGTCCTGTGCAACTTTGCAGGTATTGCAACCTGGAATTATTTCCTCCAGTAACTTAAATTATTCTGCTCTCACCTTGAGATTCAGGAGGTGTCAAATGATTTTTACTCTTCACATCTTCTGTAACTGACCATTAATTTTCTGGGATATTAAAACACCACAGTTACATCACCCATCAGCTGGGAGCTCTCTGTAGCGTACAATAATCTTCTATAACCCTGGCACCACTCATTTATTGAGACAATTGTCAGCTTCTCAGCAAAGAAACTACATCTTCTTAAACATTTGGGCAGTATGTAGTAAAACACAACCTTGATCCAAATATAAAAAGTGTTTAGGTAGGAGATGAAATGGGTGGTTTCTTGAATTAGAAGCAATATCCTAGCCAGGGGATACTCCTGAAAATGGAATCTTAGTATTTACCTAGGCTTTCAGCAGCAATGATTTGCACAACAATTTATTAACTTTTCAAATATTGCACAATATACCTGAATACTAAAACATCACCTACAAGAAGCTTACCAGAAACAGACTGTATCAAAGCAGTGCTTATTTTAAGGACGCTTGCTTGATTCTGCTTCACCTGAAGTCAAGGGTAGACAAGTAATTTCCATACTAAGAAATCAGATTCCCCTACCCCCTTATACATAAGAGTCCCAGGAAAAGGTAAGAGTTATCACAGACCTCAGCTGCTACCCTAAACAAGCACAGGAAAAGTCTGTTGGCAGCACCTGAAAACACGAGTGTGCATATTGTGAACTCCTGTTTCATAGACTACTAGGTGTTGGAAGTGACCTCCAGAAATCGAGTCCAGCCACCCCCACAAAGCAGGACCACATAGGACAGGTCACACTGAAACGCATCCAAGTAGGTTTTGAAGATCTCTAGAGAAGGAGACTCCACAACCACTCTGAGCAGCCTGCAGGGCTCCATCACGCCCATAGTAAAAAAAAAAAAAAAAAACAAACCAGCTTTCTCACGTTGAGATGGAATTTCCTGTGATTACGTTTACGTCCATTGCTTCTTGTCCTATCACTGGGTGTCACTGGAAAGAGATTGGCTTTTTCCTCCTGACAGCCACCCTTCAGATATTTGTAGACATTGATGAGGTCTCCTCTAAGCCTTCTCTTCTCCAGACGAAAGAACCCCAGATCCCTCAGTCTTCCCTCATATTCCTTGTAGCTCTCTGTTGAACTTTCTCCAGCAGTTCCCCGTCCCTTTTGAACTGGGGAGCCCAGAACTGTACACAGTACTTCAGATGTGGTCTAACTAGTGCTGACAATCTCACATCCCTCTGTCACTAACCCAGCAGCTGGAGCACTGCTAGCTACAGAGGTCTCCAGGTGATCTGCTGAAGTGTTAGGATCCACTGGCACTCATCCTAAAAATGGAAGGGTTCAGGCAATCCTCTGTGAGCCAAGATCAAAGGGAGGCAGCTCTACAGGCACGCATAGAAACACCACTCTGAAGTAGTCTGTGGTCATGTCTTACCTGAACATCTACCAGCCATGCTGGAAGGCTTCTGTTGTCAGTTACTCACAGTATCTAGAATTGTACTCACTGTTTTACACAGGACCTACTCTATGTAGTGTATTTTGTATGTTTATTCTATGCCATCTGGAAAGTCCTGACAAGAAGAAAACTCACTGAACAATTCATGGCGTGGTACAAAAGTTTACTAGCAGGCCTTCTCCTTGCTCACTTTGCATGTAGCATCATTTCTACTTCAATAGTTCTAGTTCTGAAGACTTGAATGTAGCTAAAGATACCTTAAAAAATACAAATAAAAAATAACCAGATTGCCATTTTTTATATAACACTGGGCCCAGAAACATACTTGAAGAAAGTTCTGTTGAGTGAAAGGGAATACAAAAGGGTAAAATGCGTCAAGTACCACAGGTCTGAGTCTTTTAGAAGGAGACACAGGTCTGGCATGCAGCCTTAGAAAAGCTAGAACAGGTCCTGCAGCAAGAAACACACTGTTCTGTCTTGAGGTACAGATCTCATCAGTAATGGATACCCCTCAACATTCAATTTAATTTCTCCACCATCTGAAGCCTGATACAGCTTGTTCATATTCAGCAGATATTTTTACCCCGTGAGGAGCCCCAACACTTTGTCACGGTTCCTAGAACTTCTTTGCTGGCACTTGGCCCAGACAAGTTGTTACTGAACACATGGCTTTATTATTCCTGAACAAGACAAGATTTGACAATTCTGATAACAAATAAGAGTTGGATGCTCCGAGGAGCATCACCTGCTCCCCACATTTTAAGTACTTAAAATGATACTCTGAATATTTACACCAATATCCTTGTGACTTGGGTGAGATCAGGATCCTAGTCTACAATTTGTTCTCTAAGGAAAGGACTAACTTGAAATTTCACATTCTTCATAAATTGTTTGGGCACACAATAAGCAGAGTTAAAAACCAGTGAGTTGTATCATGAACCACAAACTCAAGAAGAACAGAAACAGATGCAGGTTGTGTTTTAAGTAAGTGATTGAGAGTCCCGTGCAGCCTAGTGTCAGAGGCCATACTAAAAGCGCTCAGTTTCTCTTACGTAAAGCAGTAATTCTCTATATCAAGTCCACAGAATGAGGATAAAGCTGGTCAAAGAAGATTATGAACTGTCCTTCATATGACAGCATCCACTCTTGAATAATAGCTTTAAAAGAAACTAGAAATCTGGAGCAAAGACATCTTCCTTGTATGACTTTTTCTGCCAAACTACATGGGATACAACCTGGCCACAGCCAATAAATACCTGAGGACACACGTCTCATGTAATTTGTCACACATTACGTTTACAACATTTACCTTCTAAGGAGTACAGGTCAAGTACACGGCCATCACCTAGCTGTCAAGGACTAGATCTAGAGAGAGAAAGTTCTCCAAAAGATCTAACAAATCCATAATATGATTTTTTTTTTTTTTTTGCCTGTAAACATGAAACATTAAAAGATTCAGGCAGTGAAATCTTGTAGCCATTCATTTGCAATGCCACTGATGAAACTCAGAGAGGATTTGTGACCACTGCTCCATGAAACCAAACACGGAAACATTAAATTATTTCCAGTTGAGCTGGAAACTCCTAATGCAAAACAAAAACAAGCAGTTAATTTGCTATGCCTTTGTGTTCATCTTGAAATCTAATGGCCAGCCTACTAAGCTGCTAGCCAAATTCCACCTGACATTCATTATTTTTCTTGTTAACTACATTTACAGTTGGGAGCCACACAGTGAGACATTCAGACTCCATGCACAGCAGCAGCACTGCAAAGCATTTTAGCACAGAACTGCACCCCTGAGATCCTTAGCTGCTCTCTGCTGAAGATGCTAGAGAAATCATCATTCTCTGCAGAGGAGAAACCTACAATATGTTATAAACATGGCAACACTGAGTATATCTTAAAGATTTCAGAATAGAACAGAATAGAACAGAACAGGACCGGACCAGGTTGGAAGAGACCTTTGAGATCATCACGTCCAACCCATCATCCAACACCATCTAATCGACTAAACCATGGCACCAAGCACCCCATCAAGCCTCCTCCTAAACACCTCCAGTGATGGCAACTCCACCACCTCCCTAGGCAGCCCATTCCAATGGGCAATCACTCTCTCTATGAAGAATTTCTTCCAGGTATAGCACTGTCAAGGTTAAGCTTTTACAAGTGGCAGGAAGGACTTGAGAACCCTAAGGTAATGGGAGGCTGAAACCTGTGACAGAACCTTGAGAGAATGGATTAGGGTGAAAACACAAATGCTGCTGCAAAGAACTTGTGCCCTGAAACGGGGCATCATTCTCTGCTTGCAAAGAATTCACTTGGTGCTGAAGTTAAACTTTTAGCCATGTTATTGCTTTTGGACTTTTCAATAGAACTCCCTGTGGTGAGTCTCTTTCCTTCAGTGCAACTGCATTGCCAGAATCAAGTCAAATCTAATAATACGGTGCCACTTGCAAATAGGATATTTGTTTCTAACACATTTCTGAATTATTTTTATTATTGCTGTGGAAGCTGTGAGGCTCAGACAGCTCATCATGCTCAATACTTAGGGTTTGGGTGTTGTTTTTTTCTAGAAAGTTGCAGGAAATGTTGTAAGAGGACAGCAATTTCACGCTGTCGTTCTGACCACAAATCTTAAGTCTGTATCAGCACCTAATAAATGTACAATCACATCAGCTTTTTGCAGGAGGAGGAAAGTGAGAAATATGAGCGCTGGCCAGGCTTACAAAAGCAGTTCTTACATTATCTAATCTGCAGGCAGCATCAGAGTTACTGGAGGAGTTAATATGCACTTCCAGTAACTGTCGAGCAAGCCTATATAATCGAGGGAGCCATTTAACTTGTTACAAGTGAGGAACATTCCATACCAAAGTGCTGCCTTTCAATTATGCCTAAAGAAATCCTTCTAATAGCTTCTAATAACAATGTTTAAAACCTTCTTTGGAGCCCATCATAGCACACCTTTGTTCTTTCCATGCTCTTGCAAAGGCCACTGAGACACCAAAGCTGTAATTTCTTCTGCTTGTAAGTGCTCCATAGGTTTAGCTGACCTTTAGAAAAGGCATTCTTTTCCCTCACCATCTCCTTTAAATCAGCTGCTTTTTCAGAGCACACCCTGTAGTCCAAGACCTCCTGATACCATGAGAGAGTGACTGGCAGACACATCCTGCAGCACGAAGGACCTCACAGGAGCTCTAAAATGCTGCCTTGCTTAGCAGGGTGGTGGCAAGCACACAAGAAAACCGTTACCAGACATGCAGGAGCACAGAGCACACTGAGCCTCTGACATGTAATTCTGTCACTGATTGCCCCACTCTTTTCTTGGCCAGCACTGCACTATTCAGCAGTACCTGAGCCCAGATTCCACCTGTCTAATGCCTGCTATTAACCCTGTGTGGAGCCTTAGGCAAATCACAGGGACCAGCTATTACAAATGCCCCCTTTTCACATCAGCCTGGCTTGTGCATTCACTTGAGACAGCCTGTAATTTCTTTGAATCTAAAAAGAGGCTATTCACAAGTCAGTCAAGCTCTTCGTTAGACCAAAGGATTTGCTGTGTACTTTGCATGCACAACTCTACACAAAATAATGCAACCAAAAGGGGCTTTTACAGTACTGTGGGCTTTGCCCCACATGTTTGCAAAAGGAGAGTATACTCACCATGAGGGAACACAGTTTGCTTGGGACAATGGATCAGTTCAGCAGTGCAAGGGGCTTACATGACCTGCTAGCCAGGGAATAGAATAGAATAGAATAGAATAGAATAGAATAGAATAGAATAGAATAGAATAGAATAGAATAGAATAGAGTGGAATAGAGTGGAATAGAATAGAATAAAATAGGTCAGAAAATACCTTTGAGATCATCAAGTCCAACCTACTCAACACCATCTAATCAACTAAACCATGGCACCAAGAACCCCATTCAATCTCTTCTTAAACACTTCCAGTGATGGTGACTCTGCCACCTCCCTGGGCACCCCATTCCAATGGCCAATCTTTCTTTCTGTGAAGAATTTCTTCCTAACATCCAGCCTACCTGGGAATCAAGAAATTTCCCATCATCCCCATTCACGCCTCAGATGTCTTCATGACCCTGAACATGCAAACCTTGGCTTTTTATACACAGTGACTCCAACTTGCATGGAGCCTTCTATTTACTTGTTTGTTCCTCTGCAAGGCAGGCAGGCGAGTAGCCTTCTTTCTTGCATTCACCTCCTGAAATCTACACATCAATGTCTCTCAGTTTACCAGACTGAAAAATTGCCATTTCCTTTTCACTAATACATTTAAGACCTTCATTTAATTAAATTACATAGAAGTCTACAGGCTCCCTAAATTGCAAAGTTGTCTTGCAATTGCAGAATGGAATAATGATGTGAAATCTCGCAAATAATGAAACCCACTAATTGCTGAGTCTGTCAGTCCACACAGGAGCCAGTAGAGCCTGGCATGGTGAAGCAAGTTGACAAGAAATCAAGAACTCCAATTTCATAGAGCAAGGAAAGACAAATGTACAAGGGACTAAATTATGGACAAGCTCCACAGACTGAGAAGCACCTACACTTAGCATTAACCATGTAATTTGCTGTTCAAAGGTTCTGCAAGGATCAGACCGCTGAATCTTCCCATTCAAATCAACTATCTTTTATCAGAGACTGCTTGTGGAGTAACCTGCTGACAGAAAACAAGAAAACAGCTCCTCTTCTGCTGCAGATAATTCTTATACAATGGGCACACTAGTGGTGTCCTCCTCTGCACTCTGCCCACTTGATCACACTCTCCACACAAGTAGAAAGGGTGGCAACCCACAGTAAATACTCACGGGTTTTGTTGCCATCTATTTACTCCTAAACACTCATTTGCAATTAAATGTTCTTAAAAACAGCATTGTGGACAGTCTGAACGTTTTTGCAAACCCCACAATAAGCATTGTTTTTAATCAACCCCAAGAGATGAAAACAAACTATTTTTATTACCTGACATTCAAAGCAAAAAAGGCAACAAGGCTAAGACAAGCAACTGCCTCTCCAGGGCGATACGTGGGAGGGAGATGTGCTAATGCAATAGCTGGGGGTTTGTGTGTGTGTTTGGTTTTGCTTGGTTAGTTTACTTTTTGTTTGTTTGAGTGGGTTTTTCAGACCTATTGAGCCACTGACCAAGAGCACAAAGAACTGGATACAGAGAGTTGCTCTTCTGTAGCCCATCTGTTTTGGAGATCCAGAGATGTAACACAGGCTGCCCTGTAGCAGCAGCGATGTAAGGAGCTTTTAAAAGTAGAACAGTTTCCTCAATGATTATATGATGATCTCCTCTCCATTATGATGGCAACTTAATGCACACATAACACTACTGAGCTGCAGGCTGATGCTGTCCAGAACATTTGTGATTCAGAAGAAAAACTGTCTGAGCTTAATGGAAAAACTGATTTGGTTTGGGTTTTTTGATTATTTTTTTTTTCCTCTTTCCCCCACTTCAGCTTCTGAAAGAGAGACAAGGAAAATGCCAAATTTCATCAGCAAACTGATTTTTCAGTTATTGCATCACCATTAATTCATCATCTTCCTTTCACAAAGTTAACTACAGCCAATAGTTTCGTCACTGAATCTTCCCACACTCTTTGGAGTCCGACCTTGTCTGGGTGCACAGAAAGGGAGGGAAGGATAAAAGAACAACTAAAACTAAACAGTCTTCTCCAAAGTCTCTCATTGTGAAAGATTTCAGCTGCAGTTCTCAGAAAACCCTGCCTTCACCAGGGTCTCCCTCACTCCGTTAAAGACCTTTGAATAAGAACAATGGGCACTTAATATGCTCAGTAGAGGACATAGTTAGAAATTTGTTTGCATATAAACTTAGGCTTTAACTCCACAGTCCTAGCTACAATCACACAGCATATTCAACATCACAGTTACTATGGATACTTTACCATATTCTTTTGATATTAGCACCAAATCTCACTTCAACAGCACAGGTTGTATTTGGCATGTGCTGTCCTGGGTGTATGATTTCAGTGGGTTCAATCTGCTATGGGATCTCTCTTTAAGAGCATGAATCCAAAATGGTAATAACAATATTCCTATTTCTGTTTTAATCAGATACTGTCACCACAGTCATGTACAGTATTTAAGGGGTTTAGATGGAAAGAAAAATAAATATTAACAACAGGCTGTAATTTAAAACATATTAACATCATATTTTGCTAGATGGAAGGACCTTAAAGGTCTTACGTTTGGACCACAAATTTGAAGCAGTCATCTGCAGAACACATGAATCTAAGACTTTGCTTTGGACTTAAGGTTAACTACAGCTAATCATAGAATCAGTCAGGGTTGGAAGGGACCACAAGGATCATATAGTTCCAACCCCCCTGTCATGGGCAGGGAAACCTGACACTAGAGCAGGCTGGCCAGAGCCTCATCCAGCCTGGTCTTAAACACCTCCAGGGACGGGGCCTCAACCACCTCCCTGGATAACCCATTCCATGGCTTCACCACTCTCATGGTGAAGAACGTCTTCCTCACATCTAGCCTGAATCTCCCTATCTCCAGCTTCATTCTGTTCCCCCTAGTCCTATCACTCCCTGAGATCCTGAGAAGTCCCTCCCCAGCCTTCCTGTAGGCCCCCTTCAGATACTGGAAGGCCACAATGAGGTCACCTCAGAGCCTTCTCTTCTCCAGACTGAACAGCCCCAACTCCTTCAGTCTGTCCTCATAGGATGCCAGGTTCTTGGAAGTGAAAATATATCCAAAATAAAATTGACCTAACAGTGTGGTTTGGTAAAACCAGACTAAACAAACTCCAACATCGCTCTTTAATGAACAGTCTCATGCCATTATAACAAAACAAAAGTAGCACTAGAACCAGTAAGCCCAGACTCCTGAGAATCCAGATCATATTAATTGATACCATAACACGGTGTCTGGATAATTAGAGGTTATTAAACCAATAAATTTGGTACCAAAAAAAAAAAAAAAAAGAAGGCTCTTGAGAATCCTTAAGTGGCTTCTCAATTTTATTAGTTTACAATGAAAGTTCTTAATTGTCTTTGAGCCCATTTTCACACACAACTCAGCTCGTCCAGACAGACCAAAATGAATAATTTTTAGTTTGCATTGGACAAACTCCTGCTCTTCTTCTGATAAACTTCTGCTCAGTTTGACACAGCTGTTTGTTTGGCAGGAGCTTTCCAAACAAGAGACAATTATGTAAATATCACCCCCCAAAAAATGAAGTCAAAGTGTAGAACAGAGTCACCTCATCCTACCACAGGGACAGAAAGCTCAATACCTATTAATCACCAGTAAAATAATTCCATCAGCCCCATATGCAGGGGATCTTATTCCAGCACTAAAATTCAGTGCAGCTGCCTTTACACAATTAATTCCCCTACAAAAAACCTGCAAAGACCATTAATGATTGCAACATTTCATTAATTAGTAGTAAATAGAGGAGAAACAGCCAGACCAAGCAACTTAGTAGAACTGCCGGTGCTCACAGCATGTTAATATGCTTCTAATTAAGACCATCGGCATTCCTTTTAATGACTATATTGGCTTGCTTAAGATTTAATTTGTATTTTACCAGCTCTCATTTTTCCTGTTCAGGGCATACACAGGCAAAGACTACACAAAAAGAAAAATAAAGCCATTCCATTCACATTTGTGGTGATAAACTCAGCATTTCAGCTTCCAGCTCGTTCTGCTTTCCAAATTAGGATGGGAATGTGAGAGAAAGGCAGAGGAAACACATGTGGATGTGTGCGTGCAGCCACATCTCTTTTTTGGGTAGGAAGAGAATTCTTTCTGGGAAGTCTTATTTGCTTGCAGATGTTGGCCCAAGCTCACCTTCAAGATGTGAGGTCCTGGTTGAGATCTTATTTGTGCTCAGTGGTAATCATCCTTTAGAATGCATATTTGTGTGGAAATTAAACTGTCCTCTGCAAGTGTCAAAGTCTGAAAGCATCCTGTCAGCCATCAACACCACGATGCTGCAGCCATTTCTTCTGCTCACAGTATAATTTCCCTGCTAGGGATGAAGGCACCACAATATATGAAGACCAAAAAAAAGCTGATGACAGTAACACCACAAAAAATCACATCAGGATCTACTCTAGAGTTTCTCTTAACTTGGAATGGTGAACAGTTTGCACCAATTCAGTGCTAAGTATACTACATATTTTTTACTTTCCTGTATGTGAAGTTTCACATTGTTTAGCTAATAAATTACAAAATTAACAATAAAAAGGACAAAAAACCCAACCAAGCAAAAACCCTGTGGGCTGTATCTTTACCAGCCTTTCCTGGTTCATTATGTTGAGGCTACATTACAGCTTTCCTATAAAGCTGAATGGCGGTTCCTGTCACCAGGAACATTAATACTTTCTAGTAGTGTGTGACCCTAACAAAGACAGCTCCACTCTCTTAATAGAAGTACCATGTCACAAGTTGTTTTCAAGTTGGTTTTGGTGGGTTTTATGGGGTTTAAATTGTCATCTGAACCACTGTAAATATAAATGCAGAATGCTGTTGGACCAAGCTGGCAATGCTAACCTGAGTTTTTTCTTCCTCCTTCTCCCTCTGCTTCTCCTTATCATCATCATGTTGTACATACAATGATTGCACTAGAATAGTCAAGAGGACCTCTTAATTGAATAAGCTCACTTACACTCAGCAGTGGGCAAGGACAATCATCATTCTGAAGTGTCTGCAGCCTGAGAGAGTCAGGTAAAAGCTATATATGGTGACTACATGGACACCAGACCCAGAAGAACTCTGGAATAGGCTGCCCAGGGGGATTGTGGAGTCTCCCTCTCTGGAGATATTCAAAACCTGCCTGGATACGTTCCTGTGTGATCTGGTACAGATGATTCTGCTCTGGTAGGGGGGTTAATGATCTTTCAAGGTCCCTTCCATCCCCTAACATTCTGTGATTCTGGTGTGATCTGGTACCTCTGAAGCCAGGGACTGCAATCCACTAACAATCTGCCGAGCTCTGCCTTCAGGAGTTTAAGAACTACATATTTTGAGAACAAATCCTCAAAGGACTGTGGTGCTTCAGCGTTCATAAGATCTGTTTCATGGAATGTATAAGTTACAGAATAAATCAGTGAAGCATTAGCTAAGATGCATATCTCCAAAAGCAAAATGAGAACTGCTACCTTAACACTGCATTTTTTGTAACTAAAAAACACTCAGTGGATCCTCCCATCTGCTTTATTCTCTGCTTGGACTGCTTTAAATCTCCCAGAGCTTCTGAACAAGTTGTGCATTTAACAGCAAATACCCTGGAGAGCTGTCGAACCAAGATTCAGAAATTGTCAGATATAATCTCATGAGAACATACCTAGAGGCTGAAGAGGGAGATTAGAAACAAAAGTATTTCCCCTTTTTTTTTTTTTTTTTTCTTGCTGGAAATATTGCAAAATATTAGAAAAAATGTTTGCATATACTGAAACTGAGCAAAGAAATGCCTTTAAACAGTACAGAAACCCCTTTTGCAGATACAGAGCAGTTTATCAAGTATCACCTCATCTTCTCATTCCCACTTTAATTCCCTTTCTACAATATTGCTTTCCTTTAAGGCCAAATATTGTCAGGAACAAGAAGCTTGAAGTGAGTATATTTAATAGAGTTGCACCTGAAAACTTATACTGTGTCCTTTCTGTGGACCAAATTGAAACACAACCATCTGTGCAATTTACAGTAATCAGCCATTGACCTCATACTGCTATGGAAAATGTGAGCAGCTCAGAGTTCAAGTCACTCTTAGTAGAGAAAAAAATAAAGAAATATTCATCTGACTTTCCTAAGATGGAGCCTGTAAGAATTCACATCCATGTGAGCTAACCAGGTCCTTGGCATTCCATAGAATCTTAGAATGGCTTAGGTCAGAAGGGACCATAGAGATCATCTACTCCAACCTCCCTGCCAGGGGCAGGGATGCCTCTCAACTAGACTCAGCTGCTCAAGGCCTCGTCCAGCTTGGGCTTGAACACCTCCAGGAAGGAGGCATCCACAGCCTCCTTGGGCAGCCTATTTGAGAGACCCAGCACGTTCCCACGGAAAAAGAAACTCTCTCCAAAGTCGAGTTCTCCAAAATCTGACCCCCCTTTATCTCCTGAAAAGAAAACAGCAGCAAGAATTCTTCAGTAATTACATTTTTTTCAAGGGGAATTATCCAGTGGTAGAGATATCCAAGGAGTGTAATCCCTCCCAGCGCAGTATTCCTTGAAGGGCTGAAATCCAAATAAGAGTATGCCTGGGAGGGATAATTAAAGGGGAAGGATAGAAACAGAAGAATTAAGAAGGACAAATGTTCTGTTGGTAGACAAGCTTATGATGAAAATGGGATTATTATGATTAAAGAAATTTTAAAATAACCACTTTAACACAAAGAGAAAAAGCTCCCCATGTTTCATGAAACAAAACCAAACAAAACCATCCTGGCTGAAAAGGCTGCACCTCTGCTGGGCCCCTTGCATAGCAAATCCCTCAGAAATCCCAGTCCTTTGTTTAGATTTCATGTTCCTTGTCAAGTGAGGACAAGTGCTCTGTACATCTTTGTGGTTTGCCCATAGTTCCCTTTTATCTCAGGGAGTTTCATATTTAGTTTAAGTTTGGGGGGATCAAAAAGCACAGTCTGGCTTGTGTCTCTATGGCTTTGCCAAGTAGACAGTAAGTCTGTCACACTGACACTAACAAATAATCCCTGCTGTATTTGGCAAAACAAGGTTAGACAGAGACCAAGTTTTTCACCACATAGAGCAGCAGATAGATGTGCATCTGCCCTGCAAAAGATTGGGGCCAGAAAGTATCATTCAGGTGATTAAAACATTTCTTGCTGCAAATTGTTACATTTTGTGGTACATTAAGCCAGTAAGTAATCTGAATTTACTCAGAGAGCCAAGATTTCCCTCCTAATGGACAAGCTCTCTCCATTCTATCTAAGCTCCATGAAATATCATCTCTATCCTCAGACTGGCTTGACAGCAACCACTTAAGAGCTGCTCCTGGACTCTTGCCTCTGCACAGAGCAGCCATGACAAAGACCAAGCCTAGACCAAACCTACCCAGAGAACCTCCTCTTCAGAAGACTGTGGGTCAAGTTCAGACACGAGACTTCTGTGAGTGTTTTGCAGCATCTGAAATCCTATGCCACAAGCTGTGCTGATAAACTAAATTGCTAGAGGGTTTATACTGCTTTAGACAGAAATATTCTGGACACTTTCTCTTGAAGAAGCCACCTGCTCCTCCCCCATTATAATTCCAATGCTCAGACAGTATTTGGCATGGAATTATTAGGTAACAGTAAAAATGCATTACTCCCTGGTCTCCACATGCTGATAAGGTATTTAACCAGTCAGTTATTTTTAGCTCTGCCAAGCAATCAGGATGCTGCTCACAAAACTCTTCATCTTAAAATATAATTGCTTTCCTCAGATGACTTTGTCAGGTTCTCTTCTTTTCACCTTTAACATGAAGCCTCAAATAAAAATGATAAGGTGGTTTACTGAGAAAGTAAAACTCATTCCTAATGGTAGAGAAAAAATGAATGCATAATAGCTTACATATTACTTTAATGATACCAAGTGATTCTTATCCCTTTCACTCTGTGAAAAGACATTGAGATCTAATGGGTACAAGAAAACAGGGAGGGTGCAAATTGGTCAAGAGTAATGAAAGGGTCCCATCACCAGGCATTTTTGAGGACATCTTGGAAGAAGCTCTTTTCATGGCTACAACCTCAAAACCATGAGAGCTGGTGTAAGGGTCATGTCCTCAGTGTCTACACTGCTTGTAAGAAGCTTTCTGCCTGCAACTGACTGCCCACAGCCTCAGAAGAGCTTTCACACCCAGCTTTAAGAGCACAAGCTGTAATACCAAACCATCCACACTTTTCCCATGCCAGACTCTCACCCTGCTAGTATCTCTCCCTTCTCTTCTCTCTTTCCAATCTATCAGATCCCACAGTCACCATTTCCCACACAGAGATGCACTTTCACTCTCTCCCAATCTCAAAATGCTCTCCTCTGAAATATGTTCTTTTGGCTCAAGCTGTCCAGTCTCACCGATCTCCACAAGTCCTAGCACTTTGATCTTCTCAGGCTTAGGATAAATGGGACAACTTGAGGTTTCAAAAGATTTCCAGACAAATCTGATTCCTGCTCTGATCTATGGGATCCTCATGTAAGCCCAGAGAAATGCCATTTAAAGCAGAGTTTACTTGGGGTGTTACAGAGCATCACTGAGAGAAGCCCTGGGTCTGCCATACGTAGCAGGCTCACTCATGGAGAAAAAACACAACCAACCAAACCCCAAACCAACAGACTACCAAGTGATCAATGTTTATCAAGACATTAGCTAAAGAATCATGTAATAATCTATGTTGTATTTGTGTCACCAAAACCCAGAGTGGGCACAATTAACCCTGCAAAGTGACGAGAGAAGTCTTTGCTGCATCACAAATCGCCTTCATCCTCAGCACATTTTTGACTGTCACACAGTCACATTTGCAGAAAGGATTCATCTTTATCTGAAACTGTAATTGAATGCCAGTAGTTACCTTGGTGACATTTAAAAAATCTATTGCTGTTCTTTGCTGTCAACACTTTATAATACAATGAAGTGCCTCGTGGAACGCGTCAGAACACAGCTTAGGAAGTAGTTCCTATGACAACTGTATGAATTGAGAAGATGGCAAAGATCCCAAAATGTCAAATGGACAGTAGCACGCAGGTAAAGAAACAGGCTGAAGTTAGTGTAGCTCCTAATGCTGCAGCTCAGAGCCTGACTCTAGCCATTTCTGTAATTAAAGTCTAATTCTCTAGGTATGCTAATTTTCACTGAAACTGCCAAGAACCCTGAAATTTATTATGCAATCAATCCAACTGATTTCAGCAGACCTCTGTTGGGATTCATCATTAAGAAGGAGGGAGGGAAAACCACACTTCTCATTAATATTGTTTGTTGTACTTCAGATATTAAATAAGAGTGAGGAATTTAATTATCAGTCAAACACAGGACTCCCATTCTGCTTGTGACATCATGTCCTTTTGCCTTCAGACACTGGAAGGGAGCAGCTATGGGATCCCATTCACCCTTTGTATTTATACAATTCTTGTTCATCAGTCACCCATAAACATTTCATTGTCCCTAGCCCCCAAATATATGTTCTTGGTCTAAATGAGAAACATGGAAGCCAGCAGTGCCTGCCAAAGCTGTGCCTCCAAACTGCAGTCTGTTTTCACTGCCTGAATGGCCCCTGGCTCCTTTTCCAGGAAGGAGATAGACATCTCCTAAAGATGTGTGGGGTCAGCACCATCCCAATTCTTGGTTGCTGTGCTCCACATATGGCACAGCGGTCTGCACAGGTCAACATCACACTGCAGTTCTGCACAGCTGGGAGAAGACCTCAGCTGAAGCAAAGTTTGCTGAGAAAAATCCCTCATTCAATCCTTTCCTCAGGACCACCTACCATCCACCTCTTCTTTCTCCATTCTTGCCTTTTCCTTTCTCTTCCTTCAAATTTGGTTGGCCTTTCCAGCCTCTTCTAGACTTCATTGCTTCCTTCTGATTGCCTTACACACTAAGTCTCCTCCCCAGCACACAGGCATCAAATCCTTTGATCACAGACCATCTGGCTGTGGAACGCAGAAGAGTCTGAGCTATTGGCCCATAAAGCAGGGAATTAGTTCTCTTTTGCTGTAAAACTAAACCTGAGCATCAGTTTGTTTGGAAAATCCTCCAAAAACTAGCTGTCTGTGGCCTCCCTCCAGTCCTTCCATCCTGTGAAAACAGCACATGCCTTCTGTAGCTGTCCCATAGCTATACTCCAGAATCCTGAATTTATGTCCTGGAAACAACAACAAAAAACCAATAACAAAAGAGTTTGGCACATTCTGAAGACGACTGATGTTTTCAGCTTCTCTTTCATTATCAGCAAAAGCCATGCAGTGGAAGTATGCCTTAGAAATTTAAGTTATGTTATTAAAGAACATTTCTTACTTGCACAAATGTGATGGAACTTAAGACCCTGCTAAGCACACTGAAGTAGAGATATAAATTCTCAAAGCCTGAGCCTCAAACACGAGGCAGGAAGGCTTATAAACAAGAGAAATATGCTCCCTGTGTACTTATAAAGCAGTGTCCAACAGATGTTAATATCGTAATGATGACTTGGTTCAGGTGCTAATAAGGCCTTTGGCTAAATCAGGACTGAAGACGCTTCTGTTGATAGTATGGAGAAAAAAAAAGCACGTGCCTCAGTCAGAAAATTAAACTACAGCTGTGGATTTTTGGCACTCCCCAGAGATGCAAGAAGAAAATTTGCCACATTTTCATTGGAACTTCAACCCCACAAGGACAAAAACATAAGCACAACTGATAATAAAAACACGCCTAAGACAAACAAGGTTAAAAAAGAGATTACATTTTTGCCCTCCAGTAAAGTTCTTCTACCTTAAATCCAAGCTGAATAAAGATAATCTTGCCACTGGAGACCACAAAAGAAAAGTTATTTGCATACAGAACAGGCTCACAGAAAATTAAACTGCTGGGGAAAACTAGAGCTTATTATGCAAGAAATGTGATAAGCTAAAACATACCCCCCAAAAAAATCCTCCTCAAGATCTGAGCAACATGAGCTAAAAATACGTCTACTGCATGTCATTTACAAATTCAAAGGGTTGTTTAGCCTGTGTTTAGATTGTGATCAAACAACATCTGATACGTTTTTCTCCACTTCAGATTAAAGATACTGCTGGGTTTGAGGTGTTCTGATTGCTTTCCTCACTTCATTTCTATTTCTATTTCTATTTCTATTTCTAATTTGCACCCCGTGTTCCCTGTGCCCTTGCTGACAGCAAACAGCAGCACCGGGGAGGGACCAAGGCAATGCATGGTTAGTGCACACATCAGCCACTCTTCCTATGAAAGGCAAAGGATTTGGAGCAGGAGCTATTGCACAAGAGAAAACTTGAAGAATGCATCCCTGACTTACACACAGAATTAAAGGCATCACGTTCCCAGCCTTCACTTTTGCTCCTGTTCCTGCTCAATCTGGGCTTTGCAGGTGCAAGCACTAAGGAAGGCTATTAGCCACCTGTACACACCTTGCCAGTAGTCCAAAGTGTTTATAAGTGCCACAGATCTCTCTTGTGCCAAAAAGGTTTCTACCAAATGTGCAAAACTTCCTGATAGTCACAGGCCAGTGGCGGTATGCCACACAAGGCAGCAGCATCCCCTGGAAGTGTCCCAGCCTTGGGATAAGTGAAAACCAGCACAAGGGCAGATGTCCTGGAGCTGAACATCCAAAATGCTGTGCAGGTGCAAGGGTAGTGAATTCAATTGCCTCAGTATAATTCTCCAAACTTTTCCTACTTTCAAAGTGCAAAGAAACATTCAGTGCTGTGATGAAGGATTCTTGAACATAAATTACCATCATTTTTCTGTTACATAACATGATTTATCCAAAGCATGCACTGGGCTCATTCCAGTTCCCACTGAAGTCAATAGAATTATAAGTGTTCAGCACCTCTGAAATATCAGGACGTGCTTATTCATGGATATAATTTATGGTACCCAAATTAGAACATTCTGTCCTTAAGTTACCAGTACAGACAAGCATGGCTTCTTACTCCTTTCCCTTCTCAAGGCTATTAATGGAGCAGTGCTGAAACTTACCCCCTAGATCTTCACTTAAATGCCTACAACTGGTCAAACCTTAAGCAAAGCACAACACAAGAGATTTAAAATACTGACTTCAGAAATCTCTTCTGCCCATTCCCTAAATCCAATCAGCTCTACCAAAGACCTTCACCTATGTGAGCCCTCGATTCCAGAAGTTTTCACAAAAGAGTAACTGCCACAGAGATGCTCCAAATCAAGCACAGTTCAAGTTATGTGCAAAAAAAGGGCCATCATCTAGCAAGGACATCTGGAAAGGTGAACCAGAAAGCCGGAGTTAAAAGCAATAGAGTATGAAATCACCTTTACTGACAGCTCTGCTCATCCTAGTGGCCATTGTCTCAATGAAGTACTATGTGCCAACCCCTTTTTATATATCTTTTGGACATGAGCCTTCATTCCTTCTGGATGTGTTCACAGCTTTGGCTGCTCAAGGGTGGCAGCAGAAATCCAAGGACCAGTGATGGATATTTCACTTCTTCAGAGCATAGCAAACACAGAAATTACATAACAATTCAGTCTTGCTCAAAGCTCCTGGGATCTCTTCTGTAGTAGAACTGAGGTGACTGTTCCTCTTAGGCTTCCCCATGAGTTGATGTACAAATAGAGTTGTAAAGAATCAAACCCCTAGGTTATTTTTGGATGCTGAGAAGTGTGGGACTGCTAAACAACCTGCACCCTGCCACTGACATCTTAGTCTCCTAACTCATACCACAAGGCTGGTGTGGCCCTCCCTACACATCTTTTACATCTACAGAGACAGCGGTTTGTGGGTCTGACCAGGCAGTTGTGTCTATAGCAAAACTACCCAGTTCAGTTCAGCTCAGGTCCACAGCATGTTCTTGGCAGCATGCTGCCAAGTTCATACAGTGCAATATTGCCCCTTGTTCCTTTACAGCCTCCTCTTGGTTCCAGCCACATCTCCCTGGGCATCTTCCTCCCAAGGAAACACTGTGGTGGTGGGAGCAGTTCAACAAGCTCTGCTCAGTGGCATCTGTAAAGCAAACAAAGGAAGTCCCTTTTCTCCTCTGTATTGCTAAGCAAGACCTTTCCCATTTAGCTACCAAGATGCTTCCTAAGCTTTTCATTTTCCTTTGTGAAGCAGGTAGGTACTAGGTCAGCCCTTCCAGACAGAGAAGCATGCACTCCCTCACAGTGTGGGCAGAGAGGAGTTAAGTGAAACTCTTGGGCTGGGAATACACCATAGCCAGTAGGAGCATGATATTTTCCTTACACCAAATTAACAGATCTTGTTTTTATCTGGTCCCCTGGGCCCCACACAGAGGAGGGCAGATGGATCCCGCCAATCACTCAATGCCACAGTTGCACCACACAAATGTGCTTGAAGGAAAACTCCTGCAGCACCAAGAACAAGCCTGTTATAGGAGTCCAGAAACAACAGCTTGTGTGTTCACATTTCTATTCCAAGTTTCAGATCTCTTCAGAAAACAGGAGGCCAATCTAATGCTTTTAACTGTGAATCCCTTAGAGGATGGCTGTTAATCTGCTTGTCAGTCTGACAAGGAGACACAAACCTTGTTCCCCTCACCACTTCTCCAGACCAGACTCATGCCAAGTCCACCCTACCTCCCCAGACTCTGAAAGGCAAAAGCACTTTGCAAAAAAACTACTTGTATGTGATCAGACAGCATAAAATGCCGTGTTTCAAACGGAGCTGGCTCATACTATGGAAGAGCTGAAACCCCAAAAGCAGCACTGAGCTTCACAAATGCAGCATTTAAGTTAAAAATATCAGGCTGGTGGAATTACATAAAATGTGATTTTTATTTTTTTTTCACAAGTTCTTAAACTTAACAGTCCAGCATGGCCTAAACCACACGGTATTTATAAGTCACCTGATGAAAAACATCTGAAAACAATCAACCTGAAACCACACAGGATGTCATTTCTTCCCTTCATTCAAGCATGAGATAATCTGAGACTTGGTGCATGCATATAAAGACACCTAGCAGTGTGTGATGAGAAGGTATCAGCCTTCAGCAGCACTTGTTCAAGAAACAATTTCTGGAACAGTATCTCCCAAATTTGTTATCCTTTCCTCCGTGCCCTCCTGCACTGGTCTCCTTTGCCCACTGAAGCTGCCTTTGTACCCTGTTATTTTCTGTAATACTTTACCAGGAATTGAAAAGTACAGTTATCAGAATTAAAACCACTTAAACTTAAGGAAAAACTTCTATACTTTGAGGGTAGCAAAGCACTGTGTGAACAGGATGCCCAAGAGTGGTTGTGGAGTCTCCTTCTTTGGAGGCTTTCAAAATCTGGGCAAGCTGATACAAGCAAATCTGGTTTAGCAGAGGGGTTGGACTAGATGATTTCCCAGATGTCCTTTCCAACCCCCACCATTCTGGGACTCTGTGAAAAGAACTTTTCCATATCTCAGCTAATTTATAGAGAAAAAGGGATGGACTTCCTCAGACCCCGTTTGACATCTATGAAACCTACAAGACCTAAGTCCTTCTTGAAGGCCTCAGACTCTCCAAGCGAGGCATATCCAGTTCTTACAATGGCTTCCTATGCTTGCAGCGAGATGTTCTCAACCATAAAATGATGACAATATTTAACAGTGCTTATTTCATAGGAGGAGGTGTGGGAATGCTTTGTAAAGCTCAGTGATTCACTAAGGCAGTGCTGTAAGCACAGGAACAATGAGAAATTGTTTCTACAATTGCTATCCCATTACTATGGTTTTATTATCAGCTCATGTAAGGCAGCACTCAGAACCAGCTAGTAATTAAAACCCTGAAAGATAGGAAATCTTTTACATTACTCCCCCACCCAGGCACTAGTGAACTTGCAGTGGTTTCACACCAGTGTAACTCCCAGCAATACTGGCCCAGTGTACACAGCAAAGCCTGAATAACAACAGAAGAATCTTCCCTAGCTCAGAAACAGCCTTAAACCCTGCATTGCTTTTGAACAAGGAAGTTTCATATTTGCCACAGAGAAGATCTATATATGAAATGGTAATGAGGTGACTGATGATTGTTACCTTGGTGACATTTAGAACTTCACCACTGTGCTTTGCTGATGGCACTTTATAACACAATAAACTGCCGAGCATAGGGAGTCAACATATTACTCAGAAAATGAGCTTCCATGACAACAATGGTCTTCTTCACACCAGCAGACCCTCCACTGGGCAGATCAGCTTATCTGAGAACAGAGTGATTTTGTGGGCCTAGCCAACTTGAATCATTAGTATGTTAGCACAAGTATTTGTTTGCCAGGGTGGCTACATCTCCACTGATAATTTCACTACCAGAGTGCCACTGCTAAGGCTGATAGACTAACTCCTGTGCTAGCAAACCAGAAGGCACAGGCCAGGCTTTAACAGCAAAAGCATGCTGGAGAGATCCCAAAGCAGAGACAAAGAGCCCATCAGTATTGCTGAGAAGCTTTCCAATCTCCTCAAGTCACACACTGGTCAATAACCATTATCAATATTGCAAGTGCTTTAGAGTTGGAAGGAACATTTGGAAGGAACATTCTTGCACACATATAGCAAAGCAGAACATGAAGAACCAGATTAATTCTTGAGCGTGACCTTAAAAACCAAAAGCCAGTCAAAACTCCCCCTCCCAGTTTTAAAGTCCTGAGAGCCATTAGGGTAAGTCTAAACATTGCAGCCTAATAACTCAAGTGAGCATTTGTGGGGTTTTAAATGGGATGCCCACATACCCACCAGAACTGACCAACTGCCACAATATTAAGGGTCTCAAACAAAATTTCAGATACAACTATATCAAAAGTCCTTTGCATCATGCCTAATACAGCATTCCTATTGTGTTAATTGCTACTGAGGAATCAGTCTGATGTTGGTCAAAGCCAAGCAGATGGTTTTAATCAAAGACATGCAAGTTCTGCACATGTTCAGCAATGCAATCCTGAGTACAATGCTCTGTTTATTGATTTCAACACACATGTGGGTGGTTTAACTTTAAAAAAACTAATATTAGGTATCATGTGTTACGAAGTAAACTTTTCACTTACAGTAAAGTTGTTTCTATAGTAACTAATGTTTTTTATCAACACATTTCACATAAGGGTTGCTATGGAAACAGGACTATAGGGATGTGTTCAGCAAATAAGTTGTCCATAGCTTTTCTGTCAGCCCACTGCATCCTATCCACCATGTCTACCTAAGGATGAACAGAGTACCCTAGGCACTGTGTATACCTAAGCAGATTCCAGTTAATTGCCTAACAAGAGTGTGAAGTGTTCCCTGCCCACATGAGAGCATGATTTCTGCCATGGAGTTTCATGACCACACTTTTTTGAGAGTAACTGAAATGCTTGGTCCTGGATCAAGTTATATATCCAGACAAATTGGAGCTGCTGTGCAGGAAGGTATCAGTGGAACACCCTCATTCAGAGGAAAAGAGTTAAATTATGATGTTGGAAACATTAAAAACGGTTAGGCCCCAGCTCTGTTCATCTTCACAGACATCTCAGGGTGCTGCTAGCACATGTCAAAGGGGCAGCAACTCATGCCAGGAAGAAGACTGAATCCCTATAGTTTTGAACATATATTCAGGCTGAAGCATTCCCAAGGGTAGCATACAGACTCCCACTCACATCAAAAGAAACTCTGCCAAAAGATCACAGTTATAATGTGGCATTTACATAGTAGCTAGAATTTTAATTACTATTTGTTCAGTACCTTCCCATTCACTCAGTAACAGCCATATGTACACCTTCAATACTATCAGCGTTCCCAACCTTTCCACTTCCTTCTTCCCCACTCATTTTTCACTCCACTTCTCCAGAGTGGTTTTTCCACACAGTTCCCTCCACCCTTTAACGCCCCCACCCCACCAAGACAGATGCTAATCTTCATTTATACAAGCAGCCCTTTCCATCTTTACCTGTTTCTCCTACTTAAATGAGAGCCAGCAGACACAGTCCTCCGGATCCTGCCATGTTGGTGCTCGTTAAGATGGCGGAATTTGCCAAGTGAAGACAGGCAACCCTAACACAGCTGGGTCCCACAAAGCACACTAACGAGCAACTGGTGGCAAGCTATTAAAGGCAATCTTCTCCAGCAACACAGCTGTTTATAATATGCACTTACTACGCCTTAATACCTTGCAGGTGTTTTTCCAGCATGGAGGGGAGTGGTCGCAGTGGTATTGAGGTGATGGTTTCTCTCTGAAACACTGCCTTTCAAGTCTTTGTGGACTCAGGAAGTCACTGCTGCTTCATTTTACATTCAATTTTGTACTGCAAGGATGATCACACAAACAGCAAAGCAGCATGATTTCAAGCATTCAGCTGTCTCTCAAGTCCTATGAAATAGCCCAAGTGAGGTGATGCACAGCTCTCCTTGGCAGAGTCAGCCCTGATGCATACTGAAATGTTTTACCTCCTGCATGAGTCTCAGCTGCTGCTCTCTACCTTGCCTTCTCTTAAAAGGAAGTTTTGCTCCTTCAAGCAACTTTTGGAACCCAATTGTTGACCCAAACATCAGAAAACCCAAAATCTCTATTCAGAGAGCCACAGAAAGGGTAAGAAGCTATAACTAAGTAAACACGTGCTACTTGTACCCAAGATTGTACTCATACCCAAGGCACATTGGACTAGCTGACCTTTAAAGGTCAGCTGACCTTTAAATGTACCTTCCAACCCAGTGCATTCTGTGATTCCATGATCAATCAATTCCAAATTCATCATCACAGCTACAGCACCTTTTACAGATCTGTCCCCTCCCAGGATTATCTTTCAGATGGTAGCTGGTGAAGCAGCTTACAAGAATTTCTATGGAAGGAGAAGGAAGAATTCCTTCAAGTGTCATTATGTACAGGTTCCAAGTCAAAACTTGCTTAAAAAAAAAGACAACCACACATGAGGCTGAAACCTGAAATGAGAGAAAACAAAATTCCTGGTTCTACTGATTTTTAGTTGGGGGGATGACCTGGCTGAAAGCACAACTGCTCAAGCATTGTTCAGTTCCCATTTCCACAAGCGCTTCCAGTAGTGCTTTATATTCTCCCCTCTACTCAGTATGTTGGGATCCACGGCTTGATACTGGCATGTGCCATCTGCATTTAGTAGAAAGAAAAGTTAAGTGTCAGTCAGGGTGTGCAGACGGACCCACTGTCCCAAATGGAAGAGCCATTACTGCTCCATTCTTTATAGCAGTCTAGAAGAAAATGTTGGACTGGGGTTAGGTCATTAACCCTGGTTTTACAAGCTCATTCTCCACACTGCAGCAGCACTGGTTAAGAGTATTTTCAAGCATTTAACATTACTGTAACTATGCAACAGCATAACACTGAATATGATTTCCTCCATATTTCACCCTCTTTCTCCACCTACCTGTTATGACAGAAGAAGCAGGAATACAGTTCTTGGTACATCATTCTGAGGTGTTACAAGACAACCTAAATCAACTGCCTGTAAGGAATCATTTTCAGGACAAGACTGATAGCATCCCTGTTTCCACTAAAGACTCAATAATACAACAATATAGCCTAAACCAAATACAATAAAATTTAACTGGGGTATCTCATCAGCAGGGTTTTGAAGGGATCACCCTGTACCAGACATGACAAGCAGGAAATAAACATCTGAGCTCTGAAGAACACCACCAGAACTCCAAAATAGCATTATATGGGTAATTACATAGGCCTGGCCAGTAATTTGAGAATGACCTTAAAACTCCTTTGCTGACAGGTTCTGTGAATTACAGTGAATTTCGCTAATTCATATATACAGGTCTCACTCATTTTGGCCTCTGTTTGCTTGCACAGCCTTAGGCTGGAAGCTGCTTGAGCCAGGAGTTGTTTGCACATGGCCAGGAAATGCTAAATATAATCTGGGTAATATGCAGACAAATCATTTTTATGAACTTTTTAGGTCAAGGTCCAAGTCTTTGACTGTGCCTTAGCAGCACCAAGTAGACAGTGCAAATCTGTCCCAGATACAAGTCAGAGCACTATTGCAACTTAAACACTAAACTTAAACTGCAGTCTTGCAAATTCTTTTCTGCCTCTTAATCTAGATCTTTAAAATCATTTACCTCACCAGTTCTTGAAACATAGCTGAATGGCCTGACCAACATGCTTACCCCAAGGCAAACAGTTCTCTGCAAGTTCACAAAGACTTACATTCAAAGAGAATGACTAATGATCGCTGCTGGAAAGCTAGGAAGAGACGAGCCCAATCGAAACCCATTTAAATCTATAGCACTTATGAACTGATTAATATTCTCACTAACAAAGACAAAAAAAAATTAGTCTCACTAGAATTAATCAGTTCTTATGTTATCACATTGCCCCATAGTTCCAAAAATCTCACTTTGAAACAGTGATAAAAGCAGGTCTTAAAGTGCCTGTCTATTCATTTTTGTTTGCTTCAGTGCACAGTCTCTTGATGAAGACCATTGCCTACAAATGATTGAAATACTTTAGGTTATTTAATGAAACAAGGAACAACCCATAAACCAAAATTATTTCACCAACCTTCCCACGTGGCAGATGTGCATTTGGTCAGAAGAGCCAAAAATAAATTGAGTACTTGATCAAAAAGGTGCTAGGTTATCCTCACAGTCTCTTCAGATGCCACAGTGTCATCTTACACTTTCTAGCAAGTTCATAATTCTTTCATTCAGCTATCAACTGAATCTAGCCCATAAAAATAAAAGCATACTGCAATTAGAGCTAAGACCTATTCACCTTCTCTTTTCTAAACCCAACTTAAAAGAGGTAACATCTGAATGTGCTGGCACAGGACAAGAATCCACTCCCGTCATACAGCTGAGAGGAGAAGGATAATGATTCTGAAATGCACATTTGTATTGTAATCACGTTATGCAGAGGCATTAGCTTTTCCAAGGATTGTTATTTTGGCATCCAAGGTCATGTTGATGAATAACATCAATAGAAGTGAGCCACAAGATTTGGGTGCAAGTTTGAATGTGATAAGTATTCAAATGTGCTTGAATACATCTCCCATCAAAGATATATTGGATGTTTAAAGCTTAAACACTAATGACCAGAGCTTAACTGTTACCCTAAAATGATACTGAGTGCTGTATAGTTGCATGTGCTCCTTTAGATATACCTCATTAAATCTAGTTCTCAGTTACACTATGGAAAATCTGTATTCAATCCCTTGAGATCCAACAACAGAATGGGTATCCATCTTTCCTTCACAGATTTCAGCTATTCCAACTTCTGGTTGTTGGATGGAAGTGTCAGACAGACGAGTCCCGTGTCCATGTTTGTTTTGAGAACAGCCTGATTCTATTGTTAGATTATTTTATTCAAGAAAGTCTCAAGTAAAGTTCCAAACATTTCCAAATTCTTCACTGAATCTCAACCCAAACATATTCTATCCACATCTCATGCCTCCAGGCAGGGTTGCCATCAGCAGTACAAATTGCTCTGCCATCCACATGATCTGGTTTTGGTTAGAAGGAAAATACATGCTCTAGAGACAAACCCTTCTGTCTCAAACTAGGAAAAAAACAAACAAACACACACCCAAACCAACCAAACAAAACCACCCAAAACCCCAACAAAGTATCAAGTTCTCATACTTTGCACAGTAGACATATCTAATCCTGCCTGTGTACTACTTATTTAGATCCTCAGGTTCAACCTCATCTCCATCTCATCATCTGCTCAGTCATCAGTACATCAGGTCACACTAATAATTTTAGTGCTTTGAGAATTATTTCAAGCTGATGGAGAGTTTAGTATTTAGTTGTATTTCAGAAGGTGGCAATGCATTGAGCTATCAGTGATTTGCACTGCTCATTAAATCAGGGAAATGAGTCTGAGTGATTATAGATCTCCTTAACAAGGCAACAATCAAGGGTTTTCAGAAACTCATTTAAAAGCATAGACAATGCCCTCAGGAAATGAGTAAAGTGTGGTACTGGGTAGGAAAATTTCCCCAAGCAAAGAGAAGCAGTAATGAAAAGGGAAAGAAAAAAGGTCCACCACCTTCTCAAAATGCACAGAAGTCCTTCAGAAGGGGCCCCTTTCACTATACCTCAACTGCAGCTGCTGCTTTCAAGTTGCTAGAACCAAACCCTGTAGCAAAATTAGCTTTTCCAAATGGCAAAAACAGAAGGTGGCAAACTGTGACATATTCCCAGGCTCACTGAGAAAGCATCCTGTTTACTTGTTTTGTTTGTTTCTCTTTTTTTTTTAAAAAGAAAACTTTTAGTACATAGGCTGGGAAAATAGTTACACTCTTAATAAGGATGCAAACTTCTTCCCTGAAGTCAAGTCACACTGATAAATAACAAAGCAGGTGACATTTCCTAGTGACAATCTCCACTGGCTATTTTTGCAACCCTGAGAAGCAAACTACTAAAAAAAATCCAAACAAATAAAAAAACCAAACCCCAAATCAACCTGCTTTGTTAAGATGGTGGATAAATTGGATACTTAAGCCCCAGTTGCTTCTTAAACATTTGGCTACGCAAGAATCTCTTGAAAGAAAGATTTTTCCAGCCTGGTCCTGTGAGACTTGAAGGGAAAGCTCACCTTGTAAAATATCCTACTGCTTCTATGAAGTCTCACAAAATTAGCTTAATTACTGAAATTGGGCTGAATTCATTGTACCAATGGACTCAGAATCCAAATAGGAATTGCTCGTTGGGAGCTAGGCAGCTTGCCCTGGGCAATTTTTCTTCCTTGTTTTAAATTTCAGTAAATATCCTTTTCAGTAAACATGCCAGCATTGTTTTCAGTGCACCAGGATAAGCACAGTGATTAACTCAGCTATCTCTATCAGTTCACCCTCCAAACCTGCAGGTATGTGAGCATTCATATGCCCTGCAAGGGTGTTTTTTAAGGCAAATGGATTATCCCAAGCTCTGCTACTGCCTTTTCCTATGGTAATTTTGTCCCGGTATGTGCATGACCTCTGAAAATGCCGTGTGGTGTTTTATATTCAGGCTGTAAACATGGACAGCCTTTTCTATTTTCCTTCTTAATCCCAACAGGACACTAGGCTTCTCCACCTGATTCTCTTGATAACATACATCAGTGTAGTCGATAAATATACTGCATTTAAGATGAACCTTTTTTTTTCTAAACTATGTGGACTAAAGCTATATTTCTATAGCTTTCACCACAACACTGAGCTGCAATCAATAATGATGTCTTAAAAAAAAAAAACAAAACCAAAAACAACACACAAAAAACCCCCACCACAACAAGGGTCAGCATGGAGAAAAGGAAAGTTGGAGGTAGGAGAGCTAACTGGATTTGGATGGTGATGTAACAGGTATCTTTTGTACCATGTCACATTTTATAGTCCAAAGCAAATAATACCAGCTGCTCAGTGTGATGGCTAACTCTAAGCTCTTGCTGGACAATGCAGATATGTGTACTTGTATCTCTATTATGTAAAGCCAACATGAACCCTACAGGTGCAAGCTTATCTACTCCCACACAAAGATGTAACTGAGTCCAGCTCCAGCTCACCACTGGACAAAGCACTGGGCAGAGGCATCACAGCACAATGCAGCACAATGCAGCACATGCACTTCTATGAGCAGTCAGAAGGGGAAAACAAAGGTACCTGCTAATGAAAGAAAATTTCACTCTAAGATCCTTGCAAAGAGAAAAGTAGAAGATATATTTTCACAAGCTCCAACAAGCCACCCAACATTGCACTGTATAAAGAGTTGATTTGGCATCAGGAGTTTTGCTACCAACTTAACAGGACAGGCTCACCCAGTGTCATCTTTGCAAGTCTCTGCAGCTGACTGACGGGTGTTTCTCAAAGTTAAGGCTGAGGCTCCACAGGGTTTTAAAGCCTAAATCCTGCTGACAGTATGCTGTTTCCATTACAAGAGCTATAAATAAATCTCCTCAAATCACCTAAACCCTCATGTCAGTACAATTTCAAATGAGCTTGGACAGAAAAAAACAGCTACTCTGAGCCTGTGTGTTTTGTTCTAACAGCATTCAATGCCTGGGTAACAAGATGAAGAGCTCTTATAAACAGAGAAGAGACAAGCAGCTATAAATTAGATTATAGACTAATATCCACCCTTATTGACAACACTTATCTGTAATACAAAAGTCTGTGCAGACAAGGGGAGTTAAAAGTGCTGTTATCGTCAGAAATGGCTCTGTCTGCAGTGAAGCTTAGCCAGGCTCTGTCCTCCCCGTGTCTGGCTTCTGGACCACAGGGATTCATGGAAAGTTTCTGACTTCACTGAAATCAACAGCAACATTAACTCCACTAGAACCAGATTTCAGTTACCAAACTACATGTTTACACATGAATAAAACAACAGAGACTCGTAATAAAACTACTATAACCTCACGAAATACACCTCTTCCTCCCATGGAGGCTAGCACTCACACACACAAGCACATTGCCTATGCTCCAGCTGGTTTATAAAACACATACTGCCTCTACCAGTTAAGCCCTTCCTTTGCAACAGCAACAAATCTGCAAAGTCTTTGTATATCCTTACACCTCTGGGACTGAGGTTATACAAAAGGAGAGAGTTTTGCAGCACAAGAAAAAGCAGCAGTTGAGACCTGAATTTTAAAACCCCTTACCTGCACTGCTCATGTCCTTCTAATTTAAACTCACAAACTCACCTCTGCGTCAACAAACAGTTTACATTTCCAATCTGATTTATCCAGTCTCTTCTTATATCAGGCACTGAAAACTGAGGGCTGAATGTGCTTCATCTCAGGCGTTCCTGAGCTTGAAGTTTTGACCTGAATTTCAAGTGCTACCGAAGTAGAGTTTAAAAAAAAAGCACAACAAATGAACAAACAAAAACCCCACCAAAAACAACCAGACAATGAAAAAAACCCAACCCTCAACCAGTTAAGTGAGATCAACACATGGTATGGAAGAAAGTAGCACTGTGATTTTTTGGGGGGAAAGAAAAACAGCAGAGAGCCAAGGAAGAAAAACAGGGAGATAGGAACAGCACATGCACCATACACAAGATACTGCTTTCAGCTGCTCAGAATTTCCTTTTCAAGAGTGCCTTAAATGTTTAAAGAAAAATCTAAGAGACACCTATTACAAAAATACATTCACATATTCCTGCTTGTAAATCAGTTGAACGTGTTTTGGATTTGGCGGTGTCATCTTAACCTCTTCCCTTCAGATGAGGACCAGTTTTATACTTCACAGTACTCTTCCTCAAGGAACGGAACACAGAGCTCTGTTTGTTTTTGGCATCTCACAGCACTGTTGCCTCCCCAGCTGCTGTTCCCTCTTCAAATCAAGGCATTGAGTATGCTTTCCATTGGGTTGTGCTTTATGGGATAACGTGTATGTGAGGTGTAAAACATTTCAAACAATTTCCTTTCAGTTCTCGATCCTTTATAAACCAGCAACAATGCTATAGAGTTATAAAAATGTTGGTACAGGATGCCAGAAGGGTTCATAACTTCCAGTAATACTTCTACATCTCTACTACTTACACATCCACACAGTGAGCACAGGCTTGAACCTGGAGCAGATCTCTCTGTGTGCAGGTGCTGTGAAATCTTCCCACTTCTGACCATCACTACCATGCTGCTTCCCTTCCAGCACTGCCAGTGACACGATCTGCACATTTCTCATATTACCCTGAGCATTCAGAACTTAACACTCAAACCCTCCTGGTGCCACCCTATATCAATGCAGGCAGACACCACTCTGAGTACAGAGCTGCCCTTTAAAATGCCCATTTTGGTTTACAGCATTCCCAGACAAGCAGAGAACCTCTGTACCTTAGCAGGTACCACCAGAAGCTCCATTTCAACCTAACCATTAATATTGCCATTTGACAGCATCTTTCATTATCCTTCTTCTTCAAGACTTTGTGGTATATCAGTTCATTAGCATAAAAGATCAAAACTTCATTTACAAGACAAATACCACAAACAAGAAATTAATTCAACAGAACAGATGATTTCAAATGAGAATGGTGATGTTAATTTCAGTGTGAAAAAAACTCTCTTAATCCACTAATTAAATTCTTTTCCATCAGATATAGTCAAACATATGCTCTGCCTACACAAGGACTGATTAATTGACCCTGAGATGACATCATCCACCCAGCAGTGGGTATCAAACTGTCCTACACATACAAGAGGCATTAATAAGCCCAAGATATCACCTCCTGCTGCAGAAAAGAAGAACCTGCCCTTTTCTGCCCTGCTGAGCTCACCAGCGCTTCCACAACAATATGCAGGTTTTCTCTTCTGGTTCTCTGCAGACTCTCCTTAAGGTCCCCACTTCCAGCATGAGGCAGAAAGGATGATGATGAGCACTGGATAAAGCTTGGTGCTACTGTCCACTTTCTTGTATTCACAGATCTGCTCCCCCTTTATTGGCTTGGCACTGAGCAGTGTTTATGAGTTCTGCATGCAGAATGTGGCAGAGCTCCAATTCGTGCTGGACATCAGACCACAGGCTCTGCCTTTGCAAGTCTCTTTATCTAGATTAATGTGTGCAACCTTCAGAAAGACTATTTCAGCAGCCTTGTAGAAGGGGCATTAGGCACTGCTGCCTTGGTGCCTAGAAAGAGACATCAATTCTTATAAAGCAGACAGAAGAAACCTTAGAGGAGATGCAGCTGGACTCACTGACCCTGAGCTTTTTTTCTCTTTCTGAATCCACAGCTCCAGTGAGACCAATGGGAGTTTGGACTTCAAAGGAATGCAGGATCATGCCAATAATAACCAACCGAGAGCCAGTCCTCCATTGCCCCAATCCATATTGACATCCACTGCTAATGGAGACAACTGCTGGATTGCTTGGCTTCCCTGGATTGTCTCTAAGATGCAATGCAACATTCAGCTGCCATGGTGAGCGGACTGCACATCTGGATCTTCTGTGGTGTGGCTGGCCACTCATGAAAGCAGGAATACACCATCCTTAAATCCCCATCTGAGAAGCATTAAACTGTGACTCTCACCACTAAGCCAAGCTTTCTAAAACAAGAAGATATAAACAAGGAGGATAGAAGAAAGAAACCAGTGAAGTTTTACAATTCAGAAAGAGTAATTAAAATACAACAACCTCTTTTGGGAAAGCACTAAATATATGTGCAGCGCTTTTGTGCAACCAGTTGTTTGACAGCTAAAGTGTGAACACTAAAAGCAACACTGAAATTAAAGAGCAAATATATGGGAGTGAAGTGGGTTTCACGACAACACCAGGGAAGAAAAGCTAAAGATGTTAGTCAGAATGACAGGGTTTTGTTTAAGAACACATGTACTGCTTTGTAGCTTGGAAAAGAAAAATTGATTTTTCAGACACTGCTATAAAACATGGCAAGAAACAAGCATAAACCAAAGAAAGCACAAGCTCTAACTAGACAATAAAGCAGCCAAAATTTTCCATGTATGCCCATTTACGGGTGGAAGAAATTACCCTGTTCTTAACTTTGCTCCTTCTGCCACAGGTCAAAAACCAAGAAACATTTATAGAAAGCAGAATTGATTACTAGAGCCCAGGGGCACAGAGAATTGTCAACAGAGTTGAGTTGATGAGCAACCTGGGACCGGCATCCAAATGACTTGCTTGGTACTGAGCAGTATTCAGAGTGCAGTAACCCCTGTGAGCCCCGGACAGGGCCAGATGTATTGTGAAAATGAGGAGTGAAAGGGTATCTCTTCTTATATGGAAGCCCCATTCTGACCACTCATGGTGACTAGCAACTGGTGTGAGGGCATATAGTCACGTTAAAACATTTCAATTTATTATTGCAGGGCAAAACAGGTGCATGTCTGTGACCCTCCACTGAGCTGAAAGGAACTACAATGATTTATATTTGTATCACCTCAGATTGCACTGTGCAACAACCCTTCTTTAAGCACTCATTTTAACTCATGCAACAAGTTATACAGCCAGATAAATGTGCATTACTCATGCATAGCAAATGTGAACCTCAGAGAAGCAAGCAATTGCTACAAAAGTGCAGTAAGAATAGGCACTGGGGGCTAAAATGCCCGTGGAGTTCTGGTCTATAAAACCAAAAGCTAAAGAAAAGAACTCACTTGTCATCAAGACAATAATTCCACTTGTAATAATCACGTACTGCTTGGTTACATTTTTTCGGGTTATTTAACCATGCTTTCCAAAATTGCACTAATTTACTCCATCAGTCATGGCTTAATGCCATCTTGACATCTTTGCTTTCATTAGCCCTCTGATTCATTTCACATTTTATGCATCTTTGGGTTTTTTTTCCTTTCCTTTCTCCTTAAATTTTGGCACATTCCTCAGACTCATAGAAGATCTTGTCAAGAGGCTGAAAGTCAGTGCTAGGAGCTGAATACCCAGCTGGCTCTGGAGCCAGGATCTGCAAAGACAGATCGCCTCATGTGGCCCAGCCAGGAGGCAGCAGGAGAAAGACCTTTTCCATACTAACCTTTGAGGTCAACATCTTCCTGTGTATTAAAAAGCAATAGGCCTTTAAAAAAAGAAAGAAACTGCAGGAAGAGGCAGGGTGTAGCTGTCATCAACTTTCCCTGCAAATCCAAAGGGATGGCCCCTCCCTGCTGAGTGAATCAGAAGGTAGGAAAACAAAGGTACCTTTTGTGAACAGAGGCCATTTGCTTAGCCTGGGAAGTGAAATGCACCATGCCTTGCTTCACAGAGCATGATTTTCTGGCACATGCTGGCAAAGCTCCATCTGTGTGTCCTCATTTTCCTGCAGTGGTGTGTATTGCCTACTGTGCATTTCCACTGATCTGCCCTCCAAGGAGGGAAAACTCTGGAGACCAGACAGGACTGAGCACAGTCACCTCAACAGCTGTGACTGTTAGGGGATGCTGCATTGATGTTAAATGGAAAACCCAAACATCCATCTGTTTAAAAACCCAAACAGATGGGGTTTTAGATGGATATCTAGCTCATGTCTTCATGCAGGGATTGTTCTGGTGCGTTTGAGAAGACAACAGCTATAAATATCCGAGGGGTGGGGGTCAGGATGAAGGTGATGGTCTCTTTTTGGTGGTGCCCAGTGACAGGACAAGGAACAATGGCTACAAGATGGAACACAGGAAGTTCCATCTCAACATGAGAAGGCACGATTTACAGTGAGGATGACGGAGCACTGGAACAGGCTGCCCACAGAGGTTGTGGAGTCTTCTTCTCTGGAGACTTTCAAAACCCACCTGGATGTGTTCCTGTGCAGCCTGCCATAGGTGATCCTGCTTCGGGAGAGGGGTTGGACTCAGTGATCTCTGGAGGTCACTTCCAACCCCTAACATTCTGTGATTCTATGATTTTGTCTCCATCCCAGACCTGGAGATTGGTATCAATCCTAGCATCCCCCGCAAAAGGGAGACTAAATCCATCTTGATTAATCTGCCCAGGGCAGGTCCCAAGCCAGGTGTGGGTGGTGGATAAGCATTATCACCAGAACAACAGGCTGGGGGAAATACTGCTATTGCCTCCTGTGCTCTGAGCTAGCAGGTTATCTCAGTGTGCAGAGCAAAGCTGAGCAAATCCTGCAAGATCCTTCCAAAAAACAATGTTAAAAGAAGAAGGGAGTCGATGCTATTATTGGTGTCCTATTGTAGTTGCAATAAAGAAGTCTACTTCTTCACTTAATTTATTGCTGCTTTCCCCTGAAACAACAAATACCTTTTGCTTCTGCAAAAACAGTCAGCAGGGAGCTGACTGGCATCATGTGAATGTTACACTTCCCCCAGCTAAAGCCAAGATTTGAAACCACATGGCAGTTCTCACAAGGACTTGTTACACTCCTGTGAGGATTGTAGGACCATGAATCAACAAATTATTACAGTAAACCATAAATGCAATATATCCAATATATCCAGACACAATATTATTCCCCCAAACCACAGGAACATCAAGCTCACTTGCTGAGCTCAACAGCTTGAAGGCATTAACTTTACCAATATAAAAGAGGATGGTAAAAAAATATAATTAACTGATTGTATGTAATAAAATTGAATAATTGGCTGATCTTTCCTTAGGTGAGTTTTTCATTTCAATCAAAAGCTACAAAGAGAATAAGGCCAAAAAGAATCGGGGAAACTGCTACTTACTTATTTCAGCATGGATTGAACACTGTGGCATGTTTTTGACCTGGGGTGTACCTTTATATCTGGATTTTCCAACACTGGTATGACCTCATGCCTCGATGAAGTAAAAGATCTCAGAACTGAAGAACCTCCTGTGCATTGTCATTCCACTAATACCATCAATGTAGATCTGCCACTCGCCCAAAAGGTGAAGAGTTTGAATGTGACTAATGAATGCAGAAGTAAAAATTCCATTTCAAAACTGACTTCATCACATAGAGTCCATATTCTGAAGGTATTTAGGCCCTGAAAGATGCAGAATTTTCTAACTGGATTTTTCTAAGGTATCTACCAATTACTTTATACACAAAATCACAAGTCAAGTAATTACCCTAATGGTCAGGGGAAAGCTGACTTGAGCAAACACTATTCTACTCCCCAAATCTTGCTTTCAGAATGGTTGATATACTGTTCTTAATTTTGATGCTGGGCAAAAACATGGCACATCATTCCATTTCATTTAATACTGACTTGACCAAAGCAAATGCAACAGCACATGCACATTTCAGAAAGAGCTGGGAAAACAGATGTGGTAGGGGAAAAAAGAGCTTCATGAGTTGATGAAAATCACCAGACCTCAGCAGTGATAGAGAAGAAGGCTGAGTAAGAGCTAAGCAGGATGGAGGAAGCTCCAAAAGGAATTCAGTTGGTGAGAGTATGACTATTGATGATTTAGAGTCCAATAAACTTTCTCAGCCAAATCTCTGAGCAGCACTTGGGAGAACTGCTATGAGACAAATGCCAGTATTCAAAAGAAGGCCAAATTGTAACAGGCAGACACCACAGAGTTTAAGAATAGGCTGCTGCATCCTGCTGGATTCACTGCTCTGAGATACTACTCAGGGTGGTGTGTCTGCTTCCCTCTCCTTTCACTACACAGCATCCTTCCCTGCCTCTCCTACCCTCTCCCCTGTGCTACCGTAGTCAAGAAGATGGTGCTTTGCAGGCTGGAGGGGTTATGAGGTGCTGGCATGTGAAAGAGAGTGAAGGGATTTGACAGCATTTGCAGGTGTACATGGACAACCAGACAGACTAGGCTCAGCTTTCAAACTGTCCCTCAGATTAACCAGTATCACTCATGAGAATATACAATCACAAAATGCAGCTTTTCATTTCACAGGAAGTCATAATTGCAGCATTAGCCAAATTAATAACTCACAAATGCCAATAAAAATATTTAACATTATTTTTATCAGTATACCAGACACACAAACTACTGCAGTAACACATCTGATTCCTGATGTGGAAATACCCCATTGCCTCCAGGATCACATGGAGCAGAATTAAAATGTTAAGCATATTCTCTTCCCCAGAGAATGCTTGATGCCTTTCATTATTCCAGTTTTATATTCATTATTAATTCTTTCCAGATCATTTCTCAAGCTAATTGCTCCTCAATTCTATATAGCCTTAGTAACTACTAAGAGCAGCAAGCAGCTTAATACAGTAATAGTTCTGGATACTTCCATTTCCCATACATAAAGTAACTTCAGTATCAGAGTCACCAGAGGTCTTTCATTTTTATACAAGTGATCTTAAGCAAAAAGGAAAGAAAGAGGAGGAAAAAAAATTGCTTCTGACATATGATACCTGTTCAGAACAAATATTTGAAGCTGTGGGCTTTCCCTGGCATTTCTCTGTACCCTTTGAAGTTGTACCTAGACAAGGGGCACCAGAACTACATGCTACACTAAAACTGCCACATCTCCCTTTTCATCTCAGGCGATGTGAATATGGCACATGAAACTACTTCTGGCTGTACTATTTAGCAGCATGGTCAAACAGGACTTGATAAATGAAGTGTTTTACTGAGCAACACCAATGTGTGATGACTAAACAAGAGGCTACATCATTTTTTGTCTTGTCATACAACAAATGGCAAGGTTTATTGTCCTACATGCCAAATCTCTATCAAGCCCTCTTTTAACTAGATCTACATATTAGATGTTCCAGAACACGAGCCTGAACTGGTATGTGTACACATAGATGGGAAATAGATCATAAAGAGCACTTTTTCCTCTACTGCATGTTCAGAATGAGTGACAATCATTCATATATTTGCCATCACTTTTATTCCTTGTGCAGGTGACTGATCAAAATCCATACTCTTCTGACAGATCCCTCATCTAAAAGGCAATTTGGCCACGTCTGCTCTAAGTGCCTATTCAATTGCACCCCATGCCTACAATTAAGAGCTTTAGTCTTCCATATATTCAAGCCTGTAGTCAAACAGCTTCATCACCTCGTTAGTTCAATGGGAACTCTTTGCATCTAAGCACATTTAAACGGGTGTGTGCACAAGTATTGAGGCATACAGTTTAGCAGTGCTGATGTGTTTGCATTTTTGCAAGTGCATTTTCAGGGAGAAAAGGGTTTTATGGTGGCCTTGATTCCTGACTCACAACACTCATCATGACAGAAAGGAGGAGGAATGGATCCAAATCAATGCAAAGAGCAATCCAAATCCCTCTGCTTCTGGTGGCCATCTGCTCCCCTGCAAAGAGCTTGGTGGAGGTCTGGAGTTCACAGATAAACAGCCAGTACAGAAACAACCAATCCATTACACCTTGGATACTGATGATTCTGGGACACACCAAACCGATCTGACATTTCTAGAGACCTGGTGCTTGTGCAGCTCCTGCACCACAGTGGAGGGTAGCTCAGATTTGGGTTTTTGCATCAATACAGATATGCAGTGCAAGACACAGTATATTTCTTACTTCAGACCTAGTAGTGTTAACAAGCTATAAACAGGACAAATTAGAATTCATAGAAAGATTTCTGGAAGCCTACTTAAAAATCTGAACCATATTTGTTTTATTTCAATTTACCTTCTACGCCACTAAATAAACAAAGAATGCACCAAATGTGTGTAACCTGCAGCAGCACCTAAATCAGTCTTCTTCCCTTGCATGTTTTTCTTTAAACTTCTGAGATGTATTTTTATGCAGAGAAAAATACATGTTACTTTCATTCTCTTCAAGCCCGTTTTTATACTTTTCTGTGATAAATTATTCTTTTAATTTGGAGTCTGGAAAAGAAA
This sequence comes from Picus viridis, assembly GCA_033816785.1. Taxonomy (NCBI): domain Eukaryota; kingdom Metazoa; phylum Chordata; class Aves; order Piciformes; family Picidae; genus Picus; species Picus viridis. The sequence goes on along the minus strand of CM066599.1, from coordinate 8,385,241 downwards.
CTGAAAAGCTATTTTCTACAGGGTGAGACATCATTGTCAAAGTAAAATGAAATCATCCAGTTCCACAAATCCAGACTTTTTTGTAAGTATAAATGTCTAAAGAATTTCTGGTGGAGATGTCGTTCTGAACCAGTGCAGCAGGCAGTGATGGTAACAAGACTAACAATGACAGAAGATAATTTAGCACATGTATCCTTTTGTGATCACTACTTGATATGTCCCTGGTCTCTATAGCAGCACAGCTGTGTATAAATATTTTCCTTCTTTCCTCTCCTTCTGCAGGTAAATTTACATTTTTCTCTTTAAGATAGCAACTCTCATCCTAGACACGAACTGTCAATTGTGGACCAAATTCATTCTGGAGTGAATCATAGAATCATAGATCATCAAGTCCAACCTTTCACCCAAGACCTCATGAGTATTAAACCATGGCACCAAGTGCCACGTCCCATCCCCTCTTGAACACCTCCAGGGATGGTGACTCCACCACCTCCCTGGGCAGCACATTCCAATGGCTAACAACTCTCTCTGTGAAAAAACTTTCTCCTCACCTTGAGCCTAAACTTCCCCTGATGCCGCTTGAGACTGTGTCCTCTTGTTCTGGTGCTGGTTGCCTGGGAGAAGAGACCAACACCCTCCTGGCTACAACCACCCTTCAGGTAGTGTAGACAGCAATAAGGTCTCCCCTGAACCTCCTCTTCTCCAGGTTATGCTTCACCTTACAAAAAAAATTCAGTCAGAAAAGTATTGGACCAAGTAAAATTCAAGTGAAGCTAATTCTGTTATCATTATTGTGCTTCATCAGAGGGTGCTACAGGTATAAGAAAAAAATAATGTATGGGCCAGAAAGACCACAAGACATTCTGAAAGACCCAGATATTCTGAACTTGGGGAGAATGTGGCCCAATCTTCATTTCTGCAGGTGTGTTTTGTAATACCTCACACAGACCTAGCTGGAAGACATTTCAGAATTTTGGCTTGATGGTGTAGTACGGCTCAGCCAGAGCTCCTCTTGCCTCCATAAATTATGTTCTCCAGAGCAGCTATCGTGACTATGGATGCTGATTTCGACTGGCATGATGCTTCTGCTCATTATGTATCAAACCCAGGGATACAGAAGTTCAAGAGAGGATCCAAGATCCAAAGAATCTTGTTTCAGGAAAAGCACCTCTGCACATGGGAAGTTCTCGGTACGTGGAATCGCGTACCGCTAAGGATGACGGCAAACGAGCATTGCTTCCCTCCTCAGACAGCAGGATCGGAGAGACGCCACAGGATGCTTAGGCATCAATTTGCTGAGCACTGCTCCAGACACTATGGGGTGTTTCATGTCTCCTCCTAGCTCAATATATTATCCCTTTGGCATCCTGCCACCTTTGTCATAACTGATTATAATTTCAATTTGATGAAAAACTTTGGACAGACTGCTCTGAGTCATGGCAGGGAGAAACCATATTCATTCTAGAGGTTTAATTTAAACCTGCCAAACATTAGGCATACAGTGCACTGAAAAGGAATTCAAAATGATAGATACAAACAAATTTCTGCTGCTGGAAACTTAAAATGCTCTATGACTCAAGACTGGGTCTTGATTTCCTTGGTTTACTATGTAAATAATTTAAACAGTAAGAGAATTCTGTATTCAAGAGTGGTGCAGGTAACTCTGGGACTGATGGGATGAATCTCAAAATAAGCATTTACTGGAAAGGATTTTCAGGTAGTGTTAGGGAAGGGTTAAAAATGCAACAAATTGTGCACATGGAGCACACTAGTAAGCTAGGCTACAGGAGGGCGGTGAGAAGTCTATCATATAAACATATACAGGGAATAGAAAAGAGCTTCCTTTAGAATATAATCAGCAAGTGAAGCTACCCAGACAGCATGGAAATAAATTGGAAAGTTTTTGCTGCCCAAAGAAGCGAGAATCAGCATCCATGGTAGAAGTGATGCTAAAGCCTTGAAGCATTGAAGGATGCATCTCAAAACATGGAGGCAACAGAGCAGTTGGAATGGGCTACCGGATGAACAAGGAAGAAATTCTCATCTTACAGAGCGGAGTGAACAGGTGCCAGCCCCTCATAGTGCATTAGGGCTACAGCTCTGCATACAGATAAAACCATCACATCAGCTTTAAAGAAATAACTCCTGCTCACAGCAAGAGACACAAGCATTTGCTAGGAATTAGGAAAGCTCTACATACAGACAGAATGAACTCATACTCTGGCTGCAGTGAATAATCATTGCTGCCCACAATACAGCATCAGACAGGGAAGTTTGTTAGGGAAGTTTTTAACAAGTCATTAGGCAATGGCTTTCAGAGAGCAGATAATTGGATGTGTCTCTAGGTCATTGACTAAGTACTGTTACTTCCAGCTAGAGAGGAAAAAAATTACTGTAATTTCTGTAATTAAAAATAAAATCAGAATATACTCAACCTCCATCTAACAAAACCACAAGCATTTGTCAACTGTACAATTACACTGAAACACTGAAACTTGATCTATAAGGCAATCTCCTGGGCATCAGCAACTCAACCCAGACAAGATTAGTTGAGCCCTGGAACCAGAACAATCATGTTCCGCAATGCTCCCAGGAGAGCTGCTGCTGTCCCAGCCCACCCAACAAGCTGTCAGTGAAGGCTTCACCCGGGCTGACCACAGAGCAGCACAAACCCTATTCTGTCCCAGGGCAGCAGCACGTTTTGCAGGAGTAGATGGGGATCTGAACACAGGGATAGCCTCAGGATGTCATAGTATCCCACTCCAGACACCACTTGCAAACTGGGGATTAACTAGACTAATCCCCCATTGGTCAAATGCAGTCTCCACTAAGCCTTTTGAACTGTAACAAGCTCCACAGCTGCAAATACAACTTGCTCCTTCTGGCCTCTTAGTACAGCTCTCCTCCATAAAGGGTTATAGCACAAATATTATAACCTTAATACTACCTTAAAAGTAGCTGTCCTGATACAAACATGGCTAATGAGATTTATACCAGACCCTTGAAGAGAATTGGACACAACCATTCCATCAGTTTCAGTGTTCAGAAAGCCATGGACATCCTGCAACATTCTTCTTGCCTTTGTTTTGGCAGGGAGGTCTAACAAAATGCCAAAGATGAGCAAAACCAAATCTAAACTTTCCTGTGCTGGAGATACTCAGCTTCAAGGTCTCACCTCCACTGTTTTTCAAAAGAAGGCAGCTCTAGGAACTGACTCCTTGTGCACTGCTTATCTTGCTATAAACTATGCTAGCTTGTGAAATTCTTATAGAAATACCACTACAGCCTGATCCAGTTCATGTCTTTTCCATCCTGGCTATGTCCATACTGGTGTAAACAGAGTGTTCAGTTTTCTAAGGTACCAATGACTGGAAACCCATAAACTAAGAGCAATGAGATTGCAAAACAAATGCAAACAGAATTCAGTACAAAACACCCATAAATACATCCATAAAAGTAACTGACTGCATTAATTATTAAACTATTTTTACATGCTCTGCACTGCAAATTGCAAAACTACCTAAATGACTCCAAAATATCCCCAGCGAAGCACTTCTGAAAATCCCACACTGCAATTTCATTCTGTTTTACACCACCTGGACATAAATACAGCTCATGAGAAGAGAGTTAAGTCCTTAACCAAACCAGAGTAGATGGTATCTCTCCAGAACACACTCTGTTGATGCTTGAGTGTCCATTTTGCAATGAAATTGGTCCATTGTATTTTATCTACCTGCCTGATAGAAAAAGAGGAACTGCCAAGCACTCATTAATATCTTTTTATCAATATACTAGCTGCTAAGCTAAGATTTGATTAGCAATGCAACCAGGCACTGTTGCAATTATGACAGCATTGCAGAGATTACATACAGAACTGGAAAGTGTGGAGATATTTCTTACATTTGTACAAAAATAAAACACATCTTTAACTTCTGCAGTGCTAGAATTCCTGTAGATACAGGGTAGTAGAGTGACCTTACACTGTTTGTTCCTACAGAGGAACTATCTGTTTGTGAGTTATTTCAACAGCTTTGTCAAGATAGTGCTGTTCTCACTATTTTATGTTCTTCAATTCCCAACAGAGAACTCAGTTGTTCAGTGCACACACGCCCCAAACCCCCTTCTTTGCCAGAAAATACATGGAAGTGGCATAAAGGAGAGATTTATTTGGCTCATGTTGAAGGATTACTCTTTTTTTTTTTTATATTATGGCAGCCTCTAGGAGCCAGAGCAGTGGATCCATCCTCACTAGATGAGGACAAACAGAATTAAGAATGTTAATTAAACCACAAGATGCTTAAACTCCAAGCCAAAATACACACCGGGTAAGAGAACTATGATAATCCGTGAACTTCCATTTTGCCTAAGCTGTGCCAGGAGACATCAGCAAAAGCCATGAATGCTACAACACTTAGAGTTCCAAAAAAGCCTCAGTGCCTGAGATCTTACTCAGGATCCATAACCCCACACCAATTTTTATCACATCTAAGGGGATATTGACATGAACTTCAATGGGAAAAGCAAGCAAAACATTGGCATGAGCAAACTCCAAAAGTATGCAGCTGAAGTTCGCTGCCTAGAAGGGTTCCTAGCAGGAAGATAGAGCTGTGCACAATTATAACCAAAGAGGAAATGTCAGGAAATAGAGGAAATAGTGGTTTGGATGTTTGTTTTTTTCAGATGAATCCATGGGTTTCAGAATTTCACTAAATGTGAATGACTAATGCTTAGTAAATCACCAATGAAAATCTGATTTTATTCTCATGATTTCTACAAGAATTATTTTTAGAGCAACATTTCATAAACTTAATAAGAAGGAAAAGAATCTTATTAACCAGAAAGCTGGTCTACATTTTGTGGCAATTTTGCTCCAAGCAAGACATACAGCTGAACAATAATTAGGTATAATAACTACATTATGCATGTCTTGCTTCTTGTACACGAGATTCCATCTATGAATTACAAAAAGTAGACATTGTTTTAACTTTGAATTTATCTACCCACTACCATTTTCATGTGCTAGGGAAAACAAACCTCTCATTGAGATAGCTCACTGGGAGTCTACTGTATTTTAGGGTTTTTTTTTCACTGTTAATAATTTCAGCAGTTATTGACTCATGATGAGATTAAATTAATAATCTGAATTTAGCAAAAGAAATGTTAAGGTTCACCATACAGCCATGGCTGTATATGGGAGATTTATTTATTAATTTAGAAGAAGAGTATTGTGGTGCTCTAGATTAAAATATATGTATATATATATATGTAGTAACCCACAGGGAAGTGTTTGGAGTATAATCAAAAGCATTTATTTCAGGGCTACTTGCAGCTAAAAATTAACTCATTTCTTTGTTAATAAAGTGTAATCAGGCCCCAAAAAGTGTACTACAGAAGGAGATAGTCAGATATTCCTCTGGTAGGATAAGCATACATAGTGGTGATTTCTTGGTTTTCACAAAGAGCTTTCCAAGGGCTTGTCACAGCAGATCTGTGTAATCTACCAGCACAACATCCCACCTGCAGCTCCTCAGCCCCCACGTGCAGCCAGCACCATGTCAGCAGTGAAAGACCCCAGTGAGAGCAGAATTGCAGTCCTCTCATGAAAACAAAACCCTATGCAAGCTAGACTTTTATTGCAACACCAAGAGCTGCCTTTAACTTCAGCACCAATGAAATTTAAAAACAATAATTTGAGGGCAAGTGGAAGGGTCAGATGGCTGGTACATGATTTTCCTATGCAAATAAAACCTGTATTGGTGGGACTCACAAGCCATCATGCCAACTGATAAGGTGTATAAAATACACTGCAAAGTTTGCACATCAGTGAAATTTGTACCAGTTATAAAGTTCCCTGCCCTCACCAGGCAGTCTGAGTCCTTGACAACTGTGTTCTCACCTAAGGACAGTATTCTGAGCTTAAACACATTGCAGGGTCATGTATCTGGAAATTTCACACTGCTGCACACCTTTCAGCACATCTTTCACAATGAAAGAGTAGAGGATATCAGAAAAAGATTCATCCACAGCAAACCCGACAGGAGCACTGGCACCTGAGGGTTCCCTGGCATAGAGTTAAACACAGCTGGATCAGGCAGGTTCTGTGGCAGCTCTGCAGTCAGTAGGCAAACCTCACCCTATTTCCACCCACTCCAGAGGCCATTCTTTCCAAAGGGATGCAAAATCACCCCACGAGGCTCCTCGAGAAAAATGACTTTGCTCACAGAGAACAAAAATATCACAGTCTGGCTCCGAGTTTCAAGAACTGCTTTAAATTTTCATTAGAGATGTGGAATTGCACTGAGCCACCAGACGCAGATCAGTGGTGCATGGGCAAAAGGACAATCACTAGGGTCAGGCTGCAGCTCCCCAGCCAGATTCGTTGTTTACAGCTCTCAAATAGTTATTCCTTCTTTCTTCTTTTTTTTTTTTTTTTTTCCTGCAGGGCTGCAACTGCTCATAAAATCCTCTAATCAAAAGTATGATGACAAAGATAATTATTCCCCATTCAGTGAATGTATCATGAGTATGAAAAATTGACTGAAGCAGGAAAAGAAATGCAATGGAAGTTCACCTCCTCTTCTTATCTGTGCCTTTCAAAAGAAGTGAAAGCCCAAAAACCATGTGCCTGGTCACCTCTGGCCACATTTTGACAGTTTGAGGAAACTCACCAGGGAATGACTGGTAAATTTAGTTTGGCATTAAAGACACTCTCCCCCTTGAAGTGTTTCAAACCACAGGTTCTGTTTTGAAAGTAGGGCCATTTGGCCTCTGCGCTTCTTATTCCTGCCCACAGCAGACAGAAATTCAAAAGGGCTGACAGGAAGAGGTTGTTAATTTGAAAGAGACTCATTGAGACTGAAATGCACCAGAAGAAGGGAATAGCCTTCTTGCAGAGGGCTTTGAGTCTGATACCCTGAAATTTCACCATGGAGTAAATCTAAGAAACTAGCCCCAGAAAAATGAAGGCTAGGCACATGGATGTTTAGCTATGAGTTTATCCAGTGGAGAGAAAAACAGGCAGCACAAAGAGACAGTGTTTTCTGGGAGAAGATCTTCTGTCCATCTTCTGCCCTGGCCATTCTTGTGCTCAAACACCTTCAGGGGTGAAGGTGAGGTGAAGGCAGGGTGTTGTTACATGTGGATTGCTCCATTTGTCACAGAGGTGGTACGTGTGTTTGTCCTGCTAAAAAGAGGTGGTGGAGTCACTGTCCCTGGAGGTGTTCAAGAGGGGATTGGACGTGGCACTTGGTGCCATGGTCTAGTCATGGGGTCTGTGGCGACAGGTTGGACTCGATGATCTCTTCCAACTTTGGCGATACTGTGATACTGTGATAGTGACCTGCCATCAGATGGGTGGGATGAAGATGGGTGATGTGATGAAAGCTGGGGCTGGGTGGTACTCTGGGAGCCCAGGGGAGCTGGATGTCATGAGTCTTATCCAGCAAAAAGAAATGAGAAAGCTGCTGCAGTGAGCTCCACACTCCTCCCCAGATCAAGCAAAGCACCAACATGGTCAGCTGGGACCCAAACTTATCAACCTGGTGTCCACATCAGCAATGTTTACAAAGTTCCAACAATGCTTACTGCCCAGGGAGGTGGTGGAGTCGCCATCACTGGAGGTGTTCAGGAGGAGACTTGATAGGGTGCTTGGTTGCATGGTTTAGTTGATTAGGTGGTGTTGGATGATAGGTTGGACACGATGATCTTGAAGGTCTCTTCCAACCTGGTTTATACTATTCTTACCAATTGCCCAGCAGAATTCATATTTGTATCAGTTACATTCAAAAACATATTCCTAGACCCATATGTAAAACACATGAATGCATTCACATTTTTTTCAGTGCCTTGAACATAGGAGAGAAATGATGATTTTCTTTGACTTACGTGAGGCAGTATTTAGGAGCATTATCCTTTCTTACTCACAGCTGAACAACACTGATACTTAAGCACATGCTTGGAATGGCATTTTTTGGATTCTTGCAAGGATCTTTCAGTTCAGCAATCTGGAAAAAAAAAAAAAAAGTGATATGTTTTTGGAAGTCTGCCAAAGCCATGATAAATAATACACTGTCCCTGATAGCTTCAATACAGCAGTCGCCTGAAACTCATTTCAGCCAAAACAGCCTTCCCGTCCTGCAAACGCTTCTGCTGGTCTTGTTGGTACATGATATAGATCATTTACTAAAACACAGTTGAAGTACTGCATTTTACCAAACTTCTGGGAATATAAATATTATTAAACCTGGTTCTCTGATGATGTTGCACAGTTACAGTTGCATGCCTAGGGTGAAAGGAATTCTGAATGACAAGAGTCACCTGCGTACAGAAATTCACCTGTCCGCCCTTTGCTAGTGTGTTAACCACACATTCAGACTAGGCAAAAATATACAAAATATTTGCAGGCAGAGGTTCCTCTCCTCACTCATGCAAATGCAAGATTTTCCAAGGTTGGATGCAACCCAAATTGGAGTAAAGAGCTGCACAGCCAAGCACTTGAGATCTATCATTAAGTTTAGGAACAAATGTTGCACTAACTAAACCCCTGCAACTCTGTCCAAGTATATCCACACCTCTCTGCTTCTTTAAATTATAAGTTTTCTGCAGAATTATGCTCCTGACTTCTTTTAGTTTTCCACTTTTAGATCCTCTTATTAATTTCATTGTAGAAGAATTTATCCTGAGTCTGGTGTGATGCCCACCAATGTATACAAGCCAGAAATTTCCCACTTTTCAGCACAGCAGACCACAGGTACCAGAATTCACCATCTGGCCAAAGGAGTATTCAGAAGTATCAGCATCTCTGCAGTGGGGATATGGGGGAGGTTGGCAGCACGAGGTACTGGAGTAAAATTTAAAGTGTTTGTAAATTAATTTTAGTCACATCGGGCACCTTGCAAACATAAACATAACATCTACAGATCTGCAGATGGAGGAGGTATGTGTTACTCTTCACTCCTTCAATGCCACAACTAACACAATACAGACGTGCAGAAGCTGGTGCAGGAGTTTGCCTGAACAATTTTCAGCAAGAGCAAACAGAAGCAGACCAGAAGAAAAGCCTCATTCTGCCTGTGCCCAACACAAAAACTGCACAAAGAATAAAGCTAAAGGAAAGCTTTTCTCCCAACACAAATGTCTGAGGACCTGTTTAGTGATTAGAATAAGAGGTCTAAATTTAACCTCTTTGCTGTAGATTCTCTGTGATCTAATGCAGGTGATTCCACGTGGGACTCCTCTGACCACTGATGTGGGCATCAATGCCAGAATTACCTGAGATTGCCTTTACAGTGGATTGAGTTGAGTCACCCACTGAGACAGTTTGTTCCTCTACCTTAAGGTGGAGTAACCACATTTGCTCAAATGCTTCTCAGTCATCAGCAAAGGTAGCATAAGGTGACTGAAATGACATACTTACCTCAAGCAAGGCAGGTGAGGAAATCTTTAGCATTCTTTGGAAAAAGGCATCAAACATGCCACTAGAGTGGAGACCAGGGCTTACCTGCTACATGTGCATGAGGGGAGGTGCACCAGGAGCTCTGAGACACTGTTGGCACAGTGATTCTGTGGCTTTTAGCCAATTTCTTCTGGCTGGCAGAAGCCTTCACTCACTGGGGAACTGCAGCAGAGATGAGCAATGCTGCAATCCAAGTGTGCATCTGCATAGCTGAGAGGGACACAATCCAAGCCAGTACACAGAGAAACCATGTGGATCATGTTTTGTAGGTGCAGTGAAAGTTTTTCCAGTGGGAACTGCGAGATATGAGGAACATGGATACACAGGAATGTGTATTGTTGTGTCTAGTCTCCTGCTATTGTAGCACTGTAATATATAACTTCTGGATCTAAGCACCACTGAGGATTCCAGCAAAAGACAAATTACTATTTGAACTGAGTTATTTGTAACCAAATTCAGGGACATGTTTTGAAACTTTATCCACGGGAAGGTGTGCTACAGAAGCACTGCACTGAGAGTAATGGAGCTATTAATGAGAAAATACACAGGAAGAGCAAGCAACAAAACTGCCCACATAGGCCATAAATCAGCAAAGAAATGTGACAAGAGAACTGAGGCCACCTACAGCCAGCAGGCAATCTGCTTACCTTGAGGGGACAGATCTACCCTGATAGTGGTGAGTCTGAACTCTTCAGGGGGAGAGGAGGGAGCTGACAATGGCAGTGGTATTTCAACCAGCAATTACCATCAAAACATAGACTCATTCCGGCTGGAAGTGACTTCAGGGAGTTTCCAGTCCAGCATTCTGCATTGAGGTGTGATGAAGTGCTTGTACCCTTAACTGTCTGTACCCAACATCATCATCACAAGTGGGGTACCATTTTCTTCCTGTAATAGCAGAAATACCTAAACTGAGAAATAGCTAAACTGAAGAAGCATGGTCTGGATGATTGGGTAGTGAGGTGGACTGTCAATTGGTTGAGGGAAACAAGTCAGAGCTGTGGTGAATGGGACAGAGTCTAGTTAGAGGCCTGTATCTAGTGGAGTCCCTCAGGGGTTGGTATTGGGACCAGTACTGAGACCAGTATTATTCCATATATTAATCAACAACCTGGATGAGGGAACAGAGAGCACTGTGAACAAGTTTGCTGATGACACAAAACTGGAAGCAGTGGCTGACACACCAGATGGTTGTGCTGCCCTTCAGCAAGACCTGAACAGGCTGGAGAGGTGTGTGGGGAGAAATTGAATGACATGCAACAAGGACAAGTCTTGCATATGGGAAAGAGCAATTCCATGGACCAGTATAGGTTGGGGACCAGCCTGTTGGAGAGCAGTGTGGGGAGCTGGTAGACAGAAGGACGACCATGAGCCAGCAATGTGCCCCTGTGGCCAAGAAAGCCAAAGGCATCCTGGGGTGTCATCAGGAGTGACGGTGATAGTGACAGTACAGGCTGCCCAGAGAGGTTGTGGAACTTCCTTCTCTGGCGACATTCAAACCCACCTGGATGCATCCCTGTGTGACCTGCCCTAGGTGATCCTGCTCTGGGGTTGGACACAATGACTTCTGGAGGTTGCTTCCAACCCCTAACATTCTGTGATTCTGTGAAATCAAGGTACAAATGGACCTGGGTATAAACAGAAATAAAGGACAGATTCCTTCTTCTTACAGGAATCCCCTTGTTCAGTGTGAGAAAACCACTGACACGTGGCAGATGGTATCATGAGTTTTGACATATTCTTTTCTTGAGACCTTTTTGAACCTGTATGCAACAGTGGCCTGTGCTACCCACATTCTGCACATACATTATATAGCATCCTTAAAATATAAACACATTTTCCCATCCATAATTTATTCAAAGAGTTTTTCTTCTACTCCTGTTTACAGACTTCTTTTTTCTTTTCAAACAGATGGCACTTTTGTCATGTATTCATTAGCTGAAAATTTATGATGAATAAATTCCATGAATAATCCTTGGTCTGCATCTTGGGATTAAAAATTCTCAGCTTTCAGCCATGTAGATAGTTATGCTAAGTTCTGTTTTAGAAATTCATTTGGCCTCTTGCTTTGTTTGGAAAGTGAGAGGTGAAAGGTTCTGTGAAGTTGCAATACCTTGTTTTGCTGGCAGCACTACTCCTGGCTGCAGAACGATGCTGGAACTGTCTGCAAAAGCCAGAGAAATGATAGAACAGGATTTCAATGTCAACAACCAAAGGAACAGAAGGAAAAACAGCTACAGGCTGCAGAAGTAATGAAAGTGGGATTACAGTTTTTCTCTACAGCAATGCTAATTCCTCAAGGAGCACAAAGTAGCAGACTTACTCAGAATCCTCAGCCAGTTCACCATGCAGGCAGCTTATCACCACAGATAAACTGCTAACAGACTACTTGTTATCTTCAAGGGCATGTATCATTTCTGGTTTTCATGTGAATTTTGTGCTCATGAAGGATGTAGGCAAGGCACACTTGAAGAGTAAAGACCTCAATTTGCCAGAGTAGATTTAATATTGGCCACAGTCAGTGATCTCACACCTATTATTTCTCTTATCAATGTCAATAAAGTCCTTGACCTCACCTGAATCTGCCAAATGAGGCAGTGATTTCTAGAGCCAGCACCAAGCTGCAGAACATTTATATTTATACTGACCACTGAGTAGTAATGATTTTCAGTCATTCTTGCTCAAAATTGGATTTGAAAACTGCTTACTTACAATGGATAGTTCTGTTCTCTGTTTCCACGAGCTGCTCTTGTTCTCCAGATGTTACTGTGATACTGATCTGGTGGGATTTCATAGTAAAAACACTGCCCTAATGATATGGGATAGTAAAGAGTTCTCCTTTTAGCCACGTTGCTATGTCTCTCCCTTAAAAGAGATACGTAGCTTGTTGGACAATCAGAAGTCATAGAAATATGTGCTGCTGAACATCTCAGAAGATCACTGAATCTCTGCCCTGCCCTGAAGCATGGTCACACATGCTACAGTGAGTCCTGACAGCTGTTTAGTTAACCTTTTGTTTAAATCTTCACTGAACAAATATGCAACCTCCTTACACTCCAGCTACTCACATGGTAACAGTTTTGTCTAGTCTGTTTGCTTTTCTCCTGATATCTGAAGCAATCTCCCTAATTGCACTTTAGTAAATTGCTTTTTATCCTGACACTGGTGGTCACAGAACAAGTTTACGGTCACCTTTATTAATGTGTTTATAAATTTGACAACAGTTGCCATGTCCTTACATTGTGTTTGCTCTTCCAGATTAAATAATCAAATTCCATCTTTCCTTTTAGGTCACATTTCCCATGCTTCTTACTGTTTTGGTTGCTATTCTGTCACGTTTGTCTACATCTTTCTTTGAAGAGTGAGTGTGCTGCTTGAAACTGGATGGAGTGCTTCAGCCAAGTCTGGCTAGTGCTAAATGGAACAGAACTAACACCCTCCACTGTCTTACAGACGATCCTCTTGTTTCTAGAGCTCAGAGCAACATTTTGCAGCACCACATCTACGATCCGTTACAGTCCCAAGACTCTTGGTGCAGTGTTGGTACTTAATAGTCCTCCCTTAGCGTGTGATATTCCCTCATTTGTGGCACAGCACAGGACTTTTTTCCCAGAGTTTTATCTTGCTGAGCTCAGACTGGCTCTGCAGTATATCAGGGTCATTTTAAATCTCAGCCTTGCACTCTGTGGTCAGCATCACTGCAAATGTCACAGAAGTGCCCTTCATTCCATCACCCAAGTGATTACAGAAAACACTGGCCAAAGCCATTCCCAGATAATTCCCTTGGAGACCCTACTTGATGTGTGTCCTTCCTTTTTGGTAATTACTAACACGGGTGTTTTTTTAAATACAAGCTGTCATTAATGAGACTGTTACACAAAAGCCCAAACTCCTGATACATGGCACTGTGGTCAGTAAAGCCAGTCATGTCCCTTCTGCAAACGAAGTCTCAGAGCTACGCTCAGGAACCTTAATCAAGACAGATAAAAATCACAGACGCAGTACCGGCAAAAAAGAAACCTGAGCTGCCCACAGCCACTGACAGCCCTCGACACAACTGCTGTTTAACAACTAGGACTGAAGAATATAAGCATGACTATTTCTGTATGCCCACACAATCCTCAACCACGGTCCAATTTAGCTTAGGGGAAGAAAAAAAAAAAAAAAGGAAAGAAAAAAAAAAAAAAAAAGGTGTTTTTTTGCTAAAATTAACATAGTATAGGTTTTTCATTTATATTACCATAGCAACAAAGGACCTCACTTGAAATGAGACCCCCACACACTGCTCTGGGTGAAGTGCACAAGGCTCACCGTAAGAGACAGCTCCTGTCCCTCTGAGCTTAGAGGTGACAGTCTCCATCCTGCATCGAGGTGCAGGAGCTCACCTGCAGGAGGCTCCCTGCAAGAGGGTGCCTAAGCAGGTAAGAAAAATCAGAGGCCAGAAGTACCATGATCTGCTCCCACTGGGGAACAACCACACACAGATGGGAGCAGTTTGCACTTAAGAGCCTGTGACAGAGCTTAAACTGCTGGCGTCTCCATAATTCTGGCACCAAGATTTAATTCTCCAGTTTAAAATGGAGATTAAATTCACACAGAGCAGCTTCCACCCAGATGTCAAACAAATGTAATTAAAAAGTAGAGATATGGAATGCTCTTCCAATCTCTGACAATCGATAACCGCAGCGTGTCAGCTGTCACTGCACTTCACAGGGGTGCCACAGGGATAGAGCTCGGGTTTGGAGTCACTACTGGGAACTGGGAGGCAGGCAATTATGCTTTAATGGACGCTTCTAACGACACTCAGCCAACTACAAAATTAGCGTGGAACGAGCAAAGCACTACAAGTTTTACAGTCGACGCCAGCAGCCCGGGATGCCACCTGTGGGCAGCCCGCCGCTCCCAGAGCCTCCCGCAGAGGTGGGGTGACGGAGGCAGAGGCGGCAGGAGGCCCCCACCCCGGCCCGCAGCACTGCGGGCGCGCAGCCGGCGCGAACCGAGACTCGCCGGAGCGGGCACGGCATGGCCCTACCGGGCGCCATTCCCGGTGCCAGCCCGTCGTTCCTCCTAAGAAGAAGCGGCTTCCACGGAGGGGAGAGTCAGGAGCTCCTCCTCCCCCGTCCCCGTCGGCAGGTCAGTCCGGGCCCGCGGGGATATCTGCAGCAGCGGTCCGCGCAACCCGCCACCGGCCACCTCCGCACGGGCGGGGGCGGGCCGCGGGCATTCCGCGGGCATTCCGCGGGCTGCGGAGCGTCGCCTTCCGCCTCTCAGCCCGCCGACGGCCGCACCATGCGGAGGGCCGGCGCCCCGCCGCCCGCCTCCCCGGTCCCCCCGCCCGTCGCGGCCGCCCGGCCCTCCCGCCCCGCACAAGCGGCCGCCCCCGCCCCGCGCGGCAGCGGCGCAGCGCGGCGAGCAACGGCCCGGCGTTGCCGCCGACCCCTCGCCGCGGGGCTCCGGGGGCCGCGCTCGCTGGCCGGCACCGTGGGTAACTTGCAGGCAAGTTTCCAGGGAACTTTTTCTTCCGGGAGCGGCTCGGGGCCGCGGCACCGCGGGTGTCCGGGAAAGGCAGCGGGAGCCGCAGGCATCGCCCCGTGGCGAGAGGCAGAGCCCGGCCGGGGCCGTCCGAGCGGGGTTCCCGTGGGATCCCGCTTTACAGCCCTGGAGGAGGTGTGTGCATGGCGGGGAGGGGGCGGGGGTCGTGCGAGTCGGTGCACGGGTTGCAGCAACAGGTTTTCTCCCTCAACAGGGATGGAAGAGAGGGACTGTACCCCCGCGCCGTCATTGCTTCCCGACACCGGGCTGCCTTGGCTGCCGGCAGCGGGAGGGGGCCGGCTGCTGAAGGGGACCGCTCGGCTGATTCCTGGCGTTCTCCTGTCCTGTCGCGGAGGTGGCTGACGGCTGGCGAGGCTGATCCATCGGGCTCGGTTTGTGATGCTTGGTCTTCCCCCTTCCCGGCTCTCCCTCTCCCCGAGTCCTGTGTCTGCCCAGTGCAGTATGGAGGCTTGTTGTTCAGATTTCTTCGCCTGATCTGAAGGTCCTTTATAACTTTAGTTTTAAAATAATTAAGAGATGCCTTTTATGTTGATCTGTTTACTGACTTCTCTTCGCGGCAGCTAACACATCAAGTTAACTATTCTTGATAGGCAATGTATTTCTGGCAGGTTTTTTTTTCAATTGGAAGACTTGCGGGGGGGCTGGGGGGGGTACCGACACACAGAAAATAACTCTTCCACGAGTATGTGCCTCTTCATTTCAGTGGCAAAATATCTCGATAAATACATAACAAATCCTTTAATTTTTAAAAAGACGTTTAAGAGATTGTTTTAAATGTGACTTACTAAAATTTGTTGGCAAAAGTATTTCACAGCAGGATAATAACTGTATTTAATAGCTCTAATGTATTTCAGAGCGTTGTCCCGGGGATATAACTTATGGGCAAAGTTATTTTACTTCTGATTGTTACTAGCAGGATAAGACTCATCTTTATAAAGCCAAACACAGTGACATATTTATCATAATTCAGTTTGTAAGTTGTCATAAGATGCTGAAAAGCATTACACTGTCCAGATCCAGATCAAGGAGAGCAATATACAGATATGAGCATATTTTTCTAGATCAGCTGTTTTTATAGGGTGGTTTTCTTTCATGTTATACATTGACCTGTTTAAGTTTTACTTTTGATTTGGCTGGAAGTTCACTCTGCAAGCAGAGCTGAAGTTTGAGATCGGTTCTTACTATGTAAAAAGCTGCATGAGTTCCGGGGGGTACCCTGTCAGTGTCTACACAGTATAGAAATCATGTGTCAGAAGACAGCTGAATTTAACACTGTTTGAAAATACTGCTTCTTTTCACTAAGATTAAAGGAGGGAGCATCACTAAACTGGAAAGCAGTTTCTTATGGAGGTCTTTTTGTAAGAAAAGCCCATATTCAACCTGCACTAAAAGTGAAACTTTTTTAAAAAAAATTTAACTTAGTTTACAAATGCTAAAAAGCAATAGAGACAAGTTCCAGGAACTGGCATTGATAGAAGAGTCTAGGGGGAGAGTGATGCATCTTCCTTGCATGCTTGTTATCATCCAGGCGCAACTTTGAATTGTCTGCATCACAGAGCAGTATCAAGACTCCTTGCAGGAGCTCTGATTACATCAGAGATGCACTGCAGAATTCAAAATACTGCAGAGGATGCTCAGGGAAAGGGGGGGGTTTGGTGAAAACAACATTTGCAGTGGAATTTTAGCATGTTACTCATGATTTCCATTTCTTTCCCTTGGAAGGGCACCTTTAATATTTCTGTCCCACTCATCTAGGAGGCTGGCACCCTTCCTGAATTTCAGCTGAAAGTAAGGGCAGTGCAGTTTCTAATTTGACTTCTTCACCAGACATAATGGATAAGAATATCATCTTGTGCAGGACAGATTTTTTGATAGTCTTTCTTGCTTCACATGCACACTACACCATGTACAGTCACCAAGAGCCCTTGCTTTGGGCCAGTTATTCTGTATTACCGTAGTTTCTAGAAGCCAGAGCAGTGCTCAGGGTTGTATAATGTAGTTAGACACAGTTCTTGCCCCCAGGTAAGCTTACAAACAAAAGAGGAAATAAGGGTCAAAGAGAAGTGATTTGCCCAAAATGAGAACACATTATCAGCAGAGGAGCTGGAAAGATGGACGGGGCTTCACTAACTCCCAAGCATTCAGAGGGCAGAATGCTGTTTCAGACAAGGAGGGATTTTACCATTGGACCTTACTTACCCAGAGCAGTTTTATTTGAGCATTTTAATGTTACAGCATATCCTTAAAGTTCATCTTGTTTAATCATTGGCAAGATTGTTGCTATAGGCTAATGTGGTTGTCTGACCTTACATTCCAGTGTGTTGTCTTTTACCTTTAACACATTTCTTACAGCCATTCCAAATGTCATCAAGCCTGTAACATATGGATAAACTAGTTTGTTTTGGTTTTTAGCTCAATAGCAAAAACCCCTTCCATTAATTAGGTCTCTCCCATCTTAAAGCAGTACTGACCATCATTCTGTAGAAGCATGTTCTATAGCAAAACAAGAAACAGAGAGAAATTTACAGGTTTATTTTTCTCTTTCCTCCATTCCTTCAACCCAGGGCATCTTTTCTATTGTCCTTTATTTTCTCCTATTCTTTCCCCTTAGATATGATGCTGTGTGCACCTAAGGCAAAGATCATGTAAATAACACATGTACAGTGACAAATACTATCACTGCCTAGTTGGGATCTGTGGGCTTGCCAGTTCTGGTTATAGAAAAAGAAGGAGCCACCTTTTATAACTGCAGTCACTCAGTGTGTTATATGGGAGATTCATTTGTGCAATTTACTGGCTTGCACAGGTTAAGAAACTGGAATTGAAGAAAGAAATTCTTTTTCTTTGCTCTGGTTTCACAGTTGATGCCTCAGGATTACAGCATGAGTCTGACACACGCAGAACATTTACATTTCCCTCTCCCTTTTTCTTTCCATTGTGTCAACAATGGATGCAGTGGGAGATCAAACCAGTGACAGAGATGAACTGCCTCCTCATTTTTCCTGGCTGAGATTCAGAGGATAAGTTTTCTCACCAATGTTGTATGGTATTACAGAAGTGAAAATGGTTAGCAGCTGCCATTTATCCATAGTCATATATCAGTCATAATCTTTATTCTCTTTGGGCCAGCCCTGCTTCAGACATAGATGAGGCAGAGGGGAAAACACTTGTTTCTAAGTAAGACAAGAGTTGCTCTAAGAAGAGGAGCTCCTGCATAAACATACATCAGGTAGCCCTGTTTACTCACATCAAATGTATATCTTGAACTCCCAGGGACGTTATTTTTACTTGTATCTCGGGAATGATCTAACAGAAGACTGTCTCTGAGGTCATTAGGAGTGCTTCAAGTGATGGGACGGTATGTCAGGGTAACTGCATGTTCAGCTGTTCTGTCCTTCTTCTGTTCAGCATGGCACAATCTGCACCCGCTATCACTCTCCTCAGATCTCTTAATTTATCTGAATCCTGCAGCTTTTCTAGTAGGCAATGGCAGAGTGCCATCATCTGTCATGAAGCTCCACTGATAATGTCAGTACTGGCTAGAATTTCCTAGAATGTGACTATTTAATACAATTACGTTTCATGTTAATGGTCTTTAAAAAAACCCAAGAGGTTTCCAGGTCAGCAAGCCTTCCCTCACTCTTCCCTGAGGCAAGAGACAAACCAAAATCAATTGGAAGTTTATTTGTGTGCAAACCTGCAGGAT
The DNA here is from genome assembly GCA_033816785.1 of Picus viridis. Lineage (NCBI taxonomy): Eukaryota > Metazoa > Chordata > Aves > Piciformes > Picidae > Picus > Picus viridis. The sequence goes on along the minus strand of CM066599.1, from coordinate 8,366,528 downwards.
TTTGTCATTGTTTGCACCCTTCATTACTTCTAGAGGAGTTTCAGAATTGCTCATCCCCTGCTGTGGGTATTTTCAGTCATAGCTCTAGAGCAAAGACAGAACAACTTCGCAATACAAGCAAGATGGGGCACTGGAAGCTAAACACAGTAAAGCATTTGGCATAGAGAACAGGTTAGTTGCCAAATCGCTGCTCTCAAGTCACAGTAGTAATAAAGATCCCACTTTCTGATAAAAGCGAGATGACAAAGCTTACTTCTGTGATTACCTTAGGCCAGGAAGTAGTACCAGAGCTTTTGGAAGAGTTGAGTCACGCCTTGTCAGTTCTTGTATATTCCCATAGGTTCACTTTATCCACATGCCCTAAAGGTAAGTAAATTAATGATTTCCTTTGGTAGTAAAGAGGATTACAGGTGAAGAATCAGGAAATACCACTCCATCCAAAGCTCACCTGGGGCCACTTGTTTGAAAGAGTATGTAAAAGATCTGCTTTGTTCAGAGTAGGCTCTCTGGGAAGCTGAGGAGCAGGACTGAGATAGTATTTTATTGAAAGGAGCATTGTAAGTCTCCCTGCAGCAAGGAAAGCCTGTTGCTCTTAAACTGAAGTGCAGCTGTGTTTGAGTACTTTGGTGGTGTGTATTGATGTGGGTTTTGTCTATAGTAGGTATGTAACACTATTGATGTGGTTTATAAACCCCAGCCTCTGAAAATGACAGTTCTGTGTTTAAGGAAGTCGCCCTAGCAGGGAGATACATCCCCAGGGTGTGTATCAAAGGGGAGGCGAGTACAGTCAGGAAAAGAACAATCAGGTGTCATATTTATTACTTTCCTCTGAAGTCATGGCTAGAAACTCAGAATTACTTGTGCATAATTAATATTTCAGTCTACTTAATAAGTAACTACTTTTATCAAGTGAAACACAGATTAAGCTGTATCTGACTGGAAGATGGAAGATCTAGAAGCAGTACTGTACAACTCTCCTGTGCATGAGCAGACTTTCAGTCTGACTTTTAAAATGCAGTGAGTTAGGGAGACAAAGAGTTTAATATTCCTAGAATCTGCTTTTTATACCCATTTGAACTCTGTGGTCACTTCATTCCACAGAGTTTTCACTAGTTTGGTGTGAGCAGAATTTGAATGTGATAGTCAGAGTCATAAGAAATTTTTGGTTTATTATGAGCAGAGTTGAAGACAGTCAGCTTGGCTACTGCTGAATCCATTGTAAGGACAAAGACCTATTACTGCATATATAGGGTGTCAGCTGTAACTGAAATAAAATGTCAATGTTTGCGTAGAAATCATGGGTTTCTTTGCAATCTTTTGTAAATGAGGCCATAAAAAGAGAGATGCCCTGTCATTAAGTGTATATAAACTCTATACAAACATTTTATGTGATTGTCAGTAGAAGTGGTGGAGGTTTTTTCCCCAAAATTGTTTCCATATGGACTTTTAGAAATTAGTCTTGTACTGGTTTTATAAGTGTGTACTTACTGAATTGCAACATAATTCACTTTGATTCTTTCTGTATACTTCATGAATACACTAAAGATTTTTATGTGTAATAGTTAAAATACACAATTTCCTTTTCTACAAAACACACTCAAATTCTATTTTCATATTTGATACCGTTACAATGTTTATACTTCTATTCTGAACCAGGAGCATCCTGCCACATGCAGGAATTGTTCCTGGTTTCATAGAATCAATAAGGTTGGAAGAGACCTCAAAGATCATCAAGTCCAACCTGTCACCCCCATGACCTGAGACCTCTGTATCTACAACAGAAGACCCACAGTGTGGCAAATACACGAAGAAAAGTTCCTGAACAAGGAAGCAGCCCTTGACGGAGCCCTTGATAGCAGCCCCAGCTAGACAAGACAAGCCTCACCAAAAAGCTCTCCTGCCTATACTGAGCCACAGCTGTTTTCTTGCCAGTTGTTTTTATCAGCCATAAATGTTTCTGAGCTCAAATCTCTTGTTTCCAACATGAAAACAACCTCTCATTCACTCACCCCATTATTTGTTTTTTGTTCCAGAAGACACTTGAAGAAGCAGTGAAGTGATGTGAAGTTATCTTCCAAGATGACTCTTCTACCTGGAGAAAATTCCGACTATGACTATAGTGCCCTGAGCTGTGCTTCAGATGCTTCCTTCAACCACACATTCTTTCCAGAAACACAAACCCTTAAGGGAGTCTTTTACCAAAGAGCCAAGCTAATTCATCCTCAAGAGGATCTCCTGAAAGCCTTTCACCCCGATGATCGGAAGCATCACATTATAATAAACGTAGGGGGCATTAAGTATCTGCTCCCCTGGACCACGCTTGATGAATTCCCATTGACACGTTTAGGGCAACTAAAATTCTGTAATAATTTTGACGACATTCTGAACATCTGTGACGATTACGATGTGACATGTAATGAATTCTTTTTCGACCGCAACCCAGGGGCATTCAGGACAATCCTGACCTTTCTGCGCGTTGGAAAACTTCGTCTCTTGCGTGAGATGTGTGCACTGTCTTTCCAAGAGGAGCTGCTCTACTGGGGAATTGAGGAAGACAACTTGGACTGGTGTTGTAAAAGGAGATACCTGCAAAAAATGGAGGAGCTTACAGAAATAAATGAACGGGAGGAGGACCTCATAGAAAATGAAACAACAGGTGAAACGGTAGAGGAGACAAAAATTGGCTTGTGCATGAGAAAGTTGCAAGACATGGTGGAGAGGCCCCAGTCTGGCCTCCCTGGAAAGGTGTTTGCTTGTTTGTCTGTTTTATTTGTAACTATTACAGCAGTGAACTTATCCATCAGCACCATGCCTGACCTGAGGGAGGAGGAGGAAAAGGTAAGTCAGCTTTTCGGGGTGGAAAATGGTATGTGCTGGGAAGAGCAGAACAAGCACTGGGTCTGATGATACTGATTTCAATGGGGATCTTGCAGAGGGGGTAGAACAACACAAAGAATATCTGAAATCTTTGTCATCGGTTACTTGTAAGAGAACAAGTCAAATTTTATGTCCAACAACAATTCTGTTAGTGTGCACTCTTCTGTACAGCTATATAGTACCTTGTTCAGATTTGTATTTGCTCTTTAGAAAGTCTGAAATTATCAAGTAGTATCTTCTGTGGAATAAGTAGTTCTTTTTTAAGTTCTGCATTTAACTTGTTCCAGTTTGTCAATGTGCTTCCCCATAGCAACAGCTTCACTTCCTTTAATATTTTGGGGTTTAAAAAAAAAAAACAACCAACACAGAAACCTCTCTTCCTGTCACCGTACCGACTAAAATAGTTATTATCCAGTGCCGATTACAAACTCCTCCTCTTTCCTGCAGGGTGAGTGTTCCCAGATGTGCTACAATATATTCATTGTGGAGTCTGTCTGTGTGGCATGGTTTTCCCTGGAGTTCCTGCTCAGATTCATCCAGGCAAAGAGCAAGTTTGCATTTTTGCGGAGACCATTAACCCTGATAGACATCATAGCCATCCTCCCATACTACATCACTTTGCTAGTAGACACCACTTCAGTCGGCTATAAGAAGCCCAGCTCTGGGAGCATCTACCTGGACAAAGTAGGTCTGGTCCTCCGTATTCTCCGTGCCTTGAGGATTCTCTACGTCATGCGGCTGGCCAGGCACTCCCTGGGGCTGCAGACGCTGGGGCTGACGGCTCGCAGGTGCACCCGGGAGTTCGGGCTCTTGCTGCTCTTCCTCTGCGTGGCCATCGCACTGTTCGCACCGCTCCTCTACGTCATTGAGAACGAGATGGCGGACTCACAGGAGTTTACCAGCATCCCTGCCTGCTACTGGTGGGCTGTCATCACCATGACCACGGTAGGCTACGGAGATATGGTTCCCAGAAGCATTCCAGGCCAAGTGGTGGCACTGAGCAGCATACTGAGTGGCATCCTCCTCATGGCATTTCCAGTCACCTCCATCTTCCACACGTTTTCACGCTCCTATGTTGAGCTAAAGCAAGAACAGGAAAGAATAATGTACAGGAGAGCACAGTTCTTAATGAAAACAAAGTCCGAGATAAGCAATGCCTCACAAGGGAGTGATATTTTATTCCCCAGTCTCTCTTCTGAGAATAGGGACAATGAGTGAAATTTAAGTTACCGTTTCTCCCAATGTCAAGTAATGTTTTATTGTATCAGATTTCATCTTTTAATTTGCTTTGGAAACATTTTACAAAGGTAACCCTCATTAAAATGAAGGAGCTCTTAAGCAGGAACTGATGTGGTTTAAGAAGTCTGTTATTATGCTGTTTCTTCCCTCCCCTCGCCTCCAGCCTAATGTATAGGACAGATCTTTCACTGAGGTCATGCTGTGGGATTGTAGGAATTAAAAGTTCTCTGACCAAAAACAATGTATAATTACGTACTTGACAGGCTCTTTTGCCATTTGTAATACACATTTTTCCAGCTGAATCACAATGTATATACTGATTAAACAGGCTGCCATTTTTCTTGTTCTTCTTGTATATAAATAATGTAAATACAACAAAATTAATGGCTGAATTCTCTCCCAGTAAAATGCCTTAGAGCGTAATGGAAATAACCACAGATGTTTGTCCCATTGTGCTCTTAAAACATTAAGTAAGATTTGTCATTCACCACAGCAGCTCTATCTTTCTTTGTAAGTCAGCCCTAACCATACCAGAAAATACAAACAGCTCAATTCTTCTTGTAACCTTGCTAAAGATGTAAATACTGATGGCTCACCAGCTTCAAATTTGAAGTTACAGTGCTGATCTATGTCACCGAATGCAGCATTCCCAGGAACAAAGTCTTTGAGTTTTGTAGCATTTAATATTGTTATCAAGAGGTTACTAGCTCCAAATCAAATGAAATATGCATGATGAGATGCCAGTCATTCCCTACCATCTGTTTCCATGTTTTTACTTTACCTCAGATACAAAGCAGAATTAAAAGAGGCCTGTTTCCAGGGGACACCCCACCATTACTTGGCAAATCAACAATGTGGCTACCCAGTCACATTCAGCATTTGGTTCTTTAAAAGGAGCAGAAAATAAATGGTCGTGGGAAGTTGCCAAGGATGAAAAAAAGAAAATATCATTTGAGTCATGGAGTGGGGGGTACTGACAACTTTATACTTTACTGTCCTCAGTCTTGAGGGACTTAAGAATTAACTCTGGCTTTGCCATCAGGACAGACATGATACTAATGGAGGAAGTTTTAAATGTGATCTGAAAAAGCAATTAGGGTCCCAGAACACAACCCTGTATTCTTCATCCACATGTGTGTCTTGGTTCAGGTTCCCATGCTGAAGTCAATGGGTCAGCAAGACCCTCAGGTTTGGCACAGCTTCTGTGGACAGTAATGACAGACCTCTCCTTTATTTTAGAGGAATGAGACTGACCTGCACAACAGCTCAGGAGGAAAACTCCAGAACTTTAAAAAAAAAAGGAAAAAAAAAAAAGGCTATTTGTTTGATTTCATGTGTGCTTAGAGGTAAAGAAAACCTAATCTGAAGAGTTTCACCTCTTTTTCCTATCCTTCTTACTAAATTTACTTATTAACAGTTAAGAGCTAGGGAATGGTAGAAGTTCCCATTGCATTCACCGGTGCTTCTATCCTAATTTTCTAAACTCCTCCTGCTTATTGGCATTGCTGGAGCAGCTAGCTAGAAATGCCAGAATGCATGATGGCTTTGTGATTTAAATTGAGGCCAAGGACACAAACATTGTCCTTTCAAAGAACACAGAGTTAACTCCTCAGCCTGTGCTGTCTGGCCAAGACCACATTACACTGGTTTTCTTTCCAAATGCTTTTAAAAGATAACCTGAAGGTGTTCTGGTACACCACTTCTTAAATAATAACTGCAAAACTTTTTAACATGCACTTTATAAATAATTAGGGCTCTAGCATTCTTCAGCCTGTCTTAGGTAAATGAGCCTTTGGAGCATTACTGCAGAGTGCAAAAATACCCAGCCTAAACTCTTGGCAATTAATTATGTGCCAGAGCTATGAATGTAACCAGCTTTTCACTCTTGTTCTTCAGTTTTAATTGGAGTTGGACAAAAAACAGGAACATCGTGACAAAAAAAGGGACATATTTTCCATCCAAAATACTCTTAATTTCAAAACTGTTTGATCATCTGTAGCATTGGCTCCAACACAAGTGCTATACATCCTTCTACCTTTGTGTCAGCATTCGTTATAAAAAGAACTGGTAATTAGATCAGTCCTGTGAGCAACAGTTGCTTATCTAAGAATGTGTTTGACAGGCTGAGCCATAAATAAGAAGCTGTAAGCAAGTATAAGGAGAAATCAAGACCTACCAAATAAAACCTAAGCTTATTTCCATCCATTTTCTCAGTGTATTAACATTAAATTAATGCTCATTTATTTCATGTATCACTTCTTTTTTTTGCCTCCCCAAATGATAGCTTGATTCTGAAGTCCTTGTCCAGTGGAAAAAAAAATAGAAACTATCACCATGCAATTGGCTGTTGGCTGAGCAAACCTGTGAAAGCATCTTGCGTGTCGCAAGTTCTGTCTGAGCCAGGAACAAATAAGCTGCCCAGCATGTACTACCCCTGTGTAATTTTGTACTTGGCAACACATCACTTGTGAGCATATCAACATGTTTTACCATGAATCACTGTAACAAACTTGCTTATGTTTTCCAGGAGGTAATACATACTGTAGTCCTTAACGCTAAATAAGCCCAGCTATTAGTCTTAAGAGCACAACTTTAGTATGAGACCCACAGGCTGCATTCCAGCTTTTACTGTGCAGGCTGAGAGTCTAAGATGATTATTCCTCATTATAGTACATTACCTGAATTTTTAGGCAAATTCATGAAAATTAGGGATTGAGTCAAAAGCTGACTGTTTCCAGTGACACAGCTGACAGCTTCCAAGTTAGCTATCACTCCCTTTTTTGCATTTTAACAGCATGTGCAATCAAAAAGACAGTTCCAATAAACCAATTTGTGCTTTCATGAAGTCAAAAGAACTGTTTGAGTTGGCACTGATGAAGTGGTGCATGTCTCCAACAGAGGTAGGCTTGTGTTGCTATTTATATTACCCTCTGTATACTGCAGTAATATGTACAGTATGAATTCAAACAGCAGTAGCTGTATTGATTTAGATTAATAAAGTGTTAGGCTCTCCTTTAATTTTCATGTGCTTCTTATGGTATAGAAAAAAACTGTCACACATGCTATAGGCATGCTCAGCAACCTGGAGTCAATATTAGAAGTGAGCAGCAGCTAAGGGAGAATTTGGGCTATGAGCATTGCCAGCTGAAGCGGGCTGGCTGTGATAAAAAGCATTTACCAGGAAAGAAAATTATCTCAGCATAGAAAACTCTAGGTGCTAATTCAGCAGCTTGTGCAGGGAAACCCCTTTCTTGCATGTTGTCCCAGGAATCATAATCACAGTTAACTGGGACAAAACTTTAAAACATTTGAACCATTTAAACAAACAGTCTAACAGATTCAGAAAAGAACAAGATGGATCTGTGGTGACTGAGGAAAAGGAATACTCCTGATAAAACCAGGATTTCCAGGTAAGGTGATACACTGAATTACTTTCTCCAAGTAATCTTTCCCTCCTCCATCCTGCTTCCTCAAAACCAGTAACAAGAGGCACAAAAATCACCTGGTGAGTGCAGCACTGATAAATGAAGACAGAGCCACAAGGCTTCTCTAACTGTACATCAAAGCACATAATTTGCAAGGTAAGTTGGAGTAATTAGTATTGCACTAATATTCATTGCAGGTCAAGGTCTCAGGGAAATGTCTCTTTAGGGAGTATAGAGGAGTTGTTTCTATTTGTCCCTTTCTTTATATTTTTCCCACTGTAACGCAGTACTCCAAATTTCCATAGTCAGAGGCTTTAGTGGTGTTATTGAATAGAGCCTTTAGCAGTGTCCAATTTAACAATAAAATAAAAAATCATGCAGAACTGAATCACAGATTTACACATCAGATGCATGACTGGGAAAGAAAACTGGCAAGCTCTATACATTCATGACTTGTGTGGGTAGAGTTTAACTGGGTATTCAAGCTGATGGAAAGGCAAAAATTTTTGCTGTAGAAAGTTCTCATTCCTACTGCTACAGCTCTCCTGGAACTAAACCCAAAGTTTCATACAATTCTCTGTGAAAACAAGCTTTCCACTCAACCAGTCTTTTAGGCTACAGATTGAGATTCAGAGTAAGAATTCAGTTTAGGCATAAGTGCCTTAGGAGGCAGTCTCATCAAAAGATCTGAATCACCACTAGGAGATGCGTAGTCTTCTCTATTTTAAAGGAGCCTAGAATGAACTAGTTCCCCAGTTCACATCAAAAGGCCAATGTTTGGTTCAGCTGCATAGAACAACCAGTATCTTCTAGCAGTAACCATATTATTTGTCCTTTCCACATCACATTCACTGTGGGGACCAAGGAACATGAAACAGCATTAAGAATCTGGATGCAGGGAGGCCAGCTTGTTCTTGGTCAGGGTCAGTTTGCAACAATAACAGCAGTTTTGGCAGCTCATGCCTGACTGTAAAATAGTTCTGTTTCATACAATTACTGATTTTTTTGTTTTCTTAGATAAAAGACAAGTTAAAACAAGAGGAAAGGAACAGATAGTTCTCATAATAAAGCCACAACATTTCACATTCCCTTACTGAGTTTGCAACAGGCTGGACTGGATAATCCTAAACCTACATAGATTTAATTGACTATGTTAAATGAGAAATTAAACAAAAAGTGACAAATGTGACTGAGGGCTGCAATGTCTATCTCTACCCACACATCAGCAAGTGACATTAACACCTAACCTGAGCAGCTGACTCAAGTCCGTGTGTTAGAATTTCGTTTCCATATTCGTTACTCACCACTTCCATTTCTGTCAGCAGTTGCTACAACAGTATATGGCCCAGTTTTTGCTGTTGGTACCTCATGCAAGAGTTGACAGGGAATTTAGTAGAATGCTTTCTGGTATGGTAGAACTGTGGTATCCCATAGGCACAAAGAGTGCAACCTCAAAGAACCCGACAGAACTGAAGGCATGCAACTAGAGTTCATGACAGCAGATGAATGTCACCCTTCTCAACAAAAATACACTTCAAAAGTTCTATTGCTAAGCCAAAAAAATGCATAGCACTAGATTTACCCACTCACTCATTTACCACTTCCTCTGTGGCATTTTAACAACCCCATTTCAGCACTGCTAACAAGCTCATAGTTCCTAACATAGTAATGTTCATATGAAACCAGGAAAGTGAAGACCGGTTGAGATCCAAAACTTGTATTTCACTGAATCAATTCAGCTCTGTGCATGTTCTGTCTTGTCTTGTAACATTAGAGTGTGAGTCCTTAGGACAGGATTCTTTGTTGGTCACTGTGTAAAATCATACATCACAAATAAATTTCTATACCACAAATAAAGTCAAGGAGAATTTTGCCTGTGCTGCCAAGCTGATAGTGTTCAGAGTTTGGCCCATTAATTATTAACAATAAAACTAGACTTTTCTCCTTTCTTGCTCATTGTTTTTTCTTTAACCTTTTCCCAGCATCTTGGATCTTCTGAAATACTCCCTAGAAATCACTAAAGACATTGCAATTAGCCCTGCCAAAAGCATAGTGAAGAAACTGCAGGTTCATAAAACCAGGGTATGTTTCTCCATCTAACAGGGCTTTTACTTTCTCTTCGCCTGCAGGAGCTAACCCAGAAGCAAATGTCACTTGAACAGAAATAAAGTTCTGCCATAACTGGAAACACAGCAGGCCAATTAGGGTAATTAGAGCATATTTGCTACACTTTATAAATATTAATTTGTCATCCCTGTAGCCCTTGTGACATGAGTTGAACAGCCTTGTGCACCACTGAAGCCAGCTAGAGCTCATAAACACATGTAATGCTGTCAAGCTGAGGTTTCAGCTTCTCCTTTGTCAGGTGCCCTTTTTAATGACTGCAGTTTTGTAGCCATTCTTTAAATTAAAGTAATCACTTTATTCCTACATTCATTGTGGATACAGAAAAATAGGGCTGTAAACTACAATAATTAGTCTGTTCATGTGTCTGACCTGGAATGCAAGTGCTTCCCAGCCATCATTTGGGGATTAGCATTTTTAAAAGAGCCAAGACCATTTGTTTCCAAAACTAAAGAGCCAATTTTACAGCTGAAAGTGGCCAGTAAGTATAACCATATTTATCTGTCTCTTAATGATAACAATATGATTTAAATGGTGAGTACCACCAGAACAAATTTCTGTGGGCTAGCATAAGTTTCTGTAGTTAATCATAAATAAAGTTTTGACATAGAATGGCTGAATGCTAATCGAAGTAACGCCCTCATTTTCATTGGTGATGCAGCTCATGTCACAAAGAAGCTGAGTGATATCACCCATTACTTTTACAGTACTAGTAGTTCCAAGGGCAGCCACAAAGAAACAACTCAGTTTCACTCATAAATACAAGCATATTTGGGGAAATCAAGAAATACTATCCTCAGGCAAACCAGATCCAACCTTGGAAATTACTATTTCTGGGGGCAACCTGTGTGGGGGAAGTTCAGACTGCAAATCATCACTTGACACAGTAAGAGGTGAAGTTACCTTTTTAGTTAAGTGAAAGCAGAGAGTACATCTTCAGCATGGGCATCACAGGTTGAAAACAGACATCATTTGATGGGTGCAGAAAAGAAGCATTAGAAACAACAAGAGGTAAGGCTGGCATCTGGTATCTCATACCAGAGAGGCTACTATAACCCTGAAATTGTGTTAATGAAACATTCCTCTCAGTGGGACTTGGATAAACCTGCACATGTGCTTTTCCCACTGACTCCTTGCTCTTCCAGTGATAGCAGGAACGCTGGCCCACAGCTGAGGTACTTCAAGCACTTGCACAGAACCATGATGCATATTTAAGTTTTGCATGCTACTGATGTGAAAAGACAAAGTTTTCCCTGCAAATTCAACTCTGTCATCATTTGCTGTGTTAGAATATGATTGAATTTCTGCGTATGAAAGATACAGCGCTCGGAATGCATGACCAGCCACAGAGAATGCGTTGGTCAGTGCTGCTAGAAGAGGCAGGAGATACCGAGAAACACCACAAAGCCAAGCCGTATGTCAGCATTTGAGTAAGATCGGGAATTTTCATCAATGCAGAGTGGAGAATGTGCCTGATTCAAGGATCTTACATTGCCATCTACGGGCCACTCCAGGCAGCTCTCCTCTGAGTCCCGCAGCCCTGTTCTAAAGCATCCATCTGTAGCCAGGGTCTTTAAAAGAATATATAAAATACTTCGAGAAAATATTTTTTTAATAGGCAGGCTGTTAGATCTGGATGGAAGCTAGGATGAAGATATCATCATAGTTCCTGGGAAGCGTGAAGGACATATTGACCCTGTACACTGCACTGGTTAGGCTGCACCTCGAGTACTGTGTCCAGTTCTGGGCCCTTCAGTTTAGGAGGGATGTTGACTTGCTGGAGCGTGTCCAGAGAAGGGCAACGAAGTTGGTGAGGGGTTTGGAACACAAGCCCTATGAGGAAAGGCTGAGGGAGCTGGGGTTGCTTAGCCTGGAGGGGAGGAGACTCAGGGGTGACCTTATTGCTCTCTACAACTACCTGAAGGGAGGTTGTAGCCAGGCAGAGGTTGGCCTCTTCTCCCAGGCAGCCAGTACCAGAACAAGAGGACACAGTCTCAGGCTGCACCAGGGCAGGTTTAGGCTGGATGTTAGGAAGAAGTTCTATACAGAGAGAGTGATTGCCCATTGCAATCGGCTACCCGTGGAGGTGGTGGAGTCACCTTCATTGAAGGTGTTCAGGAGGAGACTTGATGGGGTGCTTGGATGCATGGTTTAGTTGTTTAGGTGGGTTGGATTGGTTGATGGGTTGGACGTGATGATCTTGAAGGTCTCTTTCAACCTGGTGTATTGTATTGTATTGTATTGTATTGTATTGTATTGTATTGTATTGTATTGTATTGTATGACAGTATGTAAATGCTGCAGGAGTATTTCTATGGGTATTTATTTGGCTGGAATATTGGTAAGTGACATTTTTAAAAAGGCTAATGCAACTTTGTCTGACTAAAATGACCAAGCTTCAAGGTCACACGAGGAAAACATAAAGACCTCCATCACTTGCACAAGCAGTGTGGTAAGTAAGCAGTTATTTTATTTATAAAAGAAATTACAAGATCTGCTTCAAGGTGTGGGGGGAATCATTCAGTTAGCTGTATCTGTGCAGGTGCTCAATGTTCAAGGAGGTTAGATGTGCCTTAGCCAAACCCCTCATTCCCACTCTGCCAGTGCTGGCACTCCTGCTGTTGTGGGACCAGGAAATGTATCTTGCTAAAAAAATAAGTAAGAATAGAAGATTCCCTCACTCAGTTCACCCTGAAGTCACACAAATACATGTGCCAGACCAAGGCAAAGGGCAGTGAGGTGCCAGGGAAAGTCTGTTGCAGCACTACTGAAAAAGCTGCTTATGAAATTTCATCCAGTAAGGCATCTATCCTCACTCACCTGACCAGGCAGGGCTCAGCAGTTTTCCCAGCCATCACAGACACCTATAGCAAGCTGGGATCAATCACCCTTCAAAAGAGAAATCTGTTTCTCTCCCTAACTACAGAACGAATGTCAATTTCATGTTCACCCTTAGACATTTAAAGTCAGAAGCAGCTAACCCATACAAAGCATCTTTTCTGAAAGAAACTATGAAATTGCCACTTTTTCATTGTCAGAGGATCATTTTATATTTCTCAAGCTTAGAACATATTTGTGAATGTTCAAAATGTTATGCTAAAAAGAGAAAATAACTGTCACTAAGCACAGATCCACAGGCAGGCACAGAATTTAACACAATGGATAGGTCAAGCTCAATAGAGCAACCAAGTCTTTCTGTGCTGGTAAAGCAGCTGTGAATGAAGCAGCGACTGCTCACAGCAATGGCTAGTGACATCCAAGAGTAAGTATTGTGACATCCAAATCCCAGATGTCACAGAGTGTAAATCTGTAGCTCAGGGTGCTGCTCCATTACAGTACATCTAAACCTGAACATCCAGTGTCCTGCTCTCCCAGAGCCAGCTGTGAGCACACACCCACGTGTTCCTCTCAGAGGCACCAACTCTCCTTAGGAGTGATATAACCAGTCCTTCGCTGGGCTTACTTTTCTCCTGAAAAAGGCTCACTGGGGAACAAATCAGCACCAGCATCTGGAGAAGGGAGGGCCAGAAATGAGCAGTTTCCAGCAGAAGGGACAGCGGCAGCACTAATTTAGAGTGACTCGCGGATGAGTGAGAGAACAGAAGCAGGGGAGCTGTAAGCTTCACCCTGGAAGGAGAGAGAAATGCTGCTCATGGGAGCACTCAGATGGAGATTTTTACAGTTAACATAAAACAAACCTTGCCTTTAGCAAAAGGAGGACTTCCACATTCATTCTTGTAAATAAAGAAGATTGCACCAAGGAGCTAAACCCCACTTTACCAACCAAAGACTAATGACCCTATGAACTTCAGATCCTAAATGAAACAACAGCCCAACAGGAAATATTGGCTTCTCTGTTGTTTCAGGTTTAGGAAAAGGGGAAAAAAAGGAATCTATTTCCAAAAGTGCATGAGAAGTCTTAGGAAAGGCACAGTCCTGTAGCTTCTTACATCTCAGCTAAAACACTACCATGTTAAACTCCTCTGACAGTTCAGTTAGCAGCAGGGATGCACACACAGCTAGCAACCAATCCACTCCTCTGCACATAATTTCCACATGTGATTTTGGTTCTGAACCTTTATAAGTAAAATTAATTGTCACCCTTTTTCCTTCTGTAATCTCAGAGTTCACTGGAGAAAGAACAAACCCAGGTAAATCACAAAGAATGGGTAGTGTGCAAGCACAATAAATAATATTCCTGTACTGCAACTACTTACAGAACAGCTATCGCATCTTCCCAGCTGGACCTCTGCAGGCATGTCAAGGATGGTGGATCATCTGGAGAGCTGAAAGAGAGAAAAAGGTGCCCAGCAGAGTGGAAATCTGGGGATGTTATGAGCAGTTCCTGAACAGGTTTTAGCTACTGCTGGAATAAAAAACATTCAGCAGCATCAGGGTGTGATAAACCCATCAATGTCTCTATTTTGAGTATTCATGCAAAAAGTTAAACCTTTTGTTATTCCCAGTAGTTGTCACTTCATGCTAATAGAATAATGGCTCTTTTTTTTCCTTAGAATTGTACATCAATACTGCCATTGTTTTTAACCACAGTATGAAGGGAAAGGAAATAAAAAGGAAACACAAGAACCTACAAAACTATCCATGTTGGAAAAGGCCAACAAGATGAGAATATTAAGTCTAAGCTTGTCACTATGAGAACTGAAGAAGTGATTGAGGTAACTCCATCCAGCAAACAACTGCAAGAAACCTCCTCTCAAAAAAGGTGCTCTGAACAGATTGTAAAATGAAACTGAGGATGCTTTAATTGGGAAGGAAGTTGACACTAATCAGGGCAGCAGATAGAGAGGTCCCACAGCAGAACTCTGAAGAGAAAGCAAAGGCAGGAATTAAAGTATTGTTTCAAAAGTGTCAGTATTCAGATATTCCTTGGATCAGTACAGCAAGGAAGATCACTAGGTTTCTGTGTGTTGAAGAACATGTTGGTGCTGTCATCTGAAAGGCAGGAGAACCAGGAAGACGCAAGAACACAAATTCAGTTTTAATAAACTGAAGGTTAAAGGCAGCTACAAGGTGCTTTATTGAGTTGCAACCACTGTGACACCTGCTACCTCCCACAGCTACAGTAACAGAACAGAAACTGAGAGTTTCCAAAAGATACTTGATATGGACAATGTGTGTATCCCAGGAACAATTTCTATAATTTTATCTAAGAGTTATGGTTCCATTACACAGCACCTGGACTATGCCTGTGCTCTGGAGATGCACACATATGTGCATTAGAAATGCATATAAAAAGGCAAGTTTAAACACTTTGAGCCTCAAACTCTTACATTGTGAAGTTAGAAACCTGTGTCACAAAATAAGAACTTCCTTTCACTATTCATGAGCAGGTGAATGTCCATTTATACAAGACACTTCATTTCCCAGTGAAATATATAAGGAGCCATTTTAAATTTGGAAATAACCTTTCTTTGCAAGCAGAGATTTGGTCTCCTAGCAACACTACAAACACCTTGCAAACAAAACTGTGGCTCATTTGCACAGAAGGGCCTCGTGCCACAGGCATGGAGAGGCTCAAGAACATCCTGTTGCCAGTTTCCTTTGATGGCTGATGGTGAAGGGTCAGGTCAGCAAAGCCTACGGTCAGCACTCACATGAAGGCCTCAGCAACAAGAGGACTATAGCTGAAGCCATGCACATTGGTTTACAGCCTGGATTCTTCTACCTGAGTGCTCCTTTCCAGATCTTGGGTCTGGATACAGCTCTAGCCTGATTCTCACTCTCAGGAAATAATATAATACTATGTAACCCTGATGCAGAACCCGAATAGCTGCTTTTCTGGCTGGAAAACTTGTACTGCAAAAGCAGTAGACTGAATTTATATTAATTTGCTTTTCTGATAGGATTCATAAGACATATAATTTTGGATGAAGGCTATTTTTTTGCTCTTAGAATGTGCATGAAATATTAGAATGTGCATGAAATATTAGAATTGCAAGTACTTGACAATAAAAAGAACAAGAGGTCAGGGCAGCACCATCACATTTCAGTGGCTTTGACAATCACCCGATCAATCATATGAACTGTATTGTGGAAACAAGATTAAATTTACACATCTAGTGACAACAGGCTAGGGAATAAGCAAACAAAAACTATTTTCCTTTCCTGCTGTTGAGACCAGAACACACCAGTGGCAGATGACAAAGAGGGTGCAGCTGTATAGCTCAAGCTTCTGGCCACATAATAAAGACGATGATGTATTTACACTCTGAGTGACCAAGCACTTCTACTGCTTACTAAATTGCTTCCTTGGGATCTGGTCACCAGAGTGAGATTTAAACACAACATGCACACAGTACAGACTGGGGACTTGTCCAGGAAGAGTACAGTCAAAACTTAGCAGAAACCGTGGATTTCTTCTCAATCTTTTGCTTTATTCATTAAATCATTACTCTCTCGGGCAACTCTTGAGTTATTTGAAAAGAAAGCTCTGGGAAATCTTTGTGCCTCCTTCCTAACTGTGGGCTCTAATCATGTACTGTTTCTTTTCCTGTGCTGTATTTATTTTTTCCAAAGATTTTTTTAAGCTGAAGTGCAAGGTAAGCAGTGGGGCTGATGCATTTAACCAACAGTAACATAAACCACAGAAGGTTAATACCACAAACCACTATGTGTGGTTTACACTAGCATTTGCTAACTGTGCTCCAAATTTTGCTACCCAAACACATGTTAATATTTAACACCTCCTAGTCTTAATGTAAGAGGAAAAGTGCCCACCAGAAGTTCAGAGGGCTGGTACTATCTCTCAGGAACTTGTTCGGCTCCAGCCACAGTTATCACTGCTTTTGATTGTTGTTTTCTTCTTCTCCCAGTTACTCTTTGGTGATGGAACTGCTTTATATTCAGCTTTACCATTTCAAAACTAGTCAATTAGTCCTGACTGAAGTCCTGTAGTCAAGCAGCACAGTTTGTATTTATCAAGCTTCTTGCACCATTGAAGACTGACTCAGCTCCACCTTTCTCATTTGGTGTAGAAATAACCTATTCAGTGCAATGTAATATGTGATCCTTCCTTCCAGCAGTGAAGGAAGTTCTGTGTGGAAAGAACTCCAAATAGCATAAGAAAAGATGATGTTACTAGATACTCTTGTTTTTCACCAGATTCAGTAAACTGCAAGCAACCTGCAAACTGGAGCAGTAAGACAAAGTATCTTCTCATTGTCAGCACTTTGAAGAAACCAATTACTTCCCTACGGCAAAAATAAACAAATGAAGTCAAGGAGTTTTCTTTTAAAGCTTTGTTCTAGTGTATTTGCTTTACTAAGCATCAATGCAATTTAAGATCTTTCTATTTACCAAGCCACAAACTGTAAGACATTACATTTTACAAGGTGATTGTTCTTTCTGGAATATACAAGAACGGTTTGTAAATGAAATGGCATAAGATTATTCCTCTTTAGTTTCCACTCACTCAGATAAGAGTATTTGCCAGACAATCTCAGACAAATGTTACCTGCTGTAGCTCAACACATTTGCTTTCATCCACAAGGGGCAGCTGCCACCTTTTATTAGTATTAGGTGATTACATGTGAATAAAAGGCAAAAGCTTGCAGTGTCATACCAGAAGGAATGCAGGCGCTCTATGTACTTTTGCTTCAGAAGAAAAAGCAAATCCTCACAATGTCCCAATCCACAGCTCTTCCGAGGGTATCATAGCTGCCACTGACATCAGCAGGCCCCAGCAGATTACAAGAGTACAGTCTTGTAAAAAGAACAGAAGAGCAACCAAAGGCAGTTTAGATTTTATGCCCTAAGTCCCATTTCACAAGACAGGAAAGATAAAAAGGAAACATTCTTGACTTTTCAAAAACCCCTGCCCTAACCATGTGAGAAAACTTTTCAGTCACGGTAAGAACGTACTAGCAGTACCTCTGCAGTGACACTGTCAGTTTAAGATCCACATTTAATTTTGCCCTGGTATTTCTGATAAATATTTTTCTGTACAATTACCCATTCTGGCTGTAAAAGCATTTCAAAACAGCATGTGAAAAAATAACCCTCTGGTGAAGTGTCTCCATAAAACAAGGCTTTGATAACTTACCCTAGAAAGATAATGTCTAGTCTAATTTCTTATTGGAATATTTTAAAGCACTGCTCAATTGCCCTGTTTCATTCTAGGCTATTTCCCAGGTGGTTTTTCAAGAGAACCAAACAACAAGACAATTTTACAAGTGAGCCTCAGCTCTTGCTAAGGCTGAGCTGCATCTTACAACATAGGGAATCATTTGGTTTATAAACTTGCAGTGCCACCTAGCAAACATCTTTAACATTTTTTCTTCTGATGCAGTTTTACAATGGACACTCAGAGCTTTCCTTTTAAAAAAAGACAAACTTCTGCTTGCAGTATTTAAGGCCTCTAGAGCACAGTTTTGCTTTTAAGAGTTGAAGAATTACATTTTTATTAGGAATTATGCTTATAAATAGGATGATAAAGATGCTCACAGAGCTACAATTCTAGTATATGAACTTTGATAACTGGATTTGGACATATCCCTTATACTTTTTTCCCCACAAGCAGTTGCATTAATTTTGGGGGCTTTTCTGGTTCTTTTTTATTCACTCATACACTTTGATAGTAGGTGGGTCAGTGCTGAAGTTTTTTGGATTTGGGGGTTTTGAGAGAAAAGTGGCTCCTGCCACCAAAACAAGGAGGAGTTTAGCTTATCAAGGTACAGTATTACCTTGTACATAGACACCTCTTAGACTTGCCTGACAGCTAGACCAGCTTGATTTGTCTTATCTTCAAAGAACTACATGTCCCAGGACAAAACAACTTGAAGTATTTAACTCTGTGCCTGAACTGTGAGGCTACCCCATAGACCAACAGAGGGAAACATTGAAATGCAGTCCTTCAGAATAAATGTTGCAACACTTTCTCTTACCCTAAACCTGTAACAGGAAGTTGTTTCCTTTTTAGTTTCTGTGCCAAATTCTAGTAACCAATTTAAAAGGGAACACAGCCAAACAAGCATAAAGAAACCCTATGACATCAAGAGCAAAGAATGAGAGAAAAAAACACTCTGCTGACTGACCTCATCCTTTGTGACAACACATCTTAGACCAACTGCACTATAAGCTCCTTGAATAAAGCTGCTTGTCTTCATTCACAGTGTCAACATACATCAATATTTAGACAGCACTTTGGCAGCAATATAGAACAATGCACTTTTATTGCTTCTCTTAGAATTTCAAAGCAGATTTCTGCTACTTAACTTCCTGGTGAACAGAGAAACCACATTTATAGAGTTCAAGAAATAGTCAAAACAAAAGATAAAAAGTTTTCAACAACGGTTTTGGCTAGGTTGGGATTCTATGATCCTTGAATTTTCAGCCTGTCTCCAACGAGTCCAGCACTACTTGAGGGCTATATTTACAGGAAAATTGTGTATCACTACAGCAAGCTGGGGGGCTGCAAAGGGGGAAAAGAGATTAAACTTCAAACAAATTAAAAGCCCCAGCTTTTAATGTAAAGAATGAAATTTTGACAAGCACTACAGACCTTATCTTTACCCAAGATGCATGGCAGATGTTCTCATATTTGCTGAGAATTTCATTACTCTCCTAAATCGAGGAAGGGAAAGAAAGAAAAAAATCCCACAATATTCTCAAGAAACCTACATTTTGCATATCCTTTGAGGTCAGAACTAGAACCACTAGAACTAGAGCCACTAGTTCTTTCCAGGAAAACCATCTCTATACTCTATAACCTTCAAGTTTTGCAGATAATTCTCTTTATGCAAAGCTAACAGCTGCATTTCAGATGCTGTACTCCCACACCACCTTTGGACCTCAGGCCCTGCAGGTCAGTAAGAATGGTCTTTCAACAAAGCCATTTTAATAGAAGAGGTCATTGAAAGTATGTCTTATCAGCCTGACTTTATGCATTTACTTTTTTTGGCTATTTCTGATAGCATTCTATGTTTTGGGCCCATTTACATTCATCCTTATCACTGGTTTTCCACAGAGTTCTCCAGATCCTTGAGGTGTTAATCCTTTTGTATGCTGTGCAAAAACTGAGTCTGGTTTCCTGTTTGAAAATGTGCTACAAGAAATGAAATTACACACTGCCTACAAAAAAAAATCCTCCACCAAACACCACTGGCTTTAATGTCACCTCCTTTTTCTTTCACAGGATTTGTATACATCTGCTGCCAAAATGTTGCAACAAGGGAAAATACTTCACATGTGATTTCTATTCACTGGAAGCACTCCCTAGATTTAGAATCAAAAAAAGTCTTCTCCTTCTCCCCAAGTCCATAGGTTCTCCTTGCTTTGAATGATGGAAAAGCACTCAGGTGGAAGTTGACTGGGTATTAAGAGAACTACTGCAAGGTTACATCTTGTTTCAGTCTCTTGACAGGGTAAAGAAAGACATAAACATAGGTCAGGCATTTCAAATGAGACCCTCTGGTTCCCAATTCCCAAAAGCTGAAGCCCACCAAAGGCCAGATGTTCTGACTGAGCAACTTCTCCTGAAAGGTCCAGTGATGATTCTCACTACACACCACGAAGCACTAATGCTTACTTAAGTCACGGCCTTCAATGTTTTCATTGTCCTCTAAACTGCAAGACATGAATCGCTATAAATTCATGAACTGTCTGCTTCACAAGAGACTAAGATTTTTACTGGTAGAACTCATGGCATGTTGTGGTAAAGTAGGGGGTGTGGATGTTCTGACATTTATTTTACTAAAATATGCCTTTTTGACTACTAATTATAACGGTAATTGTCTCCCTGCCCCTCCCCCTTTGTAGAACATGAAGATTAGTCATGACAGGTGTTTTTTCTTCCTCAGGAAGGAAATCCACACCTTAATTAAAAATAATAAGATAATTACTATGCTTAAGTGATGAGGACTCAGGTAGCTCTCTGTTAAGAAGCATTTTACTTCTCTTTCTTTTCATTTAGTCTATGAGAACTTTTTAGATCTGCACAACTCTTTATGCCAGTTAACAGAACAATGCAGCACAATGGGGGATATGCAACCACCAGAGAAAACTTATCAATTATGTCTTTGTGCTTGCAAAAAAAAAAAGTGTGCATTTTTTTCTCTCTCACCTTCATCTGTCAAATTCTGTAATCTCCTAGTCTCTTACAAAAGCATTTTCTGTATGTTTTACAAACTTTCTGTGCTCAAATTCAGGTCTTGTTAATATTTAACCTCAATTAACATTCAACCTCAGTTTCTCCATACTAGTTGGAGGATGCATGTTTTTGCCAGCCAACAAACAATGGACAGCCCTGGGAGTCCTTAACAGAACACCCTTGCTGCAGGTGCTGTCATCTGCAGTGAGCACATCTCACCCATAAATACACAATACCTTCACAACGAGCTACAAACACTCCTGTCAGCACTGCTTTGGCTTAAGTGCTACTGACCAGCTAGACATTAGCAGATTTTGTAAATCACTGTTTCTGTTTCTTAAGCAGTTAAACAGAATGAGTACAAACTTCCAACCCTTGACTCCAGTGCATTATCAATTTCCAGGCTAATTAGGGGTCGTTCTCAATCATCACATGCACAAGTCAGTAGGTATTCTAATTTTAGACTATTAAATAATAGCCAAGAAGCATTTATTTCCATTTCCATGGAGAATTTCACATTTTATAAAAATTAAACAAAACATCTAGAAAAGCATGGTTTTTTTAAAAATACAACACAAAGATTACCATATTAAAAAATAAAAAGAAACATGTTATCATAGAATGCTAGGGGTCAGAAGGGACTTCCAGAGATCAAGTCATATCCATCAAGTATGTCTACCTCCTGTTATCCATACAAAATTGTCATCACAGAGAGGATAAAACTGTATGGAATTTACTATGATTTTTTTCCCCCACTTTTTTCACCATTTAAATCTAATACTGAGGAAATGTTGGGTCAATTTTAGTGGCCCAAGCCATGAGCCCCCCTTTAATATCCTTAGCTAACACAGACCCAAATTCTTTGATGGGTAACTCCTGGAGAATCCTTACAGCCTTCTGAGAGTCATTTCCTAATTTGCAAACAACATACACAGGAAAAGATGTCTGGCCATTAGTTCTTTGTTTTTCTTCACAAATTATTCTTTCCAAATATCCCAGATACTCTTCATCTTTTTCTTCCAATTTACTCAAAGGAACGTGGATGGCATGTACCAGGCGACAGATATCCACTTCCACCTGAGGACGAACATCTAACAATACGTGAGGAACTTGCTCATCCAACAGTTTTTTGTATTCCTCTACAGATATCCTGTCTTTACTGGACAGCAGATGTAAAGTTCTACACTTGTCTGTTGCAGAAGAACCACAAAATGCTTCATAATCCTGAAGGCAGGTGACAGATGGATCATTACCACAAACAGCACAGTCTGGTTTCTTTGATCTTAACTTGATGTTGCGAAATCTCCCTTCAAGAGCATCAAACATCAGCATGAACTGATTAAAGGAGGAACCTATTCCTGAAGCAATCTTCAGCACTTCTAAGGCCTGGATGCACCCCATGATGCCTGGCACAACACCCAGCACACCCCCATCTGCACAGTTAGTCACTGTCTCTGGTGGAGGGGGCTTGGGGAAGAGACACCTGTAACACGGCCCTCCCTGGTAGTTGTACACAACTAGCTGCCCCTCCAGCCGGAGGGCACTGCCGGACACCAGGGGTTTCCCGGCCAAAACACAGGCGTCATTTACCAAGTACCTTGTGGGGACGTTGTCGGAGCAGTCGGCGATGACATCATACTGCCGTACCAGCTCTAGGGCAGTACGAGGGCTCAGGGCACCGCAGTAGGGCACGTACTGTACGGTGGAGTTCAGCAGCCGCAGAGCTGCCGCGGCAGATATGGCCTTGGGGAGCCCTCGACGAGCCTCCCCGTGCAGCACCTGCCGGTGCAGGTTGCTCGTTTCCACCACGTCGTGATCCACCAGGCCTAGGCGGCCAACACCGGCGGCAGCCAGGTACTGGGCCAGTGGACACCCCAGGCCGCCGCAGCCCACCACGAGCACGGAGGAACGGGCCAGAAGCAGCTGTCCACGAACGCCCAGTTCAGGCAGCACCAGCTGCCGGCTGTAACGCAGAATGTCGGCCGGGCTCAGAGAGACCTGGGCGGGAAGAGGGGGAAGCTCGCCGGGAAAAGCTGCGGCACACTCCTCGGGGGCTACTGCGGCCCCATCATCACCCACAGCACCCTCCACCAGGAGGGCGGTCAGCCGCTCACGTAAGCCGCGCAGCTCCTGCTCCCGCTGGCAAATCTCAGCGGTCAACCGTGCCGCCTCCGCACAACCCGCCATGGTTACGCGAAGCGCAAGCGGAACAATACGGCACTTCCGCTTCCGACGGCCCGCCCCCAGCGACTGGCAGTTCCGGCCGCGCCGCGGGCACTGATTGGCTGCGGCGCGCCCCCGCCGGTTCCGGGTGCGTCAGCGCGCCGATATGGCAGCCGGCAGCAGCGACAAGTTTTCGGTACTACTGCCCACCTACAATGAGCGAGAGAACCTGCCCCTTGTCGTATGGCTTCTGGCGCGCACCTTCGAGGAGAGGTACGGGTTGCAGTGGGTGGGGGCTCCGTGGCTTAGGTTGGAGGCAGTGTGGGGATTAAGCGTCCAGGGGTCCCTGCACAGGCTGGTGCTGAGCTCCGTCCCTCCGCCTGGGCCAGGTGCGAGCTGCCGCTCTGTGGAAGAGAGGACGCTGGCAGCCTCCTTGCGAGAGGAGACGGTTCTCAGACCTGCAGGGAAAAGCTGCTGTATCAGTATGGGCCGAAAGTGCCCCATCGGGCGCAGCCGGCAGCTGGTGAGGAACGGGCTCAGTGGCGGCTTAAGCACCCTCGGTGTGAGGTTTGATAAAACGGAGTTGTGCACAGCTGAGCCAGGGACTACATCTCCGTTAAGCTTACAAAGTGACATCATACTGTAAGGTAAACACGTTATCCGTAGCATGTAATTTATAACACTTTTCGTTAGTGATGGAAGGTAACTATCCTGCATCAAAGAGTACAGCTCTTCTCGCCATTATTTAGGGAAACAGAGTGACCCTAATCAGGTCTGGCATGTGCTCTGATCTGTTCTGCACCGGCTCCTATAGAAAGACCAGCCAGGTGAGGGCATAAAAGCCATTTTAGTCTTTCACCTTTCACCTTTTCACAAGGCTAGAGATGAATGCTGCAGAAACGCTGGTATAATGGTGAGGTTTATGTTGCTGCAGTGTGCTATGAAGCAATTGCAGCTTGAGACCAGAAATAATGACATTGAGTCATGTTTAATTGCAATGAGCATAGTCTGAGAGCTATAACAGTAACTATAGCTCATATCTCTAACAGCCAGAAAAGCACTTTGTATTCTGTTCTTGAATTTCAAGCTTTTCAAAATGACATAGGTACTGAAATTGGATTTTCCATTTGTTCGTTTAAAAATATTTCTGATTTCAGTGGAAACAATTATGAAATTATCATCATAGATGATGGAAGCCCAGATGGAACACAGGAAGTTGCTGAACAATTGGAAAAGATCTATGGATCAGATAAAATTGTGAGTTGTATATTCTGTATTTTTTCATTTTTATTCTATTGAAAAGTACTTGGAAGTCTTTAGGGAACTGGAATGGAGTCCCTGGATTTTGCACTGTCTTCACATCCTTGAACAAGTTATTCAAGTGTTGCACACCACTTTACACAGATGTAAAATTGCAGTAGTTGTCCAGTTGCTTAGCAGCATTAAGAACTAATATGCAGAATGGTGAATTGGCACAATTTTTGCAATACTTTGTGCATTGCTGTGCTGTTGAGTAATGACTGGTGGTGGTGGTTCACGTACTTTGTGCATGCCTGAGGGAGTGATGAGGTTTGGATAAACTTTAATTTCATTTTAAGTGGCTGCAGTAATTGGGAAATTGGAGAGATGAAAGCTAGTCTGGCCTTGTGATTTATTTTTAATCTGTCTAGTTACATTCCTTGATAATAGGACTTTTTAATATATTCTGTATAACCATCAATTAGACACAAGATACTGTCATTTATTTAGTCTTTATGAGTCACTGAAGACCCTTTTTTGGCAATAAAAGCTTTTTCACAGAACAGTACAACCTCAGCACTTAGTTTTTCAAGAGTTTTGTGCTGTAAGCAACATCAGACTCTTTCTTAAATCAATTACATCAGACTCTTAAATCAATTACTGTAATAGAGCAGTTTAAGACAGCCTCTCCTCCCTGCTTAAAAACTTAATTTTGAAGTTTAATCTCTGAGACAAGCACACTTGAATAGAAGAATTTGACAGAGGTACCACCATCAGATCACACTGACATGACTGCAGAAGTGTCAATCAGCTGAGATTTCACATTAGGTCAAGGGGATTTTCCTGATTTTTGGGGGGGTGGGTGTGTTATTTATTTATTTATTAACCTGAAATTCTTTTCCTGGTTTCCTGAGCAAAACCATTGTTCTGATTTGTGCTCAGGAGCCAGCTCGTTTTCTCAGCATGAAAAGTACATTTAAAGTTGTTTTTATGCCTTGAAAATAGCAATTTTAAGGTGTCACTAAAATTAGTTAAAAGCTGTACTTCAAGTAATATATGATTATTTTAATATATATGTTTATTTTAATATATCCTGCAGCTTCTAAGACCCAGAGCAAGAAAATTGGGCCTTGGTAAGTCCTGAGGGAAATAAATAAATTCCAATGTATTAATTGATTATAATATATAAAGTTTCAGAGGAAAAAAAGAATCACAGTAAAGCTGAGGATATGTTAATCAAGGTTGTCATTATTTAATTAAGAAAAAGCAGATATCCTAGGAAGTCATAATTGACATTAAAATTTGTAGTATGGAAACTATCCTAAAATAAACTAGACCTATTTCTATCTGATATGATTCATATTGCATCCTTATCCCTCCTCCCTTAAAATAGGAATGGAGAAAATGATAAAATGCAATACCTGGCTTGATTTCTTGCTGAAAGTCTTGGCAACCCCCAGCTCCTTGTGCTGGTAAAACATTCTGGAGTGTCTTGTTTACTGAGTTCTCCAGTCCTGTCAACAAATATAAAACTTGAATTTTGATATGGAATTGTCTACTGAAATTCATCTTTCTGCACTTTTTTTCCTACATCCCTCATTTATCTAAGGAACTGCAAAAGGTTTCCATACCTCTGTTTTCTGCTTTCCCTTCATCATTTGTAATTATTTGCCCAGTATTATTGCCCAAATCTGAGCAAATTTAAATTAGGAAATATGGTAAATGAAAAATTTTGTACCATAACTAAATCTGTGGTGCTCCTACTGTGTAACTTTGCAAACAACGCGGACAAGAAAGGCAATACAGAGTTGTTCACTAACTAGTTCAGTTTCCTGGGAGAGTGCCTGCCAAGGATATCAGCTGAGTGTAGGGTTTTTCTTCAGTTTTATCTGTTCCTGGTGAAGTCAATGGCAAGACTTTAGCAATTTGGATTAGTGAGGAGCATGTGCCATTTATTCTGCTGTGCTGCCATACTGCCTGTGCAAGCAACGCTGTCTTTGAACGATGTGACTTGGGTTAGAAATTGCACTGTAGAGAAAAACTTTAAGATGAGAACTTGTTCCAGCTTACACTAAGGTAGTTACAGCAGTTCATACAGGACAAATAATATGCAACAAAATTGAGGTTAGGAAGGAATTCTACACAGAGAGAGTGATTGGCCATTGGAATGGGCCGCCCAGGGAGGTGGTGGAGTCACCATCACTGGAGGTGTTTAGGAGGAGACTTGATAGGGTGCTTGGTTGCATGGTTTAGTTGATTAGGTGGTGTTGGATGATGGGTTGGACGTGATGATCTCGAAGGTCTCTTCCAACCTGGTTTATTCTATTCTAAAATAAGAAAAAAAACCATACTGTCTCTAGATTTGGTTTCAGGATATAATTCATGGTACCAAGGAGAACAAAGCAAAAATTTGTGTACTAATAATATTAAATCCTGCATCTAGAAAGCAAGTTTTTTAACTACCAGTGATTATTTTGCTGTCTGTGTCCTGTTTCCAGTTTTCTGGGGCTCACAGAGCCTATGGCCCTTCTGGAAATACGATTTCAGATAGTGTCCCACTTAGCAAGTCCTATTTCTCTCAGCATTTCTAGTGCAGTAGGGTTTGCTGCTGTATGTGTTTATAAAACCTAGCACTGAAATTGTAGGGCTGAGGAAAAATAGTTTTAATGTTTGACCCCTGACACATCATTTACAAATACATTTTGGAAGTTTTTTGTTGATCCTTTTCTAAAATAACTTAGAGATTTTTAGGAAGTAAGTGAATACTGTGCCTCAGTATCTGCATATGTTACAACAAGAAAATTATTTCTGTGCTGTTTCCACCAGGCACTGCTTATATTCATGGAATGAAGCATGCCACTGGGAATTTTATTGTTATTATGGATGCTGACCTTTCTCACCATGTAAGTTTGTATTTTATGTACTATGGTTTCAATCTAATAATTAAGTTTGTTGTGTTGCTTGTTGGGGTTTTTTTTACCCCCACCCCTTTCTCTTTTGTAATCTCTTTTCCTTCCATTTCAGCCAAAATTTATTCCAGAATTTATTAGGTGAGTTCCAATTGTTGTATGAGAGAATGACTGCTGAAGACTTACTGTTGCGTAGTAATACTTGAAAGCTTTATATTCTTGTATAGCTGTAGCCATAGTAAGAAAATTAGCAAGGCAAGAATTCAAGTAAAATTGATTTGACCTCATTAGATTTGACCTAAAATCATACAGAAATATAATTAATTCCTACTGGAGGAAAAAAAAACCTCAAGTTTCAAGTAACACAGAGTATGTGTGGCTAAGTACTTCCCTTCCTTGTAATGGTTGTTAAGCTTTGAAAAGCATATATCAATGTCACCACCTAATTCAAATCATCTCATCATATGTGGTGTGGGGATACTGAACACAGGACCTTGTCCTGGCTTGTTTTCCTACCTCTTACCTCCCTGTAACATTCAGCTGGTGAGAAATAGCCAACAGGCATTGTGGCCTGAGGGTAGCACTCTAATTCTCAACTTCCTAGCTTAGTAGTACTGGAGGCTGTAATTTTAGGTAAGGTTCTGCAGCAGTCAGGCAGAGTATGGACAGATAAGTCCAGATTTCCCTCCCCCTTACTATGAGTTTGTGTAAATTAAATATTTGAATCTGTATTTAAAATAATCCTGTCATTTATACTAGAGAGACTTTAAAAATACATAAGCTGGTCTCTCTAAATTATTTATGAAGTAGCCCATTAAATTCTGTCATGTAGTTGGGAAAAGGTAATCATAAGATTCCCTGGAAAAGCTCTTTATAAAAGAACAAAACATGTTTTTAACTGCATAATGCTAATAACCACCATAACTGCTGCTTTCCTCTCTACTTACTCAGAGGGTTATAAAATTAATGCAAAAGTTTATAAAATATTGACTTTGTGCTTTGATTATTCTTATTGTGAAATTTGTGCTGTCTTCATACAAATGTTCTGCCTGGTAAAACCAATTGTTTATAGAAAACAGAAAGAAGGCAATTTTGATATCGTATCTGGCACAAGATATAAAGGAAATGGAGGAGTATATGGCTGGGATTTGAAAAGAAAATTAATCAGGTTAGTATTTGTCTAGGTATTTACAGATAAATGTGTTATTTAGAGAGAATAATTCCAAGTACTTGATCTGTGTGAGGTGAACTGAATCTTTAGTCATTAGTACTGGGTACTGCAAAATTGTATGAAATACTAGAAGCATGCATGATCTGCAGATTCCTTGGTTAAAACCCCTCAAGAAAGATCACAATGAAGTGACTGGGCTCAAGAAACGGGTTGGAACAGTGAACAAATCCCTATAGCATCTGGTTGGGACAGTCTTTCAGCTTTATCATCCAAAGAATGAGCTGAGATTGTAACACTTCTGTCAAGATTAAGAGGCACGTTTAATTAGTTGTAATGGTCCTCTCCCTAAAGAGTAAATCCCTCGCTGAACCCCTCTGTCGACACTTTGATTTGTCATGTGTTCAGAATTGTCTGACACAATCAAAGTCAATAAATCATTCCTTAGACCCTACTGGAAAACAGTTACATGAGACTAGGGAGAGGTTTCACCAAAAGCAAGAGGAAAACTCCTGTCAGGGTTGTATAAGCATAGGGGGGCTGACATCTCAGGTTTACAGGGACTTACAGATTTTGAGGACGTAATGGGCAAGTTTCTGCATAGACTCTCTTACACTTATGTAAGTGGATAGGCTTAAGTTAAAGGTGATTGGTATGTTACTGTAAAAAATGGGGAGCAGAACTTGTGTTACCAGTCTGATCTGGAGATGGTATCACAGGGACTGTATGTGGGTTTCTCCTGGGTTTTTATGGCTGGAATAAATGCTCATATTTTTGTGACTATACACCCAAAATGGGAGAGTGCTAAATAGGCATTACAGAGGTATCCCTTTACATTGTACTGGACAAGGTAACGGACCTGCTGTTCTTACCAATGCATAATATATCCCTCAGCAAAACAGCTGATACTGACTTTTTGGTCTCACAATATTTTTTTCATCAGTGCAGCTTATCCTTATCACACTGTGAAAGCAATGTAAACCAAAACTGATCCTTGATTTTCCAAATCCAAGTTTCACATTTGTCCTGGAATCAATTGTATTCTCCACTTACACTGAATGTTGGTCAGAATTAAAATGTTGGTTTGACTGTTCTCAGTTTTTTTGTTTTGTATTGTACCAGTGTGTAGATGTTATGCCAGTTCTACCATAAAGACCCAGATTATAAGCTTAATTTAGAAAAATCATGTTCTCCTTCATAGAGAAGGTTGATAATCTACTAACCATTTACATTTGAAAAAGAAAATGTTGGGGTTTAATTTTAACATTCTGTGGTTCTGTCATTTATTAGTCAAATCTAGCAATGAAAACTTATTGGAAATATAATCATTTAATAAATAAAAGGCTTGGGGGTTTTGCTAGTAGGATGATATTTACTTATTTTCTGGAAATCCTGCTTGATCTTTCTGAATTGTGTCCTGAATAATTTTGACACTCATTGTTTTCTTCCACAGTCGTGGTGCCAATTTTCTGACTCAGGTTTTGCTGAGACCAGGTGCATCAGACTTAACAGGAAGTTTCAGGTATGGCTCTGGTTTGCAATTAATGAAATTATTTGAAATTAAGAAACTGCTGAACAAGGAACTGGAGCAAGAACAGACTTTTTCTGTGGAGTGTTTGGAAATGAGGCTAGTGAGAGGTCTCAATCACAAGCCCTACGAGAAGAGACTGAGGGAGCTGGGATTGTTTAGCCTGGAGAAGAGGAGGCTCAGGGAGACCTTATTGCTGTCTACAACTACCTGAAGGGTAGTAGTAGCCAGGAGGGAGTTGGTCTCTTCTCCCAGGCAACCAGCACCAGAATGAGAGGACACAGTCTCAAGTTGTGCCAGGGGAAGTTTAGGCTCAAGGAGAGGAGAAAGTTCTTCACTGAGAGAGTTGTTAGCCATTGGAATGGGCTGCCCAGGTTGGTGGTGGAGTTGCCGTCCCTGGAGGTGTTCAAGAGGGGATGGGACGTGGCACTTGGTGCCATGGTCTAGTAGGCATGAGGTCTGTGGTGACAGGTTGGACTTGATGATCTTTGAGGTCTTTTCCAACCTTGTTGATTCTATGATTCTATGAAAGGGTGTAAGAAATCATAGACTAAACTACAAGAACTGTTGCCCCTATGATTTTGTTAAAGTTGGTTTGGTTTGTTTCAAGTAGTGATGAGTTGAGCGAGTTAAGATTCCTATACCATGTCTTGATTTCCAAAGTTCAGAAATTGTGGTTCAGGTTTCATTTTTTTCTGTAATTGTTTGCAGGTTATACAGAAAGGAAGTCTTACAGAAACTAATGGAAAAGTGTGTTTCTAAAGGATACGTCTTCCAGATGGAGATGATTGTTCGGGCTCGACAGTTAGGCTTTACTATCGGAGAGGTATGGTAAAGATTCTGTTAAGTAATATTGTGCTTTCATTTAATTGTAGATACAGATTACTGGGAGCATAGGAAATTTTGTGCATTTCCAAGGAGAAGCAAGATTTCAAAATTGATGAAAGAAATTGCATATTTGGAACTCTCTTTTTCCAGCTTTTCACAGTCAGTATCAAATCTGGAGGTACACTTATTCTCCTGGCCGATTGGCTTTGCAGATCCTTTCCCATTGCCATTTCTTTAGCTGCACACAGTTTTACAAGACCTTTCAGAGGAGGAAAAGTTAAAATATACTGAAATAATTTTGTTTTCTTCAGCAGCCTGATTATATTTCAGATTTCTTTTTTTTTTGTCCTTTACCTTATCTTCCAACTTTCCAGCTATCACCAATTTCTGCTTCTAAACTCTGAATGTGCTGTCTGAAGTCAGAGAAAAAGGAACTCAAAAATGTTAGATCCTATGTTTCTGCCTTTTATATTTCATTGAACTGATCTTGCTGGTGTCTTTAAAGGTGGTTCACTGGAATTCTCTCTGCAGTCAGGAGATGTCACTTCTGACATCCTGAACTGACTACACACTCGCTGATTTCCATTCATGCCCTGTAGATCAGCTGTTTATAGTTGCCTGGATGCTTACTGGGATCATCAAAGGGACCCTAGTAAGAACGCCAGAGTCATTGTTGAGTCTATCTGCGTGCCTTTGTAGGTGTCTTCGTACAGTCTTCTTGCCCTGGATTCTCTTCTACCATGAACTGATCAGCAAGAATTGGGAGAAATGCTCAATTCTGGCACAGATGCAAGGGTGTGGTGATTTCTGTGCTCCACTTGCCAGATGATTTCTGGATGCAGCTGCCAGCAGAACACTAAGCCAATTTTTTTAATCACTTCTGCAAATGCTGTTCTTTATTTTAGCCCCTGAACTGTTTCAGTTTTGCATACAAACATGTATGGAAATTATTGAGTATTCTGAAACAGTGTTGGCAGAATGTTCTGTCATGCAGAAAGCTGCATGTTCCTAACATACGAGTAGTGAGATAATCTGGACAGTATGATCACTTTGAGGAAATCAAAATTAGTGCTTTAAATGTCCACTAATCCTGTAAATAATCTATTAACTGGTCAAAGACTGATAAAGACAGGTATTGCTTGTACAATATGCACTAACTGCCATATTCAGATGACATCTGGCTAGTGGTGAGGCTGAGCAGAATGGTGCTACATGGTGGTGGGAGATTCCTGCCTTCCTGAGGCATTGACTCAAAGGTACTGAATTCAGCTAATCCCCCAGACTTTTAGTACACTTTAACTATTTTGTTCTGACTATGGTATCATGCAGCCACTGCATAATGTCTTTGCATGATATTTAAAGGTCATAAAACCAAATAGTTCCATGTTTCCTCAGTAAGGGGCAACATTAAAGCCACAGGTAAGAAGAACTGACACAAAGGAAGCCAATCTGGTGTTTGTCTTCTTCCCATGTCTGAATGTGCTGTAGTTCAAAGGTCATTCTTTTGTTTACAGAACGCCTGATCATTTGGGTTTTGAACCTTAAAAAGAGTTTTGCTTGTTTCAACAGGTTCCTATTTCATTTGTGGACCGTGTCTATGGAGAATCTAAACTGGGAGGCAATGAAATAGTCTCCTTCTTAAAAGGACTCTTGACCTTGTTTGCTACAACGTGATAATCTATCCTAAATTAAGTTTTTTAGAGAACAGCTTTCTGGTGTCAGTGTGGTTATAAGTTTGATAATTTGTATAGAAGAGTTGATATCAACTAATACTACTACAAACCACCATAATAAATATGTTGCATCCAAAATTTCTCCTTTCAATGGACTGTATGCTGAACTAAAAACTAATAAAGACTAATGCTTGATTCTATTTTTGTAAAAAAAAAAATGAAGTCTTTAATAAAGAACACAAAGCTAAATGGTTGTTTGCATTAGAAATAAATCATTCAGCAGAAGCTAAAGATGATTTTGAAATAAAGACAAGTAAGGACATTTTAAAAAAAAAAAAAAAGACAGAATTGCAAAATCTTATTTTTGTTTCTGTGGTTTGCATGTATTTTAAATGCAGGCAAATTAGTTCCTCTCTTGCCTCAGCACACAGCCACACATCTCTTGAAGCAGACTCAAACAAGAGTTTCTAGGGAACTGATAGTAGCTGGTGTAGCTTAAGAGGAAATAGGGATGTGTACAGTGATTTGTTCCTGGTGAAACTGCTCCTAGACTGGAAAGGAGGAATATTCCTGGGATAAGGAAGAGAGTTGTATGTGTGGAATAAATCTGTATTTGGTGTGTTAGTCTAAAAGCAGATGATTCCCTTTTGCTATTTTCTTCAGAAACTAAACACTTTTAGAATCTATAGAACAGGACTAGGACATCTCACCCACCCTTGGGGTGACAGAAGACACAATTCACCTCACTGCAGGCATTTCAGAAATACTTATGCCAAATAAGTTTCCAGTGTGAAATTTTTGTTCCAGATGCAGAGTAATATTACTTTTTGTCTCCCTGTTTGATAAAACCAAAACTCTTAAATTATGAAGCCCTTGTAATTAAATATGCACTTGGTGGGAGGAGGGAAGAAGTGAGAGAATGAAATTATTCTGATAATGGCTTTATATATATGAAAATTTTCCTCATGGGGGGTGTGTGTGGGTAGTTCTTTGAATTCCTGTATCAGAAAATTAAATGGTAGGAGAGGAAAACCAACAGTGTCTTGCAAATGATGGCTATTTGGCTTGTATTTGTCTGCATTCCTTTATTACCCCAGATACAATGGTTAAGGAAGTCTGTAGATAAAAGATAAATTCATATTTTAGACATTTATCACAGTAAGAAAAATTAATTACAGAGAAGTTTAAAACAAAAGCTAGTGGACTGTTTTAGAGATATTCCTTTGCTCTTTAGTGAAGTTGTGCAGATTCTCATAGTTTTCTTGTTTCTGAGTATACAGAACAAACATGTCATATTTAATTTACCTTAAAATAGAAATTAAGAAGTAGCTTTAGGTTTTGAATCTACCTGTAACTGGATTACAGTGACTTAAATGTACATTTTGTGACATGTGTCTGTGCTTTTCCAGCAAATCATATAATTTCATTTGGTGCAGGCTAATCAGATCTAATGATATACAGAAATAAGGTCTTCAAGCCACTGAAATCTCCAGTGAATAGGTTTCCTCTGTTTACCTTTTGTTTGAAAGTTTCATTGCTAAACTCAACTTTTTAAATTGAAAATAGGTACAAAATTCTAATGACCAAAGAGTGAGTTTTTAGGTGTTTATTCAACTTCACATACTAGTGAAAGCCATCTGCTAGGACACAAATTAAGCCTCAGCAAGATCATATTTTTCTCAGACTTCATGTAGTGATATATAACTGAAATCCATTATATTAGTTATTCATCATCTAATTGCTGTGAATGATTTAGATGTGTGTGGTGCCTACTCTTTAACTATGAAAATTTGCTGGTACATCTCCTTCATTTATCTGTTTATATGATTAGGTCTGGAGCAAGGTGCATTTACATATCAATTAGGACTATACTACATGGCCTATTCTGTGTGCTTCAGTATGGGAAAGCTTGAAATGTGACAGGGCTTTATTCAGATTTTACATAAATAGGTAATTATTGTGCTTAAAGGTAATGGTATTTGAGTTATCAAAGAAGTGGTGCTACAAAGAAACAAACAAAAGCTTTTATGGTATCAGGACACATTAAGATTTCATGAAACAAGAAGAGGTCACAATAGTACAACTGATTTCAGTAGAATCATAGAATGCTAGCGGTTGGAAGGGACCCCTGGAGGTAGAGTCCAGCTCCCCTGCAAAGCAGCAACACATAGGGTAGGTCCCACAGGAATACATCCAGGCAGGTTTTGAAGATCTCTGTTGAGGAGACTCCACAACCTCTCTGGGCAGCTTGCTCCAGGGCTCCATCACTCACAGTAAAAATATTTTTTCTCATATTGAGATGAAATTCCCCATGACTGACTTTGTCTGTTGCCCCTCTCTTTTCACTGGGTCTCATGGAAAAGAGACTGGCTTCTTCCTCCTGACAGCCACCCTTCAGATATTTGTAGACCTTTTGATATTTGTAGGTCCACTCTAAGCCTTCTCCAGACTAAAGCCCCAGATCTTTCAGTTTTTCCTCATGAAAGAGATTCTCCAAGTCCTTTCCTCATCCTCTAGCTCTCTGTTGAACTTTCTCCAGTAGTTCCTTGTCCTCTTGAACTGGAGAGTCTAGAACTGTACACAGTACTCCAGATGTGGTCTAACAATAGCCCACACGAATCTGCTTGTAGAAAGCATGACTGAAAGAAGCCACTAGATCCAGTGGGAAGCAGGAGAATTAAGCACATACAGGCTTTCCTCAAGTTGGTGGAATGTATATACACAGACATGCATATTTCACAGTTTATACCATGAGAGCCATCTGGCTTTGGTTTGGTTTTTCCCTAGCAAAAAGACTTTCATGAAAAAGCAGGGGCCTGGGCTGCACATAACTCAGGGAATGCTGAATGCACTTTCAAAAGTTGCCTTGCAGGAAGTTTTCAAAGCCTGAACTCCAGAAGAGTTAATTCCTCTTTGTGCACCTAACCCTTCCTGCACTTCTGGAGGGGAGAATCACAATCTTAACATGAAGTGAAAACCAAAATAGAATCTTTGCCCAGAACTGGCCTAAACCACCTTTCACCCTGCACAACTTTCTTTCCAATGAGTTTCTCCACTGAGATGACTAAAACCATCTAGTTCTAAAGTAATCCCTGTCTTTGAGCACTTGGATCTGGCACTGTAGGACCTCACCAGTACTTAAGCCGTGTTCTGTACATAGGAAAACATTACAAAGACAAGCTCCAAGACTAGATTCTATCACTGCTCTGAGAATTAATGAAAAATAAATACTGTCATACTGTAACCAGTGGTCAGAGGTCCAATAGAGGTCCTTCTCTAATAGAGCTAATATCTTTTTAGCAAATAATGGTATGAAATAAGCATTATCCAGGGCAACTTGAACTGGTTTTGACTTTAGCAGAAATTCTTTTCAGTTAATTAAATTTGTTCTCAGCTTCTTTTAATTGAGCCTCTTTGTATTTGGAGACCACCTATGTCAATTCTTAACATAAATCCCAAAAATATGGAAGAAAGGCTTCTGACGTAAGAAGGAGGTTATGGGGAATGGCCGTGCTATCTTATACAGTACTCAACAATGGATGCAAAATGACAGCAACAATGAAACATGGCTAGTATGAACTTTGCCAAATACACCATCAGCAATACAGGGTCTCGCTGAAGCCAGAGGTCAAGAAGGACTCTATAATTCAGTACAGTGATATGAGGTAACTGGTTTAGATTCAGCATTAGGAAGAAATTTTTCACTGTGAGAGTGATAAGACACTGGAACAAGTTGTCCAGAGAAGTTGTGGATGCCCTCTCCCTGGAACTGTTCAAGAGCAGGTTGGAATAGGCTTGGAGCAACCTGACTGAGTGGAAGGTGTCCCTGCCCATGGTAGGGGGGTTGGAACTGGAAGACAGTTACAAGATCACTTCCAATCCAAACCATTCTATGGTTCTAGTATTGCATTTCTTATTTCTTGTGTCTCATTTTATTTTTCCTGTTACTTTATAGACTTAGTCTTGTCTTTCTCAGACAAGCCACATCACACCTTGCTATTCTCCAAATGTCAGTGGCAGACTATAGTAGAACACCATTCCTATGGTAATCTTTAGAGGTCAGGTGCCTAGAACTCCATACAATGTATTAACTATTCCTGTACTGTAATGCCATTTATATAGTGGCATTTTAGTTTGCAATTCCTTTTGTAACACCACTGCA
Organism: Picus viridis; assembly: GCA_033816785.1. Taxonomy (NCBI): domain Eukaryota; kingdom Metazoa; phylum Chordata; class Aves; order Piciformes; family Picidae; genus Picus; species Picus viridis. Next base: position 8,330,087 of record CM066599.1, on the reverse strand, counting down.
ATACTCTGCTTGCCTTGTTTTGGCTACCACAAAACACTGACTTGACATTTACATGGAATTTTTCATTTTATGTCACTGGTTTTGCAGTTCCACATAAATCAGCTTTTCTTAATTACATCCATATTCATTTCCTATGAAGGCACAAATACTCTGCTAATGTACTTTCTCTATTATACTTAGGAATGAGTGCCTGCAAGCACTCAATCATTTGGCAAGAACAAGAGCTTTAATTCCTTCCTGGCTTAAATCAGTATATATCGTGGATATATTTGTTTGGGCATGTTTAATGAAGAGGGGGAAGGAGGTAACTCAGATTATGCACCAGTGATACTCACTTTCACCTGAGTGGCAAAGTGATGACCTTCACCGGCAGACAGACAAGGCTCTGGGAAGATCTCTTGTTCTGTGATTGTGAGCTAGATATTCAATGTGCTGTATGAAAAATCCTACACAGCAGGCTCAGTCATTCAGACCCATTAGATAGCCAAAACGTGCCAGATTTGAAGCGTGCAGTCCCAACAATTGAAGTTAAAGAATGGGTCATGGACTTTTGCATGGCATGTCATTAAGATTACCCTTGACCTATGCTTGATGCCTGAACTTAGGTTTCAGAGTACTTCTGAAGGCACATCCCCAGTCAGAGCTCTGACGAGTGACTTAAGCAACCCTGGTTTTTTACTGAATAATCTGAAACCCCAGCTGATAAAGGAAACACATGAATTAGGGGCTACTATATTGATACTGCCACTTCACCCAAGCACCTACATGCCAGGTGGACTGTGAGCAGCTGTTGTCTCCTCATGCCCCTAACACCCTCAAAACCCCTGTCTCAGGGATATGCAATACAGATTTGTACCCTGAGGTAGGGATCTTGTCACTCTTAGTCACATGAAGATTTAGGTATGTAATTCACAAGGTCAAGCAGTTTAATCCCTCTGACCTAGATCATTCTGGTTCTGAAGCCGAGGCAACCCTTCAGACAACCAAAGCATTGTTAACGTATCCAACTGAATGTGAAACCAGTATCAAAATAAGATCCCTACCTTATCTGTTTTGGGTCTTTTGGGTGAGGATTTGTCTGATCTGAGGTTGGAAGGAGTTGGCTTTAGTGTTTTGTTTTGCTTTAAACCTCAGGCAATAAAGATGTATCTGGTTGCTAGTATAAGCACTATAATTGGCTTTCTACAGTGGACTCTGTAGAAAGCCAACTGCAAGGTTTTACTATCTTCTCCATATCAGCAGTAAAAAATAATGATGACTAATTGATAATATTTATTTAAGGGTGTATCAAGTTTCCAAGTATAAGCCTGGATTGAAATCTTGGCACATGTGAATTAAATGGCAGATTGCCTACTAAGTTCAATACATGGACAACTCCAGCATCAGCTTCTCAAGGTTTACCATGCCAGAGCCGCAGGCAAATGTTAACATTAGGATCAGTGTGAGCATCATTTTCTCCTCTGTGCCACATTTTACTTTCTTTCTTCAGGCATGGTGGCCATTAATAACATCTTATAGCTTGTGATTGCTGCTGTTCAGGGGGAAATATATTGGGACTGGAGAGAAGGAAACCAAATTGCAATTTCTAACCTAGATTTACATCTAGAAGCAGCCCCTGAGAGAGGGATTTCAACAAAGTAGCAGTGGGCAAAGATCATCACAAAGAAGGTTTTTCCTGGAAGGTTAGTTGCACTGACCGTTGGTATTGATGGTGCATCAGAATAAAACCAAAAAGAAACCCAAGCTACTTTGTGTTTGGCTCACAGATTTCTTCCCTGTTTTGACTTTTGGCAAACATTACCCCCGCTTCAAGGTGAACCCAGACCAAACTACAGCTGAGAACCTGATGTTTCCTGGGAACCTAAGGGTAGTTGTCTAGCTCGTAAAACACTGTGAGGAAGGGGGAGAATTGAGTCCTAAGTGATACTTCTGCTTTTGTTCCAGAACAGGAAAGATCTTGACTGAACTCCTACAGTCACTGCTTGAAAATGCTGTGGGGTCTTCAATCCTACTACTTCTGCACAACTACTGGGGAGATATCCAGGAAGAAAATAACCAGATTTACTTACTACATGGTGAATTTCATGATAACGACTGCAGTGTGTTTGGACAGCTCTCGTTCCTAGCTTGCTCTTGCAAAGAAGGCATATGGCAGAACTGTTGATGGGTGGGTCCTGTCAAAATAATTATGTTATTTATTGTACAATGCAGGGGAGGTAAAAAAGACAAGCTGCTTGAAAGTGATAAATTATTGAAATACTGAAGTTAGGTGATTTTTAAATCAATGTCTTTCATTAAGTAAATCCTATCTGACTGCAATGCTTCTGAAAGCGTTGACAACGTGCAAGGCATCAATCCTATATCTGCAGAAAGGCTGTAGTTTGTTGAGGCAGTACAGCATCACCTCCAAAGGACAGGACACTTGCCTGACCAGCTTCTGAGTCAAATTTAAGAGTAGCTTATGACAAATTTCTTATTGGTCTGACTAAGGGATCAACCTTTCCTTTCATTACCCCAACCAGCAAAGCAAACCTATCTTAAGCATTTCTAATCACAGACCTGCTGACTGTGAGCATCTTCTTAAAAAACAAGGAGAAAAGGAGGAGAGTACAATGTGTCAAAGGGTAGTTCTTTCCTACTTTCATCGTGATACAGACTAAATTCAGTTCCTTCCTGGATACTTTTTCCAAAGTCATCTTCCTGGAATAAGGTTAGAGAATGCTGCCAGAGGATGAAGTGTCTAAACACTATAGGAGCAAGATGGCTTAATGGGTCTTAAAAATCATTGTAAGGCCAGTGATATTAATGCTGCTGAAGATTAACTTATTGTATTTATTACATAATTAATTATGTTAGGTGTGTAAAGCCATTAAGAGTTGTCTTAACTAGTTTGTATTTGTGTAAAAATCAAACAGTACTGCCACTAAACAGGTGTAATTATGAATCTGGGCACAATTTTGACCAGAATCAGCAGCACAACACATGTTCAATTACATCCATTCAGCATGGGAATGCTAATTGTCTCCCCTCTGGTGTTGAGTGTTTAGTCTCTCACAATGACATGATTTTAGTGATTTTTCTCGTGGCAATAGTCTGTTATGGGAAGTAACACCCACTTCTGTAATACAAAAAGTATATTAAGACTATTACCAACTTCTAATTTTGTTCATCTCACTCTGTACACACAGGACAAAAATGGGCGCAAGCCTCCTTTTCCTCTTCTTGCTCACTGCTTGAATTTTACCTTTAGAATTAGTCTTCTCATGCAAACTTTGAATTATTCTCAACCTTCTTTTCTAACTCACTGTTGACGTGTCAAACTGTGCAAACCATCACAAAAACGCTCACTGAACTGAGAACAAGATCTTGCCCATCATTTGAGGACTGCTTTCCACATACACTGTCTCATCCTTCCCTCTCAAATTTTTCATCCCTGTTGTTGCAGACTTTACCCCAAAACAGGGAAGAACACATCTACTCAAGCTTCTGCTACATTATCTTTCCCTCTTCTTGTTCTCTCCCTTTCCTTAAAAAACTTTGCCTGTATCACCCATCTTGTGCACTGCCTGTATCACCCATCTTGTGCACTAAGTGGACATTTCTGCCTTCTGACGCTTGTTGTTCTAGCCATACCTAACCATTTCACTTCCTCTCATGCCAAATTCCAGTTTCTGAACTCTTCACAAATTGTTTTCACACACTGAGTGACACCAGTGGAAACATTGTTTCCAGTAGGAAACTCCCTGATATTGTCAATATTTGCGGAAGTGGTTAGAGGACTCACTATCTTCAGCGGCTTTGGCTGCCAGCCTAGCCTGGAGGCTGCTTCTGTTTAAGCACCAAGGAAATACAGCAAGGCACAAAATTATTCTGAAACTTGCTCACAGACTAGGACATGGAAAGACATCCAAAAGTCTATTCAGTTCTCCTTCCTGGATTCCAACTATTTCTGCATGTACTCTTGTATCCTTTGCCTATACCTTCACGTCATGTTGATTCCCTCAAATACCTATTCAAATATAACTTCTGTTTCAAATTGCATTATCATGTTCCATTAAACACAGTCCCTGTAACCTTCAGACACTTCTATGTTTTCTTAAATTCAGCTGTTAGATTAGAAGGTCTGTGGGTCAGGTTTTTTCTGGTTCTGTTGTATTTTTTACACTATTTTCTTTTCCTTGTTGCCATTGTACTTTTGCATACTAGAGCCCTAAAGTATGGTGGTGACAGATACAGTGAGTTAAACTGGACAATCCACTCCAACCTTGCCCATCTTCCAGGCATAACAACCCAAGAGTGCCATGCAACCTCAAATCTACATCGGTGTTTACTAACCCCCATTTTAATTTTCTGTTACTGCAGTTCATTTTCTGTTAAGCTTTCCATTCTTCTGTACAACCAAACACAACACATGGAAGTCCAACTCTCACTAAGCAAGGCAGCTGCTGTGGTGACCTTTCTTCAGCCCAAACCTTTTAGAACTGTTTATCATTGTGGGTTATTTTCTTCTTTCAGAAAGAAGGAACGTTTGTGTAACAAAACTGTATGAAATGTGCTGCAAACATTCCTCCCTTTCTTCTAAAATTGTAACTGATTTTAAGAAAATGGATGTCTGACTAGAGAGAGTAGGGAATTAGGAGTGTGTTACAATGCACCACTAATAAGGGATGGCTAAAAAAAATGGTCAGTGGTAATGCATAAATAAAAAAAGGCAAAAAGCCCAAACCCACAACAACTAGAAATAGGTAGGTTCTAATGGTTTTGTTGTGTATTTCAGTCAAAAGCACCCAAACTGGCTTAAGCATCCATGAGGTTAGCTGACAGACTCTGAATGTGGTACTGGTTTAGCAGTGATTCAGAATGTTTTCCAACTTAAGTTTCTTAATTGAGCCACCAAAGGAAAGTATCTAGGTTTGGAAGGTAAACTAAAGTTAGGATAGAAAAAACAAACCTGCTTCCCTGGCTTTCTGTAGCAGGGATGTACTTCATATACGTACCTCACAGAGGAACTTTTAAGTACCTGAGTTCTAGAAACCCACTTGATGCTGAAACATGAGCTTTGTAAGCTGGTAACTTTTGCCTGTTTCATTTCTACTGTAAAAGGAAGACTCTTTCCATGACTTACTGCTTTTTTTAGGAGCACTAGCATGAATACACAAGGAACGTACCTGATGAAATGAAGGTGTGACTTGCAGGCTGTGACAAAGAGCGTACTTCTGAATTCTTCCAAACTAGAAAGTCATGATGCAAGCTAATAAATACAATGAAATGTCACTAAATTCTTCATACAAGCCATTTATGTGACTTGTGATAAACACGATGTTGTACACATTTTCAGGCTATCAGTCACTTGAAAATGTAGATCCTTGAACTTTATGAAGGGTAAGTAATTTAGGACATGCTTTTCTATGCATTTATACTTCAGGCAATGATTCAAAGACACAGACTTCTCTTTCTAGTCCTGTAAAGCTTAACTACAACATGTACCACTCTGGACCAGAAAGGTTTTGAATGCTGAGGGTGGAAGGAATTACACTTTGCGTCATCTTTCAAGTGTCTGTGTATTTCTGAAGCAACATCATTGCCTTTCACTTGTAGAGGGGTTTTATGGAGCTATAGAATTTGCCCTCGCTCCTTGAAGAGATCTTGAGTATTTGTCTGGATCCACAAGGAAGAATTACATGTAGAGTTGTGAAGTCGATTAGCTGTCCACACTGTATGTGTGTTGAACACACAGCCATGAAGCTCATCGCCAGATCGGCACACACCAACCTCTGGGTGCTCACCATCAGAAATGAAGCCAAACCATGGTAAATGCGGGTTGGGAAAATCTGACACGGCTTCTGTCCCCTCACCGCATTTCTTGGTCAATCTCCCAACAGTTTATGAACCATTTTGCAGCGTTTGACGCCAACCGGCCACTCACGCAGCCGTCACCTAATCACCCTTTAGTGACCCTGGCCTGTGACTGACCCCAGCTCTGGGACCAGCCAGCCCCGGCTGGGCACACCGGCGTCCGCGCCGCTCCCCTCCGAGGCCCAAGACCTCCAAGCCGCTGTCCATGGTGTAAGGCGAGGCGAGGTTGGCGGGGGCGCCGCCGCGGGGCCCGGGGTCGGTCGGGGCAGGGCCCCGAAGGGCTGCCGGGGGCGCACGGTGCCGGCGGGCCCTCAGGGGCCGGTACTCGCCGCGGCACGAGACCGTGTGCTCACAGCCGCGCGGTCACGTGCGCGCGCTTCGGTCACGTGGGTGTGCCGCTCGCCAGGCGCGTGCCCCCACTCCGGCGGCGGAGGCCCCTCAGGACAGGATGTAGTGCCGGCTGGGGGCGGCGGAGGGATAACCAGGCGGCGTCAGCTCCTTCTTCGGACCCAGCCGCAGGGCGCGGCGCCTCCTAGCGGGGCCGGGGTAGATCCCGCCGCCACCGCTGCCGTCGGCTCCCTCTGTCCCTCTCGCGAGAGCCCCCTTCCCCCCGCTCCTGTTCCCCGCTGGGCGGTGTTATGTAACCCGCCCGTCCGGCGCTGCTGGGGCGCGGCCCGCGGGTCGGCATGGGGGCCAGGCCAGCGGGAATTCACCGGGGATCGGGCCCCCTCCCCCCGGGGCGCGGCCCCCTTCCCTCCCGCCGGACAATGAGTCCCGTATGCTAATGAGAGTCTCGCGTCACTTCCGCTCTTTCTCGGCCGCCATCTTGGCCAGGGCAGGTTCTGGGCAGGAGGGACCCGGCTGTATTGTCTGCAGGGCGCCCAGGGCTCCCCCCGCCCCGGAGCCCCACACCCCCGCCCCGGGGACCGAGCCCAGTGAAGCCGCCGCCGCCCCCTCCCCCCGGGACCCGCTCACCATAGGCCACCCCCCTCCCGCACACTCGCCCTCCCCCCACCCCCGCCATCCAGCCCCCTTTGTCTCCCCCGCGCCGCCGCCGGCTCCGCTCCGCCCGCCCGCCCAGGGACCCGGGCGGCGTCAGGGAGGCAGCTCCGCGCACCCCCACCCCCAGCCAGAGGTGCCGGGGGAGCGCCCGCCCTCGCTGCTGAGGAGAGCCCCAGTCAGGTAGGTGTGTGCGTGAGTCCGCGGTCCGACCCGGGCGGGGGCAGCCCCCGCCCGCCCCCTCTCTTTCCCTCTCTCCGCCCGGCGGTGCCGTAGCCCCCGGCAACCTCGTCCCTCAACCCCGGCGTAGGGGTGGGTGTCCCGCGTCCGCCCCGAGGGGCAGGAGCCCCGCGACGTGCTCGCCGCCCTGCCCGCTGCAGCCGAGGGGCTGCGGAGTTGGCAGGCGGGCCCCCTCCGCCGGCTGTACACATGTTCAAGAGACTTGGAGACACTGGTTTTGCTCCGGCCGGTTGCGGGGACCGCTACGCTGTCGCCTTCCCTCCCTTCTGCCCGGGGCCCGCGCGGCAGATGCAGTCCCAGCCTCCTCCCTTCCCCCTCCCGGTTGGGGGGACCACACATGGATGTGTCCCGAGAGCGGCCGTGATGGCGAGGGCTGCGTTGGCGGTAAGACGAAGTGAGCGGGATGACGAGTCGGTGAACGGGTCCCGCATCCCCGCGCTGCCTGCAGCGTCCCTGCAGCCGGGCGCGGGTCCCCGCCGGCGGAGTTGGCGCCAGAGCCAGGTCGGAGAGCAGCGGCGGTGCCGTGCGCTGAATGGGGAGCAGCCTCCCCCCGGCAGCCGGTGTCGCTGCCTGCGGGAAAAGGCGCGATCCCCGGCCGCTATGCTGAGCCCAGCACCAGCTGCAGGATGGAGCAACGTTGACTCACCCATCGCTCCATTCCCTACCCAGGGCTATAGTTATTGACACCCGCTCCTTAGACAAAGGCGGGGGAAATAAAACCGTGAAGCCCCGCTTAGCTGCCGGGAGCTGCACCCGCCCTGTCACGCATCCCTTTCGCTTGGGCGCTGCAGCCCGGGGACGGAGAAGGAAGGCGAGGGGGTGAGATTTCGAAACAAGTACCACAGCGTGGGCGATGCTGGTGGTGCCCCTGCTCTCCACCCCCCACCCCCCTTCCGTGGGCATTGTTGCCGGTTGATGGCCGTGGCACAAAATACCAGCCCCCACCCAAAATGCACCGCAGCCCAGCCGGCGCCGCCTGCGGGAGGCAGGCAGTAGGGGGCGCCCTCCCGTAGTTGGGCAGGGCTGCGGGGGGGGGGTTCGGCGGGGCTGGGGGGCCGGGCTCGGCTGCGGCCCCGTCACGGGCACTGCAACCAGGCCCCACCACCAGGCACTGCCCTGGACCCACCGCCTCGCACCGGCACCCTGGGCCGTGCTGGGGGCGGGGGTAGGCCGTGGGCCACTTCCCTGGCAGTGCTAGGATGGGCGCTGGGAGCCTGCGCTGGGCCAGCCTGAAGCAGGGATGTGATTTTTGGAAGAGGATTTCGGGCGGTTTTGCAGGGCTCGTACGCGAGGCTCTGCGGAGGATGTTGGTGATTGTATCAGAACTTGGTTGTGGCTTGTGGTGCCATTCGCTGTGTAAACTTGCATGGCTTTCTCACAGGTTCTGAGCGCATGGCTGCAGCCCTAGGAACTTGCAGTCTGAGGCGGTGGCAAAGCATCCAGTGCTTTGTCTGGGGCCATGGAGTCCGGATAACTGGGGGCTTTGACGTTTTGATAGTCTTTGTTTATTGGATATATTTAAGCTTTTCGTTAGGTGTGAAGGAGGTTTTCACTCCTTTTAGAGAAGTTACCTCTCTTTTTCAGGTCGATTTTGCTGGTTGTGTTTCTGTTTATTTTTACTATTATTTCCTGTTTGGAGGTAGGAGGTGTGAGGTAATGGAGATTTCTACCTGTCAGGGTAGCATGGACCAGCCGTAGCTGGTTCCTGTTTAGCACAGCTTGTGTGCTGCAGCCCACCAGCCTTGCTTCCTCTTGCAGGGTCTCAGCTACTTGGAAAAACTTTCACTTGGAAACTGGTCAGTAATTATTACAAGTTGCCATCCTTCTATGTGAGAAATATGGATCTTTCCATTTAAGAAACCCCAAGCAAACAGAATAACGTTATTTATCTATTATTTTTCTTTTAATGACAAACCAAGCCTTAGCTCAGTTCCTTTTTAGCTGTGCGTTTGCAGATGTTGGGCAGTAATTCGATCTCAGCAGATGAACATCTACTGTAACGTGCTGAAATCCTAAAACATTCAACAGAGACAACAGAAGAGAAACACCGTTGTTAATAAGATTGCACTTGAAGCTGATGGATGTAACATAATTGTTACCTTTCCTGAAGATTATTACAACAAATACTTAAGAGAAACCAGAGTCTTTTTTGACACACCACAAATAACTTGTTCTCCAAAAGTAATACTAAGCTAAATGTTTTTCTACTGTTTTTATCCTAGTGAGCTGCCCTTTACTATAATTACTATGATTTCTTAATTAATGTCTTAAAAGTACTTTCTTATATCTAATAGAAATGAGATGCTTCCAGTGTTTGGGGACAGCTCTGTGAGAGCTTTGCGAACTGATCTATTTTTAGTGCCCCATTATTTAAAAAACTATGTTTTTTCTTGAAGTTATGGTTTATCCGACAGGTTTGTAGGAAGCATCACTTCAGGTTTCTACAATTTATGTTTCAAAGTATGAACTACTGGAGCTTAAAAGTCATTAAGAGCTTGTAAGATCACTTGTGTAAAGTTTTAGGAGGGAGATGTTTGGATATGCAGGGGATAGGGAAGGTGAAATGTGGCTGTGTTTGCCTGTAAGAAAGACAAGTAGCACTGCTCACAGTGCTTAGGAATGAAGAACCTGCAGGAGAAAGGGACTTCTTGACTGTTTGGGAAAGTTAATGCCCTGCAGTGTTAAGCATCTGCACAAACTAAACATCTAGGAAGACTGTACTCTTCAAGATGAGATTAATAACTTACTTTTTTCCCCCTGTATACATAGGATAGAAGTTACCAGTTGTCAGAAGATGCCCATTAGCATTTTCAGATTTGGTATGTCACAATGGTGTATTACAACAGCATTTTAATTAAGCTTTAGTACTATAAGGTGTCATTTGTTAGATACTCAAACTGACTTCTCCACTTATTGGTTCACTGTTAAATTCTAGAGGAATGCAAGTACATATTTTCTGTGGAAGGTAAATTTGGCTTCTGACACTCTGCAGAGTGAATAATGGATGATTATGCCCATCCCAGCTTTGCCACTCCACAATAATAGTAAATACTGAGAGTAAATATTGAAATTTAAAGCTGCATTCCTGGAATACTTAAACATATTAGAAGCTTGTCAGTGGTCAAAAGTCATACAGCCCAAATGTGTGTATTATAAGTTTTTTATTAGGATAGAAGCTGATTAGATTGATGTGACGAAATGAAGCAGAATGAATTATTTCAAAGGAGCAAAGACAGTGCTCATGGGTTAATTATTTATTTTGAGGTGTCTGTGAATATGATAGAATAGGAAATTTAGTGTGGTTTTTTGTGCTGTTTGGGTTTGCTTTTTTTTTTTTTTTTTTTTTCAAAAAGGGGAAGTTGCCTTTGCTTGAAGTTGGTTTAAGAGAGAAAAAAATCCTATAGATCAGGAATGAACAGAACAGTATCAGACATGACGAGGATCAGTCTTAAGGGCTGTAGGACATGGGTGTCAGGAGAGGCAGTGAATAGCTGTGGGGCTGAATCATGTGGTCCACAGGTGTCATTTGATCTGCTTTGTCTGCATGGACAAAGGTGGGGTGTTTTTGAAATTATTAGTTCAGCTGAGCATGTTTTCTAGGATTTTCCTTTAAGATGCATGTAATGAGTTTGTTTAAAAAAGGTAACAGCTGGTGATGTTGGGCTGTGTCTGAATAAGCATTACAGTATGTTTTGTTATATTAAGATCTGCTCTGTGCTTAGATTTTTTTACGTGTGTGTATAGACACACACACATATATATATATATAGGGTATTATTAACATGACTGCAAGAATATAATAGTCAATGTAGTCTTGATCATAGAAATAAGTATGTTGATAGAAGTGTGTATTTCCTGATAATAGTATAAGGGATGGAGATGAGACTAAAAGGTGCTGGTCTGAGGATGATCCCATGTATGTATGTTTTTAAGAAAAAGAACTCATGTGTGTTGGGTAAAAAAACTAAAAAAATCCTATACCTTCTGTGTATGTAGACAGCTTGTTTTGACTCACATTGAGGGAAGAATGCCCTTGTCATCCCTGTCAGAATGGTCAGACTGACCTGCTCACTTCGAGCTTTCAGGAAGTACTTAGATTTTGTCTAAAACTTGAGTACGTGTGCTAGATATGAATAAAGACCTCTTCAGAGAGGGTGTAGCTCATGTTTGTATACCTGCATGCCATATGCCTCAAGTTAAAAACGACTTTGTTCAGAGCTTCACTCTAGCAGGCTGATGTTGAAAGGCAAACGTGAGGCTTGAATTTAGTGCTTCATTCTTATTTTACATTGGTGCTTTGGAGATATGTGTGATGGTTGATGGTTTTGAGTAAGAATGGAATAAATACAAATTTTTTTGTAGTGAGTCATTTTCAGTTACCACCATTTATATCCTTCCTTTTATCTTTTTGTTTTAAGGTGCCATTAAAGCTGATTTGGATGAAAACTGGTACTGGCTGTTGTGTCCTAAACCTGTGTAGTTGACTATACCAACACATCACAACTTGCAGGTTCTTGACTATCCAGATCATGTAGCAAAACATTTCATTTAATAGCTATTTGTCAAGTAAAGTCTAAAACAGTGTACAAGAAGTAACTCGGCAACTGTGTAAACAGCCTGTCCCCTGGAGTAGCACTTGAGCACATCTAGTCATTTAGGTGTAGGAGAGAGCATGCTCTCAAGCCTGGCTTCACTGATGTTTCTTTCCTACCCCTGGCTTCTCTCTTTCAGGCCTCAGCCTTCAGGCATTCTTTCACCCCTTTTTACCTCTATTGATTTCTGATGCCATTCTGGATCTGATAGTTCTTTGCTTGTGCTACAGCTGGGCCAAAGAAATTGTTAGTGATGCAGATTCATAGCAGCAACAGTAAGGGGGGAGGGGGCAAAATGTCTCTTGAAATCTAAGTAGGTGAAATAATTGTCTTTAAATGCTTTTCCCCCCTAAAAATTCAAACTTAAGTTTGTGATCTTTTGTTTTGTTTTGTTTCCCCTTTCCTGCTGCTGCTGCTATGAAGCCTTTCGAATATCGAAGGTTCCTGAGTCAGACCGAAGACAGCAGTAGCTGAGGTGGATTAACGCTGGAATGTAGTCAGGGATTGGAACACTTGGGAGCTATGCTTAGACAGAAAGGGAAAGAGGTAAGAAATGTGAAGTGGTAAGACTGATTTTAAGCTCTTGTTTACAGACTTCACCCAATCATGTAATGCTAGCATTTGTGCGTAGTGTGTGTGAAGTGGTAAGGCAGAGAAAAAACAATTAGCATCAGCCTACTTCACTGACTGTTTTTACACTGTAAATACTCAGATGCTAGCCGGTTGGCAAGGTCCCTTCAATATCTAATGTATCTGCTGCCTGAGAAAGCATGGATTGGCAGGGTTTTGGATGAGCTTGTCAAATTTGTATGCTTTCTTTTGTTGATTTGTTCTGCCATTTACACCAGCATGCAAGCAATGCATTTTACTAGTTGGGATACATGAAGGGATGCAGCTTCACTATTGATTTAAATATATCTCTGCTGCCAGTGGAAGAGGTGGTGTGATCCATGCTTCCTGCCACCTTGTACCAACCCTAGTTGGGGTGAATGAAGGAACTGCTCTGCCTGAAAATCACTCCTTTTTTCTGGGATCAGGTCTCTGCTCTGGCTGTTGGTACAGTGGTGGGTAATGTCAGGAAAACATGAGACAGATAAGGCTACCATTTTTACTTGCAGTCTAATCTGATTGCAGTTTTACAATCGCTGTAACCCAATCATAAATTATGCTTATATTGATTACCTGATTTGTTCTTCCATGTTTTGCAGACACTTCTTTGTTGCTTTGTTAAACAAATGTTTTCTGAGAGTTCGGGGTTGAAAATTTCAAGATGGTTCTTGGTTTAATTTAAATGGTAACTGCTAATTTGTGAAACATGCTTGTACTGCCACAACAATTTTTATTCTGGAATAGTTCATGCTCAGCTACAATCTAGATGAGGATTATTTTGGAATTGTAGAACATATTTGTGCAGCCTTTTTTCCTGATCACTGAAGTGTGGATATCATGGTGTAAGCAAATAACATCCTTCGTGCTTCAATGATCTTCAGTCTCGATTTCAAATTTCAGCAAGATGTGCAGGCTTTATTACATTACAAACTGAAACTTCTAAGAAATAGCCCTAAACAAGCAAGGCTATCATATTGAGCATGTATATTGCATATTGATTTCACTGCACAGATGTGGATGCACATAACCATTTATCTTTGGAGATCTTGAGCAGTCATAAAAGATGGCAGTAGGTGTAGCCTAATTCTTGAACTGCTAGTGCTCCTAATTTCAAATTTCCTATGCATTGAAGTTTAGCACATGCTAGAGAATGGATGCAATTTCAAATTGCTTTTCAGAATGCAGTAGAGATTGCCAGAATTGGTATGTTTTTATCATGTATGTTCAAAAGGTCCTTCTTTAGAAAACATTAAAATATAGCTAACAGCATTCTTATACTTCAGCCTATGTCATTAAAATAAGAAAAGCCAATAGAAATTTCCAGCAGAGTGTAAGGTAGCATATTATTAATCAGTTATAAAAGTAAGGAGCTTTGGTTCCTAGAGCAATCAAAATTGGGCCACTTTCTGATTTATATTGGGGCGTTCAAATTACAGAGTGTATAGAACTTTGGTTTAGTAGCAGAAGTTGATAAGGAAATAGTTAATTCCCTTTCAGTTTTGCAGTTAGTGTACACACCCACCAGATGGAGCTTCTGGCACCAGTGGAAAATTCCAGAAATCGAGCAAGAATAAGAAGTGTATGAATGACTTAGAAGATCTCTGTCCTGGACTGCAGAAGATATTTTTTTTTAACCTTTAAATAAAAAATGAGTGTCGAGTAAGACCTCTCAGCCTTACTGATTCCTTTCACTAAAACCATCTTCCGTATAAGTTTCTTCCTCTGATAGGAAGTTGGTGTTCTCAGTTCTCAGCTGAAGCTAGACAGTAAGCTCCAAAGAAAGGAGATAAAACAGTTTCATAAGCCCTTGCTGAAAATTGCATGTAAACACTGAAACAGCACATTAAGGTTTTTGGCCTAAGAATTTCCTCCAAAGCATTCCAAGTGGTTTGTTGTTGCTATTCGTATTACCATATATTAAATGAACTTCTATCCTGAAGCAATATTTACATAGGATGTCCAGAGAAGTGGTGTGAAATGGTCCTTTTTGTTTGACATACAACTTGCCATTTTTGGGGGCAGCTAATTTAATGTCTGCAGTGATTTTTTTTTTTTTTTTTTTTTTTTTACAAAAGGACTTTAAGTATTGTATTATTGTATCAACAAACAAATTATTTGACTGTGAGGGGGTCCTGCACTATCTTCATGTCCACAGGGCTGCAAAGGTTTTACGATGCTTTGGCCAGATAGCAATATATATGTGTTGATTTCCTTCAGTTCTAATAATTTTAATTTTAAACCAACAGGTCAGGGTTTCCCAGAGGGTTAGATGAGGGTTTTCTGTTCCTGTGGTGTCTTTTTAACATTCCTAATCCTTGGATTAGGTAAAGGACACAAAGTAAAGAACCTTGGATACAGAAACAAGTTGAAGCACTTGGGTAGCTGTGCTTGCTGAAATGCTAGTTCAAGGTTGGATTTAAGTGCTGGTTCTAACATGGCAGCTGTGCACACAGAAGTATCCAGGTGGAGTTAAGAGGTGTTTGTTAGACAGAAGTTAGTTGAAGAACACCATGTCAAGTGGGCAGAAGCTCCGTGTTGCAGATGGTTGAGCTGATAAGGCTGAGGAGCTGCTTTCTGTTTAAAATGTTGCCATGCCAGAGTAGAGCCCAGGCTGTTAGTGTTACAAAACAGCCTCCATCTCAGGATTATAGTGGGCTTGAAAAATGAACCCTTAGTTGTCTGGCCTTTCAGATGTGCTGTTAAGCTGCAAACCTCGTTACCTTCACAGGAGATCTGGGTGCACATCCCTCTGAAAACTAGGCCAGAAATGCTTAAGGAGGAAAGAGAAGAGTCCAGCAGAAGAAAATGAAAATGCCTCATGTAAACTAGTGATAGAGGTGTTGGGAGTTCACTTAGTGCAGGGAGGGGAAATAGTTAATTGCAACTCATATCTTTTTTAGGAAGTTTTTGGTAGTTTTCAGTTCTTACAGCTTCTGTGTTCTCCCTGGTGTTTCTGCTCCTGGTATTTATGATTTGCACACTCTTCCCTGAGATACATTTCTGATTCCTGACTATCACTTTTCCTTGCTCAGCTGTCGCTATTCTTTCCTTGCTCAGCTGTCCTGGAATTGTCAGATCCCAGAGTCCCAGGCTCCACCTTGCTGCAGACAGGCCATCCTTGTGCTTGTGTGACTATAGGGTGGTGTTACACACTGTCACACTGGGTAGCATCATTTAACATGCATACATGCAGAGGCTGCTTTTGTATTGCTGTAGGAACCACAGGTTTATTTTCTTGCTTACTTTTTTCTGTATTTTAAGAGATTTCACTCTTGTGCACTTAACAGCCACCTTTGCAAATCTGTTTCATAGCTAGTCTTTGAGAGCATGCTGTTAAGTGCAGTTAGCTAATTGTTAAAAGTAGACTGTATTTTAAATGCAGCTGGAATAGGGAAATAAAAAGCACAGCATCAAGAAACTACCAGTCTTGCTGTACCGAATGTACAGGTGCTGTGACCTCTGACATGTTTCTATGTTGTGTTGTTACATATAAACCAAGAGCTTCAAGTTAAAATGCTAGCAAAATGAGGGCTAAAATAAAAGATTTTTGGATTACATAAAGTCAGAAAAATGCCAGATTCTTGTCCGCAACACAATGCAGGGAAATTATACTCAGTCTCTGGGAGGCCCAGTATGGGCTGAAGTACTTCCCTATGCTCAGTATTTGTATCTTCAGATAGACCAGTTGTCACTGGTCTGCTCTCAAGACTGATCTGGTCCTCATCCAGAAGTGTGCTTTCTGCAATGGTGAGTCAGTGGAGAGAGGTAATTTGGACATAGTAGAGATAGAGGGGTGCAGCTTCTGCTTTCTGGTTGGAAAATACCTAAGTATGCAATAAATTAACCCACTGTTCTTGCTTATTTGAAGATACAGCTCTGGTCTTGCTAAAGCATCTGCAATATTCAGTTTTGCCTCAATGCAAAGTATTTTAAGAAATCTGTCTTTTTTAATTTCTTACAATATTTAATATCTTCTGTTGAAGCCATACTTGCTGAAGAAAAACAATCTGTACTTTAAGCTGTGGATATTATGTCTGAATAATCAAGAGATTAAAAGCTAACAATTTTAAACATTACCCCCCATATTGCTTGGAAGAGTAATTATAAACTACTCAAATTTTGCTTTTATAAACTTCAGATTTGCTTGTCCAGGGTTTATGATACTAATGTCTGGTGTTTCCAGTCTGTCCCAGACTGAGATTCTGTCCATGGGTGATAAGTTAAGGGGAGGTAGCAGTCTTCCTACACAACCATAATCATTTACATGCCATTACTCAAAAAGGTTTACTTCACATCCTCCTACAAGCAGCATTGTAACTGAAAATTGTAATCTGACTGCTTCCCAAGTGAATGTGTATCCCTAGGGTTGTGGCTGACAGCCATGTCACCTGTTTGATCTCCCACAGTCTTGTGATTTAAGGTGGGACTGTATGGGAATCTTCTAGGCAAAATTCCCTGTTTAAGGAAGTGCTGTTGGTATTGTAATAAGTGTACCTTATGTACGCTTACAGGGTGCAGCTGTGCTGCTGGTACTAATAGCTCAGAGGAAGCATAAATTGAGGTCATAAACGCTTCAGTCAAAAGATTTTGTGAACTGTGAATAGAAGTGTTCCTCTCTGTATCCTGCAGGATTTCTGAACTGGGTAACTTAATTGAGAGGTGAGCACTAAAATATTCCTTAAATGGCATCACCCATCAGAATCTGTTGTTTAAGCCACAAACCTGTTCAGACTTCCCGCAGCACTGTTAACTTGCTGGAGAGCACTCCACAGTAGCTCTGTCAGTAAAGGTACT
Organism: Picus viridis; assembly: GCA_033816785.1. Classification (NCBI taxonomy): domain Eukaryota; kingdom Metazoa; phylum Chordata; class Aves; order Piciformes; family Picidae; genus Picus; species Picus viridis. The sequence goes on along the minus strand of CM066599.1, from coordinate 8,312,997 downwards.
GCAAAAATGGTTTGTAATTAGCTTTGGAGTCCTTCACAATGAAACGTACATTCTAAATGTAAGATTGCCCTTATTACATTTCTTATCTCTTGTCTTTAACACTTTGTTTTGTACAGCAGGATATGATCCTTCTTCTATGTCCGGGCTTTGGCCTCACACAGTAGGTGTAATATAATCGCTGAGGTGGGCGTTCTGGAGGAGAATTATTTTTGGAGGCTTTTGCATGAAACTTGTCCAATGAGTCTGAGACGCCCAAGCACCATTAATTTTGGAGGTAAATGCCTCATAATATGTACTGAATAGATTGGGAGGAACTAAGATTTTCATTTGGCAAACTATGGGCAAAAAAATAGTTGAAAGGATCGTTCTAATAGTTCTGAGGTTTGGACATTCTGAACTTAAAGGAACACCAACTTGAACTGTAGAAAAATTGGGTGTCAGGAGGGCTTTGAGGTCAATCAGTCTGGCAGTTTGACTGCATGTTAACTAGTTTGCTGGTTTACAATTTTTTTCTTCTCCTCTTTTGGTTTATTCAAGCCAACAGAGGCAAAAGCGAAGGATGATTGTGATTACAAGACAAATGACCAGGCTGCTTGAAGTACACACTCGCACCAAAACAAACTGGGGGGAAACCTGTGACTTGTGGTATGGAAGTTCAAAGATACATAATTTAAGTTGGATGTCCCTTTAAGTTGTTCCTTGGAATCTAACATTTGTCACTTGAATCTCAATTGGAATGTTTAATTTTTGAAATTCAATTGCAATGTTCTTTATTATGGTATTTTCTATCATTTGTCTGTCAATTGGTCTGTCAAAGGCATACATACAAAGGGATAAAGCCAAAGCGGGGAGGGGGATCAACAACAAAACAAAAACAAATGACAGAAAATATAATAATTAGTGCCAAAAGTTTGGCTTTTTTAAAATGACAGATTTTAAATGTTGGTACTTGTCTGGGATGGGGGTGGTGGGGGAAGAATTGTTTGCATGAGGTATGATTTACTTACAATTTTATTCATGCTATTGTTATTGGAATAAAATCAGGTTACTGATAATATTATAAAGATAATGTATGTTTAAAAAATTAATAAGTTAAGTTTGCTCTAGTAAACAGCAGTAATGTACTGGCACACAGCCAACAGAGATAGGAAAACTGTTTTAAAGCTTTACAGTGTCTGGGTTGCACTGATGTTGATCCTGGCTTCTCAGTACTTTCTGATTTTAGTGATAACTATTACCGAGAAATATTTAATGCTTAAAGCCAGGCTGTCTAGTGGAGAGCTATCCTCTACTTTCATGAAGTAATTTTTTTGCATAATACGAATTTTATGTTCTAACTTGTTACCAAACTACATTTTATTATGCTATTTCACTCTGCTGCAGCCCTTCCCTTTTAGTATTATTATGGATATTAAGAAATTTGGGGTTAAATTATTGGATTGAAAACCATGGGCTCATGATACCTACCTAACAAAGGCAGTGTGCTAGAGTAGCAGGTTGAAGTGTGTGGGATGGTATATATTATGTAGAGAAAAGGAACAGCTTTTAGAATAAGGGTTTGAAACATTGCTTTTTCTATAGGAAAAAGATGGAGTATTGCATGCTGGGAACAAGTGCTTTCCATAAGGTAGCTAAATTTTAAAAGTACGTTTGTTTCATTTTGTCTTAGGCTTTGCTTAAGTATTCTAATCTAGTAATTTTGTCCTTTCTGCAGTTTTTGATTAGACCTGTGCAAAACTCTCTTCTAAACAAAAATTCAAACCCAGCCAAACAAAAAGCCACACAAACCTGTGCCACAACTGCAGTTTGTCATTTCTGAAACGTTGCTTAATGTGTATAGAAGAGGTTTTAAAGGATGTTAGTATAAATTCTTTCAGTTATGGATGTTCTGGATGACTACAGAGGAATGACCAGAAGTAAACCATTTGGTTAAAAGGTAGCCTTCAACAAAATAAAACCTGCAAAAATCTCCTGATCAGGAGAGCAGAAACTCCAAGTAAATAGTCACATTCATTTTTCCTTTGTTCTTGTGAAAAGCTAGATACAACATACTTGGAGTAAGTTTGAGTAGATGAATCTGGACTTACTTCATTAACTGCAGTTGAGTGTTTTGGCCAGGTTTCCCAAAGAAACAAAGCTTATACAATATTTCAGAATGTGGCTTAGCTGCTAATCCCCCTCCTTCCTCACAGCCAAAACAGAAATTGAGCATTGCCAACCAAATTTGTTAGAGGTGGATGTCTGAAAAGGCAGATAAACGCCCTTAAGTTTCATTAATTGTACCTCACCAGTAAGAGAAGAAACTAAGGTTCAAACATTTAGAAGTTTTCCCATCAGCCTGTTCCTTCAGTGGGATGCAAAACCTACTAAAAACTCAGTGGGAGGAGTTCTAAGAGGGAGGGGAAAGAAGTCCTGCTGCTTAGGCCAGGGATTTTAGTGGGTTGGCTTTTCAATGTTGGATGTGCACCAGCTGCAGAGGTGCCAGTTAGGTGTTGTGCCCAGAGCTGAACAGAGCAACTTGCCTGTCAGTATCTAATGTGGAGCTAGCAGAGGGTTACGAAGCAAAGAGACAAGGAATTACATGATCTTGCATTAGTATGTGAAGTGTTCAGCTCCAAACGAGAGTTGTTGGTGCCTGATTGAGTGCATGTATAGTATATTATTCCATGGATACGATATTATTACAGGTTCAGCAGCAGCTCATGATGCCCCGTAAAGCTTTTCTTTCCCAGAAAGAAAAGCAGGCTCGTGCCAGGGAAAGGGATATGTTAAAAAAGAGGAGGAGGCGACAAGACTATCTCAAAAGAAGCGTGGAGCCACAGAAAAATGCAGAAACAATAAAATGGCACAGGGATGATGAGAAGAGGAGAGAAAATGAGCAAGTTAAGGACAAAGATATCAAGAAGCGGTGGAGACAGGATGAGAGAGAACGACGAAAGAATGTGGACGCTATGAATTGGCACAGGGAAGAGGAGAAGAGGGAAAATGAGCGAGGTAAGGACCAAGAAGGCGAAGAACCAGCAAAGAAAGGATGAGGAGGAGAGGGGGAAAGAGCGACGAAAGGATGGACTTTTTGAAGCAGTAAAGGGATGATGAGGGGGAGAGGGGGAAAAGAGAGCAAGAGCAGTTTTCTTATATAAGCACGTGCAGAAATGATAGAAAATACTAATATCTTTTTAGTTTCAAATGTAAAGGGAATCTGCTTTAATGAACTAGAGTTCTTATGGAGCTCATTATTTTAACAAGACAGGGTTGATCAAAGTACAGATGTGTATAAACGCAAGGTCCCAGTGGGATAGAAAAGGCTGGGTTTTCACGTTGCTTGTAAAATTGTTTTGCCTGCATGCTCACCCCTAATACTGGAACAGTATGGTTGATAATACTGTGTCACAGAGCAGCTAGAAGGTCAGGTTTTCTCAGTCTTCATAATATGAGTAAATGAGAGTATTAGGAAAGGAAGGGTCAACCAAATGTGCCCATTAGAGAAGGTAAAACTGATGTTTTATTGTATTCTTATTAATAATGTGCCCAAGAGATAGTTGTAATTGCAGCTTCTGTTTTATTCCAAGGTAAATTATTTAACACAAGCTGTTTGGAATGTAAATTTGACAGAATGCTTTTAAGAAGCAGTCAGTTCAAGAGACACACGTTTCTGTGTTATTAGATCTAAGGTGTGGGCATCAAATCAGTTGGCATCACATTTGATGTGATAAATTAAGCCAACACCTTGGCATCAAATCTGAAAAACTGACAAACAGTAAGTATTTACATTCCACTAGGAAGACACCATCTGAAGTTGCATTTTTATTAAGTTTTATATAGGATTTTTTAAATCTGGAGTTATAAAATACGTTTGGATTGGATTTTTTTTCTTGGGGAAAAAAATAATCCCTAAACCATCAGTTGTAGGCTTATGAAATGTTAATGGATTTACACTGGATGAGAGTTTAGTCCTTTGGAAGTCCATCTAGTCTGATTTAGACACTAGAGCCCTCAGAGTAAAAAGGATGGTGTCTTTGCAGACATAGTAGTAGTTTACTCGGGTCCTGTTAGCTGGTGATATTGCAGCCCTTCTTGGAAGAAGGGTCTTCTGTGCCTGCAGGGTGTTCACAATAAACACTGAGGGGAAGGAGCTGTCAAACTTAATCTTTGGTGAAATAATGCCTCTTCTAAACAGTAGTAAAGAACTAGCTATCTGGAAATGAGAAACTGATTCCAATGTCTGCATCTTCTGGGTTTTCTGTATTGAACATATGTTTGGCTTAGGCTTGGAGTCTTACACTTCTGGGTTTTTTATACTCCATAAATGTGTTTGGCACCCCTGTTTTGACTGATCAGTTATGATGAGGCAGCCTGGAAGGACACAGAACAGTAACAAAGAGAAGAGTTGTGTAATTAATGACTACTAACTCCTATGCGGCTGAGTACTGAATGTGGCTGAATAATTCTATTGCTCAACAAAACCAAAATGGTCAGCACACTGAATATGCAAAAAGCTTTTCTTTTTACTGCTGATCCTTTCAACTGAGCCAAAAAAAAAAAAAAAAAAAAAAAGTTTAAGGGGTAGGGTGAGGGACAAATCTTGCTTATGATGAGTAACTTTATATATTTCATTGAGAGGAAAATGCTCTAAAAATAAGTTACCAGCTTTCCACCTCTGTGTTCCTGTGAGGTTTTCATTGTAGGCCTGGGAATTACCAGCTGGTAAAAGAAATTGTATGTTAAGTGAATTGGAAAAAATGCCATTTCTTCCAGAAGCCTCGTTTTTCTTTCTGTAACTTTATTCTCTGTCCTTCATTCCAAATTTTCCCTCAATACTCACTAAGTAAGTTCAGTGTTGTACTTTTGCTTTTCTTGATTGACTGTGCTCAGCTTCTTCAACTTACGTGCTTTCAGAACTATGTCCATAAAATTTCCGAAAGAAATAAACGGAATAGCCAGATAGTAACTTTCCACTTACTCCTCTGGGATCATGAGCAATGCTGACATGTGAAATTTGGTGGTTATCTGTTGATTTTTACATAGAAAAGTACAATTTAAAAAAATCTCATCTTGCACTGGCTTGTGGATAGGTACTTGGCTACAATTGTAGCCAATCTAAAGTAGCTCATACAGGTCTGAGATGCCTGAATGCAAGTAAAATGCACAAGGGACTATGGCTTTTTTGTTTCTTGTTTTTAGCTCGGGGATTCTACAACTGTGTTTTACTTACCATTTCACACTGGTGCTCTTTACAAACCTTGCTGAGTGAGGTCATCTTCTTTAATGAAGTGTTTAGGATCACTTAGAATTCTGTGCTTGCTGGTCATGAAAGGCTTTCCTCGTGGGACAAACTGAGAGCATGGTGGTTAGGAAATAGTGGCATCTTCAGTTAAGCATAAGGAAAGAAAACCTAGGAAAGAAAAAAAACCTACTTTTGCCTTGGTTCCTTTACACAGGAAGACTTCCCTTCAGATTATTTCTTTAGGTCTTTAAAAGATGTCTGGATGAAGACCACCATTTTACTAACAAGACCACTGACATTAGGAATACATTATACCTGCTACTTGTTAAAACTGTAAGAAAGCTCAAAGATTAAACAAGCATAGTAAGCACTTTGAATGTGTTGCCCCAAAATGAAAATAACAGGATGAGGCAGATTTGGAATATTTGCTGAACATTTTAGTTGAGATAAAGGCTGTCTTGTTCTGAAACGGATGTGGCTTTCCCAGAATCAGAATAGCATTGTTACCTTGTGGGTCCTTTGAAGCGGTACACTAGAGGATCCTCTGTTCCATTGTTCTGTACAATGTTGGCAGAGCTGAAACAGTCCAACATCTGTTACCTGAGGCTGTCAAAGGTACCTGGCTGTAAGGCAGCTCTTCCGGTGAGGTCCAAACTACAAGAGACTCACTGGAGAATTAACATTTTAATTACACCAAAATAGAAGCAGCTTTTGGGGTCTAAAGGCAGGTGGAAGCTTTCTCTTTTTCACTTCATAATTTGACTGATAAGGATTTTTGCTGTCTTTTTCTTCTTGAGTTCCTTCTCCTCTTTCTCTTGCCATGTGATGATTCCCAAGTTGTGAATACAGGGCATTGTGTATGAGATCAGTATGTCCCTCATAAGGGAGGACTGTTTGCACTGAGAAAAGTACATAGCACAAGAAAGTGTTAAGTGCTGCAATCTAGAATTCTGAGCCAGGCATGCAGTATTGTATGTTACATTGATTTTCCACATAATTGCACAGCATTTTTTAATCTTTTTTTTTTTTTTTTACTCCTCTTTTGACTCAGTTTTCTAGGTGTTTCCAGTCCCTTGGTAACTGATATGTTCAAGGGCTGAACTGCATGGTCATGATAACTTGGAGTGCTTGAATCTGGTACAGTGAGAATAGATTATTTTTCTTAAGTGGCTTAAAAATCACTTCGAGTAGTAATATAACAGGAGGATGTGTCAGACTTCACATTCTGGATGTTTTTAGAGTAGAGACTGCAATTGTTTCCAGCTGGAATTTGAGGTCCTAGTGAGAGTAGTGAGCTGGTGAAGAGGTAATTCGGAGCTGGCAGTCACTGCAAGTCTTACTTATCTAAATGCTAACATCTGTTTTTAAAAAAGGTGGTATGTTGAAGAGTTTGGGGTTTGAAACTTCTGAGTATGTGGTGGTTCCTTTTTGGGCTAGGCCTCGTTTTCTGTCTGCTTTTTTGTCATGCCATAAAAATCAGAAGTCTTGACTTTCTGAGTCTTAAAATATTTGTGCTGTTAAATTCCAAAAGCTAAGCAGAAGTGATGTTTGCTTCTGCATATTACTCACAGTTGTGCTCCTGAGAGCATTTCAAGGTGTTACACATGGTTGTTTTTTTCCCACTAGTATTTTCTTTTACCAACATTTTGTCCTTTCAAGCTTGTCTTTTTCTGCTTACATTTGGCTACTGAATTATTCTAGGAATCAGTATTTGGTTGTGCACTGGACCCCTATGCTAGGCACTGCACAAACAGGGAGCAAAAGAAGGTTCTTTATTGCACAGTTTGCTTACCATTACTTTGTGAAGGTACAGTCAGACATTTTATGTGCAAGCACACTAAACATGAGTGAGATCTTATTGGTATAAATTGTCAGCATTTCTTACAACTAGGTTAGTGATCTATTTTTTTAGGCACCTGAAGATTCTGTCTGGATATTTCTTGTAAGGACATTGTTGGTCTTCTTTTCAAGTAAACAATTTATGCTTTCCCACCCATAACTCAGTTTAGGAACAAGGGCTTCCCAGTGTATTTGTAGGTGGGACCCAATTATAGAAACAAAACAAAAGGGCAGACACAAACTTCTTACTACGTTTGAACTATGAACTTTATTCCTGTTACTTAATGAGAATAAAAAGTGCTCAGGCTTCCCGGTAGAATTATTTTGCTGAACATAGATGTGATTGTCTTGACTTTTCTGTGAATGTGTGAGCAAGTGCACGTTCCCTTACAAAGAAAAGTTCTATAATGTGTTAAATATCTAGGATTTGTGCAGCAATGAATAGGATAGCGTAGAACCATGCAGGAAAATAATAAAGATTAGTTATGCCTCAGCTACTGTAAAACAGAATACATGGAAATACAGCATGTCCTGCTAACTAGAATCCTGGGCTGGAATTAATCATTGATGCAGTGGTGTCATCTCAGGATAAATGCATCTTCCTCTTTTTCTTTTTTTTTTTTTTTTTTTTTTTTTTTAATGCTACTGAGTGGTTTGTTTGGGGTTTGGTTTTGTGTTTTTTTTTGAAAGCTACTTTGAGATGTCAGAGGGAAGTTCTGTATTAGACCTATAAAATTAGGTAAGTAATACTTTAACCATAAGGAGTTGGTAACTTGTAGGTGCACAAAGCTTGTTCTCCTTGTGCCTTTAATCTGTCTTCAGTGAAGTGCAGTGTAGTTAAGAATGTTCAGTTTGGGCATTTCAGTAAAAAAAACCAAGGAGAAACAGCATTAAAGTGAGCTATTTTACAGAGGGATCAGTTGATCTCTGACCTTTATTATGGGTAGCCTTCACTGTAGGGGACGCTGGATGTAGCAGTAGCTTCAGTGCTGGGTGAAAGCAGTAGCAGGTTCTGTCAGTACTGGATGCTGTGTTCCTTAGAATTGTGTTCTGTTAAAACAATTACTGGGATCTGAGCTCCAAAGCAGTAAGAAATGGCCATGATAGTTCTTGAGATGTTCCAGGTGTCCTCTTTTAAACATGAGCTTTTGGTCAGATAAAGGATACCTCATTTCAAGAGCAGCATTAATGCCTAAACGATGATTTGAGATGCCTCTTACTTCCAAGTATTTTAATGTCCACATTCAAGGATATGCAAGCAGTGTGTGGTGTACATTGTAATGACGACTTCAGTTACTTGCTGTAAATAGAAATGGAGATGCTAATGCTCTGTTCACAAGCCATAACAATGTCAGACTATTTGGCTCTCCACTAATTATGATTAAGTAATCAAAAATATTTCTAAATGAAATGAATTGTATTTGCTTAAGGGCATGTATTTAAGATCAGGTGAGCTGGATTCAGCTATCAAGCAGAATTTATATAAAGTAAGGTCAATCTTCAGTTTTCAGATATGAAGATCCAATGATATCCTCTATTATGATGTGTTGTGATTAGAAGATCTTGATAATTTCTTGTCTGGAAGACTCAACTGTGAGGCAGGAAAAAGGGCGGAGGCAAGAAGATGGTTTGGATAAAATAGGGATCTTGTTTTCAGGCAGTCTTAAACTATTTGCTTTCTCTATCACTTTAGTGTGTGTGTGTGTATATATATATCATGGTGCATTTAGCATGTCTGGGTGTATTAGCCACAGTAATTATGAGAAAGCATTTGATTCTTTTGGTGAAGAAGTTGTTAGTGATTGGTTTAGTACAAAATGCCTATTTGACAATAAGCATTACTTTGAGACTTGTCTGACTTTATAAGTGATTATTGCCTAAAGACAAACTCTGTACTGACTCTTGCTTTGTCATGAGGGAGAAAAATGTTTCCTTTCAAGAGGAAGGAGGACATTCTTTCAGTGGGAACTTTGGCTTTAAAGAAAACAGCACAGCTTGCTAGAAGCTTTAAAAAGTAATGTTTTCATGTACTGATATTTCTACAGTTGATATTAATGACTTGGGTTATTCTGGAATAAAATTGCTAGACATTATCTCCTAGGATTTGAAGTTCACTTGAAAATATTAATTCAAATCCTGAACATACTTGACTTTGCTACTTCATATAAATTTTGATTAAAAAATTTAGCAGAGAGGTAGCTATGAAAAAGCTACTGAAAGCATTACTGAATCAGTGCTGGAAAGTGAGAGCGATGCTTACTCCATTGCCTTTAGAGAAAAGGAATTAGTGGAGGCATGATTAATTTTTTGGCTACATTAATATTTCTCACTCTGGCTCTGATTTGCAGCAGCAGTAACTTCTAATAAATGAATGTTCTTCAGTTAAAAAAAAAATACTGTGCTTTGAAAGAAAGCTTGTGTTACTCTATTGTAACTTGTTGTTCAGAGCCATACTTCCCAATTCTGTTTAGGGAGGAGAGGGAACAGAATGTTAAGGAAACATTTTTTTGAATTTGTGATCTGTGTTCAAGGGTTTATATCCACTCTGTGTATTGTAGTAGGTTCTGTTTTCCTCTTAATACAGCTCTAGTATCAAACAAGTGACATCTATTGCAAGTCATTTTAGAGTGACAGTGAGCTCAGCATTGAAAGCTACTTCACAGTGACTGGCCTAGGAAAAGAAACTGTGGGTTAGCGTTGCTTTTTCCATCTAGAAATGTTAAGCTTCACTTGTTTTTTCAACTACAAATCAAAAATGGAGAATATGGTACTACTTGGAAACTGCAAACGGGGCACAGCCTTACTAAACCAGTTGGCTAGTTAAGAGAAACTCTTAGGCAACATTTTTTCCCATTAGTCTTTTCTGTCTTTTAAGAATTTTTTAATTAGTACTTCTCAACACTGGCGTTACTGATCCTTAGCCCTGTTGTTACATACTTTCAGTTGCTATCTTTAAAACGGACTTGGGTCAGGTTTAAGCTATATTAGATGTTGGTTTTACAACTGAAGCAAAATTGCTGCCTTGAAATAATACTTTCAGTCAAAAAGATCTTAGTTCTATTTGTAGTAACTAAATTGATTGTAATACTGCCCTGAAATAGATAAATGTACTCTCTGGTCTTAATTTTTTTAATATGAAAACTTCACAATACAAACTCCTGTTTGCAAGGAAAATATCCATCAATATTTTCAAATTCTTTTCCACCGTTTATCTGCTATAATTAGTGATAAATGGTTTCATTTTTACTTAATCCCAGAGCACATTAAGAAACAGTACAAATAACAGGATACAGCCTCTGCCCAGAGGTGCTCAGACAGTGAAACTGACACCACAGAATGGGCAAGGGTGGGTAGAAAAGCAGGGTGGAACTTGGCACGTTCTGTACTTTCAAAGCCTCGTACACAGCTAAAAAATCTTAGGTATGTTGAAAGTGGTTTTCTTAAACTTCTTTAATGTATGCCTTTAGAAATTGCTCTTAATATAAGAAAGAGGAAAGGGGCATGTGGCTAAATTCAGAATTTGATGAGAAAATCTGATCAAGGAAGCTGTAAGTTGAATGCAAATTTCAAAAAAAGTAACTGATTTTCCTGGGCCAGTTTTCAAAGTAACGAGAAGTTAGAAACTCGGATTCCCACTTTATTTCCTAGTTCTTTTCTGAGGATTAAAAATTAAGTCACTGGGCAGGAGTGAGTAGCATTCCAAAAGCATGGCATGCATCACTCTAGCTATTTGAACGGTCAGGTTCACTTACAGAGACAGGGAGAATGTCTTAGACCTGGATATTGTTTGTAATTTCAGGTGAAATATTTTATTTTAAAGGGGTACAAATGAGAATGGATCGAGCAGTTCATCATTTCCCATACAAAGTCATCAGAGGCTTTAGAGGATGTATTATAGGAGGGATGTGGACGTGCTGGAGCGTGTCCAGAGAAGGGCCACGAGGATGATCAGAGGGCTGGAGCACCTCTCCTATGAGGACAGACTGAAGGAGTTGGGGCTGTTCAGTCTGGAGAAGAGAAGGCTCCGAGGTGACCTCATTGTGGCCTTCCAGTATCTGAAAGGGGCCTACAGGAAGGCTGGGGAGGGACTTCTCAGGGTATCAGGTAGTGATAGGACTAGGGGGAACAGAATGAAGCTGGAAATAGGGAGATTCAGGCTAGATGTGAGGAAGAAGTTCCTTACCATGAGAGTGGTGAAGCCATGGAATGGGTTGTCCAGGGAGGTGGTTGAGGCCCCATCCCTGGAGGTGTTTAAGACCAGGCTGGACGAGGCTCTGGCCAGCCTGATCTAGTGTGGGGTGTCCCTGCCCATGGCAGGGGGTTGGAAGTAGCTGATCCTTGTGGTCCCTTCCAACCCTGACTGATTCTATGATTTGGGAAGTGAATCTCTGCTTTCTCTGAGGTGGCAAAGAATTCCTAAGTGCTCTCTACAGCTTGATTAGGGCTGCTGTTACAAAGCTTGTAAGTGACTGACCTGTAAGGTATTTCCCTAGAATGCCAGTTGCTCCTGTTTCTGAAGTGGGTTTGAGTTTCCCTGAAAGGAGGGGTGCCAGATACAATGCAGAACATCACTGTTGTTCATATGACCTTAATTCCGTTTTTTTTCCCCCCAATTTAATCCTTTTTACTGAGACTAGAGTTAGCTGAAACACCTGTACAGTCACAGAAATCAATATGCTCGTATTTAGAGTTCTGTGTGTGAAGAAATCAAGATGGTTTTCATTGTACTAAATTCTCTTACCAAGTGTTACTTGGAGAAAATTACTACACAACATTGAAATACTACTACTTTTTTTTTTTTTTGCTATGTTGTTTGCAGATTACTATATAGTTCCTCACTGTGTGTGAAGTGTCTAACTTTATTGCAGATACTGTAATTGAGTATTTTGGAGTCCCTGAGATTCACAGACAGGCTTCAAGCTTTTGTCTTTTATTTCCTACTTCTCATACAAGGGTGTTAAAATGACAGTGTTCACCTCTGGTAATCTGTGAGAGTGGCCAGCCCTGTACAAATACCAAAGTCCTTAATGATCAGAGTTGCTTTGGTACTCCTGAAAAATTTCCTGTAGATCTTTATATAAACTCAGGCTTGTTTCCATGTAGTTTCTAATTTTACAGTTGTGATATGAATCCTAAATGTCATGATAGCTTTTGCTCTTAGCCAGGAGCTGTTTCTGAATTCATTGTATTTGAAGAGATCAGAGCCTGGCAACAGGTGCTAGCAGCACCACTTGTAGATTGTGGAACCCCAATGAAATGTTGTGTTAGCAGTGTTACATGCAGGACTCAGTTTAGTTGATTTCTGAAACTAAACAGTGGTGTTGGTGGGTTAGTTGTCAGTAACTGTCTTAAAGCATTAGCCTAGTAAAAGTTGGTAGGGGCATGAAAATAAAAAGGCTAGTGTGTAAAGGGAGAAGTAATCATTCAAGGGGTATGCATGGTAGTGCATATAGAAGTGTTGGTATTGATCAGACACAGTGTAGTTTAAAGCCCGTATCCTTTGTACTTTGAGAATTTCTTAATAAGCTCTTTAACTTAGCAATTGCCCTTGAGCTCATGGTTAAATGGGGGGAGTTGTTTGTCTAGCTGAGAATACTGAATGCAATACTGCTGCAAACATCTGTTAATTCTGCATTCTCAGTTTCTACTTGAAAGTGTTAGAAAAGACTTTCAAGCTCCTAACAACAACAAAGTCATCCATTATTAATTGGGTAGGCTCTTTCACCTTATAGTGGATTAATTTGTTGATCTGAATCAAGCTTTTTGTTGTCCAAACACAGCAAGGTTTCTGAATTGGCTCATGTAAATATTAATGAGCAGAAATACAGCTTTTCTATTCTTTGTGCAACAGACATGGGACCATTAAAGCCAAGGGAACAAGACAGCAGCTCTGACACTTCCTTGCTATTTAAAAAGCTTCCTGTCTTTTTCTTTGAGAAAAGCCTACCTTTTTATTGCTGCCTCCACTCCCTCTCCCTTCTACAATAACTGTGTAGTCAGGGACTTTAAGGTTTTTGCCATTTTGCGCTTCCTTAAAGTGCAGGTGACTTGATGGTTCTGTAGCTGAGCAGGTGCCCACCATAACAGCAATGTGCAGACTGAAAACTCCTGTGTATGTAAAAGAAGACATTTGGAAGAAATCTTAGTGGTAATAACTGAATCTAGGAATCCATGTATCTTGCAGACTTTCTTTTAGTGGGACAGCCCCAGTCATTAACAGAGAGTTTAATTGGAAATGTATGGGGAACTGAAAAGGAGGGCTGTCTTGTAGGCTGAAAATACCCACCTGCGCTTCGAGGTGTTAAACCATCTCTTTCCTGTGATTTATATCTCTGAATGGCTCTAATCAAGCTTTCAGGTCCCATCTTAAAAGAAGAATGATGCTAAACAGCTTGTGAGCCTTTTCAAGCTATAAACACAGTAAATGGAGGAGAATTAATTTCTTAACCTACCTACAGCTGAATGCAGGAAGCCTCTTTCTCACTGCAGAGATACTATTAAATCTATTCTGGGACTGTCACAAACTTTGAAGCTCAACTTAGCCATTTTCAAATCAGTTAGGATAGGTATGCACATAAGATAAATGGACTTTTAAAGTATTTCAGCGTAGGGGTAAATTCCCTGTAAATACAAAACACTTTTAACAAACCAAGTTATTTCAAGATGCAGCTGATTACTCTTGAAATAGTTGTTACATCAGTTTGTTGGATTTTTCAAGTGCTCTCCTAAGTTTGTCAATATCTAGCTTTATGGCCAACTTCATTTAAGAGCAAATCAGATAGAAAATGTGGTAGATGCTTAGCTAATGACACAGCTGTGATGCTAAGTTTTATATGGGTGAATGAGACAAAATTACTAATAATGAAAAGTGCAAACCGCTATCACACAAACCACATATGACTTAAACCTTTTCTCTTGCCTTTTTTGTTTTTTTTTTCCCCCAATAGAAACTATGTTCCAACTTCCTGTCAACAACCTTGGCAGTTTAAGAAAGGCCCGGAAAACTGTGAAAAAAATTCTTAGTGACATTGGTTTGGAATACTGTAAAGAACATATAGAAGTAAGTATGATGCTTCCCCAAGTGTTGCAGTCAGAGTTAAAATGCTCCAGAGTTCATGGGACTGTGAGGTCTTTGGTGTATGACGTGATGATTTTTTTTAGATCTGTTGGATGAAATGTTACGTATTTACTGTGCATTTTGGAGGGAGTTTCCTGCATCCTGTTACCACACTATACTCTTCTGTCATCACCATCTTCTAGGAATGACTCTGATTCCACTTCAGCCTTGTTCAGGTGTTGCTACCCCTGCATTGCTTTTTAAGTTCTACACAAAGTAGGACTTAGATTTTATCTCAAGTTACTAGTTATGTGTAAACACATAGTAGAAAGTTTAGTCAAGGCAAGGTACACTTTAGGCTCAATGTGATTTGATCTGTACTGAAGGAGGTTGTCTTTGGTTTGTGGGGGTGCTGGCGGAACACATGGAAACAAAGCAGGAACTTGGTGCGGTACAGGATGTTCTTGAGGGACAGGAGATCACTGTGGGGTTTTCATGAAATGTTTGTCAGGGTGATCAAGGTAAAGAATCATGTCTTCACCTGTTCCTAGAAGGGAAGAATATTTGTGCTACTCTTCTGGACAAACTTCACAACTATCATCTTAAGTGCAGCTTTCTCTCGTGGGCATTAACTTCTGTACTGTCAGTTCACACACTTCAACTACTATGAGTACTCAGCGAATCATGACCAGTTTCCTTTGGCATTTCTGTTAGTACCTCTTTGAAGAGCATTAAAGTGAGAAGCATAAGAAGAAGAAATTACAGTCCTTCCTGCTTGGAAAATTTGTGGAGTGAGAATATAAGGATAACATTTTACACTGGGAAAATGCTACTGTCAGTATTCATTTCAGTGGAAATGCTGTTTTCAAGGCCTTCTGTGCAGCTGACTTAAATGCCAAAGATGAAATGCCAACATACTTGATAAGATTTTTTTTATTATTAAACTTTTAAAATAAAAATTAAACCAACAAAAAAAAAAAAAAAAAAAAAAAAAAAACCCACAACCAACAACAACCAAAAAAAAAACCCACCACCACCCCTTCAAAAAAACCCAAACAAACAAAAGAAAAGAAAGCAAACCATGACCAAATGTCAAAGTTATAGTAAAGTGTCTCTGTGATCTTAAATGTTTAGCACCAGCCTGGGAGTACTTCTCTCCATGGCTGCTTTTGAAAATGGGGCAGGTATGTAATTACAGTCTTTGCTTAATTAGGAGGATGAGTTTTGAAAATAGTTCAAGTGTTTTAGGATATTGAGACTACTCACAACTCTTCTCTTCCAAAGAGGTGCATCTGGAATACCCACACTCCTTTGACTTAATAATACCTACTGTGTGGCAGCAGCAGTTGAGAGGACTGCATGGATGCTTACAAAAGTTGCTTAAGGAGCAGTTGGTGTTTGGTTTTGATTCTCTGTACTCTCTTCCCATCTTCCTCTTCTCCAGGATTTTAAGCAGTTTGAACCTAATGACTTTTATTTGAAAAACACTACATGGGAAGATGTGGGATTGTGGGACCCATCGCTTACAAAAAATCAGGTTGGTAATAGTTTGTTGACACAAAGATTCCAAAGATGGTTCATCCTGAAGGTTGTTTCACAGATATGCCAAGAGCTTTTCCTGTAGTCTTCCTTTGTTGTCATCCTAAGGAGCAATGAAAAGCTGGGCTTTTTTCTTCCAAGTAGTACTCCTGGTCTTTTTTCAGTAGTGTATGGGTAGCCAAAAACTGGAGAACTGATTGGTCAAGAAGTCTTACAACTGCATATTGAGAGCCCATCTGTTTTCACGCTTAGCATGATTACACCATCCTTCTGGTCAAAAGATCAGCAGTTTTATGCAGTTCACGATAAGCTTTTTACCTTCCCTTAAATACTTCATTTTCTGTTTTCATAATCTCAGAAGTTTAAATTACCACATCTATCCATTTCACTGCTGTTGTAGCTCTGTCAGCTCTCTGCCACACCTGAAGAGACTCATAGTCAGACTGTGTCCCAGATTTGGTTTAGGCATTTGTAATTCTGCATAGCTCTGCAGGTTTTGCTTTTTAGATGTTCGTGAGCCAGTAATAAGACATTTGAATCGAGCTAGAAATGGAGGGAAGAAATAATACCTGATTCTGATTAAACACATTTAAGGCAAGTCATATCCACTGCAGTAGCCTCTGTCAGTGGTACAATATAGAGTAATACCAGCACTGACAGAACAGAGAGAAGGTGAAAAATCTCGCTACAAAATAAGCTCCCTTTGAGTATCTGAAAGATCAGGTACTGCTCATACAGGAAGTGGAAACCTGTATCACGTTGGATTCCTATTGTTGTGTTAAGCTAAAAATGCCCTTTTCTTGGCTGTGTTCCACAACATACATCAGTGGTGTCCTTTTTTCTAGTTAATTCCAGAATCAAAATTGTGATACAAAGAAGCAGCTTTTGTGTAGTTGTTTTATCCTGTCTCCAGCCTACCAGATGTCTGAGGCTTCAGAAGATGGACATAAGCACGTACTCCTACTTGCACAGCGGGAGAGTACAACTCTCTGGATACTTCAGATGATCTATGTGTAGTTTGATGCTCGACTTGATTTGACACTCATGATGAATGTAACTATTTGAACTTAATGTCTTTATCTCAGCCACAATGCCACACTGCTTGTGGCTATCTCTAAGGCCAGTGTAACTTGACAACTGTTGTACAGAAACTAAAGAACTGCATCAGCAAGGTGTTAAATGAACATAGGTAAAGGGTGTAGTGCAACTGCAAGTGTGGCATTTTGAAATATTTTTTTTCTAACTCAAGACTGCTTTAAAAATCAGGTTTGGGTTTTGATCAGAAGGAAAAGGCTTGATGGCTTTAAGGGCTTGTGTAGCCTCAATATGCAAGTTGGTAAGCTTGGGTCCATTTGTTCACCAAAAACCACATTTTGAAGAGCATCTTTATATTAAAAGTTTGTAATGGAAGGAGACACTGAAATAGCTGGAGTTACACTATAAATGATTGGCAGATTTTGATGGAAAGTATCTTGTCTGGGTACAGTCTCATCCTACTCACACAACCATGCTTGTCTTTCTCTAGAAATGAGCTTACAGTCGACTTCATGAAGTTCAGCTGCAGGGAATGAGGCTTTTTTTTCCTTTTCTTTTGACTGGTGGTGAAAGATGCTCATATTGTAGCCTTGTACGATGAGTTCATGGTAAAATTCTTGAGATCTCTCTAAAGTTGGGCTTGCCCGCGTGTACGTTCAGGTGATAACCTGTTTAGGGCCTGGTCTGCAGGCCAAGAATGGGAGAGAAGAAATTAAAGGCATGAGACTGTTGTGGGTCTTGAGGTGATTATTTGGAAACATTATTGTTTGGAGAATGTCATGGATGTTGTTTTTCTTACAACTGCTTTTCAGTATTTAGTTTCTGCTTTGTTCTTTGTTCAAGGACTATCGGACAAAGCCCTTTTGCTGCAGTGCATGTCCATTTTCCTCGAAGTTCTTTTCAGCCTACAAAAGCCACTTCCGGAATGTTCATAGTGAAGACTTTGAAAATAGGATTCTCCTCAATTGTCCTTACTGTACTTTCAATGCGGACAAAAAGACTTTGGAAACGCACATTAAAATCTTTCATGCTCCAAATGCCAATACAGCGAGTGGAGGCATCAGCACTTTTAAAGATAAAAACAAACATGATAGCCTTAAACCCAAGCAGGCTGACAGTGTAGAGCAAGCTGTTTATTACTGTAAGAAGTGCACTTACCGAGATCCTCTGTATGAAATAGTTAGAAAGCACATTTACAGGGAACACTTTCAGCATGTTGCCGCTCCTTACATAGCGAAGGGAGGTGAGAAATCGCTGAATGGTGCAGTTCCATTAAGCTCCAGTGCCCGAGAAGAGGGTGGTATCCACTGCAAACGATGCCTTTTCATGCCGAAGTCGTATGAAGCTTTAGTGCAGCACGTTATTGAAGACCATGAACGTATAGGATATCAGGTAACAGCAATGATAGGTCACACCAATGTAGTGGTTCCAAGATCTAAACCTTTGATGCTAATAGCTCCAAAACCACAGGACAAAAAGCCTATGGGACTCCCTCAGAGGATGGGTCCCCTTTCCCCTGGAAGTGTTCGATCTCTTTCATCCCAGCAAATGATGAACAGACTCACTATACCAAAGCCTACGTTAAATTCCACAGGAGTGAACATGATGTCAAATGTTCACCTACAACAGAACAGTTATGGAGTCAAATCAGTACCACCAAGCTATGTTGGTCAGCCAGGGGGAAGGCTGAACTTAAGTGGTAACGCAGCAGTTTCTATTTCACAGCAATCTCAAACTATGAAACAGTTTTCAACAAGTGGAAATGGAAGGCCTTATACTCTTGGAGGGGAACAGAGATCACAGGCAAGATACTCTCTTCAGTCTGCAAATTCCTCCTCGCTTTCATCAGCTCAGTTGAAACAGACATCATTATCTCAGTCACAGGCAGCTTCAAGAGTATTAGGTCAGTCTGGCTCAAAATCTCCTGTGGCTGCTACAGGTCCTTCCTCTGTCAATACATCATCCACACAGAAGTGGAAAATCTGTACAATCTGTAACGAGCTGTTTCCTGAAAACGTGTATAGCGTCCACTTTGAAAAGGAGCACAAGGCTGAGAAGGTGCCTGCAGTAGCTAACTATATCATGAAAATACACAATTTCACTAGCAAATGTCTCTACTGTAACCGCTATCTACCCACGGACACGCTGCTCAACCACATGTTGATACACGGCCTGTCCTGTCCTTACTGCCGCTCAACCTTCAATGATGTTGAAAAGATGGCTGCTCACATGCGAATGGTTCACGTCGATGAAGAAATGGGACCCAAAACTGATTCCACTCTAACTTTTGATTTGACATTGCAGCAGGGTAGTCACACGAATATACATCTTCTGGTAACCACCTACAACCTGAGAGATGCTCCTGCTGAATCTGTAGCTTACCACGCTCAGAATACTCCTCCAGTTCCTCCAAAACCACAGCCAAAAATACAGGAGAAGTCTGATGTACCTGTAAAAAGTTCTCCACAAGCAGCAGTTCCCTACAAAAAAGATGTGGGCAAAACTCTCTGTCCTCTATGCTTTTCAATCCTCAAAGGACCCATCTCTGATGCACTTGCACATCATCTACGGGAGAGGCATCAAGTAATTCAGACAGTTCACCCGGTTGAGAAAAAGTTAACCTACAAATGCATTCATTGCCTTGGTGTATATACGAGTAACATGACTGCCTCAACTATAACACTGCACCTTGTTCACTGCAGAGGGGTTGGCAAGACCCAGAACGGCCAGGACAAAGGTACTTCATCTCGGCTGGGCCAGTCTCCAGCTCTAGCACCCGTGAAGCGTACTTACGAACACATGGAGTTCTCTCTGATGAAGAAAAGGAAAATGGATGATGATGATTGCCCCTCTGCCTTCGAGGAGAAGCCTGAGGAACCTGTAGTCCTAGCATTGGACCCCAAGGGTCATGAAGATGATTCCTATGAAGCCAGGAAAACATTTCTTACAAAGTATTTTAATAAGCAACCATACCCCACTAGAAGAGAGATTGAAAAGCTGGCTGCCAGTTTGTGGCTATGGAAATCTGATATTGCATCTCATTTTAGCAACAAAAGGAAGAAATGCGTTAGAGATTGTGAAAAATACAAACCTGGTGTGCTGCTTGGCTTCAACATGAAGGAGCTGAACAAGGTCAAACATGAAATGGATTTTGATGACGAATGGCTGTTTGAAAACCATGATGAGAAGAACTCCAGAGTCAATGTTAGTAAGACTGTTGACAAAAAAATAAACTTGGAAAAAGAGAATGAAAGTTCCTCAGACAGCTATGAAAATGTAGAAGAATACAATGAAAGGGGCAGTCCATTTGGTCAGCGTATTTCTGACAGTGGTGGGAAAACCTCTTCTGACAGCATGGTAGAGAACCCAGAGGACAGCATATCCAAGGAAGTCATCGAAGAAAACACAATACAGTCTCCAGAGAAGTCTGATCAAAAACAAGAAGAAAGCTCTAAATATCAAGAGATCATTTCTGCTGAGGAACCAGCAAAACTGGTAGGTGATGTCTCAGATAGTGAAGGTGATCAGGATGACCAAGATGATGCTGTTGAATGGAAAGATGGAGCTTCACAGTCTGAGAGTGGGCCTGGTTCTCAGCAGGGTTCCGATTTTGAAGATAATACATCGGAAGTAAAGCCAGAAGTGTGGACAGATGAGTCCTCCCAGAGTGAAGATCCTGGTAGCAGTAAACCGACTGTTGAGACGAAAGGGGGCGGATCTGAGAGCGAGGAAGAACAGTCAAAATGGAAGAATCGTTCCTATGGAAAAGTAGAAGAGTTTTGGTCTAAGGACCAGTCACAATGGAAAAATGCATCAGAGATTGAGGAGAGCTTGTCAAATCAGCAGATGGAATGGCAGAATAGCACAATTGACAGTGAGGATGGAGACCAGTTTGACAGTGTGACTGATGGGGTAGCAGAACCAATGCATAGCAGCTTAGCTGGCGTGGAGCTGAGTAGCCAGCAGGCGTGAGTGGCTAGATTCAGAAGCATCAGGAACAGGATCCAGTCCACAACTGTCTAAACACTCATTTCAGCCTGCCTGCTCAGCTCACACTTAACTGGTCCTGCCTCGTGAGTGCTAGGTCATGGCGTGTGCTGGTGGTGGCCACTGCTGCGCCAGTGGTTACTTAAAGATGCTGTTGGCTAATCTTGCTTGAGAGAACCTGCTGGGATGAGCACAGTAACTTAATGTGAAAATGGCTAAGCTGGTGGCTCCAGAATGCACACAGAGAAAAGCAGAGATTTCTTCTATCTGCATTTCCAACATTTATTTCACTCTTGTACATGTTCAGTTGTATGTCTTTTTAAACATTACCCTTTTTCACATGGTAGTGTAGGGCCAACCATCCAAGCTACCAGTTCAAGGTGTATAGTAGACTATGGGGAAATTGAGTTTTGTTTTGTTTTGGTTTTTTTTTTCATGTATCATTCTGAATAGTTGAAATGTATATTTGTACAGTCTTTTAGACCTATTCAAGTGAAGCTTACAAAATTGTTCTTGTGTACCCATCATAGATCTGTTTCTCTTTTTTAGTGTTGCCCTGCTGTGTAATAAATGC
Source organism: Picus viridis (assembly GCA_033816785.1). NCBI lineage: Eukaryota > Metazoa > Chordata > Aves > Piciformes > Picidae > Picus > Picus viridis. The sequence goes on along the minus strand of CM066599.1, from coordinate 8,291,742 downwards.
TGTATCTAGTTTACCTAGCAAAAGCTTGAACCTGCTATAGTACGGATTTTGACAAACTTAGTTTTTGCACATAACCTTGTACAATCTCAAAACAGAGGCCAGCAACATTAAAAAAAAAAAAAAATATATCTGGACTCTATTGTATTATAGAATTTTCTTGTTCTGAATATCCTTGACATTACAACCGATGACAAACGTATTTCAGAGCCATTTTCTGAAATCTTTTAAGCTAAAAAAAAAAAAAGAAAAGAAAAATATCACATGCAAAGAAACAAGTTTGCAGCTACTACTTTTGACACCTTTTAGATCTGTATAAAAGTGTATTGTGTTGAAGCAGCACACTGAAACAAAAGTGCTGTGTTTTGGATATTTAGTTTTATCTTTAGTTAACACCACCCAGGTGTTGTATTCATTTATACCATCTAATATATGACACACTGTTGTAGTATGTATAATTTTGTGATCTTTATTTCCCTTTGTATTCTTCATTTAAGCATCTAAATAAATTGCTGTATTGTGCTTAATGTAAATATTTGCTTTATTACATGCAAGTACTACATTCCTGTTTGGTAAATCCCACCTTGCTACATTCATTCCCTGTTTTGTTTACTTTTTCCCCCCCCAAAGCTCTCCACAGCTCTGCTGGGGCATGTTTGTATGGTGCTTTCTCACTGAATAGACTGATACCTTCAAGGTCCTTGGAAAAGGATGAAATCTCTTCAAGGAGATCCTGCAAAACTAACTTTGGCTCCATTTGTCTTCACTATTTTAGCATTTTAGAACAGTAATTTATAAATAGGATTGTAGGGATTTGCTTGTTCTGCATCCTGGAGAAACAAGGTCTATGACTTACTTGCATTTTTCAGCCCTTTGTACTTCGATGAAGGGAGATCACTGTCACACATTAAAGTTCTCTAGAAGTCCCATCTCTGTGAAGCACTGCACACGGAGTGTGAGCAGCAGCAAAGGTATTTGAGCACTTACCCTTTAGCCATGGAGGAGGATGCTTTGCAAGCTACAGACTTGGTTTGGCTTTGAAGAAAAAGTAATTTGAATACTAAACAAATAAATCTGTTTGTTAAAATTTGTGACTGCTTTGGTCAAACCATTCCTGCATTTGGGCAAGTGTGCAGTAGAGGAGACAGCTGCACCACCAGAACCTTGAGACAATGACACATTGAAGGGAAGCTAATGGTGATGAGGACCAAACTATTCCTCATCAGAGCAGTGAGTTTGGTTTAGGCATATGTCTAGTAAGTATACGAGTGCCTGCTTTTGGGTACTTTACAGGAACTAAATTGACCTGTGCTATTTTCATTCCAGCTGTAAAGGAGAAAACAGCTCTGTGCTCTTCATTTTAAACAGCAAAGCTGTTTCACAGGGACCTTGAGAAAACATCCAGGTATCTCTAGCAGTCTGGGGTAGATATAAACTGTACTTTCACTAAGATAATGAACAAGCCCCTCTGTAAGCCAAAGAAAAGAATGTCTGTGCTCTCATGTTCTGCAAGTTGGGCTGCTGATGCTCTTCAGAACAAGCGTTTCTGAGTTTTGTTGAGCTAATCACACATGTGAAGTGACAACTGAAAACAGTTACCTTTAGGTGAAGAGGGGTTAGGTTTGTCTTGTTCTTCCCACCCCCTTACAGAAGGAGATCACACTTTCATTCTGCTTTTTTAACTTGGAGGAGTGAAAGAGGGACTGGCTCGCAGTTATGTACTTAAGTGGTAGAAGATGCATTTTAAGGACAGGAAAAAGACTTTTGTCATTTACATCAACAACAGCTCTTGGTGCTGCTCTGCCTTAAAAGAGAAATTATTTGACCCTCAGCTCATTTTGTTAGCAGGCTTTCTGAACTATTTAATTGAAAATAACTTCCCAGTAAATCACCTGGGAGGGTAACTGCCACTCTGCTGTCAGATAGCAGGCAGTCAAGAGTCCTACAGAAGGTCATTCCTTGCTAAGAAAATTTGGTTAGGCTTCTTTCTCTTTCCCTAGGCTGCTCTTGTTCATAGGATGCTGCTGTCTTTAGAAGACATTTCAGATTTCATTTCATCCAGGCTTTAAGAGATTTTACAAATATATATATATATTTTAAGAACTTAGTTTGACAGTAGTACAACAGCCTCTCCTAAGCAGTGAAATAAACTAGATATCATCTTAGGAAGCTGCATTATATTTGTCTTGATATCTGGCAGTTAAATTTAACTCTACAGTTAAATTTCCAAATTCTGAGCTCCTGTTTACTGTTGTCAGTGAACAGCAGGACTACAAAATATGAACTGTCTAGAAGTACTTCGGTTGCCAGAAAATTCCATGATAGGAAATGCCATTTTATAGAGTGAGTAAATTAAAGGTCTTGCACAAAAATAGTCTGTCTTACCAGCAATATCAAGGAGTGGGGGTGGTGGTTCTAAATGGCATAAACTCTCTAGTATTTCAAACAAGTTACTCTTCAAATCTGGAGTTCAGCCTAGACCAGAATTCCTCTCTAGGTTTGAGGCTAACCACACATTTTTGAGGAAGTCCAAAAGCAAAAGAGGTAAATGGCCCAATAAAACTGCAAGAACCTTAAACCCAGTTTGTGTAATCTTAACATGTCACACCATTAGAACTTTATGAGAGGGACGTTACCCAATTTTACAGACATCATTGGTATTCTGTAAGAGAACATGCCAGCTTCACTTGCAGAGTTACCTAGCTCAAGCTGACATTTAAATTCTGCTGTATTCAGTGGGAGACCTTGAAAACCCACTAGTTTGTCCAGGCTTTGACCAGCACAGAAGAGTGGAAAGACCATTAACTTACACTTAAGAGTTAGTTTCAGCCAGTTCATCTGAACTGAAGCAAAGCAGGATGTCTTTTCCATCTCAGATATGCTATTTGAAATCTAAGGGTTGTAACAGCTGAGAATGAAACAGGAGGTGATTAGCATAGACTCAGAGCTGGTGAGCACCTCAAGAGGGCAAGGACAGCCTGAGCCTGTGAAGGGTAGCTGCATTTTATGTCTCCCTGTATTTCCATGGGTGTGCAATGGGTTTGTAACCGCTCCTGTTCTGAAGCACTGTTCATTGCACTGACCAGCTGAGATGCAGTGGCTAAGCACTACACTTTTCCGCCTCCTTTCGGTTCCACTGCTTTTCTTCCATCCCCTCCCCCTCCATCCTGGAAGCCAGTGACCTTGCCTCCAAACTAAACAGTTCTTATCCAGCAGGGACAGACAGGCAGCTTTTGCTAAACTCCCAGTTTTCTATCCCATGCATCACACACTGAAGTCACACTTGAACTCCACCTTTTCCTTTGAATGCTGTGACTTAACCCTTGATACTCACTTGGAGTTCAACTCAGTCAAAACCTCTGCAGCAATATCTGCATTGAAGTTTTATTTCGCAAGCTCTTAATCTTACTGAAATTTCAAATGACATTTAATGCTGCCATCCTCTGTTCAGCAGGAACATTTCTGCAGCAAGAACTTGCTACATAACATGGATTTATGACCCTTTGACATGGATTTTTCAAGACAGAAACCTGAATATTCACCAGGTATTTTAAATTCTATCATTCTTAGCACCAAGAATGAGCAGGTTTCAAATCTCCACTAATACAGCTTCAGTAAACAGCTTATAATTGTGTAGTACATCTGTTTCATACACTCTGCTATTAAACCAAGTTTTATTTCAGTTTTTATCAGAACCAGAAGATTTCAGGAATAAGCTGTGTGTACTGTCTTTTCATTTCTGTTAATAAAGAAGCTGATATTTGGATAAACAGGTTGGTATAACTAAGAGTATTTTGTTCCTTTCATAACTGATTTGCCTCTCTAGTATCAGCTCATTTGTCATCCTCCATTACAACCACCTGCATTGCAGGGGCAGACATTGACTAGCTCTCTCTCCTGCTTTATATTTTAATTCAACTTTATCTTTCATCATCAGTCCTACTAATAAATATGAAAAGGTTGAGTTCATTTATTTCTGCATCAGAGAAGCATTGGTCTCCATGGTTACTCAAAGCCATGTAAGCTTTACTTTCACCATAAGCTGGGGTTTTTTGTGGTTTTTTTTTTTCCCCTCCTCACAGAATTGCATTGAGCCCTCCACCTCGACTTCTTCCACAGGTATTTTTAAACCAAGAGAATTTATTTCTATTTCTCCATATTGTGCTGTATACAAAGCCAATCATCTGAAAAGCAGCTAAGGTCCTCTCTCTAATGTTCCTCGTTCAGAGAAAAGAGTGAGGCTTTTTAGAAGTTAAAAAGCCAGACAGCAAGCTACGGGTGTGGAGATGAATTCTGCTACTCCCGGCTAAATGGCATCTGCGTTACAAAATCGTACAGCCAGAAGTCCAGCTTTGCAGAAAGTTTATTTCTACCATTCAAGTTCTAGTACACAGCAACTTGTGAAATCCTGTCTCTCCTTTGGAACAGGGCATTGGAAGCTTCAGCCATGTGCAATTTATTGAATGACAAAGTTCTGACAGTGACACATTCTCTTGTAAAATCTAGACATTGTGAGGCTAGCAGCACTGGCTCATTACTTGAGGGGTTTAAATGCTACACTAGGGCACTCTCCAACCTTCTCAGCATTTTAAAGTGTGGAGCCAAACAAAGTCAGGTTTTGTGTTTTCTTCATTGATAGGAAGTAAGTGCCAACTACTGTGATCAAATCTCAGAATAAATAAATGTTCCAGCCTCCACCTAGCTACAAAATTACCAGAAATTCTTTGCTTCCCTTGTGAGATGCTAGCCAGAGGTCTGAAATACAGCAGTTGCTTCTTTCTAATGTGGTAAAGTGTGAGGCATAAGAACAAACTGCAGCAGCCCTTCCTAAAAATCCTTTTGTTAGTCAAAAGTTACTGGTTTGGACATTTAGTACCTACATCATTCACAGGGAAATAGTCTTCTGTTCGGTAGAGTTTTGGCAGGTCATAGGAGCGTGCTGCTGATGGAAGCTGACTCTGAAACAAGAAGAGAACAGAAATTAACCTTATTGTGAGAAGAGGAAACAATGAGGAGTTGATCGTGTCAAAGAGACATGAGGCTGGGGAGAGGAGTCAGCAGCTCAGAACTGAAGTTACTTTCTAACACATGTACTTGGCTCTGTAAACAATGCCAAAAATGTGAAGTTGTTTACTTTCACACCTGATTCTACAGACACTGCAATCATCTTAGCTGGATTAATATCGAGCAGACAAAAATAGAGTAGAACACAGGGGAAATCAGTTTTAAAGCACAGAAAAATGCAAATGAATTAGTAACTGCAAAATACTGGCTGCAGAAGAAATATGGAAAGGGATTTGGGGTTGCTTCTGGGGTTTTTAAGAACTCAAATAATTGACTAATCTTGAATTAGGGAGATTAAATTATATTTCTGTAGTGCAACAATTCAAACCTCTAGCTAAAATCACAGTCTCAATGGAAAATGAAGAGCCTTTCCCTCCACTAAAGCTAATGGTCTTCAGGCACCTGGACTGGCCATATTTCCAGATAACAGTTTGCTATTCAGGTGTGAATTTCACATTCATTTGTACATAATTCTCATCCATGTGTTCCGAGATGTACATCTAGTCACAGACATTGCTTGGGAGCATCCCCCACTAATTCTCTGGCATAGATCTTGGCTCTTCACAGACACCTAGGCACAACTTAAGAGGTAAATACTAATTCATACTAGGACCTAGAACTGGCTCCCAAAGCTGCTCTGTTGTGCTGGCACTGTCAGAGCAGGCAGGATGAAAAGGGCTCTGCTGACAAACCCCTGAGTTGTACATCTCAGCAGTCAGAACAGTGTCCTCAGAGCAGAGCACTTGCTCCTTACTTGGATACACAAACTTTGCTGGGGGAGAAACACACTTCCATTGATAAAAACCAACAGATGCATGTGGGTTTAAAATTTTCACATGCAGGTTCAAAAGGAAATAAGCTTTTAATGGGCAGAATTTTTCATGTAAGACGTAAATTTTTTCAACTAAAAGTCAACAGTCACAACTCCTGAGTATGAAAACATGAAGAATCTCAAGTGATCATTTAAAAACTGGCAATGAAGTTCACCTCTGCAAAACAAAAAGGAGAAAAATCCCTGGCCAAAGGAATCTGTTTTATTTTCCATACAATAAAAGCAAAGCTAACTCGGAATTTCAGAGTAAAATACTCTGTCCTTCATTCCTAGGGCAGCACTGCCACTGGTCATACCAGGAGAAAACAAGGCAGGGATAAGTGTTGTGAATTACAGTAATTAAGAGGTTGAGTGACAATCTGTTTGCAGAATGCCCTGATCAGAGCAATTAGAGTTAGGACATAAGCCTCTCAAACTGACTTTAAAAGTAGACTCTAGATTTCCTATGGCTCAAGGGACTTCTGTCCCTCTCTGTACCACTGCTGCATCAATAGTGAATGAGGCAAAGATCCCAATCCACACAACTTGACAGTCTTTTTGGAGGAAGGGGTCTGAGAAAAGCTTTCACAATGGTACAAACATCACACAGGGTTAAAAGGACATGAGGAATTGCAGTGCTCTGCACATCACACAGGCTGAAGATAAAATAATTCCTTTGTGGTTGGGCTGCTGTGAAACCTAAAAGGAAGAATGATATGCTTGCCTGTTAAGGAGGAAAGAGGGAAGAAATGGCTTAAAATTCCAAAGCCTACTAAAGTCATCAAAAGAGAAATGTTTAAGTAGTAACAAATAGCTTTTCACCTGTATATACATTATTTATGGCTGTCACAATCTAATAGAGGCCAGATTATGGCCCTTAGAAAGTAGGCACTCTCATTGGGATAGGATCCATACTATAACATACAACCACTAGTGGCACTGACTACTGCAGCAGTTTGCTGAAGGCTAAGTGGCCATAAGGCTAAACTGTGTTTATGTCTAATCCAGCTATAAAGGCCTTGGGCAAGGTTTGATCATTCCACTGGGTTCTGTAAGCATCTATGGCACCTATTTAGTACAAGTACTTAAATCTTTATTTCTCCTCTTTTCTCTTAGGTCAGGTTTGAGACAACCCAGCACAGAGTAGTAGCAAGCTTCCACTGCACCTGAAAAACACAAGCTAGAGGCAGATCTCCATTGAGATGCTCTGTGTTCTGTTCCAAACTTGGGAACTATTTATTAACTTACAGATTCAACAGTGAATGTCCACATACATGGGTGGTAGGACTCTGGAATAGGATGCCTAGGGAGGTTGCAGATGTGTCCTCCCTGGAGGTGTTCAAGGCCAGGTTGGACGAAGCATTGAGCAGCTGAACTTAGTTGAGAGGCATCCCTGCCCAGAGGTTGGAGTAGATGATCTCTAAGGTCCCTTCCCACCTCAGCCATTCTATGATTCTATGAATTATTTAAGGAATTCCAGAGGAATTTAGCATTTAGAAGGAATGGTAACAGGTTTACACGAGACTAGACCAAATAGTAGCAATGAAAGGATTAAAACACTGGAGAGAGCTTTTGAAAAATAAAGCATACACAACAATTCTGCACTTGCAGGCAAATAGAAGTGGCATGTAGAATCATGCCCAAAAGATTAAAAAAACTTCTGGTGGGAGCTTTAGAGACTTCAGGCAACTGTGTTTTAACAGGCAGCTACGTTATGCGGGGAGACAGGTTGTGTGACACAATACCTAAAGGCCGGAAAAGCAGCCCTTGAGAAATGCAGCTTGAAGCCCCTAAAAGCCAGGCCTCCAGCTGATTGAGCTAAACAAATGAGAGCAGTAAGAAAATGACCCATTTAAGCACATTGGTTTCTCTGACAACTGCAACCCAGCATCAGAACAGCAAAGCTGGGTCAAAAGGTGATCCCTTACAGGTTATATCACACCCAGGAAAGAGCTTAATTCAGAGACAGATTCTACCTTTTATTGAAGAAAAATAAATGCTAGGCTGAATGTGTGTGCTTCCCCAGATTCATTTTCACAGCCAGGCTTAAGCCAGTCTGCACAGCAGCACTACTGTGAGTGCTGTTAAGATTCCTGACGTGAACACAGAAAGGTGTTTCCCTTCAAACTAAGTATCTACAAGATGATCCAGAAATGCACTTTGGTTCTGCTTTTATGACACAGATGTAGGGCATCCACCCCTTGGGGACCATGAGCCCACAGTTGGTCCATCTGTCCCTGGCCAGTGTCACTCCTAGGCAGATCAGGGACAGGCAGAACTTCACCTGCTCACCAGGGTTTCTCACACTCTGGGAAGCAGCAAGGCCAGCACAGTAGGTATGGTCCGTCTGTGGTGCAGGGGTGCTGGCATAGCCACCAAGTGCCCAAGCAAGGAGGTTTGGTATCATTAGAAGGATTTCTGACCCTATTCCATGCAGTACGTCTTATCCAGGCTGTTGCAGTGTGCCTGACTGCTACAGCTAGAACACTGAGCTTTTTCACAGGCAGAGAAAGTAGATTACCTGAGAAAAGGAGGAGGGATATTATTTCACACAGGCAAACTGAGGTTAATATTCTATATGTGATGTTTCTGGAAACTTAGCTGATAAGTTGAACCCTCACTCTTACTCTGGCAGCAATCATTCAGGATTAAAAACCATGACCAAAGCAGGGAGGGCAGGGGGAAATCCCCTTTAAGGTTACCAAATTTAAAGTCTTGGTAGTTCAGCTTAGTAGCTGAAGGACTTATTCCCCTACACTGAGCTCCTGATCAACTCCACTGCCTCAGAGCAGAGAAAGGAGCAATAATAAAATATCTCATTCACGCTGCTGGACTGCCGTGCTGACTTTGCCCCAAGTGCTAGTCATGATTCCACAGTTCCTGCATCCATTTCTTACATCTGTTCTCTTCCACCTGAGGCAGCTCAAGTGTACCTGTCCCTTGACACCAATAATCAGACTTGCTCCTGTTAGTTTGCAGTGAAAGACTGCCAAGCTTTTTGGAGTGAATCAGAACCACTGCAGATAGCCAAAGAAAATGAAGCAACTCTAGGAGCACTTCTCCACAGAAACCTGCCACAGCAATTTGAACTCTGCTATGAAGGATAAAAATGACATTCTGGGTTATGGGGCAAAAGTTATTTTTTAGATTTGGTCATTCTCACAGGTATTAAAATCAACACCTGGACTACAGAAATCAAAATAGGACAAATCTAGTCGAGAGGTGTCCCTGCCCAGGCAGGGAGGTTGGAGTAGGTATCTTTTAAGGTCCTTTCCAACTTAAGCCATTCTATGAACTGAAGCTTGTTTCTTCAGCAGCTCCAAACCCAAGCAAACATCCCCACCTTTTTCCAGCAACAAAATGTCACAAATGCTGATTTGGATTCCTCTCAGTCTTCATTTTTAATACAATGTTACATAACAATGGTAAAATAATTTTCATTTATACTAAAAAAATAACTAAAACTCCAAAACTTACTTCTTAGAAACCTACCAACTTTGACATTACCAACCAGCCTCCTTTTGAGTGCTGCCAACCCATCCAGCACAGCTGCCAGAGGACTCCCAAGAGACAAGTTTTGGGAAAAGTATGACTTCCAGAACCAAAATGTTCTTCACACATCAGCTCTGATGCTGAGCACAACAAATCCTCACCCACATGTTCTCCTCTGTTAAACACTTGCTACATACAAAGTATTTCACAAGGATGTTTTTAAAAGAGAAGGGATCTGATGTCCATTATTGCCACATCAGAGACTCCTCTTCCACTTAGGCTGGCTTCCACAGTAATCCTTCTCCCCCATTTGTGGGGCTACCAACCTCACTGTACCAAGACAGACAGCTCTTCTCTAAAGCATGTGCTGAGGAAACATGCCACTGAAGGTGTAACACAGCATGTCACCTGCACAAGTGGGAAGAAACAAGCACTGTAAGACCAGTGCTAAGGCTTCTCCTTAGCTAACTAACAACTTCTCAGAAGCTTCTTAAAGCTTCTCAAAGGGGTTTAACCAGGGTCAAGGATCCACCTTTAAGTAGCACCTTCAAAGACTGAAGACTAATCCTAACAGCCTTGCAAACTAGTCAAGCCCTACTGCACCTTAGGAAATCAAGGCAGGAAGGTTGGGCTGGATGTCCCAACAGAGAGCAAGTCATGGCAGAGCCCAGATCTAAATCAGGACTGACAGGAGAATTCTAGCAGAGCCTGCAGCACTGGTTTAAAGCTTCACCACTTACAGCTGTCCTCCCCATTCCTCCCCCAGAGGTTATTTTTCTCTCCATCAACAGAAGGAAGTGTGTTGCCACATCAGAGATATGCCAGTTCAGCCTGGCACACTACCTTGGATCACTGATGAAGTTTGTACTAAGGTGCCAAAACTATTAATTACAAAAGCAAAAGCATGGGTGCAAGTTCTCCTCTTCAGGAGAGGCAAAGAGAATAATGTGAAACCTCTCCAATTTTCAGAACACAAGCTTCAAACCCCAGTTTTGGCTCATCTCCCATACTGCACGTATTTTATGCAGCTAACTTACAAGACTTGGATTCCATTCTTGACACATAGCACCTTGGCTTATCTCAGCAAGGTAAAGAAATCTATCATTCTATAAGCCCAGAGTGTGACTAGATGAGGAGCCCAAGCCACAGAATTCTGTTCCTGGGAAAACAGAAAATCTTTTTCTGACTCTGGTACCTGTGCCCCTCATGAGCTGGAGTCACCCAAGTGGGACATCTGACCACACCCACAGCATTCACAAACATTTGCAGTAACCTCTCCAAATTCTCTCTTTACAGAATTCTGGCTGAACACCACCTTATTTTCCCCCTTTTCCTTCAAGTCTGTGAGATTAGTGAAGGCTTTCCAGACAGTTATTGACTCATGCACTCATTTTCTTATCTCTGATTTACCAACAGGTGTGGGGAAAGAGGGGGAGAGAAGGTTCTTTCTATAGTGCTCTGTTACTAGACTCCTTATTAGAGTACAATGTAAAGGTTGAGGCACACTGTTTGCATACACAAGGCAATCATACCACTTTCTAGTATTATTTATGGGTCTCAAAACCACAGTAAATAGCTCACAGACTCACTGTGCAGGTCTCACTCTTCAAACAGCTTATGAAGCAAATAATACACAACAGAAATGGGAAGTTTGCCAATTAGAATGAAGCTCACTTCCTCCTCTGTTGGCTTTGTAACTCCAAAGGCACATGCCTTACCCTTTTTAACATGATCATACTATCATCTCCATCATAAATCTCAAGTTTTTTCTTCCTGTTGTTCCAAATATTCTGGGTTAACAATTCAGAGCAAGACCAATTCTATGCAAGCTCCAGAAATTAGAGCTTTTGGCTGTAATTAGTTATTAACGACAACTTTTCATTTATGACTAGGATCTCATAGGGGAAGAATAAATCAGGCTTCCCTTTATGACGTACAGTGCCACAAAAACATGTAAAACCAGTCAAAGAGCTATTTTCAGTCCATAAATAAATAAATAGAATTTAGAATAGGCACAGGAGGGAAAAAAACCCACCAAACCAACAACCCACAACATCCTTTCCCCCCCAGCCCAATCTCTTCAGCAAAGATCTACTCAGCAGCTGCAATAATGATCCCTGCACAAATCAATAATCTTGCCGAAGCCAGGGCAAGTACAGTTTATTAGCTGTTCAGTAAGGAGACAGAAAAACAAGGATGCAGTGGCTCCTCTCCTGCCAACCAAGCGTGGGATGCAGAAGAGATGTGACAGCTCTGAAGAACCTCGCCACAAAAATGTGTCCTCGTTGTGTGTACAGTCTAAGGTTTTGTGCTTGGGCTTCTTACCCACCAGGCTTCCTCCTCTCCAGTGACAGATCTCGTTTCTCACTAATATAATTATTTCCCCAATATGCTGTTGCCAGAAGGAGCATGTCCTTTATAAAGGAAAGTCTGGGTTTGTTTTGCTGCTACCATTTGTGATTGGTCTGACAGGCTGTGTCTGTAAGGCTTCCTAAGGCAGCCTGCCCTGGCTTCAGAGCCCTCAGCCTCTCTATTACTTCCGAACAAGACGCAGGAATATATTCGGGGCTGTTTCTCATGTGTTAATCTTCAGGAAAGCCAGAAGGGAAGAGGAGTAAAAGAAAGAATGAGACAAACTAAGATAAATAGTAACAATAATACCTAGCATTTCTACCTGCAGGAGCACAATGGCCAGAAATTGGCCATTTGGCTTTACAATATCCTTCTAACACAGTAGTCTTATTTTACTAGTAAGATAACTCTATGCATTCCTTGTCATGGTTTTTACTGCAAGTTCTGCTCCCAGAATTACAAAGTCCCTGTCTAGTGGCACAGTCTATGGAAGTGTATACAGCAGGGGCAAATCCAAAAAGGGATTATTACAGCCCAATGGTGAAAGAAAACCAACATTCACCCAACAACAATAACAAACCCCAAAACAAACAAAGCCCCAAACAAACAAAAGCCCCAAACAAAAACACAACACCAAAACAACAGCAAAACCCCACACACCAAGAAATCCACAAAAGAACCCCAAACAAGTAAAAGAAAAAAAAAAAAAAAAACAAACCAAAACAACCAAGCAAAGCACCAGGAAAAAAAAACACAACAAAACCCATGGGACTAGATGGATGCGTTTGAGGATGCTAAAGTTGCTGCTGTCAGTCATCTAAAAGGTCAGGGCAATCAGAGGATGTTCCTAACAACTGGAAAAAAGCCAAATTTCATGTTTGGGTAGGTTGTTGTTTTTTTTTTTATGTCAAGGAGGAAGCTACAGGGATGTACAGGATGTTCAACCTAACTTCAGACCCACAGAAAATGTGAAGCAAATCCTTTTGGAATCCATTTCCAGCCCTTCAAAGAAAAGGAGGTGAATAAAAAGAGTCAGCACAGATCTAATGAGGGCAAACAATGGTTAGCCAACCTAATTAACAACTGACTAGAAAGCAGCTTTACAGGGAAAGTACTGGTGCTCCTCAAAGCCAGGAAACTGAACCTGGGTCAGCAGAGATGTCTGGCAGTGACAAAAGCTAAGAGCATCCTGCTATCAGTACAAACACAGCTAACAGACTGAGGGATGCGATCACTTCCCTCTGTTATGGTACAAGACTCTGGTCTGGTGCTCCCCAGTTCACGAAGCATTTACTGGACTGGCATCCATGAAGCAAGTCCAGCAGAGGACAATCAGGATGCTGAGGGGCTGGAGCACTTACATTATAAGGAGAGGTTGAGATAGCCAGTTTCTTCAGCCTGAAGAAGAAGTACAATTTAGTTGATGCTTTCAACTATCTAGTGAGTGAAGACAGAGCTGCTTATAGAGAAAATAGAGTTGGGCTCAACTCAGAACTGCACAGCAAAAAGAAATTTAAAAAGAAAATCAACCTAAGGGCAGTGGACATCAGTTGTGGGAAGAACAACATCAGACATATGGAAAAAATCTACACAATGACATGGTCAAAGACTGGAGCAGCACCCAAAGGGGCTGTAAAATCTGCCTTCTCAGAGATGTTCAAGGCTTGACAAGACCCTGGCCAGCCCAGTCTAACTTCAGTTAGCCCTGCTTTCAGCAGGGAGATGGCCCTGATGACCTCCAAAAGTTCTAACTTATATTATTCAACAATTGTCAGCGAGGTGCAGAGGCAATAAATTACTTTAACTCTGTCTGTGGTCTTAATCATGTTAACTCTGAGATTTGAACTCAGCATTTCTGTGCTATTTATTCCATTCCCTTACTGCCAGGCTTCCCATGTGGCATTAGGGTTAGGCAGGTTTTGTTAAGCAGGTTTTCTGCCTACTTGCACAAGTTAAATTACAAATTCTAAAAAACACGCAGTGCTGCACTCAGATTATTCAGTGGCACCCCAAGCAAAATGTGCAAAGTCTAAGTCTGCTGCTATGTCTGTTCCTCATGTCCAATACTCCATATTAATCTAATCATTACTCACTAATCTATCACTTGCTGACAGTCTCAGTCCTAGGGAACTGAGAGTTACATCCACAGACCTTGAAAGCAGGTGTGAAGACGCCGTTTCACAAAGGTGCTGAAGCGAATGGCTAGGGAGTCTCACCCAGGCATCTTATCCTGGCTTTCAGTCTTTCTGAAACAATGAGTTAAGGCATAAACAGCAGATTCCAAGGCTGTCACTCCTAGGCTTTTATGAGCAGTTTTTTTTCTTTATTAATGCAGTGTCTGAGGCAAGCACATACAGTATCAGAATAGTAATAGCCTCAAATTATACGTCCCTTTGCAAATCAATTCATACCAACACATTTTCTCATCCAAGATATTTAAACATTTGGAGCCTCTTGCACATGGAAGAGCAGCTGAGCTCCCCAAGGAACAACTCAAACGGTTTTCACTTTCTGGAATAATATCACAGGCAGAAGTAAACAAAAATAGTACCATCCATCTAGAGCATGAGGCAGCATTATACACAGGAGGAGCCTGTAATTATTGAGGGAATCAGATAAGGCTAATTAAAAATAAAATAAAATAGGTTGACCAAACAGACACAACAAAGCACAAGTTGTTGACACCCCTTTCCTGGGTAAATGATTCAGAGTCTGCAGTACTAGCCAAGTCAAGGCAAGAGCCTACTTCCCAAGCTGGCTCAGTGTTCAATACCACTGCACTACAAAACAACAAACAGAAAACTGAGCAAGGAATGCCCAGTTAAAAAGAATAATCACTTCCCTCAATCTATCAGTCGTGTTTCTGCTGACGCTTCCAAGTTGGCCTTCTCTAATGGCACACTGCTAATTCATGCTTAGCTTATCTAAAAAGATCCCTGGTGTTCTTCAGCCAGTCAGTCCCCAGCTTGTACCATAGCAGTCTTAGTCCATCCCAGGTGAAGGATTCAGTGCTTGTCTTGTTGAATGTAATAAGATCCACTTGAGCACATCCCTCTGGCCAGCTGATGTCCTTGGAAAGGCAAACGTATTCTGGAGCACACCACATAGTTCTCTGTGATCCACAAACTCAAGGAATATACATTCTGTCCCTTCCTCCAGGTTACTGCAAACTACTTCTGAACAAGCATCCAGGTAGAACACAAACATTAACAACTACCCTTTGAGTCTAATCACTGTTTTCACCTTTCTAGCAGTCCACATCCTAACATCCCAATTTGGATACAAGGATGCTGTGGGTGTCTCTATCAAAAGACTTCCTAAAGACAAAGGACACCAACTGCTCTCCCTTATCCAGTTACATCACAGTCATATCATTCCTGTGACTTCACAGTTAGAACAAACTCAACATTCCTAATAGAGAAACTGTGCTAGAAAAAGTATCCATAAAGTATTAAAACAGGTCCTAGTCCTGCTATATTTCCATATAAGGCAACGGGAATGGAAAGCAGACAGCACCTCGGACAACCCAGCAGATACTAGAAATGTGGCAAAACTGGAAGCATTAGATTTAGCCTGGCAGATTATACAATATCCTAACACTCACTGGGAAGGCATTCAGACAAACACTGACCCACCCACAAGTCACAGGAGATGGAAAATTGCACTCAGTTTCCAAGAGTAATACAGCAGGAAACAAAGATCAATGAGGTTTGGCTTGTATGTCAGCCTCCAGTCAGCGGCTGTGATGCTGCTCTACAGTAGTACAAGAAGAAATCTGTCCACGAATACAAGAATAGCCAGTGTGCCTACACTGCTGCATCAAAGCTTAGTAACTTGTCTCCAGCTGAGACCAACAGCTGATGATTAGAGCATAAAAACATGGCAAGTATGTGACATTCCTGCCTCGAATATTCTCCTAACCTACAGGAATCTTCAGCATATGGGTTCCTAGAAACAGAGAAGTAACTTTTCTAAATTACTTGGATCCAATTTAACATAAATCTTAATCCTAACATAAATCTTCTTCCATTTACTACCACAAGAGTAAGTTCCAAACTTCAGTGATATACTGCACAAAATTTCTCCTTTAGCTAACTTTGAGACTATTTCTTGGTAATAATTTCTACTTACTGTCTCATGCAATTTTAGATTTCAAAGAACTCCAGTGCATTCTTCTTCAGTGTGGAAAAGACTAAAATCATGGTCTGCTTAGCTGTTTCCCAAAGGGATGTGGTTCCAAACTCCCATTCCAGATGCCTTTTCTAGTTGTGCTGCAATAGGACCAGAGCTTCAGCCAGTATTAAAGATGAAGCCAAAGATTTCCAGTGTCACACAAAGGTTTTCATTTTTGCTTTACATTTCTAATAATTCCTATCATTCCATTTCCTTTCAAGTCACAGGTGAGCTGCAGGTTTTCATGAGGCCATGATGTTTTGCTTTAGTGAAAAACATGAGTTTAGAAACCAACCCATACATGTAAGGCTCACTCACATCAACCCCATTTGCATCACCTTGAATTACATTTTGGCTGCAAGTTTTTCTGCTCAGTCTCTCAATACTGCAGGGTCTGTCTCTAGCTCCCTGCAGTTGGCATTTACTCTGTGATCTCAAAGTAACTGTTAACCATCTTTCTGATCTCATTGTATGGCTCATTTTCTAAATCATCTGTGAACACTGAACGGTATGCTAGAGCTACAGCTAGCCCCTGAAAGACTTCTTCCCAAACCTTTGCTCAGGAGCTTTGCAGGCCTGTAGTGGAACATATATGAATAGTGACTTTCAGCAGCCTGACAGGAACATGGCCACAGTGCTTAAGTGAGGAGGAGAAACAGCCCACAATAAAAGTAATACTAATCCCCTCACTGATAAAAGTCTCCATTTCTTTCTTCTACAAAAAGAAACACAGCTTTGTCTTCGTAAGGATTGATACCAAAAATTGTTATTATGCTCTGAAAATTATTGTAACAGTTTGGGTTTACAATCCCACATGGTCCTGCTACAGGAGACACTCTGGAAATTGAAGAGTTAAGCAGGAATGGCGTGGGGTTAGCATGGATTAACCAGACTTTTCTGGAAGAGATGCTGTCAGCAAATGGTTCTCCTTCAATACTGTAAGGTTATGTCACCTAACAGGAAGCAAAACACTCTGGATGTGACCCCACAAAGGTGCACACCAGAGCGTGGGTGCTGTGCAAGGGCTGGGGAAGGGGCTGACTCCAGCAGCGCCCAGCCCAGCTGCTGGGGTGACTCTGGCTGGCACAGGCACACACACATTTCTGCAGACTCTCTTGCATTTTTGTTCTTGGCAAGCCAGAGCAGCTTGGGAAATATTTGCAGGTCTGGCTATTTAAGCAGGCGCAGCAGAGCAGGGAGCACGCAATCATTGCCCAAGACTGGCTCACAGCATTACTGCTGCTGGAGGGGGAAAAAAAAATCCTCTCCATAATAACAGTTTTGCAGCACCCCAGCTATGCTGGCCATAGCAGTTTGCCACCCAGCTGAATGACAGCAAAGCAAGGGCAAACATGCTATTTTCATACCTTCTTTTCTTTTTTTCCCCCAAGCCATACTGACACATGGACTCTGCGACAAAACGAATGCTACTGAAGCCCAAAAATATCTGCACTGAATATAAATATATTATGAAATAGCTTTTAAACTCTGCCCTAAAGCACTTTCTGATTGGCTGCCAATGATGTCACACATCCATAAAGCCCAATAAAAAGCAGGGGTTAACAAGCCTCATTCCTGTGTATGAGCTGCTTGCCGCAGGAGCACAGAGCACTCAGGACAGGCAGGGGTTAACTGCACCATCTCTCAGGTAGTTAAAATCCTCCCACCTCAGGCTTGCCTGTCCAGCAAGCTGCACTGCTGCCCCTGCTCACAGCCTGATCCTAACCCTACTTATCGGAGCACTGTTTGCTTGGGAGAAGCCTTCCTAAAGGAAACAGTAAATCACTGTCAGGTTTTAGGTATTAAACATACTCTCATTCATGGTTAGAGCAATTAATTTGGCCTTATCTAGCAGTTGTGATCTTACATTTTGAGTAAAAGGTGAGCTTAGTATCCTTTCTAAAGAGGAACTTGACCTTCAGTCCTGTTTGAATAAACTGTTATTAAAGCCCCAACAAAACTAAAATCCAGAGTTTTACAAACTCAAACCCCAATGCCAGAAATATCAACTAAGCCTGCAGAACATACTATTTTGGCACCAATTGCTCAAAGAGTAAAAATACATTAACTCTTGCTGTGCATTCATGCTTAAGGTTGCCTGACAAGGAGCACTGGTTTGCAAGTTCAGGCAGTTTCAATAAACAGAGCATTTCATGCAGAAAGAAATCTGCTAGGTAAAACACTAAGCCTATATGATGCTCAATTACCAGTAACCACTATTTGTTTCTTACTAAGAATATAATTCTTGGAGCTGGCGCAGTTTCAAATGTTATTAGGTAGCTAGCATGTGGTGTTGTAGTAAGGAGTCTTCTGCACAAACTGAAAATACACTGAATTTTATCACCCTATTCGAGGCAGTTTTGCTGCCAAATGTAGGCTAATTTATATTTAGCAGCCTATTTAATAGTTTGCACTCGTATTTCCAAAGCAAGCACAGAAGCAGACCATAGCAAAATATTAAAATGTTGCCTGATTCGCTACATAAAACTTTATTTGTTTTTCAAATCCTTGTCTAAGGTTTAGGGACATTCAATAGAAACGAAGCTGCAAGCTACAGGGTTCACATATGGAGCTGCTATAGGGTATGGTATCACTGCAGCGCTCAAAGCAGAATCGCGATGTAAGAGAAAAAGCTATGTATTGCCATCTACTATTACCCCTCTGTCTTCTCAGTTTCATATTAATAGCACAAAAATGCTAAAATCAGTCAAAGGAAAACAAAACCAAACAAACCCAACCAACCCACAAGCTCAGTGTCTCAAACCCTCATGCTTTCCTCGATTACTCCTAAAGGATCCCTTTACCACTGAACCTCAGCACATACCATCAAATATTTCAAGTGGAACAAATTCATTAACTTGTAAACATGACTTAACTAACTGCAAGCCAGTGACAGAAACCTGGAGCACCGTTAAATCAACTTCAGGCAGGCACTGCATTTCATGTGTTAATACTTGCCATCTGCTCATGTTGCATTTTTTACCACAAGAAAAAATATGTGACTGCCGAGTAAAGACACTTTAAAAAGGAAAGGAAGAAAGAAAGAAAGAAAGAAAGAGGAGAAACCTGACCTCACTTAGCCATAAACGAGGAGGTTATTTATTTTACTTCTTTTTTTTTTTTTTTTTCTTTTACAGAGGCACACACACTCTCTACTGAAAGCAGCAGACCCTATGTGAAACAGTCCTTTTAGCTATTGCTGCCTTATAATAGCTACACTAGGAAATCTTAAAGGAAAAAAATAAATAAAGTGCCTGTGCATGTTTGGTACTCCAGACAGCGAGAAATTTGCCTCAGGGAGAAACACTTTGTGAAAGAGGTGGGGGAAGGGTAACATGCTGGTAGACAGAGAGCATAAGGGAAGCAGCGCAGAGCCTGTGCGAGCGCTGGGGAGACTCAGTCGTAAACCTTACTCGCTGTGACTCCTGGAGGCTCAGCCCAGCAGAGCACCTCGCAGCCACACAACCATTACATCACCCGCAGAACTGCCTGCTGGCCACAGAAAATGGCCCAGACAGGAAGAGAAGGATACCAGCAGATGAGATGTTTCTCCACTTTGTGAAACATGCGATTTAAAAACTTTTTCTTTTTTTTTTAAATATATATAATTAGGGTTTATTTGTTTTTCATTTTAAAAAGTCCTAACTTCTTGCTCTCTTAAAAACTAAAAGGAGATCAACATTTTTCAGCAGTTGGACTCAATGATCTCAATGGTTGGACTTAATGATCTTAAGAGATACTTTCCATCCAACCAAAACAATTCTATGATTTTGCCCCAACAGCTGGGCCTAGGACTTAGAGCATGCCAAGACTTGATGGCATAAGCTTTGACATAGTTTTGGCCAAAATGGTATTTCACTTGATGTTCAGTAATAATCCTAAAGAGCACTCAAGCATTTCAGAAATGCAAGTGACAAGGAATTTGCTATGGCACTGGGTCACCAAGGAATAAACATTTCTGGTCATGTGCCCTGAAGTTCTGCTTAGATGTTGCAAAGAGAAACACAAAACTAAATTGTCAGATCTGCATTTGTGCCTTTGAACAGCTGTCACATTTAAAATGGATGCTTATAAAGAAAGCATCCAATGAACTAGTTTGCTGGGTCACATCTACCACTACCATGCCAGATACACTGAGCAGCAGGTCCTGACCTAAATGGGCAAATTCAAAGGCACGTTTCTTTACAGAAGTTCTCAGGACACATGGTGATGATGCAGGAGATGGAAACCTGTCCACTGGAGGCTGGACAAAACCTTTTCACCAAAGCCACTACACAGTAACTGTGCCCTGGTTGTAGCAATAGTGTCAGTGCGTGAAACTTGAAACTGTGACTTCTGGCAAAAGATCTCTCTCACCACTTCCTATTGCCAGCCCCTAGAACTATTTTACCTTCATAAAAATACAGCCCAGTGTAATTTCTCTGGATGTCACCTTTCTTTGGGTGTATTGCCAATGTATTGCCTCCCATGATTTGATTTTGGTGAAACTTTATTAGCTGCTGGGATCCTATTCCCGATGACTGGAAATGGAGGGGAAAAAAAAACCTAATACTGTGGTCACAACCAAAAGAAACAAATATCAGCCTATGTCACACAACTGAAACCAGGACACTAGCAGGATATATTCATGCTGCAAAAATTTGAACATAAGGCATTCTTTACAGTGGAAAAAAAAAATCATCTGGTCCCAGATCCTTTATATTTAAAATTCAAGCATTTTTACTTCCACCCCAGATCTTTCCTCTCCACAAAGGAGCCCAGGTGTTTCTTGAATTCACTGAGAATTTCCAACACTTCACTCATTCTCACATTAATGAAACCCATATGTTTAAGTATTGCTGTGCCCAGTTCCTTCCTTACCACCCTTTCCCTGAGATTTGAATTAGTTTTGTGAATAACCTTCCCTGTACTAAAATAAGTTGCACAGATTTTACTAATACCTTTCATAATTTTGAAGACTGCTGTAGATCACTTATTTACTTGAGACAGTTTTGATGCTAGGAAACAAAGATGGGACATTTCTCCTCCTGCAACAGTCAAGTTCCTATTTTTTAAAAGTATATCGGACCCGGATTACCTCTTTTACAGCTACCCAAGAACGAGTGTGGCACTTGCATTAAGACAGCTGCAGTGATTTTCAACCCCAGCTGGCTTCTCTGCCTCTTCTCCAGTGCCTCTCTGCACTGCAAAAGCAACCAGTAAACCTCCCCAGTCAACAGCCCAGTAAATGGAAAAAAGTGAAACTTTGGTGTCTCTTTACTTTAACATACCAACAAAAGATCCATCCACCGTTACCTTTGTCACAAGAGCTTGGCCCCCCACTTCACCTGTTTGACTTCTAGTCACTGCCATTTCACCACTGCTCTGCAATACAGGTATTGATTCTAAGTGCATGTAACAGTTACCAATGCTCTTAGGTGATGTGTAACACTTTTAATAAAGATCCCAAACAAAACCCAAGTGGAGGAAGTATGAACCACCACCACCAAGACATAAGCAGTCATCAGGAAAATGAGTCACAGAGAGGGCCAGTGGAGTCCCCCAAAGCACTTCCATCTGTGTCAGTCTCTAGGAGAAGGCAGAGGTACTGAAAATGAGTTGATAAAATACTTTTAAAAGGTGGGGGTGTCCCAAGTGAAAACATCTACGTGGCAGCATAAAGAGATGGAGGAAAGCATAGAGGAAGCGGGGAGTTAATTGGACATCTGTGTGAAGCTGGGGGAGGGCAGACAGGAAGGCAGTAATGAACTCCATAAGCAGACGGTGCTACAGGGCTAGAGAGAGACTCCAGCTTTACTCAAAGAAGTAGAATCCACATTTGTCAGAGTATGCCTGTGTAAAAATTACACCTTCTCAGGGACCTTGCTTACCCAGGGCATTTTGGAGGAGAATAGGCAATTTACTAACAGCAGTGTGGCCTTCAGCAGCTCTGTGGTCATTTGTTAAAAGGAGAAAGGGGGGGGGGGGGGGGAAATGTCACCAGCGGCTGAAACTTCACTTTACCTCTCGCCTCAGAGATTAGCTCAAGTAGCTCAGTGAAAGGTAAGACACAGACTGACTGCGCAAACAACGGCCCTCTGCATGAGTTGAGAGCTATACACACACTTATGGCTAATTTTCTTTGAAAGTATTTATACAGGATTCAGATCTTTATTTAAACCTAAGGATAGCTTCTTTAATTTGAGGATGCTGGAGCACTGGAACAAGCTGCCCAGAGAGGCTGTGAAGTCTCCTCTGGAGACTTTCAAAACCCACCTGGGCTTGGTTCTGAGCAACCTGATCTGAGTAATTTGGCTTTAGCAAGGGGTCTGGACTAGATGATCCTCAGAGGTCCTTTCCTTTCCAACTCCCTCCATTCTGTAATTTCCCTGCCTTTGTATTTTTTTCACCTTATCTATATTACCTTATTCACCTTAATCTATTCAGCCAGAGTGTTCCAGCAACTGTCCCTTTCTTAAAGGCACAGCCTAAAACGGTCACAAAATGTATATCCATAAAGAGTCAATCTGATTGACAATAGGGGTGATGCATATAAGCATTGCTTCTCTTTGAGCATCACCTTAGGATACTGGGAAAATCTGCAAGTTTTCCATATTAAAAAAGCCTAATCAGAATCAAAATCCCTTTCCAAAATTCCTTCATGCCAATTTCATCCAAATTTGAACACAAATTACTCTGTATGGAAAATCCAGAGCATGGATTCTCTATTTAAACTTTTTTACCAGGTCATATTAAGCTTCTTGGGTATTGTACCAGTTTAGTCTTGGTCATCTGTTCTTCTGTAATCCTCTACGGACTTCAAGTGAAAAAAACTGAAGTGTTAACTATACTTGAGCAAACAAATTTCACGCAGAAGAGAGTCTTTGACTCAAGGGTTCCATGGACACTTCAATGTAGTGCCAGGTCATACTACAGCTTTATGGTAGGACCATAATAAACATTTTATTTCTATATGCCTCCAGTTCCCATCAGCCAAATAGTGCATCTGTTTGGTGTGTTTACCCAGAAGGCAGCTTGAACCTAGAAATTATGTCAATGTGCTTCAAGATTCAGCATCCCCATCTTAGCTAAGCCCTCCAGCCCTCAGTATCAATTAGGAATTTATTTTACATTTTTTTCTTAAAGTAAAATGTTTGTAAATGGAAAATCATTTTAAAGGTCAGCTTTGTGTATGTGTAATTAAAATAGGAACAAAATAAACACAGAAATGTTTGCTTTTGTCACACTGAGACCACAATTTCTGCAGACATTCCTCTGATGAGACACCATCACAAAAGTATATATTACATGGTTACAGAAATAAGTGGAGGCACATACCATACTGCAGGGACAAGAATCCACAGAAATATGGGCAAACAAAGTTCCCAACAGGCTCACCACAACTATGACTGGCAAAAACATAATTTCTCAACGTACTACAATCCATTTGAAATGGTTAACCCTAACATCACCTAATCCACAGTGTGTTTCTTCATCTCAGACAGCACTTAAAATGTAGCTGACAGAGCATAAACTGAAAAAAGCAGCATAATCAAAGGAACCCTGGCACAGGGGAAAGTGTCAGCCTTTTTTAGTAGCAGGATTCAAACAGTTTGGGAAATGTGGTTAATTTAACACCAGAGGTATAAATGGCACACCTGTAACAAAGAAGCTGGGATGCTGTCAGAAAAATCCAGACAAGAAACTCTACTAAGAAAGGGACCCAACAACTCCTATCACAATATGCTGCTCTGCTGGCCTTCAGGCATTCATACTAGAGACAGAGCTCTCAAGTTTTAGCTTTTGTTATCTTATTGCTTTTGGTGTTTTTAAGAATGGAGAGCTGTACGGCACCAGTTAATGAAGAGAAACCTCAAACCACTGGGACTGTGAACAGTATTTTACATGCTTTGTTTTGTAACAGTCAGTGCACAATGTTGAACAATGTATGGAACAGCAGAACCTCATATGGAAGAGAGAAATGCAAGTGCAAACAGATCTGATACAACTGAAGACACTGATGCTGCCCCAGAAAACAGGCCAGTGCAGAGCTGCAGTCCATAACATGCAAACGCTTCAATCAATAGCGTGAGCAGAGCCACTGCTTGCTGCATTCCTTACAGAGCAGCCAAAAGGAACATCAGAAAAGGGGAGAGAGAAGAGACATTTACTGCTGATTTCATTGGCACCAGCTAATATCTTTCCTGCAACTAATTCACTTTAACTCTGCACAGGGTAACATTACATCAAACATTTCTGAAGGAAATTTTTTCCTTGCCTTTCAGAAGCAAGCATCAAAGCCTAGTAAACCATGTACTGCAGAATATATTTAAAGCTCAGCAATAATAACCAATGGTGCCACTGCAACTGAACTCTGGAGGAGGAGCTCTTCACATGCAGGGGCTGGGGTTCTATTTTCTGGCACAGATTATACCAGCTTACAGAAGGCAGTATTTTACAAATCTTTACATACGTAGCCAGAAGCTTTTGTCAGTGAGATGCAAAAACAGTTCCTATGATAGAAAAGAGATGAGAGCACTAATGATGGTGGCTTTCTGACAAATTAAGTTTTTCTAACTCTTTTTATTTATTCATTTGATCTCAGTACTGGAATTCTGCGACAGGAATTGGCTGAGTCTCTTTCAAAACATAAAGGGCCTAATCTGTTCCCATTAGAGCACAGGAAGTCAGAAGCCAGTCTTAGCACTGATTAATAAAAGCAAGCTGATTGTTATTTTAATATCTTTGTTGTACATAAACTAGAGATTTTTTTTTCCCTGCTACAATTTTAGCATGATGACACAATTACAAGCTGATGTTTTCCCTAAGTGTCACCTGTTTAGGACAAGAGACCCTTTGCACTGACTTCTCTCTACAGAGCAGCACTTACACTCCAGTTTCTCCCATCACTGTGTACACCTGCCTCGGAGCACACGCTGTACAAATCCTTAGTAGCGTGCCACTGTACTATCATGCTTTGGACAGTTTAACAACAACAACATTTCTAGTGCACAGACTTTTTACAGCTACCCTAAGTGCATTCTAACAAATTGGTTTAAGTGAGAACAGGCACTATTTTCTATTTTTGACTTCCATTCAAGCACACTTGAAAACCAGGTAGTTACTGTTAACAGTGCTGTGTGCCTGCTGGATCCCACCAGCCCAAACTCCCCCTTCACCCCCAGCTTTTCTCCTCCTCTCAATACACAGGGCTTCACATGCATATATAGTGTGCAGTGTCCAATCCCCAAGCACTCTCTTCTGCTCCTCCAAACCAGTGGCACTGCTTACATCCAAGCACAGCGTTGCAGCTTCTTTAAGCTCTTTTGCTATACACCAGGCTCAGCAAACTGGCAAGAAACACTGGCTTCACTTTGAGAACTGCATAGCCTTCCACAGAAAGCAGGAGAGTGTGGACTAAAGCCATGGGTAGCTGAAATCTTGACTTCCATGTCTACTGCATTCCCCACTTGATTCTTCCCATTTTTATCTTTCTCAACACAGAACCAGTGTGACCCCTCTGGGGCTTCCAAAACACTTAATGAATCCACTCAAACCAGAATAGAACTGGATGAACTTCAAGCATAGCTGCAGGTAAAATAAGATGAAAACACCCCTGAAGTTCCTAACATTAACTACTTAAGTATATGTCAGGGTTGTTTGGTGGGTTTTGGTGGTTTGTTTGGGGTTTTTTTGGTTTGGTGTCCCCACCCCCAAATATTAAAAAAGTCAGCATTTGAAAATTAATGAGTGTTGAATGTGAACATATTACAACCCCAGTTTTGAAATATTCTGCTCTATTTTCTCTCCTCTCATCCTTCCCATCTGGTATGTTTTAGTAATAATTTAATAAATATTTCTCTTCAAGGCTGTCAGAAAAATCTCATCACATTTTGGAAACATTAAACATTATCATGTGAGGTAAATCAGGACACAAAGAAGTAGCATGACATAGATGTGATCACACATTGTCAGTGGCAAAGACAGTAACAGAAATCCCAATATGTGCTTCTTTGGAGTCTTCAAGGAAAGATCTATAGCAAAGATTGAAGTTGAAACCTAGAGCAAGGTACACTTGAGTATGATCTGCAGAAGTTTAAACAATGCAAAGCCTCAATATAGGAAGGAGTTCTTATTCCAGTTATTTCTCTTTGTTAAGATTTATTTGTGGAAGTTCAAACTCAGCTGGTTGTCTTCTACATTAAGCAAAACCTTAACCCCACATAACTGCTGATTCCTTCTGAGCCTTCCTTTCTCAGAGGATGAATCTATCATCAGTCTACAGAGACTGCCACCAGAAGTCTGTGTCTGCTTCCACACTTTACACTGGTAACCACTGAAAAGAAATGTTAACTCAGATGCTTTAGTCAGTGTAACTCATCAAAAGCTTTGGCTCTTAACTGAGCTCAGATGAACTAATGAAGAAACCCCACAGAACGCTTCATGGCCCGTTATCAACTTCTCAGTTCTATTTGTCAGAATCTACCCCAGGTACCCAGAAAAATCATTAGCCAAGACAAGAAAGCAAACCCCACCTTAGATAAGCAGCTTTTGTTCTAGAGATGACAATATTAATAGAAGGAAAAGGACAACAAAAAGGCCCCAAATAAATAAATAAAATCTACCCAATGTGTGCTTTCCCTCCCTCTGACTTGCACGGCATTTTTTGGAGGATGTGATTTTACAAGCCTTTCCCTGCAACTATGACAAGGGTTAAAAATGACTCTAAAAGTCAATATTTTACAAGATTCTCAGCCAATGACATTGAAAGAAAATTTCTGGCTTTAAGAAAACACCAGATATCACAAGATGCATGACAAAACAGCAACATGCAGCTTGCTTTTACTGGCTTTTTTGAACTCCACATGCCGAAGTTTGCTAAAATAGATTTCCTGTCCTTTCTCCACGATTGCTGAACCCCATTCAGCCAGGGCACAGATAACATCTTTGGATAAAAGATTTGAAATCACAGCTTCCCCCATACAAAGTTGAAGCTTTACCAAAGAAAAGCTTTTCTTCCACAGAGCTGCAAACATCACAAGAGACAGTTGGTTCCTCTATTCTGCTCCCTTAGGAGGTGTTTTATTCTTGCAACCTGTCAGGCTTACCCAGTCATATTTGTAATTTATATTTAGTATAAGGCTGCTTCTTTTCAGACCACCTCTCGATATTGCTAACACAAAGAGTGAATTCTGATTATTCACTTTGCTCCCACAGATTAGACACCTTTCCCAGTGTTACTGTGCACTGGAGGTCCACATGAAACAACTTTCTGAATACCCGAAAAGCACACCAAAAGATGAAAACCAAATATCACAGGATTATGCTGCACCTTGAAATACAATTTTCAACCACTGAGATTTCCCTTACATTAAAATGGCTTCCTTGTTTCATCATCATCAGAAAAAACTTAGCTGAAATTAAATACACACAAATGCTCTTCTTGGAAAGGGGGCTCTCAGAACTTTTACCCAGTCCCATTGAGGCTCTGGAGAGAAGCTCCACAAGTTGGATACTACCATTTCAGAAGTTAAACTCATCTACAGAAATGGTCAGGACAGTCCTAATTCTGAAATGGCAGAAGAGACCAAAAGGGCATCTCTGCAATGATAGCCTACAGAAGCAGGGTGAAGAGATGGATAACTAGAAAGAAACAGATTTGGATTGAGCAACAGAAACTTGGATGGATGGCAGGGATCTTACTAAGTTTCAAGCACCAGTCAAACCAACAGGAATGCATACTGGTATGCATTCCACTTCTTGGAAGAAAATAAGGAGCGAAACATAATGGCAGAAATACAGAAGGGACAAAAGAAAGCAGGGAGGTAGCTGAGAGTAGAACAGAGATACACTAGGACTGAAAACACAGTAAATATCACATTAAGATGGAGAGGAAAGGGAGGAGGAGATGAGTTCAGAAAAGGCTAACTGGGAATTGTGATGAGTTGCTGGGGAAACAACAGATTTCGAGAATGACCTGGGAACTTAGAGATGGAAAACAGAGTGTAAAGGTAAGGGCTGTGAAGATATTCTTGGAAAAGAACAGGGACAGAAAGGGTGAAGAACACATAAAGCTTCCTCAAGTCCACATCAGATCTCATTATCCCTGACTCTTAACATTCTTATCCTATCAGCAAATATTGCTAGGACTCGCTGAAAGAGTTCTCACCCCCCTCTAGTGCTCACCCATGGATGACTCTACAGAGCAATTTTGACATAATTGACATAAAAACAAAGACTAAATGGAACAATCTCTGCCTGTGTCTCTCACCGCACAATAATGTATAAGAAGCTTTCTATTTGCATACACATACAGAGAGAAAATGCCTTCATTTGAGAGCAAAATGTAGAGATCTTCAGAAATTACTGCTGGATCTATTCAGTGCCAGAGCAGCACCTCTTGCAAAAAAAATATACTGAAAAATGTAAACAATGTAAAAAATAATTCCCTTTACAGAAACAAACTGCAGCTAGTTCTCTTACACCACTTGAAATGAATAACTGAATCTTCTGCTGTAAGGTCACATTTGTTACCAAGAAGGTACTCCACATCGCTTTTCCATCTGCTGGAAGCAACTTTAAAAATACTCACGTTTTTAAATGACGAGGCACTTGCACACTGAAATAATTTGCAAACAGTATTAAGAAAGGTGCCTTGGCTCTCCTCTGCTTCAAGCACTTGCTCTTTTAGGAAGGAAACGTGGTGCGCAACCATTTTAACAAATGCCTGTGGACAAAGGAGAAACACCTAATGAAAATTAAAAGCACATGGCTGGGTTTCACCATTATCCTCACTTAGAGATCAGAAGTCAAAGAAAAAGCTTTAACAAGATTCCAGAGTGCACTATTGCTAATATAAATAGCCAAAGGGCACATATGCAGGAGTAGACCACAGATGTTTATAACCATAAGAACCACCACTGGTCATGACCTAAGGCTAATTCTTTTCCTTACCAAGGGGCAAACTTTTGCTCCTTTTTCAGCATACAGAATATGAAAGCACTTGGCTTGCACAGTGCCTAAAGATCTGGCAACATTTCAGCAGTGAGGCAAAAATCCCTTCAGAACCCACAGATAGACTGCTACTACTGGTGGGAGTGAGAAAGTGGCTGAAGGGATGGGAGGAGGTAGACAGCAGAGGAAAGGATAACAGGTGATTTTAGCTGAAAAAGGTCAGGAGCTATTGACCTACACCATACACAAGTACAGCTTCAGTTGAAATTTGGGCCATAAGGAAAAGCCAGCTAGGATGATCACTGTATTTATTTGCCAGAATACTGAACAGTTTGTGAAGAGTTTTGATTCTCTCTATTAATGAGTAAGCTTCACTATTTGTTTTTTTGGTTGCTTTTTTGAGAAGTTGGGCACTGCCCATAGAGACAGTGAGGTTGAACAGGTGAATTAACTGCCAAAAATATACCAGTGACAACACCAAACCCAGCAGATCTCATCCTATATAATCGTTACACAACAGTCCTTTCATTTCCTACTCTTGGGAGTACAAGTTAATTTCTCCCTTGAAAATCCCCATAGCTGCTAAGCTTTACATTAAAAAGTTCTAATTAAAATATTAACTACGGCTCAAATTGCCAGTTTAATCTTGTGCTTTCAGCTTACTACCATTCCAGCTGGTAATATCAGGGAGAAAAACTGATTCCTAGCCATCAAGGTATCATCCTCCCCTGATAACCAAAAAAAAGCTGCTGCATTTGTCAAGGGTGATCTGTAGCCTAGCAAGACCTGGTGTTTTCTTCATATTACTATGTCCCTACAGCTCTGCTAAGGAAATGGAGTCAGGGAGAAGGTTTTATTCTCTTCCCTGTATTAAAGGGAAAAAAGCAGTAAGGAGTTATGTTGCTTAACACACTTTTGGCACAAGTAATCGCTTAGAGCTAATTCTATTTTCCTGTTCAAAGACAAAAACACCCTCACACAATCCCCTCAAAATCCCAAATACCCATAAGCATGGAATTTGCAAAAAGACCTAAATGGGTGAGAGACTTCCAGAAACAGTTGGTTTGGAAAATGAATCAGTTAGCCATGCCCACAGTCCCAGCTTTGTCCACTAGAGTACAGCCAAATGGTCAAGTACACTGAGAACCTGCAAGCTGGTTTTTGGACTGGGGGACAGGTTTCTAAACAGATTAACAGCTGACTCTCACTTTTGTTCTAAAATGCTTTCTCTCAATTCCCTGTCTGACACTTTTTCCTGGTGCTGTGGAAATCCCAAAAATATGAAGTGCCTGTTATCAAATGTAGGTGTAAAAATGCAGACTACAGAAAATGAACTGCATTTAAAGAAGACTTGCTGAAAACCAAGGCAACTGCCCTGCCCCTCCCCAGGTAATAAACCTTACCAGAGGATATTACTTTGTACAGGGGTAAAGCCTGAAGCCTAAGCATTCCTATCTGGATTTAATGCCATAAACACTTGGTTTCTTTCTGACTTTGAGTTAGCTAAAACTGATTTTAAACATTACACAATTTATCTCCTTATGTTTTCATTCTGGTCTCCCAGAGGCAAACTTGCCTTCAGTTGAGACAAATTTTAACATACTGCTTAAATATGGTGAGGACATCATCTCAGTGAGTCATGCTGGCTTCCCTCCTTCAGGATACAACAGACACCAAACCAGACACCACAGAGCTCAGAAATCTCACTACTACTACATAAGACAATGGTCAACAACTTATAATTGGTATGTCCAGCACTGGATGCAACTTGAATTTCTGAAGTTGTAAGTGGTTTCGCAGATACTCCTTCAAGTCACAAACCAAATCAACATTATAAGCATTATTAGTAACATAAAAACCACAACTCATGTTTTAATTTACCATTAGGAACTGTAGAATGCACAGCAATAAATTAACTCAGCAATACTCCAAACCCATAAACACTTCTATGTGCTGAACCATGGCTAAACATACTGATTTTAAAACAAACATAAGACAATAGAGAGCCATAAACATGTGAGTGCTCCAATGGACAGTTAACCTATAAGCCACAATAAAAGGAAGGGTGTGAATTTTCTAACACAATGAACAAACCTCTAATTTATCAACTTTGGCATAGACATGGTTCATTTCCATCACTTTGCCTTTAATGAGAGGAATGGTCTCGTCCAGGATCTCTGATGTATCACTTCTAATCTGCAGGAAAAAAAGTATCTCACATGAGGACAAGTCTTGAAGACAAACACTACACTAATTTTTTTCACCTCACTATTTTTGTTTCACATGAATATTTAAAAAAAAACCAAACACAACCTATACAGAAAGGATGTTAAAAGACCCTTCTGCAGTATATTCTAAAGAACAGATTGGGAAAATAACTTACTTTCTCAAGTAATCCATGAGACAACAAAAAATAGAACCCCAATAGTAGATAAAAGAACTCTCACATCAAAACTGCTACCAGACACTTCCCTCTTCTCCCCAAATTTCCACACTACTCCTCTCAAAAGATCATCTGCTTTCTATGATGAAATGCTACACCATGATGAATAATGATGGATTTTCAATGAAAATTGCCTCTATACTATCCATCATGATTTGGTTTTATTGGAGAAAAACTGACACTCACTACTTATCAAACAGCTTTTGGAAAGTCAGAGCTTTGAGTACAGCACCACTTCTAGTGCCTTGCCTTCAACAGAGGCTCAGGACTGGAACTCTCAGGAAGGCAAGAATCCTCACATATTACAGCTAGGCACCTCAGAGAAAGCTTCTGCTTCCTGGTTCCTGTCAGTCTTCGTAATACATACAGGAAGATTATTTTATTACTCTTATTATTACCCAATATATCCAACTTTGCGTATGAATATTACCTGAAATCCTGCTGAATGTTGTATTAGCAAGAACTACCCAATTTGTTACATAAACAACTGCCAGTGCTTTGTTGGGTGGCAGCAAGATACACCTCCAAACAAAGCACTACAGCTAATGGAATGTACAAGCCAAAAATGATGGACAGGACACAGACAGGGAAGGGCTCTCTAAAGTGAACAATAAAAGCAGAGCCAAGAAAACCTCCACTAAAACACCCAAACAGGCATTCCATTTTGTAAAACAGAGCAGCAACACATTGACAAAAGAAATAAGAATGGCAGCTGAGCTCGTTTTTATCCAAGTTTTCTCTCTCAACTGCAATGGAATATAGGAGGTCTTGGTTCACTTCTGCATTACAGCTGTCCTGCCTACAATTATAGAATAGAATAGAATAGAATAGAATAGAATAGAATAGAATAGAATAGAATAGAATAGAATAGAATAGAATAGGACAGGACAGGACAGGACCAGGTTGGAAGAGATCTTTGAGATCATCACGTCCAACCCATTATCCAACACCATCTAATCAACTAAACCATGGCACCAAGCACCCCATCAAGTCTCCTCCTAAACACCTCCAGGGATGGTAACTCCACCACCTCCTCCCTGGGCAGCCCATTCCAATGGGCAATCACTCTTTCTATGAAGAGCTTCTTCCTAACATCCAGCCTAAACCTCCCCTGGCACAGCTTGAAACTGTGTCCTCTTGTTCTGGTGCTGGTTGCCTGGGAGACCAGCCCCCATCTGGCTACAACCACCCTTCAGGTAGTTGCAGACAGCAATAAGGTCTCCTCTGAGCCTCCTCCTCTCCAGGCTAAGAAACCCCAGCTCCTTCAGCCTCTCCTCATAGGGCTTGTGCTCCAAACCCCTTATCAGCTTTGCTGCCCTCCTCGGGACACGTTCCAGCAAGTCAATATCTTTCCTAAACTGAGGGGCCCAGAACTGGACACAGTACTCACTGGACTTAAAGAACAGAAAGGAACAAGGATCCCTTACAAAGGAGATTTTTATTTCAAAGATTGGCCTAGAAGATACTCTTCCCTCAACTTCACAGAAAAGACTAAGAGTCTAGAGTTAGTCTAATACTGCAGGGAATCTTCTGGGCACTGTGAGATTTAATCCAGAACTGAGAAACAAGCATAAATGCCTGTTCTACGTAATTTAATCCATGGATCATGCTTTATAAACTCTACTATTTACTTCAATATTTTACTGATGATTCTATGACTTACTTGTGTGGGGCTTTATTAAGCAGTTGTGTATTTAAAAGGTGAGTATAAACAAAGCCATAAACATGACCCAAAGTAAGATTTCATATTTTCATTACCAGAATGAGTACATGCAGATCAAATGCTTTTACTGTACTAGAACTGTTCTCTCACAGGAGATCACACAGACAGACCACAAGAGTAGTAGCTTTCTACTGTAAGCAACCCAGAAGTATCTCCTGTCTTACTGGTCTCAGCACTACATCCCCAAACAGGTAAGTAGACACTCCCCTCCAGCTGTAGCACAGCTGTATACACAGACACACTCTGTTTTCTCTCCAGTGCTTTACATCCAACAGAAAACAAGCACAGACACTTGGGAAGGGTCCCTGTGAACGGAGCCAGACTTCAATTTCCTACTGTTAAAATAAAAGCACAAAATTAATACATAATGAAGGAGCCAAAGCAGATGAAATCCAGGTTTGTGCTATTGAATTCTTTTGGGTCCATGGCAGGCAAAAACCTCCTCCTCTATTATAAAGCACATGTGAAAAACAGATTGGTGATCTCAGGTGAAGTTCATATGCAAGCGGACTACATCAGATTAAAATCTGAGCCTGAAATTCCCAGAGGTAAGGTAACAAGCTTGTTTGCTAATATTGGTCTCAGAAAGGACTAGGGGAAAGCCACTCTTAACAGCTAAATGCTAGATAACAACAAGAAATACAAACACAGGTTGGGACAGAGAAAAAGGGACATGCTGTAAAGACACAGTACAAAAACTATCAACACAGCAAGGACAGTCAGATGTGGAACAAGTCTAAACCACCTTTCTTTGAGGGTAAAAGCTAATGACCAATACAAGACACAGGAGAGCTGATCTTCCAGCAAGCTGCCTGTGATGAGAGGAAATGATATGCAAATATGATTCAAGAAGTCATTCTGCAGCAGTCTGCAGAACCACAGCGACAGAGGAGTTCAAGAGGAGTCAGCACATAACAAAGGGAAACGATTCTCTCGGTACAGCAACCTCTCACGAGCCAGAAAAAGCAGGACTGGACTGAACCCCCAGATTATAAACCAAGATTTATTTCCCCTTGGGCAATGTATTTTACTTTATCTTGCTGAGGATTTAGCTGAGTGCTCAGCAAAAGAGCACAGGAATCCATGAAAAAAGCCTGTATTCCTCTTACTAGATTTTGCTATACTCATTGGAGGAGGTGGTGAGGAGGAAACGTTTGAGCTTTGTCTTCCAGTTGAAGTCAGCAAGATTAAGCCAAAGGAAGCAGCAAACTAACAGCACCAAAAATCAGTTAGGAGACAGGCTGCACAAGCAATATATGAATTAGAACACAAACCATAAACAACACATTGAATGCAAGGCAGGGGACCTGATCCTTGCATATAATGGAGTTTAAACCATATCCATCAAAGGAGCACAGATTTGTTAGTTTGCATTTGGTAAAAAGCTTGTGTTCTGGTTTTGGTGTTTGTTTGTTTTTTGTTGTTTGTTTGGTTTTGTTTTTCAGGAGAAAAAAAAATATTAGCTCAGGTCTCAAGTCAATATCACAGGGATTTTTTTTTTTTTTTAAAAAGATCTCTCTATATTCTTTTTTGGTCTTTGATTCCCTCTGTTAACACAGAGAAATATAAATGGAACACGAGTAAAAGTGACCACTGTAAATCAAACATCTCTGTGGTCAGGAAAGAGAAAACTGAGGTTAGTAGGTTCCTGAGAAGTTAATCAAACTCTAACCACAGCCAACCAAGCAAAACAGCCTCTTCCTCTCTTTTCGCAGTGATAAAACCAGATTTTACACAAAGGCCTCAGGGAGAAGGTTCCCAAACTGTAAACCCGTAAGACAAAGATAAGCAGTTAGCAGCTGGTCCGAGGAACCATAACAAAGCAAGATTTACAAACACATCATTTCCTTGTGGCAAGTTCTGAAAGAAGGCTCAATGGCTTAAGAAGCTGTGGTTTTACAAACTGGTGAGTCTGCTGGGGTATCAACATATGGATTTCAAAAAACAGAGGAGTATCAAAAATGAGCAGAGATTTCATATCTATCCAGTCTTTCTTTTCAAGGATTAGAAGCCAAAGAAATTAAAGTAGTGAATTTCTGCATATCATATGTATGTCAAAAGAAATATGATTTTTCAGTCATGCTTTAGGATATCCATGAAGCACAAAGAATCTTATCTAAAAGGTAACCAGCTACAACCCTGGGAAACAATAGAACAGCATATACAAAAGTCTGCTTATTACAATGACTTTTTTTTGCTTGTGTGTCACTGGTTCAAATCATAGTTCAGTTAAAAATAACAATTTGACAATTATACTTGAAAGGCTCTAAAGCCACTTAAAAGCTATTAATTTGCTTTGTTGAAGTCGGTGCCCTAAGGAAGGCAGCAGAAAAAAATAAGTGGCACTAAAATTCTTCTGCCACAATCTTTCCATGGCACGTGCGAGGCATGCTGAACTGTATTTACATTGGCACTGTAACTCACCTACTGTGCAAGTGTCCATTTTAAATGCTGTGCCATGGTCTGCCTAGCCAGGTACGAGGGTATGACAGTGGAAATAGCATTTTGTCTTCCTTGCACCAAGGATCCAGGTTTTTCCTTATTGCAATATTCAAATATATGCATCAAGAGTCCTTGTAAGTGAAACGCAGCAGCACGCTCTAAGGATAAAAGCCAGATCTCTTTATGTGAACACATTCCTGAATGCCCAATTGGAAAAAAGCAAGATTCCCCTTGCCTTTTGGGTTGTTTTTTTTTTTTGGCATAGACAAAAGACTAAATTATTGCTAGGCACAGAACTGGAATCAGTTCAAATACTACATTATATTTATCAGATTCCCAGATACCACTTGATGTGCTGCTGAAAGGAACCTTACATTGTAGGTAGTGGAGAGAAAGCCACAGGAGCAGCAGTGCTTTGATGTTCCCAGATAAGGTCAATAATCTGCATACTAGGGAATTATTCACAACCTGCAGGTTGTGCAAAAAAATGTTTTCAGGGGCAATGCAAAGATAGTGTATTGAAACTAGGTTAGTGGATTTTGTAGAAAAGCTTGGCAAGAGAAATCTCACAGGAGGTTTTAAAGCTCAGTGGATCCAGCTGAATGAGCTAACCTGCTTCCCTGAACTGGAGACAAAAATGTAAGGTGCATGCCTGATTGATGAGACAAAGCATAAGGTACATACAAAACCTTAGCACCAACTCCCAAACAGAACTGAGTGAATGAACTCAATAAATCAGAATACAATCATCAGTGAAGAGCTATTGATTCAAACCACTTGCTTTGAGCAGGAGACGTCAGATCACTGAAGCAATCATCACATTTCAGGATTGAACTCAAAGGAATTTTTTGGCCCAAGAAACCAATCCCTTGTATTCTACATTTTGCACTGACTAAATGTGCCATACCAGAGAATCTAAAGCCGACAAATGGAAGCCAAGATGTGTCAAAAAATAGACTGTATCCCTAAGGTTCACATGCTCCTTTACAGCTATTTTTATCAAAAGATGAATGGAAAAATAACTACTTAAATAGCCATTAATACAGAACCATTCTTACAGGGCAGCTATTTCTCCTTTTAAGTCCCCTAATAACCATGTGACGCCTTGGTGAGCCAAGCTTTTGTTTCTTTCCACTGTATGTCACTTCCTTCTGGAAGCAATGATGCCTTCTCTCCACAAACAAGATATGCTAATAACAAAAGCAGAAACCTCTGATAGAAGTTTAAAAACAAAAAAACCAAAAAACAAGATTAGTAACTGGCTATATTGCTGACTGATTTGCTGAGAATACTTCTCTTGTGCAGAACTCACATCCAAGGTTAAAGAGGGATCTGTTCTATAACCAGATAATAGTAACCATTAGCTAGATGATAATACTTAGCATAAACTCTGTCAAACATGTTAATCTGAGTTTTCAATTCGTAAGAATCACAGAATGTTAGGGGCAGAGCTGTGCAACAAAATAGTAAGTTCCCAAGGAGATGTTGCCTGGTCACTTCTTGCCATTAGAAGTACATTCAGTATGATTAGCAGCCATTATAGTTACCATTGACACATACAAGACGCTTGAAGACAGAAGAAAAATGTTGTGGGAGGTAGTAACAGAAAGTGAGAGTCTGCACATGAGTGACTATAAGAGTAAGTTCTTCTGGGTAAACTGGCACTCTGTGAAACACTCAGAAAGGCTTGAAATGCATTACCAGCCCTTCCACCTAATTTTACATCTTTTAGCCCAAGGAAAGAAGAGTTGAACGCAGAAAGCACGTTCATTAGTTTTACAGGAACACCATAACCCACATAGCCTTTACACAGCTCTACTTATGCAGAAAGCCTGGGGTAAGCTAAATAGTAACATACACCTCTGGCTCTAAATGGTTTATCCCTAACAATTAGGCAGTGACGATGGTGAAGATAATTGGTGTGCGACAAATACTGCAGAGTGTATCAGACACAACCCCATCATTAGTCCTCCCCACTCAGTGATTCCATCTGTATCAACTTCTCTTTATTCTTATAAGCAGAGACAACTAGCTTGTGTTTGCACACCATATAGCACAGGTGGCCTCTATTTATAGCTGGTGGCCATGAATGTTACTGTAATCTCTGCCTGCATCAGCCAGCCTACAGCCACTGTCTCCAAATGGTCCAGCACTGGAGCAGTCCTTTGGAAGGTTTCGTATCACAGCTAAGGTAATGGAAAGGACCATGGAAAATACAGATTATTGAACTCATCTAGAATTTACTGGTGAACTCTACTTCTGGTCTTTCACCGAGTAGTGAGCCAAGGGTGCAGAGCCCCACCTGGCACTAGGCGAAGGGAGGAAAGCTGCGCACATCGCGTGGCTCCCCACAGCTCTTCCCAGGGGCTCTCCCACCTGAACTCGCCCCACGGCGGGGCGGCGCCCGCGGGAGCTGCCCGGCGACGCGCGCCCTGGCGCCACCTGGCGGCCGCGGCGCCCGCTGCGCGCACAGCGCCGCAGCCCTTCCTGCGGCGGTCGTGCTATCAAGATGGCCGCCCCCGCGCGCACCCGCCTGGCAGCCCTCAGGCCTGGCGGCGATGTGGCCTGGGGACACGTACCGCGTCCATGATCCCGCAGAACTCGTCCAGCTCTTCGATCGTCTCTTCCATTTCCTTCACCTGGGGGGGAAATGGTAAGAGGCCAGGCTAGGGCCTCAGCAGGTCAAAGGGGTGCACACCAGCCAGGCATCACGCTGCACCTTGACCCGTCTGCAGTCCCACTGAGGAACCCAAGCCAGGCTGGTGAATTTTTAGGCGACCACCATGTGACCAACTCCAAAAGTTCAGAAATTAGATGCACACAACTCATTATATTAAATTTAATATTTATAGGTGGCAGGAGGCACTTCTCACCCCTGCACGAGGCAGTAACCCATATGGCAAGGAAGAACGGACACTCGACAGCTACGACCCCACATGGAGTCTTCTGTCAGCCAGCTTCTAGACCTATGTCAACACATCTCAGCGAAAGTTGCTTGCCAAGTATCTCAAGTTTGGAGCAGAAAAGTTTATTCTAACACTAGCACTTGGATGTGCCAACAAAGTGGGATTTGTAGAGGTTGATTTTGAGTTACAGCCCACATTATTCAGTGATAGAAAAATGGTTACATGCACCACCACCACCACCCCCTGCAACCCATTAGCAAATAGATAAGTAACCAAACCTAACAAACCAACCACACTGACTATTCTGAAGCAGAGAACACTCTGAAAGACAACCAAGAGCTGCCAAAAGGGCCGTTTTGGACAGCCACCAAAATGTTTTTCCCAGATTCAAGAAGGAACCCATACTCCAGAAAAACCCCACAGCTATAGGAGGGTCTGCTTAAAATCAAGGCCCCTGGCATTCCCATGCCTGCAGAGGACAAGAGTTGATGATCTCTCACTCTCAAGTTTAAAGACTGTTGTTCATAAAGTCCCAGTAAAGAAATGCAACAAGGAGACACAAACACATCCCCCTCCCCACCCCACTTCTGAGCATATTTTTAAAAACAAATGGAGTAATCAGAGTTCATTAACCTGAGCAATCTGAAATTCAATTATAGTGATCAGCCCAGTGATTGAGCTAACTCTGATTTTTTTTTTTTTTTTGCTGTTCTTGAAAGTGCCCAAGGGTCTCCTGAAACAGGAACAACCACTCTTGTCTGGAATAATAGGGTAAAGTGAATTGCTATCATGTATTAGATAGAAGAAAGAGTGATAGCAGAGGAAGAACAGGTAAGGAGACAAATGCACTTTGTCAGCATGGGGTAGAATGGAAAACTGCTTTTGATTGAGGCAAATGTTAAGAGCAGCATATTGTATACATTCACCCCAAAGGTTGTGCTTTGCATGGACTGAAGATGGTCACTGTCATGTAACTCCTCTTCCACAAATGGAACTCCTCTTCAGAGCCTGAGTCAACTTTCCAGCTCAAGGGTGGTGTTATGCTCCTGGAAACCTAATTGCAGTCAGCTTCTGCAACAGAAGAGATTTGAGGGAATGATTTCAGGTATGGGGGTATTCCTGGAGGTGGCTTCCACACCAGCGCTATGAAGATGGCAACAGGGAAGGCAAAAGGCCTTTTGCCAAAGAAGAGAAGAGGATCAAAAGAGAAATGCAAGTTACTAGTGCAGCAGCAAAGTGCACATATCACTCCAGAAAGGATGTTCTGAAAATGATCCAAGAAGCCATCCTGGAAGCAACCACAAACCCAGGAGACCAAATCCTCCATGTAAAGTGAGTGTTATTTTAGGTCCACCATCACACAAGCTGGGGAAGGATTCAACTCCAGTTGCTTCCAGGGCAGTGACTCAAAAAACAGAAAGGACACATTATGCTATCACAAAAAGGAAAAGTAATGACAACAAAGAACCTTGAAGCATGTGGAATAGTGGCTGTTTACACAAGGGCAAACTTGTATCTCTATATAGGACACACTGTGGGCTGAGGATAAGCACCTGTTCAGTAGAACACAGATAGGAACTCAGGCTATGTTCCGAGTAGCAGGAACATGACCCAAGCTGGCCCCAAAAGCTCTACAACTATGTTAGAGCAGCATTGAGCTAAGATTGGTATGTATCGTCTCAGAGAAATTGTTAGCAACTGACATCTTCATCACTGGAGTGGCCACACCTGTCTTCTGAAGATGCATGCATCTCAAACTCTGAATTCTTCATGGTGATGTAAAGCTAGCACATTATATTCATGCTGCAATTTCACTTATTACGAGATATTAAACCTACTTTCAGAAGTTTTGCAACCTTTTCTGTGTGTATCTGGCAAAAAAACCTCAGGACACCTTAAGCTTCACAGGTTTATAAGGAGGAATCCATAGATGCTGTAAATCAATGCATGGATTTCAGTGGTGCTAACATGAGTTTACATCCCTTAACAATCTGTTCCATGTCTGTCTGAGGGAAAGATTTGTGTGGAAAAGCTGTTTTCCTTCTGCTGCTCCTTTGCATGCTTAAATAAAGGAACATAATTCCCACATCTCATTTCTCCTCATAAAGAAAGAGAACTCTCCTTCCCTACTGCAGATAGGCTAACTCTGGGAAGATCACTGCTAAACCACAGAAAAATGCATTCTTGTCAAATAAAGAGTTTTTGGTGATTTAATATTGTAATATATTTAATTTGTGAATAACTTGTAAGTGTTGAGTCTGATTTCTTGAAGTCTTCCTAAGGCACAGAAACATAACTGCTGGCTTTTTTGGTGAGTGTATTTCACAGCAGAGCAGTCTCAGTGGGTGGTGCAAGCATCAGATGGCCCACAGACCAATTCTATCAAGCTCCCGACGTTTCTTGGCAAGTCTGTGTGCAGTCAGCTTCACAGGCCTGAAGCCACTAACAGAGCCACATGTTCAGGACTAGCACAGTTGGCTTAAAGAGACAGTCCCAAATTGACATCAAATTTACAGCTTTGAAAATGCTGTTCAATAGTAGCAATGATTAAATGCATGACTTTACAGCAGGCATAAATCCCACTAATTTGAGAGACAATGCAGTAAAGAAACATCAATTTCAGGAAGTTGCATTAGGTATACAGGTTACTGCCCTGCTCTAATGGCGCAGACACACTTCAGGCAGGTTGTTCGTTGACATCACAAGCCCCTCTAACAGCTACTGTGAGCATCTTGCATTCATAATGTTCATAAGGATTCAAACACTGGAATGGCATGTGTTGGAGGACAGAAGCAAAGTTTATTGACACCACTGAGAATATGTTAATTCAGAACAGATTCATAGTCCTTAATCTTCACTCTAAAGAGGGTTACATAGCCTGAAATTTAACAGAAGACAACAATAGTAAGAAACAATAGAAAATCGATGCAAACAAACCACTTAACACTATTTCTTCAAGGCATGCCACTATAAAAGCACACTAGGCATAAGAAAGCCAAAATACCATGTTTAAAAAGGACTCAACCACAAACACTTAGCAGTTCCATATGAACAGCAAAAGAGAAAAACAACATTCTGAGGGCTCTATGCCTTTAAGATACCTTGTGAATGGTTCAGTGGGGCCTGCTGCAAACAGCAGTATCAATGAGGTATTTACCACCATCTCTAATTAGGTACTTACTACACAGAGCACACAAGCTCCTCCCAGGTGGTTATAGAACTCTTTGTATATTTATCATTAAGATCTAAAATAAAACCCACTGAGCACACTTCAAAGTTATGATGAAAATACGGGGAGACAAGTGTTTCTTAGTCAGAACTGTAATTTCTCAATCACTTTTAAGACTACGTGAACTGGCACGGACAAGAGAAGCAAGTAGTCTATCCATTGCTCACTTTTCCATTGCTCACTTATGCCCCTAAAGTCAACCCTCTGTCTGCAAGACAGCAGACATTCACAGTGAATCAGGAAACTGTTCTGGGTTGAAAACTAACTGTTAATTTCTGTGTGTATCACTTTAGCTCAGATCACTTCTTGGACACTGCACAGCCATGCTAAGGTTGGCACTGACAAAGAAACAGGTAGTAAAAAGAATAGACACAAGAGCTTTTGGTAGCAGTGTTAACTTATCATGAAACCTTAGCCAAAGGCACAACAGCACCACTTCCATATGGCATTTTAACGTTCCCATACATCCACTCTTGATTCTCCTGCTTGTTTATGGAAAGAAAACAAAACAAAATTTAAACCCCAACTTCATTTTGTAACTGAGGGGAAAAACGCGCAGCCTAACTTTGAGGTTAGCTTTCCTTTCATACTTTTTGGGGTTTTTAGATATATATATATATGCACACACACACACACACTGTATCCACAGCAATCTCTCTTGCTCACCACTTCCCTTTAAATGTCTTTGCTGTCGAGAAACAGTCTCCTCCCTCTTTACTCCAAGCTCCTCTAACTTCCCCCCATCACTCCTCCTTTCATTTTGCCTCAGCACCATGCACCCACTCAACTTCAGAATAATTTACTTGCTTTCCCCAAGGATTTTTATTTATTTTTTAAATACCAAGCTCACTCCTTGAAAAAAAGATTTGTGTCAGACACTGTTGAGGCCCACAGTTGAAGCATGAATATAGTGTTCTAACTTATCTCACTTCATTAAGGAACACAAAAA
This sequence comes from Picus viridis, assembly GCA_033816785.1. Lineage (NCBI taxonomy): Eukaryota > Metazoa > Chordata > Aves > Piciformes > Picidae > Picus > Picus viridis. Next base: position 8,249,228 of record CM066599.1, on the reverse strand, counting down.
ATAGAAAGCTCAGCACCAAAACTCTTCTACAAAGTTTTCCAAAAGCCTTCTGCTTTCAGTCAGGAAGTGAAGCTGCCTTTGCAGGAATGTGAAGTGCTCTCCTAGCATGTCATTAAGATGAAAGGTAGGCATAAGAAACTTTAAAAATAGCCAAACCAGAAAGCCACACAGCTCTTCAGAACATTAGAGACTGCAGCAGGAACACTTCAATACTGCTGAAAATTAACAGGTTCTTCAGTATGATGTCCTCCTGGCCCAGCTTCAGAACACTGAAAAAGCTCTACAAAGGGAAAACAATCTGTGGACTAGGGAAAACAAAAAATGCAGCATGACAAGTGTGTTTCAGTGGTGAAACTCAAGTCCTTTACAGATATGTAAGGTATAAATTCAAAATGGACAAAATAATAATATTCTGTGATGCAGCATATGCTTGAAAACTTTAACTTACTAAAATCTTCTACTGGACCTTACTTTACATCCATTACTACTGCAGCCTCATTTGTTACAACTGCTAGCCAGAATTACAAATGATAACAGCAATCAGGAGTTACATGCTAGAGGAAATTGTTATTGATAAATGCAAAACTAAGGCAAGTCTTTGTTGGAAAAGGAACCAAAAGCTCTCATTCTGCTTTCCCCAACACTGTCATCTCTGACAGAGCTGAGCTAGCAAGACAAGCCCCACAGGAAGAGACAATTAAGACACTTCCACAAAAGCTGTGATTAAGCACCAAGCAGTAAAATGTCTAAGTTCTATTGCTGCTTTGAGCACACTACCGATGTGCAAAACTCAAGGGAGACCAGTACTTAAACAAGTGTTTCATTTCAGCTGAAGATGCCTGAAGCAAGGAGAATGACTCACAAGTAACAAACACAAGTTGTTCCTGTATTCTATGTAAGAACTAACACTTGGTTACACAAATGCATAATCTACACAGGCAACTGGCTTTATTAATTGGCCAGTCTTCTTCACTTCTTATTTAACAGCAGTATGAGTGGCACTTGATGAAACCAACAGAATCCAGCTAACATAAACCAGTATTTTAATAAAACTTACTCCCTACTAAGTAGTTCTCATTACAGTGTCATCTAAATTAAGCTTGAAATTCTATTCTTTGTAACTGATAAAGCCTTAACACCACTTGTTCCTGGCCCACTATGGATATGTGGATGACTAATAAAGTAGATCTTAATCCAGAAATAAGACAAAAGCTGTCAGTGGTTTAACCACATGAAAATAATGTGGTTGTCATGGACTAAGCATGGTATCATCCCCTTGAAAATGCCAAACAGAAGAACAAAAAGTTGCAACATTCAGAGGTGTCTGAATGGTCTGAGTTATTGCAAATCACAGATAACCACACATGGAGAGACAAAATTGATGGGAATGATGACATCAAGGGAAAAGCATAGGAAAAAAAAAAAAAAAGTACTCTGAATACTGAAACTGAACGATTTTTATTTTTTTTTTGAGACAAAAATAAGTCATGTTAACATTCTACACCAGAGAAGAAGGGTGAGGAGAAGCTGTTTTTAAAACTGCTTTTATCTCGAAGAAATTTTACATCACCTGCCTACTGTTCGTTTTACATCAGCACCAGGCTCAGGTGGGGTCGGAGCTACCTAGAGGTCAGAAAGGGGGATACTCCCAAATGCTCTCTACTGTTATGGTAGCGTTCCTCCTTTTTCGTGGGTGGGTGGGGGAGTGTCTTAGCCTACAAAGTGCAACTTCAAGACCTGCCTCTCTGCCTTCAGAGATCTCAAGCGTCCCCTATCCGTTACTAGGATGGTGACACTGCTCTGCGAGATGACCACTCTCACCACCCTGATCGAGCTGAACAGCTTGACTCGGGTAACTAACCGCACCCAAGCCCCTCAAACTAAGCATCGTCCCGCTTTACCACAGCAGAGCTCCGTGCCTGACCTTACTGTCAGCAGTCTCGATTTCCACAAAAATCAAACAACGTGGTAGCAGCAACAGACAGTCATGTTTAAAAGGCATGGAAACCTTCAGAACCTCAGCTTAACTTTATCCAGCGGTGCACCCCAGGCAGGGAAGCCCTGAAGCCTAGGCCCTCCGCAGCCACAGGGAATGCAGACGCCCCGCGCCCTCCAAAAATAAAACGACATCACGGGCCGCGGGCTAGTCCGGGGCCGGGCACGAGAGGTGGTTCCTCTCACACCCTCGCTCAACAGGGCTCGGGGAGAACCGGCCGGAGTCTCCGCGGTCCGCGAACAGGCGAGCCCGGCAGCTGCTGCTGCACCGGTCGGGAGAGAGCGGGCCCCCGGCAGCCTCTGACCGAGCAGCGGGGACGCGCAGGCGGAGGTTACCTGTTCCCTGCCTCTGGAGAGCCCCCAGCCCCAGGTGCAGAACCCGCCCGCCTCACCTGCTCCTTCGGGATGTTAAAGCCGAGCCCGCCCCTCGTTCCCCAGCTGACGGACCGCCCCCGGGCCGGGGCAGCCCTGCTCGGCGCCCCCTCGTCCGCGCCTACCTCTTCCCCGGGCGGCGGGATGGGGCAACGGTCGAGCCGCCGAGTCCAGCTCTCTTCATCCGTCATCCCCGCCCGGGACCCCAGGAACTCCTCCGGCCGCAGCATCACCTCGGCGGCAGGTCGAAGCTGACCCCCGGCTGAGCTCATGGCAGCCGCCGCTCCGCCCCCGGCTGCCGCTCCTCCTCCTCACACTGAGGCGCGGCGCGTGCCCAGCCGATGCCGCCGGGCCCCTCGCGCTGCCGCGCCGCCGTCTCAGCGCGACACCACGCCACCTAGTGACAGGAAAGGGGAAGGGCAGCGCCTGCAGCGCTGGGACGGGGGCGGCCCCGGTCACTCGTGTCCTGGCGTTCGGCCTCACACGCTGGGGAGAGCCCGACCCCTGCCTTCGAAGAAACAAGGGCCAGAGGTTTAGCGAGAGCTTTCGTCTCAAGTCCTGACACTTCTCTTACGGGAGAACCGCCTACAGAATCCACGCCGAGTAATGCCGCAGGCACCCAGCTGCTCCACCCCGACCTTTTCCTTGGCCACTCAAACATCAAGCTTTTGACGACGTTTTACTTGAGTCAGCCTCTGCTGCATCAGAGCACAAGCTATTCAGTGGCTCAGTATCTGTTTTTTTAATACCTTGGAAATTAAAGGCTGCAGCTGAAAATGCAGCTTGAAGGTGCTCATTTTTCTCCAAGCCCCTTTTTGCAAGGTATTTAAACAACCTGAGGTCAGACACATTGTATCTTACATTATCCTTCTGACAGTGCCTAGCTCACCGTTTTCTCCCCTAGGACAGAGCTGTGAGACTCGCTGGGAGAGGTGCAGTTGAAGACTTGTACCTTCTGGAGGCTTGTTCACTGCAGAAGATGCTCTTCCTTGCACATAAGGCTCCTTAAAAACACACTCTTAAACCAAAGCAACATTTTAGAGGACAGATGAACAAGACAGCAGTTAGAAGCATAACAAAAATAGCTCTCTTCTCAGTACTTCCTCCTCCAAGCAGGCACAGGACCTACTTGATAACTAGTGGTAATCAAGGGTTGGTAGATACAACAGGAAGGACTCCTCAATAACCACATTTCTTCCCAGTAAGTGTTACTCTCAGCTGGAGGAGGTAGGAAGCTGCCTGCCCTTGAAAGTAGTTTTGTCCATCCATCTCCTACTAGGGTCACATGGAATCTGCAGTTGCATGGACACAGAGCAGTTATGTGGTGTTTCCCACTAACTAGTTTGAGACACAATCTCATTGTAGAATTTTATACTATACAAAACTACTTTGTTTGCAGAGCAGGTGGTCACAACAGGCCTGCACTGTCATCCAATGCTTTTCTTGGCTTTGAATAAGCCCAAATTATTGGTCAGTAATGGCAGAAATTTGAATTCAATTTAGTATTAATAAGAAAATGCTGAATTCCTATGCTGTAGTTTGCTGAGAGCAAGGCAGCCAGACTTGAGGAACTACTTGAAGCAATAGAAGAGCTAACAGGTTGAAGGACTTGCCCAAATCTTTAAGAGGAACAAACACAGTAAACCTAATCTAGTCTATGCCATCCTCACACCAGACAGACATCTTTATGCCACAGTTGTGACTAAATTATCAGAAATAATATACAACCTGATCTTCCAGTGACCAGCACCAGACTTGTATATCACAGATTAACTCTTAAACTAAGCTATATATTGCAGAAGAAACATGGGGACAGTGGGAAAGTACTCTAGGTGCTTTAGGAGTGTAACATCAGCTTCAGTTCCTCCTGATTTCATACAGGCTATGCTAGCCATGTGAGCTTTAGCACTGGCATCAATTATTTACTGTGGGGGAACTTCAAGAGAAAATAGTGCTGAGAAAAACAGTTCGTGCATTGTATTTCTGTTTCTATGAGCAAATGGCATTGTGACCTCTGCATCTCAGCTGTGTGGTTAGGATAACCCTTCTAACTTCACTGGCATAACAGTTTGTCAGTGTAAAGCACAAAAAGGGGAATTGACATGCTGAATTACTTCATTTTTTTCAATATACTAACTTTGGAGGATGACTCAAACAAGTTTCCTGTATTACACAGATCCATTTACTAACCACCTGAAGTACAGTTAACATTTCAGTGTTTAACACCCAAATTATCTTTTGCAAGTAGGTTTTTTTTTTACATTAAGTTTTAGCTAATTTTACCTGAATTGCAAAACAGACCTACTTTTCTCATTTTACAGCACAAGGCAGAGTCTGAAAGGCAGACTTAGCAACAAGGCTACAAGGGGATTTCAGCTATTAGGAAATTTCTGAATTACAAGTCCAAGTGTTTTATATAACCTTCTTTATGTAGCACTCAGAGATCTGTGTTTATATATTCAGTATTTTCTCCCGGCACTTTAATAAATCCAAACTCTTTGCATCCTCAGAAGCAAAAGAAAATAGCTGAACCTCACTTTTTTATTTTTCCCCAATGTGGTCCAGCACAACAGCAAAACAGAAAGGAAGAAAGAGAAAAGGGCTTGTGGGAATTCCAGTGTCTTGACAGGAATACCCTTTTTGTGCCCAGAGGTTGTTGTCCCAGCTACGAGTGTCTGAAGATAGGCCAGGCTTGCAGGCAGAGACAGGATCTTTTATTTGACCAGCTTATACAGTGTAATAAAATAGACAAACTTTTGGCAATTGCAAAACTAAGTATTTCTTTCTACAGTATGCTGGATTCTTACCTCCTTCCTTAGCATATCGCCTATTTGCTCCCTGCTTTTTGCTCTTATCTCCATTTTGTCTTGCAGCTGTGACTAGCTAGGCCACTTGTTTTCAGAACTGATTTCAACATACTAGATTATGAAACATTTATCTGTTGTAACCACACCAGTAGAATGGTTTTTGCACAAGTATGAATCTCTGCACTGCATGAGATCCCTACCTTCTCTGGCACCTTTCATGCTCCCTGCTGTTCTTATCTGTCCCCTGTTCCTGAGCATTGCCATCACATCTAGCACTGAAAAACAATAAAAGGAGACCTATCAGTAACCAGGTATTACAAGGTGCTCAGAAGAAAACATTCTGAAGAAGATATTGCACCAGAAAGACAAAGAACCATGTTCTCCTGTGGAAAGCAAGTGTGGGGGCAATAAATAAGCTTACATACTTTCTCAAACCTAACATCACAGAGGCTGGTATGTCTTTCACACTGAAGAAATGCAAGGCATTTCCTTACACTATCAGGTAATAAAATGGCAGTTCAAGTAGAAAGGATTGTTAATAGGAAGGACAGGAAATTTCGTTTAATTAGCAACACTTCTGAACTGCTGTCATAAGAAAAGCTGGTTAAATAGCACAGCACTTCCTCAAATTGCTTTGTGCTTCTTATTTCTACAACACTTTTAAAAGCCAGCCTACTACATTAAGTCCTCAGAGACAAATTTATCTCCCATTTGAGAGAGGAAGTACACAAGTGATCCATCACAGCTGCACAAGGAGGCTGCATTCTCAAATCTTGGCTATGAGCTCGCCTCTTCGAAACCCAGCTGTACCATTTCTTGCATACTTCTACAGCATCCAAGGACAACATTATTACCATCCAACACATTTTTTTTCCTCCTGTCCATATTGAAAACCATTTATGAAGCTACCTTGAAGCCTGTAATTCTCCTCCAGCATTACCACACGCAGCTCCTACAACAGGATCTGAATATTGATACTTGCATTGCAAGGAACACACATTCATCGGAAGTAATCCAGGCAAGCCTGAAACTGAAATGTCACTACTAATTTTAAGATAACAAAGAAACTTCACAGGGGTATTTAACACTGGTCTAAATCTGTCTTCTGTTGGTATACCAAGGAGAGGAAGACTTTCTATTTATGATTTATGAAAATCCCAAAAAGTCTCTGTACCTGCAACCATACACAAATTCTCAATTTAATAAAGTAACTCAACTCTTAACACCTTGTTAAGAGCTCATTATCTTGAGAAAAGTCAAGTATTGCTGGCATTTAAAGGACAGCTGCTGTTTAACAGTTGCATTCCTTCCTCATGGAGGCAGCAGTAGAGAAAGTTACAATCTTCCTTTATGATTTGTTTCAGGAAAAATACCAGTAGTTTTGACAGTAGAGGGAGTGTTGCTGTCCTGCATGAATCTGCATTTTAGCCTCATTCTCTTAAAGCTTTATTGAGTGGGTGTGACTAGATGATCTCTGGAGGTCTCTTGCAACCTCTACCATTCTGTGAGTCTGTGAAGTGTCCTAGGTTAATTTCTGTGCTGTGCCTCTGTTACAGGTTCAGCCCAGGTCAATATTAGCATTAGGCCACTCTTTCAGTTCTTGTCCAACCAAAAGTGCCTTATCAAGCTTACTTTATCCTCATAGATATATGCATTCCTCAGGACACATTCCTTAGTCTTCCTTCTTGCAATGGCAAATACTCTTGACTCTTAGTGGATTTTACTTAGAGCAAAACCTCTCACACAGGTAAGCTTGCTGGAAGGTACAGGAACCATTAATATTAAATAGTCTAAATAGTCTGTGCTCTTGCTGCACAGAGCAGGTGCTGCCTCAGTGAAAGCACCCACAAGCACTTACTGCCAGTCCCAAGTCAAGGAAAGCTTTGCAGAGTTTGGGTCAACACCAGACTCAAGCTTCTGTAGGAGCCTATCTTACATGAAATGGTGTCTTCTAGATTCAATATATTTTTTGACTCCTAAAAATAACTTCCTAGATAAAATTCACTATGAATCAAATAACTCAGAGCCAGTAAGTGGAAAGTACATTCAACTGCAATTTTTTTTTTCTCCAATCCATCTGTTAATATTTAATTTCCTCATTCAAATCTGTTTACACACCATTTTATGGCTTTTTTAAAATCCTTTTAAGGCTGATCAGTCCTCTACTACTCAGTTTTGTTAGACTAAAAGCATTCTATCATGCACATCACTTTTTTAGAGTCTGGTATCCTGCTAGAAATAAGCAATTCAAGCTGCACACCACAGTAAAGCATTGCTGGACCACGGGTTTATACAGGAACATTATGGGATCAGGTCCGTTCTTTATCCCTTTCCTAACATTTTGGGGGTTTTGCTAGAAAGTATGGGGTTGATGTTTTCACTGAACTGTCATAGCCCAGGATGGGCTCCTGAGGGGCAAGACTGCTTGGCATTCATTATTACATATTTAAAATGAAGACAGACTTTCCCCCCACCACACACATGTACAATTAACCTACACTGAATTGTCTGCTGTTTCATGGTCTAGCCTTGCAATTTGTCTGCAATCCTTCAGACTTTGCATCTCTCATTTATTCCTATCTAATTCATTCCAAACACCCAATACTTGAAAAATTTCAGCTGCAATACCAGAAAGTTACTTGTTTCCACAACAATTCACATGCTGAAGTGTCAGTGACCTGGGGATCTCTCCCAGTTTCAGAGCTTCATGCATCTGGATAGAAGTTCTGAAGTCAGAAAAACACTACACGTGTGGATTTTAATAAGGCAGCACATAACTTAACATCATTTGAGCACTGCTTTAGGAAAGGGTGAGCTGTCATGTTCTGTGCATAGTAAAGACATTTATTCCATTTCTACACGCCACAGATGGAGTGGGTTCTTTCAGCTGCATGCCCACATTAAGAAACTGTAACGATGTTTTTGTCGCCTCCCCAAAACTACATTAAGTATGAGAAGTACTGAACCATACAAATGAAACCAGTCATGCATATACAAAGCAAGGTAGAGAACAGAAGTCATGTGATTTTCCCCAAGACCAGCAGTCACAAAGCCTTACACAAACCAGCTAAACAAAACTCAAACCTTTTGTCACTAGGTAAATGTTTACAAGGGCTGCCAAGGCATTAGCTAGAGGAGAAAAACGTGCAAGTGGAACAGGTTCAAGTTAAAATGCATACAGATAATTATAACCAGTACTTACAGCAACAGTGAAGCCCTCCATGACACCAGAAGCACTGGACAAAGGTGACAGAAGGTGAGGGACCATCTCCCAGGCTTCATGACCTAAACTTTACTGTAAGAAGCCCACAGGCAAGCAATTCCTGTGCAAGATTAATTATTTGCAGCTACTGTGGAATAAGGACATCAGAGGTTAGTCAACAGGAATGAAGGACAAAAGTTCTGAACCCCTTGCAGACTTTCCATGAGAGATTTCCTCCAGAGCAGGGAGCAGAGGAAGGAAACATTTCAGACTTATGAAATCAGAGCCCACTTAGCTGACCAAGAGAAAGACACCATGAAGCCAATTTACTTTCACACTTAAGAGGATACATTCTTCCTCATTTTTACTTATCTGACAAAGTAATTGAGAAGAAAACATTTTATTTCTATATGCATTTATTATTCCAGTCTGTAAAAATATAAGACTAATATACAACTACATCTAGCTTGATTTTGTAAAATCAACCTTCATTCAGTGAGATACCAATGTACATTATACATTAAAGTTGTAAGAAAAATACTGATATTTGACATTTTAAACAAGTTCATTCATGTAAAAATCACATTGCAAGTAAAATTTAATTAGAAAATACACAATATTCACAAAAATACACGTTAAAGAGAGCTTGTGAGAACATTGTCCTAAATTTAAATTCAGATGTGGAAAACAAAACAAAAAGTATGATTCACAGTTAGGCTTGACTTATCCAGTACCATAGCAGAACTTCAAAGTAAATGCATCTTAATTCTATCAACAATTTGTTCTTTTTTTCCTATTAAGGTGCACTTAAGTGAGGAATGACTTCGTCCCCCGCCACTGTGCAGGTACACAACATGTAATACTAGTCCAAAGGAATTTCAGTTGCCCACTTGGAAAGAATTTGGATATTTATAAATTAATTTATAAAATCTGGATTGAAAAATACAATTTACATAGACAGGGTACAGCATACACAACGATTACATCAATAGCAGCGTCACACTTGTCAATCATGCCTAGCATCCTCACTATCACTTTTGGATTTTATTTGTTTTCTCTTTTTTTTTTTTTTTTTTTTTTTTTTTTAGCTAAAGATAAAATCTCTATAAAACAGTCAAGCCTTTTAAGTATTTTCTTCCAGGGAGAAAACTGTAAAGATGTTAAAAATTTAGGAGGTAGTGAATAAAAGGCTAACAATATCAGTGTGTTTAAAAAAGAGCCTTATACTGAACCCCAGTATCATTGCTATATAAAATTAGGTTTAGCCACTTGTAATCAACCACTGATCATCCTGAAGTAACAATCTAAAAATATTTTGTAATTAACAGTGTATACATTAGTAAGATATGGAAGAACTTTAGGAACTTTATGGTAACTGCAGAATTAAGCAAATACATGCTGTGCAGTCTGTCACTGTAAATACACACTTTTAAACCCCACCCCCTCCCCCCTTACTTAGGTTTATTCTTTAATGTTTTCATCAAGTCCCAAATGTTTAGTTTTACTATGTTACCAAATTTCTGTATAACAGAATGTGATGTGTGTCAAAAGTAATATTCTCTCTCATTTAGGTTAGTCAGTTTGCAGGAAAGGTCCCAGGAGATGAATTCTCATGCAGTTTAGAGTAGGACCCCAGTTACATTTCTAAAGTCTTTAATACTGGCATTTAAATTCAAAATATTCATGCTTCTGGTGTAAGTACAGATTAAGTAACATACAGTTTGGCAGCACACTAACCTTGGGTGTTTGTACCTAAGCAATGCTACTTTGCAACACTCATGCTCTCAGACTCAAGCCTCCTGCCCAAGGTGGCTCAAGGCTACTAACCAAGCTGCAAATACTCATGCACCACATCAGGCCCATCATGCATTTCCACTGAGTGAAATACCTGCATGAAGTGCACTACCAGTTCCTTCTCTGTATCTGTGGACCTCGTTTCTCATCCAAGTGCCTTTAGTCTTTTGATTCTTCACAATACATTCAAGTAAACAGAAGGCACAGAAGTGCAAGCTAGCATAATAAATGAAAGTCACCCTCCGCTGATGATTTCATACAGGAAGGAAAGTCTTTTGATAATGGAAAAAAAGACATTTTAAAGTAAACAATCTTCCTTAAATATAGGAAGCATAGAGCAGCACTGACAGAAAACATGTATATTTAACATCTATATGTTGCAGAATGAACATGTATTTTCTTCATTTCACACTAACTGGATGTAGTTACTTCATTTTTAACAATTATAAGCAAAATAAAACACTCTGAAATTCTTGCTCACATTGGAAAAGATTCCAAGTCCTCTCCAGATGCTCACTGAAGAAACCATAAATCTCACAAAGCAGAGCTCTAACCTGCCTTTGCCAAGTACCACTGGCTGTTATGCTAACTTTCCATAAATCAGAATGAATACCTTTGACATCCATGAGTCTTGAACTACAGTGGTACTGAAGGCTTGAAAATACTACTGCTCACAAGATGAATTTACAATTTGAACTCTGTAAAATTAAACAGCAGTAATTTCTGAAGGAATTTTGCTTACCTTATTACAAAAATCTCAATATATTTTTAGCCTCTGCTATCCTAGAAAGGCTTTTAGCTACCCTATACAGGCCTTAGCATTAAGCTTACAGTTAGTGTCTTGTCAGTAAAGTTACCAGAGGTAGAGGTTTCCTCAAAACAGACTGAGTGAAAATAAGAAAGGAGTTATCACCTTTCCTGCTCACTCTATCTCCCCACAGAGTAGAACATGCTGCCAAGAAGTTTGACTGCTGGCTCTGGTAAGCACAGTACATCAGTATGGAGCTGGTAGCATCTTAGAGGCTGACAGACTGCTGGATCACTGCTGTGAAGCTCCATTCACGCTTCTCCCCAGTCCTATTAGTCCCCATCTCATTTTCCTGCCACAATTTATGTTCCCAGAGAAGGGTCTGGCAAGAAACTGAGTGCCAAAGCGGTAAAAGCAGGAGACATGCTAGAAGCCTCTCCCTGCAATTCTTCCAGATGTTTGCAGCTGATTACATACATACTTAAGGTATCAGGACGTGTCATCAGAATTTTGGTTTACCTATATCAACTTGGTAATAGTCCAAACACCCAGCCAGTGTGTGCAACCATTTACAGTTTGGGTCATTATAGCAAATAATTTAATATCACATGGCTCAAGTGAATTCTAGCAACACCTCATTCTGGTTCAAAACTGGTTTTTAATCCAGATCTTTAATTGAATTTAAGGTGTTCTGAACTAGTTCAGGTTTGAAAAACGTCACTTTTTACAAAATTCAGACTCATTACAAAAAACTTTTGCTGGTAGAAACTTCCACAGCTTCTACTAGGACTCTGATTTAAAGGTAGATAGTTATTTTATGTCTGCAACATTGTTAATCTGGTTTGTTTGAAATTTACTAGAATTAGGAACTAATCCACCAATACCCTTGAATATTGCAAACTACAATGGGAATGGGTCTTTGATGAGTAAGTGTTAAGACTTTCACATTTGAATTTCAAAACCATAATCATTAAAAGAAAGCTTATCTGGCCACTAAAAACAGTTAAGGTGCGTGACTAATGAACCTGTGGTTGCACATTCACTTACAAAGAAACAGTCAACTTCAGAATCCCCCACCTTCAGATCCTGACTGTTGTCAAGTTGCTGACCACTATACTACCACATATCCCTACTGCTCAATGTGTCAGTCAAGGAACTAGACCAACCACGAGTATCTCTTCCTACCCCACCCCATGCTTATTTTTCAGCTTGCTCATACACAGAGTCACCCAAACAGCTCTACAGCTAAACAACAGTCCAGAACAGGAATGAAGTGGCTAAAAAAGCTCCATCATATGTAAGCAGCACTTCAGATGAACATGAAGCCACGGTACATCAGACAACCTCACACAAAAATGGAAGTTTACTTCTACAGAACCAGTAGTACTCTGCATTAAAACAAAATAACAAAGACAAAAATAAACATCCACAACCCCCCAACAAAATGCCCCCCAAAGAAACCCCAAAACCCAAGTACCTTTAAAAGAAAGCTCACAGCTATCTCTTAGCTATCCTTCATTTTAAGTTTTCCTCATTCAACTTCAGTCTTTTATCAATTATTGTCCATCTTTGTGAAGTATTTACACTGAAGTGCAGAATTAACTGAAGTTAGACAAATTACATAATTTTGAACTTCTTGTACTTATTCCCCCCCCTTTAAATCTAACTGCAGTGCTTGGTAGATGGAGAGGTATAAAATGTATTACATATTGAGCCAAATTATAATATGTATGGCATCCTTACTGAATACAGAGTATATCAATGTAATTTCATAGTGTTATTATAGTTCCATCTTCTTCTAATGGCTTATGCTCTGGATCTCGTACTTCAAATTCCATGCTAATGCTGCCTGCTGAATGATTCAAGTTCATCTCACAGGAAGGAAGGAATCCATTTTGTGTTGACTCATGAAGGAGTTCAATTTGTGTCAACGATTCTAGGCTTTCAGTGGTAGGTGCAGCTTTTGGAATCTGCTGTGGCTCACCACTATCTTCAATAATAATGTCCTCTTCATCACTCTCCTCTTCTCCATGCAACAAGTTTGCCAAAATATTTGGCGTGCTACTTGGAAGGCTAGATTCAGTAGACTGACCAGAGCTGCCAGATGTCCGACTGTTCCTCACGACATTATTTCTCTGGTTTGCTGGTCTTACCGTAATGATCAGGTTACGGCTGTTCGCAATCATCATATCTGTAACCTGATCAAGGCTTTTTCCTGAAACCTCTATTCCATTCACCTCCAGTACTTCATCATTGACAGCCAGTAAGCCTGTGCTTTGAGCCAGGCCTCCAGGGACAAGCCTAGATATGAAAATCCCTGGAACTTTCTCTAATCCATGTGGCGTTACTCTGACGCTAGAACCATCTCGTATATAGAATCCAAGGGGTTTGTCAGTTCCGTACTTGTAGAGTCGTACCCTGCGATGGGTTTCTGGAAGAATGTCTACATCTATAATAGAAGACACTGGTCTGAAGTCTTGTGGCATGCTAATGACAATGTGTGGTTTCTTCTTGTGATTATCTGGACGTAACACATTCGATAAGACGTTTTTCTTCCTTGTCATAGTATCCGTACCGAAGGCACTGTAGTCTGCATCTTCTGTAAGAGACAGCAGATGGGTGATTAGATCACTTTACATGGGGTCCACACTGCACTGCTTATCAGGGTTTAGGTTAGCAGAATGAAATAATCTAGAAGGCTTCTGGCTTGCGACAGTAGAAACATTGCTCTCTACACATGAAACAAGCTTTAAGGTTATGAGATTCAAGGTCTGTAATACTGTTGGTTCCCCTCTACCAAAGGCAGCACAAAAAAATTAAAGACTGTTACTAGAGACATTGTATGCTAGGTGTTTGAGAGGAAAGTTACAATGGATAGAGTACATTCCTAGAAACATTTTAATTTTATTCAGAGTAATTCTACTTGTTAGTTTTCTCTCCTCAGGTTTCAGATCATTGGAAAAGAAAGAATGAAAAAGGGAAAGCAGCCAGTGTGCCTATTATTGCCTAGTTCCTGGAAGCTAGCCAAGTGACCTGGATTCAAACTCCAGAAAGCTTATTCCATTCTGCACTCTCTCCCCTGCCCCCAGCCAATGTAGGTAAAACGGCTGTGGAGCAGAAACAAAGAGACCTTGCACACAAATACTTCAAGCAAAACTGTTCACACAAGCAATGCTGTAACTGCCACAATTTGATACAGAAGTATGCAAATGGCTTGTGCAAGTCACAAATACTTCTAACGGGAGACAAAACATGTTCTGTGGAAGCAATTCCGATCTCTGAAATGCCTATCTACCAAAGGAAGCTTCCATTTTCCTTTTTAACATGCTCTCCAAAGATCACCAAGCCAAAACACATTCAGATCCAGGTTTCCTTGGATTTATACTTGCATTTTTGCAACATTGTAGAGATTTCTTCTGCAGTGCATAAAAAAAAACAAACAAACACACCAAACAATAGCACTAGTCTGTGGTAACCCTGGGACTTAGAAGTTGGAATTTCTTTGTATTATTACATTAAGATGCCATTGGTGCAGTCAGGGAAGTAGAAAAAAATCACTATACACTTCAATCTGTGGATTGAACCAACTATGGAAATGCTATCCTAGTGTGAAATGTTGGTAAGTCAGAAAATAGTTTTTCCTTGGCTAAGATGCAGATACACAGACATAGACCAGTTAGATTTAGACTCTTTAGATGCCTTAAGCAAAACAGAGCTAAGCAGTTGTGAGGCAGCAGTCTAACACTATTGCACCAGGTAATGCTAACTCCTCCATTAATGAGACATTAGAGCTGCTGAAAACAAAGAGTTTTGTTTTGTTTGATTGTTATTGTTTGGGTTTTAAAGAATAAATTGATTGGTCTACAAAAGCAGCCTTGGACTTAGCATTCTAAAAGATAATGGTTAAAAGAAACAAATATAAGTTAGCCCACAAAAAGTCCAAAGGGATTTATTATAAACTCATGCCTTGAGTGTACACAACAGTAATAAAATAGTTCATCAACATGGTTTAAAAATGTGTCCTGATGGCCTCATTTACATGCCTTAATGTCTTTGTTTAAAAAAGATAATCATACATTCAGGGAGGCAGAGCTGTTTGCTTAAGACAGAAAATCTCTCACAGAGAAGTTTACAGATAAAGTTGTTCAATTTGACAACACCAAGCATTATTTCTGATGTCAGCTGAGCCTACACATCCCCACGACACTCTGAAGTCACGTTTGTGGCAATCTCAGTTTGAGAGGGATGCAGTAGGTTATTGTATCCACCTTCCATAGCTAATTTTCACTTCTGCCGTTTCCAGGATATAGCCATCTTTTCACCCAGCCTGGTGTTTCTGCAGGTTACTAAATGAAAAATGCAGCACTAATACAAATTATTCCATACATGTGACTTCAGCACAGACATCCCACAGTGCTCTCCCTTCACATGGGATACTGCATATCAGTGGCACCCTAGGGACTTTTCTCTCCCACTTCACCTACTGAGACAGCCTCTGCAAAGTCTGCTTTCTTCTCTGTTTACCATCAGCAGGTAAAAATTACGCTAAATCAAGGAGTGGGCCAGCAAGAACAGGATGAAGCTTAAAGACAAGTGCAAAGTCCTGCAACTGAGATCAGATACCCAAAGAGCCCAGCCCAGGCTGTGATCTATGTGGCTGGGGAGCAACCTGCTGAAAGCAACCTGGGGTCCTGGTGCACAAGCTGAACACAATTCAGCAGCAAACTGCAGCAGCAAAGTGGATCCTTGTGCTGCATTCCTAGCAGAGACAGATATGGCCAACCCACTGTTCGGTGATTTTCAGGCTGCACAGGCGGTGTCCACTGTGTCCAGTTCTGGCCTTAAAACATGCAGAAAGTCTGATGTAAGGCCACCAAGATGATCTAAGAGCTGGAGGCTCTGCCTGTGAGGAAACACTGAAGAAATTGGGTCTTTTCTCTCTGGAAAAGAAAGGGCTCAGGGAGAACTTTATCAGAGTATTTCTCAGTACTTCAAAGATTGCTGCAGAGAGGACAAAGACACATGACTTGCTACAAAAGGCAATGGCTACAGGTTGCACTGGGAGAGGCTTTATCTCCACACAAGTTGGGGAAGGGGTTGTGGATTTTTGTCCTGGATTTGTTTTCTTACAGCAATAACAATCACTCAGTAGAACAGCCTTCAGGGGGACCCAGTAGGTCCCATCACTAGAGGTTTTCAAGATGCAGTTGGACACGATGCTAGATCACATCAAGGCTCCTTTTCCCATAAAAGTGTTGGGCCAGATGATATTTCAAGGCCCCTTCCAACATGGGCTGTTCTGTGATTGTATGAATTACACAGGAAAGAGTAAGAATGGAGAAGCCAACAGTGTTGATTCTTCTATCTACGCTTGAGAACATTAGATGATTGTGAATACAGGAAATAATTTTTTTGGTTTATTTGGGAGTCTGAAAGGTTCTCTCACAAAAGCATGGAAGTTCTATTGTTCTGCAAAAGAGGTTAAGGTAAAAAAATCCAAACCTGCAACTTAAGCTTACATTGAAATAACATTAGATCTCAACACCAAACAAGAAGGCTTTAGAGATAGCCTGAGAGTGTTAAGTTGGTTGTATTGAAGAGCAGGTTGGTTAAAAACTATCCAGCCTCCCAGACCAAAGCATGCAACAGGCAGACCACATCCAAAGTGTAGCAGACCTCCAAAAATGCAAACTCACCATTTTCTCTGAAAAACACATTTTGGGATATTTGACTGAAAATCAGCTATTAAAAGCCCTGCACTCCATTGCTGAAAGCTCACATGTTGATTTTTCAGACAACATGGAGCACCCCTTTTAATGTTTCCTTACAATTTACAATCAAAAGTAACAAGTGTGAGAAGTTTTGCCCTTATCTCTACTGACAAGCCATCCAACCAGTTTTAAGTTAGACGTGTGGTCATTACACTGGGAGGATTTTTGCAATTCAATGAGTTGAAATAGCTTCTCTTTTTATTTGGAGCTACAATTGCTTACAAAACAACTTGGAAAGGAAAATTGTGAAGATACAAGACAGCAGGGCCTTGCTTTCAGTATCTTTTTCTGTTGAATGTGATGTAACACAATGACAGCAAGAAAGTGATAGTGTAGGTGAAGATTTTAGACAAGCAATGGTGATTTGAGTATTAGAATTAAAAACGTTAATGAGTGTAAAGGCTATTTTTTTATGTCATAGATTTCACCAGCAGCTGGTATGCATCTTAGAGATCTCAAAAACTATGTAAAAATGTTGTGCAGTGCATGCCTAAGTATGCAGATCTGATACTTTAGACCTCTGGCTTTCAGGCTGCACAAACAATGGCAAACTCAACAAGACTACAGGAAAGTATTCCAAGTGCCAGACAGACATTGCGTGGACAAGAAGTATTATTTTGCCTCATTCCAAAAGCTTCAATTCTTTCTGCTTTGTGCTGGTGACACATTTCTAGGCATTTAATACAATATTGCTCCAGAAGAGCTGTTCTTTGGGAAGTTCTCCAGAGAGCAAATAAGTAAGTTGGAAGCATTTCAACTGATTAGTTCCACATTGTTCAGACCTTAAGCCATATTATGCCTTCCCCCACCCTTTCTTTCAGACTAAGCTCACCTAAACAGAAAAAAATGCATATGCACCATGTATTTGTGCTACAGTGCAAGCTGCTCTAGGATATAGATAGTAACATTTTAGTGAAGCACTACCTTTCTGCTGCTTTTACAACAAGAGTTGGTTTAGAAATATTACACCAGAAAACAGCACATCAAGACAATGTCAGACATACTGATGTTCTTACAAGTCCTCTTCTACATGCATTGCAACACAAAAGGTTTTCAGTTTGGAAGTTTCTTCCTTAAATTCACAGTTCACAGATTCAGAATCTTGTCAAAGAATCAGAGTAGCTGGTATTTTACATATTTGATACGGCAGAATTTATATCATATTCAATGTTATCAGCTTGCCACTGGGCTGTAAGGCTTCCTTGCCTTCACTGGAAGCCACCAGGATCTCTCTCCTGCCACTCAGTCCTACTTTACCTACATGGTAAGTTTGGCACATACCAGATATATACACACACACACACTAATCATATCCAAGAAGTAGATTTACTGTGTTTCTGCAACTGTCCAGTACATTTGTGGTCTTTACTCAACAGTTAGATCTAGAACTGTTCACAACCTCCTTCCCCACAGAGAAATGAGAGGTCACAGAAAAATCACCACCCAGGCTGCCTTTCCATAACTACCAGCTGGGAAGGCTTAAAATTTTTGTTTAAATCAAAATTTTCACAGTTAGCAGATAAACATTGAGATCAGTTGCAAAAGGTCTAGCTTTGAAAGAAATACTATGTAAATATATCTGTATGTGAACTAACAGATTCCAAACTGCTTTTTAAACAAAAGCTATGGTCAGAAAAACATTTATGAGAAGAGATGTGAACTTTAAAAGCCTCTTTCAGAAGACAAATATACAATAAGAAAGCTTAACTCTGAGCTGGTGCTTTTAGAAACTTCCTTTGTAAGTTGCAGGACACATTGTTGAAATAAAAGCATCCCAAAACTGCAAGCCATGTGTCAAAACATTTAAGAAAGCAGAAAGCACCAGAGGGTAGATATTTTGCATTGTGACTAGACTTAGTAATCTAAAAATTCAAAACTAGCACAAACCTTGAAATACGCAGTTAAAGGTGCATATTTGTGGGGAAAAGAAACAGCAAAAGGCTGATGAAAACTCATCTCTCCACATTTCAGCCAAGAAGCATGACTCTGTTTAACCTCTCTTCCACTGCTAAACAAATTTTCTAAAGCAATATTCTCAAGTACAAAAGCATCTTTGTTATGGCACCTAGCTAAGCACTTTAGAGCCGCAGCAGAAAATATTTTGGCATAAAGCCAAAGGACAAGGTGTTAACTACAGATAGTGCTAAGAATGTCCACATAGTGCAAGAATGATTTTTTCCCCCCAGCAGTTTCCAGCTCGAGGTGGCACCAATTTGTACATACTTATTATATGAAATTTAAATCAAAAGCCCAGAAATGCCAAATCTGTGGTCAATGTAATACTGTTCAAGGCATTTAAAATGCTTTCCTGATATATTTGCAGAGCCACGTAGTTACCCTCAAGAATTAAAATTTCACCCCCTCCAAATGCTTAGTGCATTGGAATGTAGATGTGATTAAGTATTTTTTTTTAAACCCCAATAAATCTTGCAATCTGTGACTCAAAGAGGGGACAACAAAATGTGTTTTAGGAAACTAACTTGTTTTTAGGAAGAGGATTCCAAATAGCTAGGATATTCCACAAAGAGATGTTTAAAAAGCCAGTTCCTCTTATTTTTCACCAAAATGTTTCTCGGTGAACAAAGTCTCTCTCAAGAGGCACAAATAAATTAACCAAAGAACCCATTTTTTAGTATAAAAGCCCATGTACACACAGAACTTGCAGGGGTTGTATAGTGAAATTTAACATCCCACAAGTGAGTTTTAAGGACGTTATAATGAAACAGATTTTGTTATCATCTCTATTATCCTTGTATTTACAATGCAAAGTCCTCCACACTGAACTGCCCTTCAGGGCCTGTGTGGACTATGTCCCCTCCACCACTTTATTTTCAGCAGCATTTTTCTCAGAGCGACTCCCATACATCTGGATTTGATCACGATGCATCAGTTTAACCATTAAATTCCAGATGTCAGCAGTACCTGTTAATCTGTTAAATTGCAGAATGAGTTCCAATAAGCAGCTCTTTTCCACAAACTGATATCTATTCTTGACCTGTGTAATACTGAGCTCCATTTCAGATTTAGTACTGGAGTAGTTTAAAATATTTTAAAAGTTATTTGGTTAAACACAATTAGAAGAGTAACAGGAATAATGTGATTTCATTACAAGTTCTCTAGGTTTCTTACCACATTATCCATCACACATAAATGTTTAGGGGACACAACTTTCCAGCTTTCCTAAGTTAGGAGTCAGAACTGAACAGGAGAAATCTTACTTTGGTGTAATAAAATTTCTGAACTTTCAGAGTCTTTTTATCACAATGGTCACTTCTTAATAACATTGCAAAAGCATCTTGTGGCTCCCCTTTCAACCCCTTAAGGCACTCCTTGCATGCAATATACTAAGAAGTGAATACTATTTACCCTAGATTTTAGTGTAGTCTGCTCATACCTTATGCTAGCTTTCCACAAATTGTATGTAACTTCTAAATAAGTGAGATACTATAATAATAAATTCTCCTGTCTTGTAGGACAGCAAAAACTCTCTCGCATGTCCACAGTGGCTTTTGGCCAAAGATCTTAAATTCCCAACTATTACTGCTGGAATTATTTTTTTTTTCCAGATTTAAAAAAAAAAAAGGTATGAAAGCCACAAGAAGCTTTGCAGGTAGAAAAGCAACGTGTCACTTATAGTTACAGAACAGCACAGAGCAAAGCTGTCCCATCAACAGCAGGTATTTGTTAAGATGTTTGATTTTCAGAGGTACAGCCAATACAGATCTGTGCATTTGGCTGAAATTTATCACACCTAAAGAAGTTATGCTGCACAGCCTATGACACATCTCTAATTATATGTAAATTATCACATTTGAAATACAGAATCAACTTACTTCCTTATTTTCCATCAAACAAACCTCTGTACTTTATGGCAAAGATGCTAATGGAATCAAAGCCTCAATTTAATCAACAGAAGTGATCAAAGTGGTCACAACTAATTTGGAACAACTAATTTGGAACACAGCACTGGACTCTGATGCCAGCTTGGATTCTCTATTCCCTAAAATTCTACAGCCTGAAGATTCCAGTCTCAAAGGGAAGGTGATGACAACTGATACTTTCCACATAGCTTTTCCTGCCAATCATTTCCTGGCATGATACACCAAAGTGCATTCGTCTTACTTTCAGTTCTGTGCATTATATCAATTCTGTTATCAATTCCACATACCAGAGTACTAAGAAATAATCCATCATGCTTTAAGTAAAGGCACAATGAAAGTATAAGGTGTCACACTCAGTATTAAACATGTAACACTAGGAACAATCTAAAAACATATGGTGTTAAAATACAAACTCTATAATCCCTGTCTGACAAAGTGGCTTATCTGTTCTCGTCATATGGCTACTGTAGGAGATTAAATGGAATCATAGACCCTTTTCTACCTCAAGACTCTATTAAAGCAAATAGTTTGTTCCTTTGGCAATTCAGGACTGAAAACATAGGCCTTGCTGACTACACTATCCCCAACACAAAAGAAACAAACACATTTTGCCAGCACCACAGCAGCTGGCAAGCATCCAGGCTGGTTTTGAATATTGTTTTTGTGTCAGGCCATTGTAGAGCTTATTGATTTCTTGGAGTGGTAAAGTTGATAAAAGCTTCTGATGTTCAAGTATTTTCTAAGGAAAACAAGCCTGTCTTAGAAACAAGCAGAAACAGTCACATCTTTACAAAACAGCTAAGTAATAAGTAGCCTGCTATTTAAAGATATGGACACACAATGTATGCACACTCACATTCTTCTCCCCTGCAAGCAAGAAATCAGAAATGCAAATGCAGAAGTCAGGTTTTTCTGAGTTCTCTGGATTAAAACAATTTCAAACCACATCATTAGATTTCTTCCATCCCTTTCAGTTCTAGATATTGAGTATGTTCTCCTGGACAAGAACAAATAAATCAACAAATGCAGGTTTGTTTTTTGACTCCTTCATGAACAGAAGCAGACACTGGAAAGAACTCTGCGCCAGACAACCAGAACTTTCTGTCTAGAAGACACAATTTTGAAAGGCTCACATTTGTGGTTTGCTAAACTGAAATAAGCTTGTCATTTTGGAAGCTTTGGAATGTTTTATTAGGAAAGTGTGATAAAAGCAGCATATTGCAAAGTTAGAATTCAATTCATACTGACATCGAATACTTCATGGAATAAGGCTTCCAAGATTCCTTTCCATCCCGAAATGGTCTCTCTTCTTGCCTGATCAAGATCAGAATTTTTAAGTGAAAGGCATCCAACATAGGGAGCAGAAAACCCTATGGATGTAAAGTTTTTATTTGCTTACACAAAACTAGGAAAAAAAACTGATAGAGACTTGACTCTAACTGAATTAAATACAAGTGAAAAAACACAAAGCATAAATATGTTGCCCAAGGAAGCTCTTGCAAGAGAGAGGAGTTGTGAATACCTTTAATGATTCATAATTATGATGGAATTCAATTGATGAAATAGGATTGAAAGTTTTTTCCTGCATATGTCACATTGTTTACTGCAACGCAGCCTACCTGAATAAACAAAATGACTCATGTACTTCAAGTGTACTCACCTTTTCTCTGAATGAAAATCCTGAGTAGAGGATTGGCTGTGGAAACTGCTTTATGATAGTTGTCATCATTATTGATAGGCAGCAGGTCTCCATGAATGTCTGTATATCCCACTAAAACATCAACATTTGGTATCTTGTGCACATGCTGCAGTAATCCATAGAACTCCTCAAACTTCCCAGGTTTGGATCTCTCCAGAGAAAATCGTCGAAATTCTGCTCCAAACTAGGACAAAATATATCTTACATCATTACTATAGAACTCTAACACCCATGAGCAGCAGAATGATTTGAATGGTAATCCAGAAAAGTTACAGAATTAAAAGTGCACTAAAAAATATAACCAATAATGTTGAATTGACATAAAAAGGCCAGGTTAAACTGCATGGGGGGTGGTGGGGGTGGGGGTGGTGTTTCCCAAGTTATAACTATTTTTAGTCTTGATAAAACAAGTGCTTTTTTGAATATGCAAAAGTCGTTTCCATTGTTCTGTTCAGGTCCAAGCATTCACTAATAAGGGAGCTTAGCATTAAAGTGACAAACCAGTGCAAGAGCAATGGTGGAGTCTTACATGCTTATGAAAGACTCCTCTCTTGGTAAGAGACAGAATTCATACCCAGCAGTGATGTGGGTGGCTCAGAAACAAGATGCTGATTAACTTCCCATGGTATGTGACTGACTCTCTGGACATTTCATTGCACCTCAGAACGGTATGTATAGATTGTTATACACCTATGGTTTGCCTATGCAAGGCTGCACAGTTTTCAGATTCCCCAGTTGTTTGGACAGGAAATAAAAAAGCCACTTTGACCTGAACACTGTAGTACAAACTACAGGCAGTAAAGCTTTAGTGAGCTAGTCTTACCTGAAGAGAGATAGAAAGGAAGCAACCAGCCATTACTCCTTAAGAGCACTCATAAGATTTGCCTGATCAATATTCAAATCTTGTCTGTGTAATCTTACAATGTGGCTATATCCACAGTATCACACAGACAAAACCCCATTTTATCACTCACACTGTACTTTCAGGGGTAGCATTTGCATTTAGTCAGTATGACCATTCAACAAAATCCCCCAACTTCCCAGTCCACTTCACCTTCAGTCTAACATGAATGAAAACACAAAGCTAGCAACGATTCAGTGGCAGTCAGCATTGGACAAAACCTAGGGCAAATAAAAGCAAAGCTTTTGATGTAGACTAGACAAACTGCAATTTTATCATGTATAACCGGTAAAATCATAGTGTTCTACCCAACATGGTCAGAACCCAAAGCAAACAGAACATGAGACAAAAATTGCTCCAAAACCTCTGTATCAGAGACATACAACATACCAAAGATTCTAAAAGGAATTGAGAGCGCAGCAGCCAGGTTACTAAAAGCAGACCAGCTTACTTAAGAGAGCAATAAACTAATCAGTAAAAAAATAGAAGGGGGGGGGGGGGGGGGGGGAATAAATAGTCATTTGGCAGCATTTGTATGACCTACAGCTAACAAATAATTTCTTTAGCATGTTCGGCTTTAAGCAGAACAGAAGGGCACATGGAACAAAATACTGAGCGAAAGTTTGAGCCTCAGTATCACATACTTGGGTGTATGTTACACACCATAGATATGAAGGTGCACATTACCAAGCCTTTAGACCAACCTTTACCTCACATTTGATTACAACCTTTTGGAGAACAAAAGCTGCAGAGTTCTCACATACAGACAAAGGAATGAAAATAAGGAGACAAGGGCGCCGTTGTTAGCACATTAGCACCATGCTAACTCCAACACAGCACAGCAAAACAAGCTACCCTTCCAGCACCCCACCTTCCCCCTTGAAGCGTTTCAAATAAAGGAATTATCTGGGAACATTGCTCTTCTAGAAATACTCCAATTATAGTAACATTAGCTAACAATAAGGCACATGGGATGATTCATACCTGCTTAGAAGAAAAGCAAAGAAAAGCCCGTAGGAGGAACTCTCATCACGTCAGAAGCAGCAAGCTTAATCATGACGTCAGTTAAAGTCTTTATCCCGTGTTTCTCAAATCTTTCTTCAGCTATGTGAAGTATGAATGCCACAGGATCGTCCATGCATTACATCAATTTCAGTTGTTTGGCTTTGAAAGACTACATAGTTTAAACATAACTCAGTGATAAATGTCTATGAAGCAAATCACCTCTCTGTCCGTTTGGAGTAAACGTTACATCCCCCAGCAGCAAGCGGGGCTAGATACCAAACGTGCGACTTTTGTTTCCGCACGATTTTTATACATAATTGTTGCAAACAGTAAGAGATAAATAATCGTGTTTTCTCCGTATGCTCAATACTATTATAGAGATTAAAAAAAATAAAACTATGCCATTTCATCCTTGGTTTTAACCCCCGAAGCGTTTTCATTTTATAGCAAACACTGAACTCTATTAAATGGGCTGCACTTAAGTAGTTTAGAGGAGATGAAAGATTGGAAGAGAGTAATTTATGAAGAGAAGGCTTCCTGCCACCTGAGCTCTTTACAAATGCATGCTGTTACACTGGTAACTCCTCTGGGAAAACACAGTACAAGTGATGTCAGCGTACTAGGAAGTTACTAGAGATACTTAACTAAGACTTACTTATGAGAGACATCGTGAAATCCTCTGTAACACAGCACACTACTGCTAAACTGCAAGTCTCCAGTAACAACAGAACACGAGCTACAATAGCCATATCTTAGTATATTACATTTCATTCTGCAAAATTTATTTTTATTCCGGAAAAAAAAAATTATTTAGAGTCATAAGAGGGAGGGAGTGGGGGGAAAAACCCTGGATTTTATAGGCAGGGAACTAGAAATTTATTTCAGGGGTTTCACACCATCACTGTAGTTTAACTCCAGTATTAAAGACTTGATTTGCTATGGTGAGAAGAACTGGAAACTGGAATTAATATACTAAGGGGGTTCCCCAGGGCAAGTTCAGACTAGTTAACCAAATTGAATAAACTAGACTAACAAAAGGATTCGGCTCATATAACTGCAGCTACAGTCGGGCTGTGCTGGCGCAGCTTTGTCAGTTGGGGCACGATTATTGATCTGGAGTATCTAAATAAAGATCTGTACATCGCTGACAAGCCTTCAAAGCCCAGATCAACTCCACGGTAATGGTCCCCCCACCTCCCCCACAAACCTTCCCTCTTTCTCATTAGAATTTATTATTTTCATAAAAGGAAGATGACTCTGTGATCTATTAAATCAAGGTGCTGTTAAATAATGCATTAGCGACAAGGAGTTCTAGGAATGCCTTGAAACCTCCTTCCTAATATACACTTAAGAGACGGTCCCTATTCATTAGTACTTCTACACCTCTCTGTACAAACACCAAAGAGTACATCCCATAGATGATCCCTAGATATAATCAAGGAAACAGACAATGAGGAAACAATAAGCCTGTAGTTTGGGGCTGAGGCAACAAGTATTTTGTTTATAAACACACTGTACTGATTGTTTTGAATTATACAAGAACAGAGATGAAAAAAAGACCTCAGCAACCACAAAAAAAGCTATGCTTGGCTAGTATATGAAATCATAGCTACCAGCAATTCCTGTGCTTTCTGGTTTTCTCTACATGGAAGTTAAATTTACACTTCAAAGAAATCATGATTCAAGCTCTAGAGACCACTCATACATTTTCTAGAAGTTTCAGCACTGTTATCCTTAAAAGAAAACTCACACAACGACGCAGGTTCTGCTTCACCTATACCACTGCTGTAACACTCGATTAGCAAGTAGGAAAGGAAGGGAGAGAATATAGACCACAGACTGTAAACCAGTTTAAAGAACGCCCACAAGATATTTTTCTACCAATGGAAGAACATTCCCATGTAGGTGTGCTTGCAGTTTGCCCAGATGATGAAAAGAGGTTTTTAAACTCAAGCTATAGACGTTTATTTAACTAATAGCTTGACACTCCACCTAACACTGCATATCCAAAGCTTTTCAAATTGTTAACTGCAGAATGACACATCAACAAGATATCGCAAGTATAAATCAGAACAAAAATCTAATTTCTTTCAGAACATCAAAGTCTTGTCAGCAAGACTTTAACTGGTACATGAAAAATTCACATTACGAAGATGAGATGCAGATACATTGAAGAGCATTCACAGAACTTAGCAAAGCTCTGACAAAAAAGAAACTGTTGGTATAAGCCACAAATTACAGATATACACTCTTAAAACAGTTGCCAGTGTAAAATCCTGAGAGCGTCTCTAAGAGATGGCGAGCTCTACATTAAGTTAGCCAAGGCTTACCTCTGCCAAGTAATGCAAGCTATGCTCTACCTCACACAAACAAATAAATAAATAATAAAAGTATAGGAAGAGTCCTAAGGTAAAGTAATGTGTTATCTTTTAAGTTCGGAATAACAGGTTTGGGAGTTTGAATCACAACTCCAGGTACCTCTTTCGGTCCAGATATGCCAAACTTTACCCAGACATCCACTTCTCTGTTTTCTGATCTATACAGAAGACTCTGTTTTCTGATCTAAGTCGCCAACTCCACAAATCTGTTTTGTAAAACACTTGAAAAATACTCACTCCCCCTGACCCGCAGCAGACAGCGCACCCGGTAAAGGTCACCATCACCTAACTCCCACTACCTTAGCCCTGCACAGCCAAGTAGCCTGAGGAGAGCAGAGGGAGCTGGCTGAAGCAGGGACAGGCAGGTGGGGAAGGGAGCCCGTCCTAGCAGCGCTCCGGGGACCACCGCCTCCCGTGCCTCAGCGGCCTGAGGCGCGCTCAAGAGATGCCGGGGCCATACACCGGCAGACTCCAGCCCCTCGCCCCCGGTGCCACCTCCGGCAGGTGAGTCAGCAGCTCTCCCTGCTCCCGACCCCTCACCACCCCCGCGCTTCTCACCGCCCTTCTCCATAGCCACAGTACGGCCAAACGCCCCCGCAGGGCAGGGCAAGGCCAGGCCGGGCCAGTTCCTTTCCCGCGCCGGCGCCGCCGCCCGCAGCCCTCAGCCCTCAAGCGCGCTGGCCAGCACCCACCTTACTCTTCACCTCCATGGTGCCCAGGCCCCGGCTGCCCGCAGCCCCACGGTGAGGCCGGTTCATGCTGCTGGAGGGTCAATGTCCCTTCTTCCCTCCTCTCTCCCCCGGGTGCCCCCGAGCGCGCTGAGGGAAAGGGAGAGAGGCAGAAGGGGAAGGCGAGCGGCACCGACCCGAAGCCAACTGCCCCCGGCAACCACGGCCGCTCTGCCGGCTGCTACTGCCGCGCCGCCTCCACCCTCAGACAGGGGCAAGGAGGCGGGGCCACGACGGCTCCTGGCACCTGCCGCGCCGCCGAGCCAGCGGCCAGCCGCGGGGGCGGGGCGAGGCAACGGAGAGGCCCCCTCACAGCGCCTGCGCCGCAGGGAGGGGCGCTGGCCGGTGGGGGCGGGGCCGCGCACCTGCCGCGGGCGGACATGCGCAGGGTGCCTCTTGGCGAGGGCGCCGCGCACCTGCGCTTGGCTCGCCGGCGGTCCAAGATGGAGGCGTCCGGTCGGTGCTGTGAGGAGCAGTAGGGGGAGGGGTGGCTGGGTGTTGAGGAAGTCTTTTCTTTTTTTTTTTTTTTCCTTCCCCCGCCTAGGGAGCAGGTGTGGGAGGTGCCTTGGCAACCTTTGCCCTGGAGTGGTTTGGTCTGGTGTGTACACACAGGGCTGCGGTGGCTGGATTGTGGTTCTCCTCCTCCCCAAGCGCCACAGCCTGTAGCTCCCTGCACTGGGGCCGGCCTGGTCTCCAGCTGCACCCCGCGCCGTGGGTAGCTCTTATCCCGCACCTACGCGCCCTCCCAGAGTTCTGGTGAGGCGGGTCCGGCAGTCCGCCAGGCCTCGGCGCCCCGCAGCCACCTTGTGACGAGCCTCTCAGGCCAGGCTGCCCTAAAGGCGGGTGGCATCGAGGCATCTTGGCATCCTGGCATGTTAACACAGAAATTGCACCAGTGTTAGTTTATGTGTTGGCAGATGATATAAGTATAAAAAAGGCTAAAAGTTTAAACGCTTACTGTCAGGATTCATCTGTACAGCCATCCTGGGTATAAAGGTGCTAGTGGAGTTTGTTTGCTTTTTAACCACGAATAGTACTGCAGGGTCTGGTAACATGTTGGAGTGGTTGTCATGGGTAATCTTGTTTCTTGGTTTAAATCTGAGGTGGATTAATTATTTTCATGTAAAGATCTGCTTAGCTACCCTGAGAGAGGTACTCACAAAACTGCTTAGGAGAGAGACCGTAAATGCATTGCAATCTAAAGAAAAATTGCTTTTCACTTGTATAATTTTACGTTTATTGGCAGGAAGAAAGTGTGTAGGTAATCTAGGTATGTCAACAAACCTTTGAAATACAGGTCTCTCCCTAATCTATAAATCTGATAGAAGGGAACTCATTGTGAAATATCCTTGTATAGATGTTCCAGAGATGCCTTGCAGTTGAGGCGAAGTGGGTCTTGTCAGTTCTCAAGTCTCAGTTGGTAGTCAGTAATTGAAAAAAATAACATCCAGTGCTGAATCACTTTTAAGCCTCTGCCGGTTTTTGTCCTACTCCTATCACGCCAAAGGCAAAGAAATTGCAGCTATCACTCAAGCCAAGACAAGCTGTAATTAGTACAGAGGATATCGTTAACTGTTAAGTATAGTTTGCTGTCAGACAGTGTCTAGGCTAATTCAAGTCTTCCCATGCTTTATTTAGTATGTTTGGGGTTTACACCGCAAAAGGATACATAGAGAATTTACTCTGTACATTTAGATAAAATCTGTGATCCTGGTGTAACATAAAATAGATTACAGCTATGTGAGCAAGACTTGGATAAAACCTCATATTCTGTCACTTTGTAATTACAAAATTGCAAAGGAGTTTGGACTGCTTTCCATTTCTGTCTTCTACAGCATGCTTTGCTTAATGAGCTATAGGACAGCACAGAGGAGAGTACCAGTGACAGAGAACAGTGCCTTCTCCAGGATTTCAAAAGTGTTGGTTTGCCTCTTTTCTCTTGGAGAGGGAGGAAGAACTTCCTGAAGACGATTTGTGCTTGAAGCTGTTGTGCCACTAATTTTATTGCTATAGATTTATGGAGTATCGTCTAAGATAATTTTTTTCTATTGTGCATTCCTGACATGATTGGAGTGCCATGCATTGGGTGTGGTAACATGCTTAAGGAGTGAAGGCAAATTCATTTCAAGTCACTGGGACCAACCTAATAAAAAGTATTAATCACTGGCTTGCTTTCATCACAAGAGGCTGATGTATGTTGAAGGAATGTGATAATTTGATTTCAGATAAAGGTAGGGAGACAGGCAGGCTTTTTGTGCCAGCTGTAATACAAGCTTATAGAGCTATTTTAGTCACAAGTTTTGTAAAACCTGATTCAGACTTCATCAAAGTATTCATGGCACGTTCAGTTCCAGCTTCTGTGAAGTTGAAAGACAGGTTAGGTTTCCTAATCTCTGGACTGTTGGGGAAGTTTTTTTGGGAGGCCTTTTTTTTTTTTCCCCACTTTGTTTTGGTGTGGAAATTCTATCACTAAGTCCATGATAGTGAAATTCTGCCATAATGCTTCTTTCCCATACATTTCTGGGAGCTGAAAGAATAATTCCAAGAATAAAGCAGAGAAAATGTCTGCCTGTATATGTTGGACTGTTACTGGTGACCCAACTAAACTTTTTTTGTATCGTTTGTGGATTATGGGGGTTTTATATTTGACATAAACTATTCTTTACACTGTCTGTCCTAGCTCAGAAGAGTAATTGTTAGATTCAGTAGATTGTCATCTTGTATTGGAGTTGATGAAAGGTTAAGTGATCTTTGAAAAGAGGGAAAAATAAAGGGAAAAAGAGAAGCTTTATTTTGAAGTGTGGTAGTAGGAAGGTCATGGCATAGATTCTCCTGCTTGCTTTAAAAAAGAAAACAAAACTGTAGTTACAAGCTTTTGTTTTGGTACCTTCTGCTATTTTGGTACATTAATTTTGCATACCACTTACATTTCTCTACAAAGAGGGGAGTTTTCAAAGCAGTGCATATGCTTGGTTAACCGCATTTTTTGCATACTAGGGACAAGTGAACTCAAATTGCTTTTACCTTTCCCTTAATAAGTGAGCGGTGCAGACAAACCATTTGTGACAACACATCTGATGTTCACAAATGCAAATAAATATTGCAGAGCACTATTTATAGGTGCCCATGAATGCTTGGAAATGCCTTTCATAATATTTTGTTAATGCTCCAGATCCTGGAGCAGAGTATGTGAATTTACAAATGTGGCATTAAAGAATTTGAGAAGAGTAATTTGTTGGGTTTCATCTCCATGATGAAAGACGATCCATACCAACAGCACTGTACAAGCACAAGAGCAAAGCTCATCAAGTAGACCCCATTGCTAGTGTAGACCCCCTGAAGTATACCCCTTGCTCACCAAGTAGACCCAGTTGAGCTAATGTATTAATAGTATTGAAATAACAGGAGTATAATAAAAATGCATTTCTTACCCTGAAATTGTGACAGTTGTGGGATTTTGTGGATTTTAATTTTGGTTTGGGAGGATTTGTTTTAATTTTATTGTTACTTTCTTGGAGGGGGGAACCAATAGCTGGTTTAGTAGGTAATGTATTTGGTTTAAAGCTATACAGCCATGAAATTACTTCTGGCATTGAAGCAATGATAGAAAAGTCTATTCCTTGTGCAGAAATCAGCAGTATAATATAATTCTACTATTAGCATACTGGCTAGGTAGGTACAGGTATGTGAGTGTAGTTCAAAAGTGCTCTCCAGCTGAGCCAGCAGTGTGACCAGATGGCCAGGAAGGCCAATGGCATCCTGGCCTGCATCAGGAATAGTGTGGCCAGCAGGAGCAGGAAGGTTATTCTGCCCTGTACTCAGCACTGGTTAGGCCACACCTTGAGTCCTGTGTCCAGTTCTGGGCTCCTCAGTTTAGGAAAGATGTTGAGTTTCTGGAATGTGTCCAGAGAAGGGCAACAAAGCTGGGGAGGGGTTTGGAGCACAGCCCTGTGAGGAGAGGCTGAGGGAGCTGGGGTTGCTTAGCCTGGAGAAGAGAAAGCTCAGGGGAGACCTTATTGCTCTCTACAACTCCCTGAAGGGAGGTTGTAGCCAGGTGGGGGTTGTTCTCTTCTCCCAGGCAACCAGCACCAGAACAAGAGGACACAGTCTCAAGCTGTGCCAGGGGAGGTTCAGGCTGGATGTTAGGAAGAAATTCTTCACAGAAAGAGAGATTGGCCATTGGAATGTGCTGCCCAGGAAGGTGGTAGACTCACCATCACTGGAGGTGTTTAGGAAGAGACTGGATGGGGCACTTGGTGCCATGGTTTAGGTGATCAGATGGTGTTGGGTGATAGATTGGACTTGATGATCTCAAAGGTCTCTTCCAACCTGATTAATTCTATTCTAAACCCAGCACATTTCTCTCTGGAAGATAAAATGCTCTACCTTTAAGCTGGGGACTGCTGCTTTGCTGGCTAGATTTTATCATTGCAGTTTTTGTACAGGAACCTGGAAAGCCTTGAGAAATGTTTGTCTATTAAAAATAAAACCACAATAAAACAAAAAAACCCAAACACCTAAAGAACTGCAACGTTTGGGTTTAAATATCTACTGCAAAGAAGCTGGGGCACAGAAGTCCAAAGTAATGTGCACTTCAAATCATGTTTTTGCTCAGTAAATAACTTACAGTGTTAGCTGCAGAACTAATGCTCCTTCACCTCTTAAAGATAGGATAGACCAGAGGAGCAACCAGAGAGTTAAGATGGAAGAATTTCTGTGTTCTGATTCTTCTTTGGCTGTCAACAAAATAATTAGCTTTTCCCCACACCACTCCTGATAGGGCACCTGTAGTTCTCACTTGGATGCAATATTACCTGTTGGTGATAAAAGTAATTATTTTAAATTTTCATTTATGAGATCTTTTCCAATAAAATATTTATAGCTTCTTAGGATTGTGGGGTTTTCTTTTAATTTGTAATTTTGCTTCATTTTATCTGGCTTTGTGGGCAAAAGCTGTCTTTGTAACCAGATACCTGGCAAATAAACATTTGTTTCTGGTGTTTTGTAAATCTTGATCCAGTTCTAGAAACATGTTTAAGCTTACACAGAACATTCCTATAAATTGCACTTAGGTACTATCCCTAGGAATTTGTCCAGATCTAGGAGAGTTGTGTGGAGAGAAGTGACTAGCAGCAATATATCCCTGGAATCACAGAATCACAGAATGTTAGGGGTTGGAAGGGACCTCCAGAGATCGTCAGGCCCAACCCCAGTAATCGGGGACACCAAAGCTGTCACACTGCAGAATTGGGAGTGTAACATACATGGAGATCTCAGAAAGCCAGCCCTGGTTTGGACTCCTGGGACTGATGTGCTTGCTAAGCTGAGGAAATACCCAGAAGGTACCATTACAAAACTATTTCTTTATTAGATAAATAATCTGGTGAATTATTTGGTTTTTCTCACCTCTGCTGTAAGTTTTGCTTTTTCTTTTGACTTTCCGCTTGCTTTAACATTAGACCCTCAATGGAGGATGTGTAACTGCTTTTTAGGAGGCATGCTCTTTGTCCTAGCAGTGGATGGGCTGTAAAGTATTTCTGTAATTTTTTCTTGGTTAGGGGCTTTAGTCATGATAAACTGCTGAAGCTTTTTGAAAATTCTTTTCCTAACAAGTCACAAGTTGATATTAACGAATAATTCATACTTTCTGAGGTTGCTAACTCGAAGGCTTTTAAAGTCTTTTCTTCCCATTCATTTAGTTATCTATTGCTGTTCAATGACTCTGGATTACTTGAAATCCTTCTTTATTTAAACATGGTTCTACTAGTCACAGCTGACATCTCGCTTACACACCTGTGTAGAGTTTAATGATTTATCTCTTTGGCTAAAGTGTTCTAAAGAAACCATGCTGATGCTTGGAGTGTATAGGTCAATAGATAACACTTCAGTGTTTCTTTCCTCCAAGTAATGTGTGAACATTGCATGTTTACCTTTCCAGTACTTGCTGAGTATTCCTATTCTAGAACTTGAAAAATTATGAGAGATAAAAGGAATAATTGCTCCACAGCTTCACTTGGTACAGATTAGAATTCAAATTTTGTTATATTCTTAGAGAATTAGATAAAAAGCTTCACCTGATAAACCTTTCGAAATAAAGGCTTTGCTTTTAAGCTTGTCTGGGAGGCACTTTATCACTATCTGTGAGTGAAACAATGCCCTGTGCCAGCGGCTGGAAGCTGAAGGAGTCCTGAATAATCAGTACTTGTGCCTTTTCCTACAAAGGAACGTTTTTATACAGAACGGTGGCTGATAGATCGTACAATTATTTATAGCTGCATACATTATGCTTATAAAGAAATTATTAGGCTTTGTCGTTGTTAAGGGTAATTTCCTATCAAACAATGATAACGTTTGAGCCTTGAAGCGAACAAGCTACTGTGGTCTAAAACAGTTTAATCTTTTATAAACACGCGGCTCCTGTTACACGGTACCTTACTTTACGGCTCGGTTGGGCCGTGTTGGTTTTGTCCCCTTCTCCTCCAGGGTGTGATGCCTGAACACTTGTCAGCGTGTTCTTTTGGCATCGCTCAGAGCGACTTTATCTGCCACTCTTGTAAGCAGGTCCCTTCTGCCCTATGATGCCGCAGGTGCTGTGGCAGAAACCTTGTGTTTAACTTAAGCCTTTTCCTGGGCTCGCCTGCTCTTTTCTGCCCGCCTTCTTTGGAACTGCCACAAACAAATGTGTGCCCTCGGCTGGCCCTGCCGCCCGGCCAGACTCGTATGGGAGGGAGGTGAATGCAGGACATGCTGCGGTTCTGTGACCTGCCTGTCTGTGAGGAAAGGAATCGGTTTCGCAGAGGATAGCTGCTTCCAGCCGCAGCAGTAGCACCGGTTCTCGACGGTAACTCGGTGCTTGTGGCGCGGCTGGAGCCGGGGCTGGCTGACGCCCGGGTCACCCCGGGCTGCTCACCCGCGCTGGGGCAACTGCTGCCCGCAGGGGGCGCTGTCGGCCGTCCACTCGCGCTGAGCGCGCTCTCACAGCCCCCGCCGGGCGCCGGGACGGTGCTGGGGGCGCGGCGAGCGCGGGCTCGGGCGGCGGTGTCTGTACCGGCTGCGTCTGCTCCACACCGACCCGGGTAGTGACCACAGGCAGCCCTGCCTGTGTTTGTGATTCGTGTGTAATGTTCTCCATGCCTGTTCGGGTTGAAATGGCGAGGTGGAGATTGCAACGTCTTAGGGAAGTGTTAAATAGTTAATAAAAACTTTGTCGGGAAGATTAAAAAACTATTATTCTGTGTAGACAATTCACATTAATTTAGGCTTTTTTTCCTCGGGGTTGTTACCCATGTGCACGTAAGTCAAACCTACAGGGTTTGAATAGGCAGAGGTTTATACACTAAAGTAGCAGAACAACAATGATCATTAACCAAGCAGTGCTGATGCAGTGATGATAAGTAAAACTAGAATCACAGCATTGCCTGGTTGGAAAAGACCTTAAGGTCTTTGAGCCCAGCCATAATCTAACATGTCCCTGTACACAATGCTTGTTCCTAAGCTCTTCATCCAGACATCTTTTAAACATATTTGGGGATGGTGACTCCACCACCTCTCTGGGCAGCCTATTTCAGTGCCATATGACCCTTTTGGTGAAGAAATTGTACCCCATATGTGATCTAAACCTCCCCTGGTGCAGCCTAAATCCATTTCCTCTTGTCCTGTCACTTGTATCCTGAAAGAAGAGGCCTCCATCTCACTACAACCTCCTTTCAGGTATTTGTAGAGAGCCATGAGGTCTTCCCTCAGCCTCTTCTCCAGGCTGAACAATCCCAGCTCCTCATCTGCTCCTCACAGGACTTGTGTTCAAGACCCCTCACCGGCCATGTTGCCTTTTTCTGGACATGCTCCAGCATCTCAATGCCTTTGTAGTGAGAAGTCCAAAACTAAACACAGTGGAAAAGCACAAGCTAAAGGGAATAGAAAAGCAATTCATTTTTTCCATGTATGTCACATTTGGAAATGCTGAATCCATGAGTTCAGCCACCGTCCCAGTTGTGTCCAGCTTTTAGAAGATACTTTTGCTTCTGTTGGCTCATCTCTTAGTTTTCCTTCTGAGTGATAATACCATGAACTATGAATTCCAATGCGGAGAGATGCACAAAGAAACAAAAATAATCATGTGCTTAGAATTCTGGCTGTGTGTAATTACAGCTTAATCTCACTATAACACACCCTCAGAAACCCCGAGCAAACGCTCTTGATGTAGGGATGGTTTGTTATAACATGGTCTGAAGTTTGTTGTGTTACAGTAATGAAAGTGCCTGCTCAATATATTGATAGTTTGGCAGATGAACTACTTCTATGCAGATTACTTTGTATTTGTTAACATTTAAGTAGTATTCTAAAATTAAAAGTACACAAAATTAAAAAGGGTGGGCGGAGTCACAGGCAAGCGTTTGCATACATATTGCTTGCATTAAGAGCAGTAAGAAGAAGGATTGGTTTCTCCCAGTCAGCCTGGTGTAGAGGATCATAGTACTAGGCCTAACTTCAGAGTTATTAGCTATTACTATTGTAAACAGAGTTATGGTTTATAGCAGCCTCTCAAAAAAGTCAGTCTAATCTGGATCTTTGTGAGAAGCCTGGCCTGCTCACAGAGTTTGCTGTCTGTTGTTCATTTCTTTTAGAACAGGAACAAAAATTACTTACTTCAGTACTTAAACAATGAAACTGTCGTTAGTCATATCGTGCCAAAACACTGGTGTGGCCGAAACACTAAGTGTGTAATGTTGTTGTAACCGTCCTGAATATTTCATTGTAAGACCATATATGTATATCATTGATATGCTACTTGATAGATATTGAACGGCTGAATTTGGGGAGTACTTTTGCAAAGTGCTTTGAGATCCTTGGAAGAAGCACTCTAGCATTTTTTTTAATGTCCCTTTGGGTCTGAGAGACATCAGAGTCTGGTTTTGGGGGTTTTTTGGTGTTTTGTTTTGTTTCATTGTGAAAATTGCCATGGTGCCAGCAATGGAGCGTTTACCGCTTTTCATATGTGTGCGAATACTAAACATATGTATTTTTAAAGGAAATTCCAGAAGAATGTGAAACTAGTTTGTAACAATAATTTGTAAGTTTGTGTCCATTGTTTTCAAGAGTATGTAAATTGTTACATTATAGAACTCGCTTTGAACCCCGCTACATAATTAGCTGCACTAAACATCAGTATTCAATTTGGGGAAACTGTAGCCAAGTGTTTTATTAGAATTTCATGGAGAAAGAGAATGTGAACAAAACCATAGAGCAAAATAATCTGAAAGGCAGTTAAAAATAATGAAAACCGAGGACCAGCCACATAAACACACCAGATGAAGACACAGCAAATGAAGATCACAAAAAATAAACTAGAATAAAAATGCGTAAGGCCAATCCTCAGCTGAAGTAAATAGGGACATCTGCAGTGGGAGCGATGGAACCTTGGTCGTTCACATTAGCTGAAGGTCTGGTCTGTGAAATTTATTAAAAGTCTTATGTTTAGGAGGAAATGACAGTAACAGTAAAGGTTTCTTTGGTCAACTTGTTGTGTAGGGCTCCTACACAGATTTGGTGTTCTGTCAAATGGCCTCCTGCAAATCCAGTTAAGCTGCTTTAACATAGCCTCTGTGTGCTCCATCCTGCTGTGGAGCTGGCGTGCGGAGACCTGAGTCTGTACTGAAACCGCTGCAGTTTACAGACTGTTTTAGTGTAGTCCTGTGCCGCATGAGTTGGTCTGATACTGTTCACACTCATTGGCTGAGGCTGAAGGAAACATCCAGCTTTACTGACTGCTCTAAGACAGGCAAACCTGAGCAGAGAGGCAAGACATATAGCTGGCTGCATCTTGAATAGCTGCAGTTGTGCTTGCCAGGGGCAATTCTTCAAGCAGACGATGTTATTGATCATAAGCCCCTAGATACCAGACAAATCAAGAGGCCAGTTAGTAGTGTTGCTGTTATTAGATCCTGTAATTACCTACACAACTCCAAGTGTTTGCATCTTCTTACTTTGTCTTGCTCGGTGCTCCAGCTGTGAGCTTTGTTCTTTTCCATGGTGTATCACCATTGTCTTTTAAGGCACTTCAAACCCCAACTGGCTTCCAGATCCACCATGAAAACTACTTTTACTTGCATCTCAGCACTCTTCTTTCCTATATATATATATATATATCTATATATCCTAAAGTGCTTGAGTAGTTTGCTCAGCCAGCTCCATCGGCCCATCTGTTTTTGTCTCTTACTTCTCTCCCTTTCATGTGTGTCAGTTCCCTCATGCATCTTCTTAAAAACATATTCAGCTGTGCAAGAGATCTTCCCTTGCCTCTTTCAAGACTTTCCTTTAAGCATCCATACAGAAAAATACAAATCCTAATCAGCTTCACAAGTACTGCAAAAGAAGACAGTAACTCTGCTCTAACAGGTTAGTGTATGGAATCCCTGTTCAAGGGGTCAGTTGGTGATTTATCCTCCTGAAATGTGATGGAAGAGTCTGGTATGTGTCTTAGATGTTGCTGAATATGATCAAGAGGGGGCAAATACTATTAGTAATAAAGTTATTGTAAAACCATGTCCAAATTCTGTACAGTCAGCTCATTTTCCTCATGGGGTGTGTCTGTCTCCTGTGCTGTCAGTCAGTCAGGTGCTAACCTTATGGGGAAACGGTGCTGACAAACAGGGAAAGATGGAAGAGGGATGAGACACATAACCCAAAGTGCTCTGCCCAGGGCAGGAACACACCAGTGCATTGGTGTTTACAAAAGGCCCGGCAAGGCATTGTTCAAAAGAAAAGGTTGATTGTGTGGGTTCCTGTAGTGAGGTAAGGGACTGGGGAGGGCTTCAGCATGCTTTCTAAACACATTTTCACATCTTTTTGGTAGGATTATCTACAAGGTGTCTGGAAAGCTCGCAGAAGGGAGCTTGTTCTCCAGGAACAGTACCTGCCTGAAGAAGCAACAAGGAGGTCAGTAGTGTGTGCAGCAGAAAGGGCCTGGGGCAGTCTTTGGTTAACATAGGATCCAAGACAGCAAATTACACCTCTTCATTAATAGAGATCCTATGGGAGGGTAGGATGGGAGGAGGCAATAAGTGAAAGAAAGATGATGATGAGGGAAAGACTGAGAGTTGTAAGAGGAGGAAGGTTTAAAAGGGATGGTAGAGAGCGAGGCGTAAGGAGAGAGGAGTGGTGAGCACTGGATGGGGAAGATGGGAAGGGAGGGAGTCAGAGCACGGAAGAAAGTGCCTGAGAAGAAGTGAAGGGTAAGAGTTAGGGGGCCGGAAAACAGAGGAATAGACGGGGGCAGGGGCGGGTGTCCCCGTGTGTGTAGCCGGTTTGTCATTGCCCTGCGGCGCGGTGGGGCCCGGAGTAAACCGGCTGGAGTAAGCGAGGGGGCGCTTGGGATGCTCCGTGATGAATAGCAGAGGGTCCGGGCCGTGACCGCAGGCTCGGCATGTGCTGGAGCTACGCTGCACTTTCCCAGCCCCCTGCCAGGATGAGGGGGTCGGAGGGAGGGAGGGAGGCAGCGAGCGGGACCGGG
The DNA here is from genome assembly GCA_033816785.1 of Picus viridis. Lineage (NCBI taxonomy): Eukaryota > Metazoa > Chordata > Aves > Piciformes > Picidae > Picus > Picus viridis. The sequence goes on along the minus strand of CM066599.1, from coordinate 8,210,438 downwards.
CGATCGGCATCCAGCAGCAAACAAGCGCTCTGGAGCTGCGGGTTCCTGGAAGCGGAGCCCAGCTGGGTGACAGGCAGCGGCGATAAGCGGTGGCTAATCGAGGCCCTCCCGGCGGCCCCGGCCGCTCCGAGCCGCCGACAGACGCCGCGGGAGCGGTGCGGAGCCGTCCTGCACCTCCCGCCGCAAAGAGGGCAGGTAGGAAGAACCTGGCCGCGGACGACCGCGAAGCCGATCCCGCCGGGGACGCCCGGGGGCAGCCGGGGTGTTGGCCCCGGCTCCGGGACGGGAGAGGCGGCACAAGAGCGGCGCCGGCGGAGCGCGAGCCACGACCCCCGCCCTGCCCGGCGGCGGGAGCTACGGGACGGGGGCGCGTCCGTAACGCCGCATCGGGCACCTGGTTGAGAGGCAGTGTCCGAGACGCGCTGGGCAGCGGGGAGGCACCGGCACCTCCTGTGGAGGTGAGAGCTGCGGGGCACTGGGAAAGGGGACAAGTCACCTATAGGGAGGGCATGCCACCTATGGGGGGATTTGTCACCCGTGGAGGGGAGCATGTCAGCTATAGAGGGGGCAGGTCACCTATGGACAGGCTGTTCACCAGTAGGGGGTAGGCTCCTTAGCAGGCTGCGGGCATCTGCAAGCAACAGGCTGGGGAGGATGCTGACGCAAAGAGGTGCGGTAGCTTTTTATCCAGGAGTAAACATGTCCACACCAGGAAACACCCAGGAACCCCCTGGGAGGTGAACGCCTGGCTGGAACAGGTGGCAAAGTAAAAGGAGCAGGACAGGCTTTATGTCATCCTGTAGGGTTTGAGTTTTGGAGGTGTCATGGTATGGACTGGTTGTGTTTTAGTTAACTCTTTTTGTCTGTGGAGAGATTATATTTTATTTGCTCATAAATACGAATTGAGGTTTTGGTTCACAGCCCAGTTATGTTTTGCTTCAGACAGAGTTTAATTTCCCCCTTTTAAAAGTGTTTCAAATAAGTTGGACCATATGGAAATAGATTTGTTCATCAACTAAAGAAACTTGCAGGAATTTGAAAAAGAAGGTTACAGAGTTCTTGAGCCATTTCTTGAGTATTGAACCAGAGTCAGAGTACAGCACCCGTACTCAAAACTCCCGATTCAGTCATTTCCTTTGTTGGGATCAAGATTTAATCTGTCTCTACCTGTGTTTTCACAGCTGTAAAATGGGGGCTACACCTATTAATGAGGGGCATTACATATTCTTTACAGAAAGGCCTTAATTAAAACCCACCATCAACAAAACCCCAAAACCCAAAACAAAGGAAAACACAAACCAAAACAACAGAGGAAGATAATTTGTAAGGTTAGTAAACAAAGGAAAATATATCTGAGAGAGCATTTCAGGTTGCATGGGGAGATACATCAGGTGTCTGAAGGAACATGCCTACTAGAAACTTCTCTGCTATATTAATTCCTCATGCAGTTGATCACTTTCGTGCTGCTGCTCTGAATTCTGCAGAGTGGATGACATAAGCACCACATGTAGTTCAGGAAAAGCTGCACAAAACCTGCCAAAATGGGATGGAGCCATTACTGAATGGCAGGCCAAGCCTACTTTATGCCCTAGGTCTAGAGAGAAATTTGTGTAAGACACAACACATGATACGGTAGTGAACAAGTAGCCAGGTTCAACCTTCCTCTGGTTAGAGTCTGGATACTGTTTAGAGGAATTAAAGGGCTTCCCTGAAACGGCCGGTCCTGTGTCCCTGTCTAGAGCTAGATTCTTGAGTCAGTCAGTAACTGCTGTGAAGCAGTGATGTTTTTGTTAACAGCATGGAGCCAGGGACAGGGAAATATAGGCCAAACAGTGAGTTATGTAATGGTATTCCTTAAGGGGTAGTATAAAGATGAGATGATTTCCTTCTGTCAAGACAAAGAGCAGCCGCGCAGTTCCTCTGCAATGTTCACTGTAGCCCTGGGTTCCTTAGGAGCAATCCAGGCAGAGAGTTGAAATCCTGTAATATCAGATCCACCAATATCACTTTATTCCCTTCTACAGCTACCTCCTTCACAAATATTCCTTTGCAATATCCTCGTAAAGAACCTGAGACATGGAATAGAGCCACTATGGCTGGAGAGGGAAAAGAAACTCAGTCTGTAGGGAAGGGAATGTTATGATTTGAATGTGTTTCTTTCTCAGAGGTTTGGGGAGTGATAATGTGGAGTTGCAGTGCACCAGGACTAAATGGAGGTTCTGTTTATAGAAAGTTATACAAGACAAAGCAAGGGAGTGAGAACTGTCTCAGAAGGTTTGTAATTTTGCCATTTGGATGAAATAAATAGAAAGGCTAGACTGGAAGTGAAGGAGATATTTTATGTAGAATGGTAGGTTTAATATTAGTAAAATATACACAATCTTAGCCAAAAGGCTGAGAAAAAGGGAACAGACAGAGCTGAGTTATCCAGGCTGTAACTGGCCAGAACTGGATTTTGGAAGGTGATTGGCTGGTGACAATCCAAAATCATACAGGCAGCAAGTCTTGCAAAGTACATCGGTTGGCCTTTAAAGTCTGCAAGTACTCAGGGTCCTGGGTTTAATTCTGATCATAAGATTGTGCCTCCAGAAGTACAAACGGGACATACATATTTATGAAATACCAGGTTTTATCCACTTTTTCGACTTTTCCATTTCTGTTGCCAGTTCATTCTCCCTGAGCACAGGTTGCTTTAAACCAGTCTGTCTCCAAAGACAAAGTGCCTGAAGACCATAAATTTTATTCAGATTTTAGGGGGAAAAAAACCCAACACCTTGGTTTTCATCCAATCAATGCATTCAATCATCTTTAATTTAGAGGATCAGAAGACCAAGACTATCTTGTTTCTTTGTCACTAATAGAGAAAATACTCTAAGAGTAGTTAGGAAACTGATTTATATGTAACTGAGATAGATTTTAATTTAGCTGTTTCATATTAAATAATGAAATTTGTTTCATAGGCAACCTAAAATGCAATTATTATTGGAAAAGTTACTGTGTCACTGATACTTTGTAACTCTTCAGAAGTGTTCTTCCCATTAATCCATCCCTGCTCTCCTTGATGGAGTGGCAAATATCCATTTTCATTATTTTTTTAACTTTTGCTGCTCCAGGATGAGTTTAGTGAATGTAGTAGCCCTTGCAGCTTGCTCTGGCCCTTAGATCAAGAATTCATGCCCACAGTAGACTTTGTATCTTGAGGTGTCAGTCTCAGTTGTGCAGTAAAATGCCCATAATAGCTTTCATTGGAGTATAGTCATGCAGTGTGACATTAAGATTTCAGACTGACTTGTCAGGATTATTAGTGATTAAGAGAACTATTCACTAGTTGACTTAGCAGACTGAATTGAGGCTGTAAACCTTTATTCTTGTTTTTCTTTCCTTTCTCTACAACTAAATTGCTCAGACCACAAATTCTGAGAATGCTGGGATGCTCAAGACTTATATTAAGCATCAATAGATTTCTACAGTATAGGTGGGGTCAGTAAAATCTATTGGTCCTCAAGAGCTCAAAGAGGCATGGGCTGCAAGTTTCAGCGTGGCTAACTGATAACAAGGGCATCTGAATTTAGCAGACACTTCAGACATTTTGGCCTTATGCTCTTGACATATCTCTGGTGATAACACAGTAATGTTTACATAGTACTGGGGAGATGATAGAAATCAGTATCAATCTTTCTCCATTATGTAGGAAGAGTTATATTTATGACTAGGGAATGAAATACAGCATTAGCTGAATGCTTTCCTCACTCATTTCATGCATCAGGAGCAGCGGTACCAAAGCACTTCTCATATTGTTTAAAAAAAGCTGGTTCATAGAATGTGTGCTCACCACAAGAGTTTTCTCTAACCTTTGTAGAAACACACTTACATTTGTGCTGTTAAGCTGTGCCTAAACATCAGTAGCTAATATTCTGTGCAGCTATGAAGGTGAGAAGGGTTTTCTGGTTACACGTATGTGCAGATGTCTCTCTGCTTCACATTCTTGCAGACCAGAATAACAACATAACCTACTTCTTTTTGGGGTAGTTAATGTTCTGGCCCGGAATTACAGCACCAGATGTGTTGCCACAGAAACAATTTAAAGGGAGAAGGAATTATGAGCAAATTGCCTTTCTAGTGGAAAATGTTTTAGAGCCTCTCATTGGCTTCTTTGTGTGTTATATGTGTACACAGCAGAGAATAAGGGAGAATTCTGCTTTTTTGTTTCATACATCTGTTAGTGTTTTAAAATTCTCTATACAAGCTTGAAAATTGAGAAATATTCTATTATGAGCATGAGTTACGTACCTCAGAGACAGCTTTTATTAAATCCTGACTCATTTTTAGAAACTTTTTCCTTGAAGAGAGTGCAGTATGCTAGCTGATTTACTTAGCTCCACTTGCAACATGCCTTGGAAAAAATTTCCAGTAATAGTTGTTTCTGTGAAAGTAAGGAAACATTTGACTACATAAAATTATTCCAGATTTTGAGGCTGAGAATTAGTAGCACATTCTTTCTTACTAAAATGGACATGCTGATGAAAAGAGGGAATGTATATAGGAAATATTTTGATTTAATCTTGCCTAGGAAGCCCTAAAGCAGCCAAAGCCCTTGATTTTAGCTAGCATTTCTTTTTCTCAGAATAGTTGCCACAGGATACTCTATTCAACATATCCTTTTCTCAACTGTTATGAAAATATTTGTCTGAACAAAATGCAACATGAATTACCTTAATATATCCTTTTAATTATTGACCAAGAAAAGCACCTTTATCCTAGAGTTTTGCATACTGTTTGGGGCAGACCAACAAGAAAAACATCCAGGCAGACCACAGCTACAGCAGAACAGGTTGGCACATGTAATGATTTTTTCAGGAACTGTCAAAATGTGAATACATGTAGTATTCTCCCAGGCAACCAGCACCAGAACAAGAGGACACAGTCTCAAGCTGCACCAGGGGAGGTTTAGACTGGATGTTAGGAAGAAATTCTTCATAGAGAGAGTGATTGGCCATTGGAATGGGCTGCCTGGGGAGGTGGTGGAGTCACCATCCCTGGAGGTGTTTAGGAGGAGACTTGATGGGGTGCTTGGTGCCATGGTTTAGTTGATTAGATGGTGTTGGATAATGGGTTGGACGCGATGATCTCAAAGATCTCTTCCAACCTGGTCCTATTCTATTCCATTCCATTCCATTCCATTCCATTCCATTCCATTCCATTCCATTCCATTCCATTCCATATTCTATTTGCAAAAAGAGATTTCTCTTCTACGATTCCTGCTGATTTTTGATCAAATTAATTTAAACTAACAAAAAACACTGATGGAGTTGTGTCTGCACTAGGATTTCAATTTTTATCATAGACATTTCATAAAATGCAACCCCTGCAACTAACATTGGTAAGCCTTCCTTGTTTAAGCTTCACTGAAAAAAATTGGGAAAATTAAAAAAGAAAAAGGCCAAAATCCACACATCCACAAGAAAGATTTTTTTTTCCCACAGTTCTCTGCCATTCATGCATTTGGAAGGTCTGCAGATTTTGAAATACTACTGCTGAAGGAAGCATAACTTCATTTTATCTTGTCAAAAGCCAAGGTGAAGTTCATGTCCCTTTGGAGTGATGGAAAACTTTGACCATATGCATCTGTATCCATAATGGAACCCTGTGATTTTGGAGGATAGTGGACATAAATTCTTATGATGAGAGGCCTTCTTTTATAATTTGTTTAGTATTTTCCCTCTGTGATTCTTTTTCCCCGTGCCTCCATGCTTTTAAGTGCCTTCAGTTTGGAAATATATCATTGAGGTGTGGAGAAAGTTCTTCACTGAGAGAGTCATTTGTCATTGGAATGGGCGACCCAGGGAGGTGGTGGAGTCACCGTCCCTGGAGGTGTTCGAGAGGGGATTGGACGTGGCACTTGGTGCCATGGTCTAGTCATGGGGTCTGTGGTGACAGGTTGGACTCGATGATCTTTGAGGTCTCTGATACTGTGATTTATTCCCTGTGTTACTCATTTTTTATACAAATCTGAGATACTCACTTTTCCATTGATGAACATTGTTTGTCACAGAAGTATTGCAAGATACCTAGGCATGGTAGTCTTAAGAGCAGTTACTTATGCTTATGGAAATAGTTTTACCTTGGTTTAAGTGTTCTACAGGAGCAATTTGTAGAAATCTCTCAGGTTTGGAACCAGCCTGCATGCCATGTCACATGTCTGAGTTTTGGCAGGTTCAGAGGCATGTCCATTCCCAAACAAGATCTGCCACAGAGATAAGAAATGAATTTCTCTCCTGCGTTCCTTATTCAGGCAGAACTCCAGTTCTGGGTGTGGAAGGAATGCAAAGCTGGGCCTACAGCTTTCGTCTGCACAGGTTAGAAATGAACTTCAGTGTAAAATTTGTATCTGAATCTGCATCCATATTTCGCTTGAAGACCACAGATATTTGCATCCAGATTTCTGGTTTGGGTGCTCATTGGGGTGGAATCAGCCCTTGTGTTGGCAAGCTGATCCAAGCATCCCCTTAATTAGTTCACATCCCTCTTGTCTGACCCCACAAGAGGATAGGTTGGTCTTTCTTTAGGCAGTAGGGCTTTCCCGGCCAGACATTGCAAACTGGAAATGCATAGGTGCTTATAATTTCTTTAAAATGTCCTTTGGGCCTGAAATTTCATGTGCTTGGTTTCAATCCAGTACTGAATAAGACTGGAAAGTCTGAATAATGTCAGTTCAGCTACATTTGAGTTTTTCAAGTGCATTTTAAAAATGTGTGCTTTCCACTTACATTTTTTCCATAATTCTCTGCACTTACATAACCTCTGGTTTATTATTCAAATTGGCACAGGCTTGAAGAAGGAAAACTCATGCTCCAATACTAGGATTCAATAGATAAGCAGGGAGGCTATTTAAAGACCTCAGTGTGCTTTAAAATCTTAATGTTTACTGCTTTAGTGTTAGCATAGGTTTACATTTCTACTAATGCAGACCAAATGTAATCTCAGTAACCTTCAGCTTACCTCTGTGCTGAATTTCTGCCACTTTTATGTTATGTAATTGAAATTTTACCAAAAGAGTTTAGAAGTTTTCTCCATATTATAAGGAAAGATTTTGTTTGGTGAGATCAGTAAAGTTTAAATAGTGGGCCAGGGTTTTCAAAAAGCTTTGACACACAGAGATGCTCCAAATGCATGTGATCAGTTACTGTGCTGGAGTGTGGGTGCTGGGTAACTATGTGTGAAAAAAATGTAGCTAATCGTTGATCTATACAGAAAGTTGACAACTACTTTGTAGGAAGTGAATTACATGGTTTTCACAATGGAAGACAAAACGAAACAGCAGTTAAAATGGATGGGTCTTGTCTAAATATGCATCAGTTTAATTCCATCTTCAGTGTTACCGTTGTACAGATCTATCTACAACTGCACATCACTGTGTGCCTTTTTTCATGCTTTTAGCATGATAGTAGATGCTCAGACTTTATGAAAATCTGTCACTGGGCTTTTGCTATCTGTTGTCTGAAAGGGAAGCCTACGCAGTGATCTTGAAGATAATGTCATTTTTGAAGAGTCTTGCATGTAGAAAGCTGATAGGAAATACTACTTTTTAACTGTGAGTTAACCACAACTCCCACTGAAACAATAGAGCTATCCTTTGTGTAACTCTACTGAAGTCATTTGGTCTTGTTTCTAATTCCACTGAGGCTGAGTTGTGCCCCTCCCTTTTTCTGAAGTGTTCACATGCCAATGTCTTGTGCAACCAACGTAATTTGTTAACAAATAAAGAATTTAAATAACCTTAGAAAATCAGTGCAGGCATCCCAGCTGTCTGCAAACAAACAGCAGAAGTGCAAAACAAATAAGCAGTGGTGCAAAGTATCTCGAAATTGCTTGAGCTTGGGTTACTCAGGAACAAAAACACAAGCTTAAAGAGTAGTGTGCTCTGCAGGAGAAGGCTTGGATGAGAATGTATATTGCATCTTCTGGTAAGATCTCCAGACAGAATTTCTGTGTCTGCCCAGCCTAGCGTCTTTTCTCCAGAGCTGCAGTTAATACCTGATGAATCTGCCTCTTGCATGTCTATGAATTTAACTGCTTTTAGTTTAATTTAAAGCAATAAGCAAGCATGCTTTGACCTGTAATTGTCAGATTATCTTTACAATATGACAAAACTGTTGTTTATCATAAAATATCTCTCCTGAGTAAGCCAAGTCACATGGAGCAAACCACCATTTTTCTATTATAACACTGAATGCACTGTCTGCCATTACTGTGTCAGGATCTGGATTTAATTCTGAATCTGAATTAGTATATTGATGGAATCACTTGTCAGCATGTATATTTTGTATTTGAATGGCCATTTCTGAATTTTGAAGATCACCCAAGAGTGATTTGCTGCCAGCAAGTTCTCCAGGCTGTACATTCTCAATGTCTTCTCTGTAGAAGATCACAAATGTGAGTTCATAAGATCAATGATCCATGCACTGATGGTTGGAGGGTCATATTGCAACTGTGGGAAAACTGCCAGGGGACACAGCACATCACAGGGACATATTGTTCTATCTTCTGCCTCTCCAGCCAGGCATGGTTCCTCCTTAATGGAAGACGTTATCACTGTTGTGCTCATAGCACCTCTCAGCATTCTGGACACTGCTGCCATCATCTCAGGCTCATCTGGCAAGATGTACGATGACTGTGTCGTTCACAAATTGTGCCTGTCTGATGCCAAAAAAGCAGATCAGTACACATACAGTGCCTTTGAAATCACTGGACTCATCACAGCACTCTGATATTTAACTCTTTTGCCTATGTGTTGTCCTGAAATTTAAAGGTCTTTCCTGGTGATCTCATCCACTGCCAGGACTATTTAAATTATCAGTGAAACAACAGTGATCTGAGTATGGACTCTGCATCTGGCCATCCAATTTTGTGTTAGACTCCGCTGAAGCTCTAATAACTAGATCTTGATGCAAATCTGTCATTTCTTTACATACCACATTCTGAAGATGGCTGTTTGTCCACATTCTGTTCTGACAGTAGAAGCTGAGGAACTAAGGATCAGCATGTACAGTGAACTGATTAATACCTTGAGTCTTTTGCTCATTGGCCTTGGGTAAGAGCTCTTCACACTCTTGAGTCAGCGTGCATGTTAGTGCTACAATTCGCTCTTTACATGCTGAAAGGGAGCTAAGAGAACTACCTTACAGGGAACCCAGTTTTGTCAAGTGGCACAATCCTGTTCTGCAAGAGTGGTCTCAATTATAACTGGCTCATAGGTAAGTAACAGAGTTTGGGTAACACAGACTAAGTCAATTTACATCACAAAAATCTTGTTTTATGAGGCTTGAAGGACTTACCCACAGATTTTTTTATCAACTAAGAACTGGAATAGGTCTGTAGTTGTGTACTGAGGGTTAGCCATACTAGCCTTCATTCTGCACTTAAATGTATTGCCATAATAGCCGCAGTTTGAGGGTCTTTTAATGATGTAGACATATGGCATTAAATGCTTCTGCAGCTGTATTGACATGGCAGTCTTGTCTGCTAATATAATTTATTCTTTTCCCTGATGCTTTATAGCAATACATCTGCACTGGCAAAGTCTTTGTATCTAAAAAGAAGCTAATAATAAGCTCCTTTCTGCTGCTGCTGTCCCTGTCTGTATTACAGATTCCTACCCTCAGCTCAATTGAGTAAGGACTGAAAAAATGGTTTCCTTTACCAGCATGGCTGAATTAGCAAAAGATGCAAGTATAGAAGCACTTATAGCACACCATAAACTTGTGCATGTGTTAGTATTGATTGGTTTAAGTCTGATGGATAATTTTAACTACACTGATAGAAATCACAGGTTCACCAAGTTGCTCCATTCATTCTAGGAGACCTTTTGTAGTAACCAACACCAGTAATCTGATAGCAGTGAGGTGCTGGTAGTACAGACACACAGATGGTTTTCACATGGAATGATTTGTTTACATTATCTACAGACTACTAATATCATTCAAAGCTATAGGAGATGAATTAAACCAACTAAGCTTTCCAGTGTAACTGGACAGATCTGTGTTAAAAAGCTTCTGGCACAGCTGTGAGTGCTAAGAGGAATGTTAAAAAAAATGAAATCCATGAAGATTTAGCAGTGCTGCCAAAATACTCACATAAGAATCTTCATTTTGCCAGGATTGCCTGTATCTTCTGTGGAGAGAGGTGGAAACAAACTGGCAGAAGACCTCAGTTGTCTCTCCTGTTGGAGTTTTGTTGTTGTACTTGCACACAGCTGCTGAGTAAACCAGTCTGAGTTCTAAGAAAAATTTCTTGTGATGATGAAAAATATGAAACACTAACCAGATGTGACTGCTAGCTGCAGTAAAAGCTTTGAGTCCTCAGGGAACAAACAACTGGGTTCATAGTCTCTGAGGAAGTTTGAGACAGAGAGCTGATTGATTTTTTTTGTGTGCAAAACTGAAATGTATTTTCATGAGTGACTCTGACAGTGTTTGTTGGTGATATTCATAACATTTCAAGGGACCTTAACATTAAATTAGCTGTTGGCCTAAATGTAGAAGTGGTTTGATCTCAACTGGTCCTACTGTGAGCAACTACTGCTTAGCACTTCCAGTTATGTCTGCCTTTTTCACTCCAGTGAGTAGCTCTCTTGTTCTTGAGCTGGGTGATGCAGAAGAGCCTGATGTTTCCAGGAATTTGTTATCTCTGACAGAAGTCTTGTTAATGTCAGTTATTGATAAGTGGGGAAGTAAACATGTGGCTGATCAGGCAGAGTGCTTTCAGTGGCTTACCACTAGTCTGATTTTATGTCATGGCACATAGTGGTCCTCCAAAGAAAAGTTTTCTGCTACTAATACACTTTTAATATTATTTTTAATGTATGATTTTGGTTATAACTCATCTAACTCTTACTCCTTTTTAATGCAAAAAAGTATTTTTCTTGCTTACAAATTTCAGTCACATTAGAGAGATCATTTTCTTGTCTTGTGAGAATTACTTGTGATTTAAGTGTGCCAAGTGTATTAACTTTTAATGAATATGGAAAGGGAGTTTTCACACATCCAACTGGATTCTTTCTATTTGCTGACTGTGAAATATTTGAATTAAATAGCAGTAACACAACCAGAAGGCTGAAGAAAGAAAATTTATAAAGGCCAAGACAAATCTGCCATCATTTGTTCTGATGGAAGGCATCTCCACTCTCTTCAGAGATGTGTTGTCAGAGCTGTTTATGTGACCTCCCCCTGCCCAGCTTCCAGGAAAATAACTACTTTAGAGAAAGCACTTGAAACAGTAAGCTATCCTTGTTAGGCTGAAATAGTTTTAAGCAGCACTCCATGGTGTAGTGATCATTGTAGATTTTGTAGTCTTCCCTGGACAAACCATGTCCAGAAGTCAGTAAAAAGTTTGACTCTTCTGATTCTTTATTTTCAGAAGAATTCAGCTGTAATTCTGTTTAGGCTTGAAATAATGCCTTCTAGGCAGAACCAGACTGACAAAACTTGAATATCTGTCTTAAAAGCAAATGGAGTCCAGCTTAGACTGCATTTTGCTTAACTGCTCAATTCACCATATGTATCCTAATATACACTGGTCTTTCAGCTGTTTCCAAAGCCATCTTCTTTTGAATGTTTAATATTTAAGAACCAGTTAGTTCCATTTTGTTTTGTTTGGATAGTTTGCAATTAAGCATTCTTTCAAGTAGGCTTTATTTAGCTAATTCTGTCACAAAAATAAGCTCTAAGGGAATGAAGAGAAGTTCAAGCTAGCCAATGTTTATTTTTATTATTAATAATTTATGTTATGGTAGTCCCCAGGGGAATTAGGGCCCCACTAAACCCAGTTTCCTCTGCATGTAATGAGTGTGTCTCCCAAAACCTTCTACAGCAGAGGATTCTTTTTGGCTCCTGTGGCAAAGGACCCTCTCTGTACTGCAAGGGTGCAGACTGATTAAGATCATATAAAAAATGATTTTTTTCAAGAAGCTTAAGCTAGAGAGAAAACCTGCTGCATCTTTCCTATAGAAAGCCATCACTAATGCATTTTTCCAGTGTGAGTGCCAAATCATGACTCCAAGGGTCTTGTTCATCCTCTCTCTGAAATCATGGCAAAGCTCCCAATGACTTTGATGGGAGCAAGACTGGGCAGAGAGGTGGTGGTCTGAAAAACCTTATCTATCTTCAAACTAGCAGCAGAAGACAGTTTATATTTGAAGAACACACTGATGGGCAAAGTTGGTTAAAAAAAGAAAAACCTGTGTTTAGTCAGATTTCTGTCAGAAGTTTGGGTTTTCACAGCATCTGATCTTAAATAATTGGTGTATCTTATGTCTTGAAAAAAAGGGGATTTAGGGTCTTTTCACATCTGCTAAATGCAAAGGAGATACAGGGCCAAGTCCTGAACTTCTGTAAATAGATTGATTTGAATAGAGCTAGGGCAGCTCATACAGAGGATCTGGCCTGCTCTCTGTGGGATACTTGTGTGGGTTCAGGGAGTAGGACTGGCACTGGCATGATCAGGCCTGTGAAGTAGAAGTGCTTTGAAGCTAGTACAGCCGTGTAAATTTCCATCTTCGGGGAATTGCCATCCTTCTCCCCTCCCCTTACGTGGAAGCACCAGTCTTTTCTGCACTCCTTCCATAACTCCAAATTCAAAATCTGGACAGAAGTTTTCCTGACCTATCTGTTCCATATTCCTGTCCTCATTAGTTTAAAGGGGGTTAAACATCTGTTTCCAAGTACCGCTGTGTGGTTATTATGTAGGCCTCGGGTTTGTGTTGTGGGTTTTTTTTTATTATTATTATTATTTTCTTTTTTTTTCCCCCTCCATACAAAAATCACTAAATCAGGTCATTTAGGACACAGATTTTCTAGGAGCTAGAGTTGGGCTGTGCAAAGTTCACCTCATTAAAAACAAACCCAAGCCAAATAAAAGCAGAGAATAGCAGCATGAAAAATGTGGACCACGAATGTCACAGCATGTGTGTTAGGAATTGGTAAGAAATGAAGGGGAAAGTACAAATATATTCACATATATTACAAGCTTCTTGTTTGTTTGTTTGTTTTTTCCCTACAAGTAAAGTTTACATGCTTATGGAGTGTCTATAGAAAGGGAACATTATTACAGAACCAGTGTTAGGGTTGCTATGGCAGCTCATTTGTTAGAAAATACGAGTTCAAGTCTGTGTTACAAGGTACTGAGTAAATTCAGACTAAATAAAATGTTTAGCCATAACAACTGATTTGCTGATGCTTCAACTGTTAGCTGATCAGTGAGATACATTCTGAATTGTTTTGATTTTGACAGCTCTGAAAATTACTTCTTTTCTCATTAGCCTAGGTACTGAGATTCATTAATCAGCCATGGAAATACTGACTTTGAAAAAAAAAAAATAAGTCTGTGTCTACTCAGCATTAAAGAAAATACCCTGCTTTAAAATATAAACCTTCTCTCTCCTATTTCCCTCTTCTGTGACATTTTCTGCCTTTCCCAGTGTTTTTTGGGATACTGATTGATCCTAACAGCAATTGCATTATTTCTGTGGCACAAAATTGTCTTGGCAACATGGGAATTAAACATGGTTGCATTAGGAAGTTGACCTAACGGTTTAAATCTTAATAAAGTGAAGGATTTATTGATCGGACAACTAAATGAGAGAGAGCTTCTCCCAGTTCAGAGGCATACCCCAGGACACATACCAGTGTATTTGGGTTCACAGACTTCAGTTTTTGAAGGTATCAAAATCATCCCACATACATCAGTTTACTGGAAGTTTGTAATCTGTTGTGGTTAATAAATTCTTCTCGGTGTAATAACTAAAACATCTATCTATTCATCACGGTGATTTCTACTGAAGCTTTGACTTGGGACTTTCCACAACTCAAAGGCTGAGCTAAAGGGCTCATTTCACGATTGACCTGGAAATGGGCTTTTAGGAGGCTCCTGCCTCACCCTTTCTGGTGGATCACACCTGATAAGTCTAGCTGCAACATATATTCAGAGACAGAATGGGGAAAACAAGGAGAATGGGACATGTATTACAGAAGAATGTTCCTAATTAAGGAGGAAACTCTCAAGGACAGAATTGGTAGGGTTCAGTGCCTTGCTGCCAGGCAAAGTGTTCTTTGTCAGAAATGGAAGAGCCTGTTCGTCACTTGTAAATTGCTCTCCCTCAGCGCCATCTGCTTCTTCTCTTGTCAGGAATTTGTTTTTAAGTATTCATTATAATGTAGCTAACTGCAGACTCAAATTCTGCCAAAGCTGAGAAAGCTGCAAGTCAGGCTAGCGTGTGGAGCCTGCCACATTCCTGAACCTCTGATTCAGGCTTGCAAGTTTGTCATCAAGTTTGAAATTGAAACCAGAGGAGCTAGCAGCAAGCCCGGTGCTCATAAATCAGCTGATAATGGGTGAATTGTTCTGTGCCTTCCCCTGAGGAGGAAAGAAAACTCAATGCAAAAGTACTTACAGCAACTGGAAGAGCTATGGTGTAGGCAAACATGGAGGAGCTCCATGTGGCTGTATGAACATGCCACATACTGGCAAAGGAAGTAAAGGAGGGTTTGGGTTCTATGCAGTCCCTGACTCATTTCTTATTACAACGTTACCTCCGACCCCCTTCTCCACCCCCCACCTCCCTCAACACCCCACCCCCAAAAAAAAAAAAAAAAAAAAAGAAAGAAAAATAGAGTGAGATTTACAGCCAGCCTTGATCATGAGTAACATATTTCCATGAAAGAAAGAGGCACAATACATCAGTGTGTGATCCGTGACAAGGTCTCCTTTGTGCTTCGTTTGATATCTGCTGCCACTAGAGGGAGGTACAAAATTGACCACAAAATTATGTCTTGAAAAATAGTTTCCAGGTCATTAACTGAGTGCAGGCCAACATTTGCTGCCGGGATTCTACTGGAAAACTGGAATAAATGACTGATTAATTTCCTCTGGATGTGCACCAGTGGCACTGAGAATAGAACTTGGATCTGTGTGCTTAGATGAAAACTAATTAGAAATACAGTAACATTTTGAATTGCAGGCATGAAAACCAGGTCATCTTGGATTTGAAATTTGAGTCCTGTGTTCAAAGAACTACACTAGAAATGGTTACATCAGAGACAGCACCTCCAGCACAGGAGAAGCTATCTAAGGGGATCACTTATGATATTTAAATTTATTTCTCCATAGGAGACCAGAACTTCATTTCCAGAAGCTGGCATAAAGCTATAGAAGGGCCTAATGACTAAAGCAATAACTTGGATCAAAGCCATTTATCTGATTTCCTTTTTATGACTTGAATATGGCTAGGAGGAAAGTATGTCAGCTATGCAGTATTTAAATATATATGTATTTGAATCTGCCTGGATAAAATTTGCAAAAGTATCAAAATTAGTTTGACACTCAGGCCCCATCTTTCTGAATACTGTAAGCTGTGGATGTGGTTCTTATTAAAAATCAATCCAACTAGCTCCTCAGAGCCTAACTTACCTTTGAGAATGGGATTCTAGTCCTGATTCACTTGAGCTTTTCAAAATTCAACCCAAAAGCTGTAGGTTTGGTGCAAATTCAAGCACCCAAAATCTTAAGTTAAATAATGTAATAATAACCTGAGTTAATCAGGTTTAGGTCAAGAAGTGCAGTGGAACACATGTGCAGCTATGCAGAGCATAGCAAAATCTTCCACTTGCAGCAAAATTGCTATGCAATTGCCAAAATTGCTCAGTCTTAAACCAGAAGAAATGTCTGGTGAATGTTCTTGGAAAAGGAATTGTTCATGGCTTTGTACAGCTCTATCCAGTAGACTTTACAGCGCTTTAGCCAAGTATACCTCTTTGGTAGATGGTTCCTTGCATGGATTGCATCTTTCTGTAAAGAAGGGTGGACAAGATCAGCTGTTGATTTATTCCCATTATATGAACCAGAGGATAGAAAGAGATGAGATGATGCCATGGTCTACTCGTGAGGTTTGTGGTTACAGGTTGGACTTGGTAATCTTCGAGGTCTCTTCCAACCTTGGTAATACTGTGATACTGTGATACTGTGATGAGAAGGAATGAGGTGGGAGAGCAGGAAAAGTGCAAGAGAAAAGCAATATTTGCCTCTTGGTCCTTCAGAGACAAATGGTAAAAGAACCAAGAGGAAAATTTCCAAAAGCTTGTCACAGGCAGCTGTTTGTCTCCAGTAGCTCTTTTTTTTTTGCAAACTTGTTTTGTGATATAAACCCAAAATATCAAACATTTTTGGTATCTGTCACTGCAGTGACTCTTCCCCTGACTGTGGGGGGACTAGTTACAAGTTGGATGTGTTAGTGTGAGATACCAGTTCGAGGTAAGTGAATTACATCTAACCTCAGATTCTGCTGTCAATCCTTGTGCTGGGAGTCCTTTCTACAGAAAGGATTTGGCTGAAGAAAGGATCCCTGTTCGAGTGTCACACTGTGTTAAAATAGCTATGTTGAGATGTGACATCAGGGGCACTTTCTATTTTCCTAATTCAAATGACTTTTCATCTCTAGACAAATAATCAGAGCTTTTTCTTAGTTCTGCCAATAGCTGTATGCATAAATAGAATGTTTGTCTACTGAACAAAAATGCTCAAAATGTAGAGAGTTTTAGTCATAAATTTGGAATGTTTATCTAGCAAATTAGACATTGCTACCGAGGTCAATGGTTTTCTAAAGAATGCTGAAGAGCAAAGATTAAATGCAGTGTGCATTTTCCCAGTGGCTTCAACACTGTGCTGCACACAAGATGGTCACTTTATTCTTCAGTCAGCCTTCATTACATCTACCTTTAGAGTAATTAAGGCTGAGACATGATGTTATCACTTCTTGGGAGCTTCATTAAATTTAATGGTCTGGATTCTTTAGATGTCCAATGCTGCAAAGTAAATGCTAAGGTCTAGAAATTTCCAGCCTGTTCCGTGGTACACTGAAATCACAAAAAGCTTCAGTGGTTCAGGCCCAGCTGAGTCCTAAGAGTTTATTCTAAGTGTTTAACAGTATTATAATATGCTGTGGCAATCTGATTTATGTTTTTTTCTTTATCAGTGTCATGAAAAACTTAAATGGCATTGTTTGCTGTTGGGTTTTGAAATGGATACCACCCACTATAAGGATTCAGCAGTGTTAGTTAATGCCATTGTTCCTCAGTTTTGAAATAAATGAGAGGAAGAAAAATAATTGTGGTTACATCAATGTGATGGTAGACAAATGTAGCTCAGTGTGCAAAAACAGCCTTAAATTTGACATATGTTAGGAAATTTCTGGTGTAAATGTATTGCAGTTGTCTTTTCACTTATTAGGTGTTTGCAGTATATATTTCTATCAGGTAAAATACTAATGCAGATGCAATTGTAGCCACAAAGCAGGTTATTGTGGTGGAGTTTAAGACAAATTCAGGGAAGTGGAATGAGTAACTTAATGCCTTTGACTTAAGGGTTTTTCTGAAACAGCAGATGATTAGTTGGAATCACAGATCATTTCTGTAGTAAGTCCAGAGTACACCTCTAAATCTCTAAATGTTCATCTGCTTAAATCACTACTGATATTGATTACCTACAGTGAAAGCTGAGTTCCAGTAGATATGGTACAGAACCCACTAATGGCAAATCTGTTTGGCTGTCATGGAGCTGAAGTGAATTTTATAAAACTGTGCTCTAAAAAGACATAGATTCTAGGTGGTAACCCTAAAATAAAATCTGATTGCTGTGATATGCACTTACTAAGAGGATTCTTCATATAGCCACAATAGTAAGCCACCTATTTTAGGGTTAAGACTGTAGTCCCAACAATAAAATGTTGAGCACATCTGATACTGAGGAAAGGATTCTGTTATGATAATACAAAATGAAATCAACTCTCTTCCATTTCCACAACCAGAGGACAGAATAGCTTTATTGTGCTTTGCAAGGAAAGCTAATGCAATATTTACAAATAAAATTATATAGAAAAATAATAGTCCAAAAATGTAAGGAAAAAGTTAGCATCAGGTGGTGTAAGACAAATGGCCATGCTCACAAAACATATCCACAATCACCAACGTGATCCTCAGGCACTGAAGTGATTGACATTTGGTAGGTTGTGGTCAGTCATTTTGCTTATTTTCTTTAGGGCCTAATAATTTACTTGATTTCCAACTGGCTTAATTTTATTAGACAGCTGCTGCTTGCTGCAGCCAGTCAACAGTGGGTGCTGCCACACTAGTGAGATCTCTAGCCACCCACTGCCAAGGCTATCAACTCAATGTGAGCTGAAGGAAGCACAAGTCTGGGACAGTCTTTGCAGGCACACAAGTGGGAGCAAGAGTGTGTCTCTTAACCAACTAGTCATTTGCAACTAAAACATTGTGAATTTTAAGGAAACATGAGTACCGTACTCTGGCCTCAGTTCACCAAGTTCAAGAGAACCTCTTGGAGATACTAAAAGAAAGACATGGCTACTAATTTAAAGCACAAAACATGAGCAGAAGTATTTTGCAAGAAGGCTGTGAGTCATATTTTCCTCATAAAATTGTTGAAACCATTGTGCCCAGAAACAATTAAATATGTGACTAGGGCTGGAAAAGTTTAGCCGTAAACACAAACAGACATCAGCTTTTTGTTTGTAGAGGATGAAGGTCATTTGGCTTCAGGAACAGCCTAATACTGACAGGGACAAAGCAGAACGTGCAGTTTGTACTCACTGCTGCATAGAAGCTCCGATGCTTGGCATCCCTACATGTCCAGGTAACACTGGAGGTTGAGTGACAATAGCCTCTTAGGGCAAATAATTGAAATGGGGACAAATATACTCCTTTAATTTGGAAAAAGAAATTAAATAAATCTTCTCTTGTGGTTTATACCAAAAGTACATTTCTGAGACTTACACAACTGCAGGTATTAAAATGTTTGAGTCTGTTAGTACCTGGCAATTTGGAGATATGTTTCAGAGCCACAAGCTTTATCAGGCTTTTAGAAGATTTCTTGTATTTTGCAGTAGTTCAGTGTTTCTGCTGTCCCTGGCAATAGGCTCCTTCAGACTGATCTGATATTCTTGTGCCCTTAGCTAGCTACTGTATTCACATTCTGTGCTTCGAGGAAGGTTAAAGGGGAGGAAGTTCCTCTGCTCCCCAGAGTATAATCTCTGAATTTATGAGATTTGGAGACACTGGCCTCCACAGCAAAGGTTACGGGTTGGAAGACAGATTTGAACTCAGCTTTGTCGGGAGTCCTTACCTGATTTATTTCTAGCCTAAAGGGAGAGCTGAGTTTGAGATACGTCCAGATGCTTTTTCTCAGGGGCAGTTGTAACGTAGCTCAGCACTTTTATACAGACACTCTGGCTAGCAAAAGGCTCTGTTTAAACAACTGCATTTATAAATCTTTCTTAGAAATATAACGTTGTTTTGACATCCTACTTATGGTCTTCTACTCAAAAGTGTGAAACGAGCTGTAAGATTTCTTCCTTGCTACAAATATATATATATATATGCAGGTGTGTACCAAGTGGTATATGACTTTGTCAACCACATTTCAAAGTGAGAAAGATGACCCCTTTAATGGTGTTTTCCTAACATTATTTAAATTCTTTTCATTCTTGTAAGAGGAACTGAAAATCTGTTTGTGAGTTGCTTTTGAATGTAGCTAGGCGCTAGAGCAGAACACGACACGGTCAGTGGCCGTGCGGACTGAGCTCTGTGCAGTTGGGAAAAACAAACAACCCATGAGAATTTTTGATGCTTATGGCTGTGTCGCAAGTGAGGTCCAATTCATCTCTCATTTCTCTTAATTTGCAGCAGTGCATCTTCTCAAGTCTGGAATTTTATTTGATTTATAGAAACACATGTGGCTACAGAATCGCGTCTAGGCAATTTAAGCAATTCTTTTCTTTCACTAACAAAGTTTCGGGGGGTCTGTTAATTTCCAACTTCATTCTTCACAGTTGAGTATCACAGATCTTTACTTTGGGAGTCTTCTCATTTTCCAATTTCTGTTGGCTGTCAAAGGTCTACCTGGTTTTGTTTGGTTCTTATCTACATGCTTCAAAGGCTTTCAGTCTCATTCTATGCAGGCTTTAGGAGTCCTATGAAATTAGTCAAGCTTTTTCTGCACTTTTTTCCCTCATTTTTGTTCAGGAACTAACTTTCCCAAGTTGAAAAGCTGAGGAATAGACCCTGGGAATCTGGCCTAGCCTTGATGAGGGATGTGGTCAATAACCACGAGGCTATTCCTTTAATTTCTTCCTTGAACAGCGTGTTACACAATTGCATTTTTCAGCAAGTTGCATGGTTTTCAGTCTAATGATCCTTTTGATGGGGTGGCTCTTCACAGACTTCAGCATCTGAAAACTAGGGGAAAGAATGGAAAATATTTTGAAAATTCAACTTGCAAGTACATTCTCTGATTAAGCATGTTAAGGAGGCATCCTTCTAAAGCAAAAGAATGTGAGTGCTATACAGTTTGATTAGAAGGTGATTAAGATGCACCTAATTTTTTCCATGTAATAGTTGGTTACTGAAGCTATGGAGTCATAGGGGCTTCAATGCACTGAATACAAAATACCTGGCCATGCCCAACACTTCCTTGCCAAACTAGTTAGCTTGCAAAGCAGGTATCTGTTTGGCTCAAATGTATAGTTTTCACATCTCATCTAAAATCTCTTGCTTGGTTTTCACAATGTATTCATGAGCTTGGCACAGCACAGAGAGTAGGCAAAGAAATGGAAATCTTAGACCTCAGCTCAGGGAACTGACTGAGTGGCTTCTATCAAAGAAGTCTCACTGTAGTATCTCTCCTTGTGAAAATCCATGCCAACATTTGTTACTTTTTTTGGTAGATGATGGTACCTAAAGCAAAGTTGCTTCCAGCAATTCCCTGTACTAGACCAGAGGTAGCAAAACACTCTCAAATCTCACTCCACTGAGGGAGTGTATTTAATCATTCGGTTCTTTATAAGCAGTCTGGGGGAGCATTGAGCACTGCTCTCCAAGTTAGTGGCAGAGCCACAGTAAGAGTCTTCACATTTCCGGGCTTCGAGTCTGACTAATGGTAGCCATGCTGGGGGAATATTGTCAGGCATAAGGGTTGAGTGTGGGTGCTTCTTTCCAGTATCTACTCTGGTTAAGAGCTCACTGTTCCTCAGAGCACATTGTGTAATGTGGGACAAATTTTTGCATGGAACATGCAGGGCTTTTTATTGGAGATTGTACAGCTCTACAAATAGATACACCAGCTTTTCATTTTATTCAGTTTTACTCAGTTGTGGTGTTTACTTTGCACCAGCTTGAGGGGGAAAGGAAGGGAATTTTTCTGTATATTAACTGTCTGGGTGATTTTCTACAGCTGTTTTGAAGGATATGTCTGTTACTTATACTGTAACTTGGATCCTATACACATATGGCAGAGAACACAATTCTTCAGAAAGCAAAAGGGTTTGAGTGATGGAAAACAGAAGAGAGCAATCCAAGAGAAATCCTGCCAGAGGAGGAGCATGAACCTGAAATTTACTGCTTAAACCAGACTTCTGCTGTGGGCTTAAGTACCACACTCAGCCAGTTCTACCATTGATTTCAAGTGTGGCTCTGCAGAGATGCAAGGAACTGCTTTTTGGCTAAGTCTGGAGCTTAAGTATCATTCTGGCATCCAAATTGATTTGGAAAGATATTGTTTGGCCTCAACACCTTAAGCAGTGGGACAATTACAGGGTTTTTAAAAATCAGAAATGTAGAGAGCTTGTGAATTGAGGCTGTTCTGGCTTTTACACAGTAAGTTTGTAAAATCAATCAGAAATTGAAGAGGGCATGAGAGATTTCATTTTAGACTATTCAGTCCTTTATTAATTGTGTTGTGGATGACAACAGAGGAAACATGTATAGCAGACAAGTGGGAGGTTTTATTTAATCTACTGCCTGTCGTTCTGACTTTCCATTTCTGTGCATCTCGGCACTTGCAGCAGCACAAACCTGGATTGCCAAGGAGGTTTTGACTCATCTGTTTTTTCTGTTTATTTCAGAATCCAATAGACAGTCATGTCGGTCAAACTCACATTTGTGTCTCCTGCTGATGGGGGTGGTATCAGCAGGAGTTGTTCCTTCACTGGATTCAGCACTGTGCAAAGCAGGAAATTGGCGTAAGTAGCACAAAAAGAAAAGCATCTGATTGTTTGAGCGACAGACCTTAGGTACTGTCAATATGGCTTTTAACCTAAGGGATCTATGTGTCCAAGTTGTTTCTTAGCATTATCTTAAAACTATTGAATGTTGTCATGTTTCCCTGAGAAAGAGACATACTTCACCCCGCACTGTGGCACTGCTCTACAGACTGTACTCCAGGGATGGCTGGTTTCAGAGGATATGTATCAGGCTGTTAATAGCATCCAGTTCTTCTAAGGAACATGAAGGGCCACAACCCTTCTTGTTAGCAGCCCAGTACCATCTAATGTTTTCTGACTAAAATCTGAAGAGTTATGTTAATGAAAAGTCTCATGAACCTTTAAAAACATGGAGCTCTTAATGGTGAATCCTGGCAACATATGTGACTGAAGCTAACTGAAGTTCTCCTACAGTTATTTAACTAACTATAATGCCAGAGCAGCATCACATAAGAGGAAGGGCTGCTTCCTAGCAGTGCCACAAATGAGAGGAAGGGAAGAACACAAATGAGTCAAGAAGGCCACTGCAAATCTGCTGCTATCAGAAACAGGTCTGTAGTACAGCCAAGGCTGCAGTCCAGTCATCCAGTCTTCAGTCAAGCTCTGCAATTACTAAGCCACCCTGCGCTGTTTTTCCCTTTTTGCTTGTCATAAATTGTTGTGTAGCATTGCTCAGTGTCGATAACTGTGCACATTTTCTACTACAGATGCTCTTACTATTTTTTGTGAATTCAGTGATCCTTATATAGGCTGTCAAATGCTTTTAGAAGGTATGATATATAAGTGGAAAATGAATATAATATGTGACTGTCCGTGCACCTTGTAACAAAGTGAATCATTCAGCAGTATCACAGATGTTTGGAAAGTATTGCACTCAAAACAGTGCTGTTGTGTAACAATGAAATGCCTGATTCATGTCATAAAATGTCTTCTCAAAGAACCAAATAACTGAATTAACCTCTTAGTTAAACACAGCATGGTGAAGTACAAGTTTGTGATATGATCAAGAAGTCTAAACATCCATTTATATGAATATGTTGTGGAAGCTGAAAAGTAGTATTGCACCTAGCAAAAATCAGACACCTACAATCACAACTATCACTATGATCCTGAGAAAAATACTGCCAATAAATTATATAAGTTACATAAATTATGTAAGTTCAAGTGCATAGTGGGAGTTTGAGCAGGAAAAGGATCTACCAGGGAAAGCATTGGACAGCTATTTCTCCAACAAAGGCATAGTTCAGCAGCATAAAAATGCTCTAAACAGATGAGTTCATGTATCCCTTAAGATTATTCTGTTACTTCTATCTGTAAAAATGTCTAACCAAATGCCTCTCTTTATGCATCTTTTTATGATGTTGCTTTTCATTATTTAAGTGTTTAGACAGACAATGGTGTTCAGGAATTACTGCAATAAGGGAAATCTGTGTACTAGATACTCAGTCACAGCCCAGTGAGCACCCAAGAGCCTTCCCCAGCATAATGAAGAATTGTTTAATCACCCTTTCCTGACTTATCTCTCCCTCAGGCACTGTTGCAAAGCACAGCAGGAGATTGCAGGGGCCCTATGCAAGGTTTGTCCAAAGGATGACACACAAATCAGGTCCACATGGAGATCCTTAAGCAGATGCTAAATATACTCCTGCATTTCTTTAGCAACTTCCTTTTGAGGCTCTCTATCAGACACACTATTTCATTTTGCCTCACAATGGTCTCTACAGGAAGTAAATATTATTACTGCTATCTATAAAGTGGGAAATCTGATACTTAAATTATTAAGTTCACAAGGGAAAGCAGCAACACAGCATCTAGCTTTGAGCTACTGTCCCTAAAGGCCAATGTCAGCCACTTAATTTTTGTATGAAATGTATGAAAATGGGATTCTTAACATCAGTGCTCAGAGTCTGTATGGGCTACATCAGTCAGTAGGAGACACTGAGGAAAACAATGAGTTTTAAATCCCAGTCCTGTCTGTAGGCAGTGCTTAGATGCTACACTATAAGAAAAGGGAAATGATTTCCTGAATTTAGGATTTGAAGTCCAGAACTCTGAAGGTAAATATGAAAGTCCTTTCCTTTCCAAAAAATAAATAAAATCCAGGAGTAATTTGAGCTTTTTAATTTCAAAAGATAGAATTATATTATACCTTCCATGTGGAACCTTGCTAACCAGAATGCTCATCTAAAGCATGGAACTGGATGTCATTTCCTTCTCTGCATGAAGGAATTTTAGGTGATGATCCCTCTAGGAGCATTGTTCTTATTAGCTAGACTGTCCCTTCCAGTGTTTTTCCTACTGAAACCCTTTCACTTTGCATGGAATACTTAGAATCATGATCTTGAGAAAGAAAACAGTATACTCTAAGTTTCTAATTTAACAGTTAGATTCCTCATTATAGGTAACCTGAGCTCCAAATGGTCTGGTTAATTAATACTTTACATTAAGTCATCATGGAAAAACTAAGATAATCATTAAAGTGAAGAAAGTAAACATGCAAAAATGTTTGGCAGTGCCCAATTTTATCAGATTTTTTGCAGATTAGATGTTAAAAAATGGAGTTAAGTGGGAATTTAGCACCAGAAGAATTAATTACTCAAAAAGGTTTCTATAATAGGACTGGGGACATCTCTCAGGTGTGCTGAGCCTAGGATTTAATGACCAAGCTCCATAATCTCCTTAGGCCTTCAGTCACATGTGCAGAACTTAAACCAGCCAGTGGCTGAGTGTTAAGCCTGTTGACATTAATCATTGCTCCAGGTGAGCTGAATTTAGGATAGAGCTTGTAAAGAAGGTGGAAAGCTTCTCTGAGACTGACCAGTGGGCTTGTCTTGGCTCAGTTTGGCAGAATGGGAAACTTCTTTGGATAATGTTCTTTTAAGTGGCTTGATTTAGGGGGATTATTGACAAAACTTTATAAAAATAGTTACAACTTAGAGGAGCATACAGATAGAGGTAAGCCAGGCAGGAAGCTGAGTGGGAAAGATCTAGCTGCAGAGAGTTAATTTTCTAGTTTATATATGTTTTAGATATATGTACTTGGGATGTCCTAACTCTTTAGGCTAGCACCAAAATCCTGTTGGGGGGTGTGTGTGTTTATTAGAAATACTCTTTAATTTTGTTTCTGCAGCTGGTTTTAAGAGTAAGTGAGGTATTAAACATCATTAAAAACACCTTGATGATTGTATCTTGTATGCAATCTGGGCTTGGTACCTTGCTTTTCTAAAAGGTGGTGGGGCTCTAAACCATCATTTAAATAGATGGTGACTGCAGGCAAGGAAATAGCTATTTCTAAAGGCTTTTTATGCTAGCTTTATCAGTTAGACCTTGAGCAGATCAAAAGTGTGTTGCCTTGTTTTCCTGAATGGCAAGTGAGTCAGAATGGGAATGTCCTTGTCCTACGGTGTGGCTTACTTGACTAGTTCTGTAGTTGACCCAAGAGCTAGTGTGAATGTGCACACAGATATAGGGCCTTGGCCAGCTGCCATGCATGTCTGTTAAGAGCAGTATGAGCACTAACTTGTTATTAACCTGTTATACAAATGAGCTTTGCTTTTTCTTGCTCAGTGTTCCCACACACCTTCCCAAAGAAATGGGGACCTGCAGTTAGTCTTTGGAAAGGACAGAGAAGAACCACTGGGCTGCTCAAATTTGTGTCAAGCTTAGAGAAGGACGTGTTTCTTATTGAAATTACTAGCGTGGAAGCCACAAAAAGCCTTGCAGGTTTACTGCTGTAGGTGTTTAGGGCCCTTCCTGAACTTTCCAGTTTTACCTGTGAAAGTGTTCTCAGTGAGTACAAGAGCTTTGGCTTTTTGAGTAAAGGCATATGTGATTGGATTCAAGACCTGTAGCATGGAAGCTTTGTGGGTTAGGCATCGCCTTCCAGGTAATGTTTGTTTTTTTCTCATTTCCTTTTTTTCTACAGGAAATCTCTCAGCAGAAGTTCTGTGAGATCAAGAATGTCACTGAAATCCCCCAAGGCTTACAATTCCCTGCAGAAAGGAGCAGTCATCTGGGATCCCAAGCCACTGCAGGTGAAGAAAATTTTTGGAGCTTTGAAGAAAGGACTTAAGTAAGGACTTTTAAAATACTGTAATTTGCCTTACCTAGTCATGCTGCTTGAGTCTGTATTGCTGTTCTCTGTCTCTATCTGGCATCTCTAAACATGCATAGTGACTTTCCCAGACACTGGCTTGGGACCTCGTAAAACAAGTTTCTTTCCCTCCCAGACAGTCTGCTCTCAAAGAAAGTGCTCTGATGTTTTTGTTTGTTACTCTTTTGTTACACTTCTCTAAATAGTCAGTGACAGGTAGAACTGTGGGGAAATTCTCCATCTCTTGGGAAGCAGTTGAGCTTTGCTGAGGAAGGGAATGTTTTCAGAGTGTGGGGGGTGGCAGGCAGGAAGCTTGCAGATGAGGGAGAAGCTTGGATAAGGATGGGACAGCCAGTCCTGGGGATGACTGTTAGAGAGTTTCTGGGGAGGGAGTTTGCTTTGACTCAGCAAGCTGATTTAAAACCAAGGCTGAAAGCAAGGGTGTGCCCTGCAAGCACACGGTGGGGAGGCTGGTTCATAAACCATGCTGATTGGAGAACATGAAGAATTAGATATTCCAGTGTTTGGGGTGGGTTTCTTTTTTCTCACTCTTAATGGAATTAAACTCTGGAGTTCAAAAGTAGTTGATCATCACTAGATGGCTTGTTGTAAGGGAAAAGTCTAAACAGATCCACCTGAAACTTCAGCTGACTTGAGGTGATGAAACAGTTGTAGTATAACTCTGTCTTCTTACAGTAATGAAGGCAACATTATCTTGCTTTAAATGTAGTGCTGCTCCAGAGCCTTTATTATGGTTGACTGCACAGTCAGTGTTGTGTCAGTACAGACTTGAGTTGAAGAATTTGTTCATTGTCTTCACCTGGGAGGTGTGGGGTGCAAACAGCAGACGTGAAAGAGACCAAGGGATTGGCTGGCAATCTGCATTTAGGGTACTCTGGCTTTGAGGAAGCTGTCAGTTACCTCATAGAAATGCTGGTGTTATTCAGTTCTGAAATGGCAAATGAAACATGGGTGAATTTACCCTCTTGGTATTGCAGACCAGAAAGGAAGTTGTGGGAAGGGCTGTTTGCCTCCATTGTGACTGAAACTGGCCAACCTTTAACTGAGTCCTCAGATCTGATATAAAAATACACATCTTAAATTGTTGTGGTTAATGGGTCTAGTCTAATATCATGGGAATGTCATTTACGCCCTGAGGCTACTACTGGAAGATAAAATACTTTGGATCTGTAAACCCTATACTTCTTTTTGCTGGCATTCTGCCCACAGCAGAACTGTTGTTCCTTTTGCTGCTGTCCTCAGAATTTTGCTACTGTATTAATTCTGAACATAGTTTGTTTTCTTAAGCAAAGAACATAAAATGCACTGTAACACTGTTGTAAACTCAGATGTGTCACACTTGTATCCCAATAAAGACTATGAAGTCTTAGCCCTAAATATATCAGTCAGTGTCTTGTTACTGGATTTAGACTTAAAGCAAATAATGAAACCAAATGTTTTTTGCAGAGTTTAGAATTTATCAGAGCTTGGGGAGGAGGAACCATACAGTGTATCAGAATTTGTTCCCAGTTCTGCAGGGAATGCAGTATGAGCAGACTCCTGCCAAAACTGAGTAGCTAACTAATTGACTGAAGTAACCTACAGAAAACAACTGTATCAAATAGCAATGTGAAGTCCAACTTTTAAATAGATGCAGACCAAGTCCTCTCAGTGCTAGAGTGACTTGAATTTTTAGTACAGAACATGTTTTACGTGCCTCTTTCTTGGTGGCTATAGCAAGTAAGTCTTTATCTGTTAACCATCTGGGTATCATTCCAATAACTCTTTATTCTGTTAACCATCTGGGTACCATTTCATCAAGCTGGCAATTCTAACACATATCTAAAAGTGATGAAGCTCTTCTGAAAAGAAAGTGAACTCTTTCTCCCACCAGTTTTGGCTGCTTCTGCACCAAGCTGTTAATACGCAGTGTAAAAAGCAGGGAGCTGAATGCTGGAGCCACTGGGGTGTCTTGGGGGAACTGGTTTTGTAAAAGTAAGAAAATGAAATGTGTCAAAGCAAATGTGAAGAAGTGTAGCTGTCTAAAATGAGGCTGACTGCTCAGACTGTCTTGTGTAGTATTTACCCTTTTAAGCATAAGAGGAAAAAGTTACCTAAGTCTGCTTTGTGTTGGAAGAAGATCATCTCAGCAGACATAGCTGGGAACTCTTAAGGGACAACACTTGCATGCAAGCAAGTCTGTAGCAGCCAACTGGCACCAAGTGCTTCACACCTTGCAAAATAGTTCCCATTCTGGAAAAAGTAATGGCTACATTAAGACAGTGTCTAGCATACTAGAAGGTGGTATTCAGCTCTGCTCTCTAAAATGCTGGCATGTGCCCCACCTTACATGCAGGGTACCACTGTGAACTTCAATTTGTAGTGCTAGTGTTTCATGTTGGGATCTTTTGACTTTGTAAGATGGAACTGGTTGATGAATTCTTACTCCTCAGTAAGAAAAGACTTGCTAAACAAATGAACTGGTCTACTGCCTTACAGAAAATGTTCCACATGTCTGGACAGGAACAGTTAGAGAAACCTGAAAAGGAGCTCTTTAAATGTTAGGTAACAGTAAAAAGCATCTGCTGGCACTTGTGTACAGACACTTCTCTAAGAGTTTCTGTAGAAAGATTTGTCTACAGAAACTACCCTGTCTCATCTCTTGACCCATGTCTATACAGCCATTCACATCTCTAGAGAGTAAAACAAGAGAAGCCTTCTAGAGAAGGAAGTCGCTTTGTAACAGTCTGCCAAAACAGTGTTTGGGGAGGTGTTATAATGGATGTACCAGAAGTATGTAACTCTAGGTTCTCTTCCTCTCCAGTGAGTACTTGGAAGCACATCAGGCAGAATTGGATTATCTCTCTGGACGACACAAAGACACGAAAAGGAACTCCAGATTGGTAAGATGCTTTTAATGTTAAGTACCTTAATGACTTTAAAGTCGCAAAAATAGATGCCTTCTCATAACTGGGACTCCCAGGGGTTTTCCAGGCACCAGGGTGAGATCCAGCAACACATCACCATCAGAAATGTACCAAGAAAGTTAACTCTAGCTAATGAGACTGAAACTTGAGATTTCTCTTTTTCAATATCCAACAGTGTTCTTCAGATAGTTTTCCTTTATTGGGATTCTTTCTCTTTGTGTCTGTTTAGTGATCAGTGTTCACACTGAGCTCTGTATGGACAGAAATGGAGGTGAAGATCAGACTTTGTTTTCCATGTTGAATCTGTCCTTGTAACCCAGATTCTGTCATGTTCTCTCCTAGAAATAACTTCAGCAACAGTGCTAGTGAAAAGGCAACTCACAGATGCAGCTTTGTTTTTCATTTGGGAAATAATAGCTTGATTAAAAAACAAACTCGCTCCCTCCCCCATAAACTCTCATGGACCATGACCAGTGTCCAAGTCCTTGTTAGAGCTGATGGTGAGACTCTTGCTGTCTCTTTTTAAGCATCTGCCAAAACAAACCAAGCAGTCATGCACAGAAAGTCAAACTGCTTATAGAAATGTTGGACTGTCTCCCAATAAGCAATGCATCTTGATTTAGTGTAGCTTAACATGCATAGCAAGTCTTGCAGTAAATATGGAGGTGTTGTTAATAGGTACAAATGTACATGCTCTCCTGTTCAGTTTGTGCTATTTCTCTTTCAGGCTTTCTACTATGACCTGGATAAGGTAAGGCTATTGAGGATGGGATGAAGTGTTGTAAACAGAGCAAAATGGATGATGTCTCTACTGTGTTACTTAAAGCCATGCTTAGGAAATAATTTCTCAAGTCCCTCTCTTTTTCCCCTCTTCTGAAGCAAATCCGCTCTGTGGAGAGGTACATCAGAAAGCTGGAGTTCCACATAAGCAAGGTAAGGGGTTTTATATCTTGTACCTGTAAGGCTTGCACTGCTAGGTAAGCAAACTGTACAAATAGAAAATACCTGCCTCATAATTTGTCTGGACAGGAATAATGCTGGGGACTTTCTGAAAGCTGTAACAACTGTTTTTGTCCAAGGAGAGGGGTTTTATTTATTTATTTTCTTGAATGGGTCTATTCAGACTGGAAGTTGGGCACAACCCAACCTGAGTTTGTCTGTGAAACTAGTTTACATACCCTGCCAGTTTGTTCACAAAACATGGCTGTGGGAAGACTTAAATGTTCAGCCTCCTTCCCACAAGAGGCCACATGAGCATCTCTGTGGAGTGCATGTCTGCTGTCTGCTCTCTGCTTCCAAAGGAATCAGACCTCTCTTCTGACATAGCTAAAGGTGTAGCTAAGCTGCATTTAGGGAATCAGTTTTCTGCTCACTTAGTAATTTTTCCCTGAACTGTCACTCTCTAGTCCTTATCCTCTAGTCTGAGAATAGCAAGGCAAATTGTTTCCTTGCTTTTTTTTGCAGGAGTGCCTACAAACTGTTGCACTCACATCAGTCTGTAAAGTGCAGGAGCTGCAGCATTCTGCAATACTGTGATCATGGGATTTGGTTGGCTTGGTTTTTTGCCAGGAAAGAATGTACTGATGTTCCTTCCCAAATTTTGTTAAAAGTGTGCCAAGGTAATTCTTGTTCATTCTTTCCCCACCCCTGAACCTTAAAGGTAGAAGAACTCTATGAAGCTTACTGTATCCAGTGCAGACTACGAGATGGGGCCACTAATATGAAGCATGCCTTTTCCTTGTCTCCTTCCACCAAAGCCTCCAGAGAAAGCCTAGTGGAGCTTTACAAGAACTTCCAAGAGTGCACAGAGGTAGGAAATACAACAGACATGCAATGAAGACCTGAGTCTTCCTCAGCAAAAGTGTACTAGGACTTGCTACTGACTAACTTTATTTGTTTATTTATTTTAATGGTGAGGGTTAAAAACCTCATGTGTGAATGAAATACCAATATGAAGTGTGCACTGCACCCCAAGAATTTTGTACTTCTTTTTTTTGGTACCTTGAATTCTGTACTCCTTTTTTTTTTTTTTTTTTTTGCACCTATGCAGCTTGTCCTCATGCACTCATGAGGATAAGGGGAAAAAAATCCTCTGAATTTCTGCTTTAATACTGGGGTCCATTATTATTTCCAGTGGAAGTAATGGGATGAAAACTGGATAATGAGTGGGTTCTGCTGTTTTCATAAAACAAGCAGTGGAAGGCAACTGACAGCAAATGGCTCCAGTAGTTCCACTCCTCTGTGGAGTTGCAAAAGAAAGGGAAAAAAAGCCAAAGTCTTTTAAGGATGGGACAGGAAAATGGCATATATGGAAAGATAGCTACTTGGCACTGCTTTTCAGTCACAGTGACTGCTCAGTCTTTCTTCTAGGACATGTGCTTTATAGAAAGTGCCTTGGAGGTCCATTTGGGAGAGTTTCACTTGAAGATGAAAGGTATGTTCCTCTCTTGTTCCCCTCAAGACTTATCATTGATTTAGGGTTTCCTATGTAGCAATCTGATCCATTGAGACTCCATTTATTCAGTGTCAGTTGTTTTCTCTGGCTTTCTGGATCAGATCCTGAACAGAATTTTGGCAGCCGCCTTTTTGCTACAGCACTGTAACATGGCTCTGCAGTGATATTTGAGTACAAAAGCTGACAAGCTTTCTTCACTCAGCTCAAAGTTTGTCCTTTTAAGAGTGTTTTGGGCTGGTGGCATAGCTTGTGCACAGAGCTGAACACAAGAGGGTGTTGGCCAGACAGTCTTTTTATTTATTGCAAGCTGAGGCTTTGGGGGACATTGTGAAACTCTGTAAGTATTAGGACTTTTCCTTCTCTTTTCAGGGTTGGTGGGCTTTGCACGTCTCTGCCCGGGGGACCAGTATGAGGTGCAGTATACAGCAATTCATTTTGTCTTTTATTTTAATACTGTGAGCTTGCAGGAGAGGAGCAAGAGAGCAAAAGTGCAACATATAGAAGGGGAGAGGGAGACAGACTAGGATAAAACCAACTGACGAGAACAATTCTTTGGCACATTCACTAGGTACTCTGCCCTCTGAGTCTGAGGAGGGAAAGATGGGATTCAGGCGTTATGGGAGGTTTAAAAGATGGCAACGATTGTTTGGGGTTGGGTTTGGTTTGGTTTGGTTTTCAAAACCAACCTGTCAAGTCTCTGTCTTCAAAGTTGCCCTGGATTCAAGTAACTGTTGCTGCCTATTTCTTGGAATATTGCCCTTGGCATGATTTGAATGCATCTTAGTATCTCACTGGATTGCTCTCCTGCTTCTGACAGTTCCAAATGAATACCAGTGTGCCTTGTATTCCAGAACCACTACACTTGCTTGCAATATGGTTTTGCAGTTGTTCTAGAATGGGTGGGGTGTGTCATTTGGTACTGAGTTAAGGTGCAACCTTAATCTCTTCCTCCAATCTTCTAGCTTTATTTAAATTCCTAAATGTATTGTGATCAAAGGAATGATTTTTGTCTCTGTGGTGCTGGAACAGTGTGAGGCCTAAAGACTTTAGGGAGCATGCTGAGGATATGTAGACCCAACATCCTATCTTCTTCATGGTTTCTAGGTGTTCGTGCGACTGGGGCGCCAAAAGTGGAGGTTGAAAGGCAAGATTGAGACTGATGACAGCCAAACATGGGATGAGGAGGAAAAGACTTTTATACCCAATCTTCATGAGAAGTTTGAAATCAAGGTGTGGTGTATAATGGTTGGATTGGAATCAGTGGGTTAATATGGTCTGCTGCCATACTCCTTACCTATTAGGCTACCAAGCGTCTGTCAAATTCCTAGGTAGTTTTCCTTTCCTAGCCATGTAGAAATGACAGTTAATCAATGGTCTGATCACTGAGCAGACCTCTACTTCTGGTTTTGTGTGCTCCTGGAAGTCATGACTGTTAGTAGTGCATCTGCTTTCCTGTGTTCTGGAGTCTGTTATCTGTCATTGCCTTCTTGGTGTGTTTTAAATAAAATTCCTAGATCAATATCTGGGATTTTCTGTGTTGAAGTCTAGATGTGCAGATAAAGATGTGTGTGTATGTATTACTTATAGCACCCATGTGGAATATTAAGTGCCTGGAGTTCTGTTCTCTGTTGAAAAAGAGAAATATGCATGTGGAAAACATGGATCACTGCACCTGTGCATGTTTTGAATGTGTAGTTCAAATGTCCCTTTATTTGGGTGCACTGCAGATTTAGTCATGTTTTACTCCTGAAATGCTCTATATCTATAAAGCACTAATGGCATTCACATGCTGGTGCAAACTGTCTGTTTTATGCCTTTATTTAGGGTTCTGACACTTCTTTTAAAGTACCTTGGAGGAGGCCATATCTTTAACAGTGAGAGACCTGTGCTAGTGGTCTGTGATGCTTAGATGACAGATTGCGGGTACGCCTAGGGGAAGGCTTGTATTTTTCATAGACCCTTGTGTAGCTGCCCCTGGCTTTGATTCTGACACTTACCTAGCAGGTGGAGTTAATCCTTGAACAGCATTTCCACTATAGTCTGGCATCTTTTATGGGCTGGACTCTGCAGCATGAGTCCCATCAGCCTAAAAGGAGCCGAGATCGAGGGCTGTGCTGGATCCTATTCTGCTAGGAAAGTGTGCCAGTGAAGGGTTTCAAGTCTTGGCAGCTGTGTTAAAGCAGCTATTTCAATGTTCCCCTCCTATCTGGCAGCAAGAACTAGGTTACAGAGGAGACACTCTTTGGCATCTTGCCGGCACAGCCTTTGCAAATGTGCTTGTAATGCATTTTTTCCCTGCCACTGCTCAATGAAGATCAGGTGAGAGTCTAATTCAGGTCCCTATTTTCCCATAATAGTTTTGAAA
Organism: Picus viridis; assembly: GCA_033816785.1. Classification (NCBI taxonomy): domain Eukaryota; kingdom Metazoa; phylum Chordata; class Aves; order Piciformes; family Picidae; genus Picus; species Picus viridis. The sequence goes on along the minus strand of CM066599.1, from coordinate 8,176,496 downwards.
ACTTGTCTTACTTTGTGTGACAATGATAAGTTTTACTCTTTTTGTCAGCTTATGAAAGTCTACTGACTAATGTTCTCCACACCCTCCTGCTCTTTCCACTTCATGCTTAATAATCTTTGCCCAGTACAAATACATAGCAGGTTTTAAAAAAAAAATTGAAAATAGAGAAGTGCCAAAGAGTGTTCCAAGAGGAGCCTGGCAACAAAACTTTTGCTAGTTCTTAAAGGAGATGGAGGCATTTAACTCATTCCTGAAGTGGACTTTGGGCACTTCGGAAATTCTGTGCTGACTCCGATGCTTTATGTGCACTGTAACACAAGTTGCTGAGCACCCCGCCCCCCCCCCCCCCCCCCCCAGCCTGTAACTGCACTGATAACTAACTTAGAGCCTCCTGCAGAGCTAGACGAAAGACCTGGCTTGTCAAAGTTCTGATTATGGTCCACAGCTGAGCTCAGATATTTAGAAAGGTCACAGTGGATGCAGACAGTTGTGCTTCCAGATCCTTTAGGCAATTGAGAGCTGAAATTATCTGGTGTAGGTAAGCTAATAGACTTCTCTGTGATAGAACACTGTCATAAAAGCATCTAATACGTAGACAAGCTGGACTCAGTGCTGTAAATAACTGCTTGTACACATACCAGAATTTCCAAATTTCAGACTAACTTTTCTCTTAAAAACACAGTCTGTCATGGTCTGTCAGAGGTGCTGTACAGCTCTGCTTCTCTCTAGCCTGTGGAACTCCTTTCCTCTTTGCTAGCCATCTGTAACATGTTCCTCGTGGAGGTATTGGCTCACAGGGCTTTAGGAGCCCAGAACTGCGTCAAGGTTTTAAGTTTGTTTGTGACTATCAGAGCAGATCTGATCCTGGAGTGTTCTCTTTTCCATGCACATGACTTGGGATAGTCTGGAAAGATGAAAATGGGTGTGATTCTGTCCCTGCAGGTGACAGAGCTGCGAGGCCTGGCCACTATTCTAGTTGGTGTCGTGACGTGTGACAGTATAAACTTCTTTACAACCAAGCCTCAGGCAATCATTGTGGATATAACTGAACTGGGCACAATCAAGCTGCAGCTGGAGGTCCTCTGGAAGTAAGTACAAGCTTCAGATGAAAAATCTAGAGCTAAACATTTGAAATAAATGAAAGATCCCTGAGAGTATAACTTAGTGACATTTGACAGCAGTCATCTTTCTATTTGCAGAGCGGGTGCAGGATAGATAGCAGCCACATGCTTCTTCAGACACTGTGCCTGATCTCTGACTGTGGGATCTATCCTCAGGAAGGGAAGGGGCAAAGAGACAGAAGCAGTTTCTATGACTCCTCAGAAGCAATTTCTATGACCCTTCAGTTCTGTAATGCTGCAGAGCCATGGCCAGCCACATGAGCTGACCAGAAGGCTTTTGCTTAGCTCGCTGCTCTCCAGAATGGGCATTCACATCTTACTCCAAGCAATTCATCTATAAAACATGAACAATCTTAAAGATGATGAAATGAATCTGAAAATAGCAGCATGTAGGCACAGTGGGAGGAAAATAAGTTGCCATTTTAGGGCAATCACTATTACCTGGCCACACTTGGTTAAAAATGAAGCTTTCCCAAAGCCTTAGCACCTTCATATCTGCACTGTGATTGCAGCTATTGATATAAGCCCTGTTTTGTGCACTGCAGGGAAGCTTGGTTCCAGATGCACTTTTAAAATAGCTGAATATTTTTATAGTACTTGTGATTGTTTATTAGTTTTATGTTTTATATCTGTACATGGAATTATTTATTTTTTTTGGTAGTGGATTACTGAGGTTATTAAAAGCAAATTCTCCCTTTTGTGGATGCTGCACTTGAACTTCTTCCGCCCTCTAGACACACTACCACGGATTTTTGATTTAATATCATTGTATCTGCTTTATGGGATTGTCAGTCCATACTGACAGACTTGTCTGCAACAAATCAAAGTTGTTGTTTTGGTTTTTTTTTTAGCCTGTTTCCATTCCCCACCATTGTCCAGGGGTTAAACCTGGCCATCTTAGTGAAGTGGCCAATTACACAGCAGGCACTCTTTGCTGGTACTTTTGGATCCACATGGTTACTGTAGTCCTCAGTTCTTCACAGCCCAACATGGCAAAGAGATGTTTGAACACACCTCTGTGATAAGAACCTTCTTGAAAGCTCACTTTGTGATAACTTGTGGATCTAGGCTGTCTCCGAGAAAAGCAGAAATAGAACAGTGTTTAGGTTAGGAAGAGCAGGGAGCTATGGTTTGCAAGGCAGGCTCACCTGTGACTCAGCCTTATGCACCTCTTCTCCAACCATGCTGGTTGCTTGGCCTCTTAAAAATTACCCTGAACTAAGAAAGCTTGTATGCATTGAATGTCTGCTAAATGTGCCCCAAAACCAAAGAGATCTTTCAGTAAGAGAAACATTTCCCTGCCCTTAAGCTAAAGCAGCAAATACATTCTACAGTCAGACTTTATTTGGTTTAGGTCCTAATAAACTGTCTTCATTGTTTGACTCAAATCACCTCACTGTCCTAGTAACCACTAACAGCACAGATGCCACAAGATTTTTTTCTGTTGCAGTTCCTGCTTAAATGTTGATAAACAGTTTTCAGGTTGCATTGCTGGGGTTGGGGAAAGAAAAGCTTTATTTATGAGCATACTATTTTCTGCCTGTCTTTTGTGTATGCTGTGCTTCTTGACTGTACTGTTAACTTGTACGTGCAGTTGGGCTGGAACATAAGTCTTGGTAACTGCATCTGAAAGTTGTTTCCAAATGTACATATTGCTCCAAGTCAATGAGAAATAAACTCACACAGCAGAGTTTTGCCCACACCTTTTGTTTCTGGCACTTTATCCTCCTGAGATCTAACAATAGGCATCAGTATATGTTTTGTTTTGGTGAGGTGCTGCAGCTGCTCTGAGACTCTAGAGGCCTCTGTTTCCTATTTGAGAGGCTGAGCTGCTAATTAGTTGGGTAACAAAGTCTCATTCCAGAAGCTTGCTGTGATCTTGCATTATAGGCCTTCTGAAACTTCCCCTTAGTCATGCCAGTTTGTTTGCATTCTCATTTGAATTTGAAAAACGTGAAGGGGGGTGGTGCAAACAGCATCATATAAATATACTCTCCTTTTCATTGAAGTAGTTCTTTAAAAGACAGTCCTTTGAAATGAAGGCTGGTTTAAAATAGTCTGTTTTGAAATGAGCATATCTTGGTACTGGGGAAGGAAGGAGAGAAGAGGGGCAGAAGAGGATAGATAGGCTCTTGTCCATTCCTAACGAAGTCTGGTGCCTTTATTTGCCCTCTCTCACCCATGCCAACAAAACTTGCTTTGGGTTTAACTTGCATGTAAAATGATCAAAGGCTCTACAGTTTTGGAGCAAGAAAGTCCTGCAGACAGAATCTTTTGTTGCAGAGATGCTATAGGAAGTCTCCCTGAATTCGAGCCAAACATCTTAAGTTTCACTTGTGCAGTGAAGGAGACACCATCTCTATTGACCTGGACCTAAAATCTGCTTTTGCCCTAATATGGGAAGTGCTGCACTGAGAGATGGCACATCCATAGTGGAGTTTGGAAGAAATCACTTCTAACCTCATGTTGTATAGGATCTGTTTGCTGGATCTAGTTGCTTGCCTTTCCTCAGTGTCAATAACTTGCATAAATAATTATGCCCATAAGTTGCTCTTCTAAAAAGACTGTGAGAGAAACATCTTCCTCTTCTGGGGCACTACATTTTCTCAGGTGATAGTCTAAATCTCCAAGGCAAATGATACTTGTGACTGATTTTGTTTGTTTTTAAATACAATTCAAATTCTGTTGACACTTGATTGTTGCAGTAACTTGCAGCTTTGAATGCAGCTGTTGACTGGTAAGATGAGCACTCCTGTGGCATTTGAGACAACCATCACCCAGCTTTTAGAGCTGGAAACAGTTGAGCTGGGAGCAGGATTAGTGGGGATGCACTTCCTTTGGAAGTTAATGCCCACTTGGAATTTTTCAGTGTATGAGAAAACTCTGGCCTTGTCTCTGCTGTGTTTAAGCTTTGTGCAATTATTGGTATCTTACCAAGTGGATTCTCCAGGGTGCTTCTGCACAGACCTGGCAGGCCCCTCCTCTTTGACAGCCTATTTGCTCAAGTTGTTTACAGAAATGAGAAGCTGTGTGGTGATAACTCCTGGTGTTTCTATTTTCAAAGACAGGACATTCAAAATAACAGCTGCTTTTCCTTTGATTTAAGAATAACTAAACAGATGCAGCTGATTTGCCCAAACTTTACTGAGAGGCAAGCTTTCAGTCCAGACCTGCTTTGTGAGAAATCCAAATGTAGATCACTCTTCCCTTCCAAATGTATGTTTTCTTTAAATAGGCCTCTAGTCTTTTGGACTCTAACAAAAGTTCCTTCAGTTCCTTTATAAAATATGCCATGAAGGGTGAGAATGAGCTTGGGCCCATTGCAGAACAGCTTTGTTGGCCAGTTTGGCAGAAGACTTTGGGTTTTTTTTTGCCAACCTAAACAGCAGTCTGAATTCTCTCTCTCACATGAAGGACAAAGAGAAAGCCTGTATTTTCTTTTCAGAACTTCAGTTAGCTCCCTGTACTGGGATCTAAGGGTGCCAGCCAGAGCCACTCTTGTGATTTCTGTCTGCTTTGACTGTGTGCTGGCCTGGCTCACAAGGGATTGTGGAGTAGGAGGGAAGAAAAACCTTAAAGGAGAATTAAAAAAGGAAAGTCTAGGTGTTTGTGGGGTGTTTTTGGTTGGTTTTGGTTTTTTTGTGGTTTGTTTTTTTTATACATACCTACTGGTGGTCTTAGGGAAAATAGCTTATATGGATAGGTGGTAACCCATGCAGGTATCATTAGGCACTCATCCATCAATGCACCTCTGTGCTTTGGATGGAATTGATGTTTCAGAGCTTAGCCTTTTGTGATGAGCTGTACTAACCTCAAAAGGGGTGTTTATTTTAATGGGTAGGAGAAAGGTCACACCAAGCACACATAATTACATGGGCATTTTCACTTGCCTTCAACAAGGGAAAAAGAAATTTGAGGAGCAACAGTGTCCAATCCAGCTGACCAGAATTATTTCTTCTGTGTTAATGCAAATCAGGGTTCACAGGCTTAGTAGTGCCCTATAAATGTGGCTAAGTTGGTAGCACATCAGACTCTTACTGGGAAGGTCGTGAGTTCAAGCCTGCAGTGGGCAGGAGTGTTCTCTCTGGGCATCAATGTCCTCCCTCCTCAAGAGGGGATTGGACTTGGTGCCATGGTCTAGTCATGGGGTCTGTGGTGACAGGTTGGACTGGATGATCTTTGAGGTCTCTTCCAACCTTGGTGATACTGTGATACTATTTGGTCCTATCCACCAAGACCCCTTCTGGCCTTGGTGGTATTTAATACAAGGAGCTACTGGACAGCAGGAGTGTGATTAGAGCACTGTCTTGGCAGTGGGAGAAAGGAATGCAGATCCTCTGGGGCTGAAGAGTGAAACAAGTTCAGCTTCTCTCTGCTCCTTCCTGGTTTATGCTCTCAGAGGAACATAAGTAATTTTAAGTGTCCTCCTTACACACCCAACAGGAAAATGTAGCAGGGTGAGGGAACTGGTAGAAATCTCAAGTATTTAATTCTTCCATGGGTTTGGTGGTTGTGACCTCACTAGGAGTACCTCACTAGGAATCCATGTGCGGTGCTGACAAGGTTGAGGTACCACTCAAGGTGTGTGGATGCAAAGCTTCTGATGTCATGGGAGGTTCAATCTAGGAAACATGGACTCTCTGGCATTGTAAGCCTCTGCTGGGTCAGGGTGGGCCTGTGTGTTTTGAACCTGAAGTCCTACAACAATGCCAAGGCAAGCTAAGGAGAGCTCTGTGCTACATTTACATTTGCCTTAACAATGACAGCATTGTAGTGTCGTGCACTTAGTGCCAGTGTTGTAATTAGCCATAACCAAAGGCCAATGGGTTTGGCAATATAGAAGGGAGACAACAAAGATGATCAGGCATGTGGGGCCCCTTTCACATTTAATAGAATTTGTTGTTCTTGAAAAGGTGCTGATGGCTAACACTGTGCAGACATACAGATGTTCACGGTGGGAAATGTGGAAAGGAAATTATTAGCCACGCTTCCTCTTCGTGCAGCCAGAGAGAACCCCCATGTCAAAGTACTTGTTCCACAATTTGAAGTTAAATGATGACTTTTCCACGTGGTTTTGACCTCTGCAGAGATTTTGTCAGTGATTTCAGGAAGCAGCCTGACAAGCTAAGGAAAAGTGTGTGACAACGGAAGGCAATAGTCTGCTTGTGAAGTCTGGTGTGTGACAGATCTTAGCTGTGGATTGCCTCCTGTTAGTGTGTCTGGGGAAAGCCTTCTATATTGGACTTCTTTCCTATGCTTGTCCCCTGAGTATCCTCCAGGTATCCTCATAGATCTATCCCACTATGATTTTTTGTTTGCTGTAAAAGTGTGGAACAAGGAGACGGATCATGCCTAAAATGCTCATGACCAACCAACAACAAGTGCTGCGGAGCAGACCTGATTCTTTTATTCATGCTTGGCTTCTCTCCACTTGTGTTACCTTGCAGTAACAGGCAGGGTGTGCTGGCTTGGAGGGCAGCTGAATTGCTGCGTTTTCCTAGAATGTTTTAATAACTGTTAAAGGGGCAAAAGAGATTTAGCTTGTTATTCTTGTCCCTTTCCCCCAGAGTGTTGGTTAGCATTAAGGCATTGCTATATTAAAAGCTAAAACTGGGGGGGGGGGGAGAGAAAAGAGGGATGGATCCCTATGACTCTTCTTAAGAAATGTCATGGATGGGGGTGATTTGCTTCCATCAGCAAACACAGCAGGCTTTGGCTTAAAGGCTCTCTCTGTCAACCCCCCAAATTAATTTTCTGCACAGTGAGACAATACAGATGGTGGTTAATGTGACTCCCTGGGACTGACCTGTTGGTTGAACCCCAGCTGGGTGACACTGGTTAATTTAGCCAATTAACCTGTATTAGGTGAGCTCAGAGAGTATTACCTCCATGCTGAGCAAGACAATGGTGTGTTGCACCACAGGATGCTGTTGGGAATTGTCCTTGTGCAACAGGAGAAGCTAGAGAGAATTGGAGCTCTGCTCTTCGGCTTTTGCTAGAGAGCAGAAGCTCATTTCCCTATAACTGATTAGTCCTCGTTATTGTTTGGCTCTTTTCAGACTTTTAGTGGTTCTGTATTGATCAGCTAAATGCAGCTGACTTTATCCTACTGTTTGGTCATTCTATTTACATCAGTGAGAGTACAGATTTCTTCTAAGCAATTTCCCCCTCCCGTCCTCCCCACCCTCCAAAGGCCAGCACTGAACTGCAAAAGCAAACTTTCTCTTGGTGCCCCAAGACATATCAGTAGGGAACAAAAGTAACATGTAGTAAAAACAAACATGCTTTACTTAACCAGGAGAGGGAAAACATGTTTAAAGTTAGCTGAGTTGCATTTTGGGAGTTCGTCCAAGTTTCTTTATACTGCTTTGCAAGGGAGTTGGGAAATTAATGTCTGTGTTGGGAAGTCTTTAGAACAGAACTGGTCAAACTGTTGTAACCCATAGCCAGTGTCCTCTGCAGCTACAACTGGATACATCCATGACTGTGCGAACCACACACTTTGCCAAATACCATTGCAAGTTTCTTCTGCCAGCCTAAGGAGTTGATATTAATATTGGAGGGATAATGAAGTTTTTCTAGTGGCTTTTCCAAGTGGTGTGTGTTCTGCAGGAGGGAAATTCATGTCAGTTGTCCTTTATGATGTGTTATGTTTCCTTCTTATCTGGTGTGGAGTATGTCTCACTAGCTGCCAGCAAACAGCCTGGTCTGTGCTTGCTGGCACTGGTGTCTGCATGGATGCTGCAGAAGGACAGGGAGCACTTCAGGCCTTTGGTCTGTTGGACTCTTCTTCTCAAGACTGTGGCCCAGGTCTCTGTTCAAAAGCTGTTGAGAATTCCACGAAAAATACAGAACCTTTTAGCTTGTGTTTCTCTGTTGGTGCAAGCAAAGACATTGGTCAGAGAGGCAGTCTCTGTTTGCTTTTGTTCCCTGTATTGTTTACTAAATGTCACAGTTCAAATCCTAAGAGCAGCTGCTGCTGCTACTGAACATCACCATGCTTTCTGGTCTTAATGACACCTAGGCTTTTATGTCTTTTGCTACAGCCCCTTTGACACAGAGAACCTGTTTTTGTCACCTGGAAGCACTGCCAAGTTTTCTGTGGGTAGCAGGAAGAGCTTGTTGTACAACTGGACCCCACCAAATACTCCCAGCTTCAGAGAGAAATACTACCTGGTGAGTATGCAAAGGCAAGAAAAACGCACAGCCCAGCCCTAGGACTTGAGTTTTGGATTAGGTTAAGCTATTAAGAACACACTCAGAAATGTGTAAACACAGCACTCCAAAGCCTTTGCAGCTTCTTTTGTGACTTTGGCTTGCTTGTGGGTTTTTCAGGTTTAGCATATTCCCCATGGCAGCCAGAATGGTGGGGGTGTGGACATCTGCTCTAATGGTCTATGGTGGAAAGCAACCTAGGAACCAGTCACTGTCAGTAGCACCTGGAGCAGAATGGTTTCTTAGAGATGTTCTGTGATACCAGCTTTCCTCTTCCTCAGCCCCTCTCTTTGCTGAGTGTAGTCCAGGGGAGCAGAAAACTCTATGGCTTCTCAGAGGGGTTTGTTTTAATGGTTTAGTTGTGTTTGGGTTGTGTGGTTCTTTTTTTATGATCCTGTTAATTCTGCCCTACATCTCAAATACCAGTAACATCACATATATGTTCTCCTAACTCCAAGCCTAAGTCAGGTTTGGCATTGCCTCACCAAGGCAGCAGAACATGCAGGGTTTTTTTGGGTAGTAGTGTGTATTATATGCACAAGCTAAGCTGGACTCTTCAAAATGAACAATTCCTCTAAACTCTGCAGTCATGCCCTGTCCTGAGCTGATGTGACACTAAAGCTGCTTTACACAAACACTTTTTTAGCTGTCTTGGTAACTTTCAGAGGAAAGATCAAAGCACAGTTAGTACTGCTCTGCTTAGTTTCTCCAGTAGGCTCTTGATGTTTTCTTACAGTAGTTTCTTTTGTCCAGTCTATGCTGGCCTGCCTCTCTATGCAGAAGAGCCCTCTGGTTTTGGGCAGTCTGGGTGTGTCTGTTTCCAAGAACAGGAAGCTTTAGTGCTCCATCTCAGATGGGCTTTCATGCTTTTCTGTGTGTATGTTCTCACTTACAATCTATTTGCTGCAGTCTGTTTTGCAACAAAGGCAGAGCCAAGGGGATATAAGTGATGAAGCTCAGCCTCCCAGCATATGGAGCTACCTGGCTGCCTGTGATTTTGATGCCCATGGGAGGAGCAAGCCTCACATTCCTGCAGAGACAAGCGAGGCAGACTCGCTCAGCTCAGAGGATCAGAGAGGGACAGAATCCAGAAACACAACTCCAGCTCCAGACCACAGGACGCTGCCTTTGGTGATTATTCAAGAGAGCTGTGTGGAAGAGCGACAGCATCCTCCTCCAAATCACACAACTCTGGATATCCTGAAGAAGACTCCATGCATGGATGGATTTCCAAAGAATCCATCTGGTTTTCTGCATAGTCACAAAGATGGTAGAGATTCTTTCAACCAGGCCAGAAATCGCCCTAAGACAGAGCAAGAAGATGTGAGCCAGAAAAGCTTGAGTGCTGCAAATGACCTAAAACTTGATGGACATACAAAGTCAATTGATAAGACTCTCCAAGAAGTGTTAAATTTGCTGAAGTTACATGGTGTGGGGCATGCCCAGCTGGAGAAATTGGAATACCAGGTCTCATCTCTGCGAGAGAAACTAAAGGTATGGTGTTTTACTCTTGGTAGGTGCTGTGACTTCCGTCCTCACTGCTGAAGCTGTCGAAATTCCATGCCCTGTGGGGGATTTTATTTAATGGTTATCGAGGGCATGTTCCCAAGCAGTAAGTTTGGCCACCAGAGGTCAGGCGCTCCTCGGAAGAAGGCAGCCTGGAGAGCTGACTGCTCAGGAGCCCGGTCTGGCAGAGCGTCGCTCCGGGACAGCCTGCAAATGCTGAGCACAGGTCTGTGACCTGGAAAAAGAAATGAAGAAACCACATGTGGTCAAAGTGGAGGCTACTCTGGGCTAAGCAGAATCTGAACTGCACGGCAGAGCCTCTGCATTTGGGGCTGCTTCTATTTTTTGTTGGTGTTTTCCAGGTTTAGTATGCCTTAAGATGACTGCATCTGTTCATCAAGCCTAATGTTCCTCCAGAATCCCTTTGCTTTGCAGGCAGCTCAGTCTGCCTGACCACTCATACGATGCTGAAAACATTTCTGTAGAGGAAAGGTCCTGGAGAAGAGCTTTCTGCAAGCAGTGGCTTGTATTACAAACTGGGTAGCACCGTAGTACTTGAGGCCAGCGTGCAGACTTGGGAGATAAGATCTGTAAGGACTTTGTCTGAGGTCTGGAATAATAAATGTTGTTAACAAATCTGCACTGACTTCCTATGCAGTGCAACCAATTCAGAAATAGAAATTAAACAATCCAAATCTCTCACAGCAGCCTTTCCAAGAGGGAGAAAATTAGTGGTCAGATGAAATCCACTGTTGATGTTGAAGTTCTTTGGTACTATGCTAGAATGCAACAGTATCACAGTATCACCAAGGCTGGAAGAGACCTCAAAGATCATCAAGTCCCAAGACCTCATGACTACTAAACCATGGCACCAAGTGCCACGTCCAATCCCCTCTTGAACACCTCCAGGGATGGTGACTCCACCACCTCCCTGGGTAGCCCATTCCAATGGTGAATGGCTCTCTTGGTGAAGAACTTTCTCCTCACTTTGAGCCTAAACTTCCCCTGGCACAGCTTGAGACTGTGTCCTCTTGTTCTGGTGCTGGTTACCTGGGATAAGAGACCAACCCCCTCCTGGCTACAACCTCCCTTCAGGTAGTTGTAGAGAGCAATGAGGTCGCCCCTGAGCCTCCTCTTCTCCGGGCTAAACACCCCCAGCTCCCTCAGCCTCTCCTCATAGGGCTTGTGCCCCCTAAAATTCCTCCTTCTGGATCTGAAACAAGGAGTAAGTGAAAAGTGCACTAATAGCAGAGGATGCAGATAAAACAAACCATCTTTCCTACCACCCTTACTGGGCATGGAAATCCAGACTAAAATATTTCAGTGTATTTGGAATTTTATTAGCAGCATCATTTGGGGATCAGAGTGCTGTGCCAACAGCTAACTTCCCTGCTGTATTAACAATAAAAGCAGAGAAGCAAATTGATTTCTTATTAAGAGTGATCTGGAAACCAGCAAAGAACTCCTGTGAAATTGCTTGATAAGCACAAATAACAACACTTTTCCTTCCGTTCCATCAACAGGCAAAGCCACTTCTTCACAAACATTCATCTATGGAAAGTTTAATGGTGGAGACAGTACTAGAAAGTTTTGACTTCTTAAACACTGACTGCAGTGCTGATGAGCTTTCATTGTTTGGAAGCATAAGAACAGCCAGTATCAGGTATGTATCTGCAGCCCCTTACTACAGGAGACAAGGGAAAGGGGCCAGGAGGGCAGATCCCAGAAACATCTACCGATGCCTTACACTTGGCTGAGGAACAATGGTGCAGAGCTGCTCTTGCTGAGAAATCAGTGCTTTGTCTGCTCTGAGACCTGTAACTCAGAATACCTGCCAGACTGCAATGGCAGGAAACTTCAACTGTATTTACAGAAAACACAGCAGAGTAGTACCCACAGGATGATGCAAGCCCTAATGTGTGTGAGACTCCTAGAAACAGATCACAGGAAAGAAGCTTATCAGGATGATGCTGAACAGTTCTGCACTGGGGAGGAGGAGAGCTCTGAGTGACTTAGAGCCCTTCTAGCTGCTTTTCCATTTGAATTTAGTTTTGCATTTGGGAAGTTGTATGGCACTGACAGTTACATGCTGGAGCTATCAGCCTAATCCTGGGAGATTTACTACACTTCCAGTGTCACTGAGTTGGTAGAACACCACAGGATTTTTCTGTTGTGTGCTGCTTTTGCAGTTCACCTGCTGCAAATGAGCCATCAGCTCAATTCACATTATCTGGAAGCATCCTTTATCAGTATTGATTCTCCAAAATGGGATTTTGTGGGATCAGCTGATCTGCTGTTACTGTCCTGGAATGAGTTTTAGGAATAAAGTCCTTGTGTTTTAAAGCAGTGTTAGAAATGCAATTAAAAAGGGTGTTATCTGTTAAGTGCTACCTTACTTGAAGGCTACTCTTGAGACTGCACATCTTGATATTTATTTATTGATGAGAGTTTTAACTGTTCTTTTTTTAACCTCTCATCTCAACAGCACATACAACGACAACACGCTTCAGTCCCTAAGCTGTGACGTGAGAACAGAAACACGAGATGTAACCACTGGTGATGACAACCTAGACACGCTTCTGATAACTCATCTGAAGTTGTGCAAAGGTCTTCTGCAGGTAAGGAATAGCCTATGGGTGTCCAGGGCACTGGTTGCAAGTGTTGATTCTGTTTAGGGCCAAAAGTTGATTTGTAGCTGGTTCCCTTAGAAAAGCAGGAAGCTGTAGAACAGAAATTGAGTCTGAAACATGCAGCACACAGATAGGTATGCACAGAATGTGGCATACAAATTTCTGCTGCTTTTTTCTCAGCCTCTGGGTTTGACTGAAGCACTAAGCAATACCATTGTGCCCAAAGCAGACAGCTAATGCAGCAGGACAGATGTGAGTTGAATTCTGTATTGATAACAGGTGATCAACTGTTACAATGAATGAAAAACTGTTAAACTAGTAGCATGGAGGGCAAGAATGAACTCTTATTTCCCCTTGAAACCTTATTCCTCAATTTCAGTTGTAGTGCTCAAGCACATTATTGTCCTCAAAGCATTACCTCACGTGGGGATGGGCAGCAGAAGACAGTGCAAATACTACTATTGATCTGCTGCACAGTTGTGTATGGATGGGGGCAGAGAAGAATGTCAAATGCCAGAGAGGCTGTCCCAGCATAATGTGATTGACTCCTCCTGCTCTGCTGAGCAGCTCTGCACAAGTGACCTGTCCATACTGTGATGGGAAGAGACCTTTTGAGAGCAGCCAATGTGTTTTCTCACAGATTTTTAGATGCTCCATTCTAAGAAATCTTCATTTACCTGATTCATTTACTGCCTTTGTTTCAGTTATTAAAATAAGCATGTTGCATTTCAGAAACTGAAGTCACCCAACATAGCCCAGGTTGTCCAGGAGAGCATTTTGGAAGAAGTATCTGAGCAGACTCGAGTCCTGGGGAATGTCTTGGACATGTCTGTTGAAGAAAGTAAGTAACTGCATTATTCCAAGGCATACCAGAGATGTGGGAGATATAGGCACCTCTGCTTGAGCTTCCTTACCAGCATTCACAGAGCTACAGCACCTCTTACTTCTGGGTTCTTAGAAAACACAGGGCCTGTCTGTTGTTTGGTTGTCTTTTCCCTACAAGGTAGGGAAAAGGTTTGAAGTTTGGCTCAAAGACATAGTAGCTGACCTGGTATGGCTTGGAAACAGCAATGTTATTAATGATGGAGTTTGCAGTCAGAGAACAGCAGAATAGCCTTCATAAAATCCTCTTTTTCTGTGTCTGCTTTTCCTTAGTAAGCAAACAGCCCAACTTCTGTACACACTTGCAGAGGTTGTGTGTGCAATTTTGCCCGTTGCCCTCTTGCCCTTTTTAAATGCATCCATTGACTGTTGGAGGTGACAGAATGATCAAGGCACGATGAGAGACTCTGAAGGCTTTTGTTCTTGTCTTGGTAAATAGAGTGGCAAGAATGCAAACTTCAGTTGGAAGCATGTGCTGACAGATTCCATCCTGAAGGATGTGAGAATAAACTGTTCCCTAGAGCACTGCTCTGAAGGGCCTTTGGCACAATATGATGAGGGAAGCGTAGGAGTCTCAAATGCACAACTCAAGTTCAACATCTCTATAAGCAAGACTGAGAAGTGGTAGAGTTTGAATCACAGTGAGCAACCACAGGGTAATGCTTCAACTGCTCTTCTGAAGCATTTGATGAAAGAGAGCCTGCCTCAGCCTATGCGCTGAGGTTCAGAGTTCACTTGTGAAGCTGCCTCTGACAGGATCTCTACAATGATTGGAAACAGCACAGCTCTTGCTGCTAGAAGGGGAAACAAACTGACAAAGTTCTTCTTCTCTTGCCTGGAGAAGAGGAGGCTCAGGGGCGACCTCATTGCTCTCCACAACTCCCTGAAAGGTGGTTGTAGCCAGGATGGGGTTGGCCTCTTCTCCCTAGCAACCAGCACCAGAACAAGGGGACACAGTCTCAAGCTGCAACAGGGGAAGTTTAGGCTGGAGGTGAGGAGAAAGTTCTTCACCGAGAGAGTGATTCACCATTGGAATGGGCTGCCTGGGGAGGTGGTGGAGTCACCGTCCCTGGAGGTGTTCAAGAGGGGATTGGACGTGGCACTTGGTGCCATGGTCTAGTCATGGGGTCTGTGGTGACAGGTTGGACTCGGTCTTCGAGGTCTCTTCCAACCTTAGCGATACTGTGAAACCTGACTCAGGTGCTGAGGTGTCTCATGTGGGTCTTACAATGACAGCTTAGGAGCTCAGCCCAAGCTTGGTGACATCAGTGCTTGCAGATGTTGCATTATTGGCAGCAATTCTCCAGCTTTGAACAAACCATCTTTGTAACGCAAACCCAAGTTCATGCTGACACATCTCTGGATATGCCATCTGCTGCCTAACTTCTCATGTGAAAGCCAGAATCTGTTGGAGCTCATGGATTATCAAATGTGATTTTTATTTTTTTTTATTATCCCTCCCCCCAGTTATTCAGAAGACTAAAAAGAAAAAGCACTATCTGAAAATCTGGAGTGATCTTGCAGAGCCTGGCAGCATCTTGTTCACTTCAGCAGAAAGATTCCGGCATGCACTGAAATACACGCTGATGCTCAAAGTGAGGGAGAAATACCCCCACCAGCTGGAAGCAGGTACCAGCCCCTTCCCTCAGCACAAGGCCAACTCTGCCTTCATCTTACGGCATGGCTAAAAATTGTCCTGAGCGGTTTCCTTCTAACCAACCTATTTCCTCATTTGTTCTTTTCTGCCTTACTTCCAGTGCTGCAGAAGATGCTGGAGCAGATCACCACCTGTGAGGGGTTGCTGCCTTCCCCTCCCCTCCAAACAGAACTGGTTACTTTATTCCAGTTTTATAGCTATCTGGAGAAACACCACATCACCAGCCTGGAGAAACACCTGGGAAAACTTGCCAAAGAAGGTAAGTGCTTGGCTTCTTCCCTTGAACTGACAGGTCCAGCAGCTGGCTGTTGCTCTCCAGATTTCTCTTTGAGATGTACTTCCAGAGCAGAAAGCAGCCCAACCACTGCACTGACAATCCTCTTCTGACTGTGCACTTAGAACAGGAAATACATACTTGACTCCCATATCTAACCAGGAAGAAACAAAAGGGAGGTGTGAAGGATGAGTTTATACTAAGGGCCCTCAAGAGTGAGTTCTGTGATGTTCTGAAGTTAGAGCAGAAACAAAGCTGGCAGCTGGGCTCAAGAGCTGAGTGAATGTCTGTAGCTTTGTGTGACTCTTGCAGCTGTAATCAGACACAGATTATAGCGCTAACATTTGAGAGGTTACTAACGTGCACTTTGTAGCATGAGGTAGGCAGTGTCTTGCTGAAGCCTGGTCCAACATCTGAAAGTACTTTAAAACTTAGTCTGTACCAGAAAAGAATGATTTTTAAAACACTCCTGATCTTGGCTGCATCTCCAGTCTTATTTTGATGCAGATGATGCATGAGAACTTGTGCGCTGCTAGGCAGAGCAAAAGACCTGGAACGTTCTTCAAATTGAGACTGTAAAGCCAGTGCCTGATTTCTTTTGAACACACAGAGGGTTTGCTCTCTGAGCAGTACAGCTGGATGTGTCAGAAAGGTTTTAAACTCTTTTGCTGTGCTGTTTTCCTTACTTTGGCAATATCCTGCCTGTCCTAGCATCCAAAGCTGCAAGAGTTCTGCACACTCTTGTACTCGGGTGCACTCGAATCCTAAAAGGGTCAGGTCGTGGCTGCAGCTTGTGAACTAACACTGAAATAATCATCTCGGCTCCATTTGCCAGACTGCCATGGTAGGGAAGGAAATGGAACAATGACAGGGAGAGAAGACAGGATGGTCAAAGGGGCACTTGTCCTGACTGACTTCCTGCCATGCTTGGCTTGCTTGTTGGCCATGTCAGTAATTATTTGTGACTCAAGGGGATCGAGTTAGAGTTTGCCTTCTCTTGATAACATCTTCATTTGTCAGTGAGGCTGAGCCCTTTCACTTGCAGTAATGCTGATTGAGGAGCTACAATGCCCTGGGCGGCTGAAGACGCTTAAAAAACTGAAAGGAAAGCGCCTGAACAAACTGCAGCCTCTGCCACAGACCCTGCAGCTCCTTGGGATTTTACAGCTGGATGACAACCACCGTGTCAGCAAAGCAGCCACTTCCTGCCTCTCCCGGGCAGCAGCAAACAAGAACTTCAGGGAAAAGGTAAAGCTGCAGCTCTTGCCTGCTGTTCTAAGTGGATGCTGAAACACATGGGACTTGTTTTACCCTGCAAGAGCTCTGATGTGCTCTCCACACTTGATTCATCTATTACCTAGAAGCTAAACTACACCAGTGCCAAAGTGAGCTGTCTATACCCTTGGTTCAATTTAAGCAGACAAAATGGTGCTAATGTCAGTCTGGAGTGTTTGGTTATGCATAAGCTTATCAAGCCTTGTGGTTTTTTTTCCTCAGGCTCTCCTTTTTTACACTGATGTTTTAGCTGACCATGATCCAAGACTTCAACAGGCTGCATGTCTGGCTCTTAAAAACCTCAGAGTAAGTATTTACAGCTCTATTTTCCTGTGCATGTCTGCCCAGGATTGCTAGATGCAGAAGTGTACGTAGCTTTGGTTTGGTTTTAAGCTGGCAGTGACTTTTTTCAGCTTCCTTCTACTTGGAATTAACGAATGGTTTGGCTGCCAAAGTTCCACACTGTCAATGTTGTTATTCAAAAGGCAGCAGGCAGAGCGAGCTGCAGGCAATCTCAAGGTGCCTCAGTTTGATCTGCCAGACATAGCACAATGGCAGAAAGGATGTTTTCTGACTTCTACAATGTGGTTGTCAGTGGTGAAGGACAACAGATAGTAGAGGGCATCTAGCATGTGGAAAATGAGCAACAGTCAGCTAGCTGTGGAGCCTAAGGGTTTAACTATAGGAATTGAGTAAAATCAGTATTTGTAACAATAGCTGATTAGTCAGCACACTAAACTAATATTTGCATTGCTATTGTATGTAACTGTCAGAACAGATGTAAAACTTTCCAACAGCCACAAGTCTGAAGTTAGTTTGCACACAGGGGACTGTTGTGAGTTCTACAAACACAGTCACAAGACAGGCCCAACAAATCAGTCTTCATCTCAAAGCCAGATTTGCGAAGCAACTGTTGCCCTTGCACGATGTACATTAACTCTCTCAGCAGAGGAAGGCCCTGGTTGGTTTAGGCTAATGTAATGCTTCTGCAGCAGTGACCTGTAGTATCCTGGAAGTCTTTCATGTCATTAAGCAAGACGAAGTACCAGAGGTCAGACCACACTCGGAAAAAATGAAGTGCAGGCAGGTATGTTGGGGGAGAAAAGAAAGGTCACAGCAGAACTCGCATGCCAGAGGAGATGGAGTTAATATCTACATACTTACCTTGCAAAAACTGCTTACCAAGATGCAAATTTTTCTGTTTACAAACAGGGTGTTGAGAGTATTGAACAGGTTGCCCACCTGTGCCAGTCTGAAACTGAGGAAGTCAGGAATGCAGCCAGGGAAACAACACTCTCCTTTGGTAAGTACAACCCTAAAAACACAGACCCTGAAAAAAATCATGTGAAATAGTGCAGAGCAAGAACAGGCTGGAAGCTCTGCCTGAACATATCTAAGGCAATGTAAATAGTTCATGAGCAGGTATTTCTTACTGGTAAGATAAACTTTGTGTCACACATAGTAACCAAAGGCTCCTTGTAAAGCTGGGAGAGCCAGACCAAGAGATGGCTGTAGGATGAAGTGCTCAAAGAACCACTAAGCTTTTTTAAAAGGTGGCAGATAAGTAGTGGAAGTGCTGATGGAGGCCTCTCAATGCAGTGCTGCCATCAGTGGTTTTCTCTTCCTGGGTTTTGTAAAATGGACATTTGAACCTGGCAGTCCACAACAGAGCCTCTTGTAGTGCTGAGATAAGCGAAGTTGTTTCAGGGAACACTTCTATCAGAACAAGAAGAGACTCTTCAGGTCTGCTCATCTTTCCTAGCAGCTTAGACTGACTGGTTACTTCCAATCTTGATGTTCCTATTCTTTCTTCAAATGGTTCCACTCCAAATCCTGGTAAAGAGTACAAAATAAATGGTTTATTCTGGTTCATTGCTGTTACTTCAGCAGTAGATCCACACTGGAGTACAGCTGCTCATGAAATGTCAGTGTTTCCAGTTGGTTACTGTTTAGTATTTCTGCGTCTGTTGAGGGCACAGCAGAATGGCCCAGGCTGAACCTCTGAATACCCAGCTGCTACAGGGGGTGTCCACTGTACTCTGGGTACAGTCATTTCCCCTTTCTGTTCTTCCTAAGAGCATTGGAGTTCATGCTCTGCTGTGGGGATCTCCAGCCCTGCTTCACAGAAATTCACATCTGTTACAAACAAGTTTTCCAGCTGTGGTGCTCCAAGCCCTTAGTCATGTGGAAATGGTTACACAAGGCCTGATTTTTCCATGGTGGCTTCTAGCAGTTTCCCTTAGAGAGATGTTTGTCACTGCTGAGAGCTCCTGTTAGTTCTGAATAAGGTCACAACAGAAGTATTTCTGGAGAATCACATTTCTCAAGGTGTTTCTAACTGCTTTTTCTTCCTCGCCATGGGATGTTTTCTTTCTCCCCAGGTGAGAAGGGCCGACAAGCCTTTGAGAAAATGGACAAGATATGCTGTGAACTAAGAGAAACTGCACAAGAGGCTGAAATTGAAATCACAGTATTTTAATTGTGGAACATGAGGAGCTGACTCACTCCTCACAGCCACAGATGAGGGTTTTGTTGTTTATCAGTGTCTGGTTTACTTATGTTCTGCCCTGCTCTAGCCATGCTGCACTGACAGAGGGCAGGTCTGTTTCCAAAGGTGGGGGGAAGAGTTTACAGTCTGCACCAAGTAGCCTGGAATGTGTTTTTCCATACTCAGCACATAGTCAAATACCAAGTGCTGAACAGATAAAACCTAGGGTCTCTTAGAATATGGAAGCAGGTTCTTCCATCTTGGTGGAATTATCTGCCCCTGCTCAAACAAAATCAAATATCTATTCCCCCTCCAATATTTTATTAATTGGGCATGTCTCAAAAAGGAGAGAAGTGATCACTCTCCAGCGGTCCCCTCTAGAAACTAGCAGACAACAGATCATTTACATCAACTACCCTATGCCTGGAGGAATCTAGCAGTGTTGCTTGGAGGTGGTTTTTCTTTTCTTGTACAGTTCATCTGCAGGAGGAAAGTTTGTTACTTCAAAAGCCAATTTCTTCACCACAAGTTAGGACAGGTTCAAGCAAGGACAGGTACTGAGTGTCTATCCTCAGCAGTTTCCAGCAGGAAGGTATGTATTATATTTGCCATGTGACACATGGCACCTCCAGAAGGTGCTTTGTGGTGTTCTTTATAAAACTTACTCAATTAATCATAGATCAAAACTTCTTATAATCTACAGCCTGTGTCAGGCTCTGTACTTGGCACTTGGCTAAATTAGGGGAGGGCAGCCATAAGAAGCAGCCTGGCTTCAGGTCAAATACTTGAAAGGCTTAGGCTTGTGTGTATATATTTTTTATATATATATATATAAACTTTTCTATTCTGTATTTATTTGTTGGATTTCATACTGTTTTCTAAAATGCTAATAAAACATTTGAAATGAGTTCCTGCAAGTGCTTCACACTGCTGTGCTCTGAGCACTGTGGACAGGTATAAACTCCCAAAGGGAATGAAGACATTTAACAGAGCCCTTACCTGGACAGCTCTCTGTCATGTGCCCATGTTTCGTATTCCACCTGGGAGGAGTTCAGATTTGGCTGGCTGGGACAGGCTGAACTATGGTTCTGCTGTTGGTGTTTAGTTGGGGAAGGTCTGGTTGGCTCATACCATTGACATCTCCATGAGTGAGCTCTGAGCAGCAGGACCATGGTGTTGAAGTTATACTGGTCTAGAGGGAAACAAACCTGCTTACCTGTGATCTAGTTCTGCTTTGAACTTAGATTTATTTTGAAGTAGGGGAAGGAAGTTGTTCTATTTCAGTAAACTCTCTGCTTGCTCAGGGGTGTCTCCTTTTCTCCTTCACAAGAAGGGAGAAAGGGAAAGAGACGGAGCAAAGAGGCAAGGGCAGCCCAGTCACATTTTTGACTGTGCCTGAGGCCAGGCTCTGAACCCTAAACACTAAAGGTGCTGACAGTTTGAGGGGCACTGTGAAAACTCATTGCAGCTGTTCTACTACCACTTCATGAAACCACTGAAGGCTGTAGCCTTACTTGAAAATATAAACAGAAAGGTAAATCAGCGCAGAGACAGGGATGGAATGACCGCAGCTGCTGTAACACAAACAGGTACAGCACCACATCCCCACCAAACAGCTTCAGGTTAATTACAGTATCACAGTATTACCAAGGTTGGAAGACACCTCGAAGATTGAGTCCAACCTGTAACCACAAAGCTCACGACTAGACCATGGCACCAAGTGCCACATCCAGTCCCCTCTTGAACGCCTCCAGGGACGGCGACTCAACCACCTCCCCAGGCAGCCCATTCCAATGACGAATCACTCGGTGAAGAACTTTCTCCTCACCTTGAGCCTAAACTTCCCCTGTTGCAGCTTGAGACTGTGTCCCCTTGTTCTGGTGCTGGTTGCTAGAACAAGGGCACAATTGAAGCTCTTGCAAAAAAAAAAGAAGTCTTCTTGAGAAGACCAGCGGAGGGAGAGGCACAGGATACTCATTTCACTTACTCTCTCCTTGGGGCTCAGACCTACAAGCTTTGTTCTTACAGTCTTTCCTCTACAGGACCCCCCACCAAAGACGCTGCTCTGATCCTCGCAGGCGCACCAAGCAGGCAGGCGCTGGCTCCTGCCCCGTGCAGGCAGGAAGCAATCAGACTCGAGGACCACCTTTTAAAAAAAACAACTTCTTTTTTTGTTGTTTTTTTTTTTTATTGTTACAACTAAAATGAGAACTGAAAACTTGTATGGGAATTGGAAAAACTGTACAACTTCACCAGAACCTGTGAGGTCTTTGCAGCGGCTTACACAAAAGACGAGATACCTGAAAATGTGTCATACCAAAACATTCAGCTTTGTTGGTTTTCATTTACTTTTTTTTTTTTTTTTTAAAAAAAAAAAAAAAAAAAAAAAACAAAAAAACAAACACCCCAAACCCCAACCCCTTTTTATTCTATGGCAATCTGTAAAAAAAGAAAGACCTGATGAGTAAATATTTGCTTAAGGCATATAGCAGAGCAGCTCACTAACTTTCTAACAAGTTTAACATGGATGTTTGTCCGTTGTGTGTTGTGGTTTTTTTTTTCCCCCCAAGAATAGGTTAACCGATACACCCACTTTGAAACGCTACTGTATATACACACCCAAACTACTACATACAGATATAGGACACCAAAACAAAAGTGGTGACAGTTCAGTATTACAAGCCTTATGCACACCTCACAGGGCTTGTGGGACGTTCCACTCGGTGCCGGAGCTGTAACAGATGAAGGAAATGGCAAAATAACGTAGGCAGGAAGGAGATGTTCAACCTCTTATCTGCAGAAACGTTCTCTTATTAAAAGAAGGGACAAGTGAGCTGTTCTAGATTTGAAGGAAGGACTCCCTGCTTTCCTCTCAAGCTTCAAATTTAAAATATTCCACCTTGGGAAGGGCATGGAGAGGGTTTTGTTTCTTTGTTTTCAGTGGGGTACTGCTTCAGGAGCCTGTACTTGCACAGATCAAAGCACACTGCTGAGATCCTGCAAAAGAGGCTTTCTCTCCTCTGCCTCCTCCAGTGCAGCTTTGAAGGCAGCACAGCAAGCCATACCCTGAAATCATGGAGCTATTGCTTTGCCTCGAGTGATCAGAGGTGAGGTGTGAATATGGCTTACCAAACTCTCTGGAATGTCTGTACTATACTTACTCAGCTGAAATGAACCATGCTAACAATCGGGTTACACCGAGTACGCAGCAACTCGAGAGGAAGTCATGCCAAGTGTATTAGGCGAGTACATGTCATCTGCTAAACACCACAGCAGTCTACTGCTGAACGAAGATACTTCCAGCAACACCCTTTGAACCACAGCCACTTAATGATCAGTTCATGCAAATATAATCTGGGCACATCAGTAAGCAGAAATATTAAGTTCTTTCACCTTTCAAGCACATGGTGTTTCATCAGGACACCAGGAGACTTCACATGCATTTTAATACAAAGGGGCTACAACTGTTGCCTTAGAACAATATTCTACCAGCTGATGGAGAGAATAGTGGGGGGACAAAGCAATCACATACTGTATCTTAAATACACAGATGAGCCATTATATATTACCATTTTTCTATACTCATTTTTTTCCACGTTTCCAATAATATAACTAAATAGTGACTGATTACAACATTCCTCCTTTCAAGTACTGGTCTGACCAACAGTCTCACAGGTAAAGTATTGATTCCCAGTACTACCTGAGGATTTATTATTGTACTTTTGAAAAGCCCTTGATGCAAGCTTAACAAAACACAAAAGAGAAATAACTCCCCTCCTGGCCCCCCCCCCCCCCTTTCACCAAGTTATTCACTGAAGGAAAAGAGCTACACCTACAGACAGCTCTGCAAAAATAAATATGGAATGGAGACAGACTTAAGTAAGATACTCCATAGCCTTGTTTGCACTGAGAAGGGTGGTTAAGTGCTATCAATCTAGAAAGCCTTTAAATCATTATTTTCAGAAATGCTGTTTTAAATCAGCTGTCATGGTTCCGTTTCAATCACTACAGCTTCCAGTAGTGAGTTCACTCCTATCCTCCATGCCATGACTTAAGCAAAGAAATCTTTGCTATTATTGTCTGAACTCTTTGATTTGGTACTAACAAGAGGAACAGCACTGACTAAAGCTACTTATAGTGCAATGCTGACTTCCAGTCACAGTTCTACCAATGCACCCAAACCCTTATTTACAAGCACTTGACATTACTCAGGTCCCAGGCGAGGGGAGCAGAGGCGACAGTGTGGCACAGACAGAGACGCCCCTCGTGCTCAGCTCGGTGTGGGGTAGCAGCCACCCTGTCTGCAGAGGCGCAGGGCCTGCCCTCTCGCCCCGCTAGGTCCAACAGCCTCTGAAGAGCTTCAGGCCAAACTAAAGCCGAGATCGTTAAAACCTTTGCTTTAAAAAGAAAGCAGAACACACAAACGCTTGCATCGTAAAGCCAACGGCTACGTTCCCAGAGCAACGCGTCTTCTGGCGAACGTTTTGTGTCTTAAGGAAGCTGCTGCAGCATTAATTGCTGTGGATTTATTGAAATGCTCTCCTGGAGGCACTGCAGGCAGCGAGCACGCACGTTACCTCTCGGCCCTGGCAGGAAGCACGCAGGTGTAGAGTGAAACTGCATTTTACATTCCAAATGATGAGGTTTAAGAACTGGTCCTTCTGAATGCCAACGGCACAGCTGCAAAATGCTGGTGGACAAGTTTTGGTTGAACTTCCCTTCCTGCTTCTCTCCCTTCCTACTTCTCTCCCTTCCCCATAACCTCTCCTGACCCAGAATACAAAAGTAAAACCAGCTGTACAAAGGATGGTGCAATGTAAATAGGCATATGTGCAAGTAGAGCGCAACAAAAGTCAGTGAGGAGATACACCTATTACAAATAAAAATAATTAAAAGGATTTAAAAAAGAAAAAAAGAAGAAAAAAACCCAAAACCCAAAAGAGCTTGACATGTTGGGATACCCTGAGCAAATGCAGAAGCCTGTTTCTATACACACACACACACACACACACACACACGTAAAACAATAAGCTCTTTAAGAACAGTTAGGCCATGATTAAATATATCCCTACCGCAGGCGCTGCCCACAACTCAGCCTTTAATGATGAAGCAAGTTAAAAAAAAAAACAACAAACCCCAAACCATAAACAAAGCCAAACCCAACCAACCAAAAAAAAAAAACAAAAAACCACAAACAAAAAAGAAAAAAACAAAAAAAAAAAAAAGCCAAAAAAAGAAAAAGAAAAGCCCACAAAAAAAGCCTCAACCAACCACAAACCCCTCCCCCTGCAACACCCTCCCCTTCCAAAAAGCCTACATTCATCAGGTGTGTGAGTTTCTGCCTCTGGTTTTTGGGGAACTCGTCAATGTTAAGTCGTGGTTTTGGTTACAACACTTGGAGAGTACAAGCAAGTTTCACTTGTGCCTGGTTTGTTTTTGTTTTGTTTTTGTTTGTTTTTGTTTTTGTTTTTTTTTTTCTGCAACCCAAAAAGAAATAGGACTGGCTTTTTTTTTTTTTTTTTTTTTTTTTTCTTAAAAAAAAAAAGGCTAAAAACAACAATGTGTTGTAATTCTTTTAGATCTAAAAAAAAAAAATATATTAAAAAAAGGAAAAAAAAAAAGGGGAAAAAAAAAACCAACAAAACCAAACAAAGAAGGAAAAAGAGACTATTTGGCATTTTCTCTGCTTACTCCTGAATATTTTAAGGCCCTGAGATTAGAATATTATGTTCTTGGGACCACAGGGCTAGATAAAACCCTAGTGCATCATCAATTCTCTCTATAAGCCCTTACCAAAGTTCTGGCCTTTCAACCTAAGATCTACTCCACTGAGCCAAGGCTCTTGTGCCTCCATTGGCTTTCTTTCAGAGAAGCTTATTACAAACCGATCAAATCGTTGGTGTTTTCTGCAGGGTCGATCTTGCTGGCACGTCCATCAGTGAAAACACACCCTGTAACAGAGATAGGCTCCTGCTGTGAGGAAAGTGAACATGCAAATATTCACTAGAAATGGCTTCCAAGTCGTCACCACGTTCTCATCCTCCTCTTCTGAGCTTTCTGACTTCACCGACTCTTCTTTGTGGGGCGAGAGACGTAGATTTTCACCAACAGTTCTCCTCCGAATTTCAGTGTCCTGACTAGTGCTTAAAGAGAAAGGAAGAGATGTTCAGGACTGGGTTCTCCAGATAGGGAAGAGGCCATGTGGACTCTCCCAAGAGCATGGCCTCACCCACTGAACACCACAGGCAAAACTGGACATCTCTTACTAGCAGGAGCTGCAGCAGATGACAAACTACTGTTGATAATTATTACAGGTCTGGCTACTGAAGTACAGGCCAAACCATCACAGTATCATAGATTGTTAGGGGTTGGAAGTGACCTCTAGAGATCACCTAGTCCACCCCCCCGCCAGAGCAGGATCACCTAGGCCAGGTTTGGAACAGTGCTTGTCAGAGCCATGCATAGAAATAATTTGTGCCCCCTACAGAATAAGCTGCCTTCGTTTTAAGCACCGCCTGCTTCCCCTGCTCATCACCTGCACTGAGACAGGCCCAGTCAAACCTACAACCAGGTCAGAACATTAAGGTTCTAAAAATCAAGAACCCACCCAACATGTCAGAAAATGATGCAACTGTGCTTCATTGTGCAGCTGTAACTTAGAAAGAGTTACTGCAATTGACTTCAATGATGGAACTGAAGATCTCCTCATCTTTAATATTCTCTAAACATGGTTTTGTTTCCAGGCTCC
The DNA here is from genome assembly GCA_033816785.1 of Picus viridis. Taxonomy (NCBI): domain Eukaryota; kingdom Metazoa; phylum Chordata; class Aves; order Piciformes; family Picidae; genus Picus; species Picus viridis. The sequence goes on along the minus strand of CM066599.1, from coordinate 8,150,700 downwards.
ATCCTGGTGGCAGTATACTGACACCCAAAGATAATTCTTAACCAAGTAGGAATTTTTATATCTACAACTTCTTCCAGCTGAATTTAGGGAGCAGAGCATCTCCATGCTGTGAGAAGCAGAAGGGTGGTAACCAGAGGGAGATGCTTTGCAGGGGGATTTCCTAGACATCTGCTGACAGCTTAAATGGAGAAGAACTCAGGAATCTTCCATCCCAGACACCGGAATATCTGGGCAGGAAAATAAATGTGCTTAAGACTTCTGCTACTTCCCTCATCTCTGCCAGCACAGCATCCACTTGCTATCCCTCCATTTCCTTCAGCCTGACACTGTCCCACAACTTTTCATATCCAAGTCATTCTCTGCTTTCTACTCCTTCCTGCTCCTGCCCAGCAAGTTTCACTTTCTCCCCTTCTAGACTCACTGTCCCAGACCTGAGGACAAGAGTGATGATCACAAAAGAGCAACAGTACTGGTATGGGATGAGGGAACTCGGGGTCTAAATCCTGGCCTTCCCTAGTCCACCTGAACCACGGCATAAGGTAGGACAACTTCAGCATGGTATAAGGCTGATAGCTAGTCATCTTCTATAATCATTGAAGACAGGCAGTTCCAGAGGATGACTCAACTCCAGCCTCAGACAAGGCACTATAATAAATAGAATTAAGGGAGCCTCTGAGCTCTTTCAAGCTGGACATGTCTTACGTTCATTTAAGCCACACTGTGTAAAGCATTTCCAGGAAATCATTTATTTGCAGAGAAATTCAGATTTATGTAGCTAATGAGGAGACACAGGACACCAGTTTAAATCCATCAGGCATGGAAAGCATTAGCTGGCACCTCACATGCTGGGTAAATACTCTGGTAACAGAACTATACTGTCACGGAAGGGAGAAAGAGGAAGGTGATACCATTCCAACATTCCCTTCTTTGGTAGCTAAGCCTCCATTTGTGTCTGTTCCTATTTCCAAGATTTCCTTTCTACTCAGTAAAGATGTTTGGAATTTGTGTATTTCATTTCCAAAAATCTCCCTGAAAAATCCTGATCAAAGCAGCATTTCATGCTGAGCAGGGAAAGACTTCTGCTTTACCTGCTCACCTCCAGCAGTACCGGCAAGGAGTTACCAGGGTCTCAGCCTCTCTGCCATGTAAAACTAAGAGGAGGTTTATTCTACAGAAAGTTTATTGGAAACACACCTCCCTAATCTCCATTTCCCAGATTAGGTCTATCAAGCCTGCCAGCTGCATCTGTAGAAGAGGCTCTGGAGTTCTCTGGACAATATTAACATTTGGTATTTTATTCCAGTATTCCTATGGGAAGCTGAAGATGGCTCATTAGGAGACCATCCAGTAGGGGAACTTTAAGCTTCCCCTCGTGTGTCTTGGGGCTTTTTTTGTTTTGTTCTGCGTGGCATTCCTGTGGTAGATCGCGGTATAATCAGTTCACCCACAGGACGCCAGCAAGAGCAAGGCCTGCGGGTTCCAGCCAGCCCCACGGCACAGCAGGAGTGACACCTAGTGGCCTCTGCTCTGCCTCCTGCACCCAGCCTTAGTGCAGTCTTTAATGTCATGACAGTGACAGGTAGAAAAGATCTCTGGAATGAGCACCCTCTACTCCTTCCATCAAAAGCTGCCTTGCCTGCAATTAAGTTCACATTCTAAGTGTGGCCCAGTTTTCATCCACATGACAAAGACCACCCCCTAGTGGAAGAGCTCCTCTGTAACAGCACATCACAGGTAAACCAAGGCTAAGCCAAATCATTGTGCTGTCACTTCTTTTACTCTAGCAGGATCCCCTAAGAGACCCCAGCTTGTTGGGGGGCGGTGACATTACACGAACATGAGACCTTTCCTGAAAAGATCTTGAGTTGGAACTGCTATTACCCTGACTCCACCAAGGTCTGTTCAAGCCCTTCTGTGTGAAATGCCGTTTGTGAGCTAATGTCCCACAGTCTTTCAACACCACAAGCCAAGCAGAGAGTCAAGAATAGGAAACTAAATGAATTACCTGTCTGTGATCAGTGACACAGATGAACAAGCTCTGCCATCTGGAACCATCTCTTCCACAGTCCTGACGGAGCAGCTGATCTCTTCCTCTACTGCTTGATGCTTAGGGAAGAACTCTGCGTGTTCGTGCATCCTTCCATTGTGCATCTCGGAGGTTCGCTTTGGCGGTCTGGGGGCGGTGGGGTATGTTCAGGTGGTGGGTCCAGGTCCTCATTGGAGAGTTCTTTCCACTGTTCCTTCAGAGAAGGAAAAGCCCCATTAAGCTTTTCTCCATTTCTTTGATGTAAGCTACTAGAACTTTTAACTTTAGTAGAGCAGGGTCTTTGTACTCTACCTATTCTTTTATTCTTAGAGTGGCTGTTCATTTGCATTGAAAAAAGGGGAAAAGAGAGACAAGAACTCCAGATCTCAGCTACATGCAGTACACAGAAGACATCTGCTATAAATGCAGGACATCTTAATCTGCTTCTGGAAAAGTTCAGTAGCACAAAATAGAATCTGTGTTGCTAGAATTCTGCATACCATAAACAAGGGATTTATACAATCATAGAATTGTTTTGGTTGGAGAACATCTCTAAGATCATCAAGACCTAACACCACCATGGCCATTAATCATTATACTTAAACTTCTGGCATAGAGCACAAGCCCTACGAGGAGAGGCTGAGGGAGCTGGGATTGTTTAGCCTGGAGAAGAGGAGGCTCAGGGGTGACCTTCTTGCTGTCTACAACCACCTGAAGGGTGGTTGTAGCCAGGAGGGGGTTGGTCTCTTCTCCCAGGCAACCAGCACCAGAACAAGAGGACACAGTCTCAAGCTGTACCAGGGGAAGTTTAGGCTGGAGGTGAGGAGAAAGTTCTTCACTGAGAGAGTCGTTTGCCATTGGAATGGGCTGCCCAGGGAGGTGGTGGAGTCACCGTCCCTGGAGATGTTCAAGAGGGGATTGGATGTGGCACTTGGTGCCATGGTTTAGTCATGAGGTCTGTGGTGATGGGTTGGGCTTGATAATCTTTGAGGTCTCTTCCAACCTTGGTGATTCTGTGTGATTAGAAGATTTTAATTATCTGAAATGGAAGACAAGGCTGATGCAGCCCATTTACACTCCAATTCCAGGGCTGAAAAGTACCCTCTATCTTATACTACAGTGACTGTTTTGAAGATTTTTATATACACTTTAGGTTGTGAAGCACTGAATTTAAGACCCCCATAGCATACACATTTATTGAAGCTAAAGTTTCTTGCTATTCTCTTCATCTAAGGTAACTGCCACAATTAAAGCAGAGCTGCAGACATCAGGCTGTGCAGGCAGCAATACTCACTTGGACTGAAGCATCTCCCATAATGAATTTTGCCCCCTCAATAACTGCCAGGTAGGAGAAGCGGAGCTGATCTGCTGTCTGTATGAGCCCCATCCTGTACTTCCTCATCTCCAGCAGAACCTGCTTCACATCCACAGAAGAAGGATCTTTCCGTTTGTCCATCTGAAGACAAAAAAATTGAAACATGCTTTATGCTCTGAAGAGATTCAAGAGACACTGACTCACTTTGTAGCAGAGCCTGCAGACTACCCTCAATGTTGCAGAATTAATGAACTAATAAAAACTGCTATCAGCAGCCATTTATCTCAGTAAAGGCAGAGAGGGGGAAGCACCCTGGGCCTCCAAATGTTTCCTCTTTTCCCCTTTTTTGTTTTTCTTGTTTTGAAAATAGAATCAGGATTCCAAAAGGGCATTTTAACCTAGGCCTGACTTCTGTGCAAGAGTTGCTCTCACACAGTCACAGAATAAAGCCAAGTGAACCCCTGCTTTGTCTTAAAGCCAGGACAATTTCCCCTACCTACGGGCAAAGCTGACTGTAAAAGGAAACGTTAGATACATTTTGTGTTGTTTCAGGATAGTTCACCCTATTACTTAGCAGACAGCCAGTGGTGCTTATTTTTCCCCTTTAACCATAAGGGTGAAGCTTATCTCTAAAAATCACTCTAAAAACTACTGCTTTTCTTCCCCAGACTCAGTTTAGAGTGAGACCTACTTTGGAATACACTCCCAAACCAGGCTATGGGAAATAGCATGAAACACCCCTGCCCAGAATACAGCACAGCCCTTCGTAAGCCTACAACAAACTGCTCCTCAAAACCCCTCTGCAGCAGGAGCTTGGCACTGGAGGAGGCAGCTCTTACCAGCAGCAGACATGTATCCACCAAGCAGAATGTTCCTGATCTCCCGATGCCTGCACTGCAGTGCACCACCACAGGCCCATGCTCAGGGTTCAGGGAGCCAGACTCCCTCACTTTGAACAGGAAATTGAGGAATGAAGCTGGTGACTCTGGGACGCCAAAGTCAGGCCACGTAGTATAATGAAAGTGCAGAATCTCTCTAGTTTCCTGTGTCTGCAAAAACAGTGTTTAGGAAGTCTTTTAGCTCGGATTCATGACTCAGAAGTATTCAAAGCACAGTTTAGTTGCCTACGGCAAAGTTCTAACCAGTGAACAATTCCATGTCCATTTTGCTAGCACCCACTTATGTATTTAGAAAGACAGCTTTGGATATTGGACATTTGTACCTTTAAGGCAATTTCAAATTTGTGCCTTTGGAAAAATTTCAGCTACTTCCTTTGAAAATAAATCTGTCTCCCAGAGAATGGAGGTGTGTGCCTGCTCAGACTACACTGCATCTTTGGAACAGCTGCCTTAAACCCAAATGACAAAGTCCCAGTCTGAGGGAGCTTTTATAAGAAACTAACAACAAATAATCCCCTCTTGTGAAGGTCTCCAAGCTGAGCAAACAATATTTGATAAATAAATTACTTATTATAATATACATGGTTTAGTTTTTGTTGTACAGTTCAAATGTTTCTATCACCACAAGACAGCAGGCACTATGGCCCTCCAGGTTTTAATGACAGAATATCACTTGAAGAATGAAGCAGCTCAAGTTATAGAAGCTCTCTGCACTTCTGCAAGCAGAACCCTTACACTATGACAGCTGCTTATCCACAGGTTTGTTCCCAACCTGAAAACCTTCTTCCAAGACTACCACACCACTGGTACTCACATCCTCCTAGAATATTGAGCTACAACCATCGAACAAGTCTATGGCAGACATCATAGTTCATACACACCACAAACTACATCAATTGAATTCTTAGTCAGGCATAATTCAATCAAATTCATATCTGCTGTCTCACATTTCCTGGCAGGATGAAGCACGCAAGATGCTAACATACAGACAAAGGAATAACTGTGTCTTCCAGCAGCCAGCAGAACAGAACTCAGCTAGCACATCACACACACCCCTAGATCAGCACCAGCACGGGCCTCAGACATTATCTTCAATGACCTGCATGCAGTGCAAGTTAATGGTGTTCTTCCTTAGCCAGGCTCCCCAAGGATTAGCTCTCACTTCTAATCTAAATACAGGGCAGTGGTGAAGAGGAGAGGGAAGTAGGAAATGGCATGTCTACTTTTATTTTGGTACTGTGTAAAAGGAAAATTAAAAGAGGAAACAAGAAAAATAAAAGAGAAGAGTTATTTCCCTTAAAGCTTAAAACTAAGGTAAAGTAGCCTGATCCTTGTACTGAGCTCCACACAGCTCACTGCAGGGCCAGGGCTAAAACAACTCCTGGACTAAACCAATGCAAAACCTGAAGACTTACACCAAAACCTAAAAACAGACCTTAGAACAAGACATGAGCCAACAGGCAGCTTAAGTGACAGGAAGAGCAATTACTTCAGCTCTAAGACAAAAGCACTGGAACACCTGGAGCACCTGCTAAGTGATTTCCTGAAGGGCTCTCTGAAAGGCAGTGACAAACGAAGCTTCTTGCTCAGTTGATGCCCAAGATACGAAAACGACTGTCACTTCCCCAGATATTTAAGGGTTTCATTTCCAACAGACACAAACTAGAGGCTGAAGAACAAGCTCAGGAACAACCACCAATTCCAGAACAAAGCCTGCTGTAATTCCTGAGCATGTTTTTTCTCAAGACCTTGTTGATGAGGAGGAAGACTGAAGAATCTGCCTGGGCCTGGTTTCTGCACTTACTGTTAGGTTTTCCAGCTCCAGCTGTCGTACTGTGTAATAGGATTTTATATCTTCAGATATCAATGTTAGCTTCAAGTTTGTGTCTTCAAAAAACATTTCTTTCTCCTCCTTCCGTGGCCAGTACTGTGCACACTTCACCTAAAAGCAAATAGGACACATTCACATGTCAGTTATGTTTGTCTGAAAGGCAAAGAATAAACAACCTTAAATGCAGCATTTTCTAACAAGAATTTCTCCATCTGCTTTTATGGTGAGGACCAATTCTTGTGTAAAGAACAGCAGCCTTACTTGGTGGTGCAGAACCACATCACCATTGAATCTTCTGTATAAATCAAATTATTTTGACCTGGACTGAACTCATGAAAATACCCAAGGATGGAGGATAGGTTTGATCAGGTATAGCTCTCTCTCTCCTCTTCATGCAAGCTAAAAGAGTGCGAAGCTATGAAATCTAATCTAATCTAGCAGTTACTTATTTTAGCTCCTGTCAGAACAAACCAACCCAAAAAAATCCAGCAACTGTCCAAGTATAAAGCTCTCAAAACACTGCCAAACCCATGAAATTTAGCTTACTCTTCATTTTATTTTTCTTTTGTAAAAAAACAGATAAATTGTACTTCAAAAGAAGAGATGTTAACAAGAGCAGAACATACTGTGAGCAGCATTCGGAGCTACACAGAGAATTACAACATTGCTAACTTACAATTGTGACACCAAATGACATTTTGGGTCACTCACCACAAAAATTAAAACTAGGAGTGAGATCATCTTGATTTCCCGTGGCAGAGTGTAAAAGTAAAGTGCCAAGCAAAAAACCTGCATTCAGCACACATTCCCATTACCTGCTTCTGATTGAATTTCAATTTTCTCAGGAAGCTTTCCCAGAGAGCTTAGCTTTGCAAAGACTGTGACATGCTAGGACCTCATCTGAGCCAGCCAAATGGAAAAGCAGCACATTTTCAGTGTGCAGGGAAAACTGGAACTCAGCAGCAGCACAAATAGGAAATCTGCAACTACATTTCTGGTTAGGCTGGGAGAAGGCCTGCTACTTCTACTGCAAAGCACAGCTCCTCTGGAACGGGACTGTGACCACCATTAGCCTGTGCCTGAATGTGCACTAAGAACTGATTACTGGACATGGCCAATGCCTCTTTTATTAAGCAGCAAATATGATTTCAAAGTTGAAGAACTATGAAAAAAGAACAGCATTCTTAAGACTAAGATGATTCCTGACTGCATTCAATAAACAAGAAAACCCTTCAATATTTAATTCACAGGTAGACTAACACTAGTTTTGCTCAAACTAATCCTAGTTTTTACTCAAAGCACACCCTCTAGTTTATGGGAGTGTAGAATGCACTTAGAATCCTCTGCACTTTCCCTTTGGTATTAATTTTTAAGAGACAGGAACTGGCTTTGTGTCTAATTTCTCCACCAAATGTGTCTGCAAACAATATTTTGTCGTGCTCTGCTGTAGGTCCCCAACTGCTGTTTGCTGAGAAGTGTGAGCAGCCTGCCCTAAGGGATCCCACTAATTCACTTTGTTCTGAGCTATTGGCAATGCAGAGGATGAGCAGGAACAGCTGGAAAGCAAGAAAACTACTGAAAAATAGTGTTACTGCATCTCTTAAAGATTAGAATTCACTTGTACTACAAAAAAAGCACCAAGCACTCAAAAATTAACACTGAAATTTATTCCAACACGAGAATTCTCTTGATTATTGGGAATCGTTTCCTGATTATGCAAAACAGTTATCAACCAGTGAATATCCCACCTACTCACTACCCCTCCTTCAAAGAATCTTCATATTCACAGCACTGTAACATTCAGTCTTAAAAATCACTTTTGTCTCAACTTTCCAGTTGTCCAGTTTAAGACCGGTACCTGTGGAATTGGTGTACAGGCAGAACTCTGACCCATGGGTGAAAACCATGCCTGTGATGGTTCCTGTTTTCTCCATCATCAGAAAGGCTGAGACATTTCCTCTCAAGGCAGCAGCTACTTCACATGCCAGAGGAATCAAAATTTTCTATCTATCTGAAGGTAAATTATTTAAAATAACCCTATTGTTCATCCATCTGTTGTTCCCCTTCATCTTCTGCCTGTCTTGTCTAATGCAAACTTCCTAAAAGGTCTGGACAGAGCTTAGCCCCTGCACTTGTCCTAGCAAGTAAAGCACCAGCTTAGCAGCTGGTGCCACACCACCCAGAACATCACTGCTGAGGACACATATCAGGTGAAGCACTTCCAATTGCACCTCCATTCTCCTTGGACCTCTCATGAATTTTGTAAAACAAGGACACTGGTGGAGAATCAATGCTCCTTGGTGGCAAATTTAATCATTAGAGCTCTTACTGCTTGAAGGAGACCTGGAGTCAAAGTGCCTCTCTAACTACTTCAGCACCGTTTTGTAATGCTTGTGAATGAACGCTTGGTGTGAACGACCTTTGAGAGCTGCAATCTGCATACACTGAGAACTACCTCCAGACACCCAGGTTAGCAGTAGAGACCAAATCCTCATTTGTATGGAGGGTCACATTGTGTTCATGTTATCTTTCAGCCAAATTCAGAAGAAATTAGGACCTACCATTACAAACTGCACTAAGACCAGTTCACCGGGGATTCAACTGTAGGCATAATTAGAATAGAATCATAGAAGCAATAAGGTTGGAAAAGACCTCAAAGATCATCAATTCCAACCTGTCACCCAAGACCTCATGACTACTAAACCATGGCACCAAGTGGCACATTCAATCCCCCCTGAACACCTCCAGGGACGGTGACTCCACCACCTCCCTGGGCAGCACATTCCAATGGCCAACAGCTCTCTCTGTGAAGAACTTTCTCCTCACCTCCAGCCTAAACTTCCCCTGGTGCAGCTTGAGACTGTGTCCTCTTGTTCTGGTGCTGGTTGCCTGGGAGAATAGACCAACCCCCTTCAGGTGGTTGTAGACAGCAAGAAGGTCACCCCTGAGCCTCCTCTTCTCCAGGCTAAACCACCCCAGCTCCCTCAGCCTCTCCTCGTAGGGCTTGCGCTCGAGACCTCTCCCCAGCCTCGTTGCCCTTCTCTGGACACATTCAAGAGTCTCGATGTCCTTCTTGCTTCGGTAAAATTACTTGTGGTTATCTCCTTCCCGTTGTTGGCTGGGTTGGTTGGTTGGTTTGGTTTTGTCTGTGTTGTTATTTGTGTGTATTTTATAACGCCTTTGTTTTAAAGGAAAGCCATAAACAAGCAATGAACAGAGCTAAAACTGGCTAAGTACTTACGGATCCCTTTTCCATCACTCTGTTCAACATGACAACACCACGGCATTTCTGTTCCCAAACCATCTCCCAGAAGTGACCACAAGTATTTGGCAAAGGTCCCTGCAGAGACAGAATCACCAGAAATTAGCATTATTTTCTGTTAATGTCAGTGCAATGTTCCCCAGTAAAAGTTACTGCACTAGGCAGTAAAAGTTACTGCACTAGGCAATACATTTAGGCAAGTAACTTCTCATTTCAAACTGTAAAAAAATGCAGTGATACAGCTGTAAGTTCCATTTCCCCACAATGAACTTACTCATGAAAGCACAGTTAATCTTCTCCCCCCATATATAACAAGAACAGAGAAGTAGTCTCATGTGCGAGAAGAGAACTGGGAGTGAAAATGCTGAGAGAATTTTCTTCGGAAAGTTACACAAAAGTAATGGAGAAATAAAACTTCATTGACTGACTGAAAGCAGAATTAACAACCATATTAAACCATTGTGCAATGCATTTTTAGTCATAATACTTGAAAATTACTAGACTGAAAGGACAAATGTTCCAAAGACTGAAACAATGCCTGAGCAGCAACAAATGACCTGGTTTTCCAGAATCTTCATGGATCTGCTTTGGGACTGAACAAAATGATGACTTCTTTTAAAGGCTATCAGTTGATTTCTGCATAATGTTCTGTCTGTGCTGTGCTCCTTTGCTTTTTTCCCCGCTTTAAACCATTGCTCTGAATTTTGGGCAACATAAACCAGCAACGCTGTGCTTCTCATATTCGCTACTCCTCACTTTGCTCAATCACAAGGGCAGGACAGGGCACCCAGAAAGCATGACTGGATTTAAATAAAGCCATCTGATTCCATGAAATTCTGTGTCAGAACCAGTAACTGGGACCAGTCAGCTGTGCATCTGCTTATTGCACATAGCAGCTGAACCCTCTGATCAATCTCCCTGTAATACAAGAGCTGTGTGCACAGAATCATTTTTATATTGAACACTGTACTGCACACTTCTTCCTTAGAAGATTTATCTTTATTCTCTAGAAACAGGAAGGAAGAGCTGCTGCTTTAAAATATTAATTCCAGTCTACCTTTATCTGAAGTGAGGGAGGAAGAGGTCAAAAAAAAAAAAAAAAAAAAAAAAAAAAGAAAGAGAAAAAAGTGAAGATTACAGATCAGCACAGTTTCCAAGGAATCAAACACTGAGGACAAACAAGGAGTCTGGCACGGCTGCTATCAAAATAAAACAGATATGATATACAGATAGGTGTAGAATTCACAGATTCAGTGAAAAACAGCCACTTTCCTCCTGCTCCCCAAATTCCCCATCACTAAAGTCTGTGTTCCTTTCTCACATAAAAGGTAGAGGCAACAGCACTGCCCAACTTACACCCTTTGGAAGTTGTGTTATTAGGGGACACATTTCTTGTAAATACAGCAGCATCACTTTCAGAAGGACATTTAACACGAAGTACATGGTTGGAACACATTGCTTATTTCAAACAGAAGTTCACGTGCAAGAAATTCCCCAAGACATTTAAGTTACCTTCTGTCCTGCTCAACATAACACACAAATCCCCATTATATTTAAAAGATGTCATTTCAAATAGGTTTTGAACATCTTGAAGTTCATACAAATAGTTCTGTACCTGTGAAACCCTCCTGTTACATGAGGTTCACCTCTGTTCAGGGAATTTACCAGGCAACTTAAGACTAGTGGTCTAAAGCCTTTATGCTGACCTTCCATGTAAAGTGTGACTGATTTCCATCATATTTAAATATTTCCTATCATAATCCAATAAGCACATTTCTGCAAGTACATCAGCTTCTAGCCTAGATGGGTCTAAAGTCAAATATACAAAGTGGCTAAAATACTCCACAAAAAGTCAGTCAGTGCTGACAGAAAGTTGAAAGAAACAGGTAACATGTCTGTAAAATATTTATATATGCACAGATGTTTATATACACAGATGTTTATATACACTTAACTAGCTTCACATAAAGAAAACAAACAGAATAAGGCTAAAGAAAACTCATGAAAAAGAACTCCAACCACATGATTTTTATTATGCACTACCAGCAATTACCTGGGTAAGGATGTAGCTCCTTTGGGCCTCTTCCATTTTTATCAAACTAGCATTGATGTAGTCATTGTCACCTTGGTTTAGCTTAATTCGACTGTGATCAACTGCAGCATAATTAGAAAACAGTGGTTAATGACTATGCAACACAGAAAAATGCATGAACAACCTCATCAGATGTCGGGATCAAAGAAGCTGAGATGCCCTGAAGAACTGAAAGAGCCTAATGCCTGGTAGTGCAGAAGTGTTCACTAGGCTTGTTGACTCTGGAAATATAAGAAGGGTACTACTAGAGCAGCACTGCATCAAGGGCAGTGAACATAAGCTGCGCTCTTGTCTTCCAAGAATACACAGCAAGAATGGAAGTATTTGCATCTGAAGGAATCACAACAGCAGTTTGCAAACTAGATCACACTGACCTATTTGGACAGCTATTGAGTTACTGGTTTTAACTAAATCTAATTACACAGCTGTTTATCTTTTGCAGCTTAAACCTTCAAACCCAGCTTGTTCAAGGTTTGCCTGAACATACACTGGATGAACAGAACACAGACTTGCTGTTCTTCTTCACGACATTTAGCTACTATTCCAAACCCAACCACACCTTAACGTTCAGAAAGGATGATCCAAATTGAAGAATGACAGCAGATGTAATTTCCTTGCTCTTTTGTTAGTCTCAGCTTGCTCCACTTGGGATTGAAAAAAACCCAAACCACTGGCAGAAAAACCACACACACGAGTTCCCACATTTTGCAAGAAAGCCAAAAAGACTGAGACTAGAATTACTTCAAGGCAAAAAGGAACCATTTGTTACTCACAACCCCAAATATCAGAACTGCTTAGGAAAGCAAACTGCCACATTACTGTTCCTAGCTGATTGCCCCAAAGACTTCGGTAACTTTTAAACACTAAGTACAAAAGTTTTCTGATATACAATAATGCTCTTGTCTTTGAACAGAAGACAAACATCTGCCCAGTGACAGAGCCTGCAGAAGCTCTGCATTTAAAGCGGGCAGCAGTGCTGTACCCTTCAAGAGCAAAAGTCCCAGAACAGCCACTGTCATTTAGTGCACAGAAGGCAGCTTAGCCACGCAGCTGCGAACTTTCTTCAGTGGTCAGCAGACAACAATGTACCAGACATTCACCTACAGCCCTCCACTTCTCTGCACTCTGCTGCTGTAGTCTCTCTTGCACCCCAAGAGCAGAGCATACCAGGCACAGGCAAGCCTGAATGTTACTGCCTTTGTAAGTGGGATCAGGGAAGGAAAGACAGGCTGCAACACTGAACTGACGTGTGCCTTCCATCAGAATGTCTAACAATAACCATTTCAGAGAGACAGGTCTTACACCTTTGCAGATGTCCCTCTGCTTTGTTAGCAGTTAGCTCAGATTTACTTCTAGTAGTTGTATGTTTTACTTTAGACTCTTCCCAATCTCCAATAGAGGCACTTATCCTCTCTTGACTAGAAAGATGCTCCAATTAGAGTACTGCAAGAGAAAGGCTACTTGCAATTTTATTAATGCTACTTCAGTTACCATTCTTCTGCAGTATAAGAATTCAAAGGTAAAAGCAAGTTCCTTCCTTCAGATTTCTGCCCTCAAATAGAGAACCTACTACATGCTGCTCTAGTGTAATCCTCTGGATATAATAATGTCCTGTGACATCTGTCTTAGAAATAAATATATTAACAACAGGAATTGTCTTGGGTGTATATCTATCCAACAGGAATCTTATTCTCACAAAGAACATCTAGTTGTTAGACGAAGTCATTAGAGGTCAAGAGTGTTACAAACAATAGAAAAGAAAGCATACTTACAGGGGCTGACATCTCTGTACCTATTCCTATTTTTGTTTCTGGGATGTTTGGCCACTTTACATGGAAAATCACTGGCTTCATGCCTGATGTCCTGAAACAAAGCAAAACAAAACAAAACTTTCAAGGCTTAAATATGAATCCATCTAATATCATCACACCATTAGCTATTTTAAGACAAATACCTTTCTGATTTCACATCTTCACATGTGGGAGTTCTGGACAGAAAGCACTTTGGGCTTCAAATTATGAACTGAGTTTGAACTTATTAGAATACAACACTAACATTATTATCAAGATAATCACATTTTAACAGACAAATAAAGCAGCAGACCATATCCTAGATGTTCTGCCTTAAGGCCCCCATGGAACAGGGTCTTTGCACCAAACCACTTTCATATGAACTACTTTAAGCAATGCTTTCCACTATCAGTAAACTATCAGTTGTAATTCTGACTTGGCAGCAATTACAAAAATGTTTGTTGTGAGAGAAAAAGCACCTGTATACCCTCCCTGACATCACACACACAGTGAGGGGCCACTTGTCTAAGATCCGTTACAGCTTTACCTGGAGTTATCAGCAGTACGTCACTATTAGGGTGTCTTTCAGACACATAGATTAGCTCAACTATCTGGGATAATTTCAAAACAATTCCACCAATAAAAAGAATTCTGCTGTCACACAGAATCACCAAGGTTGGAAGAGACCTCAAAGATCATCAAGTCCAACCTGTCACCACAGACCTCATGACTAAACCATGTCACCAAGTGCCATGTCCAGTCCCCTCCTGAACACCTCCAGGGGTGGTGACTCCACCACCTCCCTGGGCAGCCCATTCCAATGGCTAACCTGGGACATTAGTCCAAATCTGTAGAAATAGAACTTCACACTGTAAATAAATAGTGCTAAAAATGACATACTTTAATAAAAACTAAAGTACTGGGAATTTCAGGGTGAAGCTGTTAGATTGAACTGAAATTAATGAAAACTGGAGGAATAGATTTACCGAGAAACTGGTATTTCGACAGCAAAATTCAGTTTAAGAAATCCTAAGATAGATCATTGTGCATACATGTGCAGTGGACAAATGAGCCTGGCCCAGAGGCTATGAACATCATAATTAAAAATAAATTATCAAGCTAAATTAATCTCCCTTCATTGGATTAAATTAACCTTGCTAATTATAGTCAGCCAAATTAAGCAGATTGTTATTAACTATCTGTCCAGATACAGACACATTTGAGCATTGTGCCCATCCACACCCAGTATGCCCAGAGAACAGGTTTCTGTAGACACAAGATGAGTGCCTTTGGAAGCTGCTGGTGATACACGGATTACTTGCACAGAAAGCCTGAGCACTCCTCTATTAGCAGTTTTGAATGGAAACTTAGGCTCTGGTTCAAACTGTGCCAACTTTCCACCATCAGAACAGGAGGATTTTATCTAATCTAATCCCTAACATGCAGGCCAAACCAAGCTGGTTTTTGGTTCCTCTCAGTTTTGCATGAGGAATCACATACAATACTGAAGATTTTCTTTTTTAAGGGGGCTACCTGCTGCAGCTTATTGCTTTTTTCTCTTCTCCTATCCTGTTATTCACAGTATCACCAAGGTTGGGAGTGACCTCAAAGATCATTGAGTCCAACCTGTCACCACAGACCTCATGACTAGACCATGGCACCAAGCGCCACATCCAATCCCCTCTAGAACACCTCCAGGGACAGCGACTCCACCACCTCCCTGGACAGCCCATTCCAATGGCTAACAACTCTCTCAGTGAAGAACTTTCTCCCCACCTCCAGCCTAGACTTCCCGTGGCGCAGCTTGAGACTGTGTCCTCTTGTTCTGGCGCTGGTTGCTAGAGAGAACTGTTACACATCAGCTTACACCCAGGGCTCCAAGTCACGGGAAGATGTCTAGTTTACATATACCTGCTCAGAATTAGCGCAGTGCTCTGAAATGGCTCCTCACTGAAATAAGCCTTACATCAGCTGCTCTCTTTTTATAACTTAGCACTTGGCCGCCAGTATTTCTGCTTACGAAGAATGCAGTCTGGAGAATATGATCTTGACCGCCACAGCCTAGTATCTCCAACATGAGGTGGCTAAAATGGGTGTTTCCTTGAATTTGTCACTGACACGAGGTTGGTGACTTTGCAGGGCTCTGTTTTTCAGTTTTTTTTTTTTTCCTCTCTGTTCTCTGTAGAGGATTAACAAGAGAGAAACCCAGGAAAAACGATTTTCTAGGTCTCTAACCATGTTTCCCATAAAGCTTACCTAAGTGTTAAAATACACAATGAAAATCACCAGGATTCATCACTTAGGATTCATGTTAAACAACTACAACCAACCCAACAGTAAAATGCAAACCCAAACAAGACTGTTGGGCATTTTTGCTCTAAATATTGGGTTACATTTGGAGCAGCACTAATCTACTTTTCACAGCATTAACAAATTTGAAAAGAACTGTCTCATCTTTTAAAACAACATATGGATGAAATACTTCCAGACAGAAATGGAATGATGCAAAGGCCTTCTAATATGCAAGTATTATCCTTCAGTACACAGGTGGATGTGCCCATACACACTACTCCCAGCCTCACAAAGTTCCACAGATTCAAATTACCAACATTGCATATTTAAGCATCTGAACCTGGTAATTTACTGCTCAAGGAATACCAAGTTGGCTATTATTACCTTGCTACCAAATAGTAGATATTTTTAGAGATGCTACAATGCCTAAAGGTACTGAAGGAATGAGGGAGTTCTAGGAGATCCCTATAGGCATAGAGGGAATGGAAGAAAAGAAGGTACCCCGGTACCTTCCAGAAACCATTTAAAAGCATAATGTATTTCTGAAGCACATTTCAACAAGCAGAAAAAAATATAATAGGGTGGGAGCAAAATGAAGAACCTAGATATGGCAACAGGCAAGCTGCTGCCTTCTGTGAGAATCCAGCTAGCACACAGTACTTAATTCCTGAATGTAAGGAACACCAATCAAACAGAAAATCCTAGAGGACATGAATGCCTGGGCCTCAGTGGTCAAATCCAGGGCTGAAAAGATGGGGCATACTCTTCTCAGCAACACAGGATAAAAGCAGTTTGGGGGTTTTGGCTGAGGGTTTTGTGTTACAGTAGTTGCTAGAACGTCGAAAGTCACAAGAAATCTACAATCTCTTCTAAGATATGAAGCTAGCTTTAGCAGAAACCAGATGGCCTTCAGAGATAATTACTGGAGAGAAACAATCTAGTGACAAGTTATGTAAAGTGGCCATGTTAGAGGCTTTCTCGTGCATTCCTCAGAAACTTCTGTTACTGGTTACTGCTAGAATCACACAACTACTGATGTGCACTGGTGTTAGGGTGCCCAACAAACACTACTATAGGATTTCCACGTTGGAGACTGCAGATTCATTCAAAGCATGGAATTGTTTTGCTATGAGGAACTTGAAGTCAGTGATGTCATGAGAACTGAATTCAGTGGATGAACACAGGGATTGATAAAGTTATGAAACACCTTCTTGAATCACACTCAGAGTCACACTGCAGAGATCCTGTCATTTAAAAAGGAAGCTCGACATTTCATTTCAAAGGTCGTGCAATATAAAACTTTAAAGAGGAAGGGCTAGAACTGAAGTCGGTTTTCCAAAGTCAAATGCTTCTGGTTTTGAACATGAGTCATTCCATGCCACTCATATCCTGGTTTTAAGTCCTGAACCCTGTGCAACCCCCAAAAACTCAAGAGGTGGAAAAGAGGAAGTCTGCTGAAGCACTGTTCTTCAAGTGGAAAGTTCTAACTGTTAATTTGCAGTGGTGACTGGAATAAGAAGTTTTTTAGTGCTTTACAGAAGACTGCTCTCAGTTGCATGAATGGATTCCACCTGCTCGGACAGCACCACATTCCCTGCCACAAAGGACAGACACAGAATGCAAAAGCAGACAGCTGTTTGCTCAGCCCCATAAACACAGTCTCTTACTTTCCAGAGTCCCACAGATGTTCATCAGGATGAGATGCTCATGGTAGCTCCCAGCCCCTTTTCCCAAAGCCTTCTGCACCAAGACACTCAACTCATCCTCCCTTCCCCCTACTAGAAACCTAATATTAGTGAGTCACGCTGTAGACCACAGCCCTTTCTTTACATTCCTCCCAGCCTTCAAAACCTTACCCTCAAGTCAGCCTCCTAACCGACTAACCTCTCTGAAGTCATAGGGCTATCAATTCCCTCTTTACTCAGTAAGTATTTTCTGCAATCTTTCCTACTAGTCCTGGCTACTGACATTCTGCACTATGCTACAGCTGCCACACAAACTCTTTGCACAACAGCAGGGTGTTAAGGGTTGGAAGGGACCTCTGGGGATCTTTGAGTCAAACAGCACATTTAACTATACTTTTGTCATCTTGTTCAGACACTGCCAGGAGATTAAGAGGAGAAGATATGCCCCAAAATCTTCAAGGAACTGAGGAACAGGATCACATAAGAGGTGTGCATGACAGCAGCTATTCAAGCAGACACACCAAAGTTTTGTTTTTCTTCAGAAGAGAAACCAAATGTCCAACCTAAAGGCCTTCAGATTTGACAGAGGCTCCTGAGGAACTCTGCAGCAGGCCTTGATTTCCTCACACTGTTTTATTACACCATAACCTCTGGAGTAGCTCAGACTAAGAGATAATGATATACTGGCATTTTAACAGTTCTGTTCCTATGGGAAGCAGCAATTGCCAAGATCTTATCACAGGATAGATTACTGTGCACTTCTCTATCTACTGAGGCAGTAACACTAAAGAAAGCAATTTGCAGTAAGCATACAAAGACTTAAATAAATTAAAAAAAAAAAAAGTAATTTTAGCTTAAGAGCTTAACAAAAAATAAACCCCATATTTCCTCTTAAAGCCAGCACTGAAAGAGAAGTGAAAAATAAGAGTTACATTGATGGCCAGTGAAAGCTGCTGTTTTCTGAGCTGCCATTTCAGGCTAATTTCAGAATGGAAATACCCCTACGATTATATGAAGTGGGTAAGACCCATACAGAAGATGACAAGAAAAATGGTGAGCACAAAGGCATCTCCAATAAATAGCTACTCTACAGAAAAGGGACAAGATCTTCACATTCAGTGTGTAAGGGAGCATACTGAGCCACTGAGCAGTAGTGAACCAACTCCTCAACAGAAGAATCTCTCCAAGGTATAAAGCATACATAGATCAACTGTTCACTCAACCCACTTTGACAAGCAGGACTGGATTTCTCATCCTATGTTAAACTTTGCATCAGGGTAGCTGGAGGACAAGAGATGAGGGACGTAACTTGTAGGCAACAATAAGTTAATCTAAAGATCAGATAGACAGACAATTGGATCACATAACATTAATTCTTAACAAGCTGCAGAGTTTTAGCCAGATAAATCAAGCAAACAGACTTTAATGCTTTTTAAAAACCTTGTCTCTCAGTCTTGCTTTCAAGTAAAAACTGGTAGTATTGACTTGCTTATTAATATCCCTGAAAAAAAGCTGGCTGGCATGCCAAGCTCCTTCCTGAGGTCAAATAGCACAGAGAGAGAAAGAACAGGATAGGCTTGTGTAAAGATCAACACCACTATGACATGAGTTTAAATATAAAGAAACAAATAGGAATCACACACTTGCAACATGGTTTTCCTAGAAAGCCCCTTGCTAATTCAGCACTGCATGGGCTATCTGGAACAGGTTGCAGCAAGGCATCATAAGCAGCACTTCTGACACCAGTCAGCTGGTTGTAGGCACGGAAAGAACTCCCCAGGAGAATGTAAACCGGGCATGACAGCGTTCCTAAATCATATCAGCACGTGGCAAAGTGAGACATTTCATCTGGGCCCTTATTTATTGCAGCTAGCAGATATTACAGACTGTTACTCACCACTGACTGGTTTCAATGTGCCTACCTGTAAAAATTTAGGAATTATGAAAGCTAATCTGCAGTATTTTATTGTACCCACTTAATCAGCTGCACTCTATAAATGCTCAGTTAAACAGTTGCACCTGAACAGTTCTTACAACTTGGGTATGTACTTCCAGAAGGGAGAAAGCCACATACTTGTGTCATTTCCAAATTTTAACAGTACATTTATTTTGCATGTTGTCAAAAGGAAGACATTGCAGAGCTCAGCTGTTCAGATTCTTGTTTTGCTTCAAAGTTGTTATCTGTAGTAAGTAAAAACTGTTCTTGAAGGCTGCAGGAGAGCCAGAACAATATCTAAACTCCAATATTAGGTTAAAGCATTACATGAGACTTCTCAAATTTCAGTAAGTTCAAAATACAGTTTGTCCTTGAAATTTATGACCCATAACAGAAGAAGTTCAGAGTAGCTGGCAGGAACATTTTACTTCTGCTGTTTCGTAGCCATGTACTCACTGCCAAACAGGAAATAACTGAATGGAGGGTCAGTACAAGAAAACAACTGAAGTTCCCTTCTTCACATCCATTTCTATTTTTCCACCCAGATACTCAATCTGCTCCAGAAATGCATCTCAGAAATTATTGAAAGGACAGAGACTTTTGAGAAGATGAAATGGTTGCTTCTTGACAGCTGTTGTGCAGGCTAAGAGCTTTGCTATCTGTATCATCAAACAAAAGTCAGTGCCGGGAAACAAACCACAGTCTCATTAAAGCATCAAGAGGTTCTAACTTGGTTACTTTTCTCCTCTAACAAAAATAATCACAGAGATGAGATCCAGGTCTTGATTCACTCAAACATTAGAGGTCTCCAGATAGAGCTGTGGGTTAACCTCATCTCAAACAGACTGGTGCATCTGACAGCCCAGATGTCCACGTAACTCCTAAAGGAATTTAGTCTGCAGTCTTGTTTGCAGTATGGGTTTTGTTCAAGTTTAAAAATTAGTTAATTTCTGTCCTGCAGGGTATTCCAAGCTTCCTAAGCGGACATAAACAGCCATTCTTTCCCAGTTACCTAATGTTTTCATTCTGACATCTCAAAAGCTACCTTGTAGCTTTCAGAGAGCTATGACCACAAAAAAACCCCAACCAAACAAAAAATAAACCAACCCAACAAAACCTCCAAACAAAAACCACCCAGGAGGCAAAGACCACATGGCTTTGGAGAGGGAAGGAAAAAGACATATCATTACCAGAAGGTAAGGGATGGATGAGAGAAGCTTCCTCTCACACCTGTACATAGCAAAACCAGATCATTGTGCTGCATAACTAAGGTATTTTCCTAAACTTCACACAAATTGCCACTTAGAAACAAAAGGAGAAGAGATGGCCCCAGATGTGCTGCAGATAATTTACAGTTTCTGAAGGGGAGCTCTGAATTCATGAAACGGGAACCATGGAGTGTTTTTTTTCTTACACTCACTCAGAATCATCTACTATCTTTCAAAGCTACCACATACAGTGTTAATAACCTCAGCTCATGTTAAGAAAGCAAGACTGCACTATTGTCCCAAATTCCCTGCATGACCCATTATCACCACTTAAAATGAAGACAAATGAGCTCATGTGATTAATGAATTAATCAAATATAACACTTTCTTGCTTCTGAGTGCCCCTTTTTCAGTTGCATTACAAAGTCAAAATGAGTTTCAAGCTATCTGCACCAACATCACTTCTTGCTCACAGCTTCATCATTTGTTCACTTTCATGGTCATTAGTGATCACTAATATTTGCAAGTTTTACTGCCTTTTTTTGGTTTAGGTTTGGTTGTGTTTTTTAAGCCATCAGTCAGCTATGTATTTCCCCCCACTTAATTCCCTTGAAATTATGCAAATATTTTCAAACACATGCCAGACTTTCAAGTGTTTAAATTCACTCACATGGGTCTCAGAAAGCAGCTCAGGTTAATATACCAATGCATTAACACCCATTAACATACAACTGACCACTGAAGCTCAGCATGAGAAGCTCAATGTATACAACCAGAAAGCCTAAATCACTTAAGAAGTTCAGTGTTCTGCATAGAAAAAACCCTACAAACCGAACCAAAACAAATAGAGTCTTTGTAAAAGGTCTGAGATAATCTTTTGTTTAAACAATTTTGAGGATTGTGCTAAAACAAGGACAGAAGGCTTCAGAGGAAAGCCAATTAAGCCTGGTTTGCAGATTAATACATCTGGCATTCATGTATGAATTAAAAAATATCTGCTTATAGAAAGAATTTATTCTGTAAAAATCCACCAAAAAAATTGAGATACAAATCTTCCTAATAGCTGTCTAACAGCAGCCAGCTGACACTGCTTCTCTCAGTAACCAGAGTCCTATTTACTAAAAGATAGTAAAAGGTAATGCCATGTTGACATAGTTTAATCTGTAACAGCTGTATCCAAAACTCCTTTGGTAGGAGTATAAGCTATTTCTTACATTCCAGGCATTTGATCAAGATATGGAAACTCACTTCATCTGCAGCTACAACAAGCAAACTAAAACCTAGATTTTGCTCTGTCTTAACCAGGTAATTTGATGGATGAAATCCCCGAGTCTTAACAGAAAAGAATCAGACACAGAAGGATGAAACTGAAGTATTATCCTTTAAGTTTTTCACTCTGTTTCAGGACCTATCATGACTTCACCTGTCATGACTGACATATGGATAGCCTAAATAGATTTATATAGGCTAGATGGATAGCCTATCTATCCATCTAGCCTATCTAAATAGGCTATCCATCTAAATAGACTGGATGGGGTGCCTGGTGCCACGGTTTAGTTGATTAGATAGTGTTGGGTGATAGGTTGGACTCAATGATCTTGAAGGTCTTTACCAACCTGGTTAATTATATTCTATTCTCAGAGCCCTGAAAGCAGTTCTTTCCACCAGGCAGTGGCTAATTTCTCTTCAGAAGATCAATACAGGTAGGAAAACAGTAAGAATTCTTGTTCTAGATAAGCACAAACCAGCTGCAAATGCCATCGCCATTACAGGAATCTTATTCAGATTTAAATCTCACCTTTAAAAAAACAAAACAAAACATCTGAACCCCTCAAGAATTAAAAAAAAAAAAAGGGGGAGGAAGCTTAGCTGCATTATTTTCAGTCAAGGGATGTTCAAAAGAAAAACAAGCAAACAAACAAACCAACCCCACAATAACCACCCCCAGTCACTCATGCTTTGTTAATATCGTAAGTTTCACTTTGGGCAGGAATCAATAGGCAGAAAGTCAAGCCTGACTTCCTGGAAATGGATCCCAGCACACCGAAACAAGCACATTCAAAATCTTGAAGCAAAAGAACACAGGCACATAGTTCCATTTAACAATTTATCCCCCTCTCCCTTCCCACAGAAGGCCTGTGTGATTTGATCTGTACAGGCCATCAGAGTGTTTCCTCTGGGGCAGAGACAAAAAAATGATCATAATTATACTCTTAATTCCCATCAGCTGCATGACAACAGTATGTAAGCAATGCAAATCACAACCAGACCATGACCAAAGTTGTCTTCTACCCCATTCTCCAGGTATCCCCTCTGACAAACTGTATCCTTAATTTTGGTAACTGTCACCTGTGGGTTTAAGATGTAGGTTTGTTTGCTGAGCTGAGCTTTTTAAAGGGATCTCTTACATGCCTTCTTTTAACTGAACTATGATTTCAGAATTTAAACTTGGCCTGGTATCTGAACTGACAACAATGAGATATTTTGGATCCAAGTGGCATTCTGCAATCAGACCCACTTGCAGCACTCCCTCCTGAGTGCCCTCATCAGGCAACAGAGTCAGGCTTGTATCCCTTTAAAGCTGAACAGATCTTTATGGCTTCTTTTTCCTTCTCTCCCATCTTTAACACCAGTGTAAATGTCTGTGCTTCAAGAGTTCTGGTTCTGAACACATTCTGCTCTATTTAACTTGGGCATACTGCTCAGTAAAAACAATACAAATGTTCAGAATATCTGGCATTTTTATTACTCCTGTCAATAAGGAATGAGAGGCTGCTAGAATATATTGTACCAGTATAGAAAGACAGTATCATCTTCTGCCTGAAAAGAGACTCCAGACTGTTGTTTAATACTGGATCTACTGTTCAAGGCCCTCCTCCAGTTGGGGAGACTACTAACACACTCATGAAGTGAACTGCAACAGAACTACTGCAGGGCCAAAGGACCCAGAGCACCCAAATGCAGACCAAGTTCTCAATGAGTAACATCACACCTGCCAAGTCTGAAAGCAGACTGCTTTCAGCAGCCCTGCACATTTGAAGAGCTTAACTCTGAGTCTTCCTTCTGAGACCTGATGAAGTTGTTTGTTTTTTTTTAAAAGAGGCTTCATTTTAGATGAAAACACACACTTAACATGCACTGAACTGCAAATGAAACTTCTCTGTGGTATTTGTGTCCTTTCACCTTTTCCTGGAAAGTATGTTGACTAAAAGCCAAACAAACTGCACAGCACTTTAGCTGCTTGATAGACAAACATGGCTGTCATTTCACTCAGGACAGATATTTTAAAGGAACAAAAGAACATTAATTTGGTTTGTTTGTTTGTTTGTTCATTTGTGCATTTGTCTTACCAGCAGTTAAAAACAATGCTGTGGTGATTCTGCAGTTGTGCAAGTTTAAATGCTTTCATGGAAGACCTGAGTTAAACAACTGGATTACTATCTGGTATCTCAAAAATACAGGTCACACTAACAGAAGATTAGTCAAGTCCAGCATTCCCTACCTGCAGCAATAAATGCTCATCAGTAACATGCTGGAATTCTCAAAGTAACAGAACTGCCAGAGAGAAAAGGACAGGTTGCAGTTCCCAAGGGACACAGTCACTTTTAAATTAAGATACCACGTGTGAGGTAGAAATCTAGCTGTCCAACACACAACACAACTAGGAGCTACCAGGGCAAAAACAAAGTCAGCACCAGAACACTTTAGCAAACCACTGCTCTAAGTATAAAAGATGCATTTCCACCACAAGGTGTATTTCCATAACATGGCCCAGAGAAGAAGCTTGCATTCACCTTCCCAATGTGTTTATGAAAGCATCCACAAAAGTGTAACACAAATCAGAGCTCCCAAACAAAGGGCAATTCCCCAGACATTCCAATTGGTATGATACATGACCATGTTCCCTCCTCCAAGGGAAGGCCATTTTGCCATGAAGCCAGAGCACAGAAGTTGACAGCACAGAATATGAGCCTACTCTTAAACCAGAGGCCTGTCCTGGGAAAGCATCTCACAGAAAATGACAAGGTGCTTATACAGCAGTTCCAAAACACCAACCACTAATAAGCTGTGAACACAACCGCACCAACTAGTTAAACTTTCCCTTTCCTCCCTAATTGAAACCAATTAGGCAGCATCCATGAAGCATCAGGGATTTTAGCTAGGAGTAACCGTGAAGTAGCCCTAAGGGACAGGTACAGTAACTACAAAATACACAAGACCTTAGCAACAGTTGTGATGTGGATAAAATTGTGATCTACTACAAAGCCACCCTCTCCCCTAAATCCATCATTTTGCCTACCCAGCAAAGACTTAAAAAAACCTGTCAGGCTCTGGGGTATTT
This sequence comes from Picus viridis, assembly GCA_033816785.1. Taxonomy (NCBI): domain Eukaryota; kingdom Metazoa; phylum Chordata; class Aves; order Piciformes; family Picidae; genus Picus; species Picus viridis. The sequence goes on along the minus strand of CM066599.1, from coordinate 8,126,022 downwards.
TATAGCTCTAATCTTCAAGGCAATTCTAATAACTCAGAGAAAGAGAAGTTGTTTTCTTAAAACAGTCTCCTAATGGTAAAGTGAGGTTCTTGGTTGGCTGGCTTGTTTGTTTTTCCCCCAGAGAGTTTGATTTTACACCCACAATTTAGCACCATCACAATTCCAGGGAAGGTATGTGATGCCCTGAGCAAGATCACAAGGGGTTTTAACCCTGGATTTGGCCAGCAGGAACATACTTTTTACTGTTTTCAGCCTGTTCTGCATCACTTTGTTGCAAGTGGATGATGAGGCTCAAAAGAAAAAAATACATACATCTCTCTTGGATCATGCCAGATCTACATTGAAGTGGTGGTCATTACTAGTAACTGGATGACCAAAGACAGTTTACAAATCCTGCTTGAATACAGGAAATAAGGTGGCCTTGGAAGTTTTGGTGCATGCTCAGAATGAGTAGAATGCCCATTGGAATGGGCTGCCCAGGGAGGTGGTGGGGTCACCATCACTGGAGGTGTTTAGGAAGAGACTGGATGGGGTGCCTGGTGCCATGGTTTAGTTGATTAGATGGTGTTGGATGATAGGTTGGACTCAATGATCTCAAAAGTCTCTTCCAACCTGGTTAATTGTATTCTATTCTATGAGAGATGGCTAAACAGAGACACTTATATCAAATGCAACAAACTGTGTCAGAGTGGTCTTACAGTACTAGGTGTGCCTGAAAACAAAATCCAAGCTTTTAAAGAGCTCTCCTATTAACTTATCAAGCTCTTTATAAATTCAACAACTTGACTTGGCACTTTACAAGACCTTCTAAAAACCACAGTCCATGCACTAAGTAATAGGGCAAACAGGTGACTTTGTACACTCAGATTTATCATCATTTTTGTTATGCTGTTAACACATCAGGATTACATGCAAAGGGAAAAGGCAGGTTGTAAGAATATGCTCATACATCATCCCTTGCAAGATCATTAGAGACTTAAAGCTACAAAAATATCCCTCTAGGATTTACAAAGGAAACTATCATTCGTTTTTTCAGATCTCTGCTGTTGTCCTTGGGCTGCCCTATCATCAAGTTTGCTGTTGCTGGCATTACATTCCAAAATCAACACTTATGTCACACTGGTGATTTTCATCTACCGAATCTCTTCTGAATAGCCAGTTGTGTCTTCCCTCAAGAGTAGTGCAAATGCACCAGCAAAAGACGACTCCTACTGAAGACAGTCAGAAGCCACCTCTCAGTTGCTATTATGGATGCTACTTGTGTTCTCCAAGCAGATTAGTTTTCATCTGCAATGCTCCAACTCATTAGGTTTCTAACTTAGGAGTCAATGTTTCTCGCTACCATTTTAGGAATCCAACCACTTCACTGTAACACTCTTGGGTTGACAGCTGTGTTGGAACAACTATATATTCCTCTTTTCAGAAGGGAGGTTACTTCTCTGAACAGTTTGGTTAGGCTCTTGTAGGAATGCTTTTGTCTTCCATGGTCTCTAGAGGCAAAGCAAGTAAGTTTTAGATTAGCTGCCCTACCCCATTATTAACACCATAGGAAAAAAAGAATTGCCATTGGATACGGACACCATTTGGAGCCAGGGTAGCCAGGCCTGGAAATCATGCATTTCCTGTATGTTTCTGGTGGAAAGACTTTCTAAATGCAAAAGCACTTCTAGATTAATTGTTAATGGCCTATTTTCCATGACAACACAAAACCAGAAACAAAAAGATTATTCCTTAGGTGTCAGAACTCCTGGAATTTGCCCAGTTTTTATTTTCTTGAGTTGGTTTGAAAGTCTCTTACCATCATGAAAACTAAAAGTGAAAACAGGATTACTCTGCAAGCATCATTTTCTCCCCCCAGCACTAGCTAGAACTAAGCTCAGCTCTTATCTGCCTTAGAGGATAAAGTAAGCTCGATCATGGGGTTAACAGAAGCAAGCAGGAATTAAAATAGTTTTTCTGTTCTAACTAATACTTAATTCTTACTCAAGTTCAACTAGCTTTATATACATGCCTTTAGAAAGTACAGTCAGTTAAAGCAGTCTTAGACACCAGCTTGCCATCTGTTATGTTAAAATTAGACTGATTTTTTTCTTTCCTTTTTAAGCGACACATTTATGCATGAAGTACATCTACACAGTACATGCAGATTTTGAGGAATACTTTTGCTCACCCAGTCATCTCTACAAAGTGTACCAAAGAAAGCTCATTAGAAAATAAGAAATTACTTCAAGAACGTATTGCTGAAGTTAATCTGGGTAGTACCTCATAGGACTGTAAAGACTTCACACAACATAAGCTCCACCAGCATTCTCTTCCCAATTTTTATTAGTGCAGTTACTACGTGGTCTGCAGAAGCACAGTTAACTGCAAACATTTTTTTAGCTTTCAGGATGGAATTTACAGCAATTTTTACAGGACCTGTACATTTTCACATCTCCGGGATCAACGGAGAAGCGTTTTGAATGCAAACAGCAGCATGCAAGGAGTTTTTGTGTAATGGAGGAGGACAACATTCTTGGGGGAGCAAAAAAGGGGGAATATGTATGTCAGACTATATGTAAACAGCTTACAAAAAATTGTAATTACTTCATTCCAGGACTCATGCCTCTTCCTCTGAGGAAGCTTCCAGTTTGTATGAACTCAAATCATACATCTGATTTTAGTGTAACTCAGCCCACAGGCCACCTGAAGAGCTCTGTTGTATCCGTATATTCCCACTGTTTGCTCCATGGAAAAAAGTAGCAGACTGATTGCACCAAAACCATTGATTGTAACATCATTTTTAGAGGTAGTAACATGGGTACCAATGAGACCTAGAGACGTTATAAAGTGGCTAAATATAGTAATTTGAATTCCTAGCTTAGTCAGCTTGGCAGAAACAGCTGTGTTCAGTGTAACCTCTAATTAGTTTGCATATTACAAGAGTTCCAAAGGTTATTTCCCTCTCAGAAACCTACTAAATTAACCTCCACAGCACAATACTGTTACTATATCAAATGCAACAGCAACAGATTATTCAGACTTTAGAGACTTACCACTATTTTTTCTGTAATGTTTCATTTATAAAGGCATATATTCTTATTTGATAAGGTAAAGGCAATCTCCTCTCTATCTGGAGCATTCAGAAGAGCCTGTCTTGAAAGGAAAAGAAAAGGTCTGGTTCATAGCTGCTTGCTTATGAACATGTGCTCCTTGTTTAAAGAGCTCTGAATTCTAGTTTCAGTAATCAATGCACAAAAGCATTCATGTAGCTCCTGCACCTATGTAGCAGCAAAAGCATGAAACAGAGAAACTTCTCAAACACACCACACACCAGAACTGCCATGAAGGTTTTTTGCTGAGACCTCTGTGCTTTAGAAATAGCGACCCGGAGGTTGGTGTTTTGGAGCAATCTTTGTTCAGATGATGGAAGAAATGCATTAGAAGTCAAAGGTGTTGGTTTCTTTTACCCAAACTGTATGTTTAATACTCTATATTGCAGAAACTTGGGCTGCATGGCCAAGATAATCTTCTGAATACACATTATGTAAGCAAGACTTTCAAAATGCAGACTGCCCCACCAACAGTCAAAATGTGATTAAATTTACATGGCAGAACTAGTGGCAAGCCAATGTTAAACATGCTTGAATATGAATTAACAGTCAGACTTTAAAATTAAAGCATAAGTGGCTCTACATGTACCAGATTCTTACTCTGCAGGCACAGCTATATCAGTGATGAAGAATGAAAGCTGAGGAGCAACATGCATTAGCACACTGCATTTAAAATTGGCTTTCCCAAAACAAGTCATATTTAAGCCATCACTTTTTGGTTTATATGTATTATGCCAGTTATTTTATTAGTATTTTTAGAAACAGGAAAGGTAAGATAATTTCTTGAAACATATGTCTACTGGTAAAAGCATGGGTTTAGATTCACTTTTTCTAGAGACAACGAAGACAAAGTACCGTAACATAAAATCCCATGTTAAGCCTTTAGAAAAAGCAGCAAAGCAATACCACCTCAGTTTTAATGCGAGTAAAGATAAGAAAGGCCTCAGTTCTAACACAAGTAAAGTGTGCATTGCTTTGAAACACCGTGCAGTGAGTGTTTACAGCAGTATTTTTTTTTCTCATGGCTCAGGAGTGGCACTCTGTACACATCATTTCATTCATGTTGGGCACTCCAACGACCCAAAAGCTAAGAGAACGTTCTAACGTATTTGCAGATGCTAAGGTAATAAAGTCACATCATAGTCATGTCCAAACCACGTTGGTATTATTTTTGTGTTTAGAATACTGTGGGACAGGCACAGACATTATTGCCAACTTGCTTCTAATCCCATCAAAATTCTCCAAGTTATGAGCCCCTGTATAGAGGAAGTACTAAAACACACAAGAAAGGAAGTGGCAGGAATTATTAAATAGGAAGTTGTGAACTCTGCTTTACCTGTTTTAAAGATATCTACATTGTATTTAGTGGTAAGCTTCATTTCCTTTAGGATGTTTTACTGGCTTCCTTGAGATGCCATTAAGTTATATGTGTGAGGGGGATTATGAAATTTATTCAGTGTCTAGAAACCCTGTTCATTCAAAATGATGGGCATGTGTTATAACAGCTACCAGCTCCATGATGTAAGTGGGTTTCCCTCCTCCATTCTGTTTCTTCCCTGCAATTTCAGGTATAATACAAAATCCTAGCAAGTTCTAATGGATGGCATAAGAAAGCTTCACTCCGTTGGCTGTTACAAATAACAGGAGCAGTGGAACTAAAGATTCATTCTGCCAAAGCATACTCATTACACTATTACCGAAAGCTTTTCACCATTTCTAACACAATGAGATTCAAGTCGAAAGAGAATGTACAAGTAACAGGATTGCACAAACCACGTTCATGTCTCTGCATGCAGGGAAAGGCTCTGCTCTTACAACAGAGCCAGCAAACAGTCATGTTTTCGGTAGCTGTGTTTCCCAGCATACCGCCCAAATCTGCATTTGGGAGCTTTAAGTAGCTGCAACTGCTTAACCACCACTCTCAGAAAGAAGTTACAATATCCTCTCTTAAACTCATTTCAAGAAAGGCTTTTGGACTGAAACTTGAAGAAACACACAGGATTACAGATTTGCAGGAACAGCTTGCTTCGATTTAACACGGCTGGTGCTTCTACAATCACAGATGAGCATTTCACTGTACTTATAATATTCAAATTTGGGTAGGAAAATTTTAGTGATGATTGAAAGTATGCTGAATTCATTGAATGGTGCAACCTACAGGTTGCCAGGCTACTGCAACGCACACAAAAACCTGCTGAGAACAAACAGTACTGCTGAAAACAGATGTTAGATAAAGCAGAATTAGGATACTCCTGTTTTCTCACATGACTGTCTAATGTGTGTTTAGGAAACCAACCTCAGCTAAGCTGGTTTAATATTAAAACTTACAGCTTTCTAAAATGGAGACAATCAGCTCACCACATGGGTCACATACAGTTGTGGGGTTAAGGGAAATGGCATCAAACACAAGCCTACACATCTGTTTACCTGCCTATAGGACTGTCAGGTCATGTAGGGGCTGATGAGGCCATGTGACAAATGCACAAGCATGTTGATTGATGATGGGGCAGAACAGACTGCTCAACCTTCACATGGCTCCATGACAGAAGGCTTGGCCACCTTTGCTCTACACAAGGTTTAAGGTAACAAGTTGAACTTAAAGCTGAATGTTTATGCAACTACTTCCAGAGTAGTAAACAGTTCTAAGAAAAAAAGTGAAAAATCAATACTTTTTTGGAAAGAGAAATGTAACCCTTAAACACTGTCATCAGAGATGTGATGCTTACTGAACTGACACAGAAGTTAAGCTGCTCAGATCTGAGGTAGGTTTCTGAGCTCTTTGCTTTACTGTCTGCCCTTCACAGATAAATAACAACGCACATTAAGTTTTTAGGCACAGTGCATATCAATACTTATCTTAAGCCTAATTTCTAGTGTGTGTTAGCATTTAGTTCTCACAGCAAAAATAAACAAAACTGTGTCTTCAGAAAAGACATCTAAGAAAATCTACCTATGGCCAACGAGCCCAAGAACTTCCTGTGTAAAGATAAAACCCCTCCCTTAACCCCAAAGCAGCCATACCTTAAATGCTATCATTAATTCTGCATTTTGTTATTTCTCTAAGCTGCAAAACAATACTTTAAGACACTGACAAAAACCAGCCCTCTGTTACTAGAGCCTGTTTAACTGTCACTGCAGTGAGAGAGCTTTCACCTCCAGTTGTGCAGGTCATCTTCCCCCCATCTGATAGCAACTGAGTTTAAAAAACAAATGTCAGTGTTAAAACAGACACATCACATAACCAAGATAAGCTTTTGCAGACATCCTAATGCAGGACAGGTTAGTGCTCTGCACTCCAGTACACGGAAAAGACTGCAAAACTCGACAAGCTGGGCCTTCAAAGGACTATTTGATCTTCCCTGTGATAATGAAAGAGATTTGTAAGTGAAAGTAAGTTGCACAGATCAGATAAGATAAAACAGCTTTGCAATTGATTTAGCAAAGCCAGGTAACTATCATAACTTCTGCCTCTCTAAGGGCAACAGCATCCTCTCTGGAAGTGTACAACTCCTATTACTTCCTATGCTTCTCTTGCACAGGCCAGACAGTGCTGCACCCAACGCACCACACCCCATCACTCCACTAGACTCTTGCTCATCATGTTCCATTTCCTGTCAGCTAGAGCCAGTTATCAGTCTTGACTAAACATGCTTTGTAATTCGGTGGCTATCTCAAAGCCTCATTTGCAGTCTTTGAGCATATCTGGAGTGCAAAAGTAGAAAATGTAGTAAACATCTCTAAAAAACCTTCCAAACATCTCTAAAAAACCCTTCACCCCTATCACATCCCTTTCCCACTCTCCTGCCCCTCTGAAGACTGTTAAACTGAGAACTTCTGAGCACTAATCCACAAGTAGAGGTTATCAGCTACTAAAATCACACGAAGTGCCTCCTCTTATATAAACAGGGCTGAGGGCAAAGCACTTCTACGAGAAGATAGGATTCTTTTTCTCTAAGTATTCCAAGACAGAATTTTGTGTGCAGACAGTTTTACATGGAGAACACAAACCCCCTAAAGACCCAGATGTTATTACAGGAAAACAATAAATGTTTGAGTGCTTCCTCCTACCTAGGTAGCAATATCAACTTATTTATCTGCTCTTAAAAAGATAAGAAGCACATATTCTCATCACCCTATGTTTAGCCTGTATCTTGGACTAAACTATAGCAGCTGCTCTATCACCCAAGAAAGGGATTTAGGAAAAGTGGCCCCATGGGTTGAAATGAAAACAGATTTAATGAAACAGCAAAACTAACACCAATATAAAATCTACAAAATTATACTCAGCCCAGCGAATGTACAGCAGACATGATAAAAGGATGAAAGGGAAGGCATCCTTGAGAGCAGAAGGAAGAGGAGCAGGGTCAAGAGGAGCCCGAGTAAGCAACCCCTTCATCCTCAGCAAACTTCTCCCTTTATACTGAGAGTGATATGTCTGGTCTGGGATACACCTGTAGCCAACTCAGGTCAGGTGCCCAGGCTGACTCCAAACTGCTAACAGCCTGCAGACCATGTCTGGCCTACAATTCTGTCCCAGAAAAACCAGGACACACCCAAAATCCCTACTTTGTGTGGTAAAGAACTTAAGAGACACAACAGCAAACAAGGAATTTCCTGCTGTCAGTCAGACCCAGAGAAGCAGCCTGTAGACTGGATTGTATCACACAATCCAGTAAAGCCTGGTGTAACAGACTGGCTCCGGATGGAGTTCCTGAACAGTAAGCTTTCCACCATTATAAACAAGAAATCAATGGCAAATAAGGCCTAGGTCAGTAGTTTCCATTAAGTCTCACTTCTCTGCTGCTTCTTGACAAGCTTTAAAAAGACTTGTAAGATTAGACCTCTCCACTAATGCTCTCATGTCGGCTAATAAATCCAGTAACTTAGCAGCTGTAAAGATTTTACATATTTTCAACCTCCTGTTCCAGTCTTTCACTTCTACTGAAAACAAGACAAGTCTGATAGATGCACAGAACGAACAAGCTCCCGGACACAGTCCTATTCCTGAGTCTGCCTCCAGAGAGAGGACAGCTGACCTCCTTGGAGCTTCGAACCTCAGACTGCTTGAGATTGTCCCTTTCCTCAGCCAAAACTTCCTATGCTCACCACTCACCTCTGCCTCTTCTTGTCTCTACCAACCAGAAAGACACTGCCACACTATCTTTCACAGTTCAGCTGACTGTTAATAGATGTCAGTTATCAGAGTAATTATCGTGGAAGAACTAAAAGCAATTTCTATCTAAAGGGAAATTATTAACAAGCCATCTATGTAACATTGCCCACAGGGAAGTAAGAAAAAACCCACCCCCTCAACTCAATATAGCTTTGTTCTGTGCATCACCAATTCAACCCCAGCTAATGTTGTAATATGGAAGGATAAAAAGGATGGGTTTGTTGGTTCAACACATGTTGTCCTTCCTGTATTTACTATACTGGTTTTGAAACAGTAGAAGGGCAGATCTGCTTTGGTCATGAAACACTTCAGGACAATTCTGAGAAAATATCAATACTGGAAGTTAAAACACTGTAAAAGTTGAAACAAGATTCTTGTTCATATCATCCCACAGGCTCTGCTAGGCACTGTGCAGCTCTAGGTAGCAGTTGTGATTCAGGGTGAAAATACTCCATTGTCAGAAATTTCAGAAACAAGTGACAATACTGCTTTCCAATATGAACTGCAAAAGGAATAAACAAAAACATTTTCTAGAGTTGGGCAGCTGTCCACTCCCTCATGCTCTGCTGGTTAAAGCTCTCCTCCTTTTTCTTCCATTTCTGGAAATATTCAGAAAATTTCTACAATGTGTGCCTATGTATTTTGCTGTTTAATGAGCTGTGCAGTGTTTTTCCAGTTCTGACTCCAATAACCTACCCCCTCCTACTTTCCAAAAGAAGTTCCTCTTACTAAAGCCTCTTGCTCAGAGTTCCTGTTTTCCAGTAGCCTCCATCTTTAGCCATTCCAACACAGAACAAGAACGTACAATTCCGCACAGGGATGGCTGTTTTATTCCTGCTTCAAGCAACTGCAATGGCTGCACAGAGGAGAGTGGAAAAAATAGGTCCTGCACAGTATAATGGAATCAAGATCTTCTGAACTAGTATGGGTTATTTTTCTTGTCAGAAAGAGGAAGTATACTCTTCCTTAGTCAAAATGCATTTTTAAAATAGATTTCACATTTTACTTCCTGTGATCATATTAAAAGGTCACACTGTTTATGCTACTGTAACCTGTTACTGTGGGATTAGAAACGATACAAACAAGCAATCCTCCTTCTGTATAGGCCACTTGTTCCAAATAAATATAAAGAATCTGAGAAACAGAGTCTCTTTTGTAGAATGGCTCACTGCATCAAGTACTCGATGAATCAAGCACTTCAGAGAACCAGCTTAAAACTCTGGGAACCTGAGACATAAGAAAAAGAACCTGAAAGCTCACAAAAAGACAGCTACTTTAAGTTCAAAAATACTAACATTTCTTATTATTTTAGTACAAAAAACCCAGTGCATTTTCTGCCCAGAGGGGACAATTTCCACTCTGCCTGCGTGATCTGCACAGCTCCACTCACCACTGGTACAGCAAGGAAGTTTTCCTATAACTGCATAAACTGGCAGAACACAAAGCTTTGTTGTTGCTCTGTTTCCTATTTCTACTGATGCTGGAACAGTTTTAACCTCCTTCTATGCACAGGAAGAAGACTGCCCCACATGACTTTCATTGGACCCAAGAATCTCTTAATGGTTGGTGAGTCAAGGAAATCTTCCTCATCACTGACCTCTTCATCCTCACTGCTGAAGGTGACTTTTTGCCCCTTAAACCACATGTTTCCAGAGCATCCACAACAACCAAGAGCTGAGACAACTACGGAACTACTTAAAGGTCTGGATCCTAACACAGCAACTAAATAAGGTACATGTTCAGTACCAGTGATAAAAAAAAACCACCACCACAAAAAAAAAACACCACTTGGAAGTATAATTGATTTATCACGCAAACAAATATAGGTAGGAGAAAGCAAGAGAGTATAAGTCAAAACCAAAAACCACCAGAAAAAATAACAGCAGACACAACATGGGAAAAAATTGCATCTGACTTGGTTTTCATAAATATTGAGCTGAAAAACATAAAGGCTCTAGTTACAATGGTTAAAACCACTGATCTCTCAAGTAAGATGGCTGTATTTATGTTCCTCCCACAAGTAGCTGCCCTTTACCAGCTGGTTACTCCACCACTCACAAAAATGCAATTGACTTATGGAAATAATGCCTAGGATAAAGCATTGTGCAAGGTGAAAGCACATTTCTAATTCTGTAGGGTTTGTTTCCATAAGAAGAAAGACAAATTAAAAACATTTCCAGAAGTTTCATGTTATGTTAGCTCATCTTCTTTCCCAACAAAGATATCAGATTTTTCACTGCTGTTCTAAGAACCTTTTTTCTTAGATGTAGAAAGCACAAACCCAATTTGAAAGTAGATCAGCTATCACTATTAGCAGAATCACATGAGTTTCCAAGAATCACTTTTATCACTTCTTCAGTATAATATGACAGGCAAGCTGTTGAATCTTAGCTGTGTTTTGTGTGGGTGAGAGAAAAGGCACATCCAAATTCACAGGGTTCAGTAGAAAATGAATTGGCATTTGTACTACATGATACACAAAGTGAACACACAAAGGCATTTTGATGCTGTATCATAGTGCCTCTCCCAGCCAAACCAGCAAGGGCATGTCTACTGGCACCAGAAAGATAAACACACCAAAAAAGTGTTTCTTGTGCAAATCAACATGAAACAAGTTGACCAATGACTAAAAAAAAAAAATCCTGTATCTCAATGGTGAGATCAAGTTTATTGCATTAATTATGAAAATTGCAATGAATTTGTTTCTACATTTTCATAAACTTGCTTCTTTTAGGAAAAAGAAAGCACACACTGCTTTTCATGAGGGCAGCCACCCCCTGAGCGATGCTGTACACACTTTTACAGAGTCTCTCAGCTAAACAGAACCCTTGGATAAAGTCCATTTGCAAAGCAAGTATTACTAGAAAGGATTCATTTTAATGTTTAGTTACCTATAGGGTGAACTGTTAATTCAAACCTACTCAGAACATTTAGAAAATTGAGTTTCAAAAATACTTGGTCTACTACTACCACCACATTTTATTCTTCACTTACATGGGCTATTTCTATTTGAATTTAACATCATGTGGCATGTGGCCAACAATGCATTCTCCTTAACTGTCCCTTTCCTTCTATATGTGTACCCTTATGTCAGACAAAGAAAGAAAGAGGTCTAAACAGCATGTGGAAGAGCACACTGAAGCCTTCAAAACCTTCCTGAAGTGCTCAGAAGCAGGGGTAGTAATGTCTGCACATTGTGTGATTTCTATATGTTTAGTAAATTACATCCCCTTAACAGTAAGCCATAAGAGACTCTATTTTTCAATGTTCTATTTAGAGCAATGCCATCACAGAAGATTTAAATTCAAGTACTTAGAATTTTCAACTCTAGAATCTGAAAAGAAGCAAAACTAAGTGGATCAGTAGCTCCATATAATGGGATCTGCACAATCTCACATTTGCCATTAGCAGACACAATTGGCCTTGGTGGGAAAAAAGCTAAGTTACTAAGTGTAGCTAACTAAAGCAGCAGAGTGTCCTGAACCATTCTCCATAGCACAAAACTTACTATCATTTGCAACTGAAAGTAAACTCCTTTTTTCATAGAGGGCATTAATGTTGCAAGCCACGCAGACTTAGCAACTTCATCACTTTTATCAGGATTTGGTGGGAGCAGAGCACTGGTAAACATGGAGTATCTTGAGTTGTACTGAAGGAAAAAAAGAGACTCCCTGCAACTATCACTTCTAAACTAGCTTTCCATAACCAGAGCCAATTAAGCTAAGCCTTGAATGAATCAACATAGCATGAATTAAGAAGTGGCAAGGCATGCATGCAGGGACCTGCATTTTTAAGTAGCAAGAACTGGCAGAATGAAGCACAAAGATGCATTTATAATAAGTCATGCTCATGCCACAATTTACCTGCTGCAAAGAAGTTTAAAATTTCCTAGCATGAGAGCAAAGAGAGTAACTCAAACGCTTACAGACTGCAGCAGCACAAAGCCTGAACTCTCACTGCATCTTATAAACTGAAAACACTGCTAGAACTTCCTGTTCATTTACTTTAAATACACAACACAACCACACTAATATAAGACTACAGGGTCAAGCATTTCACAGTTTACTTCAACATTAAAAATCTATCTACATATTCTACAAATATTTTTCCAGAGACAGTGAATCCATAAAAAACTTCCCAGGCTTTTCCTCTCCTGACAGAGAGACAAATAACTCAAAATGTCCATGGTAACTTTCTATCTTCCTCCCACAATCTGGGTAAAGCTCATTAAGTTTCATAATTAATAGTATTTTAGTTTAGCTTAGAGGGTTGCAAGAAAAATTTAAATAATATAATCATCCCACATAATTATTAGGTTAAAATATTCTCAAAAATGAATGAAGAAACTGAGAACCGTTGTGTCTCACAGGCCTCCAAACACACTGTAACTAAACTTCAGCTTTCCAGAGCACACACAGCAGCACAGTCAGTGCTGTTTTCCATATACTCACTTCCACACAGATTTGCACATCTTGATTACACCCAGTTCGTCCTTACTTTATATTCTACTGACTATAAAAATCAGAAAAGTGTAAATTTTCATTTAATTTTGCTACCTTCACATGGAAAGCTCTGCACAAGCTGCACCCATAGATGTTTCTGGAAAACCAAGTATCAGCTCTGCCTCCATCTGTACTGTATGGGATCCAGAGTTAAGTGGCAGATCAGTAAGTAATTCAGAGCTATTTTTTCTGTTACTGATAAGCACATCAAAGTTCCTACTAACTTTGATTACTTGATACCATTAGCCAATATACTAAAGTCAACACATCTAGTTTATGTAAACACAAGAAGCAACTCTACCTGTATTGGAGGGTTGTGTTTTTAAGATAGTATCTCATTCTATCACCATGTAAATAAGAAGTTAGAAGTTAAAATACCTCCTAAAATTCTGAGACACCTCTGTATATAAAATTACTATGAAGATCAGAGCAACTGAAAATTTAATGTTCCTTTGATACTCTGAACAATTATCTGTCTTTTTCTTCCCTGCTCTTAACAGCAAGGACAAACTGTGCTTTCCCTAGCTTTGGGCTACTGCTTTTTTGTTGTTGTTGTAACACCTCCAGAGTAAATGCTTTTCATTCCTATTGATACTTCTAATGATATTTATGCAGAGTGCATGCCGCACTCACCTGTAAGCATTTGGTTTCTGTTGCATATCTTTACCACAGCTATCATGCTGCAAAGCTCTCAGTTAATCTGCTGTCCATTTTCCTTTAACTTCTTATTTTATGGAAGAGGAGTTTAATTTGAAGAGGCATTTTTTTATGCTTAGATCAGGTCTCATATAATTAGCTATCTTCCAAGTATGTTTCTCTACAACCCAAGCAATAGCCAGAACCAGAGCGATCCTTTTTATCTGTTGGGTCCCTGAACAGCCTTTACAGTGTCTCATGGCAAGTCAAATCTAGATAAAAGTAAGGGACAGTACTTGGTATTTTAAAAACTAAGCAAGCTCCAAGAAAAAACAATAAAACATGGAGAGCCACCAGTGCTCACCATGTTTTGACCAGCTGTAGCACAGTTCTACCACAAATGCAGGACCCAACACGTGATGGTCATAAAATCACCTACACAAGGGCTCAATTTTGAAATGTTATTTAGTTTCCATCTTGTGATTATTTACATTTAAAAAAAAATAAAATCTGTATTTTCTTCTTTCACAACTGTACCATTATCACAGCTGAACATAGCTTCCCCTTGTCTAAAAAAAAAAAAGAAGCTTGAACAATTTCCACCCTTCAAAGTCACATGGGCACCCAGACAACTCTCCCTGCAGCCATCATTCCAGTTCGCTGTACCTCCCTGTGGTTATTCCTCCCTAGATGCTGTCCAGTTCTATACCTCTAGGTAATAGATTCAGCCAAGAAACAAGAGAAAGTGACTACATAAATTTCATTATGCTTCACTTGGAATACTGGTGAGCAGCTGGATTTTAGCAGCTACAATTATAGGACCTAGATAACAAAAACCTGTGATACAATTAACTTCTTTTTGCACCAGTAACAGATTATTCCATTTACTCCATTCTTCATGCAAAGACTGGTTTTTTGCTGGAAAACTGCATTGTTAATATCCCAGCCCAGACATCAAAAGCACAGATTACAGTGAAGTATATTGTTCTTCCAGATGCACATGATCTGCCAAGATGTTATTTTCAACAGCTGATATTTAAAAGCACAATATAGTTGAGAAACTGAGTTAACAGGACATAGATGCACACACTCACTGATCAATCTTAAGGGGAAAAAAACAACACAAGAAACCACCACACCCCCCTCTTTTGTGCTTGTCAATAGTTGTATGCAAATCAACGAATCACTTCAGTCCTTCAGTCGTATTGGTTTAATTTCAGTTGAATTTTAGTCTTTAGCCAAACCTTGCACTGTGCCACACTGAGCAGGCTATTGAGTCACAATATTTCAAAGAAAGTAGGACAAGAGTGTCACTGAAGGCTGGACCCACTTTGAAAATATGCTACAGTCCTTCATTCTCCTTATACATTTCACTTCTGTAATTAAACTGTACCCATAGGAATACACCACCTCCACTACTGAGCTATATTACTCAAAATAATTTCCTGAGCACTAATCCTGCAACATACCAAATCATCAAGAACAGTTTAGCAAAAACATAATGTCATGTATCCACAAGATTTTCAAGTGATACTTAGCAAGCATTGCAACTCTGCAGGAAACTAAACACTCTAACAAAAAAAAAAAAAAAGAGCCTTCTGAAAAGCATGTTCAAAATGTCATGCTTATTCTCCAAGTGGCAAACTGGAGATGTTCATCCTACAAGCTACTGCTCTTAAAACTTGCCTGCTGTGATTCTGAAACTAGAGTTCATTTGTTTCACTTTTATCAAACTCTACTTCTTTTAAATGCCTCTTGCCAGAGAAATTCATAGTGAAAGGGATGCAAAGCCCAACTTCTATGTTGAAATATGAACTTAAAACTCATTAGTTTATGCAACACACCAGTTGAAACATTCAAATGGCTTTTACAGTTGTGTTGCCTGATCTGACTGAACACATCCGCCCAACCACCGCTGTACTTCATCTTCCATGAAGCCGTGTTTTGGATAAATGGGCAAAGAATGTTGTAAAGAGAAAAGCCCTAATTTCTGATGCTTGTACGTGTGAAACTGGATCCAGGCATTCACGTTTGCCAAATATATATTTTTTTTAAATTGTCACAAAAAAACCCCAACCAACCAAAAAAGCCCCCAAAACAACCCACCGCAAAATAATCTAAATACGTTAAACGAAATCATAAAAAATGGTACAAGTGGCACTAACAAGCTACTCTCCGGCTCCATTCTATTGTTACAGTGAATCAAAAGCTAGGTACATGCAATGCTGCCCATCAAAGCTTTTCGGTTAAAAAAAAACAGGTCAAATATGAAACCTAGATTTATTTTATTGCCTCACGGTAGGAAAGGGGGAGTTTATAGGGTTGCTGAGAATTTACGTCTGTGCGGAGCGAGAACAGCGTGGCTGAGGGACCCCGCGGAGGAAGCTCTCCCAGGCTCGCTGCCCCGCTGCCCGGTGGCAGCCCCGCAGACACGGGAGCGCAGCGGGAGGCCCCAGCCCCGCAGCGGAGCGGGGTCCCCGCGGCACAGCCGTACAGGGGTGGCGGCGGCCGGCTCTCCCCGCCCACGCGAGCCCCCGAGGAAAAGGGGACGAGAGCGGCTTCGCTCCGCAGGAGAGGCGCTGCCTCGGCAGAGCAGAGCGTGGCCTCCCTCTGCCCCCTCAGCACCGAGTGAAAGGGGAAGGAGGGCAGAACCGAGCGGCGGGCCACCCCGCAGCGTGCTGCGGGAGGGAAGCGGAGAAGGGGAAAGGGAAAGCTCCGATCTAGGGAGAGGCGAGGCGGAGGAAAGCGCTTGCCCCGCAGGGCCCTCGCAGCTGGGGCACATACACGCAGCGGCGGGGGTGGGGGGATGCAGAACCAGGCGGCAGCAAAGAGACGGTGAGGGAAGGGGAGCTCCCAGCTCAGCGCCGGGGCTGGGGATAGAGCCGGGCCGGACATCTGCCCCTCACCTGGTAGATGGCGGGCCAGCTGGCGGCCTGGTCGAGCCGGTGGAACTCTTTCTCGATCTCCATGGTGGGGGCGCCGCGCCCAGCCTGGCCCCCAGCGCCGCTCCCGCCTGCCGCTCCGGCAGCTCCGGCTCCAGCTGCTCCCGAGGCCGCGGCTGCCTGCTCTGCATGTTACCCCTCCCTTCTCCGCGCCGGAACTACGCAGCCCGCCCCGGCGACGCGACGTCCGGGGCGGCCCTCAGCCGCGGGGCCTGCGGGCGAAGGGAGAGGGCGGACGGGGTACCAGCGGCGTGTAACGGTAGCTGTGCCGGGTTCCCTCGGGGTGCGGGATGCTGCGGACCCGCCGAGCCGGCAGCTCAGCAGAGTGCTGGCGGTGGCGGGCCGGGCGTGTTGGGGTGCCTACCATCCTTCAGCACCGGCACCCCACCGTTTGCCCCTCGGTCCGCACGGACAGGTAGGGCGATCCCGGCAGGGCTGAGGGACCGCAGATTGGAGGTGGCAGCGGAATCCCGTCTTGTGCCCGGCAGGGGCATCTGGCTGGGAAAACAGCGGACGGAGCCGCCGGTTGTAGCTCTTCGGGTCCCAGGATGGTATCTTCTGGTTTCTGAGCCGTAAGAAAGGGCCTAAAGCGTGTTTTCAAGCGCTTCGTCTCTGGTAATAGGGTCAGAAACTTAAAAAAAGTTCTCATGCTGCCATTTGATTGCAGGGGAAGGGCTCTGAGGAAAAGGATGGGCTGGCAGGAGCTGCCTGATCCAGTAGTGCCGAGTACCTGTATGTGCTTTCTTCAGAGATGGGGAAGACATTCTCCCTCGCTGTAATCAGTCGTCCCATACCCTTTGATTTAAAGGAATGTGCGATGTGACAAGCTCCAAATGGAGTTTGATCATCTGTTCTCGACTCTTGGATTCCCGCTCTGAAATGGCCATTGCTATCAAGGTGCCCTTTCCTCACCTTTTCCATAAAGCCATTCATTTGCAAATGAAGTCATAACCTACAATCTATAGAGACCCAGCATCTTTCTTCCTGAGTTTCAAGACTCTAATGCTGGAGCATGCTTTGTTTCTAGAGTAAGGAATTTTACTCCTAGTGTCAGCCAGGTTTTTGTCAGCTAGGTTACTATTTCCCAGCAGGCTGTTACTGAGGGTTGGTGCAGGCTTGGCATATCCAGCGTCTCTGCAGCATGAATGGTGACTCCAAATAAGGTGGTGAAAATGGAGTTGCAGGATCGTCATTTTTCGTGAGTGAATTTGATTATAAATACCCTAAGTACAGAATGGATAGAAGATGGTGCAAGTGGTAGAGTTCTCAGTAGGTGAGATGTATCAGTGTTGTTGTTGAAGACAGGAGTAGTTCATAGCTTAGCTACAGCCCTTGCAACACTCAGCGTTCAGCGTTCAGCCCCAGAATGCCACCACTTGTGAGGCTACTTCAGTGCAAGCAGGTGTTCTCTGTGGAGAGAAGACTGGTCAGAGATGTGAGCTGAGCAGGTTAGAATTTTGGGTGAGGGTTAATAGTAATGTCCACAGTAAAGGCAAGCTGTAGAAATTGTCTTATTAGGAAAAATGACTTGGCGTAGGTAAACAATGCAACATTATTCTCTAGTCAGCTGCTGCATGTACCATAGATGCATTAGCAGATGGCATTAAAAAGATTTTTTGCCTTTCTTACTGCATGGCCTTTCTCTTGACCTGATTTTTGGAGCTAGACAGATGCAGTGTTAGTCCCATGAATGAAGCAGGTTCACCTATTGAGACCTGCTTCTATATAAATAAAAGCAGCAGATGGGGAACTGCATCTTCTCTCCCAGTCTGGCTGCTCTGAGGCAGTGTCCTTATCTTGAGTCCAGGTGGTGAATTTTTAACCTACTGGAGCTGGGACCATAACAAATCTGGCAGCTTTGTAGCTTTCCCCTTTCTCTGTTATTTCAGGGTCACAAATTGTGAATGTATGTGGGGAGTGTTGTGGTTTAGTAATCACATTCCAAGAGATGAGTCTTTCTAATGTCACCAAAGAGCAGTTCCTGTGGATTCCCATTTTTCATGCAGGCACAAAGCTGATCCTACCTAGAATAGGTCATAGCTTATGACAGTACAGCTGAATGCAAGCTAAATTGCTGCAGTATATAGCATTTTGTAAAAGAAGACAGCATGCAATCTTCTATGCTTATGTCACTTGAATTGACTTAATAAAATCAGTACAAGTTCTTCAGTCCATGATTCATCAGCAATGAATTCTGCTAAGTGTGTACTGTTGTCACAGAAATAGTTGCCTTGAAGGACAAACCGCCTCATATAGGGCAGTGTTGAGCAAATTGATACTCAGCTGCAGATTTCAGAGTAACACAGAAAATGAGGGATTATAAAACTTACCCACGTACCTTGCATTTCTTCATTACCCTATCACAGTTGCAATATGTGTGACCAGTAACATTTTAAAATGTGTCAGTCTGGTTCAATGCATGGTTTCGTTAAATAACTGGAAATGCTGGATAGATTATGTATTAAATATTTACTTTTACCTATCTATGTCTGTGTAGAAGAAGTAAGAAACCCTTTCTCAGCAGCAGCGATACACATTGTGATTTCTGTTTCAGACAAACGCAGCTCGTTGCTGCATGTGCCACTGGATTCTTTGGCTTTCCTTGTCGTGTACTATTTCAGCAATAGTATCTGCAATGGCATTCATAACTAAAAATTTGAGACCCTTACAATATGTGCTTAGATACTAGTTTATGTCAAATAATAAGCTTAATAGCTGTCACCTTTAGGTGCTACAGCAATGTAAAGGGCATGCAGGTCACTTCATGGAGCCACCAAGTGTATTTTAAAGGTGAGAGAATACTGGAATTCTTCCTGCTGAGTAGGGAAGTGTACCCCATCCACTTTTTTGTTTGTAACAGTTGTAGTCATTTTTAGTTGTCCTGTAATATGCACTAAACTCTTGGCCTCGTCTTTAAAAATGGGCATTAGCAGAAAAACGCGACCAACTCTGTTATTCTTAATTAATTTAAAACCTGCCAAATGGCTTAGTGTAATCCTCTTGAAGTCTTTAATATGCCTTTCTGCCAACAATATTCAGCATTTTGAGATGACAAAGTTTAAACCAGCCAATATCTCAACTCTTCATTAAAGGATCTGCAGCTGTGATACATGTTGTTCCTTCACTGATAGCTGAATGCAATTTCTTAGTTACATTAAGTTAGTTGTAGCAGGCTGCATCTCCACTGTACTACTGGGAAATTTGTCACCCACATTCAACACACAATGCTATTGTACAGCACATATTATATATTTAGCAGAAATAAAATCCCATGAGATAGAGCTCAGTTTTGGATCCTCTTGTATGTTCTTTGGGTGTTACATCTCATCCATTCATTATTCTGATTTTTGTTGTATCTGAGTGTTCAAGATTTACTGTGAAAAGTTCACTTCTGTCTTGCTTTTCCTCTCACTAATATTATTACAGCATCACACAAGGCTCTAACAAGTCTCATGTTACCCACTGGTTACTTTGAAGTACCTGTTAATGAGCAAAATCCAGTGCAATTGGATATGGTCATATGGGGTAAATAAACTGTTTTGCTTCTGATTTTGTCCTTGTGGTAGCATCAGTTTTAATGTGATAAGATTATTCTTGATTTGTAATACTGTACATGAGACCAGGATAAAGCCTGGTATATTCTAACTGAGGTGAAAACATACATTAGCTTGTAATTTGTTAATAGTAAGGCCATACACACAAATTGTCAGACTAACCTGAGGTAAGAGGTTAAGAATAGAACTTAAGAAAGGTAGCCTGCTCAGTGGAGACTCAGGTTGAGAGAGACTGCAATAGGAAGTAGCAGAAACAGGAAACTATTAAATGTTTTAGTTCATGTATTTCTGAGAGGCTTAGGCACCTAAGTCAAGGGTTCAGGAAAAGATGTATTTCCACATTCACCAATCTGAGCCACCTTCAGTTGTGAGATGCACAAGCCAGATAGAAAGAAAATGTTATGAGTGTGGGTTAAGGACAAAATTCCTGCAGTCCAAGTCTTGGGTGACTCATCGGAAAGGACAGTCAGATAATGGTCCTGCTGGTGGTGAATGTCTGTGCAAAACAGTATCACATATGTAAGAGAAGCTAAAAGATCTCCATACCAGACTCCATGACCTCAGAGTAAGGGCGCTGCTGAGATGTGAAACTTTCCTTCATGCAGAGGCAGGAGATGAACACAGGTCTGCCACATCCCAGTGTAGTAAGAGACCTAACCACTGCAGTATTAGTTGAAAGGTGATTCTCATGCACAGCTTCCTTCTTTTCAGAACTTTTACTGGTGCTTTGAGTATGTCTTCAGGATGAGATTTCTCATTGTATCTTGCGTTACAGTTCAAGTACAGAGAACCTATTTGTGAACTGAGGCAGTTTAGACTGCTGAGAAAAGCTGCAGAACCACTGAAGTTCTGCTTCAATGAAGCACCTTCAGCAACAGATGCAGCACCATAGAAAACAAAGTCCTCAGTGGAATGAGAGGGATGGCACATGGGGTCACAGGCTTCAGATACCCAGTCTGACAGAATGCAGCTTCATGGATGGCTGGGGCAGCCAGCATGGAAGGCAGTCTGGTTTGCTAGACTCTTCATTGCCTAAACAACTAGGGCGAGGAAGCAGCCATCAGGAGCGGGTTTTGCTTTAGCTGGTGTGTAGAGGTGGCCTCCTGGGGAGCTTTACAGGAACTGGACGGTTTGATGCCACGGTTGGGGACAACCTGGTATCAGAGTTCAGCTGCATCGGGAGCAAAAGAAGCTGCAGAGTGGTAAATGAGGATGGATAATAGTGGTGAAAAGGAAGTGCAAACAGAAAAATAAAACCGCCCCCTAAACAAAACAAAAAACAAACCCAACCCAGACATTTCTGATGGCACGTTACAGATCAAAAGCATTCAGAAGCGACACAGCTCCTGGCGAGTCACGGCACCGAGCTCCCGCCTCACAGCACCCGGAAGTTACGTCACGCCGTCAGTACCGCTCAGATGGCGCCATCTAGCAGCCGAAGGCCCTACTTGCGGCAGCTCCGCTGACAGCCGGGGAGGGCGCGCGCTGGTGCCTCACACGGCACAGGGCAGTCCTGGCGATGCTACCTGTGCAGGGACGGCTGCACATGGTACCCAGCATGGAGCTTCAACAGGTCATTGTGGGCCGCTTACCTCAGCCTAACGCCCTGCATGACACTGACCTCTTCTCAAACCTTCGTAATACATCTGGGCCCCAAAACGATCACTGATAAAGAGGCTACTGACAGAATTACCTGTAGCCGTCAGACATGCCTGCACCACTGAAAGTGACCACTTGGTGTCGCTCTTTCCCGGCGCTAGTACCGTATCAAGCTAACGAACTGCTCAAATTATGTCTCCTCTTGGAAGAACTTGTGTGGTCAGCTGGGTAGGAGCAGAGCCGCCTGTGCAATGAAATATCTTTGCAAAGCTGCAACATGGAGAGAGACCTGGGGGTATTGGTTGACAGTCGACTGAATATGAATCACAGTGTGCCCAGGTGGCCAGGAAAGCCAATGGCATCCTAGCTTGCATTAGAAACTCTGTGGCCAGCAGAAACAGGTAGGTGATCATTCCCCTGCACCTAGCACTGGTGATGCCACACCTCGAGTAGTGTGTTCAGTTCTGGGCCCATCACTATAAGAAGGCTACTGAAGTGCTGGAGCGTGTCCAGGGAAAGGGCAGCAAGGCTGGTGAAGGGCCTAGAGACCATGGCCTACAAAGCGTGTCTGAGGGAGCTGGGAGTATTCAGTCTGGAGGAGTGGATGCTGAAGGGAGACCTCATTGCTCTCTACAGCTGCTTTTTCTGCCAGGCCTAGAGGAAATGGTTGCAAGGTGCACCAGGGGAGGTTTAAGCTGGGTATTAGGAAATATTTCTTCACTGAAAGAGTTACCAAACATTGGAATGGTCTGCCCAGGGCCGTGGTGGAGTTGCCATCCCTGGGGGTGTTTAAGCAGCATTGAGGCCTGGCACTTAGGGACATGGTTTAGTGTTGACCCTTCAGTGCTTGGCTGAAGGTTGGACTGGATGATCTTGAAGGTTTCTTCCAACCAAATCTATTCTGTGATTATGTGATCTCTGAAATGATCTGCTTTTTGTAATGATAACTATAGCGATCTCCTGTATTGCTCTTTGCAGTGCCTCTGATTCTCCAAGGATGAGGCTGAATTTAGAACCTGAGCAGATGTGGCATCTGAACTGTGGGAAAATATACCTGCAGAAGGCTGCAGCACTGCTGCATGTCTTAACTGCCAATCTCTTGGCTCCAACACAAGTATTAGAGCAGCTGCTGTATTCTGCTTGGAAGCTATGAAGGTAATTTTTCATTTTATGAAAATTATTAAATTTAGCACTAAATTATTGTTCCAGCAATGCTGCAGGGGCTCATGTGTGGGTGGTTTTGTGTACAGACTGCCCCTTTCCAAATTAGGCTCTGCATGAAAGCAGGATGAAAAGACTGTCTCTGACCCATTTAATCAACTAATAAAGTTGTGTTTTCTTTTCCTTCACTACAGGGTCTTAAAACTGTCATTATTTTTGAAAACTTTGCCCTAAGTGTCAATGGAGGGTTTTTGAGAGTTGAGCCATTTAACTTTTTGTACAGTTCCTTTCCATTCCTCCTTGTGAATATGCAATTTTCCATTGGCAAAATGTTTCAGTCTAAAATGCTTTTGCAAGAGAAGTTGGCCCTTGCATAGCTTGGGGTTTTTTTTAAAGATTTATTTTTTTTTCAGTGACTCCTGAAGTTTTTCCTTCCTGACAGGGAGCAGTACAAATTAAAAGAAAAGAAAAAGAAAACAACAACAACAACAAAGAACCTTAAAAAATAATTAAATAGCATAGTCTGTTGATGATTGGGATAGAACAGAATAAGAATATCTGGTTTGGTATTTTTATGAGATCTGTTTTCATGACATTTTTAGTCTTGGCTTGCAATGCAAAGAGGATAAATTAATCTCTGGGTTTATAACTAATCTGTGGGTTTATAATTTCATTTGAAGACAAAAGGAGCAATACCTGTTTTCCCTAATGCTGAACTGAGCTCCAGAGCCTCCATGCTTTTGGATGCCTGTCCCAGGAGAATCAAAGGTCTTAAATTCCAGACAAGAAGGTGGGATGAAAAAGGCCACTTGAATCACAGAGACCTGTGCTCCATTTAGTCCTCAAATTGCAGTCTCCACACAAATCCAGAGCAGAGAAACATTTCTTAACAACCTATATGAAATTTATGATCTACCTTACAAAATTCAAAAAGTTGCAAAATCTGCAAAGCATTGCAAGAAAAAAAAGCACAGAACAGATTAAAAGCATTACTGGTGACTTAGATCCTTATAATAATGGAGGATTAGGTAATAGAAAATGGTCTGTGATCTCAGTACACAGCCCTTCTTGCACTTCACTGAGGAAGGCTATCCCTCCCCAAAATAATTCCAGCCTGTGTAACTTGAGGCACATTGCTTTTCATCCCAGTATACTCTGATTCAGGGTTTTTAGTGGGTAAATTGTCTATTAGAACCTGGCACTTGAAAAGATAATGAGAATCCAAAAGAAAGGGTTGGATCTTGTTCCTTATTCCACTCAATAGAAAAGGCAGGTGCTTGTCCAAACTCAAGCATATATTTTATATCCTCTCCTCATTCTCCATAGTTCAAAGCACTTGAAGAAAATTATTAAGACACAAAATCTGTTCTATGGAGTGTCAAGATGTGTGGCTTTTCATGGCATAGTTGCTCTGTTAGCTGTCAGGCTTGGATAGTGAGAGTGCTGTTAGCTGTACCAGGATACCAAACCCTCTGCTACTGCCTCTGTTAAAACACAGTAAGACTTTTTTTCCCCCCCTCCAAAACATCAGTTTACACTAAAACAATTTATCAGAATTCTGTGTGAGAAGCAAATAAGGCATATCTACTTCTTACCTGTACATAGATGTTTCAGCCATCAGTGATGGTGTGGCATTCAGAATGCATGAGCACATTTTGCTGCTTCTGGTAGTTTTCAGCCTTCATGGGTTTTGCAGGATGTGTTTAAGGTTAACATCATGCTGTGGCAGAAGGAGCTAGAGAGAGAAATTTTGGGACCTAGCTGCCTGAAGATCATTTACCATTGGATGGCACTCTAGTCCTTACTGCTCATAGTACTCACAGCCCTGAATAATTCTACTCAAAGAATTTTAGGTCAAGCAGCAACTAGTGTAGAAATACTTACTGAAAGGACTTTTTAATGTGATGCTGATAAAATAAAGTGACACTTGCAGAGTGGGCATTAGATTTTAGGAAGTCTATGTTGAAATCTTGCCAGATTGCTTAGTTTTCTAGATAAAGATTTCAAAATGCAGTTGATTCTATCATATGAGACTCGGGTGCTGTGTGCTCTCTTCTGTCATAGAAGATATTATGTGCATGTTTTGTGATTACAGAGTATTTTATACCAGGGCTGTCTCTGTTTTATGCTTTATACAATATTTTATATTAATGAGAAAATGTTTTCATCAAGCCCTTTTCTTTAAATAATCCTTTTCTCTTAGAGTAGATATGGCATATCTGAGTTTGGGATTGCCCTGTCCCAGGGTTGCAGAATGGGTGAGTGCTTACATCTGCAGAGCTATAGTCTTGCAAGCATAAATATATTTCACAGCAAGTTCAAGACACAAGCATTCAAGAGAACATCTGCAGTTCATTCCAAATTGTGGCTGCTGATTTTACATATGCAAGGGAACATTAGCTTAAATTTGAGTTATTGGTGCACCATTAGTTTAATATTGAAACAGTGATGCCATTGACCTGACTGTGGCCATAGCATTGCATTCAGTGCAAGCCAGCTAATTTCAAATTTGTTTGATTTTCCTGCAGTCTGTTCTGAGTTCCTTGCTGCCACTACACTTAGTTTGAAGCTAAGTGAATTGTATACTTTAATTGCTGACTAGACTTGGGGCTGTGTATCCAAAGGCAAAGTGTTTGGCAGCAATATTGACCTAACCTTACCTCTTTTGCCACCTGCTGCTGGTTTCTGTGGTATACCACCCCTTCAATTGTGCCAGCCCAACTATTTATGCAGCTGCACTTGGGAATGGAGCTACCAAAAACCCCCAAACCAAACAGTAAAGTTTTCTTCTGGGTTAGTTTTAAGCAAGATCAGGTCTCCAGTGTAGTGAACAACATGAGTACATAAATAGTTTTCCTAGAACATCAGAACACATGGATGCTGGGGCAGGGAGATTACAGAACGCAAATAGCAATACCATAAGCCAGTATTACCACTAATGACTTCATCTTGAGACACCACAACTGAATCTCTGATTTAAATGATTCACAGTAAACTGTGCTTTAAGTTAAGATAAGGTCATATTTTGAATTATTCTATTTGGAGCAACTTCCATATGCCATCTCCTGGTAGCATACAGACTTAGTATGGGCCCTGACAGGCATGGATAAACAGTTCTAAGCAAAGCTCAATGTTGAACTTAGTATTTATGTCAAAAAATATCCCCAAACTGTAAGGAATATCACTGTAATGACAGAAAACGTCTTATGTGGAAAGAGTGTCCTGAAATTCCTTTTACTTAGGAGTACAGTGAGAGCCTTTTTCTTTCAGGTAAGCCTTTAAGTGGAAAAAATTAGTAATCGGAAATAGTAATACTTAGTCCACTCAAATCAGTATTTCATTGAAACAAGTGTGATTATTTTCATACTGTTTCCTAAAGACCAACTATTTCTGGAAGCATATAATTTCTTTTGTAGTATGTGAGTTTTATCACTACTAATTTATTTCCTATAATGGGAGAGGAACTCATCAGATCAACTCCCTTTCGCTTAGTCTGAGAAGGGCTCAATAAATCTGCTTGAGAAGCTGACACCACAGTTGTGATGACAGTAGGTAGATTTACACGTTGTATTTCCCCAGCACTGTATATAAACAAGTATCTTTCAAGTGAAACATTTTTCCCAAGTCAGATACAGTACAATTTACAAATCTGGCTTAGTTTGATAAGCAGAGGAGCCAGAAAAATTCTGCTGCAGGGGAAAGAAGCTGCAGTATGTGGTCGGCCTTGATGACTACCTGCCAGGAGAAAAGAGACCTATGAAACTTTCTTCTAACTTATTATCTGAGTCTTATCTGCTCAAACACTTCAGAGTTCAGGAAGATCAGCCAAAGTAAATTTTTGCTTAGAGTGTTTAAACGCAAAAATAAACAGAAGGGAGAAGTTGTGCGTGTGCGGGAGGAGGTGTTGGGGTGGAGAATGCAGAGAGTGGTGGGATTGGGGAGGGAATGGTTTAGCCTACATTGACTCTTCCAAAATCCTCTTGGAAGTATGCACTGTTTCCTCAAACGACAATGACATTGCACAGTATGTAACTGTGGTGGTGAGAGCTGCTAGCACGTATCCAGGGGCCAGTACTCTATCTGACCCAAACAGGTACATGAGACAATAGTATAAATTAGAGAGCAGCTGTCGTTATTGTATGCTAATTATCTGATTCTACAAAGCCTGAAAAATAACTTCCGAAGGGTCTAAACAAGAAACTGGATTTTCAGTTCTTTGCTGTTAGTATTTTAAAATACAGGAATATTTGAGCTTATATTTGTGTTCTTTTGGCTTTTTTTTTCAAATCAACTACTTTGTGGCACCAGGCAGCAAGCATACACATATGAATAATTTTTGAATGCTTTAGCTGAAGGATTAAGTCACAAGCTCTCCTTATTCATGAAGAGAGCCCTTCTGGCAGGGATAAATCTCCCTTTTGTAATGGATAAAATAGGAGGAAATTTAACCAAACCAATTTATTCTGGTTCCTACAAAAAACATTGTCTGTGAAAACATAAAAGTACTTAGAAAATGTCAATGCTTCCCTCCTATCTGCATGCAGATCAATATGAATGGGTCACAGTGACCTCTCAGAGAGCAGGTCTGTATGACAACCAAAACTAATATGTATCTAAGGTTCTTTAAAACCCACAAACCACCTTTGTCCATGGAATATCTGCTCCCCACAGGATCATTTATATCATATGGGTCTGAATCATTTTGTACTAAGGTGGCTTCTTTAAACTTTGCATTGTAGCAGAAAGAAAACCTTCAGCAATACAGGCAGACATATTTAATCTAGAAATATATATTCTGCATTTCTTCTTGTTTCACTTTCCTTCTTTGTCAAGTGACTAGCTTACTATGATACTTTTAAACATTTTTAAACAGTACAAACAGAGGAAAAAGTTCCCAGATGAAATGCAGTTGTCACCACTGAAGGCACTGAGTTGTGCACATCTCTAGCTTGGAATAATACTTTCAAAAGCTATTGACTAAGACATTTAAAAGGCACATCTGTGCCATGCACTGCTATGAATGAAGGAGATGCCAGACTGACATAGAGGCATGGTGCAACACACTTCTGCAGATATTATGTTTGGCAGCTTTAAATAATAGAACTTAGGTGTAGCAGAACTTCAGAAAGCCCTGCCCCATTTCTGATTGCATCACAACTCTGCCATGATTCAGCTATGCCATTTCTGGTTGAGATGTGTGCCCCTTTTGTGTATATGTGAACATATCAGAGATTTGTTTGGAAATTAAAGATTCAGGCTCCTAAGTATTAATTCTAAGTATTAATGTTTTGGGAAGTCACAGGGTAACTCTGTAGAATGTCTTTGCAGATCTTGTGTGGTGTACTGAAAATATGAATCCAGCTAGAAACTAAATGATAAAACAAGTAGAAAGACCTTAAAGTATTGTCCAATCTTGATGTCTTTGAAAGAATTCTTGTTACCTAAATGCATATTCCAGTAATACCCTGTGATTTATGGTTAGCACCCTTCCAGTTTAATCAGGAGTCAGAAAAAGATTGATGTACTGAAGAGAGCTTTAAATTTAAATTGAAACTTAATTTTAAACTCTGAAGTTAAATAGCAAAATCAGAAAAGAAAGTGGATATTTGGGATCTAAATTTAGCTCCTTCTCATTGGCATGTTACTAGAAAACTTAAATATGAAGAAGTCAAATATATGAAGTACACTGCAAAGACTTGGGGTTTCTGGTTTTAAGTTGTTTCTGGTTTTAAGTTGTTTCCTTCTAAAAGCTTTTTGTTTGCTACTAATTTCAATTTCATATTCAAGACCAGATCCAGCAAAATGTTTGACAGTGTGATATCTACTCAGACTTAATAACATGTCTAGCAGGTTTGCAAAATTAGTCAAAATTCTGAAAAGGAATTTCTCTGTTTAAAATGTAATCTGGGATATATCCCCTCATTTTCTCTTCATTTTCCTTGTTCATCTATTACATGTTAAGGTACTGTACAGTACTGTGAAACATCACAGCTAAATATAGTGTTCAAGACGCAAGATGGAAAGTTTCATCCATTCTCCTCCATCCTAAAGACCCAGCAGTTAAAATTACTATCAGATTCCTCTGAGTCTGACCTCATACTGCTGATGAACAGTAGCTCAGTGTGACCCAGAAGTACATGGGACAAAAAAAATTCTGGCACAAATATATATAAACCTGCATAATTGTAAACAGCTCTTGTATTTCACAGCCAACAGACCTCAAATTCCTAAACATTTGATAATGGATGTTTCTCACAGCTCTCTGTAGCATCTCTTTTTAGTTTGAATGCTGTGAAGGCACAAAGTATGTCCCAGTTCAGGTGTAGCCACCTCACCCAGGGTAGCCAAGAATTACCGTGTTGCATAAACGTTTGTCTGTGTGCTGAGCTGTAGTCACTGCTCACAAAGTTTCTTAGTCCATGCCAGTTCTGAGATGTGTCCTGAGCTATAATCAAGAAATCATGCGTTGGTGGTGGTTGTTCATCTTTGATCTTACTTAAAGACTTCCATGTCTTAAGCTGCAATGCTATGCAGCAGTGCTGTATATTCCTTACTAACAGCTGTAATGTTGTGATTTACAACAATACTGGTTAACATCTGACAGGACAGGAAAAAGAGGGTTTGTTGTTTCTTTTTCCCACTGGAATTTTACACTTATATAACTGAATCAACTCCAGCAGTGTTGCTCCTGATCTAAGTATGTGATAAAAAAATGGGCTATTAAGGAATAATAGCAAGAAAACAAAAGTCTTATTTTCCCAGAAAGAGAATGAAAGGGGGAAGAAGGAAACAATACTTGATTAGGTCCACTGAAATGTGTACTTTGCTACAGAAATTTCAACTCATGTGGATTGCATTAAGCAAACAAGCTGCCCACAGGAAGAAACCAAGTGACACTGCTGGGTGTTAGCCAGCCAATCGCTGACCAAAATAAAACATCCTTAGACAGCTATGGGTGTTTGATTGACATAGTGCTTGTGTCCAGGTGTGGTGCAAAGGATTAGTTTCTTGACAAGTTGAAAATCAGATGCAGAGATAGTGCGGAAGTGTTGTTATCTGTAAACTATGTTTTGATGGGTTTGTGGAACTTCATCGATACAGATTTAAACCTGGGGAAGATTTGGCTGACACTTCTGTTATATATGCTTCCATGTAAAATCTCTCAAATATATTAGTTTCTTCCAGCATAATAAAAAAAAAATGTATGAATGTCAAGAACAACTCCTGAAATAGAAGCCATGGTATACACAGTGAAAAATTGTTTCTAGTATACAATTATTCAGTATAAACTCTCTATTTATGCTTTTGTTCACATTACTCTTTATAAATATTCTTGCTTTTTTGACTACAGAGGGGGTTTTAGTACTTAACCAATAAAGGCAGGTTGTTTATTTCTTTCTTTTATTTTTCTTAAGCAGGATGTACTTTTACCTGATGAAGCTGAATGGCATTTGTATTCTCAGGCACATCTTACAGCCTAAATATGTACACAGCTTTTAACTGCCTGTACAGTTAGTTAAAAAAAGATGGTGATTGGGAGCTAGGTGCATTGAGTTGTGTTCCAAGGATACTGTCACTTTGTGTTGGCAGTGGTTTGAGTAAGGACAGCTAACTTCCATTTAGCTGTCTGCTAGATTGAGCACATCAGTAGCCTGAATTTCCACCTCTATTCTTAATAACAAATCCAAAATTACTGATTCTTTGCCCCCACAAAGTACTCCCATTTGTGGCAGTTTTGATGAATGCAAACCTGAGCTCTTATTGCAGGTTAGGAGACTTTGACAATTATTTCCTTACAGCAGTAATTCATTTGCTGTAATAAAAACCTGCCAAGAACTCCAGAAGGGAAGAAAACAAACAAAATTCCTTTAAAATTGTCTTTTTATGACTGTGCACGGCTTTCAGAGTCAGCAAAATCAGATCAAATGCTCATTTTAAAAAGAAATTGTAGTGTGTAACTATTTTACAGCTGGTTTCAGGGTTTTTTTTTTCACAAAGAACTTTAAGATGGAACAAGGGAATTAATTTTTTGCTACAGCAGAACAATTTCAAATATTAGAACATGTTGTTTTATGAGGTGAAAAATCTCTGCTGCCAGAGCACAGTTCTAAGCCCTGGAAAAAGCAGTGTCTTCATGAAAAATGGGACTCTTTTTGAGTGAATGTATTTCGTGTAGATCTATGAAATACTTTCCACCCTTCAATATTTCAGTGAATCACAAAATTCTGTGGGTCAAAGTTTTATTTTCCTTATCTGAAATAGACATATGCTGCGAAGCTTGCAAGAGGAGGGATTTGGTACTTGCTCAAAATTTGTAAGCAAAATATTCTCTGTCTGCAAACACTGCTTTGTTAGAAGAGAAAACTGTTGTGGACTTGTACTTTGTACAAAAACTGAGATCCAGAATGGAAT
The DNA here is from genome assembly GCA_033816785.1 of Picus viridis. Lineage (NCBI taxonomy): Eukaryota > Metazoa > Chordata > Aves > Piciformes > Picidae > Picus > Picus viridis. The sequence goes on along the minus strand of CM066599.1, from coordinate 8,094,951 downwards.
TTCTAGTAAAAAACATGGAAATGTGAGATACTCCCAGTATGGAAAATCAGGAGGTCCAATGATTAGTGCTGTCACTCACATCAGGACTTTCAACTTTTCTCTCCTATGCCTCAGAGACATGTCTGTTTGAAATTTGGCTACCTGTACATAGGTTATGTGCTCGTATTGTCCTCTTGGAGAAATGTGGAAGGTCTTAAATTTGTTCCAGTCTGGGGTGCAGCTAAATGTTGATACTTCATGATTTTTCTTTACTTTTCCCTGTCCAGCCATAAGTAGTTTAAATAGAATGGCTTCTAGCCTTTGTGTAATCTTACCATGTGTCTTGGTTTCACTCTTCCTTCTTTGAGATATATACATAGGATGTTTGTCTTACATCTGTTATCCAGATGAAAAATGCCAAGGGATGTGTGACCCACCTAATGACTTGAAATTCTGGCACTGTATCATTGGTCACAATAGGTGTACACCCAACCCCAAAAATGTGTGCTTGGACAATAAGATGTTTTGGGCTTGTTCATATTTAGGTTTGCACATTCTGCACGTAAGCCATTGATCCCAAGTAAATAATAAAGGAGAGAAAAATCCATTAAATAAGTTATTCAAAATATCATAGAACTTGTCAAATTAATAATTTCACAAGTGGCATCCAACCAGTTGTTTTTACAGCAGAGCATTTTTTTCAGGGATTAGAGAAGATCCAGACTGTCCTCAGGCAAAGTCCAGCTGAGGTGAGGTCAGAATTTTGCATTGCAGCTTGGAAGTTTAGGGGATTGTGGAAAGTGTAGAATTTGCTAACTTTTGTGAATTAGGAATTTTATTTTATTTTTCCCACTCCTGTGAAGCAAGTTGTGTCAATGTAAAGCCAGGCATGGAAGAATTTATGTGACACTGGAGACAGTTACTATTGGCCAAACTGTGGTGAATACTCAGTAATGAAACTTTAGTCAAATTAAAGTGGCTTAAAAGGATGTGAAGCTAGTAGAATATCTATTACAAACGAAGAGATAAATCTGTGGCTACTTTGAAAGTACAGTCTTTATTGCTCAAAGTAAGAGCAATGAATAAGTAGAACTTACAAAGGGAATGGGAAAAAAATGTTAGGATTATGGTTAAAGTGTTATGAGGTTAGGAAATGTGTGTTTTACCCCTATCTGTAATTTTGTCTTTATGAAATAATGTACAGCTGATAGGAAGTACTTTTTTTTTCTAGGCAATGTGAAGAGCTCATTGGTAACTGAAGGGAGAACACCAAAAGTCCTAAGCACTCTGATGCCTAACATTTGAGCAACTGTAAGAGTTAACCTGCTGGGTGATGCACAGTGTGGTTATCTCTTTTGCCAGTGCTCAGGGAAGGTACAAAGAGAGAACATCAGATCTAGGGCGGTCTAACACATAGTGAAACTTAGGCACAGAAAGAGGGCCCAGGTGGGTTTGTGGGTTCAAACTAACATTTTTGAAGCCAGGATATTTTTTCAGTGATGATATGACTTGAGAAAATTGTACTTCAATGAATACATTCACAGATGTGGCTGTATGTAGCTTATAGCTCACATTATGGAGACTAGACAGAATGTTATTTTAGCAGTACTAATTTTTTATTAGTTGGCACAGTTAATTACACTGCTAATTACCAGGTTGCAGAGATAATGATAAAACCAAGCTTTGTGAGAAATTTAATGGGCACTGACACCCCATTTGAAACTCTCCCTGGAACAGTTATCTGTACTTTGGGCAGGCTGTTTTTCCATGCAGAGTGGGTATGCTATTGTCCATATTTGTCTAATTTGAGCCTAAGTAGTTCCAGATTTCAACAAAACATGATGTTTGTGAACTTTTTCCACTTCATATGTCTCTAATGACTGGGTATATTCAGCTGAACAGGGATTTGAACACTCCACTTAGTAATGCTGTGTCTCTGATGGTCATGACCTAGGCCAAAAGAAACTGGTGAAATTGGCTTCTGGAATGTACATGCAATGTACTGTGCATGATTCTAGTTTAGTTTCAAACTGCTGAAGGATGTACCTAGCTCATTTCCCAGTGTGTCCTGCTTTGAACTGAACATTGAAGAGGCACTGAAATACAGAGGGCTGTCTGGCTGAGCAGTCTCAAATTCCAACGTGATGGATATCTTCAGGAGAAGGGTTTCTTGAAGAACAAATTTGAAGTAACTGCCAAACAAAAATTTTCTTTTCCAAAATTAATTCCATGTTAGACTACTGTAATATTTAGGGATAGTTCAGGAAATTTCTCCTATAACCTTCTAGAAGTGAGTGGCTGGAAAGATACAACTTTGGGTATGAGTGACTGGAATTCTCAGATGAATCAAGAAGATAAGCCTTTGGTGCTATTAAAATTCCCAGGATGGCCCTCGTTCCACATTATCAGCTCAGCAGTCTTTGGGACTGCTCAGCTGATTATCCATTCCATGTAATTCTATGGAAGATTCTGCAACACTCTTTTAAAATCAACAACTATTTCCTTTTTTTCCTAAGGTGCTTTTTTGGAATTTCAGAATGACTTTCAGAATCAGCACTTAATTGCACAACCCTGCATCGTATTCTTTATATCCTCAAAGTTCTCCAGGTACAGGGCACTGGGTTAACCCAAAATCTAATTTAGTGTACTAGATATAAGTTATAGGCTGGATTCCAAAAACTATGCAGTGGGTGCCATATGCAATAATTAAATGCTTGGACACTGAGTCCAAGAACTTCTGACTATCAAAGTTTTGGGCTGAAAGCAATATAATTTGAAATATCAGTATTCTGAAGAATGGTAGAGCTAGTAAGAATACTTCAGTGGGTGCTGTAAATACTGAGTACATTTATTAAAACAAGCAGACTACATCAGACAAACTTAACAGATTTAGGTCCTGTTCCTAAATGTTCTCTCATACAGCAGTGGATTTGATGAATCTGCTTTTGAACTGCACAAATAGCCCTCTAAAGACATGTTTTAAACCAGTTACTTGATAAATTTAAAAACACTGAAAAAGTAGACCTGCACTTAGAAACTATGTGGTTAGACATGAACAAACCTAGATTTTGTTAAATAAAATTGGTGATGTGAAGTAATTGGAAAATGTCCTTGTAGTCTCAAGCTGCGCCAGGGGAAGTTTAGGCTGGAGGTGAGGAGGAAGTTCTTCACAGAGAGAGTTGTTCGACATTGAATGGGCTGCCCAGGGAGGTGGTGGAGTCACCATCCCTGGAGGTGTTCAAGAGGGGATTGGACATGGCATTTGGTGCCATGGTTTAGTCATGAGGTCTGTGGTGACAGGTTGGACTTGATGATCTTTGAGGTCTCTTCCAACCTTGGTGATTCTGTGATTCTGTAATGTATGGAATTAAATGTTGTGAGGGGAAACAAAGCATGGCAAGCAAGGAGGGTAAAACATACAGCTCTGGGGAGTAATCTCTGATGGTTCCCTCTACAGTAAAATTCTGATAGATTTCATTGGCCAGTTTGGTTACTGGTCTTGATTTAGTTTAATGAGTTTTTAATATCCAGTGAGTATTTTAGTAGTATGGCAGATATCTGATTGTTCTCCCCGCTCTTCAACCAGCCTTACGTCTAAAATTTCCTATCTAGAATCAGTAAGGAGAATCTGATGAGCGATGCTTTCCATGAGGGACATCTTCAGCTGGACGGATCCTCTGTTTTATCACAGATTGATGGAGTCTTTGTTGGACTTTTCAGAAAGAGAATTTATGACAGTATCTGAATCGGAGTCTTATCTGTAGGTCACAGGTTTGAATCCAATAGTGACAGAAGTTTGAATGTGACTCAGTTAATTTTGGTGATTACTGAGTGTGATATGTAAGGCTTGGCAAGCCTCAGTCCAGTTTCTCTTTAGCCTCATCTTATGAAAGCAATCTAGCACCGCAACGAGCATAACTGTAATTTTAGTTCTGTCATAGGAGTTTCAGCAGTAGCTCTTGGAAGTGTTTTGTAAGTGACATTAATCTCATTTTTATTTAAAATCAGAATTATGGAGAGGTAAAGGTACTTCATAGAAATAAGGCTGCTTGTCAGTGACAATTCAGAAGCTAAATGGGACAGGTGTCTCACTCCAGTGCACCACCCACAGGAATCCTCTGAAAAAGGATCTTGGAAGTGGAGCATCATTTTTCAGTCTCCAGCATGAACTTGGGTCTGAGCTCATTCAGCAAATCCAGGAGTGCCATGCTGGGAAACCTTTCCCCAGCAGGTGTGATTTGTCAGTTCTCAGTCTGGCATTCCAAATTCATAACAGCAACCCCACTTGTTGCTACCCAAATATTTCACAGTCTTTCCTATAGCTTATTATCTTTTCGTTTCCATACTTAGTGTTATTTTGGAAACCTGTTGGCCTTCATTTTTCACCCAGCGCCTTAAGTGTGGCTATGAAGAGACTGGTAAGTTTGTTTTTCTGTCCTTAAACCACTTTCTAGATTTTGGCTATTAACACTGCAAACTTTTTCAGTCTCTACCTCAAGACCTGTTTAATATTTAACTCAAATAAACAGAACTGAGATTTATTTATTTTCTTAAATACAAAACTAGCTATTGTGGGACAAAAAAAATCCTTGGATTATTTTGTTTCAAATCGTTTAAAGTAAAAACCAAGAAAGAATGGACCTTTTGTAATACCTCAGCAAGTGCTACAAAAAATAGAATGGGAAGTAATAAGTATTTAAGGTAATAAGTATTTAAAGACATCTTTTCTCTGCATGTGCAATTTGTGGTAGCAAGATTAGCACTTATGAGCACTAATTTAAGAAAGTGCTGTGCAGTAAAACAAAAGCAAAATACTAGGCCTGTCATAGTTCATTTAATTTTCTGCTGGTATGCCTTCAATCTCATTCTCTTAACTCACTCTCTCCAGCTACTGTGATAAGTTTCTACTTGTTGCTGTTTTTTTCCATAGTAAAACTTCTGTCCCAGTGCCAGCACATTATGTTCCTGGTTAGAACCGTGACGTCAAATGGTATCTGGCTCCAGGCCAAGGAATGCTGCTGGGAAGAACTGAATGAATGAATGGATTTTTCAATTCATATTGTAGTTACCTTTTTGAAGCCAGGAATATTCCTGTAATATTCAGTCAAGTGGCTAATAAAAATGTTTCAGTATTTGTTAATAGAATTAGAAGGAACTTCAGAGAGGGTTCACAATATGTACAGTAACTTGGGAAAAATATTGTGGTAAGCTTCAAGTTCAGAACTGGCTATAATCACTAGAGCCATGAAGGAAGAAAGGTGTGATTCAATGCATGGTGGCTGCTAAATTCTAAATATAGTAAGGGAATAACCCTGTGCCTGGAATAGTTACTATCTAGTGTTCAGAAACTGAAGACAAATTGCAAATGACAAAGATTTCTGTGAGCTGATGTAGTATGCATTTCGTTCAAAACCAAAACATCCTTAATACCCCGTGACAAGACACATCTTTTATATGTATGTCTGCAGAACTGAGGGGTCAAAATTAGATTGCAGATCAGAATTTACTGCTGTACATTCAGGAATCCCATAATGCTGATAACATTTTGGCCCTGAGTTTTTGCTCTCATTATTATGAAAATCATCTTGTACAATGTCTCTCTGAACTGAAAGCTGATGTTCAGTTTACTGCCAGATAATTTCCATTATTTCCTGATGCTTGAGTCCTGCCAGGAACAGGATAAATAAGGTAACTTTGTAGCATTTCTTTTCTCATTATCGTATTCAGGGGTAAATGATCTATTTTGTATCAAAGAATGAAGTGTAGCTAAACCCAAATGGCAATAGTTCATTCCTTGATGGCAATGGGCAAATCTTGGTTTAATGTAGTTTTAAAGCAGTATGAGCTGGAATAGAGACAGCTGAAGGATTTTTAGTCTCTGAAGTCTTATCCCTATGCTCTATCACTCACTCAGTCACTGAAGCATCAAGTCATTCAGATTGGAAGTCTCTAGCTCAGTTCCTGCTCAAAATAGAATCAGCACTGAATTTAGACCAGTTCATTAACCTCTCTGAACAGCCTGTCCTAGTGCTTAACTACCCTCTCAATGAAAAACTTTTTCTGTATATCCAGCCAGAAGCTCACATTGCAGTTTTGATCCCTGCCTTCTCCCACCATGCACCTCAGGCAAGAACCCTGCTCTGGTTCCTCTGTTATCTCCTCTTAGCTATTAGAAGGTCCCCCAGTGCTGCCTCTTGTGTAGGTTGAGTCAGTTCCCTCTTTATAGGTATTGCAGTTCTCACTGTGTTGGTGGCACTGGCAGTGTGCTCTTCCCTTAGGAGAGTTTATGTAGCATTGCAGAAACAATTACACTAAATTTCCCCTCTGCTTAGTTCAGAAAAAAGGGAAGGATTCCAATAATGTCATGATTAAAACTATGAAAGAAATAGAAAATTACATTGAAGAGAAGTAAAACTTAATTTAACTACAAACTCTTTGGATACTTAAAATAAATCTGCCCACTCTGCATATGGCATAAGGAAGCACTAAAGAAGTGGGGTAATGTATTTGTTGTGGTGAGTACCAAGATAGAAAAATAGCAACAAAATAGACAATACTTTGAAATTTATAGTAAGGTTGTGGAATCAGATATGAAGAAAACATCTCAGGTCAGATGGACTTTGGAAGCTTTGTTAGAGAAGGCTTCCTCAGAGCCCTAGAATACATGAGACAGTTTGTATTTAGAGGCTTTCAGTCATCTTGTACCTGTATTGAAATGGAAGAGGTGACTTCAGCCAGCTCCTTTCAGGGCTTGACATGCATTGTATGAAGTTTTGGTTATTCAATCAGTTTCCATGTCCTTTCTAATGACCAAATTAACATGCTAAAAATAAGCTTTCTATGACAGTACTGCATATGCTTACTTTCACTTTAATGACACAGAATTCTTTAACAGCTGGATGCATGGAGGAAGTAAATTGAATGTTGAGAACATGCACAAAAGTTAGCTTATGCCCAGATTTGGCAGGGGAGCAGTGCATGCTCTTGAATTTATAAGGAAGATACATGATGAATTATGTGAATGATCAGTTGTCCAAGAGCTGCCAAAGAGGGAACAATAGCATGGCATGGCAGCTAGGATCCATGACAGGCCTTCTGATGTGTAAAGCCAGTAACTGTTGAATTACAGACAGTCTAATAGTGTCCGGGGCTCTTTTATAGACACAGTGAAGAACAATGCTAAGAATCCCAGTCTTTAAGTAAACAAATCTGTGTGTTCATAAAGTAATATGATAATAAATGTTTTGTTTCAGATTTTTAAGGATTCCCACTTTAAAATTAGTTTTGCTAATTGCTGCTTCTCTTGCATGAATATAAAGGCACACTTTTAGGTCTTCTCTTAGGTAGGAAACAGTTATAAGTGTTGTAAATATTCTGGCACCAAAAAGATGTGCAATACCTACCCTGTTGTAGAAAAGCACCTGAGTTCTTGGATGTATTTACTTGTTTCTTTGACAGGATACATGCATTGTGGTGAAAGCATGGCTGCCTGAGTGCTGTGTAAAGGGACAAACATGTTTGAATCCAAAGATAAATAAAAATAATTCTTCTGAATAAGTAACTAAATTCATTTATTTAGGTCTAATGCCACAAGACTTTATATCTGTACTTACCTACTTACCTCAGCTATGCTTTTGACAGCAACGGGATTATCCACATTAGAGTTAAGAGCATAGATAAACATTTGCATCATTGAGCTCTAAAATCCATGGCCATTCTCTACAGTACCATCAGATTGGTGTGGTTTGGACAATGGAGCAAGAAGATATTTTGTGACTCTCTTTTTTTTTTTTTTTCAATTTGGATAATAACATAATTATGAAGAGAACAATAATGACACCCAGTCCCTTAAGCAGATGGTGATACTATTTTCTTCTGCTTCTTGTTTTGAGAATTATTAAGTAGAACTGGCATGAACTATTTTTCTGTCTTGACCTAGCATGATTATTTAATTGTGGCTCTTGCATATAATTTTGCCACCATCAATTAAACTCCACCTTTATTGGATGTAATTTTATATACTATAAGTGGTGTACCATAAATTTCTAAGGCTGAGAGCTCTGTCAGGGGTGAATGATCTCTTCCTATGCAGTCCAATACACTTGCTGAGACAAATCTCTTCCATATAGTTTTTTAACCTTTCAATTAAGCAAAGTTTAGTGCAGAAGTGGATGCAGAAAAAAGACTGCAGTAGCAAACATCCCAGAACAATGTATCTTTCAGTATACAAAAGAGAGAAAATGTGAGCAGTAGCAGAGGCTTGTTCCCTCCTTTTCTCAAGACACCAAGGGTAAACAAAGCAAAATTACTCAGCATATCCTGTCTGACAATATTGTCAGTGGAAAAAAAGCCAGTTTACATGACCTGTGAGAAATCTGGCTGGGATAGCTATGGATATATCATGCCCTTAACAGCACTTGGGGTGTTAGCCATTCAGCAGCCAATTTCTTGGGTCAAATTCGGTGGAACCAGCAGAACCTGAGCTGGTGAGATTTGGATCTGTAGAGGGCTTGCAGTCTGTTCTGCCTGTTAGCATGTTGTAATTTTCTAGGATTTTTGACATTGTACCTTCAAGGATTATTTTGGCAGCTGATTGAGAGTGAACAGGGATGCAGTGACCCTGTATTATGAAGTGGGAAGCAGCTATCATGGATAGATTACAGAAGGGGAGAACATTCCCCTGTCTGTAGCTCACTGAGATACTTGACTTCAAAGCAAGTGAGATCACAGAATCACAGAATTAACCAGGTTGGAAAAGATCTTTGAGATCAAGTCCAACCTATCACCCAACACCATCTAATCAGCTAAACCATGGTACTAAGTTCCTCATCAAGTCTTATTTTAAACACTTCCAGGGATGGTAAGTCTACCACCTCCCTGGGCAGCACATTCCAATGGCCAATCTCTTTCTGTGAAGGCTTTCTTCCTAACATCTGGTCTAAACCGCCCCGATGCAGCTTGAGACTGCGTCTTCTTGTTCTGTCGGTGCTTGCCTGGGAAAAGAGACCAACCCCCACCTGGCTACAACCTCCCTTCAGGTAGCTGTAGATGGCAATAAGGCCTCCCCTGAGCCTCCTCTTCTCCAGGCTAAACAATCCCAGCTCCCTCAGCAGCTCCTCATAGGGCTTGTGCTCCAAACCCCTCCCCAGCTTTGTTGCCCTTCTCTGGACATGTTCCAGCATCTCAACTGAGTAAAACTGAGGGGCCCAGAACTGGACACAGTACTCAAAAGTGTGGCCTAACCAGTGCTGAGTACAGGGCAGAATGACGTCCTTGCTCCTGCTGGCCACACTATTCCTGATCCAGACCAGGATGCCATAGGCCTTCTTGGACACCTGGGCACACTGCTGGCTCATGTTCAGCCTACTGTCAAACAGTTCCCCAAGGTCCCTTTCTGCCTGGCTGCTCTCCAGCCACTCTGTCCCCAGCCTGTAGCACTGCATGGGGTTGTTGGGGCCAATGTGTACACTTACACCTCCAATAAGGGGCCTTCACTGTAGCAGAAAGACTCATCAGCAATAGAGTCAAAGGTGCTTCTGGTATAGTTGTGCCAGCACTGGTACTTTGTACTGACACAGTTCAGTGGTATCTTTGCAGAGAACTATCCTTGCAGAGAAAAACAACTCCTAGCAGGTTTGGTTTGTTTCTACATTATAGGTTTCTCCTAGCACATCTCATACACCCTTCACACCTGTCACCTACACAACATATGCCTCCAGAGGTCTGTAGTGTAGAGCTAGCCTGAAGCTTTAGTGTTCCAGTGCTCTTTTCCTTAGAAATTGCAACAGCTCCTTTTTTTTTTTTTTTCCTTCTCCCCTCAGAGAAGTAAAGGGCATGGTAGTGGGTGTGTGAACTTTGTAAAGGGTGGACCTCAAAACTTCAAATTTTATTTGGGATGGTTCCCCAAAATTTCCATGCTGCTAGCCCAACCAATTCAAACTGTTTTGATCAGCAGAATTAAGTACAATATAATAGCACTGGCTTATGTGGTGGCACTTCTGAATCCAGGCAGTGTCACAAACAAGTACAAAGAGGTGAATAATGACAATTAACTGGACTTCCTTGAACTTCCCCAGAAACATTCCATTTTATGCACAGCAAAGGTTCAGAACTGCTCATGTTTTAATTGAACCACTTCACTCATCCTTAAATGAAAACAGTTGCAAACAGTATCCAATGTACATAGCCCCAGGCACTGTAAAACAATCAAATGAAAAGACTTTTCTTTGTCTTATTTATTTACTTGAAGCTAAAGAAAAATGCCAAAATTCTGCCCTTGAACAAATCACCACTTTTTACATACTTTATCCCAGCCAGATGTTCAAGTTTTTTCCTGACTTATGAGTTGTTTTATTTGTATTTGTGTTGGTATATTTTGGTGCATCTCATTTGTTTACTTTTCCTGCTCCTTAAAATGGTCTCTTCTCCTTAGAAGTGGAGGAGAAGAAAAGACATTGAGGTAAAACCACAACATGTTTTCGTTTTCATGTAACAAACAGATCTTTTTTTCCACAAGCTTCTGCAGGCACTAAATACCAAATACGGCTTAAGACAATAAATTATAATATCCTTCAGAGAACGCAGAGCTGGGAAAAGAAGAAATGCAAGTGTTTGCAACATGTGTTAAGAGACAGTGCTGACTGAGATTTCTTTGTTAACTCTACATTGTCTCATAATTTATATTTGTAAAAGGTAATAATGATATTATTTATTCTTGTGCTGCTCACTTGCAGTTGGCCACAGCCAGATCTGGTTGAGGGATAGCGTCCTGGATTAACACAGCCTGCTCTCACAAACTCTTCTCCCCACACACAGACGGGAGGGAAAGTAACACAAAAAACCCCTCTGAGTTGAGATAGAGAGAGTTTAATGAGATGATAAAATGCAGTTACCTTAGCCTATTTGCAGAAAAGTGTGGGAAATGCAGAAGCAGCAGCAGAATTCAGTGACCTACCCCACACCCTCCCGACCCACAGCCAACCCATCAGAAAACACCAACACCCCAAACTTGGAAACTGAAAGCAGCCTTTTGGACATGAAGCCTCTCATGTTACAGTCTGAACTTCAAGCCTCATCACACTTTGCTCCAGCCAACACTTTCATTTTGAGGCTGGCATGACAGCAGCATGGTATTGAATATCAGCAGCAGATTCAACTCAACCCATGACAGACAGGTAGCTGAAAAGCCACAATCTGCGCATGCAGAAATCTCTTATTTCCAGGCCATCATGCATATACTTATAATGAAAAGGCCTGTGTTTGTTTACTTTTTGTGATTTCCCAACCTTCTGCACATTTTTTTTAATAAATATGGCTTAAAATAATTGCTGTAAAATCAGCATAATTTGCTTAGTTAGGAGTTTGGGATTTTTGGTGAAAGGATCATAGAATCACAGAATATTTGTGGCTGGAAGGGACCTCTGGAAGTTGTCTAATCCAACTCTCCAGATCAAAGCAGGACCAATATAGAGCAGTTTACTCAGATTGTGTCTAGTTTCAGTATTTTTAATGATAGAGACTCCACAAGCTCCTCACAGGAGTAGCTGTTCCCATGCTAGACCACCCTCACAGTAAAACAACCTTTTTTCCCCCCACATTTAAGTTGAATTTTCTGTGTTTCATTATTTGGCCATACTGAACAGAATATTGAGAGACCCCAAATTAAGCACACTTTTGATCACAATCTTAATTTTTTCATCTGTGAAGATAAGCCACTATTATAATAACCCTTATAACATCAGCAGATATACGAGACTGTATTGAAATATACATGGTTCTGTGGCAGAGCAGGTCCTTTAAATTCTCAAAGTCTTTATCTCAGTACAGGAGATTCCTCCCATCTCGCTGTTTTGTTTTGAATAACAGAGGATGTAAATGGAACACACAAATTCACATGGTAATCTGGACCTTAGATGAAAGCTTTGGTTTGTATTACTATGGCCTCTTCATTCCTCAGCTGTTATACACAGAAGGATTCAAATAAGAACAGCATCATGATGGTTTTTTAAATCTCTGAAGATGGGAATTTCAGAATTCAGATCACTATTTAGATTTTTATCTGAAGTGGGTGTTGTATTTTTTGTCACCAACTTGTGTTGTGAAACATTTCAAGATTATTCCTGATTACCACTGAATTAATGAGTCATTTGTGATAAACTGCTTCTGCCTCATGTTTATCTTAACAGTCTTTGACATATAATTTCACCATTTTTGTTAGTTATTTCTACAGAATCTCAATTGAATACACAGGAAGGTCAAAGAGAAAAATGACATTTTCTACCTCTGATATCTGTTTGACTTTGCCACCCAATGGTGTTCTTTATAATTACCCATTGCCTTCCCTCCCTGTCCTTTGTTGTTCCATCATTATTATTTTTTAAATGCAAACTTATCTTCAGTGATACAGTTTTCATATCAATGTAGTGACATTGTCCACAGATAGGAATTGTGATGGAAAACTGTCACATGGACAAAAGGGTTTTTTTCCATGTAGATTTTTGATAGTGGTATTGTTGAGTATAATTTTCAAACTCTGCTTATGTCTCACTTTTAAGTTTCTGATTCCTCTGGGATCAAAGGAAATCCCAGAATCCCAGAAAGTTCCTTTGATCACAGAATCACAGAATCACCAAGGTGGGAAGAGACCTCAAAGATCATCAAGTCCAACCCATCACCACAGACCTCATGACTAAACCATGGCTCCAAGTGCCACATCCAATCCCCTCTTGAACACCTCCAAGGATGGTGACTCCACCACCTCCCTGGGCAGCCCATTCCAATGGCTAATGACTCTCTCTGTGAAGAACTTCCTCCTCACCTCCAGCCTAAACTTCCCCTGGTGCAGCTTGAGACTATGTCCCCTTGTTCTGGTGCTGGTTGCTTCAGAGAAGAGACCAACTCCCTCCTGGCTACAACCACCCTTCAGGCAGTTGTAGAGAGCAATGGACTCTTCTCCAGGCTGAAAAATCTCAGCTCCCTCAGCCTCTCCTCGTAGGGCTTGTGCTCGAGGCCTCTCCCCAGCCTCGTTGCCCTTCTCTAGACACGTTCAAGAGTCTCAATGTCCTTCTTAAATTGAGGGGCCCAGAACTGGACACAGTACTCAAGCACCATGTAGCACCATAAAGGCCTAACAAGCAATAGATGTAAAAGAAGGGATTGCAATTCAGACTATTATCTTTTAATATCAGTTATGTCACAGAAACACAAAATATCTACCCCTGAAGTGGTTCAAAATGTGAATAATGTTATATATACATGAGATCTTTATAGGCTTAAACCATAAGTTTGAAATGTTGTTACAACCTCTCAGCCCTTCTGATGACTGATGCTGCTTTGAGATGAAAAGCTTAACTCTGAGTTAAGCCAGGAAATGTACCAAAGATATCCAAGCAAAGTATTCATGCAATCCTGAGAGGATAACTAGACGGTTCTCTAGAATATGTACTTCAAAAAGTTGAGGAGTGGAATGGGGTGTCAGGATTACTGCTAGACCAGTCATTCCTCTCAGGTACTTATTCATGGAATGTGGAGTTTTTGAGGAAATGTACAAACTCATTTGTCCTTACCAGCAAATGTGTCCAAAATAAGTACTGTCAGCTGTCAGGCCTGGCAAGTGCTGTACATACTGTACTCTGAGAGCTCAGGCACGATGCTGTGAGGTTGTTTACTTTGCTTTTCTATCTTAAGGGTTATACAGGTGTGTACCTCGTGGGAAGATAAAAAAGGGTGGGGGTTGAGAGGGAGTGAATGTTTAAGAAGTAGGGTGGTAATGAGCAGAGTGCTGTGTTGGGAAGATTTGACTGAGCCTCGAGTACAGAGTTATTTAAAAAAGCATAGTAAGGGTTTTCCATGCAGTGAAGACTCTCTGGTGGTTGTGTTACTGTATAGTTTAGATATTTAACTTAAAATATCTACATGGAGAAGTAATAAATAAGTATTTATATGTACTGCACTCTCAGAACATAGGATAACTTAGGTAAGTGATAAGTTTATTTATTTTAGGTTGTTGTGCCTGTTAATCACTTGGTGAAAAATGCTTAAGGTTCCTTTGGCCTGCAGCCGATGTTGCCTATACCAAGAGCTCAGTACCAGTTAGCATGCTTGTTTTCAGGCTATTAGAGACAGCTGCACTTTTTGTGACCCAGCTAGTGAAGGTGTGGAAAGTCTATTAATTTTCCTGCTATCATTTTGGGACTTCACCAGCAACATTTATCAATTCTGCTTGTGTTTTCCCCTACCATTTTCTTCAGCTGATTTCATGTGAAGAACTAAGTCTTATCTGGCTTGCCTTTTTTTTTTTTTATTGGATGCTAAAATTTTCTTTAAAGATACCTCAGCTCTAATAAATTAGGGTCAGCCAAAATTATCTCTTCTTTTGGACAAAGTTGAGATTTATCTTGAAATGAATACCAACTTCAAAGCCTCACTGTTCAGAACGACAGTTACCTTGTCCTTCCGCATCCCGAGCACCCATGCGAGTTAGCTACTGGGACATATGCCAGTGTGAGCCTTTCATAACAGTTTGTAGGCATTGATGGACCGCAGAGGCCTGGCCTGAAGCTTGGAAGAAGTGCTGGGAGTATGTGGCTTACAGAGTCTAAAACCAGTTGTGACGTGTGTTCCTCACGAGCCTTGTTGTGAGGCTGAAGCTCCATTTCCCAGTATTTCTGAGGCTGCATACAGCAGCCTGCTAAGCAGTGTAACACGCTTTGATGGCAGCACAGTGACTGAGTCACCACGTAGGTTACTACTGCCATGACAGCACATCTGCCAGAGAGCTGCTAGAGCAGTTTTCAGGAATGCTTTCTTTTCAGGTCTGGTTTCTGATGGTGATGCTTCTTTGGAGGTTTTCCTCTCCTTGAATTTGCTGTGATTGCTTTCTCTGTGGCATGTGGAAGTACACAAAGAACAATAACCAGAAATTATATTTCAGGGCACTAGAATCCATGCTTCTAATACAAGGGTTCTTTGACATGTACATGTGGCTACCACCCTGCCCCTAGTCTGAGGAGCAGGGGGCATTTCGAGCTTTTCTACTTCACAATAATTGGCAACTGTACGAACTCAAAGTGCTCATATAATGATGGAAAAGTTGTGGTTAATTTTTTTATATATATATGAAGGTGCTGGATCTACAACCGCTATACAAAACTCAGAGAATCTTTGATACATGTTTAGATAAATACATGACTCTCTTGTCATCTGTGAGATTTACACCAATATAAATGAGAGGAGAAATTGGCCTCATTGACTGCTTGGAAAATTAACATGAAGTGTTAAGGTTGTCTACAGAGATGATCAACAACTGCAAGCAGAATTGATGATGCAATAACATTACAAGAAAAAAAATAGTGCTAAGAAGCTACATTGATGCAAACTTCAAGTTTAGTTTTAGGCTAAATACAAGAAAATTGACCCAACTCTCCCTGCCCACTAGAGCAAATGCATTCGGTGTCCTAATGTGGTGGAAAGTAGGCCATGATGCAACCAAGCATGCACCAAATGACAGAGATTCCATTTGTCCTGTATATTGTGAATATTTGGGTTTATGAGACCATTTTTACTGGCATGGATCTAACAGCACTGAGAACATTATTGTACAATCCTGGGATGGAGCTTTTTGCCAGTTCATAAATGCATGCAATGGAAACAATGTTTCTGAATAAAATCAAAGTGGTAAATGAACTGTTCAGTCATCTAAATGTTTCCATTTGGAATGATGAATAAAGAGTCCTATTTCTAATCCAAGGCAGTTTTTATTAGCACTCAGTGCATTAGCACAAGCACAGACCAGTTCTGAAATCAGCCAGGGTACAGCTTGAATAATAGGGAAGTTATTTTCTGCATAAACACTAGATTTATTCGGGCCTATTTTTTCTGCCTCATGAAAGACTAGTTGCAACTTGTTTGAGGAGGCCAGCAGAACAATTTATACATTCTCAGGATCTTTGAGAAAAAGAGGTAAATTGATTTCACTGAGCAAACAATACTGCGGTTAGAGCTGTTACATCTCCTATAGAAAGCCACAAAACATGGTGCAGTAGTTGCCTGCTCCATAATTTCCTTCTTCAGCATTTGTCTAAAACTGGGATCATACCATGCTCACAGTCCAGCTGGATAATTCAAATGAAATATGGACAAGTTTTCAGCTTTCTCAAATGAAGATTGCTTTTAATTAAATCACTATATCATTACCTTATTGGCTCGCATTACCTTTTGGTGCAGTTATGCTGCTTTTCTTCCAACTATTTGCCTGACAGTTTATGTAAAATGTGCAAGAAGGTGCAGTTAATCTGTGGATGAGAACCCACTGCAAAACCCACCTTTTCATAGGAAAAAAAAACAACTGGCAAGAATACATGAAAAACAACAGCCACAATTCACATCAATTCTCATTTTAATTAATTCTGTTGTGCAGGTGTGTGTGACTTTCTTTCAAAGTTTCTTTGTTCCCATACCTAGTGTGTGGCCAGTCACCTTATTTCCTGATTGTGAAGAGCTTATGTTCTTCATGTTACATAGAATCACAGCATCACAGAATGTTAGGGGATGGAATGGACCTCCAGAGACCATCTAGCCCAAACTCTCTACCAAAGCAGGATCACCTAGGGCAGCTCAGACAGGGGCATATCCAGGTTTTGAAAGTCTGCAGAGAAGGAGACCCCATGACCTCTCTGGGCATCCTGCTCCAGTGCTCCCATCACTCTAACTATTCTTTATGCTGGAAATTTAAAGGATGCCCATACATTGATATTGTAGACAAGGTGAGGAGCTTGCTTTTGAAGTGAATCTCCCAGCTGTTGCCAGTTGCATTCTGGCTAGTGTTATGGGGTGTTCTTAAAGTTCATATACTGAGTTTCTTTTAGATTAAATGGAGCTGAAGATGTGCTTCAGGAGCACAATGAGCAACTCCTACTGTAAATGGGAAGTCTGTTTTGAGAAGACTCTAGAGGTAGTCCCAAGAAAACTTCTGCCGCACATGCAGCGTGACTGCTGCATCCTCCATGCCAGTTAGCTCAGTTACACTGAACTGCCTTCACTCTGTTACATCACTTGACTTGCCAAATTAGACGCAGTGAGAGAAGGATAAATGAATGGCATGTCCAACTCCCAGTAGTCTTCATGCTCTTCAGTAAAAAATCATTTTTTCAGCTGATCTCTCCGAGTGCCTGTTGAATGTTTTGCACAATAGAGGAAACATAAGGTCTTAATTCAGTGCCAACACACAGTATGGCCTTGTGGTGAGGATGCAGTTTTGAGAGGGTAAACTTTGCCTACCCCAGGAGCTTAGACAGCTTTGTGCTGTTGGCTGTTTTCATTCTGTTTACGTTTCTTAAAAGCACATGAAATGAAACACAATTTTCTGACATTATGTGAGAAAAACAAATGAAAAATAAAAAAACCTTATTTAGATATCAACTAGTTTTTCCTGACTTTTTATTAGCTGAACCAAAACCATGAAGTATTTGCATAGATTTCCCCCAGCACTTGTGAATTAATTTGGTTTCGTATTAAGTGCCTTTCAGTAGGTCATTTTATGCCTATGCAGGAAGAGTTCCTGAGAAGATTTTCTATGGAATGTTACTAATCCAGATCCATTTGGAAATTGAATTTGAAGTTTATTGTCTCAGGACTGAACTTGCAGGCCACAGTATATGAGTTTAACTTTGTAGGGGTAATCCCACTGACTCATTTTTTTTATGGTATGTCAGATCTGCTTCAGTCTGTCTAGCTGCTGAATTTTGGAACAAGAATTTATTTTTTGTTGAGCTTCAACTGGCTGTTCAGTTTATAAATCTTTATTCATGCTGGCATATCTAATGTGCCTATGTGGCCACAAGTGGGGCTTACATAAAGGCAAAGTGCAGGAAAAATAACTTTGCCATAAATATACCATTAGCTAAATTTTAGTCTTTTTAAACTTCTCAGTTGAAATGGTGTGAGAGGTAACTGCTGTGTTGCTGGAACTAAGTAAATACATATTGCAAAGTAAATTGAAATGTGTGAGGAATGTTGCCTGTTTGTAACTGCATTAATTTAATGCAACTGTAGGCAGTATTCAGTGTCATGACTGAATGCAAAGGAAAACAAAATCATGCCTGATGAAAACATCTGGATTGAAGTTTTGGTGCCAGTAAATTCTTCCCCCACTGGTAAAAAAGATTGTAAAACCACATTCTTGTTGGGTTATGTGATTCATAGGAATGTTCTACAGAGTGCTCCAGCTCTTCTTCTGAATACATAGCTCAGGGTCATTGGCTGGTAATGGCAGTGTTCTGGGACTAAATCAGAGGGAGGTCAAGGGGCTATATCCTCAATTATGCTGAGTTTGCAACTGGCAGGTGGGGGAGAATTAGCCTCCATTGCAGAGTTAATAAGCTGTACATAGCAGGACTAGTGAGTCCTGGATTATTATCCTGAATTTAACTATGAGAAAAGAAGGAAGGATGTGATAGTGCTTCTGAAATTTTATTCTGAAATGAGTAAGTGCAGAGTAGCACTCTGGTGCCAAATACATTGCTTGCACTTATTTCTAGCAAAACTATCCAAGCAGTCAGTTTGTCACCACAGAAAGAGGTTCCTGCTTAAAATAAACCCCCACTCTACCCCCTCATACTTAGTTGTCTTAACGTTATTCTCTACTCTAGCCCCATTGCAATTGGCTGTAGCAGTCACTAAGTCCAACATGCTCTGTCACTGGATCCAAATTTTACAAGCAGGCAGAGTTGTATCAGGGTAACTGCAGCAATTCAAGCCAGCACAGCACGATTTTAGGTCACGTCTACACTAGGTGCTTGGACTTTACTCAGCTATAAACATGACTGAGATCCTAATTCAAACAAGCCCTGAGGATATGTCTACACTAAATCAGAGGCATGAATGCAACATGTACAGGCATGGTCAAACTACCTTTAAACAATAGCAATGATGGAATGGCAGCGTAAACTTTACAAAAGATTGAGCACATTGAGAACTTGGTCAATGCATGCAAATGATGATTTGTATTGAATTTCAAGCCTCTTCTTTCCCATTGCTGTTGCTAACTCCTCTTGTAATTGTGTCTTTGAGCACAGATATTTTATAAAGCTGCTTACTTGGCCTGCTGTAGAAAATAGGACGTGACTGGAAAGAACCAAGTAATGTAAAGGCAGCTTGCCTTTGCTGTGTTGCCACTGGTGTGATCTGAAACTCAAACCCACAAGAAGCATTCAATCAGCTTCCTGCTCACTAGGGATTATGTGTGACATCCTTTCAAGTCAAACACTAAGTACAGGCTCTCAGAATGAGTGGAGAAGCTACATATCAGGTAGGTTTTTTAGTGTTGGTCTGGTTTGAAATTAGAGCAAAGGAAGGAAACAGTAGATTGCTCTTTCTAGTGAAATGCTTGTGCGTCATAAGTGGCATGTGGCTCTAAAATTGTTACTCTTGTCTGTCTCAGATGCAAAGAGTATGCCCTGGGTTTGGAGTTCAACCATTTTCTTAATTAAAGATGGTTTCATGATCATCTTGCAAACTTGTCTATTCTGATTGCAGTTGTTTCACTTTATAAATAAGAATTTTCCAAAGGGAGTTTTAGGAAAACCAGTTTCATAGAGTAAATGTAAAATGTGTGCTGGAGAGCAACTGGTTCAGTAGTCTTAGTAGTGGACTATACAGCTTTTTCATATGTAGCTTATCAGTTCTAAGCCAACTGGCAGTTATTACCTGAATGGTAGTCTTCACTGAACAACTCTTTTATAGAATACAGGACTGAGACAGTTGGTCTCATTTCTCCTCCTAGAGGCTAAAGGTGTCTGTACTATAAATTCAGCATTCTTATTCTGACTCCAGATTGAAAAAAGTGAGAGAATTCAGAAAGAGCTAAAAGGAGGACTAACATGTCCTAAAAGAGAAATTCAAAGAGCTTTCTCTCACATATCCAAAATCAGATCAGATCTGAGCTCCAGCAAGACTGAAAAATAAAAGCAGTTACAGCTGTCAAGGAAGTCAGACTCGTGTTTTCTGTTTGTGTGTGTTAATCCCTATCAAATGCACAATGAATCAATCTTTCTAATGCACAGTGAATCAAACTTTAGTCACCTGGTAACTACACTGAATTGATGGTTTATTTCTGCATCTTGAAGGAACCTTTCATCCTGCAGTGTGTGACCTTCCAGATTTGAGTGATACTCAGCTGTCCCAGTCTTAGAGGACAATACTTTATCTGCAGTCCATACGACATTTACAGGCTTCATGATGTTATCACAGGAAGTGAGTCTTCCCAATAACTGGTTTGTTCTCATGGTTACTCTTCATCCTATCAGTGATAAAAATGATAGCCATCAAAAATGTCTTAACAAATGTGGACTTTCTCTTCTGTATAACTTGACCAGATCCAGAGAATGTTGCATGTCTTACAGCCAGTCATCAAAGGGCAGCACATGCACAGAGCTAGCAAAGCAAGCCAGGATACTTGGTTTGGGAAAATACAAACTGCAGATGTTATAAATTTCTAAAAGGAATTAAATAGGGCTCACAGATGAGTATTTAATCTCTGAAATGGTTTGGAGACTTAACAGCAAAAGCTTATTTGCAAGTACTTCACAATCAGCTAGAAGCTTATAGCATTCTTTAACATCAATATATTTTACTCAGAAAGCAAGGTTTCAAGGAAAACATTCTAGAAATAATTTGGGGATGGAGCAAAAAATGTCAAAGCAGTGTGAAACAAGGTAAAGCTGGCTTCACATTGACAGGCAAGCAACTTAAATGGATTGCTCTTCCTGTCAAACTGGGACTTTTTAGCTGTCTTTTGCCCTCTCTGTGTGGGTTTTTGTTTGGTCGGTTTGTTGGTGGTGGTGGATGGGCTAACTGACTTTCTGTAAAGTGTTTGTTTCATTATCAAAGACAGACTGATATATGATATATACAGATGGACTGAGCTGGCTTTTCAAGATTGCTTACATGTGTTTACAAATATTTCTGTTTACTTGATTTGTGACATCTAAGAGTGACTTCCAGCTGTTTATCTGGCTGCGTTTGCATATACTGGGATTAAGGGTTCATTATGAAAATAGAACATAGAAATAGAGAATAGAACAAAATGGTGAAGATATGTAATAGAGAAATAGAGAAACCTTTCAAGTTTACTTTATTTTGATGTAAAATTGTAGATCTTGAGGCTCCATCTGTTCAGAAGCCTAATGGTTACAGGGGAGAAAATCTATAATCATCATCATCATCATCAAACTTGTACCTAAAGACAGGCAGTGTAGGCTTGCCATACTAGGAGTCAGCTTCCACCACAGGTAACCACAAAGACATAGTTTCACCATAATCTAGTTATATGAGTGTGCACAATGTATTAATGTCACCATCTGGAGGCCACCTCTTAAGTAAATAAATGGCATTTGTTGGCTTGTGAGTTTTGTGTGCTGACATGCGGTCAATAGTACCAAAGGAACTTATACCTGTTTTGTCTGACTTGTACATCAGATTCAGATTAAAAACCAACTCAGATTGACTGTAACTTTTATAAAGCTATTTTACAATCATCTTGGAGGAATGGACTGGAAATCGAAACTATGGAAACACAGTTTTCTTTAGGTATACATTTATGCCACGTTATTTGTATTATTGTAGCACTGAAACCCCAAATGGAGAAATATTTTTCTAGTCATTGTACAGATGCAGAATCACAGCTCAGTCAGATTTGTTAACATCATTTTTCTATATGTTGCTGACAGAGAAAATTAATGCAAATTGAAGATTTAAACCTCACAGATATCTGAGTTCTAGCAAAGCATCACTGAAGCTTGTGAGTATCTTGAGCTGAGGCTTATATTCAGATTCCCCTTATACTTAGCTTCAGATCAGTTGCAAAGGTCCTTTAATTTAATCAGGATGATCAGAGTATAAGCAAAGTGAAACTTGTTCAAAACCCATGACACTTGTGATAATGATTTGAACATGAAACATTGATTTTTATTTGGTATGGAAGATGAGATTCAGTAATTGACTGGCTGTGAAAGAATGAAGTGCAGTTCCTAGGCCACTCCTTAAATTGGGCAAGGACTACTAAGGTCAGCAGTATCCAAGTGTCAAGACTTGTAGCTTGTTCTAGAAGACCATGTATCATACAATAGTGCAGTCATCTGACAACTAGATGTGACTTCTATCTAAGGTCACAGCTGATGCCAAAAGCCTAAACATTCAAGCAAATCTCTCACTCTCCAAACCATGGAACAATCTGACATGTGCATGGCATTTTTAAGGTCTTTTGATAAGATTTTCAGTGACATGCTCTTGTTTATATAATGTAAATCATTAACTCCTGGAAACCTGTGATAATGTATTCTCTGTGAAAAGAAAGAGGAATTTTTTTTGGAGGTGGGAAGCGATGGACAAAGCAATGAGGAGCATCTGCCAGACAATACTGTGGTATAGCAATGGTAAATAATCAGGCTCAATGTCAACCACTTCAGCAGCTGGAACAAGGTTGTCTGCAAGCTCTCTCAATATGGTAGTAAATGGGAAATCAGTCCCATCTTAACAATTCATGAGATGTTTTTTTGAACTTTCTTCTAAGCCTAGCTTCCAGTGATTTGAGAGCTAGAACTTGCCATGAATGGCTGAGGCTGTGTAGTAGTCTGCATGCCAGCAGTGACTGTCTCTGTGTTTCCAAAACTACAAACACTACAATTATTTTCTGAGGCCCTCAGCAAGCAGAATTCTCCAGTGCTACCAGGCGTTTACAATGGATTGTATCAACTCCTTTCCTCCATACTAATTTAATTCCTGGTCTGTTTTTTTCTTCCTTGAAATTGATAATCAAATAAAAGGAACAAATCTGTTTTCTTTAAGTGTTTGCTGCTTTAGTTTTGTCCCTGAGGGACTAATACATTTTTGCACATCCAGAGCAAAAAATTATTTGGAACATAAGAGAGTACAAAGTCAATAAGTACTGGATACCTGAAGGTGTTTGTGTCAAAGGTGCTTATGAAATACTCAGGTCTAGGCAGGACTGCGGTTTCTGAGCTATTCTTTCCCTTAAGAAAATAATGTCCTTTTCTTTTTCACCAAACCCCACTGAAAAAGCTCAATAGCAAAATGTCATATTTTATGTACCATGTAAATGTGCCATATGACAGCAATGAATGATATAAATCACTTCACTGCCTTTGGATAGCCAGGTTGCTACTGTTTTACCATGTTTTGTGGCATAGCTTGTATAGAGATCACAATAAGGCTGCTTTTTCTCAGTGGGAAGCATGACAAAGAGCATTCTACAGATCTGTAAAAGGCCCTTGACTAATCTCCCTGGTCTGCTTTCCAGACCAGTGCAGAGAATAGATTAATGAAGCTTTTCCTGCTCTTCTGAAAGCCTCCGAGAGACATTTGCATAGCAGAAGAAAGCACAAAATGCAGTGTAGCATCTTGCAGACATCCTCCCTTTCTGAGTCAACCCTCATGGTCCTGGGAGGCAGAAAATGTTGTACCATTGCTGACCACAGATCAACATACATGACAGCTTGGGGAGTGGAATAACGTTCTAGCCAGCATTCATAAGAATTCTGTTGATTAGAAGCAGGATTACAATAGTGGGTAATTGTCCACTGTCTTGCTGAGTAGTAGCTGCAGTGCTTGCTCTCTTGTTTGTTACAAGGCTTTTCTTTTCTTGTTTTGTGGGATGGTTCTTATTGTGCAAGGTCATGAGTAGAAATATCCAATTCTATACACTTTTACTCATGTAATGATGACCTTGACTTGTCCTCACTGTTTATTTGCAGTGTGGCCTGTGGCTTAAAGCAGAACAGATCTTTCTGAAACAAACACTTGTTTTGCATCTCTTTCTCAGATTTAACCCACTATTCTTAGTGCATATAATGACATACTAAAAGTATTGTGGATTAACAAAACCACACACTGAATGCCTTCTGCACATAGAGAATGATGAAGTGCAGAGAAAGGGTGAGCTGGGGAAGAGACTACCTGAATTACAACAGGTGTCTAAAACCAGGTCCTTCATCTAGCAAAACTGAGTTGGTCCAGATGGTGGTTGTTTTCTGTGAATGCTTCAGGGAAAAAAATACTAGGAAAGGAGAAACAATTCCTTATAAAAACAGGGAATGCAGAGGGCCTCAGTGATTTTAAGATGGAATTAAGTGTGAATATGAACTGGGTTACCTGGTGATTTTCTCCAGCACAGGGAATTGGACTAAGTGGTATGGACAGCCCTTCTGGTCCTAATGATCATCCATTATCATGCAAACATTGCTTCTTCTATAGAGATTTAGTAGCATCCTGTGGCTCTTACCTGCCTATACTCCCTACTAGTGAGCCAGAGTAATTCCTAAATTCTCCAAACACCTTCCCTCTCTCTGACTTTGCAACCACAAAATCATCCCAGATTGTTCACTGGCACCCACCTTGCTTCCAGTAGACATTTGATAGTCACATAAATGATCATGTCTTGATTCCTAAAGACAGGGCTGAATGTGCACAGGATTTGTCCCTCGTTTGTTACATAAACACGGGTCGAATGCAGTGCAGTTGTGCGCTCAGCAGGTTCTGCAGTATTACAGCACGCTCCTGCTTGGTGTGAGCAGAGATTTTGTGACTGGCTGCTAGGAGATTCACACTGGCAGCAGCACTACCTGACATCAAACAGACTGTACTTGCTCCAGTTCTTCTCACAGTTGTTTTGGTTTTTTTCATTTTGATACTCCATTTCACAATAATGTGCTTCTGCCAACACTACCAAAGGCATGTCATCAGTAGCTCAAAATGTAATTTTCTTGTCATGTACTGTTGCTCAATTATTTATGTTGCCAATTAGAAATATGGACAATTTAACATAATCTGCTGGTAATCAAGGTAGAGACACCAATATTCTATATGTCTGTCCAACAGAAAAAAAAACACCAAACCAGGTATGAGGCATATGAAGATCTCCTAGCAGTCAGCGTATGACATCTCTGATAGAGCATTATTTCTTCTGCCTGGCAGGTCCTTTTGTTTGTTTCCTTAGTTTCACATTTCTAGAAAAAAGGTTTATTTTCAAGTGTCTACATAAAGAATTGAGAGAAACAGTTGGATCCAGCCTTTGCATTTAGCACAGTAAATCATGTAGCTCAACTTCTTTGCCATCATTATTTCCCTAATCAGTTTTATGCCAATGCGTGTCCACTGATTTAAACCAGAAATGAATTTAGCCCATAACTTTTCTTTTTTACAAAAAAATACTCAAGTTGGGTGGAACTGCAACAATAA
Organism: Picus viridis; assembly: GCA_033816785.1. Classification (NCBI taxonomy): domain Eukaryota; kingdom Metazoa; phylum Chordata; class Aves; order Piciformes; family Picidae; genus Picus; species Picus viridis. The sequence goes on along the minus strand of CM066599.1, from coordinate 8,069,721 downwards.
TTGGAATCAGAGGCTGAAAAAAAAAAAAAAAAAAAAAAAAAAGATTAAAGGCCAAATTCTCCTTAGAAGACCTGACCTTAGACATCTCCTATCCACATTTGAAAATTATAAAAGAAAAAAGGCATGGTCTGTTGTCTCTTAGGACTGCAATGTATGATGGTCATATGAAAACTGCAAAGTAATTCCCAGTGAATAAACACTATCACCCAAGTACTGTATCTTTATGATTAAAAATCATTTGATAATGGAAATTTACTGCAGTTCAGGTGATATGGAAGACCTTATATGATCATGTGGCAGGTATAAAGTCAGTTTGGTGTGTTTAAATCTATGCATTCTCTAAGGGCTATATTTTTTTTTTTAATGCTTTATTGGCATGACAGATGTCATCTACTTTATGGACTCAAAGAGCTGATCTCTTTGTGCCCCTCTAATATTCCTCCGTACACATTAAGCATTTGCAGCTTTTCCCTTGGTCACACCAGTAAGATTATTTTTTTCCCCAATTTCTGAACTTGTCTGTGTTTAAGCATGGGGAACACTTAATGCAAGAGCTGTAACTGCCATGGTGGTGGTCATTCAGAACTGCATACAGTGTGCAATCAGCTGGAATAGATGTGATGACAGGAGAAGGGCAACGAGGCTGGTGAGAGGCCTTGAGCACAAGCCCTATGAGGAGCAGCTGAGGGAGCTGGGATTGTTTAGCCTGGAGAAGAGGAGGCTCAGGGGAGACCTTATTGCCGTCTACAACTACCTGAAGGGTGGTTGTAGCCAGGAGGGGGTTGGTCTCCTCTCCCAGCAGCACCAGAACAAGAGGACACAGTCTCAAGCTGCACCAGGGGAAGTTTAGGCTGGAGGTGAGGAGAAAGTTCTTCACAGAAAGAGTCGTTCGACATTGGAATGGGCTGCCCAGGGAGGTGGTGGAGTCACCATCCCTGGAGGTGTTCAAGAGGGGATTGGACGTGGCATTTGGTGCCATGGTTTAGTCATGAGGTCTGTGATGACAGGTTGGACTTGATGATCTTTGAGGCCTCTTCCAGTCTTGGTGATTTGTGTGATTCTGTGATTCTGTGATTATCCTCCTGCTCCATGCTGCCTGTGCTATTCAGCACAAAGGCTGATATTTCAAAGCTGGCTGGCAGGTATACACCTACCACTGTAGCTGTATAGTGTATTGTTCTAGAATCCAAACATGGTACAAGAGAAGTATCTCTAGGAATGAAATATGCCATTGGTTCTAGTATCCACATTTTGAAAAGTTGTTAATGTTTAAATTATTTTTTTGAGGGGAAAAAAAAACCCAAACAAACAAAAAACCCCCAACAAACAACAAACTAAGGAATGAATGGTTTGGAGGGAAAAAAGAGCAAGCAGTAGAATAATTAAGATGTGAAGTAAAGCATTCGAAGAATCAAGTAAAAGATTAAATCAGGCATTCAGGCGTAAGAAATACATATATTTTTAGCTATGACTATCAAAACAATTGGAGCAAACTGTCAAACACAGAGGGAGTTTGTCCGTGTCTGAACAACACTGGGTACCCTTCTGAAAGGCTTGCTGTAGCCAAACAATCTTTCTGGTCTGTCATGGTTATTGGGGTAATATCAAATGACCCATGAAATACAAGGAGTCAGACCAGAACTGGGACAGCCCTTTCTGTCTTGGGGTCGTGAATGGAAACAAATAAATCATAGAATTAGAATTCATAGCAAAGCAATCTAAAGGTGCAAATAATGCATAATGCAAAAAGTTTCATTAAGGGGAGGACAAATTTTATCTGAGGAAATTACAGCTAGAAGAATTGCAGGGAAAAAATTGTAACAAGGTGAAAGAGAGAGCCCCCTTTAGTGAGCATCTGACCTGAAATTGCTAAATCAGCCACATTTTGATAAAGATCTAATAGTAAATCTCACAAGCCACCTCCAAATTCCCATAGGCATCATATTAGCATTGCTGGTATGGATTGAATCTAACATAAATTCTGCTGAGGATAGAGGGAGTCAACTCTAACAACAAAGAGGAAGAGGAACAGGGAAAATCCCAAGCACCTTCCCATAAGCCACCTGAAGAACTTGTCCCACAAGCCTCAACTGTTTGTTTCCATCAATACCACCCTTTGTACACAAAAAAACCAACCCGTGCCTGGACCTGCTAGTAGCATGGAGACCAAAACAGCCGGGGGAGCTGAGAAGAGACGTGTGTCAAGACTTGTTCTTGCACCATGAGCTGTATAGCCAAGTATAGGGATTATATAGTGACCCAGCCCCTTCTCCAGTTGGATGGCCCCAGATCATCATATTTTGATCAGATTCAAAACCTCAGGATATTGCAATGGTGGCGAACATGGATTTTTGCTCTTTACCTTCTGTAATTGTTTTAAGATAGACTGGCAGTATTAGGCTTCATTCACAAAGACTAGATTTGTTTAAAGGAAATTAGAGTTTCTGGTAGTGTATAACAGAAGAGGACAATCTGTCACTCCTTCACCATATAGTTTATGAAGGAATCGTAGAACCATAGAGTCATAGAAGTATTTTGCTTGGAAAAGACATAGCTGGTGGAAATGGCTGAAGACAGGCAAAACAGACAACATCCTTGCAGGAGCAAATGTACTCCTGCTGTGTATATCATATACTGAACAGATCTTGGGCAGAATTGCTTCCATGTCTGAATCTGAATGGTAAAAGTAGCCTATGATCAGGAGCTGGCTGGACATTTCTGGGCCATCACATTTAGAAAAACACTGAAATATTGCCAAACTGAGGACAAAATCCTGAGTTATCTGGGTGAATACTAGTGGCAAGTATTTGTTTGACTAACGAAGCTGCTTCCATCAGCTTTGAGTCATATGTGTACAATGTCTTCATTCTTCATCTGGTTGCATTCCTTAGTGAATCAAATATGGCGGGGGGAGGGATGGGTTATCAGTCAGCATGGAAAGTGTTGCAAATAATTTTTAACTGTTGATTTAATTTTTATTATTGTAAGCATTACTTATTTATGCTGATAGAAACGGCAATGTTGACATTTTGGAAGTCACTCTGCATGTTCAATATCTGGAATAGAAATTGCAGTATGAGATTCCAGCGATGCAATTTATGATCCGTAGAGTTCTAGCACAGGGAATGGCAGCACTGCTGTAAATACTCATGATTTGCTTTCATGTTTTGTGAGTGGCAAGATTTGGCTGGGCCTAGTCAGAACTTGTCATGTTAGAAGCTTGTGCCCTCTGGAGTCTGTCAGACCTATCTGAGGGTAAGCTCTCAGTTTACTGGGAAGGGCAGGCAGATTGAGAGCTTTTTCAGCTACTAGGGAACATTTTTTTCCCAAAAGAGAAAGGGAACACAGAATCCAGGGCCATTTCACTTCTCCCCTTCCCTGCTTCTCAGATTTTCTGGGATCACTGTTTATGTTCATCCTCATTGCAACACTCACTGTGGAGAGGAGTGATGGAAACAAACAAGACAAAAGAGCTGTGGGAAGAGGAGCATGTGATGGGATACAGGAGAAATTATATGCTGGGAAAATGTGGACATAGGATTGATTTGGAGATTCAGAAGTAGAGAGAAGTGCCAATAAAATAAGCACCTGCAGAATAATATTGTCTCCCTCTGTATTCCTTGGGGGGCCGGCAATATGAAATGTGATGCAAAACATGGAAGGGTGAGGGGGTGGATTTTAAAAAACAAAAGATCAAACCTGCATGTGAACAAAGCTGATTTCCTGATTTTGCATCATTCTTGCAATTGTCTGCAATCTGAGTATTATTTTTACCTTTGGGACAATTGCTGCAGTAATTCCTGTCACTCCTGAAAAATTCACCTGTAAGAAAGGAAAGAAAAGACATGCTGATGCCATCACAAGCAACAGAGATTCAGAGCAATATTCTGTTCTCATTTACCTGGAATTCAATATGATCCACTCTTTCCACTGTTATAACTTGAAGCTGCATTTAAGACAATACAGAAGCATAAAAAGTAGCACACGTTTCTGAAGTGTTGTCAGATATGTGCTTAAGTATATATGGTCTATGTCTACATGCATATGCATATATGTGTATCTACAAATATCTATACACACACAATTCCCAGCTCTCTAAAGCCCTGATCTCTGCTATGGCTCCTTTATTACACCTGTGGGCTCATATACAGTTTAGATTTATATAACTTAACATGTTGTTTACATACACTCAAATTATACTTAATTTGTCTTTAATTACTGAAAGAACATTTCCTTAAAATGGTATTCCTTTCCTGTCTTCTCTACCAGAATACCTACTGCTTCACCTGGCTAAAAAGCCTTTTAGGTGAAATTCTGGTTTGTGGGAAATCACATTCAAGCCACAGTAACACAGCAACCAGCAATTAAAAATAGGCTGATGCAAACAACAGGAACAGCAAATGTAATCAAAAGACAGACCAGACACACTGCATTCTATGAATTTTTCTCGCTCTGTTGTGACCTGTTGGATTTGCCTTAGCCTTCCCTTGAGGCTTTCTATGGCTCTCATTAATTAGAATCTATGCCTATAAATCGCTGTTGCAAAAACCCCTCCTGAGTTTTGGCTTTTCAGCTTGGTTTTGGTTTTTCAGTCTTGTTTTCCCTCCTCCTTGCACCTCCTCACTGAATGCTCTAAATGTTTACCTAGTATTGGTTCAAACAAAGATAAATTGATGCTTGTGATTATGCTACAAGACATCTTACTTAAATTTAATTGTAATCACAGTTTGATTAATTTTAATGGTTAGTGTTGATCCCTTTCTCATTGGGGAAAGTCACAATGGAGGTGCCCCTAATGCTGAGCAAATATGGTATCTATTAAGGACTAGTTAAATGCCCTGATATGGAAATAGAAGGTTTTACCTTCAAACTGAGACAAAGGGTAAACCATAATTAGCAGAACTAGGGAAACAATACCTGTGGTCCCCAATTGTTGTCATGATGGCTTCAACAAATGTGTTTTTCTTGTGGCAGGGTAAGAATATACACACACATTGCTTCAGCTGGTGACAGGAGCTTACACTGTAATTGGAGAACTTTCAGCCACAAGCTGATTTCTAGCCTCCTGCAGATGTTCCCCAACATACATAACTACATTAAATGTAGTTATATTCCCAGGTTTCAGCTTCTCCATCTCCCAAAGTTCACAATGTTCAGCTTCAGGCTCCTGTTGTCCTAGTGTATGATTGTAGGCAGCTCTTTAGTCAATTAGGTAGGGATATTTCAACTTTGTGTGTGAGGTTTGGTCTCAGTGAATCTTACTGCTGTCAGGATTTGGCCTCCTACTGTGAACATACTTATATTTTGATTTCATGTATGTTCCACTCTTTATGAAGTGCAGAGCCTCTTAAAGGCTTTATCCTGTAGTATCCACTGTGCTCTAGCATGTGTGCCGTAGAAAATAGCCTAGGAGATGGAAATATTCATGTCTGTTTCAACTGCAGCAATGAAAAATGCGTGGGAAAGTGTCAAATTATGTCATATAATGTCCCAATGACACAGCAGTCTCACCTGAAAAAACCAACATCAGGCACAATGCCCTAGAATCCAGAAATATCCCATGAAGGAGCAGCTAATTGCTAAATAGTGATACCAGGTCCAAGGTCTTGCCAGTGAATACACAACATAAAAGAAGGTGCCAGCGGTATGATTCCTGTGTTTGCAGCTGTGCTCTGTAATCAGTGATCAATGTGATTATACAGCCAGCTGCAACGCACAATAAACATAAATCAGTATGAAGAAATGTGCCTAACTGCTGGGGTTTACAATAGAGCAGTTCTGAGGTTAGTAGACAAATACTGTGTGTTGATAAGAAACCTGTGAAATAAAAAGATGTTATCACCTGAAGTTTATGGTTGTTGACATACACATCTACTGCCTTTGACAGTGCAAACTGTAAGTTTGGTTGTAATGTGACATTAGAAAATTCTTAGCATGAAATCAGAGAGAATAGTTGTTGGGAGTCATTGGGAGTCCTTGCCAGCAATTGAGAAGAGGAAAGAAGTTTTTAAGGGAGGAAAACACCTAGAGGGAAAGTCTGAACTTAGAACCAGATCTCCATGTTCAATGAGGTAAATATGAGGCTGAGTCAACAGCCAAGAGATTAATGATGAAGTAGAGCAGATATGAACGAATCCCTTTCTCACAATATAGGAGCACTGGGAGTGGCAGGAGGCACCAAAACAGAAAGGCTGAAATATCTTATGTGGGGCAGTCAGCTAAAGAGTAGCAGATAGAGAAGCCACATACGTGTGACCAGAGAGAACGTGAAAGGTCTTCTACCATCAGCAAACCTCTTTGTAAAAATCATGTGAATAACAAGCAGAACAGGGACAGCTGGACCATACATGACAGGATGGAGGAAGTGGTGAGAGTAAAAACACATCCTGAATCAATACTAGCAACAGAAAGAGAGAAGAGGCTGGTTTGAAGAGCATCATACTTCTAAGTTACAAACCTGTGTAACCCTGGAAATGATCTTCTCACAGACTGTGTACTTCCAATCTGTGCTTTTTTGACAAGCCAGCACTTAAACTAAAATCTGAACAATGGCATTTCTTAAATAGAAAGATGTAGCAACTCACATGAAGTTGGAAGGAAGAGACTGAAGGAGGCACAAGGAACTCGGCCATTTGGCACATGGAGCTGGCACAGGACAGTGTCAGAAAGATTTCTCTCCATGTAAATAACAGCTAGGTCTGCAAGCAGGCAATCGTTTTACTTAGTATACAGCACTTTCTTCACTATTTCACTTGAGGGCAAGGAATGCAAGTGAAAGCAAATCTTAGATCCCTATTTTATTGTTAGTCCTTTACTTTTTAGCTATAAACATTTGGTGTTTCTAAGAATTCTTTTAACAGCCCTTGACAGGAGATTTGTGGGCTACATTTTGATGTAAAACCTGGAGCAAAAATGCAAGCAGGGTTTTTTCCCCCACCTTCAGGTTTGGTGTGAGTCTTATCACCATTTCCTTTGCTGTTTAACCCTTTTAAGCTCATTTGGTCTGGCAGGAAGTTTTCAGTTTCAACTGGTTTTGTACTTACTTGACCTATTGCCTGTTATCTCATTGCCAGGCTCTGTTTTGCATTACATACTGTTTTTGTCTTGTTTAGCTGATTACAATTAGTTACAGCTAAACCCCAAACTCAGCAACTGCACGTAAGAATTTACTGTGTAATGGATTTCTCATCCATTACAGTAATGGCCCCCAAATACTTGGAAACCAAATTTTACATGAATTGCACAAAGGGTAGTAGCAGCCTGATTTTTCCATCAGTTAGAGCCTGATCCTGTAATAGATACAGTGCTTTGTTACTTTTATTTATGAAATAGGCTAAAAGCCTATGCTGATGGGACATACAATCCAGACCTGGGTAAAGGGAAAAATTGAATTTTTTGTCTTGAAAATATTTTGCAGTAGTTTTCTTATGAAACAATTAGACAAAGATGACTTTCCAGGATTGATGAATCTGACTAGAACTCCAGGATTATCAGAGTTCCCTCTTCTGTACAGACCCCTTACCATGAATATGCTCAAGGTGCACAATTATCTTCCATGTCTTTAATTTCCATCAAAAGAGAAGCAAAAGTTATACTCTCGAGATATTTCAGCAAAATATACAGAATTCCAATAACAGGGAAGTCAGTAATACAGAATCACAGGACACCTGGTTGGAAGAGATCTCAAAGTTCATCCAGTCCAACAGAAGGGTCAACACTAAACCATGTCCCTAAGTGCCAGGTTCACACGCTGCTTGGACACCCTCAGGGCTCTAGTTCCTTTGCCAGTATATTGCATTTGTGCATGGAAATTAAACCTTTTCATTTTCTTTAGCATTTGACTGATTTACACACATAAAATGCTATATAGATAGATAGATGGATAGATGGATAGATAGATAGATAGATAGATAGATAGATAGATAGATAGATAGATAGATATTTCAAGGTAGCAGCAGCACTTCATGAAGTGGAGGCAATAGAAGTGAAGGTCAGAGATCATAGACATAAAGTCTGTCCACCTCCACAGACTAACTCATCAGCCTCTGTGTTTCATTTTGCAAATGGATCTTTAAATATTGTTTATATCTATTAGAAAAAGATAGTGATCTCAGTCCTGTCATAGCTTGTAGAGAAAAATAATCTTGTTATTCAATTATAGCTTTGCTGTGGCCAGTTTTTCTACCAGCAAAGTGATACAGCTCTACTAGCTTTACTGAAGCAATGCTTTCTTACTCCATCTGAGAAGCCACTTTGATGCTTTCGCCTTTTGATGTAGAGTATTTCCAAGCATGAAAGACATTCTCCTGCTGTGTTACAGAGGTGTAATGATGAATACTTACTAGAATAAATCTTGTTGGATTAGACTCTAGCTTAAAATGTGTATTTATCTTTGTGACGTGCTGACTGAAGGATTTCATGGAAACTTTCAGCTGACAGAGAGTGAGTTAAGAGGGGAGTGTTTGCTTTTGTGTGTTTATCTTCCTCTGTACTGTACAATCCGTTCATTCCGCCTCTCAGCTGGGATATATAAAATACAAGTGCAAGTACCTACTACTTAACTTGATACCAGACATTACTTTGAATGGAACTTAGACCATTTTGCTTCTCCAAGAAGGCTGAACTGCTGTTTCCTTTACATTTCCTAATATAATAATGATGCAGTTGTATAGGATGCTCTTGTTCACTCTTCCTCTTCTTTTATTCAGCGTACACAGCCTCCTTCCCCCACGTTTTGGCTGTGTATGCATCATTTAAAACTTCAGAACTAAGATTTTAACTCTAAACAGTCATTCTGGTCCAAATATTTAGGAAATAACTCCAAACAACAAAACAAACAAACAATGAACAGCAAAAAGCAAGACAACAAACCAAACTGGGGTTTAGAGAACCTTTCTTCTTCAGACTCCTTAACAACTGCAGGACAGATGGTTCCACCTTTGCTTTCATTGTCTCCCTATGATCAGACCATTCCTTTATATGCCATATGTACTTGTAGCCATAGCTCTTACTTCAGCTCACTGGAGAGCTGAAGTTTAGGGATTTCTGGTTAAGGATCTGTGTCCTTATTCTCTGTCCCACGGACTTTTTTGTCACATGACATTCCCTGTGGTCAGGAGAGTTACTATGTCAATGCTAAAATGTATTGTGCATGTATCTTCAGAGCAACTGTACTACCTGTATGCTTTTAGTGAGCTCATCAATCTCCTTCTGTGGACTGAAAGCACCTGAAAAAATTACATGGCTAGGAAGAGACTGTCACAACCAGAGAAATTCCCACCCACAGCTTCTCCCAAAGATGAATTATACATGCTGGCCATACAGAGACCATGTGCTGGACTCTGCTTTATGCCACAAATTCTTTTGAGAGAGAAAGGGGGTTTAAAATCTTTGTAGAGCACCTAATAAAGTGGATCGTGATCAAAGACTAACCTGTAACTTTCATTTATGGTGGTAGCCTGTTAAATGTATATTAATATATGTTCTCCTCCTGTACAGGTCTGTTTGTTTTCTCGTGTTTTGTTATCCCCCTCATCTAAACCAGAAAGCAGTCTGATTGAAAAGTTTGGTGTGCACAAGACTAAAGAATCTTTGTCTGTTAAACTGTAGGAGCAATGGAAATACCATATTAGAAGTGAAATGTGAGCCAGGTCACAACAGGCTGCTGCCAGGGGAAAGCAGTGTCACTTGAAATTAAAATAATTTTACCTGAACTAGTGAAGTTTCCTTTCATGTTTTTACAGTTGGCAGTAAAGTTAAGATTTCATGCAAGGAATAAACTAAACAGTTAATGATTATGTAGAAAGCGGTAGGCATCAGATTCCTGACAGCTTAATTGCTGCGCTGACAGCACTAGCTGTTTCATTGCTCTGATGGCATTTTCATCTATAAAGCTTGTTCTGAATTACAGCAATGGCTGGGACTCAGACACACCTTTTAATGCACCTGCTGGCAGGGAGGATGTGTGTAGGTGGCTCTCCCAGGCAAAGTAGACAGGCTATGTAACAGGTTAAAGCACCTGCCAGACGCTCTCAGCATTCCCTTTTGTGGAAAGGGATCAAGCCCACATTTGAAGATGTTTGAGAAAAGAACAAGCAGTAGTTGATTTAATTTTATCCAGTGCTTATTTTGCAGTTAATCAAGATTTTGATTTTTGCTTCCATATTGAATAACAGAATAAGAGATCCAAGAAGTCTCTAATCAGAAAGCAACCTGTGAAGTATATTTCTGTGGAAAAAATGGGTATCTACCATTAACAGACACTTTATCTATGCATTTGAAATTACAGTAGACTTCTTATTTCTATGCAGAGACTGCCATATATTTTGATGGTGCTACATTTGATAGTGCTGCTGCTGAATAAATGTTCAAATAGTCAAAATATTAGCTTGGGTCACTTGGGGTGTCAAAACCTGGAATGTAATGAAAAAACGGTTATAGCAGGGCTTAAGTACATATGATGAACTAATAACACAACAGCCTTTTCTTGTAACTATAATGTAAACTTTGAGTTAGTTCCATTATCTGAGTGTCTGCATGAAATAGAATGACTGGGTCTGATACCATCTAACATGGTCCCCTTGCGCAGTTCAAAGGGATGTTCTCTCTGTGTTGTGTGAATGGGTGATAGATGTTAAGATTTATCTTTTCCTTTTCTGTGGTCTTTCATGGTTCTTTGTCAGTGTTCAGGGTGAAACTCTGGTGACTGAAAGCACCAAATAGGAAATCAAGTAAGTGTGATGTAGGGACATTTTTTAGTAACCTGTCTGTAAGAACCATGCACACACTTGTTATGAAGAACTCAGGAAAGGTTTTCAGTAAGTGTAGCTGTCGAGGAAATGCCTTCATGGTCTTTCTAACCTCTCAGGCCCTACCCAGTTTACCAAATACCTCAGAATGACAGATAGAAAGAAATTACGGCCTCTAGTGTGGTTTCATTGACTGACTTTAATTTGCACAGTAGGAGATGGTCCTTATTCATGCCACTTTTAGAGGACCATTATAACTGACTGGGATCTTCTGGGTGTACTGGAGAGTACTTTTGCTTGTCTTGGAAATCATAGTTGGTCTAGCTTCTGCTCAAGGTTTCCTACCTTGTATTTCAAGTTGTTAGAAGTAGAATATGTTGAAACTGAGATGCATCTATCACACAAGCTGCCAACAATCTCAGCCTCAACCTGCCATTTTAGAATGTATAAAGTGGAAAGCATCTCCCTAGGTCAAAAACTAGACATGACTGGAAAACGCTGTGTCAGCAAAGCTGAAATTTCCCATGGATAATTCTAGCAAATAAAAGTGTCCTTCTGTTAGTCTCAACTCGAGTTAGGCCTAATTAGATTATAACTGCTGATCTAGTTTTACAATGCAGACCACATGTGTACCTAGAGGCAATACGTCACGCTGGTCACATGTTAGTCCCACAAAGCACATGTCTTATTTCATCATTGTGTTCCTATTTTGAATTATATTGATTGTTTGTCCAAAGGACAGCAAAGACACTAAGATGGCAGCCCTAGAACTATTCACTATATGTATAAACCTGGCAAAGAGGAGGATGTGGAGTGGGATCTCATAGCAGTTTAAAACTATTTGAAAATGAATTGTGACAGTGACAGAGAGAAACTCTTCTGTAGTGGCAAACAATATGAGAAGGAAAAATGGTCACAAATTGTAGTTTAGAAGGTTCAAACTGGACATAGGAAAAACTTTTTCAGCAAGAGGATATTCAGAAGCAGATTACCTAGAGAGGCTGTGATATCTCCAGCCTTGGAGGTTTTCAAGACTCTGACAAAACCACAGCCAGTCTGATCTAGCACTGATAATACTCCTGCTTTGAGCAGATTGGATGACATAACCTCCAGAGGTGCTTTCCAATTTCTGTGGTTTTATTTATTTAGCTTAACTCTCCATCTGCCTTAGTGAAGAATTTTTTCTACTGGCAGTATACCATTATTACATGTAGAAAGAATCACGTAACCAAGCTTTCAAGCTCTTTGTGAGAAAATTCCCTTGTAAAAGTGAAGAAATTGAAGTTTAAGCTTAGAGCATATTTTCTAGGGTTCACAGAATGACAGCAGTAAGCAGTGCATCCTTGGGGAACAGCTGAAGGCTGTGTGAAGATAACCTAAATGACTGTTTAAGCACCAACAGAAAACGCAGCAATCCAGACTGCCACAAAGCACAGCACCCAGTAATCTGTTAACAGCTACTGACTTCCCTGCTACACTGGGCTCAAAATCCAAGTCAGTACCAAATTCTGGATTTTACAGTCTTTTTCTGTTGAAACCCAGGATTTTCTACGCTAGTATATGAACACATCACTTGCAGCACTCATCCCTGCTAAACACAAAGGGATTAATGCAAATCTTTATTGCCATGTGGCATTTTTGTGCCTTAACATCATTTTTCCAGAAAGCAACTGAGTGATGGTTCAACACACATGCTTTAATAACTGACGTGGCACATAGTCCAGGCTGGGAGATGTCCAGTGTCTGTTCAGCTACCATGAGGTTTTTAATACCATTCTCTGAGGGATTCATGACAACTAATGCAGTAGTTATTTCCACTCTGCTCTTAGATCCCTCACGTACTTGCTCAGGCAAGCAGGACAAGGCTGTTGAGTACATAGGTTCAGTAGTACAAAATCTGTACCAGTTATCAAAGCAAACATGGAGTGGGCTTATTCTAAGTGTGTAGTAAGTGGTAACTTTACAATCTAAAATGAATAAAAAGTGACTCAAGTCCAAGAAAGTTATTAAGATACAAGGCCCAGTCAGCATCAGTCAGTAAGGACAGTTATTAAGATTCAAGGACCAGTCAGCATCAGTAAGGACAGAGCAAGATAATGGAATTTAAAATGGAAAAGTAAATAGATGTAGATGTTTCTATACTGAAGGAAAATATGGCAGTAAAAATTGCAGTCCCCGTGTGATCTGCAGGATGTCTCTGGTACTGCATAAAGGATCATTTATGTGGTTAGTTAAAATACAGATCCTGCTCTCATTAAAATTGGACTGGTAACTGGTAACAGAAGTGAGAGGCAGTCACACAGTCAATAGATTAAGTATGAAGGAAGAAGTAGAGTTTGGAGTTTGATAGTTCCAGATGAAGATGACTATTCAGGTACTTACAATCCATGTAATGAAACTCTCTTAAATTGAAGAGAACTAAAGCAAAACCACTTGAAGAAGTGGAAAGAAAACACTGGTTTAATTTTATATGATACTTAGTGTAAAGTTAAGTATCTTAACCATGGAATTACTATCAGATGAATATGAGCAAAGATAAAGATCTTAATAAGGGCAGACTGGAAACTATGGATTAAATGCTATAAGAAAGTGTGTAAAGTGTGATTCTCCTAGTTTATAGCAAGATTCCACTTCAGTCAGGGCAAGAGCCAAAGAAAATAAACAATCACATGTAGCGTATGAAGTGAAAACAGTTGAAGCATTTTACCATGACAGATTATTTGTCCAGGTGCTCTGAAGTGTTACACACTGGTTTTCATAACTGCTGACAGATAGGGGAAGGGGGAAGGTTCAGGTCTGTGTACCTGCCTTGTTATGAACGAGAAAATCCCACGGGCTGAGGCCCTGACTCAGGAAAGTACCAATGTACCGAGCTGCTCACGACAGCACTACATGATGTGCTTAATTTTAAGAATGCAATTGTAGATAATTCACTTCAGTGAGATTTAAGCACATGGCAAACACTTACATTCTATCCTAAACGTTTGAATAACTTTGAATTAGAAATTATCCCTGCTCAAACCCACTTGGGTTTTCTTTTCATGACCTCTTAGGAAAACAAAGTGTGCTTCTCTGGATGTTTAGAGCAAATGAATGTAAAAACTTTCTTTTATCCCAATGTGATTTTCATTCTGTAGTGAAACCATATTTGGTTTATGTTTGAGTTTGAGGATAAGAAAGTTTTTAGTGGCTGAAGTAATATTCTAGCTGGGGAAAGAAAAAGCAATTCGGTGAAATGAAGTAGCTAACGAGAGAGGTTTCCCATTAGTCCCAACAGAGCCCTTCCCATAAGATGTGCTATCTTTAGGTAGCCAAGTCAGGGCCTTTCTTTGTTTTGAATATTTGGGATGTGATGATTTTTTTTGGCATCAGCATCCATCCAAATAAATCTACTCTGATGCTTAATTCTGTCAGCATCTCCTTTCTCTCTTCTTTTTTGGACCAACACTTCTAGGAATATTGACATAGGCATGATATCAACTCTCTCTTTTTTCTATTGCAAACTATTTTATGCTTCAGGTTACCTCTTTATATGTGAACTGGTGTGACTGTTTTGTGGTTCACCATTGTATGCTGCAAATTACTTTAGTGAGCATGTCTGATTTTATGCATTTGTCAAAGTTTTCTTTCTAGCCTATATTCTTTACTTAAAATGACTACATTTAGATTTTACTTCCTTTTACTTAGTCCCATAAATTGGAATTGCACTTGTAGATACAAGGCTAGCTTAAATATGCATATTTGCTTGGAATTCATGGAGAAATAATTGTTAACATCATCCAGAAATCTGGTCTTCAAATGCTTTGATTTTTTTTTTCATGTGGCTGGAGTGTAAAGTTGTGGCAGGTCTTTCAACCTGTTGCCTTCTATCACTGAGAGGAAAAAAGACAGCCAAACTTGGCTCCAAGCCATTTTACTGGAAGCCTACTGATCAGCTTCAAGAACAAGAATGAAAGAGCAGTAAAAAAGTCTTTGAGAAGCCTGCTCAGATCTTCATCCTAGCTTTAACGCTGTCAGAAATTTGTTGCAACCTTGTCATGCCATTTTAGCAATTCAAACCAGCACCAATAATCAACAGTTTCAAGAAAACAAATCAATACTGAAGACTCTGATCACAATACAAACAAATACTTCCTATAAAGAACTGTATTTAGAGTCTGTTGTCCTGCAAGAAAGAGGCAGAGGCTGGAGAAGTTGGGGTTTACCATCTGCAGAACTGAAACACCAACAGATCAGTAGAGCTACTCTGTAAATTGTGGCAACTTTTTGGAACTAGTTACCAAGTGACCCAGACTAGCTAGAACAAAAGAAATCCCCAAAAGCCAAGTTGTTTTGGAATATAAATTAAAATACTTAACCTTTCAAATGAAGAAAATTCCAAATAATTAGCTAAGACAGAACAGAAATAAAAAGAACTTATAAACAAGCTCCCCTGCCCACTGTGTGGGCAGTGGCTCCTCTGGTCTCTTCCCATCACCTCTTAGCCCTGGGTGCTTGCTCAATCAACTCTCTCAGTAGTCTCACTATTTGAGCCGCAGGCTCGTGGCTCCTAGCTGTGACTGTCTCACTCCCATTTGTCTGTCATGCTCTTTCTTCTAGTCTGGAAGCTTCTGTCCCAGACCAGTCTCAATTGCTCCTCAAGGGAAGAAGCAATTTCTCACTCCCTCCACAGGATTTCTTCAGACCCAGTCTCTTATTTTTCAAAGGAAAATAACACACAAACTAAGGACAAATCAAACAGAAACTGTCTGCCACCAAAGTCCATCACTGAATAAAAAATAGATTTAAATGATTTCTCTGAAGTCACACTGAGTGTTTATGGCATAAGCAGCATTAAACCCCAAATCCTTTGACTGTTTTATGGGTATGCTTCCTCTGTGGATGATGCCTTACTCTTGCTTGGAGTGCTGGGGGATGAGAAGATTCTTTGTAAATTCTGGTTTTCTATGGAAGTCTGTAGGAATTGTTCACAAGCTCTTCCGTGGCACTCTACAGTGTACACGTATCACAAAGGAGAATACAACACTTCAGTCCAATACTGTCCCAACTCTCTTGCCATTATTCTGTACAAAATGAAAACACTCATTGTATAAACACCTTGCTTTAGTGAGAGTGAGAAATCTCATGAAGTCTGAACTTGCTTTATTAGGCAACAGAAAGGGAAGCTTATGCATGTTGTATTACAAAATGTTGTTTGTTTTGGATAAACTCACGTGGCTTGTACATTGCTGTGGGGAGAGCAGCTGCTTCTGCTGGGCTACCAGCAACAAAGAAAAGCAAAACCTCTATAGTATTAAAGTTACTAATTTGTCCTCTGATGCCAGTGAGTGCCCAGCTGATTCAGGCAGGACCTGTCCTCAGAAGAATCAACATCATTCACAACTGAGAAAGAAACAATCATCTGCTTTATTACCAAAATACTGGGAGAGGAAGTAGGGCTAGAGAGGCAAGAGGCTTGCTCAGCTGTGCTCAGTGGTAGAAGCAGGCATAAACCTACATCTCTTCCCAAATTCCACATTGGTATGTGATCTCCTAGGTTGCATCCATTCTTCCTAAACCAGTGTTGTTTATAGAAAAACTATGACAAGAAGATGGACATTTTGTAGTTAGCTCTAATCTGGAATCCCTCTGTGTGTTTCAGATTTAAAAGTGCTTAAGCTCCTAAGCAGACTGTCACAATTATAAAGTTACTGAGATGTCCCATTCCTGTTTCAATACAGATGTCCCTTCCTATGACTTCCTGAACCAAGGCAGAGCCCTGATCTGATTCTTTTACAGAGCCCTGATCCCTGATGAGGTGTAACGAAGTGAGACACCTTTCTTAGTTAGAGCAGTCTGTTGGTCACAGTAGCAGTTCAGTTCTTAAGTAATTGCATTTTTTATGACAAACTTTTTTGAGCAGTCAGATTCTGTAAGCCAGGCTATTAAACCCCTGCTATGGAAATAATTAAATGCACAATTTATCACTTTTCTTTCATCTTCTAGTTTTTTATAATTAAAAAAAAAAAAAAAAAGAATGCTGAGTCCTGTAGTCTCTGATAAGATGTGTAAAACTCTTCCCATGAGACTACAAGCAACATATGAGCTGCCTACATCTCACCACTTCCTTTTCACTCTCTCTTTTACTATCCCAGTAGGAACAGAAATCCAGCCCTATCAGTGGGAACAGCTATATGTTTGCCATTCCATTGCCAGTTTGATCCAAGGCACTTTTACTTTGCCTCGATAAAATACACAGCATTTAAATCTATATTTAGTTTCTTAAAAAGGAGAAGCCTAGTCACAAATCCCATGTTTAGCAGATGCTTTGACATGCACATTCTAACCCAGTGATGAGCAAGCTTTTTCTGTATTCATCAGAAGCCAAACTGGTTACCCTGCTGTGATTCTCTTGATGAAACTACTGGACATCATGGGATCACATGATGTTATGTGACCAAAAATTACAGGAACTGTAATTCATCAGCAAGGTGAGGACAGCTTTCAGGGAGATACCACAACATCCTGTCACTTTGGAAACTCTAGCTACATAGTTGGGAAGCTACAACTTGCTTAACTTCTGGTTTTAATTTTGTCTCCCATATGTGTGGTTCCAGCTGTAGAGGGCTAGCACGCAAACCTTCTGCAGTCCTACAGTAATGTAGGAGACTTTGATTTTGAGGTATGTAATAGCAACCTGTGGCTTCACACCATAGAAACAGTGGACACTTCCCATTTGCAGTGAATTAACTTTCTTTCTGAATATGAAGGCGAAAACAATCTTAACAGCACATTCAATGTAAGGTTTCCTCTCACAATTTGACACATGGAAAATACAAAGTTGGAAAAGATCACAGTATCACAGTATGACCAAGGTTGGAAGAGACCTCGAAGATCATCGAGTCCAACCTGTAACCACAGACCTCATGACTAGACCATGGCACCAAGTGCCACATCCAGTCCCCTCTTGAACAACTCCAGGGACGGCGACTCCACCACCTCCCCGGGCAGCACATTCCAATGGCGAATCACTCTCTCGGTGAAGAACTTTCTCCTCACCTCGAGCCTAAACTTCCCCTGGCGCAGCTTGAGACTGTGTCCCCTTGTTCTGGTGCTGGTTGCTAGGGAGAAGAGGCCAACCACTTCCTGGCTACAACCACCTTTCAGGTAGTTGTAGAGAGCAATGAGGTCGCCCCTGAGCCTCCTCTTCTCCAGGCTAAACAACCTCAGCTCCCTCAGCCTCTCCTCATAGGGCCTGTGCTCAAGGCCTCTCCCCAGCCTTGTTGCCCTTCTCTGGACACGTTCAAGTGTCTCGATGTCCTTCTTAAACTGAGGGGTCCAGAACTGGACACAGGACTCAAGGTGCGGCCTAACCAAAGAAGAGTACAGGGGCACAATGACCTCCCTGCTCCTGCTGGCCACACCATTCCTAATGCAGGCCAGGATGCCATTGGCCTTCTTGGCCACCTGGGCACACTGCTGGCTCATGTTCAGGCAGCTGTCGATCAGCACCCCCAGGTCCCTCTCTGTCCGGCCACTCTCCAGCCACTCCGACCCCAGCCTGTAGCTCTGCATGGGGTTGTTGTGGCCAAAGTGCAGCACCCGGCACTTGGACTTGTTGAATGCTATCCCATTGGACTCCGCCCATCTGTCCAGTTGGTCGAGGTCCCTCTGCAGAGCCCTTCTGCCCTCTAACTAACCAACATCTGCTCCTAACTTGGTGTCAGCTGCAAAAAAAAAAAAAAAAAAAAAAAAAAAAAAGATATACTGTGATGTTTCAATAAGCTGAAATAAAATACACCACCAGCAATGTGAAGGTGAATGGTTGTTTTATGTGAAAAGTTAGAGTTATCCAGTATATTAATTCTGTAATCAAATCTAATCCCAATGGATTAAGGACAGCCAAGTTGCTAAAATAAGACTCCTAATAAGAAACGTAGGCCAAATGAATCATGGCCTGTACTAGAAGAGTGGTGAATCATGCTCAGTGACAGAAGATAGTCACAAAAAGGTTTGTCACTATCTTTCTTAATGAAAAATAATCTCAAAATGGAACTATCTTCACCCAAATAAACATTACACATAAAATTTGGCAACTGTGATACAAAGCTCTCTGGATACACTGTGTTTAAGAGTAACCTCTGAACAATAATGTTTGACATAGGAAATATCCTCCAGGGCCAGTCCAATAGTGTGTCTTTGTCAATGGATCAAGAAGATGCCTTTAGAGGAAGCCAGGAGCCTGGCCCTTTTCTGAAGTCCATTTCCCTGATTTTCCCATGGCATCTAGAATGGTTCTATTAGGGAGAGTTGAGTGTGCATCTACCCTGAAGGCAGTGATGACTCAACTGGGTGATGCAGAACTTGGTGGTGACTGTAGCAACAGAACTTTCTAAATGCCCCATTTGTGTTTTCAGTTGTTCTTTGCATGGATCCTGACTGTATATGGCGCCAGAAAACCTTCTGGAAAATGCTCACTAGAAATAATTGGGTATGCTATGTGAGATGGATAACATCAAAGCTCATCAGTAACTCTCTGGTCAGTTATCCAGAGTTAAGTTATTAGTGCAGCACAACTCTGGCATACAAAGAGTTAAGGCACTTAAGAACAAAGCCCTTCCATCTTACTAGTGCTCATATTATGAATGTAGAAACACCTGCCCCTCCTTTTTCCTAGTGCGGTATAATCAGACTTTGTTTATGGACAAATAAAGGGCTTCATTGTAAAGACTGATAGGCTCTAATTGGGAAAAATCTGGCAGAGATTACTTGTCAGTTTTATGGAATAATGCTGCTTGTCATGTCTTTACCTCCAGGAACTGGAGAGAAGCCAAGGGAGGTTGGTCTCCTCTAGCTTTTCATGAAGAGCTTCTTTTCATTGCACACCAAAAAAAAAACCTGAGAAGAAACAAAAAGTAAGCCCCCCAAACAGTGTAATTTAACAGACAGGATCAGGAGCGGCCAAAGAGCCAGGTTGCCACCTTAAGTTACACAGTTGTTCATGCTTTACAAAGCCATTGTACCTCCAGAAAACTGAAAATTATTCCATGTTACTAATGCTGTTATTTAAACACGATGCCTTGTTCTGATGCCTGCTTACACAGCGCAGCATGCAAAAATCCTGAAGGCAGATTAAAAAGGCAAAACCAATCCAGTAGCCGGTAAACAAATTTTGGAAGCTAAATTCATCTCAGAGGAAGGATTTTAGAAGTTACTTGGCCACCCTGTGTAGCTGTTTGCAAAGGAAGGCATGCAGTAGTTAGGGCATTTCAGTTTTATGGACAAAGACGTGCCAAGATTTCATGCTTGAAGGAAAAGCAAAAAAAAAATATATATTTCTGAAATGCAAACCACACAACTTGCCAGCAGTGAAGGCAGTTAAACACTGGGCTGTTATCAGGGCCAACAACGGCTTCACCAGGTTCTGAACATTTCTAATGAGATCAGATATCTTTCAAGAACACATGTTAGTTTAGGCTTAAGAGTTACATCCTCTGTATTCAGGTCAAATTAGAGAATCATAATATTCCCTTCTGGCTTTTCCAGCATTTGGACCTATCAACTTCAGAGAAATTTCTTTTGGTCTAGAGGCTAATGTGCTGGGAAGCTCAGGATGTCCCTTTGCCTTCTATAGCTAAAGGAGAAATTGATTTTGTTGCATGGACCCATGATGGGACAGGAGTTTGGTGTAAATGGCCAGCAGGAGCAGGGAGGTCATTCTCCCCCTGTACACTGCACTGGTTAGGCCACACCTTGAGTCCTCCATCCAGTTGTGGGCCCCTCAGTTTAGGAAGGATGTTGACTTGCGGGAACATGTCCAGAGAAGGGCAACAACATTGGTGAGGGGTTTGGAACACAAGCCATATGAGGAGAGACTTAGGGAGCTGGGGTTGCTTAGCCTGGAGAAGAGGAGGCTCAGGGGTGTCCTTATTGCTCTCTACAACTACCTGAAGGGAGGTTGTAGCCAGGAGGGGGTTGGTCTCTTATCCCAGGCAACCAGCACCAGAACAAGAGGACACAGTCTCAAGCTGTGCCAGGGGAGGTTTAGGCTGGATGTTAGGAAGAAGTCCTATACAGAGAGAGTGATTGCCCATTGGAATGGGCTTCCTGGGGAGGTGGTGGAGTCACCATCACTGGAGGTGTTCAGGAGGAGACTTGATAGGGTGCTTGGTTGCATGGTTTAGTTGATTAGGTGGTGTTGGGTGATAGGTTGGACACGATGATCTTGAAGGTCTCTTCCAACCTGGTTTTATTTTGTTCTATTTTTTTATTCTATTCTATTCTAATGTGGTCAGAAATGGTCTCTTGGCATTTTTTCCTGTTTAGTAACTCCTGCATATGAAGATGGGAATAAAACCATATAAATAGGTTATTGTCTAATTGCATTTGTTCTTTTCAGGTGAAATGATTTAGTGTGTGTGTTGTTTAGAGTATGTCTTGACCTCTACTCCATCCTAGCATGAGGTAAAATATACATGCTTTTACCCAGCCTTTCACAGGCAGAGGGAACATATCTTTACATACATTCTTCACATCCCTATCTTTTCTTTTATCAGTCAATGTCATTGTAGTGGAATGTAGAATCTGCTATTTCTCAACTATTTTGGAGAAGGATAGACTAAAACACTAAGTCTCTCTCTAAAATGCTATGTCTGTCTTTTTTACAGAGGACAAAAGGAGATTCTGGTCATATTATGTATGATTCATATTTTCCTAATTGTTCCAAATACTCTGTCTCTCTAACAACTTCTCTCTTCCATGAAGTTTTGAATCTGAGACTTCTGTACTTTCAGGCTACACACTGGGGAAGCACAGACATGCTCTGTGGTGTGTATGGCACTGTGCCTTGTTTCATATGTGATTTCCAGTTTTTGTATAGCTATGTCACTTTGTCCATGCAAGGAATCAGAATTATTTGTGTGTATGCTTAGCTGTGTTTATGACCACTGCCTACATTCTTACATGCTCACTGACCTCACATTTCATACCATGGCAGCCTCTGCTTTTTCAGATTTTTGTGCTGTCTATTGCAGAATTCTTTTCTCAGCAAAACTTATGAATATTTTGCACAGACTCAAGTCTTCAAGGATTAGTGGGAGAGATGCTACCCAAAACTCATCTTCACTCTTGGAGCGCTCTTCTTGCTCCATAAAGTACACAGCCTTGCCCAAAGTTCTTCCACAATCTAGTAAAGAGGTTTTCAGAAGTAGATGCTGGGGTGAATTGCCAGGCAAACAACAGCCTGATGCTGCCAATTTTGTATCATTGGACATTTTGTAACAGCAGTGAGGAGTGAGAGCTGGAAAGCTATGCAGGGTGTACCACAGTCATAGGAATGGATTTATCATTCTGTTGGTAGTTAGTGCCCCTGGCAGCACCTCTTTATGTCGTGTGCCACAAACAAATGCAGAAAAGAGACAGTTTGTGTCTTGAAGGCTTCAAAATATGACAAAAAAGAAGGCACAACATATTTGCCAGACATTCTTCTGTGTCATATCCGTGAGAAGATTGTAGGTCCAGAACTAATGAAAAAATGGGAAAAGAAGGGATGAAAACAAAAGACAAGGAAAGGACAGGAGAGGGCAGTGGTGGCATTTTCCCTAAGAACGTTGATCCTGAGATCGAGTTGGAGTCAAACGCTGTAACCAAATTGGCAAACTGAAAATATCAGTGATTGCAGTGTTGATGAGAAGCTGCTCCAAAGAAATAACCATGATAAGAACTGTGAGTAGTGGTGTTTCTTAAGTATCTACCTGCTCCTGTCCCAGCCGATTCTGTGGTTTGTACTCACTAAGCAAACCATCTGTGCTTCTAAAATTACAGGTGATTAATAACAGTCATTGCCTACAGGACAGGATAACCTGACACCCTTATAGAATACTGTAGAAAAGACTCTTTAGTTTCTTCTTCCTTGAAGAAGGTAAGAAGGGGAGGGAATTGTAAAGTGAAAGAAGGGCTAGAAATTGTTACTGGTGTGGAGTTGAAGTCAGAATGAATTTGGAATAACAAAGCTGGTACTGGAATCACTGTTACTGGAATAATGGCAGTGCAGTTGGGTAGGGGTTGTTTTGCTCTTCATGGTCAGCTTGGCTGTGTGCCAAAAATTGATGTTTATATTTTTGAATCCAGATTTTAGAGAGGCCTCAATCAATCAGTCAATCAATCCTGTGTAGATTGTGTGCACTATTGTTTGCAAATAATAGAAATGGGGGGGAGGGGGGCGTGGAATAAAAGGAAGTGACTGTGTGTTATATTGGAAAATGCATCTTTGTGCACAGGAGAGAATACAGAGAGAAAACTGCAGCCAGGAGAACTCCCCTATCACATCTCAGACATCTCCTGAGACACCATGGGATGAACTTTATGGTGGCCTTTTCTGATCAGGTTCTAGCTGCCAGGAGTTGAGTCTATTTCCAGTGGTGAAGAATCACAGATGCAAACACTTCTGTACTTTTGAGTCGATGTTTGTATGCCAGGAACAGAGAGAGGCTCTAATGAAGATGGCTGTGCTAGTACTGGACAAATACTGGATAAGAAAAAGTCCCTGTCTCAAGAGCTTACAGTTCAAAGGAGGAAGAACAAACATATGTTAGAACAAACATATGTCAGCCTTCCAAAGGAGATGACACAAGTTAGATTCTCAAAACAGGCAAAAGGTTTTTTGCTGCTGTCTATAAAAAAGCATAAGAAAAACCAGATAACTAATCCCAGCAGAGGGAGACTGGAGAGGGGGAACTGAGGGAATGAAGAACATTCCAGCCAATTTGTTGATGACTAACATACTTCAGAACAACAGGCTGCTTTTTAAACTCGGAGAGTGACTTGCTGAGTGGTTATTCACTGTTCACTCCCTGGTCTTGATAAGAGCTCCCAAAGGACATTCAGTTCTTTCCAGCTTCTCCCGCATAGGTTTATCTGTGAACATCAGTACAAAGCAAAGGGGAAAGAGGCCAAGCAGGTTTGTTTAATCTCTGCTGTGACTAATAATGATGTGCTAGGCTAGCTGCTCTTTAACACAGCTTGATATTACTAATGACTGTCTTTTTGCAGCATCTTCCTATGGGATTCCATGTCAATAATTATTGTAGGAAAAACAATGATTTTAAGAGCAAGACTCAAATTAAATTTATTTCTACCAATCTGGGAAATCAAGAAGTCTGTGTGAACATCACAGTGACTATCACAGAAACTTTGGCTCAGGAGTTGTGGAGGCCATGCAGGAATGCACTCTCTTTGGCAATCATAGAACTGAAAAGGCCTATTCTGGCATGACTGCCTTGGCAGGGATCTTTTCTGTTCAGTTTGATTGGAGCTGGCCTGCTGTGAGCAAGGAGGTTAGCCTAGCAAACATCCTGAGGTCTCTTCTAAATTATTGTACAATTCTACAAATCATATTTTTATACTGTTTGCATTATTGTAGTTTTGTATTTTATATTAGTTGTTTATTACTATTACCATATGTGTGCATCTTTACAGAATCATAGAGTAGTAGGGGTTGAAAGAGACCTCTGGACATTATCCAGTCCAAACCCCACTGCCAGAGCCAGTTCACCTAGAACAGGTTGCACAGAATGGCATCCAGATAGGTTTTGAATGATTCTAGAGATGGAGAATCCACCACCTCTCTGGGCAGCCCGTTCCAGTGCTCTACCACCTTCAAAGTAAAGAAGTTCCTTCTCATGTTTAGGTGGAACTTTCTGTGTTTGAGTTTGTGCTCATTATCCCTCACCCTGTCACAGGGCAGCACTGAAAAAAGACTGGCCCCACCCTCCTGACACCCATCCTTAAAGTATTTATAAGCATTGATAAGATCCCTCCTCAGTCTCCTCTAGGCTAAAAAGACCCAAGTCATAGAATCATAGTCCCCTAACTCATCTTTGCTTTATCTTCTCAAGCAGTTCCCTGTCCTTGAACTTTGGACCTTGGAACTAGGCACAGTACTCCAGATGAGACCTTACCAGGGCAGAGTAGAGGGGAAGGAGAACCTCCCTTGACGTGTGGCCACACTCTTATTGATGTACCATTTAGGGTCTGAAGAGGTAATTTAAACTGTATTGATGGTGTCACTTTTCTGGAATTTAAAGATTCCAAAGGTCTTGTCAATGCTAATAAGAGAGCCTCATCATTGATCAGTATCAACGCCTATTGACTTATGCTTACTCCCAATGCTTGTGGAGGATGGGCATTGTATTCCACATGAAATGTGGTGTTTTGGTCTGCAGCACTACTACATTAGAAGTAATGAAGATATGGATCTATTTTTAGGCCTGACCTGGTATGAACTGAGTCAAAATAGGTGGAAACAGAATGATGAAGGATCATGCAAGAAGTTAGTGACTGAGAGATTGAGGAGGTGGCCAAGTATTTAATGTCTTGGCCCCTGGACTGCAGCACAATCTCTTCTCTTCCTCTTTGGTCTCAGAAATAAAAACATTATTGGAACTGAAATGAAAGTGAAATGCCTGTCTTGCTATGCTAAAGCAGCTGGGGAAAAAGGGAAACCTTCAGAAATACTGGCCCATGAAGAACTGCTTGGGATGCTGACTCAAGCACTTTCTCAGAAGCATGTTGTACAATTGTTTTTGTTGCCTTACCAGTTTTATTGTTAAGCTAGTGTTTTGATCTCTGCTGCTCCCATTTTGTCAGTGCTAGAAGCAGGTTGTTGAATTGGTTTGGAGCCTTCTAATTTTCATCCTTAGTTTGTTAGTAATCAGCTCATGCCTATTTGCCTTTATACCAGCAATAATATTGAGCTTAATCTGAGCTTTTCTTTCCTTTCCTGTTTTCCTCTTCATATATTTATAGGCACAAATTAAATTCTTTTTCACTCTTCATTTTGAAAAGTTACTGACTTTTTATCTTCTATCACTCTTTTGCTAAAGGAAAATTCATCTTTCTTATTTCTACAGAAGACCTGAGAGGCTAGAATTACATTCCCCCATTGTTAGTTAGTGGTAAATAATACATATATGTAGTACAGCAGAAAGAAACAAAATGTTCTACAAAATGAGGCCTACTGACTCTCATCCCATCAAACAGGCTAGTGCATGGTGTTTTACAAGTTGGAACAGAAAAACATGAATGTGTCCAACTACTTTAAAGCCTTACCATGAGCTAGACTGCATCAGGCTCACAAAGGACAGGAAGCAGTGGCACAACCATTCTCTCCAGCATTGCCAGAATGGTTGTCTTTGTGCTCAGCTTCCACAAAATTTGTCCTGTGATACCTTGCTGGGGGCTGGGGCCTGTTTTGTCAATCAGGATCTGACAACTGCCACTGGAGCCTATCCACATGCCAAGGAAGGTGATGTTGCAGGATCATGTTTTCCATATTTTATATTTTATTATTTTTCTGAAAGGTGAGCCCTTCCAGCCATATGAGAATTACCAATTTCCATCTTAGTAGAGACAGCTTTGAATATATGAACCATTAAAGCTCAAAGATCAGCAAGGAGATAAAATTAGCCCTGCTTTTTCCATGTTTAAACTTTCAACTGGTTAAGCCAATGTGAACCAAACAGGTGAGGCTGGCTATACCAGTAGTGCCATGCAGTGGTGACAGGAGAGCCTGTCCTTCATTGCATCATCACCAGATGTGGAGCAAAGAGCCTGTCTCAAACAGAACTGTAGTGCTCACAGACTGAGAAGCACTGACCCACATTTCTTGTCAGATAAGTTGATCAGAGTGTATGTGGGCTTGGTGTGACAGCAGCAGCAGTTTGTGCTGGTCAGGCTATAAATGGAATTTAGCTCTTAATAGAGTTACTTTAAATCTGTAGAGTTTGGACAAGCGTATACTCTCTCTGTT
Organism: Picus viridis; assembly: GCA_033816785.1. NCBI lineage: Eukaryota > Metazoa > Chordata > Aves > Piciformes > Picidae > Picus > Picus viridis. The sequence continues at coordinate 8,043,186 of CM066599.1, read as the reverse complement.
AAAAAATGTAATCATTGCCTTTTAACTTGCTTTGATGTTGTATGGATTTGTCTTTTCTCTACTTGACTACCTAGCAGTAATTTATACTCTCTGCTTAGATTAGTACTCAGTTGATGAGATTTGTTCTGCTGTTTCAGTCTGTGTTATGTTTTTCATTGGCTGTCTATTCTTTCAGTCAGTGCTCAGAGAGAACCTGCCTGTTCAGCATAAATGCGATTTGATTAATAGCGATTAATAAATCAGGTATTTGATTATTTTGGTCTGAGTTCAAACTCTTGTTCACTTCCAGCAGTGGGAGGGCTAGTTCAGCCAAAAAAAAAAAAATCCATGCCTAGATTTTTGCTTTCGGGAAGTTCAGGGGTTTGAGATCCAAAATTAGGTTTTCAGTTAGTGCCAGGAGGGAATCAGCCACTAGATTAAGAATTTGGATGCTTTCCCTCATGAAAATTTTTGGGAGTTGTATGTCAGGTCCAGGATTTCAGATCTATTCCCAGTGTAAGTGCAGAACTAAATCCATGCCTCGTCTCATTCCAGAGATAGAAAGGGGAAAAAAAGGAAAAAACAAAAAGGAGGAGGGAGTGGAAGAGAAAAGGAAAAAAAAGAAGTGGGAAACAAAACCTGAGCTTCTGGAAAAGTGAAGAAGGTAGCACGTCACATGGGTAAATGGGGCAGTAAACTCAAGGGCACAGGGAAAGGAGTTGACAGATCAGATAAGAAATGTTGATTTTTCTAAAAGCTTCTATTTTTCATTGTTCTGATGGCTCTCCCATGCAGTTTAGGGTCAAGTGGTTATGTTTAAGCTAGCCATTGAATCATACAAGATGCTTGATTATGAAATATGGGAATATTTCACTGGCAAGGGAAAATCTTCCCCCTGAGTGACTGCCTGGAAACGAACTACAGGGAAGGGGTTAATGGTTGTTCAGTTTACAGCTGGGAATCACTGGTATCCAGGAAACAACGGAGAATGCACAAACCAAGAGACCAGCTGGAGCCTGCTGGAATCCCATTCATTTTGGCAGAGGTATCTGTGGTCTCCAATTCTGACATCACTGCCTTTTGCGTCACAGAGGAATGCCTTAACCACTTCTCCCTTTCTATTTTTTTCCTGTCTCTCTTATTTCTGTGACTGACTCAGATTGGCAAAGCAGTGACAAGAGGCAGTTTACAAACACTCCAAATCTCCTGTAGCTTGTGATTCCACCAAAGATGTTAGATGAAAGATTTTTGATGTGCAGGAGAAGCCATACTCAGGAAGTGGAGACTGGATGTGAATTACTTCTGTTTCCAGTCTTATGTAGCACATTGCATTTATAGAGAATGGTCTGTCTGAGTGGACCCCAAAGAGAACATACTCTTGCTTCAGATACTCTAGAGTATGTCAGAAGAGCTGGAAACCTACTCTGGTCGCAGGGTTCCTGAGTTACCTGCTCAGTGGGTTGTATCTTTCCTGCCCATACAAGAAAAACAATTTGAATATAGGCCAAGTCCATGCTGTGGTTCTGCTCTGTAGGAAGTTCTTCTGAGACCCAAATACCTGTGAGCACAAATGAGAGATCATATGCCATTTGAAGACAGACCATCCTGCTTCTACATACTCAACTCTTTGTGCTTCATTTTGCCTAGCTATAATCTGTGGATAAAACTCCTTCAGATATTCTACTTTTCTCTTCTCTGGAATATCCTTTTACACCCTAAGCAAAGCTGCCTGGTATTCTCCTGCCTGTGTGCATGAAATGTCATTCATGGTCTCCAGTCATTCGTTGACTTGCAGATCCTGCTAGCATAGAAATAATAATAAAACTTGGTTTTTTCCTCTTTAAACCTGCAAGAACACCAAATTCCACTGTTACTTTTTGAGTTTAGTTTAATTGATTAAACATGATCAAGTAGTATGATGTAGCTGAAGATGCACACAACTGATACTAGGAATGCTCAGAAGCTGCATTTTTAATCATGCAATTGCAGACCCCACTACCTGGTGGAAGCCTGTGCCCCATCCCTATTTTCCTGTGGAAAGGCCTGGCATGGCTGTTGGGTGTGTTCTGTATGGAAGACAGAATCACAGGATGATAGGGGTTGGAAGGGACCTCCGGAGATCATTTGTCCAACCCCACTGCTAAAGCAGGTTCAGCTAGAGCAGGCTGCACGGGATGGTGTCCAGACAGGTTTTGAATGACTCCAGAGACGGAGAGTCCATTACCTCTCTGGGCAGCCTGTTCCAGTGCTCTACCATTCAAAGCAAAGAAATTCCTCCTCATGTTTAGATGCAACTTCCTATGTTCAAGTTTGTGCCCAGCATTTTGTTTGAGAAAGATTGTGACCTCAAAGAGCTAGGTTAAGTGAAATACATTGTGTTTAAGTATTTCAGGACTCTTCTCAAGTTTGTTCATGTCTGGTATTTGTCCTCAGCAGCTGATCTGCAACTTCACTGCTCTGTAAGCAAACACTGATTGTTCTGTTATTCTTCTTCTCATGATTAACATTCTGAGCCTCAATGTTCAGCCTTAATATAAAGTGCAGTACAGAACCATCATCACAAAGGAATCACTGTGGTAATCCTGAGAAAATGCATATGTGTGACTGATGTACCAGGGAAATGGAAAAAAAAAGAATTGCTCTTGTAGAATTTGGAAGTAGACACTGTTAAAAGACTGATTTATATCTCTGTTCTAGAAAATATTACCTAGGAAATGAATCCTGAATAGCTATATGAAAGTTTTTCACTACTTAATCTTACTTTTTCAGAAAGTGTTCTAAGTAATTTTTTTAATTGCCTTCTCTCCTCTATGTGTTTACACAAATATTTATCTTGCTGGAAGCAGATCTGCACTCACACCCATAGCCAGGTTTTCAGACCCTGAAGGGATTTCTACACCTGGAAGATTCCTGGTTGTCTATATATGTAAGGATGTACCTGTCCGTGTGAACTGAGTTCAAACTTGAGATCTGCCTGACAGTGGTCTGTGGTCTGTGCAGGGGTATCTCTGGCTGGAATTGGTACTTCCAGTGTCTCTAACTCAAAAGGCTCATACCTTTTCTTTGCTAAGTGAGAGGAACATGTGCTCAGCCCACAGGCAGTGCCTAATCAGCCAACAGATGTCTTGTCCTGTTCAGATGTCAGAGGAGCCAGCACCTCTGTGTGCACAAGGGAGAAAAGCGAAAGACATCCTCCTTCAGTGCTTGTGCAGCCCTCTGCTACATCACACTTATGGAGAGATTGGAGCAATCCAGGCTAGTCTGCATTTTGCTTCCATAGGGTTGTTACTGATCCTAATGTGAGATTGTAAGGGTGGAAAAGAGAACAGGATTAAACATGCAAGCACCACCCTTGCCAGGACTGTAGTAACACAGCTACTGTGAAGCTGTGGCATACAAGTCTCACAGACAGCCTATGGAGTTGTCATGAAACTGTCTCTAGAAGTCTTCACCATATTTATTGTGGTGGATTCATTGGCATTGTTAAATTTCCATGTGGCGTAGCAGAATAATTCTCATTTTCAGGAATGCTGAGCTTTAACATTGCCACTAGTTTTCCTGAAATCCTGATGAGTGTTCAGCACAGCAGTGTGACCTCTTAGAATAGAACAGAACAGAATAGAATAGAATAGAATAGAATAGAATAGAATAGAATAGAATAGAATAGAATAGAATAGACCAGGTTGGAAGAGACCTTCAAGATCATCGTGTCCAACCTATCATCCAACACCACCTAATCAACTAAACCATGCAACCAAGCACCCTTATGTAGGTACACAGCATCTGAAAACACCCACTTTCATTTTGAAACAGATGCATTTGTGTGGACTTCTTTCTTAAGAGGCTATGGGGTTTTTTGCTGTCAATTGGAGGTTTTCAGTAGCCTTGGGAATTAGACTCAGAAGCTCAGGGTTTAGCTCGTTACAAGGGTTTAGCTTTGCAGAATGCTTTGGTAATCTGGACTGGGTGACTGCTTTACATCTCACACTGCTGTATTTAAGGCAGTGGACCTGTGTCTGTTTCCATTTGTGGTGCTTTTTTTTTTTTTTTCACTGGCAGAAGTAAGGCTTCTTAGCAGACAGAGCAAAAGCCAGAGAGGTAAATAACTCTTCCATGGAGCATGCAATGCTTTTGGTTTATGTCTGTCACACATGCTGCTGATCTGTAAATGGAGCTTCTAGGCAACACAAATAAACAGGACAGTTCACAATAATATGCTGGGCTTGGATCCGCACTCACAGATGTTGCTGTCTTCCAGGCATTATCATTGGGATGAGTACAATCAGTTTAGTAGCTGGACTTGGATTAAACACAAAGAGCTGGAGCAGTCTGGAGAGCTGAGTTACACACTGCTGGGAAGTGCAGGCTGAGCTTTGACTACGCTAGACTTGTTAAAGCAACCAGAGCAAACACCTGGCATCATTTAACAATTTGACTAAAAATATGGTTTTTCATATTAATAGTCAGGAGGAATGTTCCTCTGACCTCTCCTGGGTGTGGTATGAGGAAAGCCACAGCCATTGGAAGAATGTCATTAACGTCAATCAGTCAATGATCAAAACCCAGCCCCACCCACCCTGTTATGGTGTGAATGTGTCACACAGACACTGACAACAACTAGTGCACGAGATTTCTGCATCAGTCTTATTTCAGCCCTGTATGTTTATTTTCCCCCTTGATCATCTTTTCACCACCCGTTTTATAATCAGGTCTTAGACTGGTCAGGCTAGGGTCATTCCAGCACTGGGAGTCACTTTGAGACCCTTTGTGCGTTCCAGTTATGTCCTCCTTATCTTCCCATTTCTGATTTTACAGATCCTCTCTTCATTAGAGACATTAGAGTCTCAAAGCTGTATTCTGAAAACTAGCTTCCATTTTAATCAACAGTATGACCAGGATGTCTTGCAGATACTATACAGTGTGTTTGGCTGTCATTGTGCACAGCCCACTGAGTAGGAGATCTGGCATCCAAGGAACTGTCTGTGCATGTCCTTAAATCTGCTAATGATATGCTTTACTTAAGTCTTTAGTACAGCATATGAAGTTTTATACCAATTAGGATGCCATCTCCAGATGAATGCAGCACCCACCAAAGTCTAAGGCAGGAGTGTTGTTCCTCATCTGCTCTATTTCCCTTGCCTTGTTTATTTTAAATGATAGTCCAACTAAAGGTGAGTTTCGGTCTTGTACTTACTTGTCTTGAACTTTGGTCTTGTATACTTACTACTTGAAATTACAGTATATGAGCTGCCGTAACAAACCAATCCAAAATGTTAAATATTCAAAATGGGATGCAAATAAACCATATGTATAAAATTAGTCTGATTTTGTACCAAGTCTGGATGCAGATGCTGTTTGAAAATTGGTTGTGTTGTATTACCTTCTTCAGTCTCCATGTGCAGTGTCATAGTATCATCATAGTATCAGTCAGGGTTGGAAGGGACCACAAGGATCATCCAGTTCCAACCCCCCTGCCATGGGCAGGGACACCCCACACTACATCAGGCTGGCCAGAGCCTCATCCAGCCTGGTCTTAAACACCTCCAGGGACGGGGCCTCAACCACCCCCTGGACAACCCATTCCAGGGTTTCACGACTCTCATGGTGAAGAACTTCCTCCTCATGTCCAGTCTGAATCTCCCCACCTCCATTCCATTCCATTCCATTCCAAGGCTCTTGTAGGCCTTCTTGTAGTACTCATTTTGCATCTTTGCCTTTTCTTGTCATCACCGTTTATACATTTATTTAGGATTAGAAGAGGAAATAAAGGTCTGAAAGGCTGTCAGAAGATAAAAAACAGCACACAAGCAATTTGCCTAAAGTCATGTGGCAGGTCAATGGTTGTTTTTAAATCAAGTAAATAAATGTCCATTGTATTGCACTGGCATCAAAATAATGTAAAAGATCATCCTAACTTAACACAGCAAGAGTACAGCCTACGTCACAGAGTCTGTGTGCAGGAGCTGCTGATGGTTTTACAAAGTTAGTCTTAAGGGAATATTTTGCAGTCAGCTGATGGCTGAAGGCTCAGGCCCACCACAGCTTCCTGTCTCCCTCTCCAGTGGCAAGAATCAATGTCTGTTGCATCTGTAAAGTCACATGGGGTTTGGATTATTCTCTACATTTTCCTTTAATTATGTCCACTTTTTTGCTTCTTAAGAGACTCTTAAAATTTTCAAATATAATAAGAAATAATAATAAGCAATTAAAAAGCTGTGGGTATTAAGTGGGTAATAACAGACTCAAACAAAAGTCAGGGATTATCCTGGGAAATGACGTTGATGGATCCTGGAGCACTCAGTTCTGTGAGGCAATCTGAGGTTTTGGCTATGCTTAAAAATGAGGCAGCATAACTTTACAAGGAAAAGCTTTGACAGAAACCACCAAAGTAGATTTTCTGCAATGTGGAGGTAAAGGAGCTGTTGTATCTCCATTCCCCTCTCTGGCACGCCTCACTATATTGCTTGTGCTCTTTGACACATTGGACCCTATTCGTACCAAGGCCTTCGCATTCTCTGTGTTAGCCAAGACAGTCCTGTGGCAGCAGCTAGGGTGTAGACATGGTGATACAAGCAAAAAAAAAAAAAAAAAATTCCCCCATCTACTCTATTTCCCTTGTAAAGTTAATACAAACCATATGAGTAAAAGCTCTTTTTGGTGTTCTAACTCCACCAGGACAATCAAATAGTATTCATATACCCTATAGTGTGCACTGAAGAAAAGGGCTAAGAGTATTTGGATGGAAAGCTTTGTCAGGCACAACACAAACATGCTGAGATGAATCTATATTTAGTATCTATGATTAGTAGTATAAGTAGAATCTATAATTAGTAGCATCCAAGAAATTTTGATGCACACTGTGCTCCCCAGCTGTATGTTTGCAAGCAAGGTATAACTGCCTGCTCAAAGAGTTGCAGCTGGAGAATGTGTTTGTACAGAGAGTAATTCACAGATTCACAGATTGCATCAGGTTGGAAGGGACCTTCAAAGGTCATTTTGTCCAACCCCCCTGCAGTCAGCAGGGACACCTCCAACTAGATCAGGATGCCCAGGGACACATTGAATCTGATCTTGACTGTCTCCAGGGACAGGGTCTCAACCACATCCTCGGGAAACCTGTTTCATTATTCTACCACTCTCATTGTAAAGAACTTCCTCCTAATGTCCAAGATAAATATACCCTGCTCCAGTTTCAAACCATTGCCCTCATCCAATTTCTACAAGCCCTTCTAAACAGCCTCTCTCCAGCCTTCCTGTAGGTCTGTTTCAGCTATTGAAATGTAGCTCTAAGGTCTCTGTGGAGCCTTCTCTTCTTCAGGCTGAACAGTCCCAATTCTTCCAGCCTGTCTTCACAGGAGACGTGCTCCATCCTTCTGATCATCTTGGTGGCCTCCTCTGGACATGATCCAGCAGGTCAGATGGCATTTGCTTTGACAATCAGGCTATGTGGAGGAAATTGTAAAGCCCCAAGTCACATTTTGTTCTTTGTTTTATTTTATAGTTGAATACTGGAGTTTAAAGACATCTTATTTGAGCATGATGAAGTATCTCTTCCAAAGGGGCTGAAAAAGGTTAGATCTTTTCTACTAAAAACCCAAACCAAAAACTGCATGTGAAAGCTTTAGCTACTGAAAGTAAGTTCTATCTATTTTACCTGCATTACAGTTTGAAGTGCCTTATCTTTCTGTGAGACAAATTTAAGTGTAACTGGATCTTATGCTTTAGCATGAGCTGTGTAGCAGGTACTGAAGTCTATACTAAATGGCTCATGAAGTACATTCTGGTAATGCTTTTAGTCAAAATAAAGTCAAGAGGGAAGACAAACAGTTTATCAGCTTTGCAAACATGAACACTTTTTGTGGAAGTGTAGGAGAAAAATGTATCCTTACAAATCCCTGTGATCATCAAATGCTATGTGAAGTTCAGACCACCAGACTAAATTGGCTTCAATTTTTCACTTGGAATGCCTACCTAGGAAAGGACTGTGTGCAATCTTAACAAAGATTTCTGGATTTGACCTTTTTAGTGTAGCCCTTGTCATGTGAATCCAGCTTTCAGGATCAAGGGCTTCATCCAAAGGCTGCTCAAGTAAATGGAAAAACTTTCATTGTCTTTAGTGGGCTTTGGATGAGGCCCCAAAAGTTGAATCATATTTTGAATGGAACATTGTTTGTAGCAAAACAGACTCAAGGCTTCATTCACATAGAGCTTTTAACCATTAACTGATATTTCCCAAACACTATGCCCTGTTGCCTACTTCCTGCTGCCTCTTCTCCCAAGGACACAAGTGGCCAGGGAGAAGGTCATGAGCTCAGTGCCTAATTGAAGCGGTCTTCAGCCTGTTCTCTGCTACTTTTTATCTATCAAATGATGGGAGATATGTCTGCCACATGACCAAAAATGCAGATGTTCCTTGTATCCAATAGTACAACAGTGATGCCAGAATGTGTCCCATCTTGTCACGGAGCATCCATGCACTGGTGCAACAAGGGAATGATTCCATTTCCATCACCTGAAAATATTTCTGGCCACCTGGTCATGAAGGACCAAGGCTTACTGTCCTCAAGAGCCTTCAGTAGGAACCACCATCACCAAGGGACTAGGCACTGCTAATCTAATCCATCACCATTCATATTCCAAACTGGTTGCATACCCAACATTTTTAAAGTGTCTTTACTTATTTTGATTTAAATCTTAACATTACCATTGTTACCTATCAGTCGGTATTTGTTTGATCCAGCTTTGTGTTCAATTCCCACATACATTTATGTGACTTTAAGTAAACTTTGGGAATCAGTTGCTTCTGAATGGAGAGGACCTGGAGCATTTGGACAGAGCCCTTTGGTAAGCAGAGGTGACAGACTTCTATTCAGCAGGATTTCAGAACAGGGAAATAGTGGTTATATGTCATACTTGCTGTTTTATTGTTTGTTTCACATTGTCAGGGCAGGGGCAGTGGATGGAAGGATGAGTTTGTGCTTATTTTTACATGTGGCATTTAAGAGGCAAAACAAAATGTGAAGATTTTCTCCAGATGTGTTTTCTGTTTATGATAGATATCTAGAAATATGAGGCATGTTTTGGTGCCCTTATGTACAGGCACTTCTTACTTACTAATTCCCATTGATTAAGAAGTTCCAAAAGTGATGCCTTATCCAACAAGTTGTCACTGCTTACCACATAAACTCATGCCAATGGTTGTATGTTTTTAATTCCTAGTAAAACTTATTTCCAAGTTCTCTGTGCCAAAGTCGTGAGAGCCCACAAAAAATAAGGGGCCAATCAAAGAAGCCTAGTGCAGCTATCAGTCCAAATCATTGTTAGCTACATACGACTTTGGTTCATGTCAAGTTGCTGTCACAAGTGAGATATATCCACTAAACCCATCTATGCACAAAGGAACATATAACCCACAATACGAGAAACATGCATTACATACAGCACAGTCCCCAAATACCTGGCCACAGGCTCCACATCCTGGATCCAGAGACAAACACATACGTGCAGCAGAGAGACATCAAACCTGGCAAACACAAAGCCAAAAAGCCAAGTTACTGCCTCTGTAGGATGGGTGCATCACACAGAGTTTGAACCTCAGCGTGTTGATTTGAGGAAGCAGCTTTTCAGTCCAGTTAAAATCTTCAAGATCTTGAAACATTTTCTTCTTTACACTGGGTTAAAATGTTCACCTTCCCAAACTGTCCTTGAAGAACACATAAGCATTACTGCAGAATATTCAACAGCCCAATAGCTAGGACAATTAACTGGAATGTGAGACATTTCAAAAGTCAAACCCTGAAGTACAACTTATGCCCCAAGTCTATCATGAGGATATTAATCACCAGACCAGTGGTTGCTTTAAGGGTCTATGGCTGTGCTACTCTGTTTCCATTAAAAATTCAGCATACCACCAGACCTAAATAAAGAGATAATTATGAGCCAGAGTACTTCTGTGGGATGTGGCAGACCAAGTTCAATGCATATTTAATATTTACACAAAATTATGACAGTCTCAATGCCACATTCCCATGAAAAATGTCACATTCAATATAGGGTAGTTTTCCTTTAAAAAACACAACAGAGAAACGCTTCATCGGAAAATTCCCAAGTAGCTTTTCCTCTTGAACTACCTATGGGGGTTGCCAAAGTAGTTGACGTACAATGAGATTTTTGCCTTCTGTAATTGAAATCCATGTTGGTTTTTTTTTCTAAGGGTGATTCATTTTACAAAAACACACAACAAATAAACACACATAACTGGAGTTAAGGAGAAACATGTGTTATGGATTAGGAAAAAGAGCACCCCTCGAAAGCTCAGCTGGTCCTGTTCATTATAAAGATAGTGAGGGGGTTTTTCCCCCAAATTTCATTGTTGGTTGTTTTTTTTGGTCTGTGCTTCTTTTCTCACAGTGTCTCTCTTCATTTTGTCTCTCTGGTACAGTCTGCACTCCATGTGTCATTTGTTTGTTTTCCTTGCTTCTAGGCTTTGTCTAGACCAGGATGTGGAATGTGTTAGCTAACACCAGTTAACAGTAGAGCAGGTAAGACAATGAGCTTTGACTTATTTTAAATTGACTTAGTTAGATATGCTAGTACTAAATACCTCCTTGTCTATATGAGCCCTTTATTTCTCTGAAAATAATGCCTGGTCCTATCCAGAGCAGTGTCAATACCAGTCCCATCTCCATATTTTCTGAACACCTTCCAGCCTTGCGAAAAACAACACAAAACAGACCTGCTATATACAGTTCATTCCCTCCTTCTCTCCCCAGAGGAAGAAGTGGGTTTGCAAGTACATGTTTTTCTTTCTGTAGACTCAGTTTTTGTTGAAAAGGACATATTTGCACTGTACTTGTGTTAGAAGGTGGGTCATAGCGTTGCCTTACGCTTGGAGTAGAAGGTAATAGTGAACCTCAGGTACTGGAGAGTTTATACCAGGGACTCAAGGGCCATCTCTGTTTCCTTAGCAAATGTACTTTAACTGAACCGAGCATGGAGAGCTATGGTATTTGCAAATATGTATTGTAAATACAGTGGAAAGAGAGAGGCTGAAGTAAGCAGAAGCAGCTTAGGGCACAAAAAACACCATAATTTGATTTAATGTATTACTTCTCACCTAATTTGAGATTTCAATTCTCTCTCCTCCCTCTCCCTCACCACCCAAGTTCCTACAGCAAGTTTTGAAATTACAGTGATTGACACTGCTAGGAGCTCAATATTTGAAACTCATTTCCCCCATAGGTTCATACTGTTTTTTTCTTTGATTTAAAGGAAATGCATGTGTGTAACTAAATCCAAATTTGGCAAAGATATGACTTTTGAATCAATTCACAATGAGTCTCATTCATTCCACTGTAGCTGAAACACAGCATCTCACACTAGAATGCGATTAGCTTCTCCACACAGCAATATCCCAGCCCTTTCTTTAATTTAAAGCATATAATTGGTAAGGCAGAATGTACCTGGAATATATCTCACTGCAGCAAACACAATAGCTCTGCCCTTTGGAAACTGACACTCAGAATTTCTTAGCTACAGTCCTGCAGCTGTCATAAGAAGAGATGATTAATTAGCCATGGGGCTGGGGCGGGACAGTGGGGGCTGAGGCGCTGGGAACTGGCAGGGAGACTGCTAAATAGATTCAGTAAAGCAGTCCAAAAACTGGAGAACTGCTGGAGAGATCTCTGGTTTGAAAGCCAAAGATTTCCAGGCAAAAGCCAGCAGGGCTATATAAACGTAAATGAGTGGGTGGACAGAATAGATCAGCCATATATTCAGAGGTCCTTAGATTCACTGACCCTCTTTAGCACCAGATGCTGCTTTTAATGCACAGCTGGCTGGTGGAGGAGCACTTCAGTGTAAACACAGTCGGAGATGGATCTAGTATCCAGGATGAAGCTAGAGCCATTTGCCCAGTACTGTACTTGTCCTGAAAGAAGGTTGGGATCTTTTTGATCATGTCCCACACATTGTACTGTACTCAGATGAATCACTTCCTGCCCTTGCCCTTTCTGCTTGCTGCTGCATCACGGCAGCACTGCTCTGGGACTGAATCCTGAAGCCTGGGCTGAACTGTTTGTGTTCTCTGTGCTCTGTCCTGGCGCCTGCATGAACGGAGAAAAAGCTGCTGTGCGTCTAAACTGCTGTGTCATACTTAGTTATTAATGACCGAGAACCACATGACACAAAGTTCTGGGAAGCTCAAGCAGATTCCAGGAAGGGGTCAAGGAGTTCAATAAACAGTTTTATTAGAACTTGAATTGCAACCAAAAGGCTACACATTTACTTTTTTTATAAAAACTTTGTGAGTGTCACTTGAATTCAGAAATCCTGTGAATGGCAGACAAGGCACCAAGGGTTAGCTTTTTCTTTCAATTGATTTTTACGTCACTGCTGGTTCAAAGCTGTCCTTGATAAGGAAACCTGAATGTACCTTTTACATCTTTCAGTTACACTTCCAGCTTGTTGGCAAACTGCAGGGTTATCTGAACTTCAGTCCTGTAAGAAGTACATCATGATCTAAGGGTAGGATCCTTCTTTCAGTTATACTGGTGGAAATTCAGAAAGTAGTGGAGAAATCCTAGGTTTACACCAATACATCTCCCAGTGCGGCAAAGCCTAGGGTAGGCATGCCACACATCATAGTTAACAAGAGAGATGTTCTGATTCTGACTCTAAAAGAGAGAATTCTGGATTAGTTTATTGTGTTAATAATGTGCAGGGTTATTATTTGGGATGACAGATGCTATGTCAACGTATATTGCTGAGAATAGATTGGAAAGGGTCTGCATAGTGACAGAGAGGAACTGTGTGGCATGGTGAAAAGATATGGGGTGAGTCTCATCAGGCAGATGGCCACATCTCTGTGTCCCCATAGTAAGTGGCACTAATTGGCTCTGTTTCCTGGCAGCAAGCCCGTGCGCTGAATAAGTTGGTGCTCAGTAAATGCAATTTTTCAGTAAATTGCCTTTGCTAAAGTAATTGCTTTTACATTATCTCTACCACACACTTGTTAAGACCAAGCTACAGTTCTGTCTCAACGTGCTTTTAATTAGTGTTTCTGGCTTTACTTCTGTGTTTCCTTTTGCTGCCATCAAGCACTACGAGTTGTCTAGCACTGCGTATGGTATAAATTGATCAATTTGCTCATTCATCAATTTATGTATGTCAGAAGAAATGGGAAATAGGACTACATCTCCTCTGACAGTGACTAAAAAGCATTCATTATAGTAAATATTAAAAATACATTAATTAGTATCACTAGTCCACTGTTACTAATGTGCACTGAGGCACAGAAATTAAGGGTCCAAGCCAACTTATTCTGAAGTTAAATTAAGGTTCTTTTTTTCACACCAAAGCTCAATACTGTGTCATTCAGTGGATTTTGTAGATACATTTGGGGTACAACACATCAAGTACTCAACAAAACATGCAAAAATACTCAGCAGCCCTTAATGGAGGAAGTGAAAAAATATTGCATCTGTTTGAAATAAATGGGGAATTTTAGCGAGGCAGAATGGAATTACCCAAGCTGGAATCTGACTTCACTTTAAGTGGTGTTAACTCTTGCAAAAGCAGCCACAGATTTTTTACTGATCGCACTGGTCAGAAGTTCAGCTTGACCTTCTGTCCTGTGGGTGGCATTCCAAACATCCTGGTACCTCCTGCTGTGAAGAGGTGGGCTGGCTCATTGCTGAATCAGAGAAAATCACTGTGTTATGAATCTCTAAGGCCACTTCCACACCACTCAGAGTTTATCAAAGCCTTTGCCTAAAATTCACAACTACTTGTCATGGCTTTCCAAGGTTTCTCATTAGAAAAGCTTTCTGAAGCATGACATATCCAACCTGTTGAATGCTGCAGGACATTGGCTAATATCTGCAGCAGTTCTGTTGCGTCTGTATCAATAATTTCTGGTCTAATGCAGAATACTTGCAGAGGCTGTTGAAGTTCTGTGGTACTCCATGTAAAAGCTGCAAATGGGTATGCAAAAGATCTTATTTCATGTCAGACAATTTACTTCTTAGGGTATGTCTAAAATCATCACTGAGAGGTGTAATTATGGCTTATAAAGGGAGCTCTGAAATTCTTTTATCCTAGGTGGCACAGGTAATGAGAAATGAAGGCATGCAGACATAGATTGAAGCTTTCTAAAGTCTTTGTAAGTCTGCTAGTTCTCTGGTTACCAATAAGTGGGGATGCAGCTTAAGAGCAGCACATCACCTTTAAAAAAAATCTAAATCATTGATTTGCCCCACGATACGAACCTATTCTGATCAAACTTGTTGCAAACCCAACTGATCAAAATGATCAAACTCAGTTTCAGAGTTTCTGAGGACTTTCATAGGCTTCCAAGTACAAAAAGTAGCAGAACTAATGAATCTTGGATTTCTGTGCCTTTATGTTCTATGATGTGTGCTCTGATGGGTGTGAACTCCACTGGGAGATTTTTCCTGTAGCTGGGCTCTTACTGTTCTTTCTCATCTGCTTTCTGTGGTATTGTATATAAGGCCACTTCTATTGAAGCTTTTCCCTTCACAGATACATTAATAAAATCTCTTCTCTATCTGACTACCATAAAATGCTAACATGGTGTAAACATTTACCTTTGTATCAGACTTAGTGGAAAGATGCCAGTTGCTTCAAAATGGTAAAGAACTGATGGATAAAGAGACACATGCATGTAATGCATGCAAAGAGAGCAGATCCATATAAATTCCATTTCCTTAGGATATCAGGTTAAAGATACCAAGTTTAGCAGGAAAGAGTCATTGCAGAAAACTCCACAAAAGAGGAAGCTTGCACGAAAATGGGGGAGATGACAAAGGCAAAGTTAACTTTTCAGTGGATAACTATTTCTCCCAAATTTTGGGGAAAAATTCTTTTCTGCAAAAGAAATTAGGAGAAAATTAAATTTGTTTTCCTATCACTAAAAAGCCCATGACAAGTTTTAGATCAGGCAGGATTAGCAAGCCCAAAAAAGGCTTTCAAACAACAACCAAACCAGACAATGGAAAATGTAAGGATCAGCAGAAACATGAAATATGGGAAAATATACATGGAGTGAGGTGAAAGTTCTAAGGAAGTGAGGACCATTTAGCAACTTGCTTTGGATTTGAGTGACAGTGAAAAAAAAAGTTACCCACAGAAGTTGTCCAAGCAACAGTGTCCTGTTTATATTTTGTGGTCTTATGAGTAACTGACTGGAAAAAAACAAGAACGAAAAGATAACAATTACAATAAAATTAAATTAAATAAGCCGGTGACTCATTACAGAGCAGTCAAAAACAAAACCCAAGATCATTTGGGACTCAATAACAACAGAAGAATTAAATGAAAACACAAAAATGGCTAGATTCTTTTCCTTGTATATACAGTCAAGCACACAGATAGGAAAAGAGTAGAACTGATCACACAGTTGTTCAGTGGAAGCCAGGACATTCAGAAAATAGCAATTCCGGTGCTACAGTACTTTGGCAACCATCTTAATCTTAGTGGGACAAAGCTTTTTTCTTAAGTGCCATAGGGGAGCCTAACTCAACATACATCCTACCAAGCCAGGTATGCTCCTGGAGCTGGTAGTAGTATTTATCCTATGTACTCGGTTTTGCTTGAGAAATGTGTTTCATTAAGCAATATTTCTAGGCTTTAGAAGAGTGTCATCATTGAGGATCCATCTGTGACCTCCTCCATAATTTTGATATAGACTCAGGGCTGATCCCAGAGTAGTGGCAATCCAGGAAACTTGAAATATTTAAGCAAACTAGAGCTCAATTCCATACGACTCTGCTGGGACAGTCTGTGAAGTTATTGTGCTTCCAAAGCACAGAAATGCTAGGAACTGTAAGTTCTGAACTCAGTGCTTTTCAGGGAAATCTGACATGAAAGGCTGAGCCCTGCACAGCTGTAGTGCTTTCATTTAGGAAAATCCCTACAGAATTTGTTCTGAAGAAGAAAATGTATTATCTAAGGGATAGCCTGACTTTTCAGTGCCATTCAATTGCCAGTGCCAATAAGAAGTGGAATACTTCAGGGCAGATTATCCAAATCCCTAAAGTTTGTGGTCATTTATATTGGCTCACCTCTGAACAAATTTGATCTTTCTGTCTCTTGGGTCACATATTCATAGTGTGCTCGTGGCCATGAGCTAAAAGTCTTCCTGGTGTTCTCCCTGACATGATCTATAAGTGCTCCTAGTGTTCTCATTGCCATGGTTCTCCCTAGCACCCAGCACCAGAACAAGGGGACACAGTCTCAAGCTGCGCCAGGGGAAGTTTAGGCTCGAGGTGAGGAGAAAGGTCTTCACCGAGAGTCATTCGCCATTGGAATGGGCTGCCCGGGGAGGTGGTTGAGTCGCCGTCCCTGGAAGCGTTCAAGAGGGGACTGGATGTGGCACTTGGTGCCGTGGTCTAGTCGTGAGGTCTGTGGTTACAGGTTGGACTCGATGATCTTTGAGGTCTCTTCCAACCTTAGTAATACTGTGATACTGTGATATTGTCTCTAAAAGATGACTTCTTCAGTATACTAAGTTTGATGGACAGATGAGCACAGTGACTCTTGGACTACTTTTGAGTAGTAATACAATTTATAGACCTTCAACTGCTGCAGTAGAAAGCTTCCTGCTATTCCTGAAGCTTTAGAAGTTCTGTGGAAATAGATCTTGCTTAGTCGTGCTTTAGCACTGCAATCCAAAGAATAAAAAGCACAAACACTGGGTGTTCATAGCACTAATCAGGTAAAGTAGAATGTTGGAGGAAAACAAGACACAAAGCAGTAAAGTGATTTCCCCTTATTTGCTCTAGGAGTTACTAGGAGAGCAATAAATAGAATCTGAATCTCCTGACTGCTTGTCCTGTGCTTCAGCCACGAGACTGGGCTTCATCTGACAGGCACTGATTTCTGGTGTGTGCATTGTTTTTCTGCACAGATGGTAAATCCTCCTGTAGAGTAAACAGCCTGAAAAAAGGAACAGCTGCAGATGCCTTTTTGACAAGCACCTCGCCTGATGCTGGCCATGTGGAAGATTTGTACCCGTCAGATATATTATACTGTCCTCGTCTTCACTTGAGCTGTGTTGTTTACAGCCTGGTTCCCTGGAAGTCAACAGAGCCTTTCACAGCTAGTCCTTCAATTCTTGAAAAGACATGACTCAAGTATTTTTAACTGTTTGGCACCAAGGCCTCTGTGACTGTACTGTTTGTTGCTGTTCTGTGCTTGAGTTACTTCTCTCCTTCGGTGTGCTGTAACTGAACAGGAATGTTTGTCTTGACTATTCCTGGCACTAGAAGCCACAGCCATGAAGTTAAGAGAGAGCTGAACAGGTTTCATGCTCACTTTACCAGTCCATACATTTTAAAACTTGTAGGGCTGAGCATACTCCTTATCAGTAGTTCCATATATGGCAGGGTCACTATCAGTTTCTGGTTTGCACATGTGGGCCTTTTTCTAGGGAAGAAGTTGTCTCTTCAGTCACGAAAGCTGGTATGAAATATTTTCTTGTGCCTAGCCTCCCCAGTCCTGGATTACCAAAAGAATGACGCAGTACTGTCTCATCTTGTGTGTTTGTATTCACTGAACAAATGTTTACTGCTGACATCAAGTTCCAATTCACTACATGCATGCTCTGGTTTTGATGAGAGTGTGCTGAATTTATACATCTGCTCTAAAATAGTAACTTACCAACTGGACATAGTATTTTAAAATGGCACTGCCATTGCTGCAGCAGATTCTAGCAATAAGCTGACAACCTGGATTTTCCACTGAGGAGTCAGAGTCCAATTGAGAGCTATGAGGATGATTGCAGGGCTTGAACATCTCTCCTGTGAAGAAAGATTGAGAGAACTGGGGCTGTTTAGTCTTGAGAAGAGACGGATGAGAAGGGATCTTATTAACCTCTATAAATATCTGAGGGGTTGGTGTCCAGATGAAGGTGCCTGGCTCTTTTTGGTGGTGTTCAGTGATAGGACAAGGAACATCAGGTACAAGCTAGAACACAGAAGGTTCCACCTCAACACAGGAAGACACTTCTTTACAGTGAAGAGCACTGGAGCAGGCTGCCCAGAGAGATTGTGGAGTGTCCTTCTCTGAAGACTTTCAAAACCCACCTGGATATGTTCCTTTGTGACCTGCTCTAGGTGATCCTGCTTTGGCAGGGGGATTGGACTCAATTTCTAGAGGACACTTCCAACCCCTTACATTCTGTGATTCTGTGACTCTGTGATTCTGTGATTCATGGATGCTGCTTTTGTAGCAGAATCTTACAGTTCTTTATTTAATGCATTGTTAATCTATTTTGTATATTTAAAATAAATATAAATATGTTTTGCATGTTTAATATAGCTCTATTCATAGTTATGAGTTCATTATTCAAAGATAGTCACCTCTTCTCTTAAAATGCTGAAGATTCTAGATTATTTTTAATACTTAGTTTTATTTAATCTAGGAAATGTACTTTCTTACTAGACAAATGTGTCTATCACAATCAGTCCTCTGAAGAGGTTGGGCGGGGGGGAAGTGGTAACAGAGAAAAGAAGTGAGGAGCTTAGAGCTATGAATAATGCAGAAGAATTTTCTGAGAGGTTATTGGAAATTCACAGGAAACCATCAATGTATAAAACCAGAGGCTGGGTTCACATCATCTGCACTGACATGTAGTCAGTTCAGCATAAACTAG
Organism: Picus viridis; assembly: GCA_033816785.1. Classification (NCBI taxonomy): domain Eukaryota; kingdom Metazoa; phylum Chordata; class Aves; order Piciformes; family Picidae; genus Picus; species Picus viridis. The sequence continues at coordinate 8,024,534 of CM066599.1, read as the reverse complement.
GAGGGATGCACTGAGTCAGCCTCTTTTGCTCCACTTCCAAAAACCTAGCAAAACATTCACAAAAAGTATCATTGGGAACTGGTAAACTGCCAGGCTGAATAGCAAAGATGAAGGAGGTGTTCTGGCAAGAATCCTCACCTCCATTTTCTGTGGCTCTGGGAAAACCAAGCTATACAACTTAGAGCAGCCCATTCTCCCAAACTCAAACAAGAGCTGCAGCAAGGAATGTGCAAAGGTTGACCATGATGTGACAGAGTGGCTGAAGAAAGAAGCATAAAGGATGGCTTTGATTATTAGATTTAGGAAGGCAGAAGAGGTCTGTAGCCTTGGTGAATTGACAGAGGATCTCCTCAGACAGATCAACTAAAGGAAGAGGATAACATTAGCAGCTTTAGTCTATACTGGTAATTAGGACTGATCTTAAAATCATCTCAAAATAGTTATCAGTCATCAGTGCTAGACACCACAAAGCTCAGAGGTCAGCTTTTTGATGGCTGTACAGCTTAGACTGGGATAGCTGCTGAGATTCTAGTTGCAAGGTTAACCCAGCTTGATTCCCAGCTTGGCCTATGCCTATCCTGAACCCTAACATGTTTTGAAGCTCAAGCTACAAGCTACAATAAACAGTTTGTTTCAGATAGCAGTGTGAAGTAGGACTAATTTTATGACAAAAGTTCCAGCAGGATGTTCTAGTGTCTTGCCCTTATAATATTAGCTCTGCCACTGAGAAAATTAGTTTAATTACCAGAGACTAAGGAGATATGTACCTAGCAGATATCAAACCTATTATTTTCAGTATCTTCCTGGAATTTGTAGTGAGCTTACACCACCCAAGGAAAAAGAAAAAGGCAGTAAGATTTTTATTCAGCTGAGTTTCACTAAGCAAATTAAGTCAGATTTGAAAACTGTTTTAAGACAGTGTATCTGTGTTTATTAGACCTTTTACCCACACACAAATGTAATGAATAGCAATATTTACAACTGCCATTTGTATTCCAGCAAATGTCTTAGCATAGAGCTGAATTTAGAGCAAGCTCAAACACTGCCATGTGCATCAGAGTGCTGGGATGTCACACAGATGCCCAATAAGCTGCCACTTGTTTCTTTTCAGCCCATGAGGAACTGGAGTCATTTGCAGAACTAGATTTGTTTTCTGCAAGGCAAACAAGTGTGGGGAGAGGACAGGCAGCAGCAGGCATACATCAAGAGGTCTTTAAGCAGCTAGCCTCTGCCAAGAGAAGATAAGGAGAAATGAATTAGCTACTCTGGAACCAACTCCACTTCATTTTCTTGAATAACTTCAGCTTTGTGCCTCGTTAAAGCACATCCTTGCTTTGAATGCCTTGTTTCCATTCCATGTCAATTTTCTAGTGCTAAACTAATTTGCTGAGGCTCTGCTAATGTCCCTGCCAGGGAAGCTTCCCCTGCTCTTATCTTTATTTACTCAGAAACATCACAACAGTGTATTTTAGCCCTCTTTTCCTTTCAAATTATTTTCAGCATCATTCCCCATCTATCCAAAAAACTGCTTCCTGCACAATGATGGATCATAGTGAGAGGATAATAATAAAAAAAACCAGCAGTAATGTTCTAGATACACATTGCACAATCAAGATTAACAGAGGTCTGATGACCTGGTAACCCTAACTGGGTTTCTGAAGTTCCATCAGTCAGCAGCTTGGAATGCCATCAACACAACAAAGCAGCACAAACGTGTGTAGATGCCCTGCAAGCTGACATGTAATGTTTACTCCAGTGAGGAACCACTCTGTTCGAACCAGTGTGGATTGTCTGTATAGTGACAATGGCTGCCTTTCACTAGGAGCTACACAGCTTACTGAACTTGGGAACGCACATCAAGGGTTCATCTGGTGCTGGACTGCTCAGCATCAGTCTCCTCTTTGCTTCTTCCAGCATTGTTTTGAGGAATCTGGGCTGGTTGCTGTTGTTCTTTCAGCAAGTAACTGCACCGAGTGATGTGGATATGCCTTAAGTGCTGAACTAATGTCATGAGACAGGCCCATACACAGTCCATCCTCCCTTATCTTGAAGGATCTGAACCTAGTGGCTCCACATAGTTTATTTCAAGCCTCTAAGTCAGTGGAGTAGTTAATGATTTTGTAACAAAAATATGTTGTTAACATTTTTCTATTCTGCTTGTGTCTGCTCCCTTCTCCTTGAAAGCTGGTCCATTCTTCCATCTGAAGAACTGGGACATGGCTATATATAGAACATCCACTCTGGGCTGGAGAAGGTTACTGGAGGGCAGAAGGCTGATCCCTCCCTCTCTCTGAGGGCTGAACCAGCAGCCTCCATTGAATTACACAGGGTGATTTTGTTCCTCAGATCTAACCCTGATGATTCCTTGACAGGCAAAATGATCCCTCCCAGGAGCTGAGCATAGTGCATTTCATAGTTAGCATTGAAGATGTTCCCTCCCCAGAGGCAGAATGCCTCCAGCAAGATCCAGATACAGGGCCCAGCCTTTCTCCTTGAAGCAGAAGATACAGGGGAAGCCTGTTCTGTACCTTCAGGGGCTTAGCCATTTGCTGCTTCTTACTCTTTTCCTCACCTGCCTACTTGTGACACTTACTGGGGCCAGATGTAATGGCACACTGCTGAAAATGTACCAAGGATAAAACTTTTCTGTTTTATTTTCTCTGTAGAATATAGCCCAGGGTTACACTGATTAGAAGTTCTCTGCTGTTCATGATTAAATCTTCTTTTTTTTTAATTATACATCTTATTTAATCACAATCTCTTGGCCAATATTAAAGGGAATGCAGTAGATTTTGGCTTTGAAATTACTTCCCAGTAGTTTCAAAACAAAAAAGGTGTCAGTGCCACCTCTTGTTGGTAAAATCCAATCATAACAAGCCAGTGATTTAACAGTCCAGGACTGGCTTTCCTTTGTTCCACTGCCATCACTTCCACACTTACCTTACAAGGCCATTGTGGATGTTGGGCAGCAAACATTTACACCTGGAGTATGTCTGCAACATTGGCAAATTCTGAAAGACTGCACAGTGCTGCTTATGATGGCACAGGAGCGAGCTGGCTTTCCTGTGAGCAATAGGAGAAGTTATCAGTTGGAGTCCCAAATGCCAACATTTCTGCTCTGAGCAGAACCCAAGGATCTAATCACCTGCTCCTCTCCTGAGACACACAAGGCTGTAGAAAAAGAAAAGCTCTTTTTCCTTTCTGTATTAAATTGGCAGTAACATCAATACCAAATCTTCTAATATAGTGGTGCCCAAAATCTCAGACTGACTCTGAGCCCTGTTGCTGAGTACTGTTCAAAATATGTGAAGAGAAACTGTGGCATGAATGAATGAAACAGAAACAGTGAGAAAAGAAACAAAAGTAGGAGGGGAAATAGTTTGAATGGGATGATACAGCTTGGTGAGGGAAAACCAAGTACTGAACCCACATCTCCTCAGTAATTAATAATATATTTACTTTACCACACTGCCCACTTCCTTTTTGCATTCTGAGGCACGTTTCCAGAAGTTATGGAAAAGTTATTACAAATTTCAGTTGAGGTTTTTCTTTTGTACAATGCCAGGGCTCATTCCATGAAATTAGGAGATGAGCTGCTGTGTGCTGCTCCATCATGGAACTGGTAACTCCTTACCCCTGCACTACTGGGATGAAGGATGGAATAGCCTGGCCCATCTGCACTTTGGGAAAAACTTAGGGTATCTATTCACACCTTCCCCTGCGTGCTCCACCCAGGAAAATGAATGTGCATTGTAGCATGTGCAAAAATATGTCTACTAGCTTAATCTAATTAGCATGAAAAATAACAGCCACACTGATACAGCCCAGAAGTCTTCAACATGCTAGTAACTTGATTACAAACTAGGAAAGCCTCCGTGGACATAACTTTGGCTATTAAACCCACATTGCCATGGTTTTGCTGCTATTATTACCAAGCAGTATTAGACCAACACAAGTAAACCAGCACATGCTGCAATTATTCCTTCCCCCATTTTCTGATGCACAGACACATTGAAGGATACAATACTTCAAAGAAAACAGCTACTCTTGCACTTTCATCTTTACAGGATGGCTTGTTCAGATAACCTCAGCATGCTTTCATTTAATATGGCAATTTGTTACTCTGTGTGACAGAACTGAAAATAATCAACTCTGATGTTATTAATTTGTTGTTGTTAATCATTCGATGTTATTCATTCATTGCCTTGCTGCCAACCAGCCTGGCACTTCTAGCCTCTGCAGTGCTCACACACACATCACATCCTGGAATAGAAGTGAGCTGAGGGAGCTGGAGGGAAGGCTGATGTCCTAGCCAATAAGCAGCAGATTGGTTAAGAAAGCATCTTACACAAAAGGCAGAGTAGATTGCCCAAGTGTCAGGCTGAGAAGGAACGAATTCTAAGAACATGGTTTCTTGAAGGCAGTGGCAATAAAACTCCACTGTTATGTCCTGTAACAAGCACTAAGGCAGCACCCTGCCAGAGATGCCTCTGTGTGTGCTGGTGTAGCAGTCACAACAGGAGCACGCTGCTTGTGCAATCTCCCCGTGGTGCAGCTGTAAGAGCAGTTTCTTCCCCACTTCAGCTCACTCATACTAGCTTCCTGAAGAGGCTTCCTCTGACAGGAGTTTCCAGGCTGTTAAAATTGATTCTCCCTTATCCAATGTGCCTTTGAGCTCTCCTCTATAAGTCTGGCAAGAACCTGTTCCTCAGCAGGCTTTCTCCAAGAAATCTGGATTATGTGAAGGTTTTTGGTTGGTTGGTTGGTTTTTGTTTTGTTTTGTTTTAATCAGCTATTGAAGTGTTTTAATGACACAGATGACCTGGTCTCTATTCCCATCTTCCTTCTGGTGTGTGGCCATAGGTAGCTAGATAGAGTCAATTTCATGACTCCTCTTCCTTTTCCTGTTTCCAGTGTAAGATAAAGACCTCAGTATTTGCCCAGGGCTTACTGCAGTGTGCTCTTTTTGCTGCCAGAAAGAGAATGGAACAGGATCCCTTTTTCAGCATACTTCTGATATGAATGCAGATGTTACTCCAAGCCTGTATGCTCAAAACTAGGCACAGTTTCTCTACTTACATAAATGGATTAAATCAATACTAGTCCCACCTGCAGGGTTAAGATCTCTGCTCTTTTAAGATCAATACTATGAATTAGCACCTTGGTTTTACTAATAATTGGCTAAGACTGTGATCCTGTAGAATTTCACACAATTTTGACAGCAATCTTCTGAACATAAATATACTTTGGATTCTGCTTCAGTGTCAGTGTTGGCCAAAGCAAGGCCCTAGATTGTGCATGCTTGGGAGCAAGGTCCTACCTCTGTGTAGCTGTTTCGTTCATAATACAAGTAGCCCAGATCCTTGACTAGGACTAGAGATGCTACTGTAATATAAGCAAGTATTAAAAAGGAAGCTGCTCTGTAGCTCAGTGAAGCATTCTTTTGCCTCTGGCCTGGAAGCCAGCTTCTCAATTCTCCTGCCAAGCCTTGGAGCTCACACCCCGTGGACAGACACACATGGGTTCTTCCCATCAGTTTAATCAGAATAAAACTGTTTTGTGGTTTCTTGTTATAAACTCTTTACAGAAGCTAATTACTATTGGCACAGAATTAACCACCAGTTGTATAAGTGAAATTTTGCTCAGCTTTGTTTCCTGTGCTGCATTCACAATATGGTAAAAAGAATGTGCTGCCCAGCTGCATGCGCTAATTCATCAGATGCTCTGCTAAAGCCAGATCAACCCATCTGGCCACCAGGTAGAAGTTAAAAGTCCTCCCTTACTTTTCCAAGTAACAGGAAGTAAATCACAGTGTCCTTGTCAGCATTTCACCTCTAAACAAGTTAGATTCTAATGTTCAAGGCTGCAGGCAAACTACAGAAGCCTGCAAATGTGTTGATGTGCTTACCTGAGTGTTCATTGTATTTTGTTTCAGTGACTTACATGTCCAAGACTCTGCAAGATCCACTTTCAGGCTATTTTGCCTGCTAAGTTTCTGAGCAGGTGTTTTCATCCTATTTGGAATAGTTGCTTTGACTGTGGAAATGAAGGGGAAAAAAAAATCAGTCCTGTAAAGACCAATAACATCAGTGAGGTTTGCATTTTATTTATGGAAAATTAATTCAGCAGGGTCAGTGGGGCATCAGTTTACAGAATGCCGTAGCTCTGCTGATGAGTAATCTGCTAATTAATAGCTTTGGAAATGCTGCCAAGATCCTGCCAGAATGATTGCAGTACACAACAGACCTTGCTCAGCTCCCGAACAGACAGTCACATCAGCACCGATAGCTGTTGGAATGAGCAAGATGACCTCTTACTATTTCTTCCAGTCTGTTTTCCAGGCCAAAAGATGTTCGATCTTGTATCTGTCCCCAAATATAGACCTTTCTTTTTGTATTCTTGGCAGCATGAATCTCAGTAGCTGAAAGTCAGACCCAGCTTCTGTTTAAGCAGAAGTTCTCAGGATTTTCAAAAGCAATACTAAAAATGAAAATAATCTAACAATTTCCTCTTTGACCAACAGGAATGTAACAAATATATTTGTGCACTGTACCTTTAAACCTAGAAAGTCCTTTTTTGCCAAAGTTGAGGTAAAAAAGCTTCTTGTTTCTGGAGGAAACAACAGGTATATATTACGGTCTCATATATTGTTCTCTTATTGTACAGTAAAGGCAGTACTAATTCAAACTGAATCTGCCAGTGAGACACAAATTCTTCAGGGATTAGTTTTATCATATTCCAAGTTATATTGCCAACTGCTGTCTCCCCAGAGTCTTGAACACTGGGAAAATCTGTTCTAAATCTAAAAATTAATGTAAAAGCCCACAAGCCCTTGTGCAGTATCTGCATTAGCAACTGGTCTTGCCTCCTTGTAGACTGTGAACTTGTTCTGTTTAGACCTGTGTTATTTTGTGTGTGAAATCTGTTAAGGGAAGACGAATGCTGGATGTGTGAGTGGCTGGCATAGGAGGTCAGAGTCCAAATCTGTATCAACCACATCAGCTCCGTTGGTTTCAATGGAGAGAATCTGATTTATGTGAGCAGAGGATCTGGCCCACAATAGGCACAGTATGTTCTCTTCTTCTGTCTGTTTGGGATTAGGAAGATGAAGGTGTTTCATATCCAAAAAAAATACATGCCAAAGAAAAATAACAGGCAGCTGCTCTGAGAAGTGTCTGGCTTGTAGGGGTACTTAATATTTACTCTTGTTGGTAAGGCTTATTTTATTCTACTGTGGCTTTGGCTTCCATACAATACACTATTTCCAAGTTTGCTAATAAGAACCATTAAAAGACTCTGAGTTCTAAGGCTTGGGAAGAATCCTTGATGAATAAGTGCAAGCCACCAAAAGCTATGTGCTTTTACATGTTTCCCTCCTCCGCTTAGTGCAGCTGGCAACCAAGGGGTTGTTCTACATGCAGAATTTACTACTCTTAGTCTTGAGAAGAGATGCCTTCAGTGTTTCCCTTTCCATAGTCCTCCTGAGAGTAAAGATATACTTTCTCCACTTTCTGAAAGCCCACTGAGGATGTTGGCCTGAACAAAGAACCCTGTTCCAATGCTTTCTGTCACATCTGTTAAAAATTCACCCCTTCTTTTTCATTTGAAATGTGCTATTTTCTTGCCAGACCTAGCTGCTCTAGAAAAAAAATCATTTAAAATGGAGAGTAGTTCATGTACGAGGTGCATGTAAACTGGCACAGATTATCTGTTGTTGAGAGTGCTGCAGTTTGCTGCTGGACCTGATGGCACTCGTTTTCCTTTGTGTGTGCACATGTGAAAATGTGCCATCCAATTTCTCTTTCACTGTTGCTGTCACAGAGGAGCTAACTTCTCCTTTGAACCATTATACTAGTTTGTTTGGAGCATTCTTTGTGTGTTTCCAGATCAAGAATTAAATTTTGCTTGTGCTCTTAGTGGATGTGCTCCTCAGGCTCTTAATCTTCCTTTACTTCTGTAAAGTGCTGCACTGCAAAACCTTGTGAAAAACAATTTCCTTCTAAATGCAAAGAAGTATCTGGAGTACTGCGTCCAGTTCTGGAGCCCCTATTACAGGAGGGATGTGGACGTGCTGGAATGTGTCCAGAGAAGGGCCACAAGGATGATCAGAGGGCTGGAGCACCTCTCCTATGAGGACAGACTGAAGGAGCTGGGGCTGTTCAGTCTGGAGAAGAGAAGGCTCAGAGGTGACCTCATTGTGGCCTTCCAGGATCTGAAGGGGGCCTACAAGAAGGCTGGGGAGGGACTTCTCAGGCTGTCAGGTAGTGATAGGACTAGGGGGAATGGAATGAAGCTGGAGGTGGGGAGATTCAGGCTAGATGTGAGGAAGAAGTTCTTCACCATGAGAGTCGTGAAGCCCTGGAATGGGTTGTCCAGGGAGGTGGTTGAGGCCCCGTCCCTGGAGGTGTTTAAGGCCAGGCTGGATGAGGCTCTGGCCAGCCTGATGTAGTGTAGGGTGTCCCTGCCTATGGCAGGGGGTTGGAACTAGATGATCCTTGTGGTCCCTTCCAACCCTGACTGATACTATGATACTATCTCATACTGTCAGAAGAGACTTTTCTTCTTTTACTAAAGGACACAAAATTAACAGCAATTTGCCACGAGAGAGCATACTATACAGCTTCTCTGTGGGAATGGCTACACTAAGCAAAGCATAGCAATCCTTATGTGGGCACAGCTGAGCCAGTAAAGATGGAGAAGTGCAGTAAATAGCACACAAACACAGGAGAACAGCATGGAGTGTGTCTCCTGCCATCCTTTTCTCTACCAGCTCTCTAGCTTCTCAATGCTATTTAATTGAGGGCTCAGTTTCTTAATATTAAAAAGCTAAGGAAGTAATAAAAATGTCAGATGGTAAACAGAAAAAGTAAAATGAGCAGGCAGCAGCAGAGTCTCAAAAGATTCCAGTTGTTGTTTCACTCTTTTCCTTTTTTCCCCCTAATTCTTCCAAACCTACAAAGGAAAGTGCATTTTATTGCCTTCTAGGTGCTTAAATGTTTGTGTTCATACTTCTCCACTCTCTTGAGGAAATTCATTTGACAAATCAGAAGTATAATTTGGAGGAATTAAGATTAGGATTGAGAATATAGGTCCACACATTAGTGCTTTATCTGGAAAATATGTTTGGCATTTTATATGCCAAATAGACCAAGGGCCACATCCACTCCTGCCTTGGATATCCTTGTCACCTAAGAAAGTCTTGAAGCTTCCCAGTCTATAACCACTGGATCAGGAAGATTTGTACCTGCACATAGCACTTCTATGGATTATTAACAAACTGCAAGTCAAGCACTTTTAGAAAGTTTTAATCTTCATTCAGGAGCACAAAGAATGCCACCTGTTTACTGCTCCTTAATAACATAATGCTATCATCAGTGATAAGAAACAGGCTGCTGAGCCTGTTCTTAGTGAAGCTTCTTCAGGACAAAATTACCTATCTCATGGTTGTCTCATACTTTCTGTCTTTAGCTAACTGTGCCGTGATGGAACTGACCGAAAATGGATACTTACTTATGGAAAAAAAATAGCACCATTTAGTTGTGAAGTTTGCTTGTTTGTGTCTAGTGGGCTCACCAAGGCTGACAGCTAAGAGAAGGATCAACCCCATGAAAGGGATGAGTCCATGCAAAACTCAAGAAAGTTCTGGGGAATCCTGTTCACATTCACTACAACCTACTTGACCACTTCTGTGGACATAGAACAAAGTCCCTGTCGATAAACTTTCCATTTTTATCATTGAAGTGCTATCTTTTCCTTGCTTCTGTCACCTTCAGGAAAGCTGTTGCCCAATTCTTGGTGCCATTTGAGGAAGCAAAGATTAAGTAATAGACAGCAACAGGGGATGTATGACACTGCGCTGAGAAACTTCATCTCTGATTAACAGCAGGTTCCGTAAATGCTACCCAGAGCAGAGGGACCACTGGATGCTTCCCCGTCTGAAGTTCCTTTCTGGATGCTTTCCCCACTCACTTAGTGTTTGTTCTTCTGCAACAGCAAGGAAATGAAGAAGAGGAAGGAAAAGAGGCAATAAGCACACATCTAACGAGGAAGGGGGTAGAATAAGGTACCTAGAGGTGCCCTTAAAGCTTATGCAACAGGCCTATGCTCAGCAATCACGGTGCCCAAACAAGGCATAGAAGCAGCTTTCTTGTAAGACAAATGCCATGAGAAGGAAAGGAGAAGTGGAGCCCTTTGGGTTACAGGAAATCAGTATGGACCAACCAACGCCCTGTCCAGACAACACAGGCCCTGCCCTTTCCCCTTACCTACCATACTGTACATCTTTATCAGTCATAGAGTAGTTTGGGGTGTTGTTCAGCATCAGCTAATGATGGGTATCTTTGTCCCAAGTGAAGCAATCTGAAGACCTATTCCTTTTGTGTGATTTGCCCAAAGGCCTGGGGGCAATTCCAGAGACCAGTTTTTCAGCCTATTCAGACTGTTATTTTTGCTAAATGAGAATCTAATAAAGTGGAAGATAGAAACAAAGAAGATAGAAAGAGGCAGACTTCCTTTTACACAGAAACTGTAGCCAAGTTTAGTGAAAGAAAAAAGTACTGCTTGGCCAGGGACACTGCAGGCTACAGAGCAACTCTGACATCCAGCTGCCCACTGTCAGTGAACCCCTTACTCCTGATCAGGAGGAATCTCTCCTGTGCATGTGAAAACCCTTTGGCTGGTTTCTTTGCACACTTCATCTGGACCTTGAGGATTTTCTAGTGCATTAATCACCTCCTTGTGTGGACCTCCAAGTGGGATAAAACCCCTTTCTTCCTCTAGAGGTTCAAGCTGTATCTAGTGATTTGTGGTAACTGCTGCAGCCATACTCTTGAATGGCTAATCAGATGTTGCATTTTTTGGCCTAAAGTTACATGATTTTTATGCACTGCTGTATTTTTGCCCAAGTGTTTGAGCTTTCCAAATCCCATGAATATCATGTCCAAAGTAAACAATGTGGGTTTTTTTTCTGTCGTATATGTCACCACAAAGTTTAAAATGGACTTGGGAACACATCTGGAGAACCACTGTCAAGACAAATGATGTCAAACCTTGTATTCTCTTGTGTTTGCTTCTTAGATTATTTTATTTTATTATTTTATTTTATTTGTTTTTATTTTATTTATTTAATTGCAGTAGTTATCTCAAATTCTTGCTGTATTTAAGTGCCAGTGACAGAGATTATGTTTTTAGTTACTGGATCTGAAGAACAACCTGTTTTTTACAGAGTATAGAGTATTATGTTATGCCTGAGCTCTGTGCTCAGTGCAAGGGAATCTGCTGAAGTTGAAGGGCTGTGGTTTGACATGAACTCATTTGCAGCTTAGAGGTTTGAAAAAAAAGATATTAGTTTTGCATGCTGCTGGAACACAAGCCATCTTCATCTCCCAATAAAGGGAGAGCTGAGCTTTATCTACCAGAAGAGGGCTGAGCTTCATACTGGGAATGGTCAGCATCTTGTTAAGTACAATGGTCCTGTATGATTGTAAGCTGAGACTGGATAATACCCTGCACTACACCTAAGCATGTGTTTGAACTATTTGTCTCTATTGTAATGGTGTTTGAGTCCCAGATGTTCCACAGAACTCAGTTGTGCTGAGTGCAACAAACACAGGGTGCAGATGTTGGTCCCTGACCAACTGGTTCTGTAAGTGTGTGCTTTGTTTTTGCACTAAGGAGATATATGGGGGTTTTTGAATGTGTCAGCCCCAACACTGCCATTCAACTGAGTCAAAGGTGTCAGCTGAGTGGGTGGATTTTTACAGAAGGCCTGGCTAATTTTTAGACCATTAGTAACATGTAGTTGAGGAAGATAAGATAATGAACAGTATGATCCAGTCTCATGCTGCAGAGTGCAAAGAGTTCAACTGCTGGAGTTAAGAAAGAATTATTTTCCCCGTCTATGGCATTGCACAATAGCAGAGGTGCTTGTGTGAGGGGATGTCTGAACTGCTGGGTGTGGAGGCAGGATATCGGACGTGCTGTGCTTTATTGCCAACCAGTATGGAAAAAATATTTTTTTCTTACACTTCAGAAATGGGAACTGTATAACTGCTTCTGGAAAGGCAGCCTTGCCCTTTGCCTCCTAAATAGCCAACAAAGAGTGTTAAGAGAGGAGCAGCAGCCTGGGAGCTGAGGAGTCTGTTCTTATCTCTGTCGAGAATGGGTGAAGAATATTGTCCCTGATGACTTTGCTGAGGTGGCATGAAACACCTTTAATGTCTGTGAGCACTTCAGATGAGAAAGACGAAAGATTATAAAGAAAGTGATGGATTGCCCTCCTGGATGTGTTCAAGGCCAGAATGGATGGGGCTTTGAGCAACCTGGTCTAGTGGAAGTCTTCCCTACCCATAGCAGGGGAGTTGGAACTAGATGATCTTTAAGGTTCCTTCCAAGTACAACCATTGTAGGATTATATGATTTAATATTTGGATGCACAGGTATCAATTGCAGGGATTGTTTTCATGGCATGGTTTAGGTGGATCAGTGTCATCTCCTCATTTGAGCCTTACCATGCATAACATTGTGGAGGTGTTATGGACTCCCAGAAATGTCCTTTGTTTTCTATACAAACTTCAGCAATTCTCTTCTTAATATGGATGTGTATGATTGTAGGTGAGGACTGTCATGCAGAACTCTAGAGATAGTTTCCCAGACAAGAAAAAATATGTCCTCTACTTCAGCTCTAATTTCACCATTAGGAAAAAAAAAAGAGGCATAGCACACAGAGCTCTTCCTACAGCAAATATTTTGTAAATGCAGGCTCCAGTTGGGTACTGATTTATTTTACTCTTTGTTTGCAATACTGTGCAGACCCTGGGCTTCTTTGCTTTCTTTGGATACTCTAAGCACACCAGCTAATATTCATATTTACAATCAGCATATATATATAGATATATATGTGTTCAGGTGCCTGCATACACTGTCATAGCACAATTCTTCTTGAAGTTAGATTATAGTATACTGCAGGTAATTAAACAGTGATCTCTATACAAATTAAAAGGGTTGGTACATACCTTTAATATGGAAGTACAATTACAGTAATTTTATGTGCATACCAGCTGCATAAAAGCACGCATGCAGTTCTGAAAACCTGGGCCTGTGTTTTGTATCTGTTAGTGCTGTTTGCACTTGCAAATGTGAGGCTTACTCACATCCAGAGGTGCCTTTGAAGCTCTACCGCTGCAGAATTGCTATGGAAATCTGCCTCCACTCCACAGTAGATTGTCAAATGCTTTGGGAAGCATGACTTGAAAATTAAAACTCTTCTTCCCATTTCCTGTTGAACTTTGGCAGATCTGAGGAACACACAATACACAGCTGAAGAGATCCATTCCTTTTTCTTCTTCCCAGGTTGTGCTGGAGTTTCACTAAGTGCTATGGCAATGAAAGACTGTCCCCAGACAACCTACTTGTTCAATTTATTACTAGCCCCCTTACTGTTCATTTTAACTTAACCACCGGGCAGACTCAAGGTGAGCTGATTATATGAACAGTTCATCCCACATACTTCTGTGAACATCTGAGATCAGTGATCCAGTGAATACAGAGCCTTATAATATTGGAAGGTGCCTTAATCCTTGCATTTTGTATTTGAGCATATTTTGGATTTAACTGTTCCTCATCCTACTTCCCTTGTCACAATGTGAACGTTTGCAAGCACACTTGCATGGCTTTTTTCATCATGATCAGGCTTCAAGCCAGAACTGATGTCAGGGAACAGTGTAACAAGAACAGCAGGTTTCTGTAAAAGGGATTGCCTGGATGATGCCATGCATGTGGCATCAGCAAGGACATTAGAAGTATTAAGACACTGTTTTGTTTTTGAAAGTCTGAACTCAAAATCAGCTGGGTAGGCAATGTGATTCCAAGTGACTGCTTTCTATGTAGGTCAGTTGAATGCAAAAGTGAAAGCACATGTACCATCAGATTCCCATGCCTGGAGTGGGAGGGCATGGCAGCCTTGCAAGTGTGAAAAGCCCCAGAACTCGAGTGTGACTCGTGTTTTCCGGTGAGTAATGAGTGCTGCCATCCTGCGTGGATGGGAAGTGGCAGTGAGGGTGCAACCAGAGGGGCTGGATGCACGTCCAGAAAGAGCAATGTGTGCGCACACACGTACTGTTGAACTCCCACTGCCATGTTGAGATTTGGGTGTAGCACCACACAACACAGCTGTGGGCTGCCTGCTCAGGAGGCATGGAACTGGAGCCCCTGCAGCAGTGGATCACTGAGGGGTTCAGGCCCTTAGTGGATGTTAGTACTAGGGGAGGTGTCAGCCCTGGGGAGATACCAGCCCTCAGGGGGTGCCAGTCCATGGGGAGGTGCTAGCTCTCAGGGGCAGTCACTCTGCTGTGTGCCCAGGCTCTGCTCAGCTCCGCTCCCAGAAGCACGAGGGTCCATCCCCAGTGCTGCCCGCCGGCCTGGCCGCATCTGGTGGCCGCAGTGAAATAGGTTGCCCAGGGAGGTGGTGAAGTCACCATCCCTGGAGGTGTTCCAGAAACGTGTGGACATGGCACTTCGGGACATGGTTTAGTGGGCATGGTGGTCTTAGGCTGACGGTTGGACTCGGTGACCCTAGAGGTCTATTCCAAGGTAACAATTCTCTGAGGGAGCTGGAACCGGGGTCCCGGTCTGCAGGTGTTGGCCAGCTGGACGCGCAGGCTGTGTGTTCTGCTCCCCGCTGCTGCCGATCCTTGTGCGTCGCGTTGCAGGGAGTTGCTCTGCGTGCTGCTCTAATTAGGTGATGCAGTCGCAGTTACCAACAGCGGTAATTGCAGTACCAGTAAAGCCGCCTCACCATCATGTGCTTCTGGTTACAAGAAGCCGAGCGGAGCTGGGCTGAGGGAAATCCCCTTGAAAGGCCCGGGCGGGGCTGAGCGCTGAAGGCGGAGCGGCGGCGTGACTGGGTCTGCGGAGCCCCGGAGCCCCGCTGCAGCCACCCGAGTCCAGGCGATCAGTGTCCGTCCGAGAGGGCCCTGGCAGCCGCGGGCGCGGCGGGAACAGGAGGGGTGCTGCCGCGCCGGGAGCCAGTCCAGAAACGAGGTGGAGAAGCCCAGTGCTGCGATGTCGGGATCCCGACAATGAGCTGGGGGAAAACGGCTGGACTGGCGATGCTGAGCCCGGGCGGGCCGGACAGGAAGAGCCCGGGACCAGTGCAGCAGAAGCTGCTCCAGGGCATGATGAATTGCGTGGACAGTTGTCAACAAGCACTCCCTGACCCACGCAGACCCGGCCTCACTGGTTCAGGAGGTTTAAAGTTACCTATGAAAATTATTTGGGAGACAAGTTACGGGTTTTTCCTCCCTGTGGCTGAGAGAAAATGATTAGTTTAGACCAAGTAATTAATTTGGATTATGCCTCTATGTGAATTTTAAATGGATCACTGTTCCTCAGTGGCATGGATGCTCTTCCAGGATATGTGTGTTGTAATGCAAATTAATTTCACTTACTTCCAAAGTGGATTCCAAATTAACATCCACACAGAGCATTAATTAGCAGTAGGTTTTGCCTCTACAAAAACAAAACAAAGCAAACAAAACAACCCCAAACCACCCCAAAACCCCAACAACTTCCTCAAATCCCACAGTTCTTTGGGATTCACAGAATACTCCTGTAAGATGAGACTAAGATAGCTGAAACATGTCTCCTACCTCCTAGTCATTGCTTTCAGAAAGTCAGAAGACACTGAGCATAAAATCTTTCCTCATATTAAACCAGAGAGATAGCACACCTGACTTTAAACTTCTAGACAGCATAATGTATGGCATTAATACCTAAGGAGGTATTAAAAATAATTATTTCTAAGGATATGGAGATGTGAATACATTACTGTAGGCTAAGGTAAGGTGTGAGCTTGCTGCATATAACCTGTGGCTGTGGTTTGCCTTGTGTGCTCACTTTTACCCTGTGGTAAACACAAAGTTGCCCCAGTGTGAAAGAGGAAGTCTCTCTCTAACTTGAAGCATCTTGGTAAGCGCTGTAGCAAAGCAGCAATATTTTGATTTCTCCGTAATGACTTGAGGATGTTTCTAATGCTCACATGTACATCCGATGGGCGAGTGCTGTCAAATTCTGACTCCACTAGTATCCTATGGCAACATGTTCCTCTGACCAAAAACTGCTGCTGAATCAGGTGGTGAATGAAGAGTTGAAACTTCAGGGCTGAGGGAGGCCAGCCTGTGAGTAATAGTCTGTCACTGGCCTCAGATCATGAGCTGTTTGCATAACTTTGGCTCAGGACAAACCCAAGCCAAAGATGACAGATGATGCCATGTAAGATTTCCCAGTTGCTCCAGTTGGCTCATTCCAGTCTGATCCAGATCAGCTGGGCCCCAAGGTCATTAGCACTCTAGAGCCATTTACTGGCAAGGGTGACTGAGTTTGTGGCCTCCCACTGTTCTGAAGAATGACAAAAGGGAGGGTAAACAAGTTAAGAGGAGTTATCTGCTACTCGTGGCCTACTCTGATGCTTGGGCAGTGGAGAGGAGAAGGAATGAAAGCATGTTGAGGAGCATAGGCTAGTGATGTTCCTTGGCAGAAGCCACAGCCCAGCTGATGGCCTTGGTGTGTATGTGCTTGCTGGATGCACAGATGAGAGCAGTATCATACTCTCCTCTGGATTTTGCCACTTCCTAAATTTGTGGTTTGGTGAGCAGAATACTATGGTGTATTTGATGGCCTCAGGAAGTAACTGAAATTAGAAATTGAACTGGATGTAATTTCCAACTTTTTTTTGGAACAGCTCTCGTGGCTGGCATTTCCCCCTTATCCTTCCTTCTTGGCCTGCAAGTTTGTTTCTTCTTACTCATGTTGGGAGTTTAAAGGAAAGGCACTGCTGTCATTGTACCGGACCACTAGTAGACCTCCTGTGTGGATGGGAGGAACACACACACACACACACATATATATATATATATATATTACTAAATTGTGCTTGAACATGCTGGACTGATCTTTATCTGCTCATGTCGTGCCTCCCAGTAACAGCAGAGGCCTGACACAGTGACATGGGAATATATTCCAGTCCTGTGTTCTCTATGCTCAAATCCATTCTGCTGGGCATAGTGCTGGCAGTTTTGACAGACACCTTGCCTTTTCTCCTCTCCCTTTTATGTATTTGTAGCACTAAGAAGTAGTACTGCTGAGCTGACCACACATTAATTTGGTTTAGGATCTCCTAAACTGCTTCCTTCATCCTCATAGGAATTCTTCCTGCTCCTGCTCCAAGAAGGACCTTTTTCCTTGGCAGACAGTAGCATACTGCAGTGCACTTTCCCTGTCCTCCCCTCTCCCTTCCCAGTGCTTGGAGACTCAAACTAAAAAAGACACTGAAATCATGAGGACCCTCATAACCCAGTTTTCATCAATAGGATCTCCTCCTTATTGCCTGGCCTTCTTTTCTATTTGCCTTTGGGAGAATCACAGTCATGGGGGCAAGTCTCACAGAGGGTTCTGGTACTGTACCCACTCTCTTCCCCATGGTCAGGTCTGGGCTGCTCCTCTTTGCTGTATTTTCACTGGAATAAAATAAAATAAAAAAAAAAGGGAAACCATTAGGTCAGCAACCCAAAAAAATCAGGGAAGGGAAAATCTTCTCAGTGAAGGCAGGACCAGACCCTCCAGAGAATGAAAAGGAGAAGGAAGAGAACTGTGCACAGCCTGTGGCTTGGTGCATGCTGCTATGCACGCATCTGAGTTTCTTGGCTGAAGTGGTATGAAGAGTTTAGTGAGGAGAGCTCCCAGTTTGTTCACACTCTGGTGTTGCTAAGGATCTCTTGAATAATCTTGCTCCATGCTCACATCAGCTCTTTTAGGCACAGCACCAGTTGTTAGAACAGCTATGGCTTTTTCCCTTTTCTCTCCTATTTATTCATGCACCTAAATACAGCAACACTGCTTTGAGTTCAATCTGCTCCTAATACTCAGGTCTAGGGCCTGTTACAGTTATGCTTATTTCTTTCAGGATCCTCCATGGCATTATTATCATTCTGGAATTCAGGGCAAACCTTCTCTGTGACACCTACCTGAGAAACCCCCTCCTCTCTCCAAGGATGCCTGATATTCTCAAAACTGAAGACTGTCTCATCTGAGTTCTGCATTGAGTCCCTCTCCAGACTGTCTCACCCGAACACTAAAAAACACTTGAGGGGAGATTTTTCATTCTGCATCCCTAACTATTAGTAGGGTTTCATTGTCCAAATGAACTTAATCCCTTCATTCTCCCCTTACCTCTCTGTCCTCCATTTGGTGTTGAAGGTCCCAGTAAACCCAGTTCTGCTCACTTCTGTTTAGATGGGAATTTTGAACAAATCCCCTGGACTCTGTAGTTAGGTTCTTTGGAGAAAAAAGAGAATTTAAATCATTTTCCCAAATCTCTGAAATGTGTGTTTGTGACAGCACCCAGAAGGGAAGCAAGTTGCACATGGATGGAAGACTTATTGAAAGAATGTGTCTTATCTCTTACCTCAGTGACCCCATATCTGGGGGAGCTGCAGTTTGTAAGCAAACATCAACACTAAAAATAAATATGTTTTGCCTCCATCTCCATGCTGTTAGTATTTTCTGTGAAAGTATGGTTGAGTGGGTGGACTGAGCTTTTCCTCTTTTTTTCCTTTTCCTTGTGTGTGTGTGTGTTTGTGGGGGGTTTTTGGTGTTTGGGTGGTTTTTTGGAGAGATTTTTTTAGGGGGTTATTTGTTGGGGTTTTTTAGCCTAAGAATGCACTGTTATCATTTTCACAAAGCATGACCTGGCCTGAGATCTTTTCACTTCTTTTCTTTGTTCTGAAATGGGGCAAGCAGCCTGGGCTTCAGGCATCTTAGCAGAGTGAGGGGTTCCTGGTCCAATTTAGCTGTGCAGCTTCTTCTTTCCAGCCAACTGGTCTACTTTGGTACACCAGTGCAAGTCTCACCCATTCTCCTCCATGCTGCTATATCAGAAACCCAGCCTAAGACCCATGTGGGCCACTTGCCCACACATAACTCTGTTCCAACATGGGACGAAATTCTTGATCCTGCCTTTTATAACTTGTTTTTCAGGTAGTTCTTACCCTTTGAACACTGAGATTTTTCAGATTGTCATTCAAACAGTTCATCAGATCTCAACCCTGGCCTCTGAACTTTACAAATTTCTGTTCCTAATTTTTGTGGGCTAGAGTGAAAAAGAGCAGAACTTTCCAAAGAGCCTAAGGTATTCTATCCCCGTGAATTCCTCTAGGAACTCCTACACATGTGCAGAAACATCGCTTCCAAAATTTGGACAGAAAGATGTTATACTTCCTCCATGAGTAATTAAGCCTGGATCTCTCCATGCCAAGACCTCTGTGAGTTCCAAAAGCATGGCTGGGTGACCTTAGGTGGGACAGGGTTATCACAGTTAATGGTAACAAATGGATTTTGCAAAGGATGATACATCGTACATTTTCCGGTTAGAATCAATCTGTAGGAAACTGGAAAAGTCCTGCATGTAGAAGACCATGTCTGCCTGTGATAAGAATCATGTCAACCTTTAAAGCACAGTTGTATGCTCAGTCATTACCCTTTGCCTTTCTGAAAAGAATGAAATGAAGCCCCATTCTAGCAAATTGCCAGTCTTGGCCTTGCCATCCTCCGTGTTCAGCCTCATATCCCACAGGCTGCAGTTCTCTGGCACTGTTTGGATGCTTGCCAGATGCATAGGTGTTGGAGCACATCCCTTCATGTGGTTCTGTTGCAGACTGGCAATTACTGTATCCATCTGAGATAGGAGGGCCAAGATTAGAGCATGGAGGCACAAATCACTGCCGTTCTGATCTGATGTCCAGTGATAATGCTAGTTTCAGTTCTGCTTGTAGAAACCTTTATGTGTCTAGCCATGATTTTTTTTTGTATCCTCCTAGAAAAAAAAATTATGCTGCTTGTTTGTTCACTCAGATCATTGCCTGCTTTGGAAATAACATACAAGAAAGAAAGGAAGATGTCCCATCAGTCAGAAAATGAAGTCTTTCAGTCAAGTAGGAAATAATCCCCCAGAAATGTCCATATATGAGGAAGACTTCTGAACATCCAGCTAGAACAAAGCAGTGAAACATGATCAAAGAGAACAAACTCCATCATTTAAGCTGGTTTTGTAACTGTAGTACTTTATCAACAAATAGTTATTGCTGGAAGGGCTGACTGGGTTGTGCAGATGTGTAACATCTGTGCACATTTGGCCTCTGGAAAGTGTCCTAGTGATGGTTCATTCCAAAAATTGTATTGGTTTTCTAGCATTTCTCTTGACCGGATAAAGGAAGAATGCTTTTTCCAAGGTCATTTTTGGTGAAACTGTTTTTTTGGTTCAGATCCAGTAGACCAGGGGAGGCAGACTACAATAGTGAATTAGCACTCAGTTCTCCTGAAGTAGACCCCAAAGCCTTGTCAAAAGGTTATGTCGTTGATCACAACCCGTCCTGGGCACACAGTTGTGAGCTCTGCTGGTTAAACTATACCAGAGAGGAAACAGAACTCCCAACCCACTGTTTCAGTGTCACTTTTTTTCAGAATGTAAAGAAGTCAGGAGTCTTGGTCAAGAAAATGTGGCTCAGAGATGAGCATTTTGATATGTTCTGAACAGCACTGGTGAAGGTTACGTTTCCATTTCAGTGTGCAGGGCTATTACAAGTGCACAGCATCAGAATAAGAAGGCAACAGCATCAGTTGCATCCCATTCTAAATCAGATCTTCAACTAGAAATGGACAACAGATCTTCATTCGGCAAAACAAGGGATGTGAAAGTGATGCATCCTTCCACTGTAAAGATAGGGAAGTGTGACATGGTTCGATGAGAACAAGCTTTACACTCAGGAAAGAGAATTTCTCAGCTTTGCTCAGAGACATCTCCTGAGTAGGGGAGGTTGTTTCACTTTCATCATTGCTGTCAGGACCCATATTTGTAAGGCACTGTGAGCACATGACTCTGCTTTCCCTTTGAATCTGGATTTTCTGCTGATGGAAAAAGAAGAGGCCAGATACCAACTGTGTAAGAAAAAAAACAACTTTTTTTTCTCCTTGGCTACACTGTGATCTCAGTATGCTGACCTTCAGGGTATGGTCTGTTTTCCTCAGACCAGCACAGAAGAACTGTATAAAATATGCATTTGTCCATGTGCTTGCAGGGAGGAGAGTGGACAATGCAAAACCAGTGGCTTTGCTGTCACCCTTCTTATTGAAGAGTATGTTCTGTGGTTTCTAAATGCCTTCCATGGGCTAAAGCAGTAAACAGGTCTCTGTTAGATGTGTAAAGAGAACTTACTCATCTGGGCTCACTATCTAAGTTTGTTTGGGTATCTTCTATACAGCCACAAAGGGATATGGTTCATGACAGACCTTAGCTCATGAGCTTGGAGTGGGGAGAAAATAGCAGCACACAGGCCAGCTTAATGACTTATTTAATGTAAGTAACTGTGTTTTAAACTTACACACTTAACTTGCACTTAATCCAAACAGCTGTAAGTGCTTTATAAAAGGTGATATTCCCCCATTTTGTGGAATAAGAAACTGAGGCATGGTTCAGTTCAGTTATTTGTCCAGTATCACTTGCTGCTGGGAACAGAAAACAGAGTTTGATCTCATGTAAGAATCATTAGATAATACATATTAAAGAGAAAATGCATTGCTGTTTGGAATATTACTGAATCTTGAGATCTTAGGAAGAGGTAAAAATTTTTATTGTGAGCAAGGATGTTCTTCTTAGCTTCTCCTCCAGCTGTCTCCGTAGTGCATTGTCTAGTTTAAATACAGCAAGAATATTAACTAGAACTTAACTCTGTCTTCCTTTTTCCAACTTTTCCTTCTCTTTCAAGATCCCTTAGTCTTATTTGTGTGAATCAACCCCTTGCATGTGAGGTGTTTTTCAGCTGCTCTAGACTTTCTGTTTCGTGTTAGCTCTATTCACACTGTGCTAATTTCTTGTAACTCATTTCCCTGTGCTTTCATTTGCACCGTGCAGTTCAAACACGCAGCCATTCTGGGAGCAGGCAGCCTGCAATCCAGGCCGGGGGAGGTAGATGCCCAACACCTCCTGCACAGTCCCTACTTCCTTGTTATGGCTGCCCATAAGTTCTGTGGTTTCTTTGTTTTAACCTGGCAAAGTTCCACTGCGGTGAAATCAGCTCAGCCCTGTGAGCTGGCAGATGGCATGGATGGTCTGAGGCTGGCCTTAGCTTTTGCCTTATTTGTTTGCTGATGGATGAGCACTTTGTCCCCTTTGAAAAGCTGACCAATTCAAAATCCAAACACTCTCCAATACCTGATTGTACTACAAATCCTGGGAAATCCACTGACATTAATTCACATCTTGAAAGTTAGTTTCAGGAAGCAGCTTTGAGCTGTTTATTTTTTGTGTGTGGTTGGTTTTTGGTGTGGGTTTTTTTTATTGCAATTCAATGTATGTATCAGTGAATATGACCCCAAAGACATTCTGACTGGATCCATACTTGCACAGTAGCTAGTTTGCAGACTGAGTTTTCAGATCTACTTTTCACCACTGCTACCCTACAAATGTTAATGGAGATCATAAAAGCACCATCAAATTGGCTACAAACTGTTTTGTCTTGGTCAGATTAATTTTGGGTTTTGGACATTTTTGAAGTTTCTGACTTAAAATGGTTATCTTTTGAAATTTAACATCTCTCTTATTTATCTGGCTTCTAGCCAGGACCTTTTCCCACTGTTGGTAAACCAGACCAGCCATTGGCTTGACGGACTGCTGTAATCCTGATGAGGAGCATGCCCATCTCCGTCTCTGAAAGATGAACTTTATTGCCCTAGATACCAACACATGGCACAAAAATCCCTTTTAAATGCCACATTAGATTCTGGGAATATTCTCCCTGATCCCAGGATACTTTTAGAACTGTTTATCTAAGCTCTCTAAAAGTATGCCAAACCACCAGGTGTTCTGTATGCCTGGGGCCCCACTTGTTCTGGAAGGCTTCCTTGTTTTTGTTTGTACAGACAGTTATCCTGGTCTGGATACTGGTTAAGTGTGCCTCTCCCACTGTTATGTGCATGTTCCTAGGGATTGAGAGAATCTTGTCATGCTTCCCCACATTAGGATTACTGTGACCTCATTTCAGTGTCCAATTCCAAGGACTGCAGTGGATGGTGGACAAGACTGTGTAATGGCTCTTTAAGCTATGTTTGCCTTGATCATCTTAAGTCCGACTTGTGGCCATCTCTTGCTTCTATACAGCCCATTTCTTCTCAGGCTCATGGGACCTTAGCATTTATAAACATGTTTCTGATTAATGTTATGCAACAGCCACCATTTTGTTGTCAAGATGAGTTTATTTCAGTGGAAACAGTGAAATTCCGTGGCTTTGTGTTATGCAGAAGGTCAAACAAGATGGCCATCATATCTAGGAAACTATAAATAGAAACTGTACAAAAATCAGCAGAGCATGACTAGAGGAGAGGTGGTCATGTGAAACGGCCCAAATTTGTGTGCCTGGTTTGGGAACTGAGGGTTAGGTTCCCCATATGGAGAGAAGCAAATGTATTTTGAAATGCCCTCTGGAAGATAATTCCTTCTCTCTTTCCCTAAGTGCTTAAAGCAATGAAAAAACACCCTAAAGTATACAATCAAAGAGCCCAGTTCAGTCCATACATCAGCAAAGGCATTCTTTTTCAGTTCCCAGATGAGACAACCAGCCTCTGTAGTGCTTTCTTGGATGGTTCTCATACCAAAATCTGACCAGGTAGGAGCTAGAAGAATTATGAAATCTGGAAGAACAAATAATACCTCTTTGGATACCACATCATCACCCTCATTTTTATCCTTTAGAAAAACAATTTACTGCTTCATTGTTTTGTGCAGGTAACCATCACAAGTGGTAGACACAAGCTGCCCTTTGATACCTGGGCTAGGTAGTGGTTTTGATGGCAGTGCTCTGCTTGCTTCTCTGTTTTCATGCACATGACTAGTTTGTGCATTTGCAGGGATTACTTTCCCTTCTCAAACAGAGAGCAATGACTGGATTGAACCCAAGCATTGTTTAAGGGTGGCCTGTGACTCTGTGGTTTGTTTTCTTGTTTTGTTTTAAAGGTCAAAGACATAATGATATTTTTTGGAGGTAAAAGTTAACATGTACTCGAGTATTTCAAAGGGCTGAGCTGGAAAGGAAGTGAAAAAGTAGGTCTTGGTACTTCTTTGGTGATGTCTCTCATCAAATACAAAGTGAAAGTTGATCATGTCTCCCTGGGAGGCCACATTACCTTCCTTTTAACATCACAGGCTGCCTGTCTGAATGTAGCCACCTTGGATTTGGGTTTAAATCTAAGCAAAAATTATGTTCCTGACCTGATTTTGCGGGAGTTCCAAACAGCTGAAAACTTCAGTGAGGCGTGTTTCATAGTAAGGACTTTCCAATACTAGAACCCTGCCTTATCTGGGATGTAAGTGAGCCAGGCAGGAGAATTTGGAGTGCTTGAGACTGGAAAGTTAATCTGTGTTGCTGCTTGGATTTGGAGTCACTGGCAAAGTGACAGAAGGAAGAAACTGGTCACAACTGACAAATTCATCCTATTTCACTGGGCTAAAAGAGACCTTAAATGGACTGTTCAAGGTAATAGTGTGAAATTCTCAGTAAGGGACTGTTTATTATGGGCAAGTAAGTCTAAATGCCAGCAAAATGTTCTGCAGGGTCTGATGCTTCTGTGAGGTCTACGCTTTCCAGGTTGTTTGCTTGGAAATATCATAGGTGTTGTACATAACCAGCAGTACAAATAAACTTCAGAACTAAACCCCTGCTTTTTACAGCTTTGTCTATGCTCAGTAACAGCTAAATGACACAGACAGACATTCAAAATAAGAGTACAATTGTTATTGAACAGGGCATCTTATTAATCTCAATATGTCAGATTTCTATAAAGGAAGTATTCAGAGGTGCAAAATTGGTTCCAGTGAATGTTTTGTCATGGGAAAAAAAATTATTAACAGCTTTTGAAACACAATTTTTGCTTGACTCATCCTTTTTTTAAAATTATTTTTGTTGTTGTGTTGCCCTCAGTTGTGAGTTTGTGAAGATCGTCCACATTTTTTCCAAGTAGGTACTAGGAAAGGTTTTGAAATGTCAGAAATATTCACAGGAAAGGCAGAGCATTTCCTGCTATCTCAGCTTGCATGCTTGGGGGAATATGGCATTTTTTGCAAAACTGACAGAAAGCAGGTAGGATTTTCACTGCCTGCCAGGCAGGTTTGGAAACCTGCTTGATTTCCTTCCAGCTCACCCGCCCAGCTCCTAGGGACGCTGTTGACAGACGGACAGGGAGCTGACAGACAGAAACTCATCTCTGTAGCTCTTCAAATCTCTCTCCTCTTCTGGTGGTCTAATAAGGGTGACTGCTATAGCTCTGTGCAGCCCATCACTGGACTGTTTCTATCTAGGTCTTCCAGAGTAACAGATCTCCCCTAAACTGCTGGGATCTTCAGGATCTCTGGCTCCTGGGCAGCCGGCCAGGCTTGGGCTCCTTTTGCAGTCTTTAACACTGACCTCAGGCTCTGAGCTTGCAGCTTGCTAGCAGGTTCCCACCTGTTGTCTCTTCCAAGGGTCAGACAGCCATTTCCCCTGCAGGGCAGGTATGCAGACTCTCCAGCTGCCCATATCACCTTCAGATTCAATTCAAATTATTATTTTTTTTTTTCAGGTATGTGAATTTGTCTACTAATTCATAGCAATTTCACTGAAGTGACTCTTGAAACTGAGATGAGGCCAATTGAGGAATAGTCTTTAGGGCGTAACCAGGAGTGTTCTGTGAGAAATATTCATCCTTTTGGAAGTTATAGACAAAGTGAATCCTGGATCACCCTGGGAACTGATCCTCCCCTTCTTTGAATGCCTCCTGCCCTAAGCAAGAGTGTTGAGTCAATGCTGATGTGGGTCCAGCTCACAATACTTAAACCTTATTTTCTGATTCTCATGGAATAATATGTCATCACCAGTGAAAAATGGTAAGATAAAGAACCTCAGTCCTAGGACAGTGTAAATTCTTGGTTTCAGACATATGAAATTTTACATTTGACAAAGTTACCTGGTGGAGAGCCTGGTACTTTGTTGTTTTTAGGGGTTTTGGGGTGGTTTTTTTGTTCTTTGTTACACTTGTTTTGCTCAGCAGAATTGCACATAACATTGATATGAAGCTCAGCCACTTTCAGCCAGCTGAAGATCCTTTCCTGGGTGTCAGAGAAGGCCAGTTTGTGACATCTCTGCTGAGTGTGCAAGCTTTGGCAGAGGCTTTGCCACATGCTCAGAATTGTGTTTGGGAGTACAGTAGCTCGTTTTGACCAAGCAGTTTAATTAGCTACTGAAATGAGCTGGGGTGAAGGGTGAAGCCTAGAGATAAGATTTCGGTATGGTTTTACCAGTGAATCACTGAGACCCTGTGGAATATGGCTTGCCTTCAAAGGTTGACAACATTTAACCTCAAAGAGCTCTCAGGCACTGGGACCTGAGTGCTTTAGCCTTTACTAAACAAATAGTTTTAATGATTTAAGCTTTAACAGGAAAGTCCAGTGGGGGCTGTTGAACTCCGGAATTCGCTGCAGGGGGCACAGGAGAGATTAGAGGCCATGGCTAATCAAAGAAAATCTGCTTTACATTGTACTGCTGCTTGCACAGCCCCCAGTTCATATCTGCAACTCCCTTCTGCCTCAGAGGGAACTGCATGTGTAGACTGACCCTTTCTTTGCTGAACTTTCCTATCAAGATCTTCCAGGACAACCTCTGTTTCTCAGGATCTGAATTCTTGTCATTTTTTTCAGTCATCTCTTCTCTCCCTGAAGCTGGGACAGTTGTCCCAGGATTTGCACTGTCCCTCTTTTGAATCAGCACACCGTTATCTGTGGTGTGGGGTAAACTGAACTGGCAGCTGAAAGGAATTTTTTGGCTGTTCTGATCAACTGCGCAGCTGCACAAACAGCTGTGCCAGCAGCATGGTGAGTGTGGAGGGTGGGGGTTGCCCATGCCACTGAATGTGAAACCACAGCCTCCATCCTTACAACTGAAACATGCTCTGATGCCAGCAAACCACTAACAGCAAAGGCATTGGATAGTTCTTCATTTTCCTTGCAGGTAGTGGAAGATAAAGATGGACCTTCAAAATCTGTTGAGCCAGTAGCACTTCAGCCCAGTAGGTACAAATGTTTAAAAGAAAAAGCCTCCAAACAAAAGTGCAGGTGATCAGTTGGTTTGTTCTGAGGTTTATTCCAACCCCAGCTCCCACTGGGCTCTCATGTTTGCATTATGGGTCTTGGAGGCCTTGGAGCTGTGTATGATCATGGCAGATAGAAATGTGGCAATGTGAAACATCATTGCCCATGAGCTATTTGTTCCCACATAGCTGCCAAAGCTCATGGGAACCCAGCTGGTAGAACTTTGTGGCATTGCTGCATGTCCACTTTGGGCAAAGTCAGCTGCCTTACTTTAAGCTGTTTGTGATAGTTAGAGGCAACCTGGATGACTTCGTACTAAAGCAGATGAGACC
The DNA here is from genome assembly GCA_033816785.1 of Picus viridis. Lineage (NCBI taxonomy): Eukaryota > Metazoa > Chordata > Aves > Piciformes > Picidae > Picus > Picus viridis. The sequence goes on along the minus strand of CM066599.1, from coordinate 7,997,039 downwards.
AGTGCACACTCATCTTCCCTTAAAGCACTGTGGTGCAATAACTTTCAGAAACCAAGTGGTAGGATGTAGCCAGAGTGAAGTAATATCTCAGCTTCCTCTGTTTCTGCAATGTTCATAAATGGGTTTGAAAGTAGCTTTGTGCTGTGCAGCCACACTGAGCCCCCTTAAGTCCTCATTACTCTGGGTAGTGATGCGATAGGCCTAAGCACCAGAGCACAGCTACACACCAAATGATCTTTTGTCTGCATCTCTATCCCAGTTGGGACACGTCTTTTAAAAGGCAGCCTTTTGCAGTTTCATACTTCAACTACCAACTAAACTCCTTATCAGTGTGATTCTATCAACAGGAAACTGGTAAGAAAAAAGAAGTACCCAACCCATACACCACGATGTTATCTAATCTCTATCCAATCTGCTCTCTGCTTGGGGACACATGCAACAGACTGCAGTAACTGTATGTCAGAAGGTCAAAGAATACAGGCAGGGGACAGCAGCACAAATAACCAGTTGGGACTCAAAAAATCCAAAGCTGAAGCAGATTTGAAATGCCGCTTAGTAATCAAAATATCTCACTGTATAAATCAGCCTTCTTGTGGTCATAGCTCCTCTGTTTTGTACTCATTGGAATGTTCGTCACTGTGTCAGAGATGCAACAGAGCTATTATGAGCACAAAAAGAAAGATGGAAATAGAGTTTTGTCTTAACCCATGTGCCTGTACTTTTCAGGTATGGAAGAAAGTGGTTTCACTTATTGTGAAAGAGACTTTTTTGGAGTACAAAAGTCAGTTCCTGAAGTGTCCAGCTCTTACAGTTGTGTGGGGGTATAAGGCATAGCTAAAAGCTTTTATGAAGAAAAAGAGATAACATTATATATAGGTTTCCTAGATATATAGATTGGACTAGCTGACCTTTAAAAACCCCTTCCAACCCCAAACACTGTATGAGTCTATGACTTACAGTTGCAACAGATTGGTAATTGTTAATATTAGTAATTACAATAGACAGCTCCTGGCACCATGAAGATGCTCTACAACTATTTTGATTAGAAAAGGTTGAGGCTTCCTCTGGTGCTTCTTTTCAATTGAGGTTGTGCTCACTGGAGACTGAATGCCAGCTACAGTTGTTGAAGCAAGGTCCTTATGTCAGATGTAGCCCTGGCAAAAAGGAAAACTCAAACCACAGACCATCTCCCTCTCCTGCCCTCCAGAAAGAGCTCCAATAAGAGAGTACTATACCAAGGTAACTCTGACCAGCTGAAACAGATGGCACAACTGTCTTGTCATCCCTTCTCACTGACCCCAGGGTTGCCTAAAACCCTCTGCAATCCAATTATTTGTTTTAATCTTATTGCATTATTGCACTAAGCATATTATTTAAAGACTATGCAGGTATGGTTAGCTGGAGTATGTGTGAGGCTTGCAAATTAAATACATTAATGAAAGTGGAATGGGTGCATGTCAACAATCCTTTTATGAGAAGAATGAGGAGCAATTAAAGTGGAAAGACTGAGAATGAGAATTTAGAGTCACACAGTTTCTTAGAACTTTCTTTCATGGATTATGGAATTAACTAATTCCTGGTTCTGGGACCCTTTTCTTGGAACTGATGACAAAAGATACTTAACTGGGTCATGTACATAATCCTGATGCACTCAAGGTGTGATTAAAGGATGTGAGAGCAGGTTTTAAATATGTAAAGAGCTGGAAGATTTTTATTTTTTTAAAAAAAAGTAATAATTGAAAAAAATTCTTTAACTGGTCTGGAAGTTTAGCAGCCTGCACTAGGAAAGTCTGTTACTGCAAAAGCAGCTTTCACACACTCACAAGGACTTCAACCCACCTGTCTCTCCTCTACATGGAAAGACCAATACATTGTTTTTTCTGGCTAAGGCACTTCTCAGTATGCTGTTTGTAAGCAAGCAGTTATTTCAGTAAAATATGCTGTTGATATCTGTTTTAGAAGGAGAGATCTCAAACATTATGGACTGATCAGGTGCAGAGATTTGAATATGTTGTACTCACAGGATCACAAAATCAAGTCCAACCTGTCACCACAGACCTCATGACTAAACCATTGCACCAAGTACCACGTCCAATTCTCTCTTGAACACCTCCAGGGATGGTGACTCCACCACCTCTCTGGGCAGCCCATTCAATGGACAGAATCATAGAATCACCAAGGTTGGAAGAGACCTCAAAGATCATCACTCCACATCATTGTGATGCTGCTGCTTTCAGCTCTGACACTATCACGGTCGTTATGTGAATATAGAGTGGAAAGGCTTTTTTAGTTGAAGTCTATGAGCTGAAGTCACCTCATGATGGACTTTAAGAGGTCCTCATATTATTTGTATAGCAGCCCATCTGGGAATTTGGTATAGCAGATACAAGTCAAAGTATTGCATATTTGCCTGTATTAGCTCATGAAAAGAATTCCATCTTGCTGAGGGAATAAAAAGGAAATGTATCTTAGAAGAGGTGTCTCTTACAGTGTGTAAACCTAATCTAGCTGCAGCACCAACAAAGCTTTGGCTGAGAAGGTTGGGAGGATGCTCAAGATGAAGGTGACCTCAGGAGAGCGGCTCTAGGCCCTTCTCTATTTGTGTGGAATTCACACTGACCAGCATGTCCTGTCACCGTGGAATCTACAGAGCGATCATAATCCTACCAGATAAAAACACAACCATGGCTACCTCATTTTTACACTAAGGTTGGTGAGACCCTGGCCCAGGTTGACCAGGGAGGTGGTAGATATCCCATCCCTGGAACCATTCCAGGTCAGGTTGTCTGGGGCTCTGAGCAGCCTGTTCTAGTAGCAGATATCCCTGCTGACTGCAGGGAGTTGGACTAGATGAACTTTAAAGGTCCCTTCCAACCCAAACCATTTTATGATTCTGTGAGTCTATGCAGCAAATAAGCAAAGATGATTTAGCCTGCAAATGCACTGCTGCTCCATAATGTAGTGATAGGAGCTGACACCTTGGATTTAGGCATTCCTGCCTCCTTGATCACTGGTGTCTAAATGAACTTGAACAAATCGTGCTGACTGTTCTGGCTTTCTTGTTTCTGACTGCAAATGCAGATGATCCACCTTTGAGTGGCTTTGCAGGAGGCTTTCTACAGGCTCCCTAGAGGTGCATGATGTATGTCATCTCTGAATGGGTGTTAGAGCAATGATTATTGAATGAAAAAGGATAATTTTTAGCTTTAAATAGATGTGTCTTTTATTTTGTCTTGCTGTTTCTTTACTTGCATAATTGTTTTTCCTTTTTAATATCTTTTATTTTTTAATCCAAAACTCCACAGGCTGTTTGCAGAAATGCCCTGAGTCTCTGCTGGTTAATCTTAAGTTTTGCAGTCACTGGAACATGCCAAAATTGTCTTCTTGTCTGTTGCTGTGTTTGACAAGCAACACTCAACCTCGTGTCACGGGTATCATTTCCTTGGCATGGCTGTTCACTCACTTCCCTTCAAGTGGTTAAGTTAGTGGTTGTTTTGTGTCTATAATTTGGCTATGGGAAACAGATCTTCCTAGCAATGTGGTACTAGAAAACTCCCTAGAACTATTTCAGGTTTTTTCTTCCCACTCTCTGTTATGAAACATTCATAATAAATTACTGGATGCTAGCAAATGCTGTGTTATGGTCATGTGTGCACAATACCAGTAGATGCTTTTTATAGCATGCAGGTCTTCAACAAGAACATAGAGAGCCATCCACTGTGGGTGACACAGTGGGCTGGCACCTTGTTCTGGCACCTTGCTCTGGCACCTTGCTCTTCCCATTTACTGCTGTTGTTTCTGTTCATTCAGCCCATGACTTCAGCTAAAGAAAGACCCAGAAGACATGAAGAGGGCAGAAAGGAATTTTGAAAAGGGATTGTTTGTATCACTTTAAGTTAAAAGTCATACAGTTAAAGCAGGGATAGCTCTCGTCACACTCATGTAAAGGCACCTTTACCAGTGTAAGTTACACGGCAAGTTAATTTAAGCCTAGTCTTTGCAGAGCACCTGCTGCAATTCAACAACATTTGTGGGGTTGGATCTGAATAGATGTAGAAATAGTTGTGTGGATGTGAAAATGCAAAGTGAAATGATTATACTAAAATAAGTCATACAACTAATGGCATCAGAAACAGCTCTTTCAGAGTAAGGGGTCATATTATATCCACCTCTTAGAGGAGGAAAAGAAGAGGGGAAAGAGCATCATTACAGGGGTTAACTGAAGCATTTCAGCTTCTTTGTGTAGATAAAACCTTTTTAAGGAATCCGGTATTCTGTGTGTAAATGTGCTTCCTTATTCTAATTTCTTGCTCCTTACAGCTTGGATGCACTACCATCAGTCAGTGCAGCATGGTTTTACAGAAACTGTCTGCTGGTCCTGAGAATCAGCAGAGTCAGAGCTGGTTCTGGGAAGCTTCTATTTCCTAAAGGATCTATTGAGACTCAGGGCCAGCTGGGGTGAAGAGAAAACTGGAGAAATTGAGTGCTAAACTATCACATTCCAGCTCTCTGAAGTTGGCTTTCACTCAGTTTAGGTCCTTTTCCAGAAACTCTCTAAGCTGTGTTGTTACCCAGAGTCTGCGTCATAGACAACTTAGAAACGTGGACCTGCTCAAAAGAGCCTCCTGGAAAGAGATGTGTTGGGATTGTTTGAGCCTCAGCAAAAAAACAGTGGTTATATAAACAAAGCATCCTGTCCCCTGCATTGGAAAGAGTATTTATGAAAGGAATGCACCAAAACCCACAAGAGGTGAAGGGACATGTAGAGCCGCCTACACCCTCCATATTCCTTACACACTCAGTCACTGCAAAAACAAACAAACAAGATGGGACTGGCTTGGCCGAGATGGTCACAGAACCTGACTCAAAGCAGCCCAGCGTCATGGCTGTAAACAAAAGGGGAGATGCATTATTTGGAAAGTGAAACAGATTGATAGGAAAGCTGTGTGCGAAGAAAGGATTATGAGAAGGGAGGAGTGGCAGCGGGGCATGTGCATGGCACCACTGGAAGGTGGAGTGTTTGTCTGGGTGCAAGCCTGTGCTCATGTGTGTGCCTGTCTACGCGTGACTGCCCACACAGATATCCACCCTCTGTAAAGGGAAGGACCGTGGGACAGGCCTTGTCATTTCAGCTGTGGGGACAACTCCTCACCTTGTAATCTCTCTTTTTTTTGTTTTGGCTCTGCCTTGAGCAAGGGCTGGGTGTGTGCCCATATCCATGTAAGCACATATGTGTGAGTACCTGTGTGCGCTCCCGAGAGCCCTGCGTGTCTCAGCTTGTGTGTTTATACAGGTGCGTGCACAAACACATGTGATGCATGTGTTTGTTTGCACACACTGAGTAAATACGGGTGTAGCTGTACGTTTATGTGTGACTTTGTAAGCCAGTGTTTGGTGGAAGTGGTGTGTTATACCTCTGGGTATGTGGGAAGATGGGTTTATGTGTATGTGCTTCCTTCATGTGCGCAGCTGCCTGCCCACCTCTGGATGGGGCTTTTCCATAACAGGGAATGCTGCTGCATTTTCTGTGACCAGTGGCAAAATGATAATGCCAAGATTTCTGCAAATCTGAGCTACTGACTGGAGCAGGATAGCTACAGTTCTATAATGCATCATTGGGTTTTTTGCAACATTCACTTTGCCAAAACCTTACCTGCATTTACATCAAACTCTTTGCCAAAGGGGAAGCTGTCAGTTTGGTTTCCACCTGTTCTGGGATTCTTTAATCCACTCTAAATGCAACGTGTCCTTTGGATAGTTGTATCTCAGATGTCAAGATTAGGCTGTATCTTCTCTCCATTACTTAAGATCAGGTTTTTAATTGCATTGGTCTAAACGTAGAGGTCCAGCAGCAGCCCAAGAGCTGAAAGTGACTGGGAGCTCCCTAGCACCGGACAAGCAGACATTTGACCAGAGTGCCTCCTAGTCTAATCTGTGACAAACAGGATGTGTATATGGAAAGGTCTCAGACTCCTTGGGCATAGCAGTTACAATGATTGAGCTCTGAAGTGGGTTGGTAGGGACATTTGAAGTTACGAATCCAGCATAAGCAGGCCTGTGCTTCACCTAGCCCATCTTAGTGATGCAACCCACTGCCTAACTGGGATGCTTCATTTATTTCCCCCTGCCACCTGGCTGTTTTAAAATCTCTAAGAATCTCTTCTCACAGCATTTAATTTTTAATGAAAGACACATCTCGTTGCCTAGCAAAACTGATCTTCCCTGCAGACAATACCCTGTGTGTGCATATAGACCTATGTGCATGCAGATATGTGTGTATTTATGAAATAATATTCTGATCGGTATCTGCACTGTGCTGTGTGCTGCAGTATCCAGTTATTATGTCTTGGCCACATCTAATAGGTGCTGTGCTCAGCAGTGCTGCATCGTGGCCTTGGTTGCTCTTGTAGGATGACACTGCCTTACTGTGGGTACTCAGTGGTATCTTCTGTTCACAGATGCAGTGCCATGTGCATTGTTCCCTGATGATGTTTGCTTTTAGCAGTGGTACCATCTAGGGCCAATGAAGGCAATAGGGTCTACACAATTTGCACTGTCTGGCCTGGCCATTTTGTATCTGAGTGTGGGTCCATATGGTTTCAAATTTTTGTGAAATAGATGTGATTTCTCTGTCAGAAGGAGTTCTTCCTTGTTTTCCCCAAATATGAACTTAAATAATTCCTCAAAAGTAGCAAATTAATTGCCAAGGACTGCATAGTAGCTATGATCACTGCTTCATTTGCTTCAGATTTCAGACAACATGTAACAAATTAGCTTCTGTCTAAGGACTCCATCTTTCTGCAGGCAAATTAAAGAGCTGTACCAAGAGATGCTAATGCCACAGCAGTGATGTGATGTGTCCTTTTTTGTGTGTACAGAGTGTTGTGTTTCCTTCGTGACTTTATCATTAAAGCAAGTTAAATTCTTTTAAATAATTTCAACTATTTTACCTGAGTATTTTTCAAACGGTGTTTGATTCTTGGGAGGGAAAGAAAAGGGGGAAAAAAAAAAGAGAAAGGAAAGTTAAAAGCCTGGCCATGTGTACAAAATACTTATTGCACAGTTTTGCACACACAATTACCCTGATGGCAAATGCAATTGCACACTGCACATCTACAGCTGCATGCACAAATTGGCAAGTACTCAACTCAGGATTTTAATGACATCTACTGAATTTATTCAGTGAGAGAAGGCTTCAGGAATGAAGTCTCAATCTGAAGACACAACAAACTAACCTTTCTGTAGGATGTGCCTCCATCCTATCTTCCCCGTCCCCGTTGCTTCTTCTGCAGTTGACTTTTTCCCTGAAGAGTAGTGATGAATTTTGAACTTCATGATACACTCATCTGTCCCTGTGGAGCAAAGAGCAGCACACTCTGAATGAGCTGATTGCCTCTGATAGGATTTTATCCTGATGAAGACTGTGCCCTCCCTTTGCAGAAGCGACCTAGATCTGTTCTGATTTTTACTATATGCTCCAGGGGTGTTATTTAAGCTGTTTGCATGGTTTCACTAGCTCATGGTGTTTTTCAGGGTCTTCATATTCTTTGCTGGTCTTTTACTCTGGCTTTCAGGAGATTTTTTTCACTTTGACCAGAAAGCCTTGTAACAACTAATGCTCTGGGGCTCTTGCCCAGCTGACAAATATAGTTAAGTACTGGTAGTTCAGATTTCATCACAGACCAGATTTGGATTTCCAGTGTTCAGCACTTGCAATTAGAGGCCATAATTTCAAAGCAGCCCCCCTCTCAGTCTGACACTTTTGTAACTGGGTGTCAAAATGGACACTGCCTTGCAGCTCTTTCTGTGATGTTAATGGATGGATTTTTCCAAGGGCTTGGCAGCTTCTTGGAAAGCTGAGAGAGGTCTTAAAAGTATTTAAATTAATGCTACTTTTCTTCCAGAAGGTAGAAAATACTGTGACAGCATGAGTGACCACAAGACTATTAAGTCTCTCTGGTACAAGCTTGTAGAAAACGGACTGGATTATGGATGAAGCTGCAGCCTTTCTTTACCCTGCAGGTCAAGCTGAAGACTGTAATGAATCAGTAATCTTGGGAGGGTGGAACTCGTGTAGAAATTGCTTCTATCCCTTCTGTGTGTTGAAGGAGATGAGACTGGGAAGCATCATTCATGTGTTGCTAAGGTATACATCACTTGACTTTGGTGACTGATTTCAAAGGGAATCCTGTGTAAGTAATGAGTAAGGAAGCTTTCAGAGGGTTGAAAGCATGCTATGGGTTATACTCTGTGTGTTCATTTGCTGCCTGTGGCTGAAAGGAGCTAGAGAGGAGCCAAGAAGTAATTTTGCTCCATGGGAGAGCACTAAAATTATTTTTCTGGCTTACACAAGGGATCTGATTCTCCTGTTACTTCTGAAAGCTTTGTAGCTATGTAATCTTATCTGAGCTGCTTATTTATTTCAGTACCAGTGAAAACAGAATTCAGGGTATTGCTTCTGTGAGAAGTGAGCAAGCAGGGGCAATATGCATTTGTCTCATGTTAACCTTGTTCCTTTTTGCTCAGACCTTTTGTTAAGCTCTTCTTAAGCGGCTTCTATCAGTAAATAATTGTTTTCAATATGTGAAAAAAATGTGATTGAGGTGATTCTTTGCACAAGGATACAGTAGGAAGGCAGTTCTCCCATTTCTGAAATGACCTTAAGCAGTCAGCCTAGTGATGCTCTTCTTAAGGGAAAGAGGAAGGAAGTTGCCAGGCTATAGCCCCCTCGCATGTTAGACATTCAGTTCCCATGTGATGGAAGAGCATCTGGTGGGTTGTGCAACCTTCCCTATGAAGCACAACTCTGTGTGCATACCAAGACCTTTGATATAGGGTTGGTGCAGTGGTCTTACTGTACATGCCTGGCTTTGTCATTTTCCCCTGCTTGCCGCTTACTTGCCTCTTTACATGGGAAAAGCAGAAACATCTTGTTAGAAACTTGCATCAAGTCACTGCAGGGGGGACAGTGGAGACTTAGGATGTGAATCCAGCAGCCACAGGTGTGTTGTGGAGGTGACACTGCCCCTGTCCTAAGGGGAAGGTTTGTCATTTGTCTTTCTGCAGGGTGAGTCACGGAGCAGCACTCCAGCTGACACCAGCAAAAGAAGCCAACAGGGCGAGAACATGTGAGAACGGAAAAAATTGTTTAAAAGAGGCAAACAGCAGACAATCCCTAAGTTAGCTTCAGTTCCCTGTGGCTGGCAATACAGAGGGCAAAAAAAAAGACACTATTTTTAATGTTCTCCCAGCTCAGCATTATAAATCAGCAACTGATCTGAAGTAGTTATAGCACAAGTAGAAAGATATTTTTCTCTTGTTGCTGTCCCAAGGAATTCACTCCGAGATCTAAATGTCAGGGTCTGTCTTTTGTTTCTTGCTTGAAATCTGCACTTATCTCCAGATCTGAGTGGGAAGTGTTTTGCTATCCTGACAAACTTCTCAGAAATTAGAGAATGTTCCTGTATTCACACTGAGTTGAAACTCACATTTTTCCATGCATGCTGCACAAAACCCTCAGAAAACACCCATGCCAGTGTCAGTACTAGCCCAGTGATTCTGGCAGCCATTTGGAATAAGAATGTGCTGGGTGCTGGTCTTGGTTCTCCCCTACCCCTAGCAAGTGCCTGGCTGCTGGAATGCTGAATATTCAGGATTTGCTTTACATTTCTTAGGAAAAACTTCCTTTAAAAAATGAATGCAGAAATGTAGCTTGACAGTGGTCTCTTCCTCCTGTTCAAAAATCCTTTTCACTGAAGATCCTCATGCAGATGTAGATGACAAAACTGTATACAAGTGTTCACCAGGTGAAAGTTTCCCGGCCCATTCACCAGCCCATTCAATGGGTGTTGTGCTTTGCAAGAGCAGGCAGCCTTGGATGGGCAGGAGCTACAATGAGGGCAGCAGCTCTGAGTGTGAGCACCCACAGGGGTAGACTATCAGATGGAATAGGTCTATTTTTCTCATATATGTTTTCCTTTCTATATAATCCTACTGCTGTAGCTCTTCTGGTCAGGGGTGTGAGGAATTGTCACCCTGACCGAGATAGGCTGACAGGAGTCCCTAGAGTGAATACAGTCCAGCATGGACAGAAGCTGAGTTCATGCTGAACATGGTAGATTGGTTTAGCTGTATTAGTGAGGTAACAGACTCAGTTACTTAGTGTTTCAATCACACACAGAGGATTTGTTTACAGTATGAACAACAAACACTTCGCTTGTCTTTTTGGTCAAAGAAGAGGCACTATGGAAATTGAAAGATTTACCACGATTTAACTACATATCAGTTTTTCACTTTCAAAGGCTGTCCAGGTGGTTTATTTACCACAAATTTAACCTTGGACTCAAGCTGAGATGCTTAGATAGCACAGTACCTTGGAAATGCTAAGGCAGAGATAAAGAGAGTACCATCAGACTGAAATGAGAAGAACTGTCTGGCCCTTTCTCAAATACACAGGATAAACAATAGTGATCTTTGTACTTGGGCTGTAGGCGTGTTGTCAAGGTAAACGAGACCTGGCACGGAGCCCTATTGTCTCCTTTCCCACAACTCATTAAGATTTACTTGTTTTATCATCAATGAGTATAATAACCAGAGCTCTGATTATGCCACAAGGACATCCCAGTGCCAATGATTCACAAAACAGAGATTGCATTAGACATCAGAAGGGTCTTCTCAAAGGTTTCCTCCATCTCTTGCAGGAGGTAGGAACATTTCAGAGTAAACTTCTCAGCAGGGATCACAAGGCCAATGTTGCACACTTGTGTGAAGTCCTTTGTGTCCTTTATCCAGCCCTCACCCCCTTAAGTTTATCCAGCAGTGACACCCTTCCCTAATGTGCTGCATCAACACCCACACACAGAGGTTGAGTTGCAATAGGGCTAGAGGCTACTTTACTTCAGAGTTCTTGCCAGCAAGGATTGCAGCACATAATGAATCAGCTGGATTATGCTTACCTTGAACAGGTCTGCCAAAAGCTCTGACCTGATTTCCTCTCCCCCACTCTCATTTCATTGTGAGGAGCCAAATGGGCTCTGGATGCAATACAGTGCCACTAGCTAAGTTGCCAGCCCACAAAATTTTGCAATAATTCACCTTTGTCTTTCACTATCATCTCTTATCAAGCAGTTCAGACTTATTGTTACAGACCTCAGTGCCTCAATGGAGCAGATAAGTGTTATTCCCCAAGCTACAGAAGGACCAAATGAGATACTGAAAGATGAACAAGATCTCAGAGCAGCTCAGTAGTGAAAGTAAGACCACACTGGGCTGCTCTGCTGCCTTAGCTGTTTCTGAACATACATCTAGTGATTCCCAAGTGCAGATACAGTACACAAGATCTCAACACTTTACTTCCTCATGCTACTCCACATTTCACTTCTTAAGGAGGCAGTGAAATATCTGTGGTACTTAATACAGGGGGACTTATTCCTTAACAGATGGAAGTTCAAGTGCAGTTGTCCCAGAGCTATCATCTTTAGCTCAGTTCAGAGGGCTAGTTAACACTGGCCATATCAAGCCTTGCCAGAACCCATTATAGATGCTGATTTGGAGATATGTTCAGTAATATTGGAGTACTGTTTAAGGAGAGTAGACTTATGAAGACTGTTAGAGAGTATTTGTGCTCCTGGTGGCTTTTTTGCTGGAGATAATGCTTGCAAAACAGCAAAGAGAACATGCTTATCTTTCCTAGTTTCTAGTTGAACACAAGCTGTTGGAGAGTTAATTGCATAATTATGTGTTGCAGGGTTTTGTTCTCATTCCCTTCTAACATGGAAAACTGTGTGCAGCAGTGTCCTGTTTCATGTTTGTTTGTTTTTAATACACAAGCAATACAGACCAACATTCATGTTAAGAGGCAGCAACATCAAAGCGGAAGAGAATGGAACATAGTGAGAATTGTGAGGTTTCTTAGTTCCCGGAGAGTTTTTCCACACTCTTGGGCTGGACCACAAACCCCAGCACATCAGGGTCTCTCCAGTTCTGTGGTCCCACATACCAGATACGGGGAGCTGGAGAAAGCCTGTGGCACTGTGCAGGGAAAGAAGCATGTGATTGTCTGTCTGCAGTGCTGTGCCTGAGGCTTGTGCCTGTCACACAGTACAATGTGGAGCTCGCCCTCATCGTCTTGTGGTATGGGATAGGACTTGGCCTGTTCTGCTGAGACCTGGGATGCTACCACCCCTAACTAAATTCTTCATCTTTAAGCTCTGGGCAGTCTGTTGCATGCCTGACCTCAGGTCATGGTCACATGCAGAAGAGGGGACAGAGCTAGCATGTCCTTCAGAAGCACTGCAGACAAAGGACAGGTTCAACGTGTTTGATCAGACAAGTGTTAACCCATTTTTGAGTACAGAAAGGTTTTTTAGGATACTATTTCAGCATGGAGAAACTATGGAAGTAACTCCTAGAGACTGATTTTTATGATAGACACGGAGGTTTTTTGTTTTGGTTGGTTGGTTGGTTGGTTGGTTTGGTTTTGGTTTGGGTTTTCTTTTATTAATGAAATCAGAAAAATATTTCCTTTGGTGTCTTTTTATTCAGAGGAGATGTTTAAGAAGATATATTGCATGCATCTATCTCAGACACTGGGATAATATATAACATGTTACATATAAATACTGGTTGTGAGGATTAACTGTCTCCCAAACATCTTTAAGATCATGTGAGTTTTCATAACTGAATTCTTTTCTTGAATAAGATAAATTACTTATTTGCATATAGGAAGTTGATTTTTGAGGCCAGTGATGCATAACTTTGCCAAAGAAAAAACTGCATTTGCAGCATTTTACTTACTCCAAGCCAAGCAGTTCCATTGCAGGCATGTACTGCATTTGGACCTTGTCAAAATTCATTCAGAAACTGAATGTGAGCTTTTTAGCTGTAGCAATCATAGCAAGACAGAGCTTTTCAGAATGAAGGCCATCAAGACTCTTTGCAGTAAAGATAGATTTCTCCGTGTTCACTCTAAAGCTTTTTTATCTATAAGACCCTATCCATGGTTTTTTTTTCCCCTCAAGTTGAAAAACATGTTTGTAATAATATGCAAACCGAATGCAGGCAACACCTTGCACAATGCAGTATACAATGCATCAGACACCTTAGCTCCCAGGATATCCACAAAGAATCGGTTTACAAACCTGTGCAAACTACAGGCATGTTTGCAGCACAAGTTAAATGGATTTTTAGGTAAAGACTCTGTCATCATAGGGCAGAGCAAAATTCTGCCTGGTTTTCCACCAGGGTGAAGAGATGGCTTCCTGCCCAAGCACTCTATCAGCAGTTATAACTCTGGTGAAGTGTATAAACTGAATATCAGGGGTTTAGTACCTGAGTAGTTTTTGCCATTTCATCCCCTGAGTCTGTATATAATATTCTTCACTGGGTGGTTAGTATGAATGTGTTTCTATCCATGGATCACTTTCAAAATATTTATTGCAGCTTAATTAGTGGTGTAATTTACACCACTAGTCATCAAAAGCATGGCTTTGTGAATGGGTAACACCTAAAGACCCTTCAGGATGGCTGCTAAAGTACTGCTAATAGAATATGCCTTTAATAATGTGGGTATTCCTGTGCATAACCTAAGGCATCTCAGATGAGTTGTGAATTTGAGACTGTTCCAATCAAAAAAAAGGAACAGGCAATTTTGGTGGTGAATGGGGATCTGTTTCATGAGGGACCTTCCAATCTGTTGACTCCTCCAAGGTTTTGCAATCTCCATGAAGCAGCAGGTATTCTTTTCTCTGCCTTCTCGTCCACCGACCGTGCTTGTACGTGAAAACATAGGAAGAGTTTTGTACTGAGTCACACCACAATCTACTAAGTGCATCAGGCTGGTATGCCAGGTTGGTTAAGTTCTTCACTTGATAAGGGTAACAACAGAAAAATAGCCAGAAAAAATGAAGGGCAGGGAGCGAGACAGTGAGTGTCAGACTTGCAATTGGTGCAGAATGGATGGCCCAGCTGGCTCCTCAACTTCAAGATGAAGATAATCTGGATTGAATTTAAACTGGTGACAATCTGTCCCAGGCCATCTTATAACACCAATCACTATGAACCCAAGCAAAGTTAAGAGGGTTTTATTTGAGCCACACAAATGAGCTCCATGAGTGGAATGAGACAAAACAAGATTGAAAATGCCATGCAGAAAATGCAGTGAGGCAACAGAAACAAGGCAGAGGAAGGCAAGGCAAGATCACGCTGACCCAGATGGCAACAGGTCACATCTGTGACCATCTGGCATGTGTCTGGCCACGGGAATGGCGTTAATGCTGCAGCCTACCAAACACCTTCCCTTCAGGTTAGGCCATATGCCTCAAAATTGTGCTTTCTATTCTCACCCATTTGTAATTTGAATTGTTATACCAAAAACTAATAAGAAAATCCCAGCCACCTCTGTAAATTGAGACAAAGTCGTGGTTGGCATAGTGAGACAGGAATCAATTGACTCTTTTAGAGTTGCACTTGCTAATGCCAACAGTGTAATTTGTTTTATTAGTCTGTATGGGCTTGATCTAACTCTTGCTAAAGTCAAGCAGTGAATACAGAGCCTGTCCTGACAGTCAGCCTTATCACCATCAGGAGAGATGGGGCTCATAGCATTTTATGTCTGCTGCCAAGAATTAATTGTGTTCAAGTTAATGCCTGAGTTGAGATTAAGCTCTGCTTGATTGACAACTATTGCTATGGCAGGAAGCATAAATCATGAGGAGCCAGCTTAGAAATTAGCCATTTTGTCTGGATTGCCTTCTGCAGATGAGAAAAAAAAAAGAAACACCTCACTGTTCTGCTGAAATGCAGCAGTGTGCATCAGGGCAGTAGAGAGATGTCCACTGCACAGAAAGTGGTGCCATGATTAAGTTGCTGCAAGGGCTGTGCTGCAAAGAAGCAGTTAAGAAAAAGTGCTGCTCTGGTGACAGCCAAGAAATGGGCAGAGCATGTTGGCAGGGGTAATGGAAGGTGGGCCCAGGGAAAAAGGCAGGGAGTTCAGCTGGCCTAGCCAGTGAGCCATCTGGGAGAACATGGCAGCCTAGGAGTGACTGGCCACAGGGAGGATGATCAGTTGGGGAAAAAATGAAGACTTGAGTCTTCAACCTATCTGTGCGTGAGCAAAATCCCCAATGGATAAAGTAGAGCCTAACTTGGGGCTAGCATAGAAGCCTGAAGAGAAGGAATGGGAAGAAGTAGGAGCAGTGGTTTAGGGGCAGGCAGTGGTAGGGGCAGCGGTAGGGGCAGTGGGTGATGTGAACTTTTATGCTAAGTCTCCAGTGAGATGTAACTACTGCCTTGTAGGTCCTATGATGAGAATTGCTTTGGAGTTCAACAATAATAAGAACATTAAAATTACATCCCCTAATAATATATTAGATATGCCCCTATTCTTAGTGTTTGCTTGGTTTTGTGCCAGGTCTAAGATAGGTCAGATTAAACATTCAAAAACTTCAAGAGTGTCTGCTCAATGTTTTTGTGGTCAGATGATCAGAGAACACAGAGCACTGGAGGCAATGAAAAAGCAGCACTTCTGAGAAATGTTTCATCCATTGCAAATGTATTTTGTTGGGGTTTTGTTTGGGTTTGGTTTATGACTTAAGAGTATAGATGCAGGGACAGTTTCTGGCTCAGAGCCCTCAGTTAGTACAAGCTGGCCAGAGATCCCTCTCCTGCACTTACACACACAAAGGACCTAAAGTGCTCCTTGTCTTTGTTTTGGTGCAATTGTTCAAAATGATGTGGGGTGTACACAGGGCGTGTCGATGCTGGGCCTTGTGGGTGAGTCTGTCCAGAGGCTGAATAAGCCTGCCTGACGCCCTGCTACCTATAGTGGAATAAGCAGGGAATTTTTTTTTTCCATTAGAGATTATTATTAATTACAAGTATTACTATTTCATTTCAAAGTGCAGCTTAGGAATTACAACACTTTCCGCTTCTCCCTTGGCTTGGTATCTCATGTTGGTTCAGATTAGACTGGGAAACAGTGTCAGGAGGGAACAGAAGGGACCTCACAGGTGAAAGAGGTATCAGTCCCAATCAGAAGAGTATTGTTGAACCATAGACTCCCCAATGCTTCCCAGCAGTTAGCTGTGCAAAGGCATCAGCACGCTCCATGCCACAGGACAATGCTATGCTCCCATTTTCTTTTGAGCATTACAATTCCACCACCAGTTTAGCAGAACAGTGCATTTGAAACAAGCCCTGTGGGATGGTTGTACAGGAGCACACTGGAGCACTCAGCCTGTCTGGGCCAGACAGTGTGGTACCACCTGCAAAAAGGCAGCAGAACCCAGCCCTGCAGATTAGCTGATTGACAGTAATGCCCAGATAGTGCCCATGAGAACTTGGCAGGAGTTGGGAGATGCTGCCACACCAGGGCATTGCTTTCAAAGTGATAGGTACCAGCTTTGAGCTGCAGCTTCTTTGAGAAGCACACCCTCAAGGAAATCCCATTCCCCCTGGTTCCCTGCTTCGTGAGTGTGACTGGCAGCCACAGATCTTTCCCCCACAGCTGCTGTGCACAGCAGAACTTAAGCTGAGGCACAGCTGGAGGAGCATGCTGTATCTCAGCAGCTGATTGCCCCATCCCCTTATCCCTTTACAGTGTCCAGCCACACTTGAAAGGAATTGCGGGGAAATTGCTGCAGAAGGGTTGTGCCTTCCCCATCTCTCCTGGGGGATCCAGTTCAGAATGTCCAGCCTGTTTATAGCCTGAGCTCTTCAGGCAAGGAACATGTATTATCTAGTTTATATTTTATGGCAGTGTATGAATGTTTTGTTATAATAACAACAACAACAACAATAATAATTAGGGCTGTGTGAGCCCCAGAGGGCTGGAAAGGAACCAAGCCCTGCAGGTTCTCTTGGATGTTCAAGTTTGACAAGGTTGAACCATCCAGTTTTAGCCCCCATCACTGCTGCCCTCTCTCACCCTACTGGCTAGCATTATGACCAGGAAGTCTGCTCCTGTCCTCCACATGTCAGCCGGGAACTGGGATACCCTGGGGCTTTTTGAGGGAGGAACCCAGAGTTACTGATGAGGATGTGAGTGAAACTCACTGAACTTTCATGAATGTGGGCTGAGGGTCGTGAAACATCAGATCTACAGCTGAGGCCAAGGCTGAGTGAGGCTGACAGGCTGCACAGAGCCATACTGTGATCTGGAATTGCAACACTGTCCTTTGTCCATAGAGCACTCTGAGATCTCTAGGTGAAAGTCCCCCTTCTATGTCATTTTGAAAACACTTTGAAGGCACTGAACTTGAATGTGTTAGATGGTGCTATAAGCAATAAAAGCCATTCTTGTTTGGAACCTCAGACCCAGTATCTTTCTTTGGATCTTCTGTCTGGGACTGGATCTGGAACTGATAATGATAGAAATGTTTTCCAGATCTCCACACAGAAAATCTCTGTGGAGCTGGAAAGAAGAGATGTTGCCGATGCACCAAGGGGTCAGCTCTGATCATGAGTTCAAGACACTCTTCTGAGCCAAGGCACCACATGCATTTCCCAAGAAGGCAGACTGACAATCATTGCGTGGGACAGGGGTCCAGGCACTCCTGAGTTCTCTAATCCCAATTCCCACAGTGTTGCCTCAGCTAATCGCAGCCTCAGTTTTCCTCACTTGTAAAATGTGGGGGTAATAACTGTGCATACCTCACAGAGGGCTGTGAGGATTCATTAATTAAACGATGTTCGGGAAGTGCTTTGAAGATGAAAAGCCCTATATAAATGCTGGGTGTTACTAGCGCTTAGTGAGTACCTTCCGAGCCACAAGCAGGGTGTGCCTGCAGGAAGCAGAGCCATAGGCTGAGACTTATGGCTAAGTGCCTTTAAAAATAAATATGATCACTAAATGCACTGGAGGTCAGCTTCCCTCTCCTCCAGATTGGGGTGAGTTCCCACCTCAAAGGCACTGGGGTTTTGCTTTGCCTCCTCCACTTCTGGAAAACAGAAAATTGGTTTGGGAGTGTTGAAGAAAGAATTGTACTTGTGGTGGTGATGCTAGGAAGCAACCAGTTTACTCTAAAGCAAACAGGTACAAAACCCTACATGTTCAATGAGAAGTATTGTCCTGACAGGTACCAGAAGTCTTGGGGAGCACGGGGTTGGGAGAGCGGCTCTCACAAGTCTGCTTTGCCAGGAAAATGTGTGTTTCCATGTTTAAATGCTAGGGTTGCGTGTACAAACATTGTCACTGTTGAGACAACTGCCCAAATGACATGCAGGTGGCCAGTCTTGTAGACAAGTCTCATGACTCCCTGTGCAGTCATGCCAATTACATGCATACTTTAGGGATACGAGGACGAATCTGTACTTGCTCCTTCATACGCATGTTTGAATGAAAACATAAATGCTGATTTCCTCTTCTTCTCTGCGCCCCTGGAAAATCTAGTATTTGATATTCACCCGACTAAGCCAAAATAAGAGAAAAGGGGGGTTTGATTAGGTTAATTGTTTTTAATGACAGCCTGCTACACTTGACAGATCCTCCTTGTGAAGCCTCCAGAAAGGCAAAATTTCTTTCAGAGGTACTTGGTGTGTTTCTGGTTTTAGTCGGCTGTGCTGAAGTTTCATTTTCTGAGCGGGGCAGGAAGGTCACTTCTTTCACAATCCTTCTTAGATTTTTCCGGGAATGGCATACCTAAGCAATAACGTGTGACCTGTGGAGATGTCCAGGTAAAACTAATGGCAGAAACTGATAAGGTAAAAGCTGTGTTTACTAGCCTAAACAAGACTTAATTATAGACAATTAACAGCTTAAGACCAAACTTTGAACCTGACTCAAATGTACCTGCGTGTAAGATTTAGGCAAAAGCTGGAAATTCTTCTGAGACAGATGTGTAAAGTGCTTCAAGAGCAAATGCTAGTTATGAAACAGTTTGTAACACTAAAATTCATCACCTATATCATTGGTTCTTTATATTCTAAAATTATCCAGAAAAATGTGTAAATACCTGAGTTGTAGCTACAGCTGAGGCCAGAGTGTATCTGTCACGTAAGGAATACTGCTGGGCTGCTGAAGGGTATATGCAGAAAGATCAACAGAAACATGTAGACTTTACAAGAGGAGGTCAAATGTCCTGGGTTTCAGACCACAGAGACCTGTAGGGAGCAGCCAGTGATTAACAGGTTCTGCTCTGTGTGCAGGCTGGAGGGAGTTTGATTTCATCCATCCTGGAATGCCCTCATGTTCCTTCTTATCGTAAAGCATATCAGGTAGCTTGGCCACGCACTGTAACACACTGAGCACCAGTCTTGGGACACGGGAGTACTGCCACTGGCAGGTTGGGATCCTTTAAATGTGCCTCAGTTTACCCACTGATGAAGATGATAACCTTCCCAGAATGTTGTGGTGATTAATTATTGATGTTAGTAAAGTGTTTTGATAATGAAGAGTGCTACATGCTGGCTAAAGATATTAATTACCTCAGACTCATGATGAAATTTTTGTATTTACATAATGAAGCAGTCACGGAAGAGGTGCAGAGATGGTCTCTCCTGGTGAACAGATTCTTCTAATTCAGCTAACCTGCCATTGTCATTATCTCAATCAAATCAAATCCTTTTTTTCCATGAGGAATCTACTTCTAGAGCAAGCAAAGCCCACATGCTCTATGTGAGACTCCCAGGATGGCAAGCAGCCACAGTACCTTTGCTAATTTCAGTCCCTGCCCATGAAACTCACCTCACCCAGAACTTGTTTCAACTTCTCCAGCTGTTCTTGGCATGCACTGAGATTTCATAAAGTTGATGCCATCAACTCCCACACATATGGCAAGAGAGAGTGAGAGAAAACCCACACACAGTAACTAATATATAGGGAGAAGAGGTATTTGCATGGGAGAGCACAAACATGAGGCTTTTCTAGCCGGCTCAAATGGCTCTTGACTGTTAATGTCAAGATGCAAAGGGATATGCAAATTAAGAGGATGACTCAGAGAGTCCTTTCCAATGCATAACTCCAGGAAGAAGCAGGATGCTTCCAGCAGGGCTACTCAATTAATTTTTATGGAGGCCAGCTGGGCAGTTTTTACTGCAGTCCACACGGCAGAGTGGAGCAGTGTCATCATCTGGACTCTGGCAGACTGGACAGGTAGCACGTGATGGCTTCAAGGCTGGGGACTGTGACTGCACATTACAGCTGCTTCCTCAGAGACTACTGAGGAATGTGGGAGGTGACACACGTCTAGGCCACTGCAGAAGCTGGCAAGATCTGATTCATTGTCCAGACCCAGAATGCAATCTACCCTTTGAGTTAGTTTTGCTAAGGCATTATACCTGTGGTACAGTAATTTTATTCTCCTTATGTGTCCTTTTCCCTTTTCCTTTTCCTTCAGAGGCAAGTGCATAATTTTTCAAACTTTCTCAGCCTGTGAGACTTGTTCTCAATCCAGAATTCTTTTTTTCAAGATGGTTCTTAATTATTTGATAGATCCTTTAAATGTATAATTTCACTCTAGTTTCAATAGGAAAAATCTGGAAACTGCAGGCAGGGACATAAACACAGAGTGCAAGCAATAGCACCCATCTCCATATTCACATTTAGATCTGGGCAGATTTCCAGGGGAATCCACATTTATCTCCTAGAGCCAGGACTTCAGGAGGAGCATAGTTTTTTCTGCACTGAACAGTCACACAAAACTTTTGCTTGAGGTTTGGTCTGCTTATTACAAGAGAGCAAATTGTTGTACTGGGGATAAGACAAGAACAGGACCAATACCGAGGCTTGGTGCAGCCCACAAGTTCTTACACAGAATGGGGACGAATCTCAAGTTTCTCTGCTCAGATAGCTCACATTAATTGAGTGTAAATGGGCACTGGACATGGTATTGAGACTCACTGCTTCTGTGTTCATCAGGCGCATGGCAATGCTCCTCCCTTGTCAGTCTCCTTCACTAGCTGAGGACAGAATCACTTGCTTGGAGCTTCTCAGCCTTCTGTGCCCACCACACACTTTAGCCTTGATCTTCTTCTTTGCTCTGCCCTGTGTAGGGCAGGATCCTGCCTATCAGCTGCAGCTGCTTCATTAGTCACAAATGGGCTGCACACTTAGAAAGCATTTAAATGTATTTTATAGTGATTGAATGACTACAATGACATTTTGCTAATTAATTCATTGCATACCCAGGGAGCCCTGCAAAACTTGGCCACACTGTGGGGTTTATTGGACACCAAATATCAGGCCTTTTATTTCCTTTTCTATTTATATTCTCTATTCTAATGAAAACCACAAATCTTTCCAGGTGACTTGTTTATTAAGTGAATTTAGAACAGTTAACATTTGCATTTATTAATTTTCTAGAAAAACTGGTATAACTAGTTGCTTGTGACTCTGACTGCTATCTCAGATTTCATTGGATACCAGCTGCAAGTCTTGGTAATGAGACTTTGTTGATGATTAAGCCAATGACGTGATTTTCAGTGGCATGGAGCACCTGCAGCTTCCTTCAGCTTCCCAATGACCTGAGGAGGACTCAGCACCTCGGACAACACCTCTGCAAAGTGAAAATAAAGGGGAAAAAAATCTTTAGGGCCAGGTTTTCACAGCTGTGTGCACAGGAGGGTAACTGCTTTCAAAACCTGAGTGCGCATCTACTCTGGTTTGTGATACCTTCGAGGTAATGGCACATCAGAATTATTCTTGTGAATTACATGTATAAGCCAAGTCTCAAAGCCAGTCATGTCCCAATCCGTGCACATAAACTGATTGTAATTTTAATATGAATATCTGGGGTTCTGAGCTCAGGCAGTGAATTTTGATGTGTCCTTATCTGAAGAAGTATCAGCAGTACCTTCCCCCAGATCTCTCTGTGCCCTGGAGTTTTGTTCTGTGTTTCCTTGATTGCACAAACAGAATTGCTTTTTCAGTAATTTCACCTGATGTCTTTTCGCTAATGACAGATCTTTTCTCTCTGCAAAAACACCTTCAAATTCTTCATTTCTTCTACTGGGTCAGCGTTAGCTCTTCTGTGCTCCACTTAATACTGCTGAAGATATTTTGTCGGATAGGCAACATGCCAGTCTCCTTCATAAAATGGAATTACATCTTGAGCAGGTATGAACTTGGAACAATTCCTACCTCCCAAGTGAAATAACCCATCTGATGCATCAGCATACCATGGATCCTGCACAACCTGAAGAGGCTGGGAAGGCAAAAGGAAATTTTTCTAACTCAGAGCTGAATTCTATTGATGAAGGATATGTTCAACCAGCTGCAAGAAAACAAATGATTGTTCTGATTTATTTTTCCACTGTAGGAATAATTGGTAACATTGTTCTTCTTGGCAGAGATGAATAGTTGGAACCAGACTGTTACACAGAGACAAAATATCCACAGGGAGAGATTTCTGAGGCAGTCATAGGATGCACCCTACAGAGTGTGATTCTCATGACATTAAAACATCTATTGCGATTAACTTCTAATGAAACAAGAAATTAACCTGATAAACGCAGCATAAATGTTCTATGGAAAAAAAAAACAATAAAAATGTGAAATTTTAGGCAAGGTCTGGCTCTCACTGAGGCCAAAATAGTTGAGCTTACTGAATTTAGCCAAAACAGGAAAAAGAATTTATGACTGTGGAGAACGAAGAAATACTGCATGAATCTGAGCTGCTGAATAACTCTGTACCCAGAGATCCCCCAGAGTTTTGCAACAGTAACTGTTGTGGAATTTTCTGGTCCTTTGGTAATATTTTCTCCTTTTAACAGCAAAATCCAGACTGCTTCTTGAAAGCTTTTAGAATATTTTTCCTCAAGCTTTTATCCTAGAGGAGAAGGCAGGACGACAGTTGGTATTTAGGACAGGGAGCCGGCAATTTGGATTCTCTTCAGCTTTGTCACTAACCAGTGGTATGACTTTGGTCTACTTGTACAGCACCATGGTTTAGAGAAGCTCTGAGGAGTCTCTCTGTGCCTCAGAAAAGGTTCTGTTAGTGCCTACTACAGGGACCGCCTTGGAAAATTTGACACTTGGCATTCCCAGCTCCTGCACCGGATCGGTGCCGTCTGGCAGAAAATACTCCCACTTGCAGATTGTGAAGCTGTGCTGAGGTACAGGTTCTCAGGGTTACCCACACGTGCTTCTTTGACTCAATCTTTGATCTCCATGGCATTGTAACACCATAGCTTTGTTTTCATTTATCGTACTCCCAGTGTCATACGAGCCTCACAGTAAAGCAAGTGCTTATTTAGAAACAATTTAAACATTTGGATACTAGGCTGGGAGGAAGTAAACAGGTAAAATGTAAAGTAAACAAATAACAAATATTTCAGTACTGGATTAAGTTTTGCAACAGAGGGTGATGTTTCAAGCTATCCTCCCTGGAATCTCAAAGAATGTCCACACACTCAGACACTGGGATCCATTAACCCCACTCCTGAACATGCACCATGCTCTGTCCTTCTTTGAAGTTCTCCACACTTTTATTCCCTATAAATTAGGTTTTATAATATAAATGTGTCTCTAATTGGCTTTTACCAGAGCCAGCAGCAATGGATATTTTGCCACCGGTTCCTCTGGGTTTAGACCTAATTGACCAAAGGTGTGGGACCTCTATAAATACAGCTGCTGGCCCTTCCTGGGAAATAAGTGCCTTATTATTTCTCTCTTCCTTCTAGCCAGCCTGCTGGTTACTGCTTCCCACCCACTCTGAGCTGCTTCCTTTGTTTCTTTATACAGAGTTGTTAGTGTTATTCAAGACACTGGTTATACACAGATTCTATTAAGTTTGTGTTTGTGATGCGCTACTGGTTTCCTACAGGGACCTGTATATGCTAATTTATATGGTTATGGATTATTGACTGATAACAATTTGGTCTGAGAGGACTTGTCTATGAGAACAGGAATTTCTCAGCTTCATGGTAATTTTAGGCTATGCCTTTAAAATCATCCTATGTCCCTGTCTCTCTCAAAATCCTTCAAAGGTATTTGATTTTTAAAGACTGCCTTAAAAGGAGTCATTGAGCAGCTTAAGGTTCAATTGATCTTATTTGATTTTGGGTGCTTGCCTTAAAGTAAGGCAGTTGTCACTGGGTACCTCGAGATTCCCCTGACTTTATTTGGACTTTGGGTATTTGCTCAGGCAATGTACACACTGGAAACAACAAGCTAAATAAAAACATGGGGGAGGGGGTGGGGGTTAGTGGCTTCAACTTTAAAATGGGACTTTCAGTTTCTAAAGGCTGGCAGGGAGTTAGCTTTGAGTCAGTCTTTGTGTGGTCATTTTAATTCTGGAATGAGAGTGTTCTTGCACAGAATTACACTAAAAAGTTTTGTCAAGAGACATTGTCTTTTGTTTCAATGAGTTTGCAAATATTCCCAAACAAGTTTGATGTAAGCCAGCAAGCCCAGCTTTTATCCTACCAAATAACAGCACCTCCCTAAACAACATAAACCCTCAGCTAAGTGGGAGCACAGGGAGCTGCCAGAATGGAGTGCACTCCTGACCTCACAGTGCCAGCAGCCTGGCCAGACAAGGTCCAGAATTTTTGCCACGGCCCAGACAAGGTTGCTGCAGGGGATCCCCGTGGGTTACTGTCACAACACCATGGTTTGGTGAGACTTTAATACACTGGGCTTCACACCTAGAATTTGTATTTGCAGTTTGTAAAATTCATTTGCCTTGAGTTCTCTACTACTACTACCAGGAAGGCATGTGGCCATTTTTATTCCTCATCCAGGTGCTGTAAAACAAACCACTTCCATCAGCCTCACATCTTCAACTGACAGCAAAATGGCCCAGACCTGAAGCAGCTGACTCAATGTCACTGTGGTTGTGGTTTATGTATACCTGAACAGAGAGCGTACACACCTTAGCAAGCTGAATTAAAGTGATAGTGCACAACCATCCAGCAGATACCACCAAGCCTGATTCTGCAGATCCTCAGACCATGAGTGAGCTTTACCCACAGGAGCAGTCAGGTCTGGGGACTCCCACTGATTGCAACACTGCAGCAAGGTGATTTGCATACAGAAAATGTTTCATATAGCTAAATTCTTGTGTTTATTCAGTCCCATGGTCCCTCACTGCCATCAGCGTTCAGTGACCTTCCTGGCAATTGGCAGCATTTAGGACTTCATGGTATCCCATGCCCTAATTCAGCAATTCATTTAACTATGTCAGTAAGATTCATACACATCCTTCAGTGATTTTTAGAATGGGGAACACACCAAACACACCTACAATTAAATTGCACTTTGAAAACATTGCATTGGAAACAGCACTTTCAGTGAAGAATAAAGCCAATGCTCATTCTTTTATTTTTCCCTGATGCTATTTGGTAGGATCAGATTGGGAAATCTGTGTTCAAGGCAGTGACTAAGCAGGCACAGGTAGTCAGT
The DNA here is from genome assembly GCA_033816785.1 of Picus viridis. Lineage (NCBI taxonomy): Eukaryota > Metazoa > Chordata > Aves > Piciformes > Picidae > Picus > Picus viridis. The sequence goes on along the minus strand of CM066599.1, from coordinate 7,971,700 downwards.
CCAGCTGCTTTAATGGCACTATGTGTGAGTGCTCACCAGAGCTGTGTGCTGGGGCCCACAATGGGTGACACACGGCAATCAGAACCCAAATATCTTACTCAAGAGTGGCAGTTACTCATGGAAGTAGTTACCTTGGAGCCAGAGGGACTGGCAAGGGGCTCCACATTATATAGTTATTTTTGTTGCTGATGTCTGCACATTGTGATCAGAGATGTAGGCAAACTAGAACACGGCCACGTTGTTTGGACAGAGCAGCAACAGCCCCTTCTTCAGAGACTGCATCTCCGGACAAATGCTCATTTTCTGACTTTGCTGAGGAGTTTTGTGATAGTGTTAGTGAACATATCCAAATGGGAAAGTCTCCAAATGGTGACTAGAACATCAGTTCAAAGCATTGTTAATAAATGAATTGACTTTGGTTTTATTAGCTAGAAAAATAAGCCTAGGTTTATGTTGTTTTAGTGGAACTCAAATCAGAGCAGAAAACATTAAGAACATAACTAGCATAAAAACTACCACACAGTAAATCAAAGAACAAGGAAAGTCCATGGCTATTAATGTTCTACTATAGCATTCCTCACAGCCTCTCTGCAATGTAGAGAACTGCAAGCCAACGTTTTTCAACTGTACTAAAGAATGTGAAATGTAAATGTTTAGAAGAGTGTTTTTCTTGCCAAGTTGAGAGCAATCATAAACATCAGCTTCTAATAGAAACATTCGAAAAAGATGCACTCCCTGCTGCCAGCTTTTGAGAGCAACACCATTTAAATTAGATCAGAGTCTCCTTGAATTCTTGACACTCCATTGCTGCCTTTTATTTGCCAAAGTTCACTGGATTGATATTATGTTAAAATTTAAAGTATGAACTGCAACAGTATTAAATATGCCGCTTAAATGTCATATGGGTAAACAATAAATTACCTGCCTCAAAATAAATTTTGAGGACATGCCTAAAGAAAATCTGGAGGGAAAAGCCCCACTGTTTTAGTTGTGACACTTTATTTCTGTGGCATCACAAATGTGCATATTATTTTCCTGTCAAGTGGAGTTTATGAATTTGTTGAGCTGTAACTTTGCCACTTTGCCACAGCTAATAATATACTAGAAGTGAACCGTGACTTAGTCCTTATTGTACCCACTCCACCTCTCAGCTGAGAGGTCTGTAAGTATCACTGATAACATAGTGCATCATCCTGTTGTGACAGACCTGTATTCAGTGATACTGAAATCCTGATTCTAGCAGTACGTTATTGCTCCACAGTGACATCCTCCCATTATTTATTGTCAGATAATCTTAGCCAAAAAGTTCAAGTCTAGGAAAACTGAAATGCTTTGTGAACTAACTGCCTGGTCTAGTTACATCGCCCTGAAATTCCAAATGAATCAAACAATACCATTTTAGCATATTCCAAGAGGAAACATTTTAGATTTGGGACTCAGTGGTTTTCCACTTTAGTTTGGTACTAACTAATTTTTTATTTTATTTTTTTAGAAACCCTTAAAGCAAAAATAAATATTTGATTAATATTAATATTAAGATTTGATTAAAATTAAATATTTGATTCAAAGCGTTTCCTCGACAACCAAAATATCTTTGTTGATATTGATATTTAGTGACAACTGCTGCTGGTGAATGAAATCTAGTATATCTTTAGAAGAGCCACCTCTGATCAGAACTCAAAGCATTTCCTTATATAATCAGTGTTCATGTTCTTCAAACCCCTTCATTTTGCACAACAGCAGATGAACTGAAGATGATATGGCTATTAGTGGAGCACGCTTGCGCTTCTTCGCAGTCTTTATTTTGGTAAAGACTTGAAATAACTTAAGAAAAATATGTTCTTACATAAGCTACCCAGGTTTTGTCTGTAACCTGCTACTTGTTCAGAACCACTTTGTTAATTTAAAAGAGGATTTTAAAAGACAGTTGTAGGTGCAGTTGTAGGTGGCATCCCCAGCAAAGTAGGTACCTAAAGAAGGATCACAAGGCTAGGACTGTTTTGATAACCACAAAACTGAAATAGCTGTGCTACGTGGTGAAATCTTGAGACTTTAGTTTCACAAACAGTAAGAGGTTTTTGGTTTATTCTTTTGGGGGTTGTTTGCTTTCTTCTTTTTTTTTTTTTTTTTTTTCTTTTTAAATTTGTGCTTTGGGATGATCACAATATACATTTACAGACTACTTCTGCAAGTATGGCAGCTAGGACTGTCTGGCTGCACTGTTCTCCTCCATACGCCCCGTTTGAGAAGAGCTGAGCATGACCATAAAGCTTATCATGAATAGCAAGCAGAAAAGACTATAAGCAAGAGATGCCTTGAATGGATGCAGAAGAGAGTGCTTGAATCAATTTAATCTTTTCCTGTTTTGGTTGTTACAGAAACAAATGAGATCTTTAGAAAGTTATTGGCTGTTCCCTGTGCCAGGGAAAGAAAGACCAAGGATGAGCCTGAGTGAGAATAGGACCAGTCAAGCCTCACAGTGAAAAAGACCCAAGAGCAGAGAATAAGAGGATCTGAGCTGTATGCTGCTCACAATGAAGTCCCTGAGAATTTTGCCATGAAAGCCCAACTGAATTGTTCTTCCAGGTATGAAAAGTACTACAAATTACAAATATAGAACTCATATTACGAGGTTAAGAGAGGAAGCTGTTTTCTTCCTGGGATGAGCCAAGAAGCTGCAAAATCTGTGTCCCTAAGTGCGTGTATTCTAGCCAAGCCTTGGCAGAAGTCTTGCTTCCAGCATCCCTTGAGGATGTTTTTATTTTCCATTAATATACATCATAGATGTCCCACCACTTCCTTGATTTCTAGTGGCCTTCCTTCTCTTTTCCATCTGACCAAGAGCAAGCACTGTGAAGTATACTTTAGAGTCAACAGATGTCTTTGCATTGTCTTTAACAGGCTTTGAATCAGAGTGGAGAGGTCATAGTTTTAGGTTTATAATTTGTTTTGCAGATAAATTTTAGGACATTTTCTTAGTGTTTTGATTCAAGCCTCAGATAGCCCTAGAAATAACAGAAACAGCAGATGCATAAAACAAAGATCATGCCAATGGGACAACCAAAAGCGTTTGTATCTGTCATACCAATACAAACAGGATCATGGTGGCAGAACCAGGAATGAAAGCTAAGAGTCCTGACTTCCTTCCTTGTGCTTTCACCATTCAATCATGCAGACTCCCCAAAACTGTCATAAAATTGTGCAGAGTAGCATCCATCAGAGACCAGCTCTGCCTGGCTCCTATGAGCTTGCCAAGGCTATGGGGATAGTAAGGGAAGAGACACACAATTCATTTTCAGAAGGTTTTTTTTCCCCTTTTTTGTTGTCGTCTTTGTGGTGGTTTGTGAAATGCTGGGAAGGAATAGTACAATGAATAGAAAATGTTCCAAGGAAACTGGCCTTCTCCATGCCATTGCCCAATGAGCAGCCAGTGTACCAACCATGGAGCTTTGCATAGGGGTGTATGACACACATGGGGACTATGATTTCTGCTAGCATGAGGCCTCTCTCACTTCTGAATTCACAGAGCAGAGCAAGGGCAGAGAATCAGAGACTCTCCCTGCCTGGCCAGTGTTCTCCCTCACCTCCAATACAAATGCAGGTGCAAAATTATCCAGTTTGTTGTTTTGTTTTGTTTCATTTCATAATTAAGAGCCATAATATGGAAGCTGCCTTTGAGCATTTGGCTCTTCCTCTGTTGCAAGTTAGGGCCAGATGCTTAAGAGGACTTAAGCACCTACAACTCGGTAGGTTCCTCCCTTTTCAGGATAACATTTCTTCCAGTACCAGCAACTTTATGTCTAGACATGCCCAGAACTGCTATGATCTGAGCAGCTTAGTACAGAGTTTCCACCAAAAACCCACTGGGATCCTGAAAGAAGTAAAGAAACACCTATTTTCTCAGGACAGCCAATTCAGATGGAATATTCTGACCAAGCCTAATACATGCCAGCAGGACCAGTCTCCTCACATGGTATAGTTAAGCCACTTTCTAAACAGGTGGGAGAGGTGCTATCCAGCTGGACAGCTTGGTTTTGACTGACAAACATGAGCAGAGTGAGAGACATCCTTAGCCATTTTGTATAAAGGTCCAGGCATGTCCCAGTCTTCTGGGGATTGTCTGAGAGAATAAGCATTCCCTCTGGGAGTGAGATTGTAAATCTGAATGTTTCCAACACAAAGAAGAAGTAGAAAGGCAAATCCCTTTCAAGGAAAACATAAATGTAGAGAATTTGGAAAAATAATAAAAAAAATAACCAGCACAAAAATCTGCAGAAACCACAGTTATTTTGCTGGCTAATACCATGAAGACATGATAGTACTTGCAGCTTCCTTGCTTGGACCTGGCTTGCTCCAAAGTTATTTTGTGTGTTAATCATGTGGTTTAGATGATGAAGATTAGGTCTGAGCGAGCTGCTTCAGATAAAAGGGGAAAAGGCTGCAATGAGACCTTCACCCAAAACTTCATCCTAAACTTTTCTAAGCTTTGAATAAATAAAAAAGTATTAACTTCTCTTTAGTATTCCTTTGTTTTGCAATTAAGATTTTATTTGAAAGTGCTATTATTCATTAGCTGCAGTTACTCATTCAAAGCTTTGCAAGTGTGCAATGCTGCAGAAAGAATGCTCTTATCGCTGCAAATACAAAAGTACATGTTTTGAGTTCACAAAAGTACATTTCTGTCCCTTTTCCTGAAGTAGAATTTTATTGGAACTAGGTTCTTCAATCATTTTTACTGCTTCCACTGGAACTACCACCATACTGTCCAAGTTACTGCCCAGCTTTGGTTCCCAGGCAGCTTGGTCTGAAATGCTCAATTACAGATTTCCTGATAAATACTGCAGGTGACAGCTAGCAATTTGGCCAATGATCCTCAAAAACCAGGTATATGAAGTCGTGTTCCAAATCCTAAACAGAAATGTGTGAGTGAGTCTGGTTCTCAAAAATCCCCAAGAGCTGATCACTGCTTGTTAATTTGGACAATTCAGACTTTTCTTTAGCACTATACTGTGTGTAATGCTTTAAGATACCTGTTTTAAATGGCTGCCTCATCTGGCAGCACACTTCTGTGCTTGATTTGCACATACATGGCATGTGGTGTTCAAGGGAAACATGCACCTACTCCATTTTTATGGCCAAGCTGGACAACTCTGTGCAAATGTCAAATACATGCACAAGCCCAGTATCTGCCATTGCAGACATTAGACATGAAAGTATAACTGTTGTAACTACCTATCTCATCCTCCACTGATTTTAAGTTATAGATACTGAGAGCCTGGCACTTCCACATGTGCTAGACAGCGTTTTGCACATCCTGTGGACTTGCCAAACCCATGGGTTTGAGTGCACAGTCATAAGGCAATGGGGAATCAGGCTCTAGGTGTATTGTATATGGGCACTTCTGTTTAGAGAATCAAGCCTCCTGCATCGCAGTCCATTAAAATACACCAAAGAGCAGGAAAGCTGACTTGAAATATCCCTTAGCAGACTAACTATGGGGTACAGGTCAGGGAGATACCAAAACATCAGGCATTTCACAAGACTGCTGGACCTTGATCTTTCCAAAGTACAGGCAAATAAATGAGATGCTCAAATTATCTCCTTCACTGTAGTCACTGGCAAGAAGCAGTTACTTTCAAAAAGAGGTTGAGCATCCCGAAAGTTAAGGAAACATGGATCCTAACAGCTCAGTAAGAGTAATCCAAGCCTTGAAGCCTTAAAGCCAAGTCTGTGCAGAAGTAGTGTGTCACAGGACACAAGATACCATGAGCAGACTGCTGCTCAGTTGATCTCTCTGTACATCTGCAGTTACTGACTCCAAGTGGGTACAAAGGAGGGAGCTGCTTCTTGTGACAGCTGCTGTTTGTGCAGCAGTTCAAACCCAGCTTATGTCAGGATATATTAATACCAGAATGAGTAAATCAGCTCTAGAGAGTGACTACCATCATTATAAACCAAAGAGGCTTGGATTAACATTTGAACTTTTTGAATGCTTATTCTAATTCAACCACAGAATCTTCTGTGAGCTTCAGCTATCACTACTGAAGACACACAACCTGTGGTTCATCCATGAACTTTGCAGGTTTTGCTTTAGTGGGACTTACTGGTGCAAAGTGTCTGTGCTGGGGTGAGTGCTGCTCAGAGAAACACATAGATAATAATAAGCTACACTTTTATATTAACTCCCTTACCTCTTCTGTAGTTGGGAATAATACCGTGGCCTCAGAGTGAAAACAAATAACCCACTTCAAAAAATAAACTGCCCTAGGAAGTGTCTTTGATTTTTTTTTTTTTTATCCTGAATTTAAAAGAAAAGAAAACACAACATGTGAATGTAAACAATTGTCCCTGCAATGAATGCATTACAAACACCCCAGTGTTTTGCTGGTACCTGAGAGCCGCGCTACAAAACTGCCTATAAACAATGGTGAATCCGACAGGTCTGGTTTATTTCTCTTCCTCCTCATTTCCCTTCAGTGTAAATTAATAAATACTAATGAAAAAGAGAAGCAACAACACTTATCTATTCAGTTTTCTCCTTTTATTTTCTGATCGTTCTTCATTTAAAAGTGTTTTGGGGTTACGTGTAGACATATAGATGGTTGTGTGAGCCTTTTATTAGCCGTGATTCATTCTGCATATCAGCATAAAGTGGTGCTCATGCTTTCAGTCTGTATCTGTTCCATGATGCTCAGTTATCTGCCTGCCCCTAAGCTATTGGTAGGTATGGATTTGCATGTACACTGTTCTCCTATGACAATAGTATGCCAGGAATGACCGGTCTGGTATTACCTGGTCAGGTGAGGTTCCATTCAAATAATGTACATGCCACCAAAACAATTCAGATCAAAGGTCTGTCTTTCAACAGAATTAAAATGTAAGGAACTTCTAAAGCAATTTTAGCAGTTGGCTTTACAAATGAACTTATGTCAGCTGCTCTGTATGATGACTGACTAAATTACTTCTATATCTAATCTTATCTAGCTATCTGTCTGTCTGTTTTTCAGCATTTCAGTACCCATCACCATATTATCTAGGCGCCACCATAAGATTAAGAAGCTCTGCAGTGACATTCTCAACATGATCTGTTCAAAGGTCATTAGCAGAGTCTTTCATACTGGAAAAGATTGGATGAGAGTATGGAAGCATGCAGAAGGCAAGAAAGAGGAAAAGGAGGAGGTAAGCTGTTGCAGCCATTTTGCTTGTGCTCACCCTGTGTGGCTGGCTTAGCTAGTACTGAATGTAGGAACATCAAATCAGCTGCCTTTATTCTGCTACAGGACTACAGTACTTGTAGGCTGTAGTCACCTCAGAAGGTCATCTCACATGGCCTCATGACTGGTGTCCCTGTGCTTTCTTCAAATATTGCTTATATGTTTGGTCCTTATGATTTTGGTGCATTACTGCCTCAGAGAAGAACATTTCTCTCACAGTCCTAGTGGAGAGCAAGCCCTGCAACTCAGGCAACCACCTTCTCCAAATCAATGCACTAGTTAGCATTTCATTTTTAGTGTAGTGTGCATGTCCTACAAACTCTTTGTGTCTGAAGAAGCCAAAAGGGGTGTTTTTCAATGTACATAAAGTTACATGGGACCCACAAAATCAGGAAAGATTATTTTATCCCACAAGGCCAAATCCTGCTTGCACTGAAGCCGGTTGTTGCTGTGTCTCTGATAGCCATGAACACACACTGAGGACAAACTGAGAAGAACCTGGGGTCCTTGCATTATAGAAGGTGGCGCTGGCCGTGCTGTGCTTACTGACACAGTCTGTGACTATCATTTCACATACACTGGTAAGTGAAAGATTTGCCAAACCTCCCTCTTTCACCACGTCAGTTAGGAAACCCGATTCAGTCCTGAGGAGGCCAATGACAATACAAACAACCCCCTAGAGGTCTTTTGTACCCCTTTTGGTGCAAAACCACTAGGGGATTTACACGAAGGGATAAATAGGTGGTTCCAAAGCAAGAAGGAAAGAGCCAAAGTTGGAAGCTAACCACAGTACGTGGGTGTAAACGATTACCAAAGGCTTCCAGTAACTCTGCTATCATCAGAGACTGGCTTTATGGGTATGGCCTCAAGAAGTTTCCCTCCACTTAATTAAAGAGGCAGATAAGTATCTAGGTGGAGTGTGCAGATAGGTTCTGAATGAGTTATCCACTAAGGCTGGTTCGCTGCCCCTATTGTTAAAGCCAAAATATAATATCAGATTAATGCATTATATTTGCCTATTATAGCACTATGTCATCATTATATGACATGTTATAATTAAAGCTCTGCGTTAGAAACAAAACTATTTGGCTTGGGATAAGTTGCCTTTATGACTTCTGTGGTTATGATTTCCTCCTTTTCTTAACCCCTTAAAACTGCATAATATAGCTATTTGTAACTGAATAAAGAAAGTTTCTAGTTTCAGATTCTAATCTCAGGTAATTCAATGTAAATAAAGTAAAAATCTGGCACATAGTCTTTTCCTGTGTCTGAATATTTGCTAATGGAGGGAAATCCACGTTGTTTGGGTCAAAGGAGTCACCAAGATGGGCATTAGATTAAAGGAGAGCATGCATGGCTCACCATCTGGGCATCTCAGTTGTCACTCAGCTGTCCACATCAGTTCCTGAGTCTGTAAAATTCTGCATTACTTTTCAGGAGAGAAAGCCACTCAGCGTACTTTCACTCTTCTTTATCCTCCTTGGAACTACACGAGGAAAAATTAGTTATTAGACTAGTTTCTGGACCTAACTCTCAGGAAACCATACTCACAAATGCAAATCTGCAAAATGGGTGTGTGATTGCATGCCTAACGTGGAGATACGATTAAGATTAGAGTTTGAGTAACTGATTATGCTAATGGATTTAATTAGTAATTTGCATATGCAAGGTTTTAAATTTCAGTAGTTGGTGATTCATGCAGTTAAGTGCCATCCTTGGCCTTGCTGTCAGATTTAGACAGACAGAGGATGCCAGCGGTACCTCTCTCCCCCAGATCAAATGCACGGAGCAAGTGTTGGCACCAGTCATGGGGTGATTTCCCAAAAATAGCCAGGCTTTGCGAGCTTGGGAAGCAAACTTTGCAGGGCAGTGAATCTCCCTCCTGTTGTTTGGTAGCAGCCTTTCTTATCTAATATTTTGCAATACTCTTTCATAAATCTAATGGATGTCTTTTATAGCAGTAACTGAACCGTGCATTCAGTTGGTTTGGAGATGACCACCTTAATGAAGGTTAATGATGAGAGGACAATTACCCATAGCTAGGGGTGATATCCCACTGCCTTAGCAAATCAGGTGGTGAGAGTTTGTTCTGTTGCTGCAGTGTTGGTAACTCAATAATTTGCTTCCTAATTTGTGGATGACCTTTCACATAGTCTTGAAGAGAGTTGGATTTGGTCTTGCTAACTTGCATGTACAGTTTCGGGGTTTAAGTGCACCGGGAACTCTTTTGTTATTTCTCTTTCACCATTTCCACACCTTGGAAATGTACATTCCCTTTATGGGGACAATTTCTCCTGTGTAGGAAGGCCCCAAGCACAAGTGCCAGATGTCTCAGATCATCCATGTGAGCACATCCAGCCTTCTGATCTGTACAGCTCACCGCAGACACGGTTTTAGCATTTCATCTAAAATAACGAAATTCCTAAAGTGAAAAGTGAAAAAGCAAAAAAAAAAAAAAAAAAAGTATGCAAAAGTATGGGGGGGTTGGGTTGGTTTGGTTTTTGGGGTTTTTTGCTTAGAAAAGTTATTTCACAAGCTTTTCACAATGGTATCCCGGCTGCAACTCAGGGGGAAGTTTCCCTCTGTGGCTGCTTACTCACACAAGTAAGTCACAAAACTTGATCCCGCCACGACTGCTCCTGTTCGCACAGAACCCATGGCTGCCAAGGGATGACTCAGAGGGCAAAATGGGGCATAATGGGCCACCTATGGGCATTCCAGAAGAGTGTGTCCTTCCCTTGCTAATTAATTTTCTAGTCTGCAAAATACTTAACAATACAAAACACTGCTAATTTCTCTTTTCTTTGGACATTTCCATCAGCCTCTTAAAGATGCTTTATGAACTTCATTCAGTCTTTTTGCATGTTGATTGACAAGTCAGACCTAATTACCTGGATGGTTTATTATCATGACATGTTGTCCCTGAACAGCTTGTTATTACGTGCTTAATAAAAACTACAGTGATACTCACCAACATCAGGAATTGCAGATTGTCAAGGAGAAGGGAATTGGAAAAGGAAAATGTTGAGGACTTGATGGAATTCTGTGAAGACAGAGCTCATTCAAAGAGAGAAAAGGCTTTGAGGGTAATCTCAAATACCTTGAGAGGTATGAGGCATGTTAAAAATATGGCCCCTGCAGAGGATTTCATCATGAGGGATAGGCTTCACTACTCATTGAGTGGAAAAAGAAAAATTACTTTCTAATAGCATCTGCCTATTTTACGTGTATAATGAGCCAAAATCTGTGTGGTCATGTTACTGCCTGGGAAGTGTTTGGAGTGAGGGACAGTTGTGCTTCCAGTCATTTTTACTAGAAGACTTTCCCTGTGGAATTCATTCATATTTTTAGCTTTTAACGTAACATTTAAATAATTAATATATGGTATTGTCATAGTCTCATGTCTCATATTGCACTGTTCTTTAAACAAATAATACCTGAGACACCTTCAGGAAGTATCTGTCTGCAGATAAAAGAAGCGAAGCAAAGAAAGGTGAATTAACTTGTCCAAGATCCTGAAACAAGTTTGTAGCAATGCCAGGCACAGAACTTTACTTTCCTTACTCCAGAATCACTAGATCATCAGTCCAACCTAATTAATTCAGGGCAGAGTCTCTGCAGCAGAGGCTGAAAGCAACCATATGTGCTTAACATCTAGCACGGAACTAGTGCAGCACCCTGCTGTACTGTGCCAGGTCCCATCAGCTAACTCAGCTGTGCAGCATGTCCAAAGCCCTCTTGAGATCCCTAGCTAATGTTTAATCCTTGGGGGAGGTGGAGGAGAGCACAAATTAGCTGAGAGAGGTGTTTATTTGGAGGTCACATTCACCTTCCTTCTCCCCTCACAGCACAGTGGTAGGTACAGGAGGGAAGAACCCAGTACTGCATTTGTAAAGAAGCTTATGATAAGTTGGCTTTTTTGCCCTACATTTGTACACAAGAGTGATTGGATTAGAAACAACTCTGGATCTTGACAAGCAGGAGGCTCAGTTGGTCAGAGTTCTCAGGACATGAGAATGAAAGGCAACACTCCTCAGAGGCGAGCTTTACATGATAAGAGTTTTTAGATGAATAATTAATGCTCCAATTTCCTCTTTGATTCCTAAAAAAACACCAAACTTTCCACATACTCAAGTCCCAGTGAAAAATTCTTCTCAGAATAAAACCTGTTCTGAAGGAAGTGAGGGCTGCAAAGGTCTGAAATGCTGATATCAGAAATGCTTATTTTGGACTAGTAGAAACAAAATGTTTCAGAGGTGAGAATGGCTCAAAGAAAAGGAGTATGAGGCTCTTGGGAAATTCCTCTTTGAGTGCAGGGGAGAATGAAGCCAGTTTGTGCTCTTCCTTGGCAGTACAGCATAACCATATTTTCAGAGACAGAAACACATGATGCAAATATAACTTTTCTTTGAGGAAAAAAAACCAGCCCCATCATTTCTGGCCTCAAGAGCAATCAAGATAACCCTCAGAGTGGGAGCAGTGTGTATAAAAGAGAACAATGCCTGTCACAGTCTGGAGAAAACAAGAAGTAATAGACCCGAGAGGTCCATATTGTCTCTTCATTACAGGAATCTGTTGATGAGAAAATTAGTAAGGTACTAACTTAAGAGCACAGGTAGTATCTTGATTAGTAGTTTCATAGTCTTATAAAAAGCATCTGATTTTGCTCTCATGTGTAGGTGGGGCTTTGTTGGCAGGTGGAGCCTAGGAAAGGGCTACCACTATTTTTTCCCTCTGCATCTAATGCTATCATGAATGCTTAAATGGAGTTACTGCAGAGGAGAGGGTGCTGCAGGGAACCGCAGACTTTGCCCTCCAGCCCTGCTCCATGGGCTCTCTATTAGAGAGTTGCTGCTGGACAGGGTTACCCAAACATGTGAGAATCATAGAATCATTTTGGTTGGAAAAGACCTTTTAGATCATTGAGTCCAACCATTAGGAGGTGTTTGTCTCTGAACTGTTCTGTGTTGCAGAATGCTGCACTGCTCCTTCCTCCCTGGTCTAGGTCTGGTACCCCACAGATTGCACTGTTGTCCCTGCTCTGGGAGTCAAACGTCTTAAAGCAGGATTTTGCCTTTGAACTGTTGTTTTTGTTGTTTTTTTTTAAAGAGAAACATTTTAGTTATACTTATCATAGTATACTGAGTCTAATGTCAGTAAAGCATGCCTAATTGGCAGGATTTAGAGACTGATCATTTCCATTTATGCCCAGAACAGGTAGGGCAGCAATGAAAGCCTCTCCCACCCAACCCCACCCCTTCTCGCCAGTGTGCCTCAACCCTGCCCTGAAGGGACCACCTGGAGGGCTGAGAAGGGAGTTCCCTCCCTCCGCACAATAAAAGGCACCGTCCTACCGTAAATACCAGGTTAAGCCTATGGCTGTTTAATAGTTAGTGTACCTCTGGTAATAAAGCTCTTGAAGGGCTCGTGCAGAAGAGCACCTGTTAGTGAATTAATGCAAAAGCAGGAGGCATTTGCTAAGGTTTTGCCTTTAAGGACTTGGCAGAAAACACTAGAGCGGAATTTTCACTTCGCGTTACCATAGGGTCAGTGGGAAAATAGTTCATTGCTCCCAGCCTGTCTGCTGGAAATGGTTCCCATCACTGCCACAGCTTGCAATAGCCTTCCCAGAACCCAGTGCTCTTTGGTATCACTTCCTTCTTTTCAGGCCTCCTCACCACATGGAGATCTGCCTTCTTGTCCTTTTTACCAGTCCCTTTCTGATCTGTCAGCCTCACTCATGCACTGTATCCACAACAGCCAGGCACAGGGCTGAGAGTTTGACTGCATCATTCCCACCTGTTATGAATGCCCCATCCTTCACAAGCCAAAATCCACAGGAGGTAATTCTAGAGAAGGGTGCAGTCAGCCCTTATTTGTTATTGCCAGAGGAAGAACTACCAAGGAGCAGTGGTTTTCCCCTGTAAAGAGGGAGCATCTGTTCATCTAAATAAAATGCTTTCCAAACAACAAAGGCGAGCCCTGTACAAACACTATGTCACTGTGAGTCTTCAGCAAATCAGGCTTATGCAACTGAAGAACTATAACGAAAATAACATTTTTTCAGTAGCCATTGGTAGCACTCATTGCCCAATGCAGGCATCACTGCCTTTCTCAGCATCTGCTGTATCAGTTGCCTTCCAGCCCATAGAAGTCCACGGTTCTTGGCAGCAGCTCCTGCTGATGTGCAGTGGTTTATTGCTCAAGAATCCTTTGATCAGCAGCCAGGTATACTAACGCCATGCTCTGGAGCGGTGTCTTGCCAGACCTGGCCAGCACACAAACTGGATGGGCTCCTTCAATACAGTAGGAGGAAATCAGGAATCCTTTTGGCCTGTTTGAGTGCATCCCATTCACCATCCTTCTGGGCAGCCAGATTTTCTATCATGTTTTCGTTCCCAGGACTTATGCCCATGCCACAGCTGCATCACAGCAGTTTCCAGAGGCCAGGAAGCTGCAACTCAGGCTCTGGAAGCATGTGCTTCAGCAGAGCACTTGGCACATCCCAAATTTTCAAGCTTGTGTTCAGCATTGTTTTGGTTTTGCTCAGGTAGAACTTCAAGCATTTTGTTGAACTGGGCCCCAGTGATAGTGGTTAGAGCACAGGCAGCTCCCCAGCTGTCAGATATTTTGTTGAGTTGTGTTGGGGTTTTGGTGTGTTTTTTTGGTTGGTTGGTTTAGTTTTGTTTTTCCCTGAAAAGTGCAAAACTGCTGAAGCAACTGTCATCTCCTTTTGTACAGGAAGAGACAGCCAAGTCAGCCCATGTCCATGGATTGCTCTCTTGAATTTGAAAACATATGAATTGAAAGTACTCAACATTTACCAGGGCATGTGCTCCCAGAGACACTGTGATCTCAGGTCCTTGTCTATACAGATCCATGTAAATACATCCATGTAAATACAGATCTATGTATTTATCATTACTTATCTGAGTAATAATAGTTCCACTGAAATCACTACAGCTACATGTATAAAATGAAGCACAAATGTAAGACCAGGATCTAAATATATAATAGGCAAATATACCTGCAGCCATGGCAACTGCACTGTGACTAGAGATGTATGTACGTGCATACAGCTTCTATTACATTTAGGGGCTGACTGATAATCTAAAGATATCTTATAAACTGGTGAAAGGGCCAGGACCAGAAACTGTCTTTTGTTTCAAAGCTCAACATTTATCTCTTGCATCCCAGTTTCTGTCACTGTTCTACACTCATTAGCTCTGCAGCTCTGTAATTTGCATTGAAAGTGATTAAGGACACTGTGTACACAGTAGCTAAAGTCACACATAAAGGCTGTCTGCCTTCTCCTCTACTCCTTTAGATTTGAGGACTCAACCCACCAATCAGCACTATTCTTCACTTTAAGCTCAAAATATTTTCTGCCACCATAAGTAATCATTAGTAATTCAGCAGCAAGAAAGCAGTGCTGCTCAGAAGTTACCTTACCTCATGAAGCTGGTACAACAGCTGGCTTGTGTGCTGAAGTGAAGTGTAAGGTGCTAGAGTCCAGCTTGCATTCCTGTAAGCAACCAAACTCCTTGATAATTACTGCTTGCCTCTTTTTTTTTTTTTTTCAATTCCACTCATCTTGTGCCAAGTTATCTCACAGATTTATTCTGCTCCGTGTACATTTAAATCTGGACACACTTAAGTATGTTAATAAATTACATTCTAAGTTCATTTCCTGGACTTTTTGTATTTCATAGAACAACCAAGAGAATCTGTATTTTACTGCTTCAAGGCAGACACCTAGGCTCAGAGAAAAGTGGCAAATCATTGTCAGAAGAATCCACCCCCAAGTCATTGTCTAGATGGCAGAGGCTGGGGAAATCAGCAGAACAATGTTTCTGCTAGCAGCCACCACTGCTCTCCTTCTGCTTCTCAAACCGGCTTCAGGCACTTTCTCTTGTTCTTGTGATTCCCTTCCTGAATTACTTCAGCCAAGTAATTGTTTCATCATGTTGCACAGAAATATTTTCCCATCGTGTCACCATGACACTCATTTCTATAACCAAAGCTCCTCTGCTCGATTATAGAAAAAATACTGCAAAGCTTTTGTGGACTCAGGACCCAGGTGAGCTAACAGAGAAGGGGACACAGAAGATGAGGTTAGAGGGATTTTTGCTTTGTTTGAGGGAAATTGTGATTCCTATTACTGTAATTTCTAGACAACATCAATGAGCTGTTTATCACAGGCTTAATGAACTGCTGTTGCAATGTAGGAGCAAACCCAAGGTATTTATAGAAAACAAACAAGCCGCTGCGCTTGGTTTTTGTGGGGCTGGGACTGTAGCATCCTGTAGCCTCTACCTAAAATCCAGTTCTTTGCTCTGACTGGCATGATATACAGAGGTGTCTGCATCTGAGCTCATCAAACCCAAGTTGGCTGACTGAGCCAGCACTTCTATAGTGTGACTTAGAGGATTTATTCTGCACATTGTATGAAATTAAGAGACCTAAATAAAACCTCTGATTTAAATACCCTGAACTCTGAGAAGTGCTTTGCTAGCTGTGTAATGTGTGACACAGGGGAATCCCAGGGGCAAGAGGAGATAGGACAGGGCAAGGTGAAAATTGGATGCAGATCAAAGTCTTCCTTAGCTTTTAATTAGCTAGAAAGTATTCCTTTTGTTTTTCACATCCAGGCAGATGTAACCACCACCACCATTTCTAGGAGGGGAGGAAAGCCTTTAATTCAAAACAAAGCATTCAAACAATTTAGCAGGCATGGAAATGATCAGAAAAAGACATTTGGATTGCCAATAGAGTTTCTAATAGATCAAACTGAGCAAATCAGAAATACAGATATGCTGAACCGAAGAGCTGTGTTTGACTGCAGCTGCTGAGGCCTGGTGTGCCATCACCAAACTGGTGTGCTGGCATCAGGCCCCAGGGGTGGTGCTCCAGGCAGCCACACTGCAGCTTCCAGGATCATCTTGAAGAGAAACTCTCCTGGAGTTTCACGTAGTCAGGCTAACACCACACCATAAATTTCACATGACCCTGATGTCAGTCCAAGGCTATCTAATCTTTTTGGATGTTTACATACTCACCATAGGTTGTGCTGCTCATCTCCCCAAGCTGGGGCAAAACAGCCTCAGTTCACATGAAAGAATCAGGAACCTCAGAAAACCTCTGGATATTATCCAAGTGTAGAGTTTGTACCAAAGTTCAGCTTTATGTTGCAAAGATTAAACTCACAGGCTATGCTCTAGGTGCCAACAAAGAGTTAAATAAAACTTCGTTCTTTTAATGATTTCCCTTGTCTGTTCAGCAAGTGTCTCTCAAAAGAGAGATAATTCTCTTTCATTTTTAATGTACAGATCTTGCCACATGGCTTTATTTTTACTTTATTGATTGATTTCTAGAAGTGTTTGTTTCCCTGAGAGTATTTAACTGTATTCCTAGTTTTGTCTGGATTTCCTGATTAATGTTTTAGGACGCCTTCAAGATACATGCATAAGTTTAAATGGTTCTGGATGCTTCACATTAACCTAGGAGGTTTGCCCTAAAATTCTGACTGTTAGGCATTTGTGTAGACTTAAACATAAAAAAGGCTAACAGTTGGGATAGTAGAAATAGACTTTTTTTTTTTTCTTTTTCTTTTTTTTGCATTAGCAAATGGTAGCTAAAGGAGTTAGAACCAAATCCATCATTACCCCATAGCCACCATATAATCATCTACATCCAGTACAAACTGGATGCAGAACCCTGCCATTCTAGTTCGGTGGTGCTTTAGATATGAGTGACAGAAAAATGCAAGACACTGCTTATTGTATCTTAAATGCTATCACTATAAATAACAGAAGAAGGTGTGTAATTTGGCCTCATACATATTTTTTCTCTTTATTAAAGCAGATACTATGTTGCATTGACTTTTATTTTAGTCACAGCTAGTGAAACATTGCTTGAAAACTAGGTAGTATGAGAGTAACTTCATATTTTTATACACGCCCACATCGATGACAGTTGTTCTAGCAATGAAATTGTAAAGGTAAACATTGTGCACAAAGCTTTTTCAGGTTTTAATTTCAATATCTGAAGGCTATTGCAGAATTTTAATGAGGAAAATCCCATACTGTTATCAAATGTGATCGAGCCTCCTGCTCAGTTACCCTCTGGTGCATGGGTGCAATTCGGTGATATTATTTGATACAAGAGAAACAATTAGTATTGAATCAAACACAAATTTCCCTGCATCTTCCAAGAGTCACTTATGGAAAGCAGTGGGAAAAGTGTGAAGGCAACACCACACTGCCAGGGCTGCACAGGGTTATACATACCCTGGGCAGATAGGCAGAGTAATAATTCCTGTCAACAGATAGAAGAACTGATAATTAAATTATAGATGTGTTTTTAATTACTTTGTTTTAAAATGATACCCACAGTTCCTTTTGCAGAACTAAGCATACCTGATTTCAGACACCTAGCAAGTAGTAAAACAGTGCTAGAGGCTTTGAAAAGGAGTTGTCAGCTCTAGGGATTTAACTCACAGCCTTAGCTCTACGCAGGAAGAATATCTGTTATTTTAGGGATAAGGAGAAAGACCTGTATAAATAAATCAATGCAATAAATTATTTGAAAAGAACAAATAAAAGCCCCCTAAAAGTGCTGTTTACAAACTTCCATAGCATTTAAAACACTGCTGGAGCAAGTGCCTCAACTTCTTTGATGGTTTCTCTGCATTCAGACTGCAAAGTCTCACCACACGCTGCACTGAGTCGCACCAGGAAAAGAAGCTCAAGAGGCTCTAACAGAAGACAACTGAAATGTACCAAGTACTGCTTTCAGTTAACATAATCTTATTTGTAATGGGAAACTATATCAATATTTGGAGCTGAGCCACTGTTTGGACAGGGATTTTCCAATCTCCCCTCTGTGATTAGAAAAGGTATTTGGAATCTTTTTTCTGTTTCAGTGCTTGGAGTTTTCTCAGATTCATTTCCAAGCTATTTTTTCTAGGAGATAATTTAATAACAGGGGCTTTTCCATGTGATTTATAAAGCAGGGTGTTTCAAGACCTCCATACACTTACTAACACTACAAAGCTCCTAAAATATAAATTATGTAAGTAATACAAGGTTAGGAATGTAGGATTCAGGAATTCTCTGTTTGACTCTTTCAAAGTCCCTTCTGAGCCGAGTGTAAAATGGGTGCATTTATGTCCAGTTTTCCTGCCTGTAACTGCATATTTTGGGCACAATCACATTGCCACACAAGTTTCCTCATGAGAAGAAATCTGTAATCCTAATTAGGAGACACAATGGAATACGGCAATAATTTAAGCATTCTTTAAATTGCAGCCACACTGCCCTGGATCTCCCAAGCTACAGCAGGCAAAGTTTAAGGATGGGGATTAGCTCACTCATGCCTGATAGAGCTCTATCTGCAAAACTAAACTATTATTTAAACAAATATAAATACCTTTAGTGCATCTTATCTTGCAATCTGCCCTGCCTTCTAGCCCCCACAAGCTGAACTTTTGTTGGAAGCTTTGTCACTTATAAAGAAAAAGAAAGAAAGAAAGAAATGCATCTGAGGACATCTTCAGTCCTCCAGCAATTCCACCCTTAGCAGCACTCAATTCTGACTGGGAGCATTGCTTCCAAGTTTGGGTAACATTGCATGGCCTACAGCACAATAAGAAAATAGGATCTAACGATGTGGATAAGTTTCGTAACTAGAAGAATAGTAGAATAAACAGCCACAGGAGGCTGGAGTAATCATCGTCACGAGGGACAGTCAAGACAAGATCTAACGTCTATCTTGCCTGCAAGAACTTGAGTCATGCTGGTGCAGGAGCTAGCTCACCCAAGAAAATCTATTCTTAGGGTCTTGTGAAAACAACTTAACTGCACTGTACAAATCAAAACCTAAGTCTGCATCAGGACTAACACTCCACTGCTTCCTGCAGCTCCCAGCAGGAGTTACAGAGGGCTGCGGGAACAGGGAGTGTGTAATGCATTTCAGGAAGAGCTCTGGAACACTCACCTGCAGGAGGCTGTGATCTAAAGTGTCAAAAAGGAAAAAAAAAAAAAAAAAAGAAGAAAAAAAGGGTAAGGGTACAACAGCTCTTTCAGGAAGAAACATGCTTTGCTTAAAGAAACACTAGAAATAAGCATCAAACAGAAGTTTTTCCCTTCTGCAACCTGTTTGTATTAGAATGTACAGTAACAAATTCAAGTCCACTATGTCTATACTGAAAACTCCTTCTTCCTTCAGCTGTCAAACTGAGTGCAGATGATCAAGGAGTTTCTTTTCTGAGGAACTGGGAATCTGAATCTAAAAATTTAATGCTTAAATTTGGCCTAACAGGAAAATGGAAAATGCTGAGTAAGACCTGATCATTTGCCCAACTTCTTCCACATAACCAGCTTGAGCCTGTTAACTTCTACAGACCTCAACCTAACAGCATACAGCTGGGGGAATAACAAAGGCTGGGAGCCCTGGCAAGGCTGGCAGAGCCCTGGTTATCTGTGAAATAAAGTTATGGCTTGATACAAACCTCCTCTGCCAACCCCCATTACTTCTCTGTTACTTGCCCCCAGCAAACACACGCACACAGGAACAACCGCCTCTCATCAGAGAAACTCTACCTACAGATTTTAGAAGAACGTCTCAAGAGAAAAGGGAAGAGACTTGTTTGTGTGCCTCTCACCTGGCCGGTTTCATGAGAACTTCCTGAGCAATGACCGAAATTACCGACATCCAACAGAAATGCTACTTTCTCATGTTTATTCCTGCAAACTGCAAACATAAAAAATGCTGAATCATAACTTAGAGAATAGAAACTCTGTAAAGAAAACACAAACAAAAGCTCATTTCAAGTTTCCTCCCTTACTTTTTCTTCCTCCCACTTCAGACTTGGCATTACTTTGACGGAGATTGGTCATGGTTTGGACAGCACATCTCACTCTACACGTTCAGAACAGCAAGAAGTGCAAAAATAAACCCCAACACAAACACCTCCTCCCCAAACAACACCCAAGCGGCAGCTAAAGCAAGTGATTAGAGGAAATAAAATGAGGCAACAAAAGCTGGCTAAAGGTTCCAGCTCTGCTCTTTGCTGGGTTTCTCTTGGGGGTTTTGCCTATGTTTTTGTTTTTTTTTCCTTTCTCCGAGACACAGAGCAAGCCAAAAGACTAACAAAAATGCTGATCCCTGATCACAGAACTGAACGAGATTCAGCAAGAACTTCAGCCCTGCATTTGATCTAACTTTCAATGTGCCTTCAAAACAAAACAAGCTAGTTTTTTTTTTAACCTAGTCATAAAGTTTATTAAAATTGTTCATTAATGCTTCAAATGTAGCAAGAATGCATAGATCCCAAAATATACATATGTATTTTCTTATAGAAATAGATTATTCTTTATAATAAAAAAAACCTGTAGGAACATCTTTAACAGATTACTCAATTCATGACTGACAGTTACACGAGATTGCATCATGTACACAGCATTCCCAGCCATGCTTAAAGGATTGCATCACTTTGCCCTTGCTCTCCTCTCGCTCTTTTAAATAACCCCAGCGCCCAGCAGCCCGCAGAGCCCGCCCGTGACGGGGGCCGGGACCGCTGGGCCCCCACCAACAGCCCCCGGTGCGGCCCCCGCGCGGCGGCGGGACCCTCCGCCAACATGTAAATAAAGACCAAAAAAAAACAAAACCAAAAACCAAAAACAAAATAAACAAACAAAAAAACAACCAACAACAAAAAAATTTAAAAAGCAAACCAACCAACCCACCCGCTCCCGGGCTCCCCCTCGCCCCGGCCCGGGAGCGCTGAGCAGGGCAACAAGCCGGCTGCTCCGCTCGCCCCGCGGCCCGGCCGGGGGTCAGCAGCGAGGCGAGGAGGTTAGCAGGGGCTCGGGCAGCTGTTTGAACAAGTTCCTGAGGGTGCTGAGCTCCCGGGAGAGCTGCTCCACCTTCTTCTGCAGCCGCTCGTTCTCGGCCGTCAGTTCCAAGACTTTGTGCTGCGTCTCCAGGTTGCGCATTTTGGCTTTGTCGCGGCTCTTGCGCACCGCGATGTTGTTCCTCTCCCGGCGGAGCTTGTATTCGTCGCTGTGCTTGTCCACGCACTTCTTGGGCTTGTTCTTGCCCGCCGCGGGGGCGGAGTAGCCCCGCTGCCGGCCGCTGACTTGGAGGATTCGGAGGGGTTAGGGGTTCCGGGGGCTGGAAGAGGACGAGGTGGACAGGTTCCCACTGCTGCCGCTCGGCACCGACTGGTAACCCAGGTAGGAGCGCACGGTGCTGCCGTAGGGCGAGGACATGCCCCCCGGTCCCGGCCCGGCGCCTCCTTCTTCCTTACGGGGCCCTTTGCAAGAGTCCAGGGTCTCGAAGACCGGCTCCACTTTGGTTTCCACGATCTGGGGCGGGAAGCAGCCCGGCAGCCCCCCGGTTTGTGGCTCTGGCTGGCGCAGGGGTGGCTGTGCCGGGCGAGGCTGATGTAGGTGTAGTCGGGCTTCTTGCTGCCGCCGCTGCCTTTATAGTCCTCGGCGAAGAGATCGGAAAGGAAATCTTGGCCGCCGCCGCTGCTGCAGGGAGGCTCAAAGTTGCCCCCTGCTGCTGCTGCCGGAGGCGGCGGCTGCGCCGGCGGCTGGGATGCTGCTAAGGGGTCCAGGTAGGGGCTGAAGTCGATGGCTCGCTCGTGGTCCCCTACGGTGAGCTCGGTCATGGAGCGGCCCCCGGCCGCCCGCGGGTGCAGCTTGTTGAGAGCAGCCAGACAGTCCGCCTCGTAATAGAAATTAGCCACTTCCATGGATTTAAAGGCGGGCGGCTGGATGGGGAGGCATGCTGCGTCCCAGGCCACCAGGCGTTGCATGAAAGCAAAGGGGGATGCGGGGAGGAGAAAACGACGCAGGGGGCCCCCCCGGCAGAGGATCGAGCTGCCGCCGTCGGGATGGGGGTGGGGGTGTCCAGACCCTGCCTCAGTCTCTGGCGCTGGACACGGCCCCGGCTGCGCTGCCCAGCGGGGCTGGATCAGGTCCGGCGGCGCGGCGGGGCTTCACCGCTCCGGGTGCTGCGGCGGGGGGCTGGCGCGTCTCCTCCGGACCATCTGGTTCTGGGTCCCGTGTCCTAAAGTCTCTGACTTAGGAAAGTTCCTTTCCTCAGTTATTTATAGGGGCGGTGGATCCCATAGCAACAGGCGCGTCAGCGCCTGGCCGCCTGCCACGCCGCACGCTCGGTAAGCGCCGGCCCCGGAGGAGGCACCCGCGGCGGGTGTGCCGGTGCGGTGCCCCGCCGGGCCGCCCGCAATAAAAACGGGGCTCTGCTAGAAAGGAACGGGCGAAAGCAGGGGAGCGGGCTGCGGGACCCCGCCTGTGTGGGGAGCACCAGGGTGGCCGTGGGTGGGGAGACGCCAGCGGGCACCGTGTGTCTCCAGAGCACAGACACGCGTGTGTCGGGACAGCGAGGCTGCCTCCGCTCCGCCCTTCGCACCGGAGACCGGGGCTCGGTGCTGGGCTCTGGCAGTGCCCTGCAGAGGTGGGCGCAGACCCCGCCTGACCCCTTTTTACCCGGGAGGAAATTGGGGCAGGAAGGATTTTTCCGAGTGCTTTTGGCAAGGCAGTAGAAAGCTGCAAACAGAAGGCAGATCCCGTTATTCTCCAGCCCGTGCACAAGTGAATCCCACCGGCGGGGTGAACTGACCCCACGGACCTACCCAGAGCTGACCAGAGAGGAGCTGGAGCAGGGCACGGCGTGCTCCGGGCTTCCTTCCCGCGGCCAAAGTGGAGCAAACCCAGAGCTCCCTCCCCATCTCTGCGTGAAAGGGTGATGGCCTTAGAGTTTGTCTTGATGTATTGACTTTACATGCTGTGGTGCAACTGTCAGGGTACACAGCGATAGGGAGCCTGAGCGCTGAAACCAGAGCAGACAGTGCATGACACAACTCAGGAGGAAAGTGAGAGATGTGGGTAGAAACGTGGAATCCAAATGTTTTTAGAATTGCGGTGTAAGTTTGGGAAGGAAGACTGAATCTTGATGTCCGTTTTAATTAAAGACACCCACCTTGGGAATCAAACTTATATTTTCACTCTCTTACTCCCACATTTACCTGTCTACAAGCTGGTGATTCATCCCCAGAATAAAGGACATTAATTTAAAACAAAACATATAATTAAAGGAAGTAGGAGTGTCCTTCGCCTCAGTAAAGAAGACCTAGCACTGCAGGGAAAATGACACTGCCTCTTAGAATAATGTGAAGCAATCCTGCGGTGTGGGAAATATTGTAACGTTAAGCCAGAGGAACAGGTATTGCATTATACCATTCAAACAGTCAACTGTTCATCATGCTCAAACCTCAAAACTTTGAAAAGAGGAAGAATTCAAGAATCAGTCAGTGGATCATTGGACTTTTTCTTGATTATATATTTTTTTAATATTTTTTTTTATTTGCTTTTTCTTTTTACTTTTCAAAAGGACTTTTTCTTTCCATAACAAAAGTACCCTAACAGGTTTTCAGGCTGCAAATACCTCTAGTTCCATCTTTATCTACTAAGTTAATCTTTGGTGAATGCACCAGAGATTAAATTGGAGCTGGGCCTGGCCAGAGAGCTGGGGCTGGAGGTTGTAGTTGGAGCCCATACCTTCATAAATACAAACATCACCATTGGGTGCAAATGCTGGCAAGTTGCAGTGAGCCAGGGCTTGTTCTTCTGGCTGTTTACTCCTTCATACTGTGTCTTTATCCTGCATTCTGATCTGGCAGTTACATCCAGTGGCTGCCCCAACTGGCCCTTGCAAACGAACTCTTAAATCGGTCTCATGTGCTTCCTACCTCCGAACTGTCTCAGGGACCTGCACACAGAAGGTGTCCTGCCCTGGTGACTTGCTGGAAACCATGGTTGGTCTTTCTTGGCATTACCCTGACAGGTCTCCAGCTTGCCACAGCTGTTGGCTAAATCTGAGGGCTGAAGCCTCTTGGCAAATTTCCTGGGCAGTTTTTCAGGGTATTATTGGAGATCTACATTTGCCGCCTTCAAATATCTGCCCTATTCTCCACTGCTGTGCAGCAGAAAGTTGTGCTGTCCAGGCTGATCTTCCTTAGCAAAACAAAACGTCTCTGCAACTGTCATGTGAAACAGATTGTATCAGAGATGGTGTGGCCCACACCTCCTTTCCAGGTCAGTGCTGAGTAATCCTGCAGTCACCAAGATCACACGTCAGCCAGGGTGGTAATTGAGGTTGGATGCCCAGCTTGTCCCCTCCTTCCCTTCTCCCCCTCACCTCCCTTCTTTACCTGGATCTCTTTAAACTTCCTCCAGCTCACCTCAAACCCCAGCATCCACTCTCACAGAGCCAACGTCCATTCTCAGCTTCTCATGGGAAACTTGTTGGCGGGACTAACCACTTATCCAAAACCCTAGCATTCGGCAAGCAGGTTTTGAGCTAACTCTGGTTTGTTTTAAATTGCTTCTGCACTTGTCATAACAAATGCATGGCCAGGAAATGTTTGTTGGGTTTTGGTGTGTTTTTTTAAATGGGAACAGGTGCAGAGCGAGAGTCGCACCGCAGAGGGTTGGGTGGAGGTCTGGGCACATGAAGGTCTGTCCCTGTGAATGCAATGGCTTAGCCTGGCCAGATGTGCAGAGGCTGGTAATAATCATCCTGGAACACATCCTCAGAGAGATGCTTTAGAGAGAAAAAGAGATGCAGGTATTACTGCTGCCGGGATCCAGGCAGTGGCTTCACCATGAAAAACCTGCAGCATGTCTCCCACAGAGCAATTTTCAGCAGAAAAGCAGCACCTCTGTGCAAAGCATCTTCTTTCCAGTGATTTCATTGCTTTTTGCCTTTTTTCTTTTTTTTTTTTTTTTTTTTTTTCAGAACTAGTCAGCTAAGGAAGCAGGCAGCATAACTCACAAATTACTTAGAAAGAACATCAACATTTCTGAGCAGAAAAGGAAAATAAATCTGATGCAATAGAATCCAGAGTTCTCTACATTCATATGTGAAGCAATATAGATACCGGGAGGGTAACAGAAGGATAGCAGAACAGTGAAAGGTGGAAGAATCTCATTCTCATTTCTGTCAGGAATTCAATTCTGCTCTCCAGTTTCCCTTTTGTACAGTAGAAGCCACAACTTTCCAGCTCCAAACTCAGACCTACAATAAAGCATTGTTAGAGGCATTTTCTTCCTGGAAATTGTCTTCTTTTCCAGAATTTCTTGCAAGCTCTCCAGTTCATGTGCTCCAAGTCTACAGCAGCTGTGCCTGGAAGAACACCAGCTTCGGGGAGATGCGATTAGTTTAATGGTGATGGCTCCAACCCTGAGGTGTTTATAAGAAAGTCCATGGACTGAGGAGTCAGACTCTAGAAAATGCTGTTCTGTAATTTCTGCTAGAAAATGCTGTTCTGTAATTTCTGGTGCTTCTCGCTGCAGACTTGTCTCATGTATTATTTCCCTTAGCTCTTATCAGATCAGTAAGATCAGAGCTGCATCACACTACACCCTGTGTGAATACCCACCCACAGACTTGCAGTCCAGAACAACATGGAAAGGCAGGAGGAAAGGAGGTTAATGCCAGAAGTTGATAATTGCATCAGTGAACGATGCAATGCAGGCAGTACGTTGGACATGAGCTAAAGAGGGGGATGTGGGGGTTCCAGAACAGATCAGTATCCATGCAAGCAGGCAGGCTGGGAGAGGGTAGAGAGGTGGTGCGGGAAGTTCTCTAGGGGGTAGGAGGGGACCTTGCCTGCAAGACTGCCTTAAGCAGAGTGGTGTTGCAATAAAGGCTGCGAAACAGAGAAATAAAATTGAAATCTATTTCTGAGCACACTGTATGCTCTGCTTTTTCTTCTTCCTAGCCCCAGGTCCCTCTTTATACAGCTGCACACCTTATGCCAACAACTCCTAGGTTGTACCTGGCAGAGGCCGGAATTCAATCTATTGCCTTCCACTTGCTGTTCTCTGCCATAAAACACAGCACTTGTGAAATGTCAGTCAGGGACAATGTTTCAGCTTGGAGAGAGGTTGGCTCTCTTTCTTTCCTCCCCAGCTTAGACCAGGCTCAAGGCTTTGCCTTACTTTCACATAAAAGATGATTGCCACATGCTTTCCTTGCTTCTGAACCCACAGCTGCAATACTCTGCCTTGCAGTCTCCAGTGGCAGGGAGCTCCCCAGACAGTGTCAGGCCATGTCTCCTGGCCTCCTTTGGTTCTTTTGTTACAGACCAGAGTCCTCCCCCTCTCTAAGTGCTCCCTCACCCCTTGTTCCCATGTGACATGGTGATGCTTGGGTATTTGCTGGTCTTATGCTGATTTTCTGCTCACCTCTGACCTAGCATGCTTGGCCTTTGCAGTGCTGGGTTGCTCAATCTCCACTTTTATCTACATGTTGCTCTTTGCCCTACCAAGTGTTGCAGAGATGATACCTGGGGATTGACACCACTGCCTCCAGCCGGTGGGACAGCATGAGAGAAATACCTTCCCCTAGCAGACTGAAAATTTTCCAGAGCAAATGGGAGGTCAGAGCACCCATTCTGTGGCCCTGTGAAGGAATGAAAAGGAAGGAGAGCCAGAGAGCACACAATCATGCACAGAAGGGAGCACTGACAAAGCAAAAGCTGTGGTCTCCAGTCTTGCATTGTAGAAAAAGTCCATGTTGAAGCCATTTGGCTGGCAAGATGTGGGCTGTGTTTCTGAGCAGGGACAGGCAGAAGTGATTTGTATTTTTTGAGTAGCTTGTTTCCCTGTTTTTGACCAAAATGTCAGAGCAGCTATCTTTCCAGAAATTCTTCATAGTTCCCTGACATTTCCTAGGTGATTGTAGCCTCCTGCTTGGCTGATTTGGTTACAGATCATGTATTAATGGGGTTTTTTATCTAACATATCAAAGTTTTTGAAAGGTCTGTCAAGAGAACGGGAATCCCGTCCTTCCAGGATACCAAGGATGCCAAGTGTCAGAAGTTCCCAGTAACAGAACTTAGTAATTCATTTAGGAAACATCTAAAAGAGGAGCACTATTCAGAGGTCCTGAGTCTGTAGGCCAGGTAGCTGAAACTCCATGGTGTGCATTGCCAAGAGCAACATAAACCAAGGGCAGTCTTAGGATGACAGAAAAGTGGGCTTAAGTGAAAATTTTTCTTCATTAAAAGGATTAAAGGTCTGTGCCCCAGACCTTTTCTTTTCTTTCTTTTTTTTTTTTTTTTTTTTTTCCATCTGCTCTCATCTGATGTTGAGCTCCATGGAGAAAGTGGGGCTGCCAGGGAAGCAGTTAGGACTTGCTGATTTTGAATACTAGCATCTAAGAACGGCCCCTGGGCTGGTCTGTGTCATGCGGCAGCTGGCCTTGGATGGACCAGGTACCAGGTGGGGATAGCCACAGTGCTCTGTACTCCACATACTTTGCTTCATGGTCCCTGTCATCTCCCTATCTTTGCATTTCTGGCTGCGGACGGGAGCTGTAGGAGTGGCTGTTCCAGCTCTCCCACCCACTGACGCTTTCCCATGTGAGAGAGTCCAGCGAGGGAGCTGCAGCCAGTTTCTGTTCCCTAAATGCCTTGTGGCTCAGGAAGAGACAGAATTACCCAAATGAGGGGACCAGGGGAGAGAGATGAGCTTGAAGGCTGCTGTGTGTTAGGAGCCGGGCGTGGTAGTGGTCAGCTCCGAGCACAGAGGTGTAAGGAAGAAGGTGATCCAGCTGCTGTGAGTTCGCAGAGTGGAACAGCAGCCAGGGCTGTCCCGACCGAAATCATTGTCATCATTTAAGGTGTGGAGGGTGGCCCGGCTGAAACTACAGCCGCTGACAGCAGCGAAGGACCAGGTGATGAGTTTTATGAGGAACATACGAAACCTCGGGTTGCTGGGGTGATGTTCCTAATAACTCACAGGCAAACGGGCTGTGCGGCTGGAACCATGAAAAGTTGCTGCCCTGTGCCCCGTTCCAGAGGTGGCTCCGAGTCGGACTGTCGGAAAGGGACAGGGCTTCACACGGGTCGCGCTCCTCAGGATCTCGAACACCTCGCTGCTTGGCCCCGCCGCTCTGCTCGTCGCTGGACACAGCCCACCGGGCACAGCCCCGGACACAGTCCCAAGCACAGCCTACTCGGGCACAGCTTCCCCGGGCACGGCCTCCCCGAGCCTAGCCCAGGGCACAACTCCAGGCACAGCCCCGTGTACAACCTCCCCGGGCACAGCCCCGCCACTCCGGTCCAGGCAGCCATGCCGTCATCTGGCTTCGGGCGCCACCTAGTGGCACCGACGGGACTGGAGCGACAACCCCCGGTCTGGGCCGCTCCTTTCGAACTTCTCTCGGAGGAGCCATGAGCCGTCCTCACGCCTCTGGGGCCGTGTCCTGTGGGGCCATATCTGCACGGACTGCTCAGAGGGGACGGAGCAGCCTGTCCACTTCTCGTGACACGCACCCGTTCTCTTCGTCTCCCGGTGTCAGAGCCGGGCAGGCGGCTCATGCCCGGGGCGCCTGAGGACAAGCGGGAACCTTTCACCGGCGACCAGGTGCCAAACGCAAAACAGCACGGCAGCCGCTTGGTTGTCTGCTGCCAGGGATTCAGCTTTTTAAAAGGCCTCCTTAGAGTGATGCGACCTGATGTGATTCTGATGTGGTCCTTGTCTTCTCCAAACAGCATCAAGATTTCCTGCAGAATTACTCTCTTAATACAGACAGAGTCTCAGCAGCCTTGTCCTAGCTGTGCTCATACCTGTACCAGCTCACCACTAGGATGCCTGATACATCATGTTTGTGGTGGTGGTGTCTCTAAAAGGCATTGCCCTCGCACAGCGTAAAACCCTTGTGAGTCCCCTTTCTTGAAACATGGTGGCACTATGGCTGTACTAGCTCTTGAAGTTTCACCAGAGTTGATGAACGAACTCACTGCATCTTCCTTCCCTCCCAGACAATGATAAAAAACAGAACATTCTTCAGATGTGGCCTAAGTGCTGGTTTGTCTCTAGGAAAGGACCAACCCTCTGCCTTGTCCCATGAAGGTGAGATTAGAGAGGACTTCAAAGCACCTGTTCCCATTTGCAAGGCCTGTCTTTAGGCAGCCACATGGACATTAATACAGAAAGATGCAGCTTTATTGCAGCCAATACCAGGGCAAAAATAATAAATGTTTTCCAAGATAATTTGATAACCCATCCAAAGCCACATGTTGCCAGCAATGTGCTGCCTTGTCTTCATACTCACAGTCCTTTTGCCTCAGCAAAACAAGATTAGGAACACATGGAAACACTCCCCAAACTGTGCATTAATTAAACCCATTTGTATCTTTCCTGTAATTTACACACTCATAATTGGGGTGTATAGTCACATATCACAAAACATCTAAGGGTGCCATACCCCACTGAACTGATGTTAATTCACTCACATTTACATCCCCTCTGTATTGACGTTATCAATGTCACTGTGACCCTAAGAGAACATTAGCAAAACCCTTAGTGTCAGAGCAGCCTAATCTCACAAAAGTGTGATGGAAACATTGATGGAACATTCCCATCCCTCAGCCTAAACACTGCCTAGTCCTACAAATTGAGGCACCCCAAGATAATGTCTTTTAATTAGCCTATTACCTAATTAATGAAAAAGAGAAAAATCCCTCAGGTAAATACTTTTCCCTGTGTCAGCACCAAACCATCATTTATAGTTACCAGAACTTTGATATATAGATGTGTATACACACATAACTCTTGATCAGGACTCATGGAATTTCTGAGCTCTTCTTTCTGTTGGAACTGCTAATTTGAGCATGTGATTCCAGTTCCTTGTTAATTAGCTTGTAATCCCCAAGCAGCAGGACAGGCAGACCCTGAGAGGCACCTAGCAGAGGTTTAGCCAGCTTCAGCAATGTGGCAATGTCATGAGGTGACCACACAGAGCAGTCCTCGACCATCGATGTGGTCAAGTTTTGGGCAGTTTCCAGGTGATTTGATGCAACTAGTGCTTCTCTTCCAGCTCTGGAGGAGACCCAACAGGCAGCCGCTTTGTAATATCCTGCAGGAGCAGTGTCAGCACTGACCCACTGGATGGGTGATGTGGTGGTCCAGAGCTGTTAGGGTGGGTACAGCTGTGGTGCCCAGATGACACTGGCCTGTGCTTCACTGTCACTTTGCCCTAGCTGTTGTGGCAGAGAGAAGCATTTTATTCACATTGTGGTTTTCACACCTGTGGATTAGATACCTGTGTTAGTGTCCACCCTCTGCAAACAGATGCGTTTTAATGTTTAAGTGAAATCTATGGAATTATTTCAACATTCCTTATTTGAGCGTTATTTTATTTGATCTTCAAACGACTCTGCTGCAGACACGATGTTTTCTGTAGCATGGTGCAGTACCTCCTGCTGCTGGGGCTTTTTCAATGTATATTTGTGAGCAGAGAGTGCCTCGGTGCGGGGCTGCGACTCCGCCGGTTAAGGAGCAAGGGCCGGATCACCTATAGAGGGGTGGCGATTACATGTCGAGGCAAGCGCAGGTGCTTCCCGAAGGCTCTGTAACATCGCACGCCTGACGGCTCCGGCGGCGCCCGGTGACAGCCGGTGGCACCGTCTGCGAGCAGCAGCGCCGCCAGGAGGCGCGCGTGGCACCGCTCGGAGGAGCAGCGCGTGGGGGCACTGCCGGGACCTACCCACCCCACGCTCGTTCCACCACCCCGGCCCAGCCGGCGCCTCCGCCCTCTCCCGCCGCCAGCTGCGGCCCGCGGGGCGGGGCGCCTCCAGATGTGACCGCGGACTCTGTCGCCTCGCCATTGGCTCCTCCTAGCCGGGCGGCGCTGTTCATTGGCCGGCGGCCGCGCAGCGGAGCCGGCGATAGGCAGGAGGCGGTGCTAGGGCGTGGTTAACCGCTCCCACCGCCCACTCCCCGCAACCGCAGCGCCGCGGCGCGGCCCCATTTCCCGATGCTGCCGCGGGCCGCAGCGCTGCCGCCGGGCACCTCGGCGGGGCCTGGGTGCCACTCGCCGCCGCCCGCCGGCCTGGAGGAGGAGGAGCCGCCGCGGCCGCGGGGCCGGGCCATGGCGAGCGGCGGCACCGCCGAGAGTGTCCCGCGCCGGGCGGTGGCGGCGGGGCCGCAGGCAGAGGCCGCGGAAGAGCCCGAATGCGGCAGCCGGCGGTGGGGCGCGCAGCACGCCGGGGCCCGCGAGCTGGCCGAGCTCTACTCCCCAGGTGAGGGCAGCGCCCCGGGGCGGGCAGCCGGGCAGGAGGGTGGGTGGTTCCCCTCGAGCGCTGGGGCCGGGCACTTCTGGGGATGACTCCCTCAGGCCCGGCTCCCCCCTGAAGGGTGCTCGGAGGCCAGGGAGCCCAGGAGGAGTGGGGACCTGGCTGGGCCCTGCCGGCTCGGGCCCTGCTGGGGCTGGGTCAGACGGTCCAGGGCTGTTGGCGGTGGGATGCCGCATGCTGGCGGCCCTACGGCCGTCTGCTGCCCGCACTCGTCGCGGCCTGAGCTAAGCTGCTGAGTGCGGCTTCTTAGAGGTCTAAGAAATGAGCTTTGCTGCTGGGATGGAGATTTTCCAGCTGGAAATTGCCCGCAGTGAGTACTCTTCCCTTTAGAAACATGCAAACAAGAAGTGAACCTTTCCATCCTAAAGCAGATGTATAAATTTGGTTGCTAAGCAAGGTAACAACAGAAGCTGTCACTTCAGAGTATTTTTTCAGTGAACTACTCAAAGATGTTCAGGCCTGGCTCCCCAGAAAAGGGCAGAGGGATGTTTGAATTTTGTTTTGGCCTTGTCTTCCTGAAGCTTGCAGTTGGTCTGGAGCTCAGTGAAGTGACAGCAGCTGTGGAAATAACTGCAAGCTCCTTATGGTAAAGTGTGTCATTTGATGTCAGCTGACAGCGAGAGTAGTGCTAGGTGTTCTTGCCTTTCCCAGCAAATCCATTTGCAGGTGAAGGATTGAGAAAGGGTAGACATCTTTTCAGCATCTTGCACTTCCCAGTAGGTCATCTGAACAGCTTGCCTTACACATGCACGGCAGTTACTGGCAAAGCAAGGGTTCTTACTTGCACAGAGCAAGTAATGATAAGAAAACAAAGGCGTTCGTTAGTTTGTCAGTTTTCTAGACTGTTCAGGGCTAGTCTGCCCATTTCAGCTTGTACTTATCACATCTGTCGTGCCTTGAGAGGAGGTGGGGTGTGACCTCTTCCATCTGGTCAGGATACGCAGTTTGGACCCAGGCAATGACTAGTCACTGTGCTTTACATGGCATAGGAAACCGCTATCAGCAATCAGTGGCTTTACTGCTATGCTCTGTTTTTGCTCATAAGGAAGAGATTTTCCTCTCCAAACAAGCTATCTTTAACTGTAGACCAAAGTTCTTGGGAAGTCTGTGATGCAGTATATGCATAGTGATATCTCTCAGCAGTGAGCTGTGATAGTATATTGAACATGCATTTTTCCTGGCATTGCATAACTTGCATAAATGATGTCACAGTATGTGTTATGGTAGAAGCACATGATGTTGAACTACTGAATTCTTAAGAATAAGGATTGCATATCATATTCAGTTAGCATGACTCTGGAGTAATTCCATGACTTCTTTAAGTGCATGCTTTGTGGCTATGTTACCTTATTCCTTCATGCAGGACATACTCTTAAATTTGAGTGCTCTTTGAACACAAATTGTTGGTACTGAATTTGCTCCTTCAACTGCTCTGCCTTCCTGGTCTATCCGGAACTGGGACTGTGTTTCTGGACTCTGGTATCTCCAGAGAGTCATGTTGGTATCCCTGCATCAGGGTACAGTGGTGTTTGCTTAGACTGATCTCATGGGACTTGCTAGTAAGGAGCCTTGTGTTTCCTCAAGTCAGCTAATTGTTCCTTGAGGATCTCCCCACTTAGCTCCTCTAATCAGGGTGTGGTTTTCTTTTTGCAGGAAGTGAGTGTTAATTAACTCTTACTTTCATTACTCCAGGGATCTCTTTATAGAATCTTCCATATTGTGACCTGATGCTGGCTTGAAATAAATTTGTTCTTGTGTCTTAATTTTACAGTTTTCTTCTCAGCAGCTGCAGAGGATGTTCATGTATATATTTAAGACCTTCTAGAACAAAACTCTGCACTGTAAAAGTCTTTCTTCATGCTTCTTTATAATTGCAGTCATATTGCAGAGAGATAATACTGCTCCTTCTTTGATGTTCTCAGTTTCATTTTCATTGCTTGGTATAGTTGAGAAGGTAGCCTTGATTTAGCATTTAGGAGAAGAAATTTGATCAGGTCAACATGGAGGAGTAGGAAAGAAGCTCTTATCCTGAACGCATGCCAGACATCAGTATGCCTCTACTGCTGGGAGAGGACATGCAGCTTATATGTAGTCCTTAGTGATTGTTCCCCTGCACATTGCTTTGCCTCATACTTGAGCAGTACAAAGTGTATAAGGGTGCAGGAGGGAGTGAACTGTGGAGTTAGCTGCTCTGGGAAGCCTCGAGCAAGAGACAGTTATTCTGACTGGCCCCTAAAATAGGTAAAGACCGTCTGTTCCTGAGTGTGTGAAGAGCTAACTACAGCCAGGGCCTTCTGGGTCAAGGTGGCAGCTCAGATCTCCTTCCTGGATTTAGGCATTAAAGTTCTGTTTCTGATCCATTAATCTGTACAAGTCTTGGATTGAGCATTCCCTTGCTGTCAGCATCAATGCCTTGTGAAGCTCTAGCACTGATGAATAGGCAGAAGCTTTCTGCTGCCAATCTGAATATTCAAAGTGTTGCTATACTTTTATGTATCTGTTCCCTTTTTATAGGCAATAAGGGAGGTTTCTGTAGATGTGTGAGAGAATTTGTGCTGGTTCTTTCTCTTTGCTTATTCTGTCTCTTGTATGTCAGAATGGGTGAGAGTTTGTAGCCTTCTGCCTGGAAGCAGGGAGGCAAAGACAAGGCTGCAGGAGTTAAGTAGGCAAGCTGCAAAAATGTACCTGCGATGTTAGACAAGCAGTTCTATGACAAGCAGTTCTATGGCCACCAAAATACAGGCTATTGCTTTTTCTTGTTACCACAAGAGCTTTGTTTACAAGATCTGAGCTTTGAAATCTTACAGATCATAAGGTGGTTTAAACACAGGGCATCTGAGGCTAGAAACTTCTTTCCCAGATCCAGCCACAGCAGCACTGAATATTGAATGAAATGCAAATTTGAAAAAAAAGATGTGATGCAGGGGAACATTATGCCAGCAACCACAGGGAACAGGAAACTAGGACAGTGTGAGATGATGTCTGATTTGTCCCTGTTATTTGGGCAAGGGCTGTGGGAAGGGGTTAGTTGTTAGTTGGGTGAGTAATGTCATTTAACAAAATATGCATATCTCCTGTGGATAAACAAGTTTCTGTTTCAGTTCCCTCTCAGATGGAACAAGTCATCTGGGCAGTAGAATAGTCTGTCTGTATCATTTTGGACATCAAAATGTCCTCTCAGCTAAAAGTAAACCATTTTTTCCCTTTTTTCCAACAGGAAAGAGACTACAAGAATGGATCTCTGTCATCTTGTGCTTCTCTCTGATCTGTTTCAATTTTTACAATCTTCTCTTCTACTTACGACTGGAACACACGCCCTCTGTTATTGTGGGGATATGTAAGTAGGAGCTGTTTCTCTTGCAATGCTGCAGACAAATGTGTGAGCTTTTAGGCTTGCACTGGCTGCTGGAAAGGCAGAGGGACGTTTGTGTGTGTGCAATTGTACTGCCTCTGAAACCGAGACCATCTGCAAAAGTAGCTACTGGTTGTTGTCTTTCGGTGGCTTCTCAGTATCTCAAAGGTGAAGTTTTTAATGTAGGTGATTAAATTTGGTGTTCTTACACAGTCATTGCAAGTGCAAGGACTTTTGAGAGCTGCCAGGACTGTCAGAGTTGGAAATGAAGAACATCAGCTAAGAAAAATGTTTGCAGGAACTTTTCAGAAAACAAAACCCCAAGAGAGATCTCATTAAAGGTATTCCAGGCATCACACTGACTTGGTTTATGGGTGGTGGTGAATGGTGCCACCACCAGCTGGAGGCCAGTAACTAGTGGCGTCCCCCAGGGATCAGTGCTGGGCCCCATCCTCTTCAATGTCTTCACTGATGATCTGGATGAGGGGATTGTGACAGTCATCAGCAAATTTGCAGATGACACCAAGATGGGAGCAGATGTTGGTCAGTTAGAGGGCAGAAGGGCTCTGCAGAGGGACCTTGACCGACTGGACAGATGGGCGGAGTCCAATGGGATAGCATTCAACAAATCCAAGTGCCGGGTGCTGCACTTTGGCCACAACAACCCCAGGCAGA
Source organism: Picus viridis (assembly GCA_033816785.1). NCBI lineage: Eukaryota > Metazoa > Chordata > Aves > Piciformes > Picidae > Picus > Picus viridis. The sequence continues at coordinate 7,936,281 of CM066599.1, read as the reverse complement.
GCTACAGGCTGGGGTCAGAGTGGCTGGAGAGCTGCCAAACAGAGAGGGACCTGGGGGTGCTGATCGACAGCCGCCTGAACATGAGCCAGCAGTGTGCCCAGGTGGCCAAGAAGGCCAACAGCATCCTGGCCTGCATTAGGAATAGTGTGGCCAGCAGGAGCAGGGAGGTCATTGTGTCCCTGTACTCTGCTTTGGTTAGGCCGCACCTTGAGTCCTGTGTTCAGTTCTGGGCCCCTCAGTTTAAGGAGGACATTGAGACACTTCAATGTGTCCAGAGAAGGGCAACAAGGCTGGGGAGAGGCCTTGAGCACAAGCCCTATGAGGAGAGGCTGAGGGAGCTGGGGTTGTTTAGCCTGGAGAAGAGGAGGCTCAGGGGCGACCTCATTGCTCTCTACAACTACCTGAAGGGTGGTTGTAGCCAGGAAGGGGTTGGTCTCTTCTCTCTAGTAACCGGCACCAGAACAAGGGGACACAGTCTCAAGCTGCGCCAGGGGAAGTTTAGGCTGGAAGTGAGGAGAAAGTTCTTCACCGAGAGAGTGATTCGCCATTGGAATGTGCTGCCCGGGGAGGTGGTGGAGTCACCGTCCCTGGAGGTGTTCAAGAGAGGACTGGACCTGGCACTTGGTGCCATGGTCTAGTCATGGGGTCTGTGGTGACAGGTTGGACTCGATGATCTTCAAGGTCTCTTCCAACCTTAGCGATACTGTGATACTGTGACTGATAACTAAACCCAAGTATTTTGGTGGATTATGCTTTTATGTCAGGATGTGAAGTTTGGCTTTTATCTTAAGTGATGACTTAATTTTTCCCCATCAGTATAACCAAAGTTGTAGCTTTCTTGTGGTAATAACTGTGACTCTTGTTCTCTTATTACTTGGTTTGATTGGAAGTATAGGCGACCAAGCTCTGCTTCATATCTTCGGCTTGGGTGTGTAAGAGGTATTTAGGTGCTGACTCTGGCAGTACAGAGCTAGCTGGTCTAGGTGCAACATGAGTTGGTCATTTCAGCCTCTCACTGAAGGAGAGGAAGAACTAGTAAAAGGTTTGTTTGATGCCGTACAGCTTTACCGATAAAGTCTGGAACTGCATGGAATTAGCTGAAGGGAAAACTTAGAACAAGCTGGGTGTGAAAAGCGACTCCCCAATGTTCACTGCACCACTGGAAATCTGAACCTGTGAACAACTTGAATGTTGCTTAACACTCGGAGCAAGGAGTATCAGTGTTGACATGAGCTTTGTGTTATCAGAGTAGTGTTGAAATGCTGTTCTACAGAAACTTTATTGAGGACAGGCAGAAGAGAGGGAGGGCAACGGAGCAGGGGGAGCTGAAGCAGTGTTTGTCTGTTGGCATTATTTGTGCAGTGCACACCTTTCCTAGCAAAAGCTCATAAGCTTCTAGCATGGGATGAGGGAGGGGAAAGAACAGTAAGCACTTCATCAGTCTTCTGCTGTACTTGTGGTGCATGCTGAATGTTCTCCTGTTGGGTGTGTATGCATGTTTGCATACTTTTATATCAATAGTCTTGTTAACTGACAGGAGAACAAACGGTGCCATTCATTAGAGCACCACATAGGCTAGTTACAGATGTAAAGTCTCTGTGCTTTATAGTAAGAGTAAATTCTCCATAAACTTTGAGGTGGTGTATCTTTTATAAGAGAATGAAACTTGTCCATAATCACTGTTATATATTGTTCATCTTTTTTTTTAAACCCCCAAAAACACACACAAAAAAGGCCAAACCCCACGCAACATCAGGATCAGTGATGTATGATTGGTGCTACAAAGGCTTGTTGAAGCTGAGAAGCACTCATACCTGATGCCTGTTGTTATGGGTTGAGTTAAAGATTATTTGCATTGTGTTTGGGCTAAGAGGGAATTGGTGTCCTTCCACTATGAGTCCTACCCATTCATTTGGCCTGATTTAATCATGCCCACTCTCAGCAGATGAGGTGGAGGTGTTGGAAGTAATTGAGAAGAATGTGGCACGAGAACTGCTCCATGATGATGAGGACAGATGTAGACAAGAGAATCAGTAATGATAGTTAACTTGTAGTGCACTCTGTTTGCAACTGGCTTTCATCTCAGATATAATATTGATTAAAAACTTGAGTTCTCTGATATCCTGGTTACCAGTTTAACTGATAAAGCAGCTAATTCACTGATAATATTATTTAAGCAGCAGTGAATTATTACAGTAGCAGCATCTGGATTCTGTGCAAATAAAGTAGTGTGGAAATAACTGCTAGTGTGTACAAAAATGAGTGCAATAAAGTGCACGCTGCATGCTTTATTGTTTTGCTGTCTTCCTTCAATGCATTATTTCTCCAGGCAAAGGCTGAAGGTTGTCTATAATTCACAGTGATGACTAGGTTTTTATTAAGTTTTGTGAAGCTCATCTCCATACCTGTCCTGGTAACTAAGTGCCCCATGCAACACAGCGGGTAAGACAGGGAATATTAAGTCACAGGCATCATCAGATGTATTCCCACTGGGAGCTTCCCTGAAGCTTCACTTGGAATCTCGATCTTTGAGATGAGATCACAAAATAACAGTTATGCTAATAAAGACATTGCCTAGATCCAGTTCAGATCTTTGGAAATCTGAAAGTGCTCAGTGATCCAATGGGCTGGTTGGGACCCCCTGTGTACTCTTGTATAAATATGTAAGAAATAGGGAGTAGTTTGTATCTTCTGCATCATTTCATACATCATAAACCCTCTATCTATAATTAAAGAATGCTCTTTTCATGCCTTTGAAGGCACACATAACCTTTGACAATACTGTAAATATCTTGATCTCTAAATTCCTAGGACAAAAAGGAACTGATCCTCCTCATGCTGGCAGTCCATAAGCCCTTGCTTCCTTGTGTGGTGTGAGCAGGCAGTCTGCTAAGAGCTGAACCCAGGTGGCAAGCTGTCATTTGCTGTGCTGAATCACCCATGGGCAGGGTACTCTGGCTGTGAAATGAGGGAAGAAGTATGAGGCCAGAACTTTATGGCATTGTTTTAGAGTGGCTTTTCAACTGGGCCGTTTCCTGCTGTCTAAAGATGATCTTCCCAGAAATGAAGAGGCATGTGAGTTTCTTGTCTTCCAGGCTAGCTTGGAAGAGACAAGGTGCTTCCCTCCCCGCTCTCTCCCTGCCCCCTGTATCAATAAAACTAAAATGAGAGCAGGCAGACAATGGATTTATTCTGTTGATGTTCTTTCTCTGTTAAATCCAGTCATGCCCTGTTCTGAGTATCATCAGCTGCTAAGAAGCTATGACATTTTTCCTCTGTGTAACATGATGGTTATACAGATTTCAATCTGTTTTTGTTTGTTGGTGTGGGGTTTCCTTATTTGCTTTCTTATCTCCAGGGAAGCCTTGGTTAGGAAGACTGGGTGTGATGGAAGCTTCATCCTCCCTGCCTTTTTAGCTGTAGCTGAACCAGGACACCGTCCTGCAGAACCAGAGCAACCTCTGCCCCTGTGGTAGATGCTCAGTAGTGCCAGGGACAAGGCTGGTGTAGGTATTACTTGTGTGAGAAGCAGGAAAGCCTCACCAGAACATGCAAGATGAGGCCTGAAAGCTCTTGCCCCTTTAGGTGAGTTTGTGGCATCCAGCATATTATTCAATATACAGGAGCTGTGTATATATACAGGTGGTGAATTAAGAGCATCTAGATAAAGGTTTGGCAGATTACACCATGGATTCTGGTTTTAATTTCCTCTCCCTCCTCTTGTCTTTATAAAGGGTATTGAAGCCTTTTTTTCCAACTGGTTGACTTGTTTCTGACACTTGATTTTAATTTGCAGCCATGTTTGCCCTTAACAGAGAATTGCTTATTGTAGCCTTTAAAAAAAAAAAGTAAAATTTGTGTTATAACCTGCTCATATTCATAAGAACTGCCCCATTGGAGGGCAGATACCCTTAGAAACATCTTGTGCCGTAGCCCAAGATACAATTAATCATTGCTGACTTGAGAGATGGGGAACTAATTGCTTTAAACCCGTTTGAGATGCATGTTTCATTATTGCAGGTGTGCCAGCAGGAGTGTGCAGAAATGAATTGCTTAGTTGGCTTTTAAAATAGAAACTTCTGACCAAGGCCCAAACCATTTTTTTCTGTTTCAAGCTTGAGTAGCTCTGCAGAGTTGCCCTTGCTTAGCTGCATTGCAGAGCCAAATGATGAGTGTGTACTATGTAGGGAAGCTCTGGCACACACTGGAGTAAAAGCACTCTAGAGACCACCAGTGCTTTCAAAAGGGTCTGCTCTGCATGTGGGTCAGCCACTTCAGAGGCCTGCTGCTTTCCACCAAGAGACAAAACTGTAGCAATGTCACTTTACTTTGGATTTGCTTTGTATATAAAAATGGCTTTCCACTTGTAATTTCAAGGATTTTTTTATTAGCATTATTTTTCTTTTATTTTTTTTTTTAACCAGGAAAGCCTCAGTTAACAAAGGAAGATTGTCCTTCATTTCAGTGTTGGTCCAAATCAGCCAGATGATTGTCACCACCTAATGTAGCCCACCTGAAGTAACTATGAGTTACTTCTTAGCTGTAGGTAACTCTGTGTTTTCCATCCTAAACTGTATGTATCATCTGTTAAAGATGGTGACTCCAGAAGTTGGGATTAAATAGGTATGCTTTGTTACACATTGTATGGCACCAGTAAAATTGCATTGCACTAACCCAGTTTGTGTTACCTCTCCTGTTGAGCTGTTCTGTAGCAGTTAGATTAACTTGGGAGCTTCAGGCCTTTCCAGCACCAAAGGATCCTGGAGGCTGTTGGTCTTCAAAATGGATTTATGGAGTGCAGTTGCTCCTTTGCACTCAGGCAGGTGATGTTGACACCAATTATCTGTTCTTCATGTAACCTGGGTTAGAGGATCAACTATCTCAGGCATGCTAGCAGCTGTTCCTGAGCAGGGTGGATGAAGGCTATCCCCTGATGGGGGCGGATGAGGCCTCCCTGCCCCAGACTGCTTACCCTGCTAGTGAAGGGCAGCTGGTGACATGTTCCCATCTGTGCCTTCCCCTTGTGTGCACAGTGGACGTGCTATTGCTCTTTGTCAGCAGCAGGGACTGGGACAAAGAAACTTCTGTGTGCTTGCTGAGTTGTCAGGGGCTCTCTTAAAGTTGCAGGGGACTTTGGCTGAGGGATTTAAGAACTGTAGGTCTCCATGGCCCTGATTCACTCAGAACAGTGACTCTTGCACTTCAAAACACAGACACATATTGGGGTTTTGCCTTGATTGAGTGACTTATAGTGAATGGTGACAGAGTAATCAGCTTTGGAGAGTGTAGAGCTTGAACAAAACCAGTGCTATGGCTGCTTGTACCCCACACCAGGCAATGTTCAGGTACTGGGTCTCCTCTGGATGCCAGTCTGTGTGCACAGCTGGTCAGTGCTCCTGAGAGCTGAGGTCACACTACTCCATTCCTGGGAGTGTTTTAAATAGATGAAACCAGGGGCTTAGTTTGATTGGCCATACTAATGAAAGTATTGGATTTTAATATTATTATTATTTGTATTTTGATGAGAAAATTTGTTCTTGGTTTTCACTTAGAATCCTTTGTTCTCTGTTCTTTTAATCACTTTCTTCTGGGATGGACTAATTGCTTTTCTAGTAATGTGTTTGGGGGGGGGGGGATCACACAATGGTAGCTTGTGTTTAAGAGCCTGAGGCCTAGGTAGAGTTGTGAGGATTTTGTTATTTACATGTGATGGGTACTTCACAAGCATTCCATCAGCTGCAGAAATAGTCGGAATAGGTTGCTGTGTGCTAACAGACCATGGTTAAAGATACGGAAATACAATTTGGCTGTTCCTGTCATTATCAGGTAATGATTTTCAGCCAAGTTCTGCTTTTGATAAATGAGTATTTGCTTTAGGACCTCCTGCTGTTCAGCTCCAGGGGAGACAATACCCTGATTCTTGGGGGATCTCCCTTTGCTGGTAGCTCCTGGCAGTGTTACAAGCTTCGTGGTTTCAGCGCTGAGGCTGGTGTTCAGGTCTGTCACAGCTGGAGGTGAGGCAGAGGTGTGCCCTGTTCTAAGGCAGTGATTACACAGCATTCCCATAGCAGGGAGGGGCTGGAGGTGTCTGCTCTGAGCAGCATGCCAATCATGCAGAATAAGCTTGTGTGACTTAGGATAGACTTTCCCATCTCTGGAGTGTGCATGTTGTAGACATGGCATTATAATAGCATATAATTACTCTATATAATAATCATACTACATATGATATCTGGGCCCTTTGCTTTCATAGTTTAGCTGTTATTTGTGCTGCCAGGTCCAGTTCTTACTGAGTGTCTCTCACCTTTAAGTAGCTGAAATGATTAACCTGCCTTTTTTGCGTATGAGCTGCTAGGCTTTAACCCTTGAATGTTTCAGAAAGTTTGTTTTCTTAGCCTGTAACTTGCCACAGTATCAAACCTCTGCCTCCCCTCTACTGAAAACTATGGAGTGTGGAAGGCAGACGACTAAGATGTTTTGGAGCAAGTGAGTAACAAAGTGTTACTTTAGGATACTGAGTTCTAAAAAACACTGTTTTCTGTTTTGGAATTAGCCCCTGCCCTGACTCCTTAGTGCTGCAACACTTAGCTAGTTCCTACAGTCTCTGATTGAAAGTGACTACACTTCTCAGGGATGTTACACAATACCACCAAGTTATTTAACAAATCTTTTACTGTGTGGGGTTGTTTTGGTTCTCCCCCACCACCGCTCTAGAGACTTGGAATTTTCACTGTAAATGTTAAACTTGATATGCTCTGCTGGAAGGCTTCCGGCTTACAGTTTGACAATTATATCTGTGCAAAGCCAGGCTTACACATGACTCTAAAATTTCAGTCAGTACAACATTGTGTTGCAAACATGCAAAGCAGTTTTATCTCTTTAACACCTTGAACCTCAAATGTCCTGCTCTCATGTGGCTTCCTGCTGCTCACGCCTGGGAGCAGCCAGGCTGCGGGAAGTGGTGTGTGACTCATGAGAAAAGCCCTTCATTAAGGTTGCAAAGTCTCCATTTGGTACTTAAGCAAGGAAGAGGAGGAGTTGGACTTTTCTGTGATACAAGCCCCTACATATGATCTGGTTTCTGAACAGAACATGAGTGGGAGCAAAGCCAACTTGTGTCGATTATATGTTGGGGCCAATCTCACTTCCTGGTAGGTGACTTGGCTGTTTGAGTGTCACTGGTCATGCTCCAGCTTGTCCTCTGACTCACTTCCTTGGTGGTGTGTGAGGGTGCTGCTGTGCCTGTAGTCATGCCTCTGTTGAGGATCACAAGTACAGGCAGCTGAAGAACAGCCATTCTAGCAAATGTGTGTCAGTCATCTGTCATCTTGTTTTAAAATTGCTACTGGTTGAAGTTCATCTGTACACGTTTGGTCTGCCTGGATAGTAGGCCTTTTTCTTTTCTCCTGATTCAGCAGTCTGCTTCCAAAACAAAAATCCTGGTGTTTTGAAGCAGTTTGCTGCTTCATTGCCATGCTGCCTTCCTCTCCTCCTGTGGTTTTGAGTACTAAATTCCTCTTCAGGTAGAAGCCATGGCTGGGCTGATCCTCCATCCCACCACTCAGCAGGCTGCTTCTAGAAAGGCCACTGTGTTCAGAGCAGTATTGCTCTAATGCTTTGCTTCTGATGAGGGTCTAAAGCCAGTCTTTGCACTTCATATATATCTATACTGGGGATATTCTGCTTTTTCTGACTTTGTGATTAACTCTTAATTGATGGTCAGGGCTGTCAGTCTTATCTCACCCTCCCAACCTTGATGATAGAGCATCTTAGAGAAGTAGCTGAACACCTGTGCCTTGGTGCTTCCAATTTAAGGACAGTGTCAGGCATGTGAGAGTATTTAGGTCAGTTCATTGCCCTCTGATGTGCCTTCTGAGTGGAGACAGGATGCAAACAGTGTTACAATGCTAGTCACATATAACTTTTGGTACAGTTTTTGCTCTTATTACAACTTGTCATGCACAATTGCTGAAGAGCCAGCAAGCCCTTCTGCAGAGAGGCTAAAATACAATTTCTAGTAGTTAGGGTTTTCAGATTGCTTTGGTATGATGCACTGCTTCAGGCACCCTTCATTCTTTCTGTTTAGCTTTCTACTAGCCGACATCCAAGTAACATGGGAAGTATCCGTTGAACTGTCAGTATTTTGCCTCCCTCTTTGTTGTTCTTCCTGCTGTTATTTCAGGCTCTGGTAATGCAGGGTGCTGGAGGCAGTGTGGGCTAATCGGGCGATTACCTCAGCAAGAATGGTATTTTACTTGTTGCAAAGTAAAGTGCTTGGATATCTTCCTCCTGAATCGAGGCCGTTTGCTCTTTCAGCAGCTAGGTGCAGATCTAAAAGCTATTGTGCTCCACCCTGTCTCGCTGCAGCTTGAATGTGTGCTCTGAAACAAAACCAAGCGCACAGAATTTCCTGCCTATACAAATAAGCTGTCTTTAGGACAATCAGGTGATACATAAAGGATGAAGTGTCTCCTGATGTATTTCAGAGTCTGGGCAAACTAGAGAATGGTTTCAGCACTGGGGATAGATTTCCAATATGAAAATAAAGTCTTTTGGGGTAGTAAATGCCATACTATTCCTGATTTATTGGATTTTTTCCTTCTCCCATTTTGAAAATGAAAGGACTGCAGAGGTGAGGGATCAGCTCAGCAAAAGGGAACCACAGGGAGGGGTGCATCTGAATTATGCTGTGCTGCATGCACTGCAGGTAACTGCTGTGCCCTGAAGGTGAAGAGCTTTTGATCAATAGTAGGACAACCTGCTTTTCTCTTGTGTTCTAAAAATTACCTGCTATTCATCAATCTTGCTAATGTTACAAGGACTTTATTAAACTGGACTCTCAAGGCTGCTGACCTAAGCACCCCAGCTGCAGTAGGAAAATCAGGAAGTCCAGATCTTGACCAAGGTAAATAAAAGTTGTGTGATTTATGGGGAAATATGTTTCCTGATTTATCTCAGATTGCTTTTAAGTTTCTGTGTGAGAGGAAGGAGTAACAAGATGCCTTGGAGCCAAAGCAAGATGAACAACAATTCTAACTTTTGGGTTGGATTACAAGTGAATTAGAATTGTTTTGCCTGACATCTTAGCAAGCAGAGGGATAGCTGCTAGTCACAAACAGCTTCTGCTATAGATAGGAGGCTGTGCTTGAAGAAAGCCTTCAGACACATATTAAAACAAATGCTGGCTCATGGAGGAGAAGGCCAGGAATTCTAGCTTCACAGACATCTGAAGAAGAGCTGGTGAGGCAAGCAGAGCAAAAAATAAATTTGCTGTATCACCACTGGTTTTGCTACTCACTGCTGTTTCTGATGCAAAGACTATGTTACAATGGACAACTTCTGTAAACAGCCTGATCTTTGTAAGTATCAGTGGGGAAAACTGAAGCACTGCATTTCAGCCACTCTGACCTGGGCCTGTGATTGCTGCTGTGGTTTGCATGGGCTCAGGCTTCTCTGAGAACTGCCAGGCATGACAACAGTAAGTGATGGTGCCCTGTGCTCTGAGCACCAAATGAGAGTAGGGAATGGCTAATTGAGCTGGTTTGAATGTGTTTTGAACACAAGTTTTGTAGTTCTATCGCTGTGACTCATTGAACAGTAGGCTGCAAGATCAGTCTGTAGTGCTTTAATTGATATGGACTTTGTGTGTGTGGTTTTGAGGGCCTTGTGCAAGCTCAGATGCTATCAATTCCCAGGTACTTTGTGTCTGCATAGTGTGCAATTGGTGCTTTGAAATCTGGGCCCTGCTTCTACTGAATTCTTCTAACCACACCTGCAGCTAAGTATGTGCTGCATTCCCCCTTCCAGAGCCTGAATGCTGGCTCTGTGGAGAATCACTAAGTATGCCTCTCTGTGTACATATGTATGTATATGTGTGTGTGTATGTACATATTCACTCGGTCATCCATCTTAGAAAAAATGAACAGAAGGATCTTTCTGGTATATTTATTAACCTGAAGGGACAGTGTGATAGTGTAAAAGGATCCTGATTCTTAGGTTTATTCTTCAGGAAATCTAGACTCCATCCAGGCCTGGTTAATCTCCTCTTGAAACCTGCTCAGAGTGAGATGTGCAGGCTAGAGCTGGTACCTCTGGGTGCCTCCGCCCTTTGAAGGGCGGGATCTGGCAGTACTAAATCCCTCAAGCATAGAGGCCCCAAGGCACTATCTTACTCTGTGTTGCTGTAGCTGTATTTCTGTGCTTTGTGCCACATTCCCCCAGCCTTTCCTTTAAAAACAAAGGAACTTCATTGGCAATCTTCTCTGAATTTGCTTCCTCAAAAGCATAAAACTCAAGAGTGTCCCAAACTATGTTGGAAAGTTCATTGCTAAAGGGCTGGGAACTTGGGAGTTGTGTGACTTGTGCAGGTGAAGAGCAATAGGTGCCTGTTGGACAGCATCTGCCAGGCCTAGTGTGAACTGGAAAACATACAGCTGTTCAGATAACATCTCTGTCTTTACTCTTAAATGTCATGATAAGTGACAAACTTGGATACATAGATTGTCCAGAACAGGATGGCAAGAATAGGGCTTTCTGTGCCAGAACTGTACTTGACCACAGATTTAATGTTACTGTGGTCGGCAGACGGAAGAATCTTTACACTTGCTGCAACATTGTCACTCCCTGTAGTGATGTATCTAACTTTGTACACTTGTGATACCAGCGTGCTGTGTCCCTCGCAGGTAATCATTACTGTGGTTTCTGGGGCCTTGCCTGCAGCTTTGCAGATGCCACAGTCTTGGAGTTGCTTGATGTTCCAGTCTTGTTTTGTAAATAGTATTCCTGTACCCAGGAGTGGCTCCACAACTGGTGCTTGTCTGCAATCAGCAGTTCAGTGCTGCTTGTTTGTAGACATGAGTGACAAAGGGAGAACAGGAAGGGTCTGCAAATAAAATACTCTCTGTGGATGGCTATAATAGCTGTTTTACAGCCAACTAACCTGTTTAACAGTACTAAAAAGAGGGTAGGCTGGTCTAAGTGACTCAGTTCAAACTGACTAGTTTTTTCCATACCAGCAATGGTAAAAGTTTGTCAGATGGGTTGAACACATTTAATGACAATTGTAACTATCAAATGGTGTCTTGTTGACTTTTTTCTAGATGCCAGACCTTGCTGCTTCAGATTGGGTAGATCTCATATGATCCTAAATATCTGAGTTAGAAATAAACAAGTGAGCTTGAAGCTGAGTATAAAATGTGAGTACACCAGTAAATGTACTTGTATCTAACTATTTCTCTCTCATTCAAGTTGCAGGAGTTATTACAGCTGACTTTCTGTCAGGATTATTTCACTGGGGAGCAGATACCTGGGGATCTGTGGAGCTACCCATAGTTGGAAAGGTTTGAGTTTCTTATCTTTCAGCTTAAAAAAAATGATTAAATACTCTTCTGGAACGTTTCCAATGATCCCAGCTGGGTTGAACAGCGTCTATAAACTATGCATCTTGCAGTCTTGCCAATACACCCAGCTCCTCCACTCAATGACACTCAATTGCTGGTGAAGTGCCATGTTTATGCTTGGCCTAGGTGACGTGCAAGATGACATGCTTCCATTTTATCACCTTGCTAGGGTTTGCACACAGTTTTTTAATACCAGTGTTCACAGACCTTCCCAAGGTACTGTGGGAATAGCCTGTGACACCACAAGGGTAGATACCTGGCTAGACGGCTGTACATCTTCTAAAAGGCCAATAACACAGATGTGGAGAATTGTTCCTGCAGTTAAACTCTCCAAAAGCTGGCTTGTAAAACATGAAGACACTCCAGTTGGAATCTTTCCAGTTCTCAGTGCTACTGGCCCCTATTTTACATATAGTAGCATGAGAGTGGCGGTGACTGAAGATTTAGGTTTGGGGTGTATTATACATCTGCCGCTACAAATGTTTAGTGGAAGATGCACTGACTTCCATAATAAGCAATTATCTATTTTTAGATTAACTTCTTCACAGCTACCATTATTTATTCCTCACAGTGCAGTGTTAGAGGGATTGCTATTTAAAAAAAAAAAGTATAAGGGATATTCCTTGTAATTACCCAGAAATACATGGACCAGAACAGCAAATAATGGTTGGGTTTAGGTTTTTGTTCACCTTCAGCAGACTTTGGTAATCCTTGAATCTGTCTGGACCACAGGGTTTGTTTGGGTTTTGGGTTTTTTTTGGGAGCTTGGGTTTTTGTTTGTGTGGTTTGGGGTTTTTTGTTTGCTTGCTTTTAGAAAAGGCACTGCAGGAGGTTCTGCACTAAATAAAGAGGAGTTCAGACTGGTCAGGACCCCTCTGCATAGACTGCACATGATGAATGTGTTCAAAGCAGATAATCACAGTATCACAGTATACTGGCTTTGCTGTCCCAATCTTACCTATCGCTTTTGCTCTGTCTCCTCTGGGATTGTGTAGTCAGGTGTGATTTCTACCACTAGAGAATACTTTTCTGCAGGCTGACTTACATTGGTTTGTCTAGTCATTGAACTTGCATTTAGTCTGTTAGCACTGGCCTCTGTAGCCCATACACAATGTTAAGCTGAATTATTTTTTTAAGCGTTGTCTTGGCTGATGCTGCTTAGCAGTGACCTATATTTGTGAATTTCACAGGCTTACTCTGCCTGTAAAAAATAGGATGCTGATGCTTTGGTTTTGAGATCCAGAGACTGAAGGTCCTAAGTGAAAATTAAGAGCAATAAAAACAAACCTGCATTTGAGTCTGGGAACTGGATTGTTTTGCAAATCTAAATCAAATTGACTGAAGTGTTGTCATCACAAACATTCGAGTCCTGCTTGCATGGATTCAGTACTATGGAACTCTTAGACTCAGTCATCAGCTTTGAATGAGTGTGAGGTTCTGAGGGGCTTTTGTATTTTTCTTTCCAAGATCATTACTGAGCCATGGTCTCATTGTTTATCCATTTGGCTTTCTTCCAGGCCTTCATCAGACCCTTTAGAGAACATCATATTGACCCCACAGCAATCACCAGACATGATTTTATAGAGACCAATGGAGACAACTGCTTTATGACGCTGGTCCCATTGGCAAACATGGCATACAAATTTGTTTCCTTTCCCCCAGGTAAGCTGCTGCTCTTGACTTCAGGTGGATTTAGCATTTTTGTTGATATTTCAGTGAACATTTTGTCTGTGAAGCTAGGAGGAATCAGTAAGTGTAAGATGACAGCTGTTGGAAGCATGATGCTGCTGAGGGGAGGGAAGGAAAGGTTTTTATTTTCTTGAGATGGGACAGCTAGAAGGTGGACAGCTAAATCCCCTAGCTCAGCAGAGAATCTGTGGCTGAAGACTCTTGCAAGGAAACATTAGGAGTTAGAGTAAATATTCTTTTTGAGGGGGATCAAACTGTGTGCATACAGGGAAACTTGTTGTTCTATAGTCTAAAAATGCTTAATCTGTGTACAAGCTCTTTGTTTGTAAACCAGAAGTGCAAGAATTAAAAGATGAATTCAGCTTTATAGGTGGTAAATTCAGAGTTTAACTTGCTCTTCATGGTGAGTTGGCAGATGCTGACACTTAGCAGCCTGCCTTGTGATATTCTGGAATTGCTTGTAGCTCACTGGTTCTTGTGACACTTCTGCCAAAGCAGCCTTGCTGAGGCCTTGGTTAGTTGCTGCAGCAGGCAACCCTGTCTAGACAGGACATAATTTTTTTCTAGTAGAAATTTGCCTTTTCATAAATGGTATTTAAAGATCCACATCTTGTTTTGCAGAGGCATTATATGAAACGTGTCCTTGGGAGTGTTATGTCTTTGCCCTTATCATCTTTATAACCATGACAAACCAGATTCACAAGTGGTCCCACACGTACTTCGGTCTCCCACGCTGGGTCGTATTCCTGCAGGACTGGCACATTATCCTGCCACGGAAGCACCACAGGATCCATCATGTCTCTCCACATGAGACCTACTTCTGCATTACCACTGGTACTGCTGGCCTGCTCATCCTGCAAGCTCTCTTCAGTAGGCTAGTGCAATTCACCTGGCCATATGTCAGTTAGTGACAGCCCTTTAAATGACATGGGGAAGTTAACTGTGCTCTTAACAAACCTACAGTTGGCTTTGAGTAAAAAATGTTGGGGGGAAGACTTGTGATTGGCTAAGAGGTAACTTTCTGCCTGACTATCCCAATGATACTGAGATCCTGTTGCATGATGGCTTGGTAATCTTATGCTAGTAATGGATTTTGTTCATTAAGTCTTAAGGCTGCTGTTCCTTAAAAGATCCTGTCATCTGCAAGTGTAGCTTACTTGGAATGCTTGTTTCTAAAGCAAGGCTTCTGGACTTTTAAGTATTCATTCTGATTTAGGGCTGAGGAGTAGACAGATGTGCAGAAAATGAGCTTTGGGTTCCTCTTGTACCTATGTTAAACTTTATTTGGGCTGTACAGCTGAGCATACTCAGTCACCAGTATTACACAATTCTGAATAAGTTAATGAGTTCATCAGACAGCTGGAGGTAAACCACCCTGGTTCTTCATTCTGTCTTTGGCTTTTGGAATCTCTGCCAAGAATCAAATCACGGAATCTAGTTCTTAAGGCAAGAATGTCATGTAGCATGGAACAATGAAGGAGGTTGACTTGACAGATGATGGCAAAAATCACCCTAAGAACTTTTTTGCTCCTACTCTGTCCCGGACGTTTAAGCCAGGCTAGTTGTATTTTTAATCTCATTAAGGAGAAAATCTCATGTGGACAGATGGGCAGAGTCCAGCATGATGGCATTCAACAAATCCAAGTGCCGGGTGCTGCACTTTGGCCACAACAACCCCAGGCAGAGCTACAGGCTGAGGTCAGAGTGGCTGGAGAGCTGCCAAACAGAGGGACCTGGGGGTGCTGATTGACAGCTGCCTGAGCCAGCAGTGTGCCCAGGTGGACAAGAAGGCCAACAGCGTCCTGGCCTGCATAAGGAATAGTGTGGCCAGCAGAAGCAGGGAAGTGCCCCTGTACTCTGCATTGGTTAGGCCACACCTTGAGTCCTGTGTCCAGTTCTGGGCCCCTCAGTTTAAGAAGAACATCGAGACACTTGAACATGTCCAGAGAAGGGCAACAAGGCTGGGGAGAGGCCTTGAGCACAAGCCCTATGAGGAGAGGCTGGGGGAGCTGGGATTGTTTAGCCTGGAGAAGAGGAGGCTCAGGGGCGACCTCATTGCTCTCTACAACTACCTGAAAGGTGGTTGTAGTCAGGAAGTGGTTGGTCTCTTCTCTCTATCAACCAGCACCAGAAAAAGAGGACAGAGTCTCAGCTGCACCAGGGGAAGTTTAGGCTGGAGGTGAGGAGAAAGTTCTTCACAGAGAGTCATTCGCCATTGGAATGTGCTGCCCGGGGAGGTGGTGGAGTCACCGTCCCTGGAGGTGTACAAGAGGGGATTGGACGTGGCACTTGGTGCCATGGTCTAGTCATGAGGTCTGTGGCGACAGGTTGGACTCGATGTTTGAGGTCTCTTTCAACCTTGGTGATACTGTTCTTCTCTTCACTCCATGCTCGAAGTGTTCATACCACACCAGTCTGACGTAATACAGCATGCTAGAGTGTAAACTTGGATTTTCCAGTGGAACAAAGTGTTTTTGCAGCCCAAAGCTGCCTCTTTCTAGAGAAGAATGAGAGAACAGGAGTATGCAATCAATGAGCTACTTAAGAGACCTTTACTGTGTAAAATAGAACTAGTTATTGTAAAGCACTCATCATGACTTTACTTACGAATACATAAGCCAAGTCCATAGAGTACACTTGGTTTCAGAGCTGACCTGTGTACATAATGGTCTGCTCCTGAGTCATGGCCAGGGAAGGTGCCAGATAACAGGGCTAGAAAAGATGCCTTGAACTCGTGTTGCCTGCAGAAAGTGACTGCATTTATTGCTGTTGTCTCATACAGTAGTAAAAACCTGTCCCATATCAACCTGTTAGAGCCATCCTGGTTACTGGGAAGCAGAAGTGCTCCATTGGCTGAGTTGCTGAGCTTTGGGAGCCTGCTGCAAGTGGTGCTACCTTTGTAGTTCAGGAAGTGTCCAACACCAGCTGCTGTTCAGTGCAGCATGGTGCTGGAACAAGGTTTCCCCATCATAGCTTTCATTAGCAATCGGTTATGCAAACTTGAATTTTGTCCAGGGAGAGCATCATATAAGTACCTTAAAATGAAAACTGATGTTGTAACTGTCTAAACTTCAGGCTTTAAAATAAAGTGGAAAAAAAAGCAGCTTTTAGTTTGCTAAGCCTCTGGTAGTGGTGTTTGGGTCCCAAACAGAAATCTTTCTCTCTTTTTGATACTGTATTTGAGACTTCAGAGCCATTTTTCTTCTCTACTGCCCAAATTGAAGCACAGGGGAAAGCTGAGCTGGTTTTGATGGGGAAATTAATTTGGGGGGGTGGGAAGGATTGGGATTTTTGTTTGAGTGCTGAAATTTGAGTAACTAATCTAAGGTGCTGTAAACACAAATGTCTTGGTTCTAACATAAATCATTCAGCTTGGTGGTCCCTATTCTGATAGCTTTGCAGTGGCCATAAAGTAGTCTACCTCTCAACTCCCCTTACATTTACCTTGTGTTTGATTTAGTGAATGTTTTAAAATACACACTGCAAGACACTGAACTTTGAGTGCTGTCAGAAACTAATCCTTTTTTTGTGTTTCTTTTACTCAGGTTGGCTGAACTATCCATTAGAGAAGATAAGATTCTGGAGGTGTTTGGAGAACATTATCCAAGCAGTTACCGGGGAGAAGCCAAGAGCAGATGACATGAAATGGGCTCAGAAAATCAAATAACTTTTGCCAGCCTTCTGCAATCCTTAACTTGTTGCCAATGTTGTTTGTTGTTTTCTTTTTAAAAAAAGCCATCAGCCAAAATCAAGATCTGCAAAGAAATAACAGACTCTAAAGCACAAACTAAAAAGTGCTAACACAGACTGTAATGAAAAGAACTAATTCTTAAAACAATACTTGAAATGAAGATGATTACTCTTGCTGAGCACCTTTTTGTTTAGCCATGTCTGCTTACATCTTAGAAAAAAAACCACTTCATCACTGTATCTCAAGGCTCTGGGGCAAGCCAGAATGCAGAACAGTCACTCCATTGGTACATGGTGGCGTAGTAAATGTGTGTTGTATCAACATTATTTAACACTTCAGAAATAGCTTGTTGCCTAAGACCTGTAGGGAGAATGGGTGACAAGGGGTTGTCGCTTCACAGTTGAGTCCAAATGCACTGCATGGAAACAGCGTGGCAGAGTAAAGGAAGCCTAGAAAATCATCACTGTTCAATGCACTTAGTGATCAATAAAGCTGTCTTCACTATCATGTTAAATCTAATTGATGTCAGATGGAACAGACTTCAAGAATCCCACTCCACCAGTGGGCCACGAATCCTCAAGTGTCTTCGGTGTCCCTTAAAGTTGTTCTGCTCTCTACATGGAATTAAACCATTTCTGCATAAGCCTTCAACTTCACAAGCCTCTGAGGAGAGGGAGGGCACCCAGTACAACACATGCTCATGTTTGTTCATGTGGAGTGCTCACTGATGAGTCTTCTATTAAGTGTTTCCAACCCTGGTAATAAATGTTTAAAATAGTTCTAGCATTGGGCACATTGCAAATAGCTGTATTCAAGAGCTCAAGGTATCAAACTTGTAATGTTAGAAGGGAAATGTCAATGACTGGTGTTTTGGTTTTTTGTCTTTTTTTTTTTAAGGTGCTTGCTTGTTTCTGTAAATAATATAAAGCCTTAATCTCTTCTGGTGTAATGGAATAATATTTTAATGTGATGTTTGAATGTATATAATATATTTATAACAAAGCAGTTGGATAATACTAATCATGTTTGTTAAGTCTTGTTGCTCTTCTTTATTCATGCATTAGTCAGCACTTAGTCCAAGAATGTGATCACTGGTTGCAAAAGGGTTCATGCTATTCCAGCCACTGTGAACACCTTGCAGCCCATTAAGTCTTGTTTAGGGTGAGGTGATCAGTTGTTGGTTGGTGGTGTAGGAGCTTGACCCTGTAGTCTGCCAAAGGTCAACACCTTTCAAGAGCAGCAAGTAATTCTGCTTTGGATGCTAAGGAGTAACTCTGCTGGACTGGGGAGAGGTTCTCTTAAGAACATCCAACAGGCCCTTTATCAAGTTAATGTGATTTGGATCTTGTTTAATTCCTAAGTGAAAGCTTACTAATGGTCAAGTCCAAGACTATTTTCCTTTCCCTAGTTGTAAACTCTGGATTCAAATTGTCTTTACCTGAAGAGCAGGGTAAGGCATTTTTGAGTATACTGACCTTGCTCTCAACTGTGGGGAGGTGGTTGAGTCACCGTCCCTGGAGGCGTTCAAGAGGGGACTGGATGTGGCACTTGGTGCCATGGTCTAGTCGTGAGGTCTGTGGTTACAGGTTGGACTCAATGATCTTTGAGGTCTCTTCCAACCTTAGTAATACTGTGATACTTCAGATAAGATGGACCACAACTTCTGAAAGGGTTGGGACTTGGCAGCTTTCTTTCAGTTGAAACTGCTGAATGCAGACATGACAGTTGGGTTCGCAAGTTAAAATCACAACTGGTAACTTGGTTATCTTGGAGAAATGTATATCCTGATGTCAATTGTCTGTTCTACTTGTCACAGTCCATATCAGGTCTTCATGTAGCTTTGACAGTAAAGAATACTTCACTCCTGCCCTCATCCTTTGTACACTCTCCCTCACCTTAGGCTCCAGCTTGAATTATGTAAGCCATTGTCAAAGCCCAAAACAGAACTGGGTGGATGCTCAGGGCTTCTGTGTAAAACAGCCTTAAACACCAAGTCCTTTGAGAGCTTTTCTCTTACTGCAGCTTGGAATGTCAAATGAAGAGCAGTGGTGCAGTGTATGTAACAAGGGGCTGTGTAGGGCATAAATTACTAGAATTTGTACTTAGAGCTGTTAAAGGCAATGGCTGTGCCCAAACCTCTCAGCCACTTGATCTATAGTCTTATTGAAACGCATCTGAGCTACTCATACTGGTGGCTGCTGGGACTGGTTTGATAATCTTGCTTAATTATGAGAAACTGGGACAGCAGTTAATCTCTGGATGCTGTTTTACATGCTGATGCTGTTGTGCCTTCTGAGGCTGCTCTTGCTTGGGACAACACAATGCACCTGGCATGGCTGGCACCTCGCAGGGTCTCCCGTGCGTGTCACTAGATCATGAGGCAGTGGTAAGGGGCATAGCCTGTGAACAAGTCCTGCTGTTGTAATCCTTGATCTTTCCCTTCCTCTTGTGAGTCAAAGTGTATCTTAAAGCTTCCTATACCATGGAGGAGGGTTAATGAACACCTGTATGGATTGGCTTGTTCTTTGGTCTTCAGTTTGTTTCCAGAAACTGTTCCACTCATTTGAAGTAGTGGATGCTGCTGTAAAATCAATATGGCAATTCTGGAGCAAAAGGGTACACAGATCCTTCTTAACAGATGTAAATCTGGCTTAAGACAAATTTGTCTTAGGTTGATTAGGAACAGATTAGAGCTAAAGCAGAATAAAGCACTCCTTTTGAACTCCATAGAGATGGCCTGCATTTCACTTCATCTAAAGGCTTTTAAAAGCTATCTAATTCAAGTCTCTCACCTCCATAGAAAGATATGCTCAGTCTCTTGTTCCCTGGACCTTCAGAAGAAGGCCTTTCATGCCTTTCACTCTAACAAGGCTGTAGTTGCTTTCCAATGAGCTAGCTGCTCATAGTCACATGAGCACCTAGCAAAAGCAAATGTGGATTTTTTGCATGTATCCATAGTGATGCAGAGATCCTTCAAACAGGGGGTCTTGCCTACAAGGGGAAGCATTGCGCTGTGGACAACTTGGAAATTGCAGCAAAGTGCCTTTAAAAACCTGCTTAGCCTATTCTTAATCTAATCTTTGGGATGCCCTGATGGACTTGGGGCTGGTGTTTGAACATCCCATTGCCCCATTTCAAACTTCTCAGTTTTCTGATGTCTCCCAGCTTCTCCTCTTCATTTTACTTTTTTGCTGGATTAAGTTATCTGTGTTGTCTCTACTGCTCTGCAGCCTTGACCTGTCTGATGCCTCTGTGAAATACTGGGGACAAACAAGGAAAAGCCCTGCTCAGAGTTAGTGATTGCTGAAGCATACCTGAGGCAACAAACGTCCGGCAGCCTACAGAGCAAAGTGTGTTGGCAGCAGTGTCCTTTTCTGGTGTGTTTTTTGTTCTGCACTATTCAAAAAGAAAGAAGATAAAGAGTGGGTTTGGTCCACAGCACAAGACAAGGAGGGTCAGCATCAGCAGAGTTGCCTATATGAGACAGGGTTAGAACTTGGAAGTTTTGGCTCATGTGCAATGGTCTGTCTGTAGTCCTCCTGGAACTTGGCTTGAGGCAGGCCTAAAAAGTGAAGGGGAAGCTCTGGCTGCTTTTATCAGCGTTGTCTTGGTGAGCTTGACAGTCCGGTGAGCAGCGGGGCCTCTCCTGGAGGCTGGTTCCCCATCTGCTGGACAGGTTCTCTGAACTCTCATGCCACCTAGCTGCTTCACTGCTGGCTTCAACTATTGCTGCTCTCAGACAGCAATACTGAATTCTAATGCTAAAGCTTAGAATTAAATAACATCCAACTAGCAAGACCAACATTGTTATTTTAAAGCAGCCTTAAAGAATAATTGCTAAAACCAGCACCTTGGTTGTTTGCTGCTCAGAGCAGATACCTGAAAGGTACTTAATCGGTCTCTAAGACATTTTGCTTTGTAATTGTTTCTGCAGCTTTTCATGTGGTGTCTTAGGGCACGAGTTTTGGAATAGGTGTTGCAAGACAAAGCAGAAATTTCCCTTCTCCTTTTTCTTTTCCTTTCCATAGAGGGGAAGAGGGAAAGAAATGCTGTTGACTGGAGTGCAGCACTGCAGATCTTCCTGATGCTCTTTCCATCTCCTCAGGCTCCAGCTTCTCTAGGTTCCCATCAGCTAGTTCAAGCCTGTGGGGGACAGCAGCAGTCCCTGGGGGACAGCGAGCTCTGTTTCCCCTGGTCTGCAGAGGCTGTCCAGGCCCTCAGCCTGTCTTGTCTGGCGCGGTGGGCTGGAGGCCCTCAGCCCCCGCTGCCCACTTCCCACTGCCGGACCGGGCGCTGCTGGGGCTGAACCTGTGGGTGCTGGAGGGCGACAGGCAAAAAGCGGTAGGTCGGATCCCCTGCTCGGGGCACCGGCGTGTCCTCGGGCTTGCCCTGGCTCGGCAATAGGAATAGGTTAGCGATGCACAGCATCGGGCTGTCACCAAGGGGCTGTGACGGTTTGTGGAGCTGCAGAGCCAGTGCTGCTAGGCGGGCCGCGATGACGAGATCTCGCCAGTCATTCATATTATTTCCATTAGAGTTGTATAGGCTGTTAAATGCTTGGCGTCTCCCAGCTCCCTGGGATTCTTCTTCCCAGGATTTCTGTCAAAGCCGCGGCTGCCCCGACAGCACTCATCCGCCCCAACCGGGAGCCCGCCCGCACCTCTGAGCTAAGCAGGCACCCTACATGAATCAAAGAGCTCTCTGTGCAGCTGCTCTGCCGCGACCTCTCTTTAGCGCGCCCGCCCGCGCTGCGCCCTCGGAGCCGCACTTCCCGCGTTGCGTTGACGTGTAGGAGTGGGCGGGGCTCCAGCGGCAGCGGCGCAAGATGGCGGCCACCACGGGTGCGGGTGAGCGGGCGCCGGGGCGGCGGGGCCGCGGGCCGGGGAGCTGGGCGGGGCCGCTTCTCGCCGCGCGGCCGCCACGGCCCCCGCGCACGTCGGCGCGGCCGGCTGCTGGCGGCCCATAAGCTTGTGTTGGGCTGGAGGGGCGGCGGCAGGCTCTAGGTACTAGGCCGGGAGGCGCCCGGTGGAGGGGCGAGGGCGAGGGCGGCGGCGGCGGCGGCTGTAGGGGAGGAGGGGGCGGCAGGGCCGGTCCGAGAAGCGAGGCCCAGAAAGGGGCCCAGCATCCGGGCGGCAATAGTGGTGGAGCCAGCCATCAGCGCTTCTCCGGCCGGCTCCTCCCCGGGGGCTGCCGAGGCCTCGCGGTGGGAGCGGCCCCGGCGGGGCGAGTCCGGTCCGAAGACGGGAGGGCTGAGTGGAGCCAGCCCGGGGCCTGCGGGATGCCTGTCCCCGATCTCTGCGAGCTGGCACCGTGAAGGGGCGGTGGGACAAGCGGCCAGCGCCGAGACCCCCTGCTCGGGGCTGGCCTGGCCCGTAGCTCGTGGCTCGGTCCTGAGATACGGGCCTGGGGCGAGGGTGCCCCCGCCGCTGACAGCCTGAGCACGCCCGGCGCGGCGGCCGATCCTGGCCTCGCAGAGCCGCCGTGCAGGCTTTTCCTTAACGTCCTCCTCTTCCGGCGAGTTCCGTGTGGTCAGGGTTGACCCTCGGCTTTCTGGTCAGTGAGCCGTGACTGGAGTTACGTGGGTGAAATGAACTGCTTTAAAAATCTTTTTCACTGCTAATACCTTCCTGTTACATCAGAAAGATGTAACTGCTTTGTCAGGACGTGTATGAGTCAAAGAGTTGTTTGGGGTATTTTTACCCCCTTTAAAACTGCTCCTCCACTTCTTTGAGTAGTTAAACAAAGCCTATCTTTGTGTTTATCATTACACATTAAACGAAAATACTGCAACTAGATTTTGAGTGGGTTTTCTTTCCCTCTTTCTGCTGACATCCTTTAATGGGCTTGACAGATCAAATAAATTAGTTTCACTTCTGTTTAGCCATTTTCATTTTCCTGTTTTCATCAGCGCATAGAGGGTTTCATTGTGCTACTGTCACACTCGCTTTCAAGTTATTTCCTCCAAAGTTTGACTCTGAGATCACCAGAAGGCTGCTCTTGAAGATACAACAAAACCGTTTTGGAATTCTTTTGTCTCTGTCAACCGCTTTCAACTTTTAAAAGTAACCATTGCAATGCAGATAATTCATGGTAGTCAGATTTATAAAAGCACTTCTAAAATGCAGTGGATGCTCTCCTGAGAATTGTGTTTCACAGATCTGTGTTTCAACATATGTGACTGTGAGGAGTTGGAACACTTGATTAAAATACACCAAAAATGTAGCAGGGACTTCTCCCCTCTCTTATGTCACTTTATTCTGGCTGTCGTATTTTCTCTTTAAGCTGCTGACTTTTCGGTTTGTATTTGGCTGGACGAACAAGACAAATATTTTCCTTTGTAAGCCAGTGTAGTTTCATGCATTAATTGTCTGGGTGGTCACAGAGGGTATGTGTGACTTGTCTGCAGCGGTGAAGTCCAAAGCTAGTCCTACTGTAGCCCAGCTTTCCTTTTGCAGTAAACAGGCTTTGTGATAAGCTGTTGTTCACCATCATCTGCTAGCCACATTGTGCCTTTTGGGTTGCTTCCTGTTATTTCCTGGGTTTCTGAAAGCTGTCTCCTTTCTTCAGTGCTGGAAGCATGAAGCAGTGTGCAGCCAGGTGTGGGTATTTCACAAGCACTGCACTTCATCTGCTCATGAGATCCTGTGTGTTTAAGGAAGAGGAAGAGGTGGGGGGAACAACAACAAAATCTGTTTGACTTATACGTGTGTTGCAGTAACACTGGACTTTTGCAGTAAACTCTAAATTCAGTATAGGAAAACTTTCAGATACAGATCAGCAGTTCACACTGATGGGAGCCTTAGAGCTTTGTCCTGCTGTAAATCATACCCTGACCTGCCAGGCGTGGTCTTCTGCGTTAGTAAAGGTTGGAGAGTCTCCTGATAAAAAAGAACAACAGAATGTCCAGGTACTGGTAGTGGCACTGCAATGCAGTGTGTGTGGTTCCTTCTTGACACTGCACTGAAGGCATTGTCTAGCACATATAAATGGAGGCTGGAAGTGACACCTTCTTGTTCTCTGCCTCTGATTCACTCTGGGGATTTGGGCAGGTAGCTTTGTAATATCTTTACTCATGTAAACAAGATTTTGCCAATACTGGTTTCATGAAATCCTCACGAAATCCTTCATATTTGTTTATAAAACACTTGGATGTGTTTGACACCCTGTGTTTGTAGTGGTTCAGCAAAAGGGCTTAAACAGAGCTTGAGAATGAAAAGTACTCAGCCTTTCTTCAACAGCAGCTGCTGACCCAGAGGAAGAAATGGTAGCAAATGTCTCTGTAGCTTAAAGTCACAGGGCTGGTCCTAAGATTTAGACAGGTAAGCCTTTCTTTGGTATCAATAAACAGGGAGAAGTAATGAACAGGGGAAAAAATCAATACTCACCTGGAAGAAATGTTGTGATGCAAGGACCACCAGTTACACTGAGGAGAATTCTCATAATGTGGATTTCATACACAATTAACATAAAAAGAGAGAACTGACTTTAATCATTCTAACAAAGCTTTTGGTAGAAGACTATACAGACACCCCACTGTAAGCATATGTCTGTCCTTCAGACTGAAACATCAGGCAGGGGCACTCCCCTGGCTCAGGTACTAGAGCTGATCTAGGCCAGAAATCAAGGGTTCCTTAGAGGCTCACATACTCTGTGGCCATGCAGGGAAGTTAGGCTACATGGAGTGTCAGTGTTGCAGTTAGACTGCAGGAGCTTGCTCCATGTCACTCTGCTGCAGACTCCAGTATTGCAGTGGGTCAAAACCTGACCATGTTGGTCTGTGGAATCCTGTTTCTCTTAACTTTCACCCTGGGAAAAGTTTAACAATCTCATTTGACTCCTTTTTCTCTCCTAGGTTTGTTTAGGGGTCTGTTGGAGGGCTGTGTATTTACCAACAACGTGGAAGAACTGAGTAGTAAACCAATCTGCCCAGATTTAAGTTACTCAGAGTCAGAGGAATATGAAGAACTCCAGAAGGACAATTCATGAGGTCTATAATAGTGCTGAGATTTGTGGCTTGATGCTCCCAACAGAGAGAAGAGCACAGATTTAAGTATAGTATATCTTTGGGGGACCCATAATGTCACAGGAAACTCCAAGTTACACTTGTGAAAAGCAAAGGAGAGGTTCCAGTGAAGGAGAAACTGTGTATTGAAGGGTAGAGAAGGTGTACCCAGCCTCTGCAAATGGACCGTGATGTCTCCTTTGGAGTGCACTGCATGCAGTAGTCATTGCTATCTCAAAATAAATATTGCCAGCCACCAAGTGCCTTCTAAGTCTGTAAGCAAAATACTCAAGGGCAGGGAAAAAGTAATGAATGAGAAAATGGGAAGATAATACATGCCTTCTTAAATAAGGTGGCTCCTAAGAGCACCTGAAATAGCAGGTGCTGAAGGAGTTTGGTGCAGAGCTTCCTTGTGCCTTTTAATGGAAGGATGCAGTAGATTAAATAAAAAGGTAAATAATTCAAAACTCTTGCAAGATGGTATTCAGTTGAATCTTTTCATGTATAGTGATATAAATTACATAATGTATTTGAAAAGTGGCATTCTGGCTGAGAATTTAAAATGATTCTTTAGGGTATTAAATATGTAAGTAGGTAAGGATCATAGCAGGCAGAATGCTGACAAGCTTGGTATGGTGCATGAAGGCTGGGGTTTTCAGGTTCTAAGAGTGTTTTTTAACTGTTGCAGGTCAGACTGAAATTACTGTGTTTCCAGCTGCTGATTAGTTTGTGCATTTTCCTCCCAAGCCTGACCTGGCCCCAGCCCAAAAGCAAAGCTGGGGGCAGTGCATCTCTCCTCTGCTGCTCCTGCCTGTGCTTGTCAGCTTGGGTGATAGAATCTTGTTCCCAACAGGTAACTGCCTTAGTCTGTCCCTGTGGCCTCTTGGTCTTAAAGTTTATCTTAAAATCTGAGAACCCACTTGTGTGTTCACCTTGTGGTGGGTGGTGTGAAGAGAAGCCGGGGATGGGTTGTGGGTAGAAGAGGCAGCTGGAGAAGAGCAGACAGCGCTGGGTGGGGAGCAGCTGGTCCTTTGCAGCGCATGGAGGCAGTGGTGGGCTTTCCCTGGTGAGATGGAGTGTAAAGAGTTTGTTCAGGATGCTGGTTCAGGGTGACTTATTTTCTAGAGTAACTTCTAGCTGAGCTGGTAATGTTTTGCTTTTCATCCGTGATACAAAGCACAGAATGCATCTGATTTTAACTCTGCTGCTGCTGGAAAGCATTGTTTGGCTTCAGCCCTGAATGACACTGCCAGTCTGCCTTAGACAAATGTTTTAAGTGATCTCTTTCCAAGTGATCTGCTAAAAGTATTGAAAGACAGAACCAGTGCTCTAGTTTGCACTGCAGAGAAATCACTTCAGATTGTTTCATGTGCTCAGGAAGCTATTTTGGATCTGCAAAACATCTCAGAACCCGTCTGCGTTATCAGAGTGGGAATCACGACTATATGTAAGACGTCTCCAGTTCCTGTCTCCTAAAGGTGTTTATGACAGTTGCTGAAAGCCTTTTCATTCAGTTTTAAACATTCCATCACTTCAGATACTTTATATAACACTGTGACAAGGAATGATTTCCTCATGTTTTACAGTTGCAGCGCTGCAGGGGTAAGGTGCCCAATTTTCAGTAGTTGCAGTCTCTGCAAAGAGATGAGAGATGTATTGGGAAAGATGCAAATAAGACTGGACATCAAAGACACAAACCCAAGCAACAGAAAGGGCAGTAACATACCAAGTAAAAGAGGTGTTTAAAGCTCAGATTTCAGATAGTTTCAGTTACTGTAAATCAAGAGCTAGACAGAAAGTTAAAATTGACACGAAAAGCCAGTTTGATATGTTTCCTGTTATCAGTGAAGATGTCCAGAAACCTTCAACAAAAAGATGGTTCGCCCTTAGAGCCCCTAATGAGCGAAGTGCCTTTACTGTCTGCTTCACTGGGGTGTTCTGTGTGGTCTCTTTGTGCTTTAAACCTGAAGAGAAATGCTTGTAATTTGATGTCTCCTTAGAAAGGAAAGAGAAATGTATTTTGGAAGTTTTTGTGAGAAGTGTGTATTTGGTTCTACTGACTTTGATGAAGAGGATCTGCTCTCAGAGGCACACTTCCACCTTGTTTTGCTGGTTTCACCATCCCCCTTTCATCTCAATAAGGTATATGAATTTGGAATTGCTTACACTGTGTAACTGGGGAAAAAGAACAGATTGAAAAGTATAATCTGTCAGAATGTGTTGGTTTTAACTTGTTAAAAACATTCTGTGTCCTTCACATGAATGTAAATTTAAGATAAGAAAAATCTCAGACTGGTGAGATTTCCTCTTAAGGCTATCAAAAGACGCATTCATTTGTGTCTGTGTGTGTCTCTAGCAGTGCTGTGATATAAACTCAGTCTGAGAGTTCTTTAATGTCTGTAAAAGTCCAGGCTGGCATTAAACTCTCTTCCAGAATAATTCTGGTCTTTCCTAGTGCAGGACTTTGCTTAGTGAGGTTCTGAGCAGTCATGGTCAAAGTCCTTTTTGGTTTGCTGTCCCTCAGCCTTGCGGCGCATTGCTGAGAAAGCAGCTGGGTTGCGAGGTGCACAGTGCAGTCATAATTCAGCTCTCATAGCCTTGCTGTAGTGATTAATAGTAAATATCTCCTTTTGCTCTGAAATGGTTTTTCCATTCAATTTCTGGCAGTATTTCAATGTGGTTAGGCAAGCTGCAAGTGAAGCAATTATCTAGCTGTTATTGTATTTTTGTACCAAATAAAGCTGCTGTTTGAGAGTCGTCTTGAGCCTGAGTGAAGGCTAAATTAAAATGCATAACTGAAAGTACTTTCAACAACCTGATTACTTTTTAATTTCCTCTTTATTTAGGTTTTCTTGTGTTAAGTGAAGGGCTCTCAGAAAAACAGGTTGGTTTGGTTACTGCCTTGAAAGTCACCATTGCTACACTGAAAAGATTATGCAATGTATTTGTGGGGGTGGGGGGGTGGAGGGAGATAGGTAGTTGACTCATGGTGTGTCAGCTGGCACAGGACATCTCCTAACTCTGAATCTGCCATGGTTTAGCCATGGAATTGACTTGGCAAGTACTGTGTATGCCTAGAGCAGATCACATCACTTTCTAGGGATCTTGGAGGACAGCAACCGTGTTGATGGTGTGTACTTGTACAAGTGGTAAAGTTTGTGTGGTTTGTGAGGTTCGGTCCCAGTAGGATGTGGGAGCTGACCATGAGTGCTCCAGGCCATTGCAAATGAGGAGCTGGAGTTGGCTCGATGGCTTTGTATATCTTTCCAGGCTGACCAGAAGGGTGAATCTGGTCTATTATTCTGCCCTGCTTGAGGACAGCTTATTTAGAAATTATTTAGAAGCATTTATGATTGTATGGCCACAGTCCTTTATATGTGTATGTGTGGTTTTGTTCCTGTTGAATCTCCTGAGAACATGTCAGGAAGGGAGCTGTTTACCATCTTTGCTGTGATTCTGAACATGCCTTCTGTAGTGGCTGAGGTGCTGGTCTTCCATTTTACACTTCTGAGCTTTAACATAGGGGAAAAGTCGTATTTAGAAGGTGGTGATACTGCTGGAGAGGGTGGCATGTTGTAAAGTGACCAGTCATCTCCCATGAGCATTTTGATTTCTCCAAAATACATAGTCAAATACAGTTGCTTCACTTTTTATACCTCCTGTAGTGCTCACAAGTGAGCAGTAGCTTCAGAATTAATGATCATTTGAGTTAACTTTTTCCCTGTGATAGGAGCTGGTTCCCGATATGACTAGCGAGCTCTCTGTAGACCTCAGGCTTGTCAGAGAACTATAACATTCTGTGTGAGTCTTTTATGGCTCTGATTCATGCTGAATTCATGCTGAATCAGAGCAGCTGTATCTGGGGAGAGCACGGAAGTAAAGTTGCCTTCTCTTCCCATGAGGTTGTAAAAAGCCAAGCCTAGCTCTGGTTAGCAAATGCCAGAATTAAGGCTGCCTTTCAGCCTTGGCCGTGGCCTCCTCAGATACCTGTGTGGTGATGTCATTTTTCATTACATGATCACTTCATGTTCTTTCTGCAGGATTCCTGCCTTGGTGAGCAGGGGTGTGATGCTCAGAGGAAGGGCAGACAGGCAATATTTTTGTTTCCCTTCTTTGGTGTGTGGCCTGTGTCTGCTCACCATAAAGCTGATCCCTCCTAGGTGAGTCGTGGTGGTTTGTGTAAACATGAGTAAATGGTCTTTGGGCCACTGGTGAATGCAAAGTGGTGTTTTCAGGTATTTAAGTATAGAGACTGAGATGATGCCTGCTGAGCATCATGATGTTGTGGTGCAGAAGTGTTTTGTGGCAACACAACCAATGTGAGGCAGGACCTGCGCTGGCTTCCCCAGCACTCCTGTCACGGGGAGCGGCTCAGCTTGGGCTTCTAATAATAGCCAGGGACGGTTTCCTTTGCAGCATCACCTGCCTCAGAGAGCTGCTGTCAGAGGGAGGGTGGAGTTCACCCTCTAGAAGGACCTTTTGTTTGTCTTTTGTCTTTCCCAGGGTGCCAACAGGCAGGGCTGAAGCCTAGACAGCAGCTTCAGGCATCGTGCAGCTGTGAGTCATTCCCAGTCACCAGC
The DNA here is from genome assembly GCA_033816785.1 of Picus viridis. Classification (NCBI taxonomy): domain Eukaryota; kingdom Metazoa; phylum Chordata; class Aves; order Piciformes; family Picidae; genus Picus; species Picus viridis. The sequence goes on along the minus strand of CM066599.1, from coordinate 7,906,920 downwards.
TCTGCCATGCATCCGCTGCAGTAGAAAAACTTGGATAGGTGGGGGTGTGTAAGGAAGAGTGGCACCTTGTCCTTCAACTTGCACTCCATCTGTTTCTCTTGTCCCCCAGCTCTTATCCTCTGTGCTCTCTGCCTCCCTAATTATGGCATGGAGAGCACTGGGGCTGTAATTAAAGATGAAGTGGCTAATCTGTCATCCTTCAGGTGTGAGCTGCATACTTGAACTTTTGTGTGCCTGAGGTATACAAGATATATACTTCACACTTTTAAGACTTACTGGGAGGGGGAACACGAGTTTTTTGTGCAATGGAAATGGGGAGGTGACTGGTCCCCAAGATATCCTGTAACCACCAAGGCTTTAGTGCTTGGTTAATCTTATGGTGATGGCTTCACCAGCTGATTCATTTCCTTTCACAGCCAAAGATGTGCACTGCTCAGCAGCCATGGAAACAGAAGGTCTTGCTGGGAGGTGAAGGTGTAGATTTGGCATGGACTCCTTTGTGTTTGAAAAAGGGGGTTGCAGTCAGTTTGTCACACTTCGTCTTTGCTGCTTCCCCCTCCTCAGGGGAAGGACTCCTCACACTCTTCCCCTGCTCCAGCATGGAGTTCTTCCCACAGGAGACAGTCCTCCACAAACTGCCTCAACACAAGGCCTTCCCACAGGCTGCAGTTCTTCATTAACTCCTCCAACCTAGGTCCCTTCTGTGGGGTGCAGTCCTTTGGGAGCAGACTGCTCCAGTGTGAGTGCCCCACACGGGTCACAGGTCCTGCCAGCAAACCTCCTCCAGCATGGGCTTCTCTCTTTCCATAGATCCACAGGTCCTGCCAGGACTCTGATCCTTTGTGGGTTTCCCTCAGGACCACAGCAACCTTCAGGCATCCACCTGCTTTTGCTTGGAGCCCTCCATGGGCTGTAGGGGGACAGCCTGCCTCATCAATGGTCTTAACCATAGGCTGGAGGCGAATATTTGCTCTGGTACCTGGAGCACCTTCTCCCCCTCCTTCTTCCCTGACCTTAGTGTCTGCAGAGCTGTTTCTCCAACATGTTCTCACTCCTCTCTTCTGACTGTTACTGGTGTTACACAGCTGTGGTTTTCTTTCTTAATTATGTTATATGAGTAATTAAGTCATCTGTGGCCTGGGCTCAGGATCTTCCTTTGCCATGGACTTGGTGTGTGACCTTGGATATCTCGCTTAAGCTCTCTATACCATTGTTTTCCATTAATGTAATGGGAATAAGACAATTTCTCTGGTTTGCTGTGTTTTGGGGATAAATGCCAGCAATTAAGAAGCACTGAAGTTCCTTGGTGGTGGAGGTCATAAGTACAAAGGATGCTATTGCTGCTGACAAAGCCCATTTAAATTAACTTCAGATTAACCTACTAATGTTATGAAAGAGTTTTATTTGCTTTGAGTGGTATTTTTAAAAGCTCTGAATGAGGTGAGTGATGTCAAGCTTCACATGGTGTTATTTTGCAGAATCTTCTACATTTTTATGTACTACATCCTGTAGGCAAGTCCTGATTAGAGCTTCACAACACTTGTGGATCTCTGAATGGACGGAGATTGCCCAGAGATTTTCCTGCCTGGCAGCATTCTAGCATGCTTCACTGTAGATACCTTGATTTTTGTCTGTAAAAGCCAAACTAAATATAAGGATCTTTTTCATAGTGTTGAAACATTTTCATTCAAGGAATAGTACTCGTTTTATGTTTGCACCCACAGTGTTTTCTGCAGCATGACCAAAAGTGTCAGGGAAATCACTGTAGCTTTATTTATTTTATTTTTTCCTGGTTTTCTCAACTCAAAATATTTTCCTGACTGTTTTCAGGAGTAAAAGTCCCTCGTAATTTTCGTCTGTTGGAAGAACTTGAAGAAGGTCAGAAAGGAGTAGGTGATGGAACAGTTAGCTGGGGCCTTGAAGATGATGAGGATATGACACTTACAAGATGGACAGGAATGATTATTGGGCCTCCAAGAGTAAGTACCCACTTTAATATTAAAGTAGTACTGTTACTTTTTAATCTTCTCCCTTTTTTTCCTCTCATTCTAACCACTGAAGTAGAAAACAAACCACAAATGAGTGAAAAAAACCCCCACCGCTATTAGCAAATGATTTATGTTGAAGGCTCAAGCTCTCTATAATAATGGGTTTCATGTATCCATGTGTCTTTTTGATTATAATTTGGAATATTTTCAGTGCCTTTCTCTGGCTAGTTCTGTTACATGTCTGCTTTATATTTACAGATTCATTAAGACATAACTTTTGAGATTCCAGGATTCTAGTATCCTGTACTCTTGAATACAGCAAGGTTTAAAATCCTTCGGCTAGTGAGATTACATGTGGAGCTGATGTAGGTAAAACATGGATGTTTTGTTCAGTACTGCTTAGTCTTTCTGCTGTTTCTTGTTGAGTTTATGGGTTGGTTTTTATTTCAGCAGTACTGACTTGCTCTTGCAGAGTTTCAGCTAACTCAGGAAATTCAAATTGTAATGAATTTGATTTATTCTCTGAATGTTCTCTCCTGAAGTAGCTTTAGTAGAATGCTACTGGTCTTTGTGGTAGTATTGTTGTCTTCTCTTTCTTTTCTTGTCCCCAAACCCTGCTAAACTGTGGGTCTCCACTCTAACAGGGGACTTGAGGGACTTAGTTCTGCGTTGTTCCTGTGCATGTATCCTAAAAGCAAAACTTGTCCATTGTCTCCAGTTGCGCTGTGTATCCTTGGCCTGTTTCCCTAACATCCTGACCATGAAGTGCAAGTAGCTGATTCTCCTGCCCACAACAGTAGATGATGTCTTCTATATCTGGCCTCAGTATCACTTCTAAGCAATTCCAGTGTTTTCCATCTATGTTATGGAAACCTTTACAGGCCTTAAATAATGCCACTGCCCTGTGTGTTTCCATTCTGTCAGTTACCTTTTCTTTGTCTGCCGTTGTTAACATCTCCCCATTAGTGCTGTTTGTTTATGATAATGCCTGCATCATTTTTTAGAAGAGCATTTGATTTTAGAACATTGGGAGAGTGTTAATGAGCCTGCATTAAGACTGTGAAGAAGACTCACTGTGTGCATATACTTTCTGGAAAAACTAAGCAACCTTGAAATCTGAATTAGAAAATTAAGTAGCAGCTGCAGTGTGCAGACAGGCACGTGCTGGCTTGTCAGCGGTGGTAGAAGTTTGTAGTTCCTGTCATCCTGCTAAGCAGGGCTGGAGGACTAGCACAGGAGATGATTCAGCTCTGCCTCTTTTGTCTTTCTGACATGCTTATGAATATAGATTTTTATTTTCTTTTCCAAAAGTGTCTTCACTTGAGCTTACTGCTTGAAAGCAACAGCCTGTGTTGAGAGATGCTCTGGGAGCTTTGCTAAGTGGCTGTCCTGCTTTCAGCACTGTCCATACTTGGGTATATTATTACCTTTTTCTTCCCCTTTCTTAATAGGATGTGGGAGTACTGGCTCTGGATATAAATTTCTAAATCCTATTTCTTTCTGGGTGGAAAACAGCCACACTTGTAGCAGGTGGCAGAATCTTATGTTGGGCATCCCAGAGGGAAAAACAAACTGTGTTGCGGAGTTGGATTTATGCTGCTGCTGAGTGTGCATGCTACCATACATGGAAGCATGCTTCTCCTTCCCAGACTTTGTGTGGATGGTTTTGCACCCAGTGATTCATCTTTTTTACACAGGCTATTTAAAAACAGTGGTGCTGTCAAAACTTCAGCTTTATCTGCACATATTTCACATTGGCTGTAGACATGTGCACTGCCAGGGCTTTCTGTGTTCTAGTCTTACTGTGGTGCTGTTATTTACAGAGACCCTAAAACCTGCACAGACCTCTGGGCTGTTCACTGCTCTGTGCACAAGACATGCTCAGGGACTTGGCCAGGAGACCTAGACAGGCCAAAGAGAGCTGATGGGTGACTTGTTTCCTCCAAAATTTTGTGACAGCATTCATTTTTGTCACTGCCTTTGCTGGACAGGCAACTGTGAAAGGCTGGCTGGGGTGCTGGAGAAGTGACCAAGAGGTACCACTGCTAGCCAGTGCTGGCTGGGTCCTGCTGTAGGTAGCTTCAGGCTGGTTCACAGCCACTTCATTTACCCAGATGAGAGCCAGCTGAATCAGGAGGTCAGTTCTTGTCTTTTTAGTAGTTTGCATCAAAATGCTCATTAGTATGAAGGGAAATACTCAGTTATTCAGGAGTGTAACAGGCTCCTGAAAGGGCTCACTTGGAGTTTTATATTAAGGTTTTGTACATGGGCAGCTGTGGTTGAGATCCTGGTGGAGCTGTTGTGCTTGGCTGCTGCAGCTGAGCAGGACCTGCTGGCTGCTTCTGAGCTTCTGCACGCACATATTGCCTGGGTTTTTGTTCATAGTCTCTGCCTTGGGAGTTTAATGTTCATTGCAGTGTTGAAGGTGCAGGAAATTGTGTCAGAAGCTCTAAATCTGGAGAGCTTTGTCTGCCTAAACTTCCTCATGATGATCCTGTTCCTGTTGTATGCTTCTGCCAGCTGCCTGCATTGCCTGCCTTCACTGTAGCTCTGCACCAGGCTGCATCGGATCAGCACATCAAACCCAGTTATTCTCAGAATGCAGCACAACATTGACTGTTGTTTCTTTTCGTTAACTATCGAAAAGTCAAAGTAGCCTTGTTAAATTTGTCTCTTTCCTTTACCTGTAGATTTCTTACAGACTCATGATTCAGGATTTCTATTATCTGTGGAGTAGTAGCACAGCATGTTACTTGGGTGGAGATGAAGTGATAAAGCTGTTTGGGATCAGGATGTACTTTGCAATGTGTCGAATCTTGGAGCATTCCCCTTTCTGAAGAGCTAGCACGTTGGTTTATGACCAAAGAATATGTTTCAAGTGCGGTTCTAGGACTGGCTGGCTTCAGACAGTTGCATAAGCTAAAGTTGTGGCTTCAGTTTCAAGGTAGTGTGGCTGATTAGTAAACTGATAAAACCAAGCTGCTTTCTAAAGATTGGTTGAAAAGTAGGTATTTGATTTGTGTGATGATTCAGCTGGTGAATGGGAAGCAATGCCATATGATGATTCAGCTGGTGAATGGGAAGCAATGCCAGGTTCATTCCTAACACGAAAATTTGATGCTTAAAAGACCAGTAGAATTTATTACCCTGAAGAGGTAACATTTGATACTCTGAATATTATAAAATGAACCCCAACCAGAGGTGGCCAGCACAGCATATAAGTGTCTGCCCTGATGTTCAGTAGCTTGCACGTTCCTAAATTAACCACTCTTTGAACCAAACGCTTACTCAACTGCCTGATGTAATTGTTCCCCCCCTTTCTTTTCCCCTCAGACAATTTATGAAAACAGAATATACAGCCTTAAAATAGAATGTGGGCCTAAGTATCCAGAAGCACCTCCATTTGTAAGATTTGTAACAAAAATTAATATGAATGGAGTAAATAGTTCTAATGGAGTGGTAAGTCTTTGGTTTTTATTCGTTTGAATGTGATGTTCATGTGCGGCTTTGAATTCTTGCTTTATTTATCCTTGCAGCTTGCTTAACCACATACTGCTTGCTGCTGCCATTTGCTTTGTGGAGAAGGAAAGAGGGGTAGAAGGGAAGTGTCTGAGCCAAGTGTGTTCTGAAATCAAAGCACAGAATTTACTTTTCTTGCTGTCTTGTCACTCACAAATACTTGCATCGTGCAGGGATCTGTTATGCTTTTAGGAAACCACTCTGCTTGCTTTTGCTTTCTTTGGTTTCTCCCACCCAGATTTCTTGTAGGACCTTTAGTTGGGGGGGCGTGGGGGGGGCGGGGGTTGTTCAGTGTATCAGAGATATGAATTCTGACACGAATGGTCTCTTTTTGTTTATTTTAGGTGGACCCCAGAGCCATATCAGTCCTAGCAAAATGGCAGAATTCTTATAGTATCAAAGTTGTTCTGCAAGAGCTTCGACGTCTAATGATGTCTAAAGAAAATATGAAACTTCCTCAGCCACCTGAAGGACAATGTTACAGCAATTAATTAAAAACAAACAAACAAACAAACAAACAAACATGCCCTCCCCTCCCCCTCCCCCTATTCAATTTAAGCTGTCTTCATTTTCCACAGTAGTAAATTTTCTAGATGCATCTTGTAGACCTCAAAATACTGGAAAGGAAGTTCCCATTCAAAGGAAGTTTTTCTTGAGATACTGTAAATGATACTAATTTTTTTGTTTTGTTTTGGTTTGGTTTTTCTTTTTATCATTTGAAATATAAGTTGTGCTATAACAAATAATCCTGTCGTGTAACCACTGTCCACGTAGCTGAACTTCTGCTAGCAGGAAAAGTCTATTTAAATTTATTACTGTCAAGACCAGTGTGGCACATCTAATTTAACTGTGAAAGCATACATCCCACAATCACCTTGCTGTGTGTCTGGCCTGAGTGGGTTTTGGTTTCTTTTTGTTTGTATTTCTTTCTTCTTTTTCTGTCTTTTGCAATAGAGTCGAAGCTCAGGGCTGTTTATTAGAGTAGACACAAAGGTTTTTGCTTCCAGTACTACACTGGGCTTTTATGGACTACTAATGGGGATGTGTGCTAACCTCAGTCATCCCTCCCTTTGTGCTATCTCTAGTAAAGGCTGAATGTGACTGACTGGTCATTTTGGGTTGGTGTTTTGGTTTTGTTGGGTTTTTTTTTAATGCCCTGATAATCTGGGGCAAGCTTTCCTTCTTCCCTTTGGCCAAGGCATAGATTGTATTTCTCTTCCTGGTCCCCTTCACCACTGATATGGGCTTTGGGTGAGGGATTCCAGGGTTCTTTTAATCTCTTTCCTCTTCCCCTCTTTTTAGCGGGGGTGCTGCTTTCTTTTGCCCCTCTTTGTGACTCTTCTCACCCCTGGCCAGCACAGGGGTGATATTGGGGCAATGACTTGACCTGTTCCTCCTGCTTATCTTTTTGGTTTTGCAACAAATTTAGTCTTCACCAGCCTGGGAAACAAGAGTATCTATTCTGCTCGCAAACTTGGATTTTCCCTCTCCCTCCAGCACTGCTGCCACACCGCCAAGCTGGCCACGGCTGTTGTTCTTAGATAGGCTTTGACATGGTGAAAAGAGCAGTAATTTACCAGGATTGATGAAATCTTCTGCTGCCAAACTTTAGTGGGGAGGCTCTGCACACAGAGATTCTGAACACACACTCCAGCTCAAATAGTTGCATTTTGGTGCTTTGGTTTGACCCAAGAATGTTAATTAATGAAATGTTGCACTTAACGTTTGGCCCATGCAAAGATGTGGTGACTGCAGACAAATCAAACCAGTGTAGTGGGTTTTATTAGGGTTCCTTAAGTCATGGGAGAGAAATCTCTTCAGTGAAGATTCTGGGGAAGCAGTGCACACAGCAGATAAGGACCTCTTTTGGCTTTGCATCCTGGCAAATCACTGCCTTTTCTGGTTTACTACTTTGGACCACTAGCTGCTGAGACATGGATGCAAGCTTACGTACAACCAACCCAGTGTGTCCTAAGTTTTATGAGAAATTCAGTGTTTGTGTAAAAAAATTTAAAAAAAAAAAAAAAAAAAAAAAAAAAAAAAAAAAAAAAAAGGAAAAATGGGGGGAAAAAAAGAGGAAAAGTAAAAATAAACACATTTTAAAGCAGCAGCTATCAATCAATGAACAATTGATGTTTCCATTAACTCTTTTGAGGAAAATATTAGTTGTAAGGATTTAACATCCTCTGTAATTAAAGTTTAACAGTATTCCATGAGCAGCCTTTTTATTGTATCAGACCATTGCCTGATTTTAATATAATAAAAAGTGTGCATTAATATTAGAAGGCTTTAATTGTATTTATGTTTAGAATTTTGATCCCTTATGGAATTCCTGATTTGTTGGAAGTATCTTCCTACAGATCACGTTTAGCTAACAGGATGTAAACTGGTGGCGAAAGGCAATTGTCTTTATCCAGCTGCTGCTGCTGTGCCAAGTTGAATCTTTAGTTTGAATTTAAACCTCAGAGTCCCACAGACTTGGCTGTTGGTATTGTTAGGTGATGCTGAGGAGCTGCTGAAACGAGTTTCTAGATGTATGTGCTGTCTGAAGGAGCTCTGTCCTTGCCATGACCTTTATGTGCTGTAGTCCTGCGGAAATCAAATCCCCCATACAGCTGCATGTTACGCTGTCTGTCGAGTTCAAGGAGAACTTCACAACCTGAAATGTTACCTGTTGTCCCTCCAACAGTGAAATGTAAAAAGCTGAGCTGCTCTTCAAGTCGGGATTAAAATGAGGCTGTGAAATGTTGGCCTTTTCCAAGTGTAAAGCATCCCCACCTCAGAGGATTGCCGGAAGGCACTCATGCACTCACTTCAGCATTGTGGTGAAACAAAGGTTCTGCAGGGTTAGGAATGACCTTTTGTGAAACTCTGTGAAACTTGCTGCTGGCTTCTAGCCTGGAATACTACTCAATCCTTTGGTAGCTCGGAGGTATCTGTGAAGACAACGTGACTAATCCTTTGTCAGCATCGTGTCTGTGTGTTTATTTCAGAGGGCTTGGTACCTAAATGCTGTTCAATGGGAACCAGAGCAATGCTTGATAATTACAGCATGCTGCTTGATTATCTCTGGTTTTCAGAGCTGTTGTAAGAGTGCCCTTGCCCTATTCAGGAGGATATGTATGGTTGGTGCACGTTTGGGACCTCCCCCAACCTTCATACTTCCAGTAACAATTTTAAAACCCTGAAACTGTTTTGCTTTGTTAGAGCATTCCACCCTGACCTGGGCCATGCTCTGCCAGGAGCCTCGCTGACGAGCTGTGTGCTGGCAGCATCTGCTCTACCAGACTGGGTGGTGCTGTGAAAAAAAACCCCACAAGGTTCACTGTCAGTGTTCTCACCCAGGAGCTGCACTCTGAATACAGCAGTGCTCCAGTGTGCTGCTGTTCCACTGCCGCCCAGGCAGGATCTGTGGGAAAGTAATGGCCTAAAGTCAGCTACTGCTCAATCTGTGTCTTATAGCTTTGTCAGTGTGTGACCAAGGTAAGAGTGGAAGAGACCAATCACCCCCAGCCTGCTTGCTGGGTTATGTTTCACAAATGAGGTGGTGGAACAAATTGATGTCTTACCTGTGTTTACCCTAACCCTGGCAGTGTAAAGGTAAAACGTTTCATTGATGCCCACTGACCCTCAGTTGATGTCCTGACCTAGTGTCTCCTGAGAGTTAAGGTATGAAATGGTAATAAATCAGTGGGTTGGCTGGAAAATGAATGCTGCTGGTGGAGCAGGTGCTGCTGGAGATGGCTGATGCAAAGCTCAGGGAGGGGACATGTGAGCAGAGATGGTCATGTGGCTGGTCCTGACTGTCAGCTGCAGAGTCCGTGAGCCATCCGTGTGCTAAACTTCCAGTGAAACCCTCTCGGGCAGTGCTCTCTCTCCGTGGGTGTGGAGCAAGCTTTTGGCTCCACTTGCAGTGTGAGGACGGTAGAGGGAGCCAGCAAGCTTCACAAGGCTTGGGTCCGAGCAAGGTGCTGCTCACTTCGTTCAGTCCTCCGGTGGGAACCACTGGTGGTTATCTTGAATCAGTTTCAGTTTAAAAAAGCCTGGTTATCAATATTTTCTCACTCTAGAGGCATTAACTTGCTAGGGGGAAACCAGCACTGCAATGAGATTTTAATTCTTAATAAAGACTAATGGTTGCTTGCTTCTTGCTTTGTTGTAATTAAGCTCTGTGCGTGTATGTAGGGAGCTTCCGCTCAAACATGCCTTTTCTTACAACTTCTTGCGGTGCTCTGGATTTAAAGTTTGTATCTTCCACTTCTATTAGAGTAATAACTCCCAAGCCAAAGAGTGTGACCAGCTGCTCTTTGAGAGGCTGGTGCTGTCTGTGGTTCACCCTGGAGTCCTACAAGGACTCAGAGCAAGGACAGCCATTGGTAAGTGAGGCTGTGCCCACCAGTCCTGAGCAGAGAGCCTGAGCGAGGGGCAGGCTGCTCCCGGTGCTCTTGGTGCTGCTTAGGGCTGTGGTGCTGCAGCTCCTGTGGCACTACCAGGCAGATGTGATATAGAGGAACAGCGTGAGGTTTGATAAAGTAAGCCCAACAGAGATGCAGTGAGACATGTTCTGATTCCCTTGCCAAAAAAACAGCCTAGTAGTGTCTTGCCAGGGTTGCAGGAGCTATTTGTGGCTTATTTTGCTGTTTGTGGGAACTGGCCATCAGGCATTTGAGGTTGGTGCTTTACCTACAGGGCAGTGTTTTCTACATCAAGGCACAGCACAGTGAGTTCTGTATTTTTTTTCAAGCTGGCACCAGCTTATACTGAAACAAGGGAGTTCCAGTTCTGCACATACCTGTAAATATGTGTTTGGTTCAGGCTCTACCTACCTTGAGCTGATAGAAAGCGAAGAGAATTTGATGGTATTATTCCTAATATCTAACTTTTTTACATATTATTTTATATTTAAGAAGCTTTTTCGGATGGCTTATGGTTTTCTTAAGTCAGTGGAAATTGCCATATTGCATTAATCCTTGGCTAGGGTGCTCTCCAGAAGCATGGTAATAACCTTGCTGTTCACTGGGATTCAGGTCCCTTAATAGCTTCTCCTTTTCTCTGGTCTTGCTGCAGCAGATTGCTGGAGAATGTGCTTAACTTTTAAGCTCACAGAGAGCCCCAGTGAAGTCAAATTTAAGTTAGGCACATGCTTAAGTGCATTGTTGGACCAGAGCCAGCACGCTCAGCCTCTGCTAGGAAAGAGACTTTTTCAGCCTTTCTTGAGCATCTTCTCCCTAGTCCTCCCTTCTTAGGGCTACGTCCTTGGTGCTTGTGCCTTTGCATTTTCCCTGATGTCCCCTACATTTGTTGTAACAAAAGAGCAAGAGCAGAAGATGACGTGGAAGATAAGGAGATAAGCTAGATTCTCATCATTTTATATCTGTCAAGCATCTTGTCGCCTCTTTCATCTTTATCTCCTTTTAAATAAAACCTACAAAGGGTTCTCAGAAATGTGGGTCCTGTCCTAATTTTCTGACTCTCGAGCCAGGTGGTGGCTTTACCCTGACATGTCTAGAAAGCCCTGCAGTACCTTGGTGGGTAGTAGGAGTGGAGAAAATGACAATGGTCTGTCTGAAAGTCCCTTCCCCCTCTCTCTTGCTCAACGTCTATTCTTTGTGTCGTCTTACTTCAATAGCTTTCCACTCACCAAAGAATGTTTCAGGATAGCCAAAGCTGAAGTTTCTTTTGGAAAAAGAAAGTAAGATAGAGTTTTGGAGAGAAAAGGGGAGCAAACTTTTGAGCCATCTTCATCAGAAATGATGAGCCCAGTTTCACTCTTTATTGAGCTGCTTTAAACCCTCTTGTTTGTAATTGTCCTGATGGTGGTCTCCAAATCTACAGAGAACAGGATTTTTGTTTGCCTCATAGTGGAGGCTTTCTGGGGCAGATACATGCTTGTTTGTGGTAGTAAGTGCAGGGAGAAGGAGGTGAGCAGAGGGGAGGCTGGAGGGCTGGTGGCACCGATCCCACACATGCAGACTAGGGCAGGGTAACATGGAGATGTAGGTTTTGTGAGCTGACAAACAGCTGCTTTCTCTCCTTTCAAGGAGGGGGAGCACACGCAGTCGCACACCTTCAGGAGTATCCCTGGAAACTGGGAGCAATATCTCATTGCAGCTTTTTGCAGTCGCTGAGGCTGGGATGCTGCGTGAGTGGGATCGGGATGCACACCGGCTGTGCTTGTCATCCTGGAGCAGCACTTGAGAGACAGCCGTAGCAGAACAGAGATCTCAGTAAGGTATCTGCCAAACTTCTGTCCCTCCAAAGAGACCTCTTAAATCCCTGGGCTACCAGATTAGATGCTGTCCAAAGTTAGCGGCCAGATGTTTCTCAGCTGTTTGGACTGGTTTCCAGCTGAGACCAAGTGAGTGGCTATCCAACATGTAAGTATTAATATAAACATTTCAGAGGCCTTGCCTTGAGTGAGCCATTAAAAACTTCCCACGATGCTGTGAGCGCTGCTGGCTTCCTTGGAGAGCAGCAGTGTGTTGTGTATCGCGCTTGGATATCCTGAGCGGGTCAGGCGCGGGCTGCCACCTGCTCCTGCAGCGCTGGGGCCAGGCCTCCCCTTGCTCGAGTGGCGCCAGAGCCGTGTGGTCCCTGGAATTTGATTATTTGTGTTAGCAGATAATTTAGGCCATAAGGCTGAGAGTGTTCCCTTCCTTCCCTGGATGTCGTCATGCTTCCCAGCAAAACACAGTCCCGGGTCCTGTGTCCCTTCCCCTCCCCTTGCCCCACAAGTACAACAGAAACGTTTTCAGCATCCCTTCTTCTGGAGGGTCACTGCCCACTCATTTTAAGCTTGGTTTTGGCTTGTGCAGGCCTGCCAGAAGGGGAGGATTTCATTAAATCCAGCATGTAGAACCATGTTTTTAATTATTACTTGTATTAAAAAAAAAAACAGAAAGAGTTTTTGATGTGTTGTTCTTCTGAACTGTGCCTAATGCCACCCATGAGCTTTAGTCTTCAAACATGAGCGATGAGAAATGACCCTCTCTAGTCTCCCACTGGTGTGAAACAAGACGCTTCTAATGCTCTCCATTGTTTTCATCAGGTTTTAATGCCTCAGTTCTCCAAGGCCTGGTCTATGCTAGCCCTAAACTGAGTAGGATTTTACACCCAAGCCAGGTTCCTGCCAGAGGTACAGGATGTTTGTGAGGCAGAGGCTGCTCCACAGACAAAAGTGTGTTGGGACTGGGTCCTAGGGGCTGAGTTTGCACCTCAGGGCTGGTGCCCGCAGTGGTGCAGCAGGTGACCTTCACAGTATCACAGTATCACCAAGGTTGGAAGAGACCTCAAAGATCATCGAGTCCAACCTGTCACCACAGACCTCATGACTAGACCATGGCACCAAGTGCTTGGTCTCCTTGCTTTTAAGTTGCCATATCACAACCTGCAAAGACAACGCAGCTCTGCCTGGGTTACTCCTTGGTGTGAGCCACAGCAGCACGGGGAGGGGGTGTGTGGTGGTGGGGATGTGGGGTGTGTTGTGCTCACCTGTCTTGGGTTGGCTTCACTTCCCTGAATGGACTCTGTTCCTGATTACCTCTTTTCTGGTATTGCTGCCAGAGCTGCTCAGGTTGAGATGCAGTGGAGGAGTTCACAGAATCACAGAACATACTTGGTTGGAAGAGACCTCCAAGATCATGCAGTCCAACATTGGACCCTTGGACCCAGTTCACCTTATGGAGGTGTTTTTCCTTATGAAAGGTTTGGAATCATAGGTGTAAAGGGCACGGGCAAAAAGGGAGGATTTAACACAAATAGCTCAGGTATTTAGGCTGGAAGGGTTGGTGTAACGTGGAGCTTCATCCAGCACCTGGCAGCTTCAGTGGAGACAGTCAATGCGCCCAAACACTTGCTGAAATATGAACCCCCAAAACAGCTTATTTATAGCTCTGGTTGAAAAACCCAAAAATACCACCATGGGAGATGTTTGCTGCAGTGGGCACTGAACGGGAGCTCCTGAAATTGAGGACCATAATTTCACTTACTGACAGCCAAAACATCCAAATCTGAGAAGGTCAGGGCAGCCTTTGCTTCTCGCTTGTCAAAACCCTCCCTGTTACTGTGGAGCCATGGGGGAGAAGGGCTCTTAATGAACAGAGTGTGTTCCCCCGGGGAAGGCAGAATTCCCAGCAAGAGCGTGTTCCCCTTGGGAATGCAGCGTTTCCCTCAGGAAGGCAGTGTTTCCCCCAGGAAGGCAGCATTCCCAAAGGGAAGGCAGTGTTTCCCTCAGGAAGGCAGCATTCCCAACAGGAAGGCCGTGTTCCCCTCAGGAATGCTGTATTGCCATCAGCTGCTCTGTTCAGTGCCCTCGGCTCCTGCCTGGGGTGGAACCATCCTGCCTCTGCCTGCCAGGATTGATGTTGCTTGCACATTCTGTGTGTGATCCACAAGTTGAATCCATCCATCTGACAGCCTCATGGCATTCCTACCTGCATGTATAATGGCCAATTACAACAATAGCAATAATAATGTTTGGGAAATAAGGCTTTTGAGCCAGCTTCTCAGAAGGTGATGTCTCATCAGTTCACATGCTGTGGCTTAGATTAATTATCTCTCTTTACAAGCAATAAAATTTTGTAAGGCAGAAATGTGCAGTTATAACCCATAATTTGTCAGGGTTCAGGCTGGAATGACTCTGATAAGCCCCATGTATGGCTTTTATTGTATGATCCACAGTCACACTGCTCCTAGGTGAAATCCAAGCTGCTTCTACCCTGGGCTTTTCGTGTTGGTTTTCCCCCTCTCTGCTCCCACGTTGTTCACGACCTGCCCATGAACCAGCTCCTTCTGTGCCTTCTGTTTCAGAGAGTTAAAGGCTCCCCAGACTGGTTCTGGAGTCTGGGCATGATTTTGGCCTCTAGTGAAGCTGCTTTAGCCGGGAGTCTGGAGATGATCTCCAGAGGTCTGTTCCAGCCCCTACCATTCTGTGATTCTGTGAGATGTGTACAGCCCTGAGCTGGGCAGTGTCGTAGGGTCAGACACAAGGTTCCTGCTGGCACACAGCTGAGGGCTGGGTGGGCAAGAGAATTTTTGCCTTGTCCTTCAGACTGTCTGCTGGCAGCACATCTGATCTGGGGATACCCCATATCGTTTCTTGTGCAGTGGTTCACCCCAGCCAGAGACGGCCAAGGTAAGCTGAAGCTAGTAGTGGGCAGTCTAAGGGCAAACTGCATGAGTTCATTCAGTGTTCATGACCTGGCACTGCTCTGAGCTGTGCTGCACAGGTGTGTGGGCCCTGCCCAGCTGTGGGTGCTGCTCACCACAGCTGGCTATGAGACCCCAACCCCGTGGTGGGAGCAAACGTGTGCTGGCACTGCTCCCAATTGGACTCCAGGAGTGGCCGGATCTGAGGCTGCGAGTTGGATCCATTTGTCTTTCCGCTCCCTGCTGGCAAAAGGGTGCAGTTTGGTTGAAGAGAAAAATGAGAAGTTATTTTCCCTGTCTCTAGCACAGACAACATTCCTGCGAGTGGGAATTGTCAGCCCTGGATGCCGGGCTGGGTGTTTTCAATCACTGCGTTTCCCTCTGTTTCTTGCTCGTTTTTTTCCCCTTTCGATTTATTTTTAATGGCCCTGGCAGCCTTGTTTGTAATAATAAATAGCAAACGTGTGGATACAATGTGACTGTTTCAGGTTCAAGTGTTTTTAATAACCTTGCAGCAAGAAATAGACCCGAGCTGAAACCTGGAGAACCTGATGAAGACTCTCTGCTGCTGCCATGAAATACGATTTCGGAGTCACTGCTGTGCAAACAGCCCCGGACAGCGATCGCTTCAGCGCCTTGACTTCCAGCCAGGCTTCTTAGACAAGACTCCCCTTTGTATCGCTCCAAAACTTAACTTCCAAGCAGTGTTTTTGTCTTCTAGACATGACCTGATTTAAGCAAAGGACAGACAAGGTGGTAGGTGAAGAGGTGTTTTCATTGTTGTTTTTTACCCGTGCCCCCACAGCCTTCCTCAGCGCATGCTTTGTCCAGAGCAGGGCCTGGGTAATTCTCATCTGGGATGTGTCATCAGGGCAAGGCAAAGGGAAAAAGTGATGATAGGCATTGTGAGGCCTCCTTCCCTTTAATTAACTAAAACCTTATTAGCTATTTTCAGTGGTTTACCAACCTGGAGGGAGTTGTCGTTCGCCAAGAGCAGTCACCAGGTGGGTGCTGGCAGCCAAGGCAGGCTCCTCGTGTCTGCCCTTCGAGGCACAAACCCAGGGCTGTTGGGCTGCTGGAAAAATGCTGCCCTGGGTTGGAGGCAGGTATCAGCCTTTCAGGAAAACAAGGATTTGGTTTTGGAGAACCACAGGATGGTAATGCAGCCCTTGGGGACCCCTGGCCAGTGTCCCCCTCTGTTGGGGCTGTGGGGGTGGCAGAGGGCAGTGGGGGTCAGTGGGCAGAGGAGGGGCTGGGCATATGTGGCACCTGTGTGCTAGGGTTAATGGTCATTCCAGGAGCCCAGGGGGTTTTGAATGGGCACCTCCCCCGTGCCACTAGCCCCAGCAGCTTTTCCTATGTCCTTTACCCATGTCTGTAGGGTGTGTGCTGTGAGTTCCCTGCCTGCACAGGGACAAGTCTGGACTTCCCTGCTTGCTTGTGGTGCTGCAGCATCTGCCTACCCACTGGGCAGAGTCCTGCCCAGATCTCCTTCCAGTCACCTGCCCTGTAATGAGGTGTGAAGAAGTGGCTGTGCCCTTGCAGAGCTCCCCAGAGCAGCCTTGCAGGAGAGGCTCCTTTCCTTCAACCTAGCAGCTCTCCCATTTACTCTGCTTCTGCCCTTCTGTCTCCCTGGCATCTCTCCTGGGGATGTACATAGAGGGCAGCTGTAGCCACACCACACTGTCCTCTGCCTTGGCATCAAACCATGTTTTCCTGGTCAGTTTGGGGACAGGGTCACGTCTTACACCTGACACAACATAGGGGAGAAGGTGTGGTGATGGTGAGTAGTGGCCCTGGCACTGTGGTTGACAGGTGATGGATCCCAGCAGGGAGGGAAGGACACCTCTGTGGCTCCCCCCATATGTCCAGTGTGCCATGGTGGCAGGGAGGAAAGGGGGGTGGGGGCGGAGCCAGGGTCCTGCTGTGCTGGGGGATCACCCATAAATTACCATCATCCTTGTTAGCAGGGATGGAGCCTGTCCAAGTACCCCTGTGCTGGAGTGGTTCCTGCATCCTCTGGCACCAGGGTGGCCCAGGCTGGGGAGGAGCTGCAAGCAGCCCCTGGGTGCACGCACCAAGCTTTGCACGTCCTCAGCTGGAGCTGGGAGCTGGGAAATCCTCTCCTTGCTCCCTTTGCTGCCCTGTCCCAAGGCTGAGCGGGGCCACACTCAGCCCTTTGTCTTTACAGGGTCTTCTGCCATATTTATCTTCCCCAAATGACATCTTCCTCCCTACCCCATGCAACATCCCCCGAAAAATAATAAACGTCGGCAGGCTCTGTAAACAGAGCCTATCTGCAAAGCTGTTTGAAATGTAGACAGGCTCAAGTGAATTAGTTCAGCGAGGACTTAATTGCCGTCCTGTCTGTCAGCGTGCGGCACTGAGGGTTAGCAGGGGAGCGCTGTGGCAGGGAGATAGATGGGGTCCTGTGCCGGGGTGGCAGCTGGGGTCACTGCTCCAGAAACCACGTCCCGGCATGACCCCTGTTGAGATAAGCAGTCTCTGCACCGTCCCATCGCTGTCTCGTCCTGCTGCACTGACCTTCCCTGGCCTTCCCCGAAGCCCAGCCCAGAATAAAAATCCTGGGAGAAGGGCCTGGCTTTGCAAAAAATGATCTGTCATCTCTTCCCCGTGCCAGCTGAGGGGGTTTGGTCTTGCTGGGGCTCAGGGCTGCTGGTCCCCGTGGGCTGCAGAGGCTGCTGATGGCAGCGTCATGAGTCCCCAAAGCACCAGGCACTGCAGAGTGGCTGGCCAGGAGCTTTCGCCATCGGGTAGGGAGATATCCTAGGCAGGAGAAATTCCTTCAATGATATATGAGAGCAGCAAAATATGAATCTCCCTGTCCCTTCCCGAGGAGAAGCAGAGATGTATCACTCATGCACTGCAGAACAATCCCCATAACCCCAGGCTGCATCCCTTTCACACACTGCTTGAGCCAGCGTGAGCGCAGCTGGTGGGCAATGATGCTGGAAAAAAAATCAAGGATAAGCAGCCCCCTGCTTAGGCCTGTCAGAGAGCAAGGGTTTTCAGAGGGGAAGGCAGGAGACTTCCCAGGGAGGGCGGATGGGGGCCCAGCCGGGTAGCCAAGGAGGGGGAAGCACCTCGGGGTACGGCGCAAATGGGGCGTCGGTGCGGGGAGCTGCCGCCTCGCTGCAGGGGCACTGGGCTTTGGCGAAGGCAGCCGTCAGCAGGGCGTCTGGCCGGGCTCTTCCCCACCTCCCCAGTAATTAAACAGCAGCCTCTTATGCATGTGGAAAAGGAAGGAGAAAAAGGAAAAAAAGATCAGCAGGCCCGAGCCCTTAGATTACTGTTTACCCCCTCGAGGAGCACAGAAGTATATTGTCCATTTAATAGAAGCCTATAAATCACTGAAAAACATTTATAAAATAATTGAAGGTAATGGGAACCATTTGTTTAAATAACATCACGTTCATGCCCCAGAGGTGCAATAAAAGTTAGATTAATTGATAGGATTTTATATCTCACTGTGAAAAAACCAAGTCACATTCTAGACACCGACAGTTTGGGAAAGTTGCAAATTCATCAGGCACCCAGCTACTATCAAAATAGTCCCTTCCATGTGAAGAGGCACATTTATATGACCCTGAAGGGTTTTGGGATGAGAACTATTTACTTAAACTGTGAAGTGAACTAGCCAGTGTGAGATCCTGACCTAGATTGGGGTTTTTTTCCTTCCTCTTCTATCTGCTGTTTCATTTCCCCCCCCCATTATGATAAAAAGCAAATAAATATCCCCGAACCAAAGGCTCATTTCTAATCCAGAGCTAAAGTGTCCTGCATCCCTCTGTGCCCACGAGAACAGCACCTCGGAGGCACCGGCTGAGGAGGCTGGGGTGAGGGATGCAGCCCAGCTGCCCTGTCCTGAGCTGCTCTCCACAAACCTCCCTGGATCCCTGCCAACTCCTGTGCCAGTCTCCTGGCCATGGCAGGGTTTGCTCTCCCAGGGCTTCTCTCTGCTGCCACCCAAGGCCAGCAGCAAGCTGCTTTCAGGTTGTATACTGCTGCTTCCCCCCTCCCCCCATCCCCTTCCTTTTCCCCCTATAACTATGTTTTGTGGTTTATTCAGTTGCAGGGCAGAAAGATAAAACAAAGCATGGGGTTTAGCATAAGGGCAGCTGGTGGGGCACTAGGAGCTGCGGATGGGCAGGGACTCCCCAGCCCTGCTGCCGCTTGGGTTCTCCCAGGGCTCCCATGCCACCCCACACTCCACTCCAGTTTTGCCGTGGGTTTCCCCAAACTTCTTCTTTCCCTTCCTTTCAGCAGCTCTCTCATGTGAGGGAGATTGAGGCCAGCAGCAAGTGGTGCCACAAGGGACCATCACCCCCTGGGCCACCCCATCATCCTGCTGTCCCAGTGCCAGCAACAGGGACTTTGGTTTTTCTCAAAACACCCTTCAGGGCTCATCTCTGCAGCACCTCAGTCAAGCCCAGTGTAGAAGTGGCGCCACAAGCACGGGTGTCCCCAAGTGCAGCCCTTTGGGGCGGGTGGCACAGTGAGGACCCACCTCTCTGGGAGCCCCACTCTGAAGCATTTCCAGGAAGCCCATCCCTGGGGAAGGGCTGGCTCCCAGCTGCCCACGGCAGCCAGCCACGCCGAGCCCAAGTGCGCGGTGCAGCCGCGCTTCGCATCAGCTTTTGATAAAGGCGCCCTGTCAAACAAGGGCTGAATAAATCATGATGTGTTACCAAGACGCATTACAGCTTTTAAAACAACCACCATGGCATTCTACCCCACGGACTGATGAGTCTGGGGATGCCAGATCCCTGGCGCTCCGCAGCCTTGCTGGAGCCAGCTCACATCTGGAGTGCAGTAAACGTACCCAGAAGCAAGAAAGCAGCTCTGTAAGGGTCAGGAGTACAGAGAGCGGCTGCTGACTCCAGGCGCCACCCCAAAACCCACATGCATTTCCTTGTGTAAACACATGTGGCCAAAAGGCAGCCATGGTCACCTTTCTCCAACGTGAGCCCTATAAAACCGCCAGCAAAGTGAGGAACAATGTCACTATTATTGTTTTAGAGGAATTCCTCCGAAGCAGAAAAGCATAGCCGGGCTGCCGACAAGGGTGTCTTTAAAAGCAGGGCTGACAATTGACTCCAGAGCTGAGGGGAAGAAAAAAATCCCCCTGGGGTTGATCATTTGCAGTTGTTGGGGGCTTCTAGAGCTGCCTGTTAACCTGCTGGGTCCTGCAGCCACAGAGGCACAGATGTACACGCAGAGCCCTTGCACACTTATCATCCCAGTGCAGCAGCTATGGGGGCCCAGGCAGCCCACCCTGAGGATGGGGTGCTTTGGGGGCAAGCCCCAGGGGAGACCAGGGTGCTGGGGTTGGATGCTGGTAGAAGCTATCGCTGAAGTTCTTTCTGCCTTAGCAGTGCCCAGTGAATTGACCTGCCAAGAGCCAAGCATACCCAGAGACCACTCCCAAACCTTTGGGTCATGGGTTTATTGCCCATGGAAGAGGATTTCTCCCCCTCACCTCCTTTCAGGTGTATATGCAGCCTTGCTGATGCAATCAGAACTCCCAGGGCTGGCATCCTTCAGGGTGAGAACTTACCATAGCTAGTAAAGAAAACCACTGGTACCTTCTCAAGAGGGCAAACCAGAGCAAATATTTGGGGTCCTGGAGCTGCTTCTCTCGGGGGGTCCACAGTCAGTTGGATCATGACCTTACAGCTGCTTCTCTCTGGGGATTTATTGCCCAGCAGCAAAGCCAGACATGGGCTGCCAGAAGCAGCAGGAGTGATAACCTGGGGCCAGATTCTGCCTGTAAATCAGGAATTGCAGCCTGGAGCTCAGACCATGGCCACTGGGTATGGACACCCTCGGCACTGCCTGGGGAGGGCTGGGAGCTGGCAGTGGGTGCTGGGCACCTGCCAGGGGTCTTTAACCTCCACTCAGAGCCCCAGCTGAACAGTGCTCCAGCACCACTGATACTGGGGGAGTCTCTGCAGGAGGTCAGGCCAGGAGGGGTTTGGAAACAGGGTGGAGAAAGGGCTGTGAATATGTACCAAGGCTGGAGACCTACAGATAGGGCAAGTCTCCATGCTTAACACCTGATTGGGATGACCTTGCTCCTGGATAAGGGGCTCCCCTTCAATGAACAGAGATGGGCATCTGAATTTCAGTGATAAGCCCATCAAATAGTTAAGTGTGTTAGAGGCTGTACAAATGCCCTGCAGAAAAAAGTTTCTCCAGTGAGTCAAGGTCCCAAAACCTTTCTTTGGGGAGCTTATCTTATCAGGCATGGATGGGATGCAGCTCGCTGGTGAGGAAACGGGGCCAGCTCAGCCTGAGTAATGGGGCTCTGAGCAAAAGCATTGCAAAACTAAAGGTGCTTTGTAAAAGTTCTGACATTGCAGACAGAGGGGTGAGGAGAGAGGAAGAGGAGGCTTAGTCACGTTGGCCATCACCCAACACTGCGGTGCTTCTCCAGGGCAAGGGCTTTAATGTCCTTTCTAGGACAAAGCTTTACATCTGCCTTCCCCCTTTCCCTGTAAGAGCAACCTGGAGGCTGTTCCCAGCCAAATCCGTTCCTTAATTCCCTCCTTTGGAGGCTGGGGCCAGCAAGAGGGATGCTGCCAGCGTCCCAAGGAACTGAGAAACCTCATTCCCCTGCAGGGCCACTGAATGAGGGGTGCTGGTGAGGCTGGAGGGGGTCTTCATCCACTGGCCCCAGTGATGCTGGGCTTCCCAGGGACACCTCCAGCAAAGGCACGGCCTGTGCCCTCTGGGAGGAGACGTCAGCCGTGGGAGGATGAGCTGTCAGGAGCCACCGAGACAGCAGTGAGTGTGATCCTGAGTGAAAACAAACCAGCTGGCCAGCGAGCTCCTGCCTGCAGCTGAGCCCGAGCATCAGCACAGCCCGAAAAGCCCCTGCGGTCCTTCGGGTCCCCTTACCAGCAGGAGCCAGGCACATGGGAACCCAAAAGCCAGAGTAAATAGCATGCAAATGCTGGCCAACTTTTTTTAGGCAGCTAGAATTCCCAGGAAAGAGGAGTATCAGTGTTCAGGGAATAAATACCCAAAACTGTCCCCAAAAGGAGGAATATTAGCATGGAAGGGTGGTGCCTTCCCTGGTCCTCCTTTCACCTTGTGTTGATGGAGATCATGCATTTCCACCTACTTGGGAAATTCTTCCCATGGTAAGCGCCAGCATTAAATTAAAACCTCCTTGGAGCCTTCCCCTGAAAGCCAGCGTGTCCCAGCTGATTGTGAGCATGCCCATGTGCAGAGGGGCGCCGTCGGGAATGCCTCACTTATGGTCCCTATAAGTGCACATTGGGCAGGATTCCTGGGGGCTGGAAGGATGGGAAGCCTCCAAGCTGCGGGAAGCCTTTGGTTTCTGCTTGATGCTTGCGTAAAAGCCTGGACACCCACATGCTGGGTGAGTTTCTCTGCTGGGAGGAGGGGAAACGAGGAGGAAACTGGTGATTTACTTCATGCAGATGGTATGAAATTGAGGGAATGGCTCTGCCACTTCCAGAGCAGCACGGCCACGCTCTGATCTCAGGGTAGGTGATCAGGACAGACTGAATAGTCATGATGTGTCCTCAGCACTGAGTGGAGCTGGAAGTGGGCAGGTGTAGGAACAGTGCTTGTTCCCCATGTGGGCTCACAAGGGTTAAGGCATTTGCACCTCCAGAGGCTTCCCAGGCAGCACCTGTAGGACATGTGATTGTTATTGTCATTCCCTTCATTTTTTGCATTTTGGAAAAGTAACTGCCCTTAGGATGGGGATTTAGAGGAGACTGAGGAGAAGCTGTCAGTGTTTGCTGCTGGGCTTCTGCTGAGGTGTAAGAAAGGGAACTTTTTTGTGTGGATTTCTCATAGTTAACAAAATAAGAAGACAGGACTCTCTAGCCATGGAGGAAGGAAGTGTCACAAATGATTGATGGCGTTTGGGGCTCCTTGTTGAAATATGGTCAAAGACACTGGGTGGGAAACATCTGGGGCCAGTTCTGACACCTGCTTGCTGTTTGCTGGGGACCCAAGGCTGGCACAGGAAGGTCAGACTCTTGTCCCCAGATGTCCTCTGGGATTCCTGTTTTGTGATGGCTGAGTTTGGGCAACATTTGACAATCTCCTGTATTGCCCACTCAGCTCAAGCCAGCCATGTGCCATGGGACCTGCATGTCAGGGGCTTTCCCAAGACTGGGAGAGCTTCTGCTGCAAGCATATGGCATGAAAGACCCACGTCACGATCTGCCTACATGAATGCAGTTTTGGGGAAGGTTCAAGAGCAGATCACAGGTGAGCCTTGCCAATAGAACTACCTTGTTTCTTCTGGGGAGAGCCAGGCAGCACCAGATCCTCACTGCGGTGGAAGACAAGTGTGAAGGACCTGAAGCCCAGCTCTGGGGGACAGCCCTCCAGCTCTGAAGGGCCTGTCCCGTCCCCAGCGTGTGGTCCTGCTGCATCACCTCCCTCTGAACACCGCCAGCATCGTAGCCCGCCTCTCTTTGTAGTGCTATTTTTAACCACCAAAGAGAACTCCCACCTCCATCTGCTGGAAACGTGGCGTGTCCCCCGCCGCCCGCAGCGGCCAAGAGCCCTGCTCATTTTCAAACCCGTCGGAGTTAGCTTTAGATATAAAACCAAACAAGCAAACTGAAAGGGGCTTGTTGTGTTAAAAAAGTTCCTCCGAATTAGTTCTATCTGGCTCATGATCCCTTTTTGATTGAATGGTTAATAGCAGCCAGGTGCAGGCAGTGAGGGACGCTGGCTCGCGCCCCTGGAAGTGGCCTGGGAACGCGGGCGGTGGGGCAGGCCACGGGCGGCTCGGTGTGTGGGCTGCTGCTGCCCTTCCTCTGCCCCCCGCCCCCCGCTCATCTACGGGGATCCCAGCCTTTGTTCCCTTCCCTCGGCACGGGAGATGCGCACACGTTTGTCTGTCAGGGCACGAGCGAACTCTGGGAGCTGCCGGGGCACAGGCAGCAGCGTGGGCACCTGGGTGCCAGTGCACGTGGGCGGGGAGGCACACACTTGGGTGTGTGCATTAATGCCTCTGCACGGACACCTCCTCGCTGGCAGCTGCCTCTCTGCACTCAGCCAAGGGTGCAGGAGCATTCCCAGCGCTCCTGTAGCACGACAGTCACGTGGCGCTCGGAGACATTTTTCCATCTTGGCACTTCCAAATGTGTCTGCTGGTGCCTGAGCCCGTTCCCATCCCCGAGAGTGTCTGTGTGTGTATGTGTGTGTGTGTGTGCAGCTTTACTGCATTCATTTTAGAAACACTGCCTCTGCAGACAATAATAAAAAGTGAATGCCAGGGAGAGAGACTGTCCAGAAACTACCAAGCTAAAGACATTGCTCTTCTGGAGGATTACGTGACCCTGAAAATACAGGGCCCAGGCCTGAGGGCTCCTGAAGGTGTTAAAATTAGCCTCATGTGCCCAGCCCTGAGTCAGGACACAGCAGTGCTGCAGTCCTCAGTGCTCCTTGGTCCCCATCCCCATGCCAGATCATGGGAGCAACACCGCTGGGCAGCAAAACTGCTGCAAGCTGAAGGTGCCCAAGCTGCCTCCGGTTTGGTGTGTCCTTGGGGGTCTCTTTCTATTCAATGTCTCTTTTGAAAATGCACTTTTTTTTTTTTTCCTTTTTTTTTTTTTTTTAATTCATTTTGTCCCTCACATCCATTTCTTTTTCCCAAGTGATGCAATTTCCACCCAACACTGATCTGGAGAAAGATCTACAGCATGTCACTTCCGATTATAACTCCTGTAGTGTTGGCTGTAGCCTGCCCGGATACTTGATTTATTCAGCTCCTAAATCCTCCAAAGAAACTCGATGATTTTACGTGAACAATTCCCTTATGCCTGAAAATACAGCATTTGCCAGAGCACTTTCTAGATGTAGGCATCAAGAAAGTCATTAGTGGCAACAGAAGGAATTGTTATGGGTTCCTGAAATCTGGGGCAAACCCTTTGTGCACTGCAGGGGTATGGACCAGGCATACGCATGTGCTGTACCTCCTTTCCTGGGCTGCAGAGATCAGGATAGGGCTGGTCCCAGTGCTGCTGTGGGGGGCATCTTATTGCCTTCTGTGGGCAGCGGGGGCCACAAGAGTACTGGTCTGGTGTGCAGCTGGTGTGGCACAGACAGAGGAGATGTCAGCTGGCAAAAAGCCGGCCGGACAAAATTAACCTGTCAAAACATTTTGAAGATACACTCTGGGCCAGAATGTGTTTGCACCAGATCAGCACTTTGCATCGTGCAGGGCAGTGCTTTGGAAGCACCAGATTTCCTTGATCGCTGGCACAGAACTCCAGTTCTGCACCTGGGAACGGGGCTGGTGACACCTCTGAACTACAGAGAGGGTGGTAAGAGTCAAGGGGACAAGGCCCTGTCCCAGAGCCAAGCCATTCTTTATTATCCCAAGGTTTCAGGTGTGTGTAAAGGGCTGCAGAGAAAAATCAGCAAAAGGCCTGTTCCTTGTCCTGGAGGGGAAGTGTTTGTAGGATTAGAGCGTATTTAGACATGGCAGAAATGGGATTCCTAAACAAAGGGCCGGGGGAGGCGAGCCCCTGCGCCGCTGCCACTGGTTCCCACCACAGAGAGTTTCCAGATTCGCTGCCTACCTGCCTGTGGGAGTAAAGCTGTCCAGACCCACCACCCCTTTCTCACCACTTCCATTTTAGGAGGTGATGGAAACGGGGTTAGGCATTTCTAACCCCCTGCTTTCTTACCGAAGTGGATGAGGTGGGAGGGGGTGGGGGGGTTGGGAGTGTGCTGCTACCATGCTGCCTGTTCCCAGCAGGCAGAACCCAGCCTGATTCCTCACCACTTCTGGGTGCACATCCACTGCCATGCACGCCAGCAAACCCAGCTGCTGCTTTCTGCAGCAGGGTTCCCCCACCTCAGGCACCACTGCAACAGCCACACTGGCCAAAGTTCCAGCACCTACACAGGCAACAGCCCCACCCCACCCCGTTCACTTTGGTGCCAGAGCCCTTTGCCTGCCAGCGCTTTGTACTGGTCATGGGATGAAGCCTCTTCTTCATCAATGGCCACAAAATCAATTAGACTTAAATGCCAAATTGCAATACAGTGAACAATTGATACCAATTTAAGTTGGGATTGTGTAATTAGCAGCGGGGGCTGCTTCCTACAGCAGAAATCAGGGCAGGCTGAAGAAAGGTGTCAGTGTGGGCTGTGAGAGCAGGGACAGGCCTGGGCTTTGGCTTGAGTTTAGGAAATAAAGATGCACGATGCCAGATTGTCCCTGCGGAGTGAGGAGGAGATGCTGCCAAGGATTTTGGATGTTGGAGCTGGAGTGAGTGGGCTGCAATGCTGAAACAGAGGGGGTGGTGGACCACCTCCCCTTGGTCCTTGGAAACCTCCTTCTGAGCAGGGTCCTCAGAAACCTCCCTCCTTTCTCCCACCTTGTTCTGTTTGTCCTCAGCTCAGTCCTGGTGCACGTGCAGGGGCGCAGGCATGCGTGGGGCGAGGCACTCGCAGTGAGCAGGAGCAGATGCAGGGAGGCACATGTGCTGGGCTTGGCTTGCAGCAGCACTACACATGCATTTTTTTATTTACACCCACAATGACTGTAGAATCTCTGTCCAAAACTTCATCTCCTGTATGGGAAGATTTGGCCCATGGAGAGACGTTAACTTGAAGGCGAGTGGGAAATATGAAAGGGCCCTCTATGTGCAGAGTAATTTTGTCTCCAGCACACAGCCGTGGTTTTTCCATCTCCCCGGGTTTCATCTCAGAGATGTCTTCTTGCCTGGGCTGCAGTGAGCTGCTTGTGGCTGGGCAGCTGTGGCTGGCGTGAGATGATGGCACTGCACCTATGCCAGTGCCACTGAGCCATGCTCCCACTAATATCAGGGCCACTGAGCCATGCTCCCATCAACAGCAACCCTGGCAAGTTCTGCTCCCACCGCTGTGATGCTCATTCACAGGGGTTTAGGGTGCAAGAGGGACAGGATTTGTTGGAGGCGTGGCTGTGCCCTTGTGCAAAGGCAAAGGATAGGACCTGTGCTACTTGGCTTTTCAGCCCTGTGATGCTGAGCGTTCATTTGGGAGCACTGCCACATTCCGTGCCCAGAGGGGATGGAGCTGGGCTGCATCTGAGTGGTCCTGGTAGAGCAGCTGGACTCCAGTCACCCGGGGGCACCCTAGCATGCTTGGCTCCCTTTTGGCCCTGGAAATGTGGGGTGCAAGGAGCATTAGGTCACTCTGCCAGTTTGGCACTACCTTTCCTTGGGAGTTAAAAATGCATCTCGCTGCAAAACTCAGAAGCATAAATGGGGAGGTGGGTTGATGAAAGAGATTACTGGTGTGCAATTGATCTGCTGACTCAGCCTCTTTTCCAGACAATCCTCTGGCTACAGAGCTGCTGAGTGCTTGGGAGCCTGGTGGTGGCCTTGCCAAGCAGCAAGCAGCAGGGGACCAGCCTGGCCCCGATGTGAGGCAGATACCACTTTCACACATGCAGAGAAGATGTGGGTCCTCGGCGTAGGCGGCTGCACCCACTCCTGCCCCGCAGAGCTTAATTGTTTTCTACAAAGAAAAAAATAATAAAATCATTTGGGGAATAGATGGAAAAAGGAGATAGCGTCAGGCAGTCATGGCCTGTTCTCCACCTGTTGTTATTTTGGTCTGGCCCAATCAACCTGCTAGCCAGGCTGGAGCCAGAGACCATCTGGAAAAACTGCCGTGTTTATAAAACTGACATGGAGCAGCACCCCAGGGCCCTGACCTCCCACACAAATCTGGAAATGATTAAAATGGCCCTGGCTGCCTTTGCTGCGGAGAGCTGCCTGCAGAGAGCAGCCCACCGGCCGCATTTGGAGTTCTCATCAGCGGGGCTGGGAACACGGTTCTCTCCTCCCAGCGCCCTGCCAGCTCTGCCCACCCTGCCTGTCCTGCCCACCCCGCCAGCCCTGCCCACCCCGCCAGCCCTGCCAGCTCTGCACATCCTGCACACCTCACCAGCCCTGCCAGCCCTGCACACGCTGCACACCTCACTGTCCCTGCTCACCCTGCACACACTGCACCGCTCACCAGTCCTGCCAGCTCTGCACACCCTGCACATCCACACCAGCCCTGCACATCCTGCACATCCTGCACACCTCACCAGTCCTGCCAGCTCTGCACACCTTGCACATCCACACCAGCCCTGCACATCCTGCACGCCTCACCAGCCCTGCACATCCTGCACATCTCACCAGCCCTGCCAGCCCTGCACACGCTGCACACCTCACTGTCCCTGCTCACCCTGCACACACTGCACCACTCACCAGTCCTGCCAGCTCTGCACACCCTGCACATCCACACCAGCCCTGCACATCCTGCACACCTCACCAGCCCTGCACATCCTGCACATCTCACCAGCCCTGCCAGCTCTGCACATCCTGCACATCCACACCAGCCCTGCACATCCTGCACACCTCACCAGCCCTGCCAGCTCTGCACATCCTGCATACCCACACCAGCCCTGCACATCCTGCACACCTCACCAGCCCTGCCAGCTCTGCACATCCTGCACACTCTGCACATCCTGCACACCCTGCACACCCTGCACACCCTGCACACCCTGCACATCCACACCAGTCCTGCTAGCCCTGCACATCCAGCACACACTGCACACCCCACCAGCCCTGCACATCCTGCACACCTCACCAGCCCTGCCAGCTCTGCACATCCTGCACACCCTGCACACCCTGCACACCCTGCACACCCTGCACATCCACACCAGTCCTGCTAGCCCTGCACATCCAGCACACACTGCACACCCCACCAGCCCTGCTCACCCTGCACACACTGCACACCTCACCAGCCCTGCCAGCCCTGCTCACCCTGCACACACTGCACACCTCACCAGCCCTGCCAGCCTTGCACACACTGCACATCATGCACACCAGCCCTGCCAGCCCTGCACATCCTGCACACCTCACCAGCCCTGCCAGTCCTGCACACCCTGCACATCCACACCAGTCCTGCTAGCCCTGCACATCCAGCACACACTGCACACCCCACCAGCCCTGCACATCCTGGACACCCTGTACACCTCACCAGCCCTGCCAGCCCTGCACACCCTGCAGGAGCTGGCAAAAGCTGGCAGTGCCAAAGGCAGCGGGTGCAACCCTGACAAGCTGGCTGGGAGCTTCAGTGAGCTTCTGTGGGAACACATTCAGATGGATGTGCTGCCCAGCTCCAAGTTGCTGCTGTGGGACCAGAACTATGTCCAGTTCTTTCCCAGGAGCAAAAGGCTCTGGCAGGGCTTTGGGTTGGGCCCCAGGATTGCAAAAAGTCCTCCCCAAAGGGCTGCCCTCCCATCCACACTGCTCTCAAAACTCCCACCTCCAGGAAGTCACTTATCAAAGCAGCTTCTGTGTCCTCCATGTAGCAAAGGGTATGTGACACCACGGCCAAAATTCAAGCCACATTGAACCTTGCTGACCTGTGCTGGCCAGGGGACATTTGGCTGGTTTCAGCTTTGCCTTGCCTGCTGGGTAGTGGTTTAATTAGAGAGGTGTGAATAATGAATTATCTGTGACTCCAAGCCATCCATGGAAAATTCAAATCAACCTGCTTTTAGTTTACAAGACATCAGCAAACTATCTGCCAAGAGAAAGCAGGGGGAGAAAGAAAAGCCAGACTGCATCTTGGTGGGGGCCGAAGTGTGGCTGGAAGCTGAAGAGCAGGAGGTGATACTGTGTGGTGCAGCCCCAAGCCCAGTTCACACTGGCTGCTGGTGTACAGGGAAGAGGAATGTTCATGCCCTCAGCATGCGAGCCAGGAGGGATGGAGCTGCTGGATATTCCCCACACCCCCCTCACTTCCCACCAGTGGGTAAGTAGGGGTGACGAGTGCAGCCATGGCCCACAGCTGGCAGGCACAAGAGGTCCTTCTGCATGAGCTCCCTCTCCCTGGGTTCCCTTCCAGCTCCCATAGGAGCAGATGAAGCACTGGTCCCAGCACAGGGATAATGCCAGTTCTTGTACCCATGGAGGTCCCTGTGGGGAAGGGCGCACCTGGCACCTGGTAAGTCAGGGAGCAAGGGCAGGGATAAGCTCTGTCCGCAGCCGCATGGCATGAGTGGAGTGGATCGAAACACCTCTTGAAAACAGGGCTGCTGGGATTTGTAGCAACAGCTTTGGTAAACATTTGCCTCACCCTGGCACATGGGGACTTAATTCCTGAGAAGGCCCTGGCCTTGGGCCTGGAGGAGCCCTTTCTGCTGTGTTTGGTTTTGTCCCTCCTCAGGCATGCTAAGCTCTGGCACTGAGTTTGCTGGCACTGCTATTGTTCCTTGTGCTATCAAGAGAGGATGACAGGGACAGGAGCCAGAGGGCTGTCTGGGCTGGGGACATCCAGGAGCTTGAACTTGGTGCAGCTGGTGCTGGGATGTTCTGGGCAAGATTTCCCCAAACTTATCCTTCCCTCCAGGTCTAACCCTGACCTGGCTGTGAAGGTGGCAGCTCCCCTCCCACTGTTCCCAACCCACCCCACACGATGCTTGTCCTGTTGTGTGTGCCTGGGCAGTGATGCTGGGGAAGCCACAGCTGGCAGTGCAGGAAGGACTTTTGATGGAAACGTGTGCAACATTTTTCAGCCTGAATTTCAGATGCTTTAATCAGCTGCTGATAGTGAAGAGGAGTCCACACTGATGCCAGGGACAAAGGCTTTGAAAGGGGCAGAAAATAGACCTGTCACCTCTTTTGTCCGGGGCCAGCTCTGCTCATTGATCTCTCTATCAGATGAGTAAACCGATACATATTAACCCGGAGGCAAAGCAAACATATTCTGAGTTTTCAAGAAGTTCAGATAAGTCCTTTTCTCCCTCTGGGAAGCTGGATCTGAAGCCTTGGGGTGGGGGGCAGCCAAGTGGTCCCAAACCAGTTCCTAGCATGGGCATACCTGGGGCATGTGGCTGTGTTGCCTCAGTTTCCCCTGACCTGGGGAGGGGCAGGGACACTGCCATGAGCACCTCCCGTGGAGGTCCAGCCCCCACCCTGGAGCCTACCAGCTGCCATCACTCTTCTGCCCCAGGGAACGTGTGCCATGGGAGCATGCCAGGCCTCCTGTCATCAGTCCCCTCTGCTTGTTGAGATTATTAAATTACCCCCAGTTTGTAAAGGGAAGGGCCACTGGCTGATAACCCTGTGTGGAGGGACGAGTGATAACAGCAGGTAGGGCGGCAGACAAACCTCCCTGCCCACCCCAGCAGCAGTGCAGGGCTCCTGTGCAACACCCACACCTCTCACCTGTGCCTGACAACTGCAGTTACTTCAGGGGCTCAGCAACCCCCTACTAGACTGTAGCCTCCTCTGAAATTATGGCTAAAACCTGCTACACAAATAGAATGTGGAAGTACACTGGGCTCCAAGGGAGTTAAATACTTGTGGCTGATTCAGTTCCTGGCCACAGACAACAAGGGCTGTGAACACAGCAGTGGGACTGACATGGGGTTCTCCTTCCTTGGTACTCAGTGAGCATCACTTGGCTTTGGAGGGCATTTCTGGGGTGCTGGGAATCACCTGCCTGGGCAGTCAGAAGTGAAACATTTCTCCAGGGTATGAGTATTTTTGTGCTTTTCCCCTGGGAGACAGTCAAAATGACTCAGTGCTTGTGGGGAGGTTTGGTACAATGATGTCTGTGCCTGTTTTCTTCACAAGATCCAAAGTTTCATTTCCACACATGATTGTCCTGGTTAATTTTGCTTCAAGTTTTACATTAAGAACTGTGCTAGATACTAATTCATCCAAATGGCTGTTAAATGGTGTATGATGTGTGCACTGTCACTGCAATATATTATTTGGGTGGTACAAAAATCAAGTTTCTATAAATTGCCATCTAGGAATGAGGAGGGTGGATCTCTGTGGTGCCACATGGAGACCTCGTTGCCTCCACCCTCCCCTCCAATGTTCCAATCGCTGGACAGTCTTGGCCTGCTGCCCCCACCCTGGGGCTGAAGGCAAATGAAAACTGACTGTGGTGCTTCATGAAGGACAGAGAGGGGGAGAAAGGAAGTGACTTGTCCCTGTTACCACCAAGCTGTGTGACACTAGGGAAAGACGGGAAGCCATCCACCTCCAGCCCACTGAGCAGCCAGTTGTGCTCATCCTGTCCAGCTGCACCTGACCCAGAACCATGTTTCTGCCAAACAAATAAAGCTGAGACACCCACAAGCTAAATAAATCCACACCACTCTGCCATGGAAGGGTGGGAAGCTTTCAGACAAGGGCAGCTGGTGAGTGGGACCACTGGTGATACCAGATTTGTGTTGCACCTTGCAAAGACTGGGCAGGAAGTGGAGGAAACTGCAGTGGCTGACAGCTGTGCCTGGGAGCAGGTAGAGGAATCTGAGGCAGC
This sequence comes from Picus viridis, assembly GCA_033816785.1. NCBI lineage: Eukaryota > Metazoa > Chordata > Aves > Piciformes > Picidae > Picus > Picus viridis. Next base: position 7,874,917 of record CM066599.1, on the reverse strand, counting down.
CCCAGCACCACGACCTTTCCTCCCTCTGGGAAACTGCTGCCTCAGCAGGAAAACTTGGGTCTTTCCAGCCAATGGGCTCTAGCTCCCCAAGATTGTTGCCAGCTGTGGGAGCCTGGAAGGTCCAGGGAAGAGGTTCGGAGAAGCCCTGACCAAGGGGATCCTCTGCATGGGCTTTGCAGAAGAGGGCTGACTGCTGCACAGTGGCTCACCCGCAGTGGCTGCAGCAACTGCACCACAAGTCATTGATTACTCACATGGTTAAAAGAAAAGGGATCTGGGGTGACCCTCAGTGCTGAGCAACCCACCTTGTGGGTCAAGCTAGCTCTCACATCCCACATCAGGGTTTTCTGGCTTCTGGGTCTCAGTAACCAACATTTAGCCTTCTTTAAACAGTAAGGGAGTTATCTGAAACTGGGGCAAAGGATGGGAAAAAGTGACATTGAATCCTGGTTTCTGTTCTCCATCAGCACTGTGATGTGTTTCTGGATAGAAGCAGTGTTCAGCTCAGAGTACGGAGCTGCTGGTCCCACTGTACACACCTGGGCAGCCCAAAGAGGTCCTCTGCATCCCCCTGCCCACTCCTGAGTGAGAAGTGGACATAAAATACAGGTTTGCCAAAGGACAAAGAGACTGGCTTGGCTGACAGAGCCCAGCATGGGCAGGGGGAGATCCTGGGTTCAAACACTGTGGAGAAATGCTCAGCCCCAGCTGGGGAGGACAGTGTAGTGTGGGATGGGAACCATACTGTAAATCTGTGTGCTCCCCTCTAACTACAGAACACAAGGCTTGAGGAACAGTCTGTGTTTGCTTGAAACTCAGTCCAGGTGAGTCCATAATGGGATCCAGGCTTCCACTGAGTGTGGCTAGAGGTTGCCAGGAGTTCAAGGGGTTCAGGTTTGGGATGAAACCTGCATGTCTGGAGGCAGCTCACAGCAACTGAGCATGGGGACTCTGCTACTGCTGCCTTTGCTTGCCTTCAGCTAAAGATAAACTCGGAAAAGGTTTTTGGTCAGCATGGAAGTGCTGCCGTGGGTGACAACAGGATAGGGAAGCAGTTTGATGACAGCAGGATCAGTTCCCTAGGTGAAATACCAGGAGGAGCACCAGCGTTCCACACAGTGGAAGACACTCCTGCGTAGGAAACAGGAGCCCGTTCCGGTGAGGAAATGGTGCGAATGCTATTTTTTTGCAGTTTTGTTTTCGTTCACTGCAGTGTGAGTCAAACCCTTCCTGCCAGCATTTCGCCCGGCGCGGTGCCTCCGGCTGGCACGGCCGCTCTGCGAGCACCCCTTCACTACCGCCCCTTTCCTCGGCGGGTGGAAGCTGCGCGCCGGGGCGGGCGCAGGAAAGCAGAACAATGCGGCCGGCGGCCCCGGCGCAGGTGCTGGCTGGCCCGGCCTGCCGCTGGCGATTGTGCCGCCCGCACAGATGTGTCCGTGAGCTGCGTCTCCTCGGGGGCTTTCCAGGGAGGCCCTGATGAGCTGTGTGCATGAATCACGGGCTGGCTGGAAGAGAGGAGAAACGCAGCGATGACGGGAGGAGACTGGGAGGTCGGGGGGCTGCAGCAGCCTGTGCTGGGAGTGGCTGCCTGCGGGACAATTAGGGCCAATTTTCACAGAATCGTTCTGGCTGGAAGAGACCTTTCAGATTACCAAGTCCAACTGTTAACCCAGCACAGCCAGTTCACCACCAAACCATGTTCCTCAGCACTACATCGACATGGTTTTTCAATCCTTCCAGGGACGGTGACTCCACCACTTCCCTGGGCAGCCTGTTCCAGGGCTTGACAACCCATTCTGGGAAGAAGGGGTGGGACTAGGAGGATGCCCCAGGGCCAAGCTCTTCACGCCTTGGCTGCTGCGGTAGCTGGTGCGCTGAGTCGGAGCCACCCAGCCCATATCCTGTCTCCTGCAGCCAGCCCAGAGGGAGGTGAGGGGCGATGGTAAGAATAGCATGGCCGTCCTTCCCGGCCGTGCTTCCCGGCTCCAGGCCCCGCCAGCGAGCCTGGGCCAGGGATTTCCGGAGCAGGGCGGTGGCTCCGTGGCCAACGGTGGACGCGGCGCCATGGCTCTGCCTGGCCACACACCGGCTGGCTCCTGGCACCCGTGGCATACCATGCAGCTCAGTGCCAGCGAATTGCTTCTCCTTCTGCCCCACCCAAAAGCAAGAGCCCAGAGTGACCGGCCACAGGCGACTCAGGTGACAATATCAGCAGTTCATGGAGTAGCCAGGGAGTGTGATGGGGAAGAGGATCCAGCCTGAAGCTGTTGTGGGAACATTCCAGCTCTGAGCCATTTCAGCTCTGAGAAGGGCCCCTTAGAGGTGAAGAAGTGAAGGGCATTTAAAACCAGGCTGGTGACAGCCATCAGAAACATCGTGGTTTTCTAGTTGGATGGCTTTCCCTCCTAGATGCTCCAGCATGGAGCAAACCAAAGAAAAGCTGTAAATGGCTTTTAATTCTCCAGATGAGAGATGCAGACCCCCTGTGCCCCATCCCACACCCTGCCCTTCCCCCCTGGGCACCACACCAGATATTGTATCCACAGCCAGCTGCAGATGAAAACCCATCAGAGAGAAACAGTTGCTGCAAACCACACAGCCCTACAGACCAAAGGTCTTTGTGTGAGGAGAAGCTGGTTCCCTGCTGCTTCCTCTGCCCTGCTGCCTGTGACCTACTGCGTCCTCCGAGCCTAGAGCCGGCCCAGGCAGGAAACAGGTGGGATAAATATTTGTGCAAACCGGAGTGAAATTTCCCTTGAAGGCCATGCAATGTGTTTCCCTCGCGGTGGTTATGAATGGGAAGGTAACGGCCGGCACAGCGGCAGGTGCTGCCAGGGTGGTGTGGGACCGCTGCTGCTGCCTTCCCGGGGAAAGTGAGCGCGTTACATCATCAAGAAGGCAGGCTTGGAAAGATGCTGGGGGCTGCAGGAAAAGTATTTAATTGCTGTGGCTCAAACCCAAGCCCCAAGGGAGCCCTGCAGGGTAGGGGACAGCACACCCCACCTCAGGAGAGCTGAGCGCTATGGGACCAGCACATTGGACCCTGTTACCGCTAAGAGCAAAAGCTGTTATAATGATAGCATGAGCGGCCACGTGGGTCAGGCATCCTCTGCAACCAACCTGTTTTGCTGGAAAAGGGTCACTGGAGGGGTGGGGGCAGATCCTTGTAGAATGGCAGGCAGGATTTGACTCTCTGAGCCCACCAGCACCAGTATGAAGAACAATTGAAAAATGCACTGCAGCAACACTGCTCCTTTTCCACAGGAACACTACAGGGGAGCCTGCAGCTCTGGCACCTGTTTCCAGAAGTGTGTGGGTAGATTTGGAGGGCTATCCTCAACCAGAATTAAAATTGAACAAGCCTGAGGTCTCAAACAGATCCATTTGGTGTATTTCAGAGCCAGGCGATGGGAAAGGAGTGGGAATTTTCTTTCTAAACAAGTGGGCGAGGGGAGCCTGCAGAGCACAGGATACAGGCATCTCTGAGCTAACACACTCATTACAACCTCGACATCTGCTCTCTGACCTCTTGAGCTCTGATTGCTGACAAACCTGCTGTGGCTGCCTTCCCCCCTCTTGGATTTCCTCCTACTCCTGCCTGTAGATACCACGAGGTCCCCAGCTGAGGGGCAGGTGGGTTCTGTGGGTGCTCAATTCTCCCCCACCCCCTGCAGTGCTCCGGTAGCAGAGCCCTGTGATTTGGGGGCTAGAGGGTGGAGATGGACTCTGCAAACCAACAAAGGTTTCACAACAGTTTGCTTAAGGGCTTGTGACTTGCATGATCATGCTCAGGTGCTCCAGGCAGGAAGGGTCGGGAGCCACCACCACCCCTCTCAGCACCAGCTACTCACACACACTGGACCTGCTGGAACCAACCACAACAAAAAGCTGCTCGGCATTCATGGGCAGCTGCCTGCATCACCTGGGAGCGTGAGATCCACCTGGCATAAATCAGCATGGCTAGTGCAACCCTTTCCCCTCCTCGAGCTATCCCCCTTTTTTCCTCCCTCTCCTTCCCCCCTTCCCCCCAAAGCTCTTTGTCTTGGGCTCTGCAGAGGAAGCAGACCTTCTGAAAATAAACTCTTGCTGCTTTGATCTGGTTTATGGGCACGTACTGTTTATAGCTCCGTGCGTACGACTTGACACCTTCCCACCTGTGGCCCCAGCAACTGCTTCTTATCACAGCCACTTTGGATATTAACAGGATGGCGGGGAGAGTGATCTGGAGGTCCCCAAGGCCCCCAGCCCTCCCCACACCCCACTACCCTCTGCAGTCACTCCTCCTCCCAGGGCAGGAGAGAGACAGGCTGGTGTCCCTCTGCATGTGCTAATTGCATCAGCCCATGTTTATTGGGATGTTTATCTAGACTGGCAATGATGGGAGGGTCCTCAGAGGCCAGATCCATCCCTTCCCCACAGGAATTAGCTCATTTTGACCTGTTCTTTCAGCATAGCCAGGGACAGCATCAGGTTCCTGTGCTTTCCTTCTGACCTGGCAGAGATACACATTTGGGAAGAGGGAGGTAGGGCAGGAAAGCCCCAAATTTCAATCATAGAATCACAGAACACTGAGTTTGAAGGAACCTCAAGGGTCATCTGGTCTAACCTGTCTTGGCAAAAGCATGGCCTAGACAAAATGGCCCAGTACCCTCTCCAGCTGAATCCTAGAAGTGTCCAATGTTGGGGAATCCACCACTTCCCTGAGGAGATTATTCCAATGGCTGCAGCAGCCACCTTCCTGATGGGACTGTCACCACATGAGGGGATGCTGGTTGGGAACAGACTCTGCACCACGGTACAGAGGACTTTGCTTCATCCCACTGTAAAGCTGAAATTTTGGAAAGGAGCTTTGCCATGCAGCACTGGTCCTGCTATTGTGCTGTGGCACAGTAGTGACACGGGGAATGGATGGGTAAACCCCATCCCTGAGTGCTGTACAGCACATCTCCTTGCTGCTGAGATGCTGCCAAGCAGCTCTGCTTCTCCAGGGCCAGGGCACAAACTTTTCCAGTGCTGGAGGGAGGGCAGGTATCACTGCTTTGTCTGGAGCCATCACGGAGATTTCTGCTGTACTCCAGCATCCTGGAAAGGGCCCAACATGTTGCAATAAAATGAGTCTGTTAATAAACAACATCAAGTCTGGGCTGTGCTTACAATCATCTTTTATCCAGGCTTGCCTTCCAAACACCTGCCATCGGGGCATCTCTGAGTCAGCAATGCATACCCAACAGCAGATCCAGGCAGGTCCCCTGTAAGGCCCGGCCCCACACTGCTAGGATGGGCTGGGCTGGCTCACCTGTACCAGCTGGGACCAGGAGCTTGCAGCAGCCGTGCCTGAACATCCTGCTGCCCCATGGGACCCCAATATCCCCTTCCTCCCACCCCCAACTCCTCCACTGCCCTCGGGCAGCTGCTGCCCCAGTGCTGCATTTGGTTGCTAATCCCACATGAGTCTGATGTCCTCCCATCATTGTACCCCATGAGCCCCTGGCTGCATCCCCACTGCACAGCCCAGCACCTCCAGAGTAGAAAAGGCAACAGCAAACATCCACTATGGTACCCAGATTGGAAGTACAGCTGAGGTTTTGGAAACCTCCCCTCCAAAAGGCAAGGGGGTGTGGGGTGTGGAGGTGAAAAAAGAAATTTCAAGGCTCATTCCCAACAGAAAGTCTTGAATTAGATCAGCTTTGGTCACTTCTTCCATTCTTCATCAGACACTTCTGAAGTATTTTATTTTCACTTTGAACGCACAGAATGTTTTGAAGTGCATTTAATTAGCTTCTATTTCGTGGCAGGGGAGGGGGGAGAGAAATAAGTTTGGATTGGAAAAAAAATAGCGTTTTGAAAGAGCTGTAACAGTTGGGACATATTTTCAGGTGGAGAAATTAATAAAATAAAATTTAAAACCCACCTTTTTCCACCATATTGATGTCAAGTTTCCAGTTAAGAGCATTTCTTTACAACACTCCGAGCTGGCTCCAGCAGCAGCACTCACTTCATGCCTCTTGCTCCACAGAAGGAGATGGTTGGTAACACTTGAAACTCCCATTTAAAGCCAATACAGAGGCATAGCCAGGGAGGCTCCTGCCACGAGGCATTTCTGAGGTCAAGCACCAGAGAGAAGTGGGGACCAAGCACAGCCTCGCCACTCACTGTCAGAGGTGGATGATGCCTATCAGCCTCGGGGGCCGGGACCCCCAGGACATGCTGTGCTATGGGGAAGGAGCTCGAAGGCACCCGGGGCTGTCGTGCCTCGGGGGAGCAGGGAGTCCTGCCCACGGGGCAGGGGCTCTGCTGGAGCACCTGCTCCAAGGTCTCAGGACAGGGTTACCTAATCTCGGGGCAGGCTCGTGCAAGTGGCGTCTTGCACAAGTGGCTGTTATCGGCATATTTGGGGCCTTAGTGGTGGCGCGGAGCGAGGGACGGGGCTGGGGATTGCTCTTGGCTGCCGAGCACGGCGGGCTGCAGCCAGGCGCCGAGGCTGGGGAGCAGCCTGTGCTGTGGCGCTGCAAGCCAAAGCTCCAGCTTATGGGGATGCATGGAAAACAGCCCAGAAATCCCAAGGCTTGGCCCGGTGACGGGAATGACTTGCCTTTGGCATTCTCCTCCTAGCACATCGTTGTGTTCCAAACAGCCTGCCAAGAGCAGGGGATCCCATCACCCTGCAAAACGTGATCTCCTCAGTGTGGCAGGACCAGCACCTGGTCCTGCTGCTGCAAGGAATCGTGTGGGAGTCACTGTTTGAAACACCATGGGGAAGGTCTGGTCCTGCTATGCAAGTATCAGATGGGCTCTACCAGGCATTTCTCACCCTTTGCTTTCCAGCTGCCATGGGTGAGGCTCTGTGGCTGGCTGGGCTGAATGAGGGTCCCCGCCACTTCCTTGCTGAGTGTGTTAAGCACATCCCTGTCCAACCCAAACCCTCCCCTTACAGGAAGGCTGGCTGTTCTTTTGGGCAGACACTTGCCAAGGCAGCATCACATAGAAATGGTTCAGTTGGACTTTGTGTATTAAATATCTTGGGGGAACCCTCAAGGAGCAGCTGCTCTGGTGCCATGGGGACCGGCAAAGCCGTGTGCCTCTGAAGGATGAGTTCTGGCCTAGCCAAAGGGCCGGAAGCACAGGCTGGAGTGCTTCCCTGAGTTCTGCTTTATCAGGGTATGTTGTGATTGTGTGCTGCGGTTGCAGGGTAACACTGCAGGAAGACCCTCACACACAGCCTTACCCGTGAGAAGGTCCAGCTCCACCTGCAGTCTCATCTGACCCTCCTGGGAGAAGTTCAAGATCAGATCTATTCACAGGAAAGACAGACACCAAAATGAGAGCAAACAGGGTTTATTTTGAAGGCAGGAGAAGCTGCACTCAGTGTTGCATCAGGAAGCACCACACCTGCCCCAGGCACAGAGCCAGGCCTGCTTCCCAAATGGAATCACCATGCTGGGAAAGTGGATGTGAAATAAGACAGGGGATTAGTTTCTGAGTATCACCTATGAACTCCAAATGACTACAACAACAGAGGAAAGTGAGACAGCTCTTGTTTGGAAGCTCCTGAGGGCACACCATCACAGGTAAGGGAGGAGTACTGATATCCAGGGGGTTTAGAGCAGCTCCCAGGCTTTGGAGCACATGAAGCAGGACTGAGCAGTGTGCCCACCTCCCTTGGGATGTACAGCAAGTCAGCTGTGTATCCTATAAGTCATGGTTTGGTGCAGAGGCTTCTCTCCCTTCTCCTCCCCAGCCCCATATTTGGGTGGCAAGAACCAGAAGAGCATTTTGGTAGCCACATGCCTAGCCATGTGCATGGGGGAAGCAGAACTCAGTGGTGTCCCCAGAGCCTCTGTTGCTCCCATGCTGCCAGTGCTGGGGTCTGCATGGCCAGGGGCAGCAGTGCCCAGTCATGAGCTAGCTGCATGCTATCAATCACCATGCCTCCCACCCTGAGAGCTTCTTGAAAGAAACTCCTATTTTTCAACACCTACTTAAGGCTCTTCAGGCCACGTCGCTGCCGCAGACGTGAGCTCATGCTGCTGCTCCAGGCATGTGCAGCCCTGCTCTAAGGCTTACGCCTGCAGCAAAACATCCCCCAGCTCCCCACTGCACAAGCGGGTGCCAGGTGAGCACCAGCTGAAGAGGGTCACAGGTGAACCCCCCTGAAATCCCTGTGTGGATCCCAAGGCACCACGGTCTGAAATAGGAAAGTCTTAAAAGGACCTGGCTCCTCCTTTGTGCTCCCTTGAGTATATCTTCATAGCTCACTTGAAGATCCAGGTATTAGTGAGTGTCCCCTAAGCAGGAGGGCACAGGAGAGAACCCTGTGTTTGCTGCTTCTGAGATGGGGACAGCCCTAGGGCCTGCAATACCACTGAGCTTGTGACTCACCAGCACAGACTTTAGGAGGGGGTTTCCCGCGGTGGCTCCTCAGAGGCGTCCTGCTGCTCTGGACAGCCTATGCAGCAGAGAGGGAGGATGGTCCTTGGGACAGTGCTTCTACCTGCCCTCGTCTACCCTTGGGGCAGCCAAGATCTTCCCTCCTCAGGTGATGTCTGACAAGGGCACAGCCAGTGAGAAGCTAAAAGGCAGATGACTTTCAGCTGTTCCCATGCTAAAGTGTGAACAATCAAGCCTTGTTGCTCCTGGTAAAGAGCCTCTGTGCTTAAACATCACTCCCCTGGAAGCGTTGGCTGTGTGGGACCCCAGGGACTCAAGAGAGCTCCTCTGGGCATGAAGAAATTGGGTGGGTGGCACCCAAGGGGAGGCTTGTCCTGGTCTCTCAGCCCAGTGTGTAGGCTGGTCTTGGGTGTAAGGCAGAAGTCCAGCCCTCTTCTGTTTGTGGTGCCCTCCACAACTGGGCAGTCCCTTCCCCCAGCACTCTGGGCCGGATGAGCACAGCCAGGAGGAATGGAGAGCTCTCTTGGTTTCTTTCATACCAGCCCATGGCTACCACAAATGTTTTCTTCTGGCTAACCACAGCCCTGGCCAAGTGTGAAGGTCCCAGGCCCCGGGGAAGGAAAGCTTTTGGTGATTTCCTCCTGCTTCATGCAAGCTGAGCTCCTGTGATCACCACATGAAAGGGCTGGGAGGGCATAGGAAAGGTCTCAAGAAGAAAAAAAAACTTTGTACCCTGGAAATGGGTTGTGTTGTCAATCCAGAGCAAAACTTCCCAGCCAGAGATGCCAGGTTGTCCTAAATCACCCAGGCAAAGATTGCCTGCATGCAGGGCTGCTGAGAAGTCTTGGTGCATTGGGTTTCCAAGACATTTGTGGTGTGTGAAACAGAAGAGACCTCTGATATTGAACACACTTGTGGGCTGAGGTCCTTCATAATGCTGCATCCTAAGGAGTCACCACATGCCCCAGTGGAACGGCGAAATGGGGGAGGCTGCTCAGCATCATGAGACAGATCAAGGCTAGGTAGGAATAAAGGGGTTAAAAATCCAGGGGAAAGCTGCAAATGGATTTCACAGATGGCCCTCTAGCCAGGACTGCAAACCTTCACAGGCTGCACTTTCTGGTTGTACAGGTCCCTGGATGCCAGCTCTACCCTGTACATGCTGGGGGGGGGGGGGTGGCAGGCTCTTGGGGACCCCATCCCCTCTGGCATTCTCAGGAGGCAGCACAGAGCAGAGGCTGGGACGTGGCTGCATGGCCTTGGTTTCAGCAAGAGGCATGGAAAAAAAAAGAAAGATGAGGTCACTGCAAAGCGGTCGTGTAGGATGTGATACAGGAGTGGGGCGTACGGAGGAACAAGGAGCTATTGTAACCTTGTGAAGGAGGGGAAAAAACAGCTGTGGGGATGGCAGGTCACCTCCTGCTCATGCCAGACACGTGGGGGGTTAACTTGTCTGAGGTGACATAAAATAAGTCCAGAAGGGGAGTTGGGTAGAAGGAGATAGCAGAGGCTGGTGGAGTGCTGTGGCGGAGGCATGGGCATGGCTTTGTTCTCTTCTGTACCAGCCCTGCTGGGAGAATGTAAACCAGATAGTGGTACAGATACAGATACAGCCAGCTCAGGGACAGTGAAACAGCTGGAAAACACCTGGAGAAGCACAGGGAATGTCCCATGTACACATCTGCTCCTTTCAACTCTGTCTTCCAGATCCTCAGGGCATTTGCTGGGTTCTGGTCATGGCACAGGGCTGCTCAGAGCCTATGGTGCATCTCTGCACAGTGGTGGGGGCTGGAGCAAGCTCTTGGGGACAAAGCCAAGAACCTTTCCCTCATCCTGCCGCTCTCTGAAGCTCCCATTTTTTTAGCTGCAGCACACTGCCCAGTTGGCAGAGTGGCTCTGTGCTGTGGGATTGGAAGTTCCCGCCCTATGGCATGAAGGAACCCGATGGGAACAGTATCCCAGGATGCATGGGAGGTGCCCGTTGCTGCAGCTGGGGCTACATGCTGACCCTGAGAGCCTCCAGCCCTGGAGCCTCCAGCCTCTAGCTCCAGCCCCTTCCCTCCTTCTGCCCCACCGCTGCTACAGTCCCCCAACCCTCCCATCGCCATCACCCCGGCCCTGGCCAGCCCCGCGGTGGCATGGGGCAGCCGTGGCGTCGGAGCTGCAGACTTTCTGTCTGCACGGGGACTTCCCGTCCCCGCTCGGCGCTGCCGGCACGAAACCAAAGAGCGGCTTGTTCGGCTGCCTGGGCCGCCTCCGCGCTGACTGCCCCTCTCTGTTCCCGCTAGGAATAATATACCCAGGGCTCTGAGCATAAATTGAGCTTCCCAGAGCCAGGCTGGTGGGGAGACTTTAATGGGAAGGAAAATAAACTGTGTACTCGGCGTGCGGGGAGGTGTGGTGCTGGACGAGGGGCGCCGGGAAAAAGCTCCTCTTGGTTTCTTTCTTTTTTTTGACTCCCTCCAAGTTGTTTGCCGAGGGAGCAGGCATATGCATGCTCTCCTGTGCCATTTGTTTGCTTCCCAGGATGCCAAGGAAAAGAGAGGCATTTTAAAGTAGCTGATTGAGAGCTCTAGGGCCTCTGATCTGCCAAAGGGTATCAGTGGCTCAGCACTGAGCCTGGCCCTCAGGGGACGAATTTTCTTCAGAAGCTGCCTCTTTTCTCCCCACATCGCTCCTCTCAGACCTGGGCTGCAGGGCTGTGACAGACTGTCGTGGCATGGACACCAAGGAGGGATGTGGCCGTGCCAGGAGGGTGCCAACCTGTTTCTGATTTCTCAGCACAATGCAGTGATTCGGGGGCTGGGGAAAGTGCCTGAGTCATGCCGTGAACTTCCCCGGCCAGTCACTGCTGGGAAATACACTGGTATCTGCTCAGCCACCCTCAAATTCCTCCTGCTCAGGAATAATCCCCACTGCTTCTCCCTTCCTGCCTGCTCCCGGTGCCGGCTGGGGCTGCTCTCAGGAATATCAGCAGCCTAGGGGTAGAGACGCAGGAGGAGCACGGGGAATATCCAAAGCAGGGGAAGCAGCACAGGATTTAGATGTGGGGGAAGAGTGCCTGTGTTTGGTTGCCTAGCCGTGCAGGGTGGACACCAGCAGCCCTGGGGGCTTTTGAGGTGCTGGGACCTGCACCCTCAATGTACCCCCTGGTGGGGGAGGCTCTATTGACTTAACTCTGAGGCTGCACCTATTTGTGTTTGCAAAGCCTTTGAAGTCCTCGGGATGTACCTGTGACTCAGGAAAATCCACCCCCTCTATGACCAATAATTGTCCTAAGCAAGAGCCAGGAGGCCAGGGGGTGGGGGGTGTTCCCCCACCCACAGGCAGACCTGGGTGGCAGGATGGGCTTCCCCAGGGCAGTAGGGGGGAGGGGGCTGAAAAAACTCCATTGGTTTGGGAAATAGTAGTTCTCTGAAAATGTTCACTATCAGCTTTCACCAAATGTCAGAAATACAAATGGGAAGTGAAATACCACTGCTGGAAAAAAATGCTTGCTTTAAGCTGCAAGGAGTCTTATTAAGAGGAAATAACCACATTTTTCAGTGTGATAGCCTGCTTGTTCTGCCCCCCGGAAGGCAGCCTCCCTCTACCCTGATGTGTTCCCAGGACCATGTCCCACCTGAGTCCCTTTGCTTCTACAAAAGCTAGCTGAGCCGGGGTGGGTGGCTGCAGGGGTCCTGGGAAGTGACCCTGGCACAGCTGTCACTCATGGCGGAGTGAACGGTGCTTTTCTGCCCTGCAAAGCCCAGCCAAGCTGCTCAAGGACATGAGGAGGTCCCCCCACCCCACATCCAGCTTCCTCCAGGAGAGCCATCCTGTGGCGCCGGTGCCTCTGTCTGTGCCGTATCCTGCTGAGTAACCCCGGTCCACATCCATACATGGGGAAGAGCCGGGCGAGAGGCTTTCTCCTCTGTCAGACCTCTCCCTCTCTCAGTAAATAACATTCCTGCTAGTGCTGGTATGTAGAAAGCTTTCCAGCTCTCCGGCTCACGTCAGCGTCGCGGCTCCAATGCCTGCCACCCCACCAGCAGGGTCTGCGCTCCCTCGGGATGGAGGCTGCACCCAGCAGGACCGTGGGGCACAGCAGCAGGTTCCCACTCATCCAGCGCTCCCAGCTCAGCCTTCATGGGTGGCATTTTGTTTGGAGGGAAATGTGACTCTCTCAGATGACTTGTGGTTCCCTGTGCCCCATCAGGGGATGATGCAGGGATGCCTGCGCAGTGAGGAGTTCTCCAGTGACTAATGCACCAGCAAAACCCCTAGTCTGCTGTCAGCTGCCTCAGCCCAGGCTCACAGCTAAACCCTGGCTCCTCCACTCCTGCTGCAGTAGTTCCCAGGGTTATCCACAGGGTGCGAAAGAGACAGAGATGGTGGGCGGAGGTAGGGGCCCAGGTGCCAGTTCAGGGCTACCCTCATGTCCCTGCCTGGGCCCACTTTGGGCAGCCTGTGGGTGAGTCAGGAATGGTTCCACTCTCCTGCCCAGCCTGAGCTCAGGCTCATTTGTATCTGGGTGAAGGGGCATGTTGGGGAAGGTGACAGGGTCTTCCCCGTGGCCCCCTCCACCCCTGACCTCAGCCTGCCACCAGCTGCAATCTGCAGCTGCACTGCTGCCCTGTCCTGGTGTAAAGCATTGGTGTGAGCACCTGCAGTGCTCTGCTGGAGTGCCTCACTGTCACTGCAGGTGGCATTTACATTTTCTGCTCTGTGCTTTGATGGCTGTGGCAGACAACCTTTAACACAGGGCTGGTGCAACACCACCCTGAGCTACCCCACAATGCAATTTGTGCAGAGCTACAGCACTGGGACGGAGTGTGGTGTGATTTTAATTGCTAATTAAGGTAGAAATCTCTACATCTTCACAAAAAGAGGGTTTCAATTTGTCCAAGAATTGCCCAGGACAATTTAAAGGTGCTAATTCAAAGAGTGAGCCATTCTCCAAGGCTGTCATGGGGACCTGACAGGAGACAGCTCATGTTTGGCAGGCAGGGATGCTTGGGGCCACTCACCCTGTGAATCAGACCACCAGTGTGGGAGAAGCTAAAAACTGACCCCAGGCCCTTGGTGGTGCTTAAGATGGTCTTGGCAGGTGGATCTGGGCTATAAAGTCCATGCATGATTCACCCATGAGGATCCTCAAAGTTTTGGGGTTTGTTTGCAGGTGTGCTCCCACCTGCGATGCAAACACAGACAAAAGCAGAGCTTTGAGCTGTATCCAAACACTCAGCACTGAGCACCTGGGCTGGGCTAATCCCCAGGAGCAGGTGCAGGTCTTCCCTCCTTGCCACGGGCAAGTGTGGCCCCAGCCTTCCCCAGCAAGCTTCCTCCTCAAGCTTCTGTGGCTGCAGAGCCAGAGCCCTTGGCAATTTGGGAAAATCCCAGCTGTGGGCAGGATACCATGGGCTGCTCCATCCCACCCCATGGGCTGCTCCAGCCCACCCCAGGGGCTGCTCCAGCCTACCCCATGTGCTCCCACAATGCTGCTTCTCAGTGCTGCTTCCCACAGCGCCTGCCAGCCAGGAGCCAGGAGGGGAATTTTTGCTCTTGTTCCCAAGCAGCCACGTGTTGCCCTGCGAGGGCAGGGTGTGCTGGCCACCTTCCTGCTCCCTGGGCCGCTGGCACGTGCCACCCGGGAAATCACACCCTCTTCCCAAACTGACGCAATGAGATTCCTGGCTCACTTTATGGCCTCACAGGAAACTCTGGGCTGCAAAGGGCTGGGAGATGAGCATGCAGGCAGTTTTATTATGGCACTACTGGCCTTGGAAGAGGAGCCTGCTTGGTTCTTCCTGCTGCAGATCCAGGTGGAGATAGTAAAAGAGGTTGTGGTAGCCCTGAAGAGATTATGTTTGTCATGCACTACTGCGTGCTAAGGTGCAGCCTCTCTGCTGGAAAATGGAGTAGGAGCCAGAGCTCCGGGATTTGGCATGCAGATGGTTCCACCATTCACCCAAGGCCTTCCCAGCTGCTCGGCAGAGGAAATGTATGTTGAGGGATGCTGGGGACAGGCCATTTCCTCCCCTGGATTTTTCCTTCTCTTTCTTTACTCTGTTTGGTATGAAAGAGCCATGTGTGGAGCCGTGGGTCCTGTTATGGGGCTGACAGGGCTGTACTCCCCAGGATGGGGCCACCCTGCCTGTCTCTTTTTCTCTCCCTTTGGCCAGAGATGCTATGATACATCCCCACAGCAGGTCTGATCCCACAGCAGCCTCAGCCCCACACCAGCCCCAGGGTCATGGAGCATCCCTGGCTCTACACTTCGAGTTCTCTTTCCACCTCCTGGAGTTGGAAGAGGGCAAATCCTGGAGCAGTGGTTGGGCTGTGCTCCCTCCTGATGTGCTGGTGCAACGTCAGCAGTGCCTCAGCAGTGGGGATCTGGCCCTCTCCACATGCCTCCCTGCCAGCTTCTCCATGAGTAATGGCACAAACGTGCTTCTCATCCTGTCCCTGGCGCTGGGCTGCTCACCGGGGCATTCGCAGGCTCTGCTCTTGTTTCCCCATCTCTGCTTTGCATCAGAGCAGCTCCCATCTGTCTGTCTGTCTCCTCTTCTCTCCCCAGTGCAGCTTCCAGACAGCGTTAAATGCCCAAAAGGAGAAGCAAGCCGGGCAGGAAGGCTGGAGGCAGATCTGGGGTCAGGCAGCTCCCACTCCCAGCACTACATCCCAAGCACCACACTCCAAGCATCAGTCTAGCTCTGCATCCTCACCAAGGTGACAATAAGGACATTGCTAGTTGCCAAGTACTGAGAGCTAATCCTGCCTCTGAGTGCCAGGAAGTACCTGGGGACTTGTTGAGAGGGTGAAAAGTATCAATGGGCTCTCCAGAACCCATATGGGCCCCTGAAGGAGATCAGAGCAGCCCCCACTCCAGCAGCACTCACCATCACCTCCACTGCCATTGAGGAATAGCCATGCCAGCATCGTGCCCTAGATGTGCTAGAGCAGGGCTGACTGCTCACAGCAGTCCTGGCAGCACTGCCTCAGAGGGCAGCTGGTGGGTAACACTGGCCTGAAATTGGATGGAGGAAAGATAGAGTTGTATGACAAAAAGGGGCTTTTCCCCAAATGATGGCACTGCAGGAGAGAGCCCTGAACGAGCTCCCACATGCTCCCAGCTGCTGCCAGGCATAAGGGGACAGTTGTTACAGCTGTGAGCACAACAGATCAGCACATGGATGGTGGAATCCCAGAAACTTTGCACTGGCAGCCTAATTGCTCATTTGCTCGGGGGGGTGGGGGGGTGGGGGTGTCTCCACAGTAACATATTTGTCTTAAAAGCAGCCCCAGGAGCTGGGCTGTTCTGAGACACACTTGGTCACACTCCAGAAGAGGCAGAGTGCTGGGTTTCCATTGCCTCCAGCAGTGGAATAATTCAGATAGAGCAATGCAGCTGGTGTAGGATGGCTGTGGGTGCTGCTGGGCCCTGCTGTGGTGTTCCCCAGGCAGGGAGGCTTTGCGGTGGGGAAGTGGATTCGTGCTGAGCTAGAAGGGAAATGAAAATAAAAGCATGGTATTTCCAACCATCTCCTAATGTGGCCAAAAATGTAGTGTGATGGCTGTCTCCATCAACACCTACAGAACCTGCTTGGGTCCCCAAGCTTGGCTTGGAGAGGGAGAAAAATGAAGCATTATTGGGAGGGAAGTGTTAAAAGAGCTCAGGGATGAGAGGACATGGTGTAAAATGCCTTTCCTGTTTGTTAGGGACCTTCAAATCTGCACAGCCTCACCTTAGTGGCTGGTGCAACATGAAAAGCCTGCAGTGCTAAATAAAAGCTCAGAGCCTGGGGGGAGTGGAGAGAGGCAAGGAGAGACCCTAGAGCCTGGGTAGCCACATAAGTCAGAGCCATCCCTCTTCCTTAGGCTGACTGGCATATTGTGGGCACTGGCCACTGAAGCAAATATGGAAGATGAGGAACTGCCTCAGACCTGAACCACTCTGTAAGGTGAACTTGACAAGGAGCTGAGCTTTGGACACAAAGTTGCTGCCTGGGAGCCCCATCCCAGCTCCTCTGACCTTGGCCAGGAGGCATTGTGGGGTCTGTGCTAGGGTCACCCTGCCTGGAAGGGATGTGTCACGGCTTCTCCAAGCCCCTCCAGGCAATGGAGCCAGCTTGGTGATGTTTTCACCTGCTTCTGTAGATCTGGGATTGCATGTAGCTGGCAATCAGTGGGGTGGCACCCCAAGGAAGCATTTGTGCATTTACATCTTCAGCTACCCAGGAAAGACCCCTCCCACACACACATCCTTGGGAGCCACACAGGTCCTCTCCCCAAGCCTCTCTTGAAGAGGGTGATGCTCAGCATCCCTGGAGTGCAGCAGCAGGCAGGGTGAGGAATGTGTGGTTAGTGGGAAGTGGCTTCTCCACCTCAGTGGAGGGGAGTGGTCCCCCCAGCTTGGTGGTGCCAGTAGTCCCTGGCATCAGCAACCTTTTAAGGACTGTCAGACTGCATGGCTCAGTCCTCTCTTGTTCTGACATGCTGGCAGAGCAGGGTAGCAGGTGCCTGTGCTGGACTTGGGGTCACTTCCAAAGGTGGTATTTCTCTCCAGCCCCACCTCCTTCAACAAATCAAACCCTTCCTGGAAGGGAGGGCGACACCAGAAGCCTGCAAAAGAAACGGCCAGTGGCACCTGCTGGGGCAGGGACATGGAGCACAAGCCATAAGGATCCTTCTTTCTAACAGACCCTTTGGGATGCTAGAATGGCAGATGATACTTATAAGGCTTAATAAGTATCAATTATTAATAGCAATTCTTTGACCACCTGTGTATAAGTTGGGGTTTTTTGAACTTTAAACTTCAAAGTCCTTTAGGAGAAAATACTTAGGTTCACTAAGGTTCCACTATGGATGGGGAATTTGAGGCAAGGAGGAGACACAGGCCAGTACAGTGTCTGCCTGGCCAGCTGGCAGCACTGGGGTGGTCTGGTCTGCAGGGACAGGGGGCAAGGGCTCTCCAGGTGGCAGGGGAAACCCCAATGCTCTCATCCTGCAGTGGAACCAGCATTGAGTTCAGCTCATAGCCTCTTCTAAGCCCTGGGTCAAGCTGCATTTCAAAACTGCTTTCAAGTGAAGCTGCAGCCTACCTCGTGGAACAAGGACTGGGGGAAACTGTGGCTGGGGCCAGGCTGCAGTCCCTGCAGAAGTCCAGGGATGCCAGCAAGATAATGAGAGGGGATGTTAAATATTACTGCAGTCACAGGGCTATTTATCTGACACGAACAGAGGCAGCCAGGAATCCTCCAGGGTGCACAGCTCAACTTAGACCCCATTAAAGTTCCTTTTATTCCCTGTGTTTTGGCTGACGTTGAAACAGTGCCTGAATTGCTCCTGTGGGAGCCGACTTCCATGCCTGGCGTCAGGTCTGTGGCTTGCTCCGGCCAGCAGCCATGGGGCTGAGCAGTGTCTGCTTCACCCATCTGCCCTGCACCCCCAGGCACCCCCAGCACCCACCCAAAGCTGTGGGGCTGAGCAAGCAGGGATGGAACCAGAGAATTAGAGAATCTTTTAGTGTGGAAAGGACCTTTAAAGCTCATCTAGTCCGACCCACCTGCAGTGAGCAGAGACATCTTCAACTAGAGCAGGTTGCTCAGAGCCCCGTCCAGCCTGACCTGGAATGACTCCAGGGATCCACAGCCTCTCTGGGCCAATGTGTTGCCATTCATTGTAAAAATTGTCTACCTTTCCAGTCTAAATCTCCCCTCTTTTAGTTTAAATCCTTCATCCCTTGTCCTGTCACAACAGGCCCTGCTAAAAAGTCTGTCCCCATCTTCCTTACTGGTTCCTTTAAGTACTGAAATGTGACAAGAAGATCTCCCTGGAGCCTTCTCTTCTCCAGGCTGAACAACCCCGCTCTCTCAGCCTTTCTTCACACTGGAGATGTTCCAGCACTCTGATAGTTTTTGTGGCCTCCTTTGAACCCACTCCAAGAGGTCCATGTCCTTCTTGCATGAGGACTCCAAAGGGGAGCCTCAAAGGGCAAAGCATGCAGGCGATGATCTGACCTTCCCTTTTGATTCCAGCCATCCCAGGACTTGGAGGGCTCCCAGCAATGGCAGTGCCCTGCAGGATGGGGAGGAGAGCCAAAGCCAGGAAGGAGAAGCTGAAGAACCTATTTTAATGGAAACTAGGCTTGGGATGCCTACATGCAGCTGTCTTCCCAGTGCCAGCACTGCTAGGAAAGGATCTTTTTGTGCTCTGAGATTTTTTGGGGATTTTTCTGTCTTGTATTGAAAAACCTCAGTGACAGTGCTGTAGCTGGGCAGGAGCACAGCAGGTTGTGCAGAGTCTCTCACTACAGAGCTTCTATTTCTAATCAAGACTGCTTGTGAACCAGAAACATGTTTAATTTTCTGGGGGACCACACCAAAATGGGGCTATTTGAAAACTATCCAACCTTTTTCTTTGGACCCTGAGCTCCTGCCCCATGCCTCTTCACCAGATGGTCCTGGGTATGGCTGTGGGGCTACAAAATGACCGTGGCCAGGAACAACAGTGACATGGAGCTGCTTTATACAGCCACACTTTACATGGCCAAGCCAGGTGCTCACAGCAGTGCTGAGAGGATGCCTGGCAAGTGCAAGGTGCTACCACACCACCATCACCCACCCCTGCCTGCTGGGTGAGCAGGAGCCAGGAGCATTTTGCTGAGGCTAGGCAGGGCAGGAGGGCAATGAGGTAGGCAGTGGCCGGGGAATTTAGATCCAGAAGTGGAACAGACAACTTCCAAGCCATCGCGTTGGTGCGTGGTGATGAGCCGGGGCTGCTTCAAAAGGAACCAGCTTTAAATGGATCAAGCCTTGAGCCAAAAGCATAAACACTGGGAGGAAGTTTGGCTAAAGTTAAAGCATGTTTTATTTAAAAATCTCCCTCTCCCTGTTGTAAGATGGAAACTGTCCATCTGAAAAGTGAAACTAAGATTGGAAACAGTCTGCAGTCATTAAGTTTATGCTGCCTTTTTTTCCCCTCCTTTCTCTCCTGCTTCTCAAGTGAAATATCAACTGGCTCCACTGTCAGGGACAGGAAACATTAGTAATAAGTTCATAGATTTACATTTTCCCCAGGGAAATAGAGGAATATCAGAGATCAAAAGCTGGAGAAAGGAGTTATTTTTATACAGAGTGATTTGCAACCAGCATTCATTGGGGGGAGTAAATAAATTACAGGCCCTTCACTTCGGGGTTGTTTAAGTTCTTTTTCTTTAATGCTGTCCTTTTAACTACTGTAGAGAGTCTGTCAGGACTTACACAGAGCAGAGATGCTTCCCTGCCTGTAAAAGGGCTGTTTTCCAGGGGGGGAAAAAAAGGGGAAAAAAGCAAACACAACTAAAAAAAAAGTCAGTCACTGCAGTTAGTTGTCATAGGCTAGTGTCAGGTACCGGCCCATGGGCAGGTGAGTGTTGGGGTGACTTGGGGCAGGACGGTGGACAGACCAGCCTGGTATGAAGGACAATGCAGGGACGTGGCTCTGCTAGCCAAAAGGGTGCATTTGGGGCCTGTTAGACCCAGAAAAGTGTACTCAAGAGAGGTGACACTGATGCTGGGTGCAGCAGTAGGCAGAGCACTAGGGCTGTTTGGACCTTGTCTTTGCCTTCACCTCAGGCAGGGCTGGTTCAGGTGGGGCAAGGTAATGGCTGCTACTGCTCCACTCTCCAGGTGGGCAAGGATAGCCCTATATGCTTGCTGTTGCCCAGGTTTGTCCTTGTAACAGCCTGGCAGGTGGCTTGCAGCACTCCTGGCACCTCAGGTGTCTGCTGTCTCCTTAGGTCTCAGGTACCACCACTGCTCCATGCAGGGGCTGCTGAAGCAGTCGCTGTTTCCCTGGGAGCCACACAACGGAGGACTTGACTTCCCAATGGCCAGTTCTCTGTCACCCTCCAGGTCATCCACTGGGGCTGGACCATGCTTGCAGAGTATGGGGTGGCAGGTAGCCAGTCCCAGTCGTGGTGGAGACACTGGAAACTTTGACCAGGCGTTTTGTCTGGTGTCATCAGTTGAAGGTGACGCACTTGCTGGCTGGGCAGGATAATGAATGACGGTTTTAAGTACAACTGGAAAAACAATAAAATACTCTATTAGGGTGACACAGCTGTGAACAATGAACATTAAACAACTTCACTACTCATGGAGCTGCCGCAGCAACACTTAGCCCTGGTGCTTGATGGATTCCTGTTTGGAGTGCGCCTCGCAAAGCCACTCTCCATCCAGCCCAGGCACGGAGCGCTGGGAACCACGCTCTCCTTCTCCTACTTAAAAATACATCCACATAAAATGTGCTTTAAGGATCCCTTAAGGTTCATTAATGTCACAAGCAGGGGAGGAGAAAAGAGTTGGAAGGCCTTGAAGTACATGTCGGAAACACTCCAGAGAAAACTGTAAATGCTGCTGGGATGAACTGCAGGCTCTGGAGGATCAGTCGTGCTGGAAGACTATTTATTTTCCAGTCTATTTTAAACACTGGACTGTTTCAGATAAGAGTAGCCTGTGGTGGCAGACAGGATCGTGGGACTGGTGTGCAGGAACTCATGCCAGATTCATTTCTGGGGAGTATTTCCTCCCTGCCTTGATAAATCTGCCTTGTCTCCTGCACCAGGTTACTTCTTTTGGAGTTCCCTCTCCTTATTATTACTTATTAAAATTGCCTGCAAATAGCACTTGGGCTTCACACAACATCCTGTGCAAACAATTCATCCTTCTTGTTATCTCAAGTCTGACAATTCCCACCAGGGCCAGAGAGGGTGGGTGGAAAAAAAGCCTTGAGAAGAAACAGAAATGGCCATCCCTTATTGTGAGGCTGGAGAAACTGCTCTGGGGAGAGTGGACGGGGTGGGAGATAAGTGGGGACTCCCCCCTTCAGAGACAAAACCATGGTAGGGAAGAAAACAAGAAGGAAGTAAGCTGGCCACATGGATGAGCATCCTCCCTTGCACACTGGTGCTGGGATCCTGGGCTGATGTTCAGAGGGGTCAGTGAGACCTCTGCAACCTGACCTTGCAAACTGCCCCCCTTTGCCCAGATGTTATCTAGAAAATCACTCTCAGGTTACATGACTTGTTCCTGCTGGGCTTTTGACCAGGGCGGCAAACCCACATCTTCCATCTGCACCTCCCAGCACAGCCCAGCAGGGTCACCGGCCCCTGGACTTTGAAACTCTGATGCATCCCTTTCTGCAGGGAAGGGATTCCAGTGCCTTGGGGCCACAGAGAGGGGGAAGGTTTGGGGTGCTGAGTTGCTGGCTGCAGCCAGGCGCTTGTTCCTCTGTTGCAGGATGCAAATGGCAATAGTGCTGGGAATGCTGTGCTGGGGCTGCACTGGGGATGGCTCTCCTCACCTTCCTGACCTCAGGGCTTCATCCCTGCAGCGCAAGCTGTTGGAATGCAGCTCCCTGGCCCTTGCCTCACACAGCTTTTTTGGCCTAATGGAGCTTAGAAGTTCAGCTTGGCCCCTGCAAGCATGGGGCACTGCCATTAGGAGAGCTGGACTTGTGTCTATGACAATTTCCACCTTGAACATCACTCATGTAGGACACAGAAACAAGTACTAAGGCTCCACCCTGCCAGTCCTCCCCAGCCACGGCCAGCAGCAGCCACCAGACTTCATCCAGCCTCTCCATCAGCTCCCAGCCCAAGCCATCCCTGTCCAAACCAGGCTTTGCCTTAGCCCATGCCCCCCATCCCTGGCTTGGGTACCACAGCCCTGCTCAGAAGACGCTCTGCCCTGAGCATGTGGGCTTAATCAGAGAGCATCTGCTTCCCATTGCAGCTGTTCAGGGCAGGTTTTCCCTCCCAGCCTCCTGTGAGGGTGCTAATTTTACATACACAGGCTGCCTTCAGCATGGCCATCAGGAGAGCTGCAGCAGTGCTCTCCTGCAGTGGGGGGTTCGAGGGACAGTTTTCAGAAACCACACTTGTGGTAGCATCCCAAGCCTGGTGTGACACTAGCCCCCAGCACAGCCTGGCCCATCCGCAAGCCAGGGGCTCTGTGAGACAACTCCTCATCGCCTGGTGATGGGCAGCCCCATGCCAGGCAGGCAGCTTAACTGGCAGTTCCCAGCCACAGCTCGCAGAAATGGCAAACGCTGGTGATGCCAAATGACGGATAACTCCTCCAGGCATTTTGGAGAAGCCTCTGGAAAATAGCCTCTTCAAGGGAACTTTCTAAATTGAGATCCCCCAAATTACTTTTGGAAGCGTTAGCTATTATTGTTGTCCTTTCTCTCTAATCCCAGTATTTTCCCCACACTCAGTGATAACAGGAAGCCAAGTGCTTCATGCCCCTCAGGAGGGCTGTGCACCATCAGCCTCCCAAAGCCCCACACTGTGGCAGTTTCCACAGACAAGCATAAGTGATAACAAGCAAGAGGAGGCTTGGCAGAGCCTTGTCAAGGGGCAAATCCAGACAGTACAGCTGGCAGCTGGTGCAGGAGCTCAATGCCCAGCAATGTCATAGACCTGGCCAAGCAGCTGCCCATGGGAGAGGCAGAGAGGCAGGGAGGAGGAGGTGGCTGTGATGGGGTGGGAATAACCCTATCACAGCAGTGTGTCACCCTCTGAGAGCACTTCAGGCTGTGCAAGGTAAACCTCAGAGTGCTTTGATCCGTGCTGGGGCTCCTTGATGTAAAGCAAAGATTGAGTTAAGGTGGTTGCCACCTCTCCCAGCTGGGGAGGAACAACAGGGCTGGCTTCCCCAGTGACACCAAGCAGCGAGTCAGTGATGGCTCCACCAGTGGGAACTGAGGGGAGACCTGAAAGCCATGTGTGTGCACAGGCAGGGGGCTGCACAGGGATCAGAGGTCCCCATGTGATCTGCTTTAGAAGACACTGCATCTCTCCCTGCCCTCCCTCATAGAGCCACCAAACCATGGGGAAGGGCTGGGGCCCAATCCTGCTTTTCATCACAACTCAGCCCAGAACTAGGAGCCTGGCTGGGGGCTCACAGATCTCACAGCGTCTGCACCCCACTTCATAGGGAAAAATAGGTCATGGAAAGCAAAGCAGCCATGGTACAGCTGGTACAGCGCAACCCTCTGGTTTAGCTAGAATGAAACCGTGTTGGCAAGACCCCACACAGCAAATGGAACCCTTGTGAAGAGTCCTTCAGTGACACACTGGAAATCCTCTCTGCAGCGTTGCACCCAATGGCCACTTTAAGTACCCACTGGAGGCAGTTCCACCAAGAGCCAGCTCCACCAAGAGCCAGTTAAATCTGTGCTGAAAACAGAGCCAGCAATTGTGCATCCAAAACTCAGTCTGAACCCTCAGTCAGCTTTGGGAACTGCAGGTCACCCCCAAGAAAGGGTTCATCCCAGCGCAGAGCCCTGTGTGCAGGGTGGGTGAGCCATGCTGTTGGCTCGGGTGGGACCAAGCACTATGAGAGCATCTTCATGTGGTGCCTATGGTCCCCATTCATTTGACTTCTTTGCTGCTGGATTGCTGTCAGAATAGTTTTCTGCAATTACATTACGTTTTCCCAGCGCAGACTGGGAGTGAAACTCGTGCTTTGGGAGATAAACTGCAGGCCCTTTGGCATAAAGGGAAGCTGTTAATTTGCCAGCAGCAGAGACAGAGGGAAAATTAAAATTAAGAGACATAATTGATTCTCATTGCATCTTGGTTTTGAAAGAAAATAAGGCCTGTGAGCTGGAGAGACTCAACTAAAACTGGTTATTAATGGCTCAGTGCTGAGGCCAGGCCAGCAGAGAGGATCCTGCAGCCAACAGCACTGACCCACAGGTACGCAGGGTCAGTGGGTCCTGGGCCTCCCATGGGATTGCCAGCTAGGGTCCCCTGTGAGGATGCTGCTCCTGGTGCCACTTCTTGTGTCTTGGCTTGTCTGCTGGGCGCACCTGTGCTCCACTTCTGGGCTCAGAGAACTCCTTAGAGCTGCAGCTGCAGTATGCTCCCAAAGCATGCATGTGGGGCTCATGGGCCAAGACCAAGGATACAGAGTCAGTGTCAGACCCAGGATGCTATACCTGCATCTGCCTGCCTGTTCCCTGCACTGCTGACCTACCCTTGCTGGATGTCACAAATTGATTTTGCAGGTCCTCTTTATCTGAGGCTCCTGCTGAAGTGGGGAAAGAGCTCTGGGTGCCCAGGAGGCGAAGCTCGGAGCTTGGTGTGTGGGGCTTACCATGGGGACTGCTCTCAGCACACCCCTGCCACACTGGGCCAGCCAGGAGGATGCTCGTGGGGAGGATACTCAGAAGGTGATAAGGGGAAGGCTGGGGGTGCCCCAGGCCTGGCCATGTGCCAGTGGGTCCCTGGCACACATGTGCTGTGGCCCCTCTCTGCTCTTCCGCTTGTTGATGTTATCCTCCAGCCATGAGCTGGAGCTTTCTGCATCTGCCTCATCTGTGCTTGCAGCCTCCCCAAGCTCCCTCCCACCTTCTTTTATTTATGGGACAGCTATTTCCTTTTGGAGAGAAGTAGCCAATATTCTGAAATGGCACAAAGGTTTGAATGAAAACAAAGTGTTGCTTAAGCTGTGGAAGATTTGGGCTTTCCAATGGGTGATGGTGTGTAGCACCTCAGCCTTCTCTTCCTTCTGGGCAGCCAGCAAGGACCACAGCCCTTGTTCCTCAGGTGCATGTGAGCCACTCTTTCAGCTCTGCAATGTTCTGAAGACCATCTGAGGGAAAGAGGTTGCCACCTACTATGGTGTCTTGCATCTGAATATTGGCCTTTAGGTCCTCACCTAAGTCACAAGCAATAGTAACTATTATTTTTTTCCAGCAAATGGAGGCCCCACATTGCTGCCCTCCAGCCCACTGGAAGCAACAGTGGAGGACTGTTGCTGTAAAGTGAGGTTTGAGGGGGAAAATTTGGGTTATATTGATCACAGACAGCAGCTGCTGTAACCAGGGCAGTAAACTTTCCTACCCTAGTACTTCTTTTGATCTAAAATAACTTCTGTGCTTAGGCTGCATCTTTCTGAAGTCTGCACAATGGTTATTTTTTATGAGGGAGAAACAACCCCAAGCCCAGCTCCTCTTGTGGCAGCACGGTATGAAGGGGGCATCTGGCTGACGGATGCCCTGGAGAAGGATGAAATGAGGTGGGAGAGCTGGGGGGTGCAGTATGATGAGGCCCCAAGTACCAGCTGTGTCACATAAGGTTGTAGCTGAGGATGCTCTAGTTGTCATGGTGGAGGGATATGGGGGACCAGGTCCTTGCAGAGCACAGGAGCACAATGTCTTTGAAACCAACAGGGTAGGCAGGTCATGAGGAACACTGCTCAGCTCCACGGCGCTATCCCAGATGGGCACCTCTGCACTGGCTAGGAGCAGATTGCACCTTCAGGTTTGCTCTTTCACCACCTCAGATGGAAGCAGATACCTTTATTCATAGAGGAAGGTCTCCTTTCACTTCCTGCCCCTCTGGGCAAGTCCCCAGTGGGGCGGGGCAGCTCCTGCACCAGCTGCTCGCCCCTGGGTCTCATCACCAGCACTGACACCCTTTCCTGACACACATCGGTTTCCTGCGTGCAGCTCTCACGCCACTTCCTACCCCGCTCCGGTTTCCACCGAGCACTGCCTGTCACAGCGCGGAGGAGGGGGGAAAGTAGAGAAGAATAGAAAAAAAACTATGTAATAAATGAGTACCTTTTCTTCCTGCCCCCACTGTGGATAGAAGCGAGCCATGGGTTGTACAGGCAGCATCTATCCCCACAGCCAGTCTCTCCACAGCATCCCTGGCTCAGCTCACTTATCATGTGCAGCCAGGTGAGGAGGGGTCACATCCCCATCTGTGGTCACCCACGGTTTGACACCAAAATGCTTTTCTGTCCTGTGTAACAGCCTGATTTCTGAGGTTGCTGCCTTCACGACAGGTGCTCTGCAACCCTACATATCCCTGAGTTGCCAGCACTGGGTGCTGCCACCCTCCCTTGGTTTTAGGGTGCTGGGCTGGCCACAGCAGTGGGATCTCTCCTCTCATCACTGGGCCACTCTCCAAACCCACTTTCTGCCTCATCAGGAAAATGGGAAAAGTGACCAATGGCTCCAGCCCTGCCTTTGGAAAGTGGATTAGGGCAGGTGAATAGGAACCGTCTCTCTAATGAAGTGCTATTACCAACAGGCTAATTGAGTAATGACATAATGTAGGCCCTTGAAGGTCTTTCTGAAGGGCCGTAACTCCGTGCCGCGACATGCCACCGCTTCCTCGGCGCGCCCCACTCAGCCTCCAGCACATCGGCAGCACAGGAGCCTCCGTGCACGGCACCGGCCTGCCTGGAGTGGCCACAGACAAAGTGTCGCCAGCGTAACCCTGCGTGGAAAATGCGGAGGTGGAGGGGAACCCGGATTAATTAGCTCGGGAGACGCCAATCTCCTCCCATGTGAAACGCGAGCCTTTTTATTGAGAAAAGCAAAACAGGCCTCGCATTGCTTTCGGGGAGCCCAGTAAAACAGAAGGTGATCCATAAATATGTATGTTATGCTGGATTTAAAATACTTTCTGATGATTTTCTAGGCAGATCTCCAATAAGTCCCAGCACAGCATTGCTGTTGTGAAGCCGACGGTGCAGGCTGGT
This sequence comes from Picus viridis, assembly GCA_033816785.1. NCBI lineage: Eukaryota > Metazoa > Chordata > Aves > Piciformes > Picidae > Picus > Picus viridis. The sequence goes on along the minus strand of CM066599.1, from coordinate 7,848,002 downwards.
AACTCCTGTGCTTCTCATTGTAGGGAGGACACGGGTCACTGCTGAGCGTGTGTCCCTTGTGCCAACACATTTATCCTCAGGTGAAGGAATTAAACACAGAGGCTTTAGGGCTTTCATTTTTAACCCTGGTGCCTGGGGCTCTGGTAAGGGTGTCTCTGCAACGGGGTCCTGGGGCCACTCCAGAATGTTTGCTCAGTGTCACTCATCTGCCTGCTCATGCCTGGGGACAAAGCCTTGCTCCCACCCCACAAAAGCTTGCACCCACTAAGAGGGGCAGTGCCGGTAGCCCCCAAAGCTTTGCTCTTCACTGAAACTGGCTGTGGTCTCACAAACCCCTGTGAGTGCAGATGGGCGCTGTCCATCCTACCAGCAACAACATTTGTGCTGGAGACATAAATAGTTGGAGGGTGACACAGCCCCAGGAAGGTGTTTCTCAACCCTGCAGGGTGAGTGGATCTGCCCTGCATGCTCAAGGTGAGGAATTTGTGCTTGCTTCACCCAGAAGAAAGCTGGCTTCTGCCAGGAGGATTTACAGCCTGATTTTTGAGCCAGCAATGTCCCACTGGTTTTGGCAGGTGGCTGATGCTTTGCTTTGCAGGCACAAAGCAGCCCTGGGATGGGCATCACTCCCTTGCCCCACCAGTGCTGGGGCGGGCAGGCAGTGTGGGACTTGCAGGGAGCATGGCCAGGCAGAGACAAAGCCGTTGGAAAGCTAAGTGCAGTTGATGACAAGACTATAGTGATGCTGCAGCCCAGGCCACCTGCATCCACAGGGAGGAATGTCTGTCTTTATTTGAATCCTCCAGCCTTGCATCCTTTCCCCAGGTCTCCCTGGCTCCCTCTCTCCACATTTGCTGTGCTCTTGGTCTCCATGGGAAGGCTCACACCTCCCCAGCCCCACGCTATCAGTTCATCATCCGATTAAAGATTAATTTGAGATTATTGCTCGTGTCAATAGCCCAGAGCCAGAGAAACAATAGCTACACCTGCAGCTTGTTTGTGAACCCCCGCTCCTTATGGAAGGTGTTAATGGACGGAGGTTTTCACCGGGGCTGCCTGTTGACAGGGGCTTGCTGAGCCCTGCACCGGCACCTGCTGCCCTTCTTGCCCAGCCCAGGATAAATGCATGCATCTTCCAAGGGCTCTCACGGCCCCAGGTATTTCAGTTGGGAAACCCGTGTTGTCTCTGCTGATTGCTCTGTGATCCCTCCTGGCTTCTCTGTGAGGCTTTGGTCATTCCTTTCCCCAAATCAGAAACAGCCATCCAGCAACTGACTTTAACAATGGGCCTTTCCCTGGATCCTGCCCAGTTCCTGTTTGTTTATTCAGCTTTTTCTAGGTAAAGTAAGAGCCAAAAGAAGAATTAGACTGCTACACTTTGCAGGGGCTGAGCTTTGGCTGCCTTTTCCCAGGCCTGCATGCTCAGATGCTGGAAACTCTCCTCTGGAGGCTGTGGGGGATCCAGGACATCATGAGAACATTTCTATCAGACAGTTTTTCAACAACAGAAGAAAGTGGAAATTTTTTTCCTTCCTACTAGCTTGGAAGTGGGGAAAGTGCTTTAGGAGGCAGTGGCAGGGCTGTCCCTTATGGCTGCCAGCTCCCCACCTCAAGGTGAGCTCTGCAGGAAGCCCTCAGCCCAGCTGAATGTGAAACAGGCTTGGCTTGTTCCTTGTGTTAAACACTTTTCAGCTCTTCTTTTTCCCCCTTTCCTCTTCCCAGTTCCTGGATGCCTCACAGGGAGCTTTCCAAGGACTCTGGGTGCAGACTGGCCCTGCAGATGCTCTTCACCCTCACTGCACCAGGACCAAGTGTGTCTTGTGCCTGTCCCTGAGAGAGATGGGGACAAAAAGGGGTAAAAAAGGCAGTTTTAGGAACTGCAGCTCCTGAATCACCAAGCAGTTGAAGCTTAGCCTTTGCAAAAATGGCTGTAATCCACTTGCTTCTCTTCACGTCTCCTCTGGGACTCTCTGGATACCAGCAGAGAGAGATTTCAAATATCATTGTGGAAGCCTTAAAGCCCTTTTTAACTCCATATTTCTGCAAGGGTCTGCCCCAGCTCTCTGCCCAGGGAAGGGTTCCATGATGGGGCGGGTTTCCAAATCAGGTCTTCTTTGCCGGGAAGAAAAGGCACTTTGTGGTTTCCCCAGAGCCTTTGAAAGGGCTCCAGGAACCGAGGGGACGTACGTGCTCACTTAAAGGTCCTGTGGAGGTCCGTGGAAATTAAACGGTGGAGTTCAAACGCTCGACGCCGTGGCCGTGCCACCGCCCGGGGAGCGCGGCAGCCTGGAGCCGGCACAGCCTGCACCCCGGCACCACAGCCCCTGCCAGCGGGGCCCCCGCTACCTGCCGGGAGCTTGATTGAATCCTGGCTTTTACGAGCGCTGACACCGTAATCTGTTACAGATGGTCACACAAGGTGGTCACCAAATGGTTCCTCCTGTTAATCGCTGGCTGCCCCTCCACCGCCCCCACCACCGACACTGCAGCCTGCGCTACCTGGATGAAACAGAGGCTTTACGGTGTGTTTAGTTCCTGTGGCATAAAAACGGAGAGGGAGGAAAACAGCGATAAAAACTGCTGAGGTTTCACCATCAGCCTTCTGGCTTCACCGTGCAGTACTCATTGCCCAGGCAAGTGCAGGGGACTGAGGCTAGGGGCCCATGGCACTGCTGCCAGCTGCCCTTCCTGCCAGGGATGCTGCTGTGGGGGGTTCCTTCTAAAAATGAAATGGAAAAGCAATTACAGCTCATATTCAGGCCCAGCTCTTGGGTGCAGTTCTCCATCACAGAGCCCAAAAGGTGTGTGGGGGCACAGAAAGGACAGAGGTGTCCTTGTCATGGGCCCCAGCCTTCTGCTCACCCTAACAGCCCTCAGGGTAGCACTAAGAAATATTTTTGCAGTAGGAAAGTGAGCAACCAGTCAGAAGAGGAGGGATTTGGGCCACATCCATCACCCTGCAAGCCAGTAGCTGGTCCAGACCCGGGCATAACTTGGGGAGGTCAGAGGCACTGCCCCAAGCTGCAGGACAGCATCCCAGTTTCCTGGGTCCCCAGGGCACAGGGTGCTTGGGCAGGGCAGGGCAGGGAGCAGATGCAGCAGCAGCCCAAGTGCCAGTGAGTTGTGCTTTTGTGATTCAGAACAGGCAGCATTTCTTTTTCCCAGTGTTTTAAGGCTGCATTTGTGTTTGAATGCCAGTGGGATTTGTCAGTGGAGCCTAGGCAGTCCTCCACCCGTTTTATACCTTCTCTGTAAAAGCCTTGCGTCTTAGCCAGGCTCTGGACAAAGCCAGGAACACAAGCGAGAGCAGGACTGATTGCTAAGGAGGAGGTTTCTCACAACTCTCATTGCCTGCCTAACCAATATTAGTCGAAGCCCATTGAGAGGGGATTGGCAGGGCTCCCCAGTGGGTGCCAGGGCAGGGATGAAGCAACAGCCTGAATGATGCAGGAAAAGTCTCCATCCGAACCAGTGACAGCCGTGACATTCATGGATGGTGGGTAAGGCACACTGTGGTTGGATGCACACTAATGGGCCATAAAGCTCAGCAGTAACTGAGGGCTCTTGCATGTCCAAGCCACAAAGCCAACACTGACCCAGGCTGGTGGGGCAGCAAGCGGGGCTGGGCCTGTTTCTGCTCCCTGCTTGCCCAGCTCCTGCAGGTGGTCTGCTCTCAAAATGGTTCTTTTTTTTTTTTTTCTTTTTTTTTTTTTTTTTTTTTTAACTATTTAGCTGCTTTTGCAGTTTCAGGATTTTATGGATGGAAAGCTGAAAGTAATTAGTGCCCCTCCCCCGCTTCCTGTTGGGAAAAGGAAGAAAAAAACACACACAAGAGCAAACCCAAAACTTCCTGCCCTGCTTAATAATCAAGTAATGAGTCCATCTCGGCTGGGAAAGTCAGTTTATACTGGGCGAGCTCTTAATTAAAGAAGGGCTGAGCAGCAGCTCTGCTCCCTTTTACAGCCACACACATCCTTTTCCACCCTACAGTCTCTCAGAGAGGCAAAGGGAGCTGTATGCCAGTGGCTGGAGGGGCAATGAGGGGTGAGGGCTGGGTGGTGCGCACTTTTCCTCCCTGGTTAAAAGCAGCGTCCTGGAGATGGAAGTGGGGAAATTCAGGGGGAGAAGGACAGTCCCTGGGGGAGGCAGGTGGCATGGCCAGCTGCACTGTCCTTGAAACACTCCAAATTTGGAGGTGGCTGGCAAAGTGCAAGGCAGGTGGTTTGGGCCATTGGGACAGTTTCATAGCAGAAATCCTAGAAGCAGGTACCTTGGGTAGCATGGAGCACCTGCCTCTCAGTCCCTTCCTAGCTGTGAGTATGCAGGGGACAGCCCCACCTGCACTTGCTGAAGGGCTCTGTGGTCACAACAGGATGTGTCACCTTTGCTACCACCCACATCGGGTCACTTGCCCTGAGGCTCGGCTCACTGAGGTGCCTGGTGCTTTAGCCATCCCCAGGAAGGCCCAGGAGCCTGCCAAATAGCTGGAGGCAGCCCTACCACCCCCCACACACACACAATCTCAGTCCTCCACACTGCGGCGGTACAGACCAGCTCCCCAGGGGAGAGACACAACCAGACTATGGGTACTCCAGCTGAGGAAGCCAACACCCAACCAGGCAAGCTGAGAGGCATGAAGCCAGGGAGAACCACTGCACCTCTGGCAGGCTAGTCCCCCATTTTCCACCCCCAGGCTTGCATCACCTCCCAGCTGCTCCCTCCCAGGCCCCAGCCCTTTGGCAGGAACTGACTCAGCCTGCCTTTTCCTCCCCTGCTCTGCAGATCCCCTCCTGTGAATGCCACTTGCTGTTCACCTGCAGCCAGAGGCCTGGCATACAGGGTGGGAGCCAGAGAGCCAAGTCCAACACCCCAGCCAGCCCAGTCCCTGCAGCACTCCCCATCCACACCTACAGCCACATATTCACCCTATGCACCCACAAAACCCGACTATAAATTAACCATTTTATTGAATATCAATAAACTGTATATAATTATATAAAAAGTTTCATCAGTACAAAATTGTGGCACAAAAATATAAATACCAGTGTACCTTTGAAATGTAAACATCCTCTTTGTAATGATTCCATGAAAACAATGTCCAAAGAAAGATGCATTCAGGAGGCACCTGTCAATACCCATAAATAGGGCTTTTGGCACACACCTGTCGATGGGCAGCCTTGGGACAGGCCACCATTGTATCGGCTGACAAGTGCCTGCTATTAGTCACAGTTCTCTTGAAAAGCAGTTGTTAAGAGTCATATTAACAGGTGCTTGAGTGCATAGCTGCTCTGTAAACAGGGGTGGTGTTTGAAATGGCTACCCATGCCTTTTATGGACACTGTTAATCTCGCAGGCATTGCAAATTGTCATTGTGCTGGGGAGAAGCAGCTGCTTCACAACTACTGGGATACTGTATTATTGCATAGTTACACCTTCTACAGGCGGCCTATATACACTCGAGGTGGAGGTTAACATTTTGTCCTTCATTTAAAATAAAAAAAATTGGTTCTTAAAAGTTACCAAGTGGTTATGGTAAAAAACAAAACAAAACAAAACCACCACCAACACACAACACAAAAAAACCCCCTCAGCTCCTCCCAAGCTACATGGTTGCAATGTTTGACACGGGTAGTGGGGCCACGGTGAGGGTCCAGCCCTTGCAAGGTGCCCAGGGGCACCTGCTGAGGGTTGCAGCAGCCGGAGGTCAGGCTCAGGGCTGCACTCCTGAGTTTCACCCGTGCTTTACGCCAGAGTTCAGTCCTGCACCCTCAGACACCGGGACTGGAAAGGACCAATCCTTCGTGTTGCACAGGAGGCACCGAGCAGGAGTGTGGAAGTCCTGAGGACCGGAGTAGCTGCATCTAGCCCAGTGCACACTGTGACGGAGAAAACTAACTCCTACAGAAACTAGTTATAATATTGGGATTGGCACGGTGAGAGGTCTGGGAGAGCAGAGTCCTCAGCGAGAGCCAGAGCAGCCTGTCTCCTCATGCTTGTGGAGCAGGGACATACGGGAGAAAGTCCGGGAGCAGGTTTTGCATTGGTACTTCTTTACATCTGAATGGGTCTGCAGGTGGGCTCGGAGATTAGAGCGGTCAGCAAAGGCCCGGTTGCAGTGTGTACAGGAAAAGGGCTTTTCACCTATGGGACAAAGAGAAACGCTCCCAATTAACCAATGCATCAACACACAAGGAATATCAAAGAAGGAGCCATTCATTAGCCAAAGTTTGTGAAGAGCAGAGTGAAAAGCAGAGTAGGCTGTTACTGTTCGGGGACAAGGTATGCGCATCAGGCCTGGGAATTCCTACTCCCAGAAAAGACTCTACTATGAAGAACGGAAAATTGATGCTGGAAACATCGGCAAGCAGCTAGACAGTTGCAAACGAAGAGGCGATACTCGTCTCCTGCCTGGAGCCAGGCGAGCCGTTCGGGAGCAGGAAAGCCAAGCGCTGTGTTAATTATATCATAGCAGGGCAGCGGCGCGGAGGCGCCAGCCCAGGGTGACTGAAGCTATTTCCTCCCGAACCCCGCGCTCCCCCTTCTCCACCCGGCAGCATTCAAAAGCCTGGCCAGGGCGAATTCCTCCCAGAAAGCCTCTTTTAGAGGAAACAAACGCGTATGCTCAATTTGGAAAGCACAATTAAGTCTTCCCGGCTTCCTTCAGACATCATCTTTAGTACGTTAAGAGGGTGTGAAATCAGTGCCAAGTAACAATTACACTGTCCCCGCAGCCCCACAAAGGATGCTCGGGAGATGCATTGTACAGCAGCCACGGTGCTAGGGTGGGCTGCAGCTGCGGCACCCAGACCCACGCCAACAGGTGCCAGGGGTGGCCGGCCCCATGCCCCCAACACCTGCCCACAGCTTCACTGCGGTGCATCTCGGCAGCATGCTTTGAGCTGAGCAGTTAGAGGCCACAGTGGTGGGCAGCAGGGTCTGGGGTGCTGCCCTGGCTGGGCAGCCTGGCTAGGGATCCTTAGCATGGACAGGGCGGGATGCTTCAGGCATAGTGATGCATAGAGAGGGTGCCGTCCAGCAGTCTCATAGTCACGGTTTGTGACGCTGAGCTGAAGCATGTGCCGATGGGTTGGCTCGCAGGCAGGCACAGCACTAGCAGCACAGATTTACGAGCCGAGCCTTGACCCCCGCACTCGGTTCTAGCCGAGAGGATATTTAAAGGACATTTTGGAGAGATGTGCCAAGGGGGTTTGGGAAACCCTTATCTTTCCAGATAACACTCAGCCCGCCGATTTGCTGGGGGATGCAGAGCTGGGAAGCAGGAGGTGATAAGGGAGGGAGAGGGAGAGGGGCGAGAGCCAGCATTACCGGTGTGTGTCCGGATGTGGCCCTGCAGCAGCCAGGGCCGGGAGAAGGCCTTGCCACACATCTTGCAGACGCAGGGCAGTGTGTGGCTCCGGATGTGCATCTTGAGAGCCCCCAGGCTCACGTACTCCTTCTCGCAGTACTTGCAGCTGAAGGATTTCCTGGCCTGGGAGTCGCAGTGCAATTGCTTGTGCTTGGAGAGCCCGGCAAAGGTGGAGTAAGCCTTGGCACACTGGGCGCAGCGGAAGCGCTCGGCGGCAGCGGGGGCCGAGGCTGGGCTAGGGGGCCCAGAGCTCTTGCCTTCATCGTCCTCGCTGGAGAGTGCCGTGAGGTCCAGGGCAGGGGCTGTGCTCCCAGCCGCCTCGCTGCCTGGGCCACCCGGGAAAAGGCTGGAGAGCAGCCCCGCGTCCCATACCAGCGGCGGGTAGTAAGCACCGGGGCCGAGCACCTCAGGCGGGGGGATGACGGGCAGCGGGCAGGTCTCATACAGCAGAGGCGCGGTCAGCACTGCGGGAAGCAGCAGCGCTCAGCGGGGACCCGATGCTCGTCGCAAGAAAGCGAGCAAGGGGGCCCCGATCCACCCCCAGGGCAATGGGACCCAACCCCCGGCCATCCCATGTGAACCTCCCGCACCACCTGAGAGCCAGAGTGGCAGAGGACCTCAGCCCGCTACCCCAGGGGACTGGAGCCCCAGCCCATACCAAAGCAAAGGAGAGCCAACACCATCCCACGAGGACTCGACAGCCTTGTTTGTCCTGATGCGAGGAATGGGACAGAGGGGACCCTGCGATCCTGCTCCCTCCCACAATAGGGAGAAACCTGTGCCTATTGCGTAGGGGAGCGCCCGGCGCTTCTGCTCACCCCGAGATACCAGCAGGCAGCTCCGCATGCCGGGACACAGAGGACCCAAGATGCACAGAATTGAGGGGTGTGGGTGGGGATAAGTTAATCCCAAACAAACAGAAAACCAGCAAAACCAAACCATCCCTATATCCCTGCAAAAAGTCCGTCAGGCACCCACCAACTTCCGAGGGGATGCATAAAGGGGATCCCGAAGACCCACCACCTCCACCACCACCACCACCACCACTCCCAAGTATGGCCCGTCTCGCCCCATCCACGCACCAGCCTGGCTCTCCAACTCGCTGTAGTTTGGCTTCTTACTAGCCGAGAAGTGCTTCTTCACCAGAAAAGACCGCGGCATCTTGCAACCTCGGGGCCGCCGCCCGCTGCGGGCCGCCGCACTGCCGCACCCGTTAATATGGGCCCGGGGCCGAGGGGGCGGTGCGGGGCTGAGGAGGGCGGTGCAGGGCGGGCCCCGGGCCCCGGAGCCAATGAGCCGGGCAGGGCGGGAGCCCAACAGGTGTCGGCCCTGGGGGCATGGCTGAGCCGCGGGGATTGCCCGGGGTTTCTCTTCTGCGGGACGGTCGCTCTGCTTGACCCGGTGTCGGTGTGGAAAGCTCTGTTATCCCTGATGCTGCTGACGATGAATGAGATATTTCTGTCTTCCTTTCAGTGCTTGCATGTGCCGCGCTCGCCACGGGGACCAGCCGATAGTCCGGAGGGAAGCAGGGCAAGGAGCGAAAGCTCCACGGTCTCTGTGCCCGAGCCGAGGGGACCTGCAGCCGCGAGTCTAGCAGAAAGCTCTATACGGGGAGGGTGACCCCGGGCACCCTATGCGTGCCTGTCCTAGCCGCTGTCCCTCTACTGAGGACTATGGTGCAGGTTAGGACAAGCCTCCGCTATGCTTCAAAGCACTGCTGGGACACAGCCCAGGGCAGATTTCAGCTCGCCGCAGGTTGTCAGTCCTCTGAAAAGAGACAAGAACTTGCGGAGGAGCCCTTGCTGACTCCCTTACCAGGAGAAGGGTCAAGAGCACCTGCCTGGACATGCTTCTCCGTTTTGCTGGGCAGGTTTCAGGCAGCACAGCCCCCTAGCAAGCTGTCCTCTGTTTTTCCTGTCTTTCCCTACCTCTTTCCCCAGGGGCATGGCAGTGTGGGTCAAACAGTCCCAGTCGGGCACAGGCTCCCTTTGGCTTCTCGCTCCCCGTCCTCACTCCAGCTCACGGGATTTCCCTGCTGGAAGGGCTCAGGGCACGGGTCCAGGCACCTGCTGCAGTAGCCGTAGCTCAGCTCCGGGCCAAGACAGCTGCTGGCGGGAGGAGGAGGAAGGAGACCTGCTGGGAATGCCTCCTTGCTCCCAGCCAGCGTCCGGCAACTCGAAAAGATCCGGTGGTGCTGGGCACTCGTGACTCACCCATCACACACCCACCGGCCCCTGCTGACCACAGGTTACTGTTTAGCCACAACCCACATGAAATGCAGAAGTGGGGAGCAAGGCTTTCCACTGGCACAGCTGCAGTGCAGGGGGCTGAGCTCACTGTCAGCCTTTTCTCAAGGCAGGAACAGCTTGGAAATTTCATCCTGCCAGCCACATGCGTCTGCAAACTCTGCCCCCAAGGCCATGCGTTCTGGAGCTGCATCCATCTCTCCTTTACTGCAGAACTGCCTCTGGCTTTCAGCAGGTGTTTATTTGCACAGCTTATCCCAGGATCAGCCTGAGTTCGGGGGAAATGTGCCCCTGAAGGACTTGAGGAATGCAAATCACAGACGCCAGGGCCGCCCCATTTCTTGTGGGGGCCTAGAGGTACAGCATTCTGTGGTTCAAGGGATAGCAGACTGGGTGCTGCCACAGGTGCCTCCTCTAGAGCCTCCCTGGTGCTGCCCTCATACTCCTCCACCTGCCACGGATGTGGTTACACTGGGGACACTTGTACAAGGAACACAGCTAGGTGGTTTTCTTTCAAGAAGCAAAGTCTGCTCCTCTGTTATTTCTGAAATGTTAATAATCAGACTTATTCCAACCCCTGCACGTGGCAAAAACCTGCATGTGCTGAAGGGAAAAATAGAGATCGGGGAGGGAATGACCTGATCTGCCTGTGAGCCAGCAAGCTACAGGACAGAGAGCAAGAGACCAGAGAGGAGGGGAAGCTCTGCAATGATTCATGGGCTGGAAATGGCCGTGGTTTCTCAGCCATCCCACCCTGCACCAGAGTCCCAGGGTGGTCAGAGCAATCTGGCCAACCAACCCGTGGCACAGCCACAGCCCCAGACCTACATGGACTAGCCCAGGGGGCTCACTCACAGGCACACACTAACTACCTCCAGAGCGGCAAGTCAGCTGCAAATTCTTTTTACCTTCTTTGGCCCCATGGCTACACGACACCTCCAAAAAATCCTGCTGCAGAGCAAAGCTCCTGCTGCCAAGGGACGCTGCGGTAGGGCGAAAGGAAGTTCTGGCCATGAGGTGCGAGGATGAGGTGTCCACCCTCACTGCAAGACTGAAGAAGCTCCCTGAAACCCACCGCAGGCCCCTGTGCCCGGGACCCGAGGGCGGGCGAGCCCCAGGCTCTCCAAGACGCACGGCCTCCCTCTGCTGTCGGCACTCGCCGTGCAGCACCGCTCTGCCTGCAGCGATCGGCGACTGTTCCCTGTGCACTCGGCTTCTGTGAGGGAACATCACTGCATGGGCTAGTAAACCAGCTCCCAGATGCCACACTTCAGTGCTTGAGTAGTAGGTAATGATAAAACAAACATGAGAAGACCTAGAAGAGAGCCTCAAGCCTGATTTTTCACTAGGTGCTGATTGTTTTCTGGAGTTTGGGGGATGGAGTAGGGAAGGAAAATAAAAATTTCAACAGTCCCAATTTATATCACCTGGAGAACAATGCAGGTTATTCATTAAGAAAATAACTTGCATTTGAAGAATGAATCTCAGACAAATGCAACCACGACACACTCTGCATCAGAAAAAACAAACATAAACCCTCTCTCAGAACAAGCAAATGTCTTGTTGCACCAAATCTAATCATTAGGACTATAGGCACATCCCTTGTTTGCTTTTCCCTGACTTAACATAGCCTCAGTATTGCATGAGAGACTAATCCTTATACTGGCTTTACCAGTGACCATCCAGGGTAACTGGTCAAAGGCCTCAAAGCAAATTCGGTGTGCCTTTGTCAGTTGACATCAGGCCCAGGAATATACCATCAATGCTTTGTTAGAGATGGGATCGTTTACAAGATCTCATTCCCCTGGATGGAGACCAGAGGGATTTATTGCTGTAATTCCAGATGAAGCTATTCCTTTGTGTTAGGCAATTAATGCAGACAACAATTTATCAGACCTATTAAGGCCAGTCTTTGACTGGAGACAGATTCATTAAAAAAAGCTCTCCTGCAAGCTCCTCTCCTTCCCTTATGTCCCCCTCCCTCTGTGCTAATTGTCCTCCTAAGGATGACTCCCTGTGCCAGACACTGAGAATTTCGCAGGTCTGAGGTGAGCCGATTGCATTATCACCAACAATGGGCACCCGCGATCTGCTGCGGCTACAGTATCAGCTGCTGATGAGGTGAGAGCAGCTCTGGCAGGGTACTTCACTCTTCTGCGGTAAGAGCCACTGCAGTCACAAGGCCAGTCTAGCTTACTCTGTAACAAGACACTTTTTTCCCCCTCCCCTCATCACCAGTTTTTGCACATGAATGAGATGAATCAAGGCTGTACACAGAAGATGCACTTCTCAGCAGAACGTCTTTTTCAATCACCTAGCAAATATCATTAAGACATACCACCGTGTCTGCAAACATGTTTGCACTTGTTAAGTTGAAGTCAGCAGCAGAGACACAAAGCTCTTCAGCAGCCAGAGTATGTGGAAGCCTACGGCCAGGTTTACCTCTCCGCAGTTGTACGGATGTTCATCACAGCAGATGAATAGTAGCCCTGAGGATTCTGCTATTACCAAGCTAGCAGGTGCCAGGACATTGTTTCTTACTCCTAGACTGATGTAATCAGAGTTAAAGCAGATCTAGCATGCATTTTCTAGTCACTCTTTCACAAAAGGTGCAGACTGAATATAATTCCCAGGTTATAAATTGATGCAAATCAACCTCAAGTTGTGCAGTCAAGGAATGGCCTGCACAGTAGGGTACAGCTGCATAAGCAGCTTCTGCAAGCCTTTTAACTTGTAGCTACCTAAACTGAGGACAGCACAAAGATGTAAACATCAAACTTGACAGCTAGTTCAGAGCTGTGGGAGATAAAGATTTCATCGGACAAGTCCTGCTGGGAAGTCACACTTCCCAAATTTGACAGTTTAGCTCTGGGAGGGAGTTTGTTTACAGGAGTATTCACATACAGGGCTGCACTTAGAGTGTTCTGTCCAGCTCTGGCAGAACTCAATCTTAACTCAACCTGAACTATTTTTCCTAACATCTGTAGTCCACTGTTTAAAAGAGAAGTTGCAACTAATCAGCACAATATAGTCAATGGAAGCCAGAAGTCAAAGTTTCTGCATTTCTTAGTGTCTATCATGCTCCCTGCAGCGTGAACAGTGCCAGCAAGTGGGTTTAGAGAGGTGCCAAAGGGAAAGGCATGGGCCACAAGGAAGAAATGACATGAGCTGACACAAAGATAGGATCTTATAAATTAAATGTCCTTTATTTGTAACTTGTCTTCAAAAGTCAAAAACATGACAAAGTAATTGCTCGGAAGCTTCTAGCCGCTCCTTAAACATTTTAGCAGAACTGCATGGAAGTGCACTTGGAATAGTAGCAGAAATCCAGTTGCCCATCGTGGGCATCACCAACCTGTGGTCTGTCCAGAACTAAGAAACCCCCATCCAACCACTAACAAATTGCAATCTCTTTGCAGATTGAGAATTAAAAACTCACCAACACCAAGCAGTACTTTTGCTACAATACCTTTGAGATTCTCCGTGCAAGATTGAGCTTCCCACCACCAAACCTTAAGGGCAGGCCTGTAATAGCCCATACCAAGTTGGGGAAAATAAGCTAAAACCAAGTTCAACTTCAAGATGTTAGAGGCCTCACTGGATGCAACGTTTAATCAAGAGGTTTTAGCTGGGGTGCACTTCATTATTTTAAGGGTAAGGCTATGCTGCAGTGCAACAACACAGAGTTTACTGGTCAAATAAATTAACTGGTACTCAATTCCGTGGTGGTGCAGGTCCACTGCTCCAATTAAACATGCTTAAATTAGACAAGACATCTCAACACTACTGTGATTGAGAAGTTCTGGTCAGGTGTCTTACATTATCAGATCTCAGCAGTTAAAACAAACTGGAAAGGAAACTCTACAATAAAAGTGTGGTGGGTTGAAATTTCCCCCAACATTAACTTCACCAGACCAGCTCAGTTGGAAGCAAATGAAGTACATTTTAATACTTCTCTGCTCAAAATCTGTGAAAAAAAAAAAAAATGTTAAAGGCATAGCCTAAAACTACCACATAGAAGTGTAGACTTGAATACAGAGTATCCATTTATCCCATACTGCAATTGTCATCCTGCTTCCTGGGTTATACTTTACTTTTTCTTTGAAAGCTATATCTGCAAACTATACATATAATCTCATATAGAAAACAATCTAAGTACAGCTTCAGCTACTTTAGCAACATTTAAATGAAGCCCAAGAATTCAAAATACCTGCTAAAACCTGTAATGCAGCAAGGTAGTGCTATGCAAGTGCTACGAATTACTGGTAAGTTTTGCTACCAGCTTTCCTGAAGAGATGGGGAAAAAAATAATCAGGAATACATACAAAAATTGTAGTTTAAATAGAAAGCAGAGGTATTGAAGAAAACAACTTCTGATTTCCCCTATCAGCATAAGGCTTAATATCACTCGAAAACCAGTTTCAAAACCACCAATCATAAAGCCAGTAAATATTAATCAGATGTCCTAAGATAGTTTAAAAATGATGCCTTTTAGCTAAAGTGAACATTAAAGTTTATTCTTCCAGCCTAGAAATTACAGTCAAAGTATGGGAGAAAGTAATACTCATGCATAGAACTAAAATCTTTAGAACTAGTTGTTTATACAGGTGCAAAGACTCACTAAAGAAGTTTGTGGATCAAAGACGTGTACTGAAGATGCTTTCCACATAGGTGAGAGGCTGTGTCTGAAGAATTCAAACACTGGGAAATGTTATGAAATCACAGGCATCATAGGTCACTTTAAATGAGAGCTGGTCTGACAATTGCAGTTAGCACCTAGAGGTCTCACTAAAGGAAAACAGAGCTACAAATACACCTCTCATACTATCATTTAAAATATGTAAATGAGACTGGCAAGAGATTACTTATTAACTAGTTTAGTCCATTCCATTGAAAACATTTGTTTTCAGACAAATGAACACAACTGCAAAAAGAAACCAAGGAATAAGTAAAGGAAAACAGATTTGTCTGTTCCATGCTGACTTACAATTAACTTGGGTGAGGCAAGTAAGAAAATTAGGCTGACGGGGTTGAATAGCATGTATCATGTAATATAAGACTGAGTGGCACAGAAGTATCAAACCAGGATTAGAAACAGAGATAGGGATTAAAAAGTCTTCCATATTTCTAGATGCCTGAGTTCATCTTGGAGTATACAGGGAAAAGTGTGAGGATGCTGGGCACTTCCCCCTCATGGAAGCTTGGTTTTACAGTGAATCTTCTTGTTGGCTCATTTATCCCTTAAAGAACGGATCAAAACCTGTGCCATCATATCATCTTCATCAGCATCATAATCCTAGGAACAAAGGGCACAGAAATTCTTTTACTGCAACAGCCAAAGTGGTTAAAACAGCACCAAATAAGAACAGGAACAAAAAAAGAATTAGCCAGGTTGGAAGAGACCTTTGAGATCATTGAGTCCAACCTATCAACCAACACCATCTAATCAACTAAACCATGGCACCAAGCACCCCATCCAGTCTCTTCCTAAACACCTCCAGTGATGGTGACTCCACCACCTCCCCAGGCAGCACATTCCAATGGCCAATCTCCCTTTCTATGAAGAGCTTCTTCCTAACATCCAGCCTAACCAAAAAAAAAAAAAAAAAAGGAAAAACCTGTCCTGCCAATAATCCAATTTTCATTGTGATACCACAGAGGAGATACACAGTAGTGGATATGTAAGAAAAGCTGGATTTTGACTCAAACTGCATTCCAAGGGGGAGGAAAACATACCACAAAAGTGTCATAGGAAAAGCGATGCCGTCTTTGAAGGTGCTCCATGAAGTTAGCACTCCTGTAATTTGGATCTCCCCATGGCATTGAGGCACAAATTGGGCAAACCTTCAAGAAAAACCCAAAAAGCCTGTGAAGCCCCAACAATTAAGCACTTTAACATCTGCAGTAGGAAGGGCAGGACAGAGACAGCATGGAAGACTGAAGCTTGAGGTTTGTGTCAATCACTATTCTACAGGCAAAGTGATGTCAAATGGTTTGTTGGGACGTTAATACAAAAGCCTCAGATGACTGAATAATTTCAGTTCATTGCTTACTCTTTCCCCTCTTCTAAACCCCAGAATTGACTATAGCTGTTTGCTTGAGATTTCAGCCTTTATTTTTCAGACACAGAAAAGTTTCTTTGATCTCCCACTTCTCTTGGGGGGGGGGAGGAGCTAAGTACACCTCAAAAAAAGCAAGTTTCAAATTCAGTTTCACATTTTGCAATTCTTACATGAAAGGGAATATCAGCAGATAAAGCTCTCTAGAATTCTATACTGTTCTTTCCAATTATTTCTCTTTTTGCTGACAACAGCAGAGGGGAAAAAAATAGATGCCTGACACTTTAATAAAGATTAAATTTGATGTTTGTTACTGTGTCTAGATAACTCTGGATGCCTGCCATTTTTTTCCAATATGAAAGGAGGATGTGACCTAGCTGCAAGAGGAATAGAGACAAGTCACCTCCAGAGAATGTATCAAAAAAAGAACATAAAAATTATGTAGAGGTTAAATGCATGAACAGCATACCCACACTTGACTTGAACAGGAAATAAGTATGTACTTAACTTCAAGAGTAAGTCTCTAATTCATTGTTTCAAAGGGATTTAAGACTAGACCTCATTGCAATTCTTGCACCAAGACTTTTTATTACCACTTGTTTTGCATCCATGCTGTGCAATGTTTTGCAGTGCTCAACTAGTCCTTCTTGATCAAAGTTTTTCTCGCTGCAATACGGACAGGGAAAGGTAAAGCGATTTGGGAAGTTCCTGGTTGGGAGAGAAAGAGAGATGATTAAAAACTGGAACTAAGTTAAAAGTAAAAAAATTCAGGACTTAATGCCCCAAAATTGTCTTACCAGCTCTTAAGCATACAGATTATTCAAAGCAGTCACCTTATTCGATGCAATTAAGACAGGCTAATTTTACAGCTTGTAAAATCCTAACAGCTTAAGGAACTCTTAATATTATCCACTTTTATACAAAATGATCCTGCTTCTGCAGATGTTGTAGTTGCCACTTATCACTTTGGGGTTTGGGTTTTTTTGTTTAAATCAAAAAGGTACCATCCAGTATGCTACAATGAAGGCAAGAGGTCATGGTCGCCCCCCAGCTTCTTGCGCGTCTCCTCGCTGGCTGAGCACAACAAACTGCATAATCTGTGACTTAGGATAAGCACTACTTAGCAACAACAGCAGTGTGTTATCAACATTATTCTCACACTAAATCCAAAATACAACATTGTGCCAGCTACCGGGAAAAAAATATTAACTGTCTCAGCTGAAACCAGGACACTTATAATCAAGAGACAGAATAATGTTTCATTCAAAAACCAGCTACTTTTATTGAGTAGCCTGATCTCAAAGATGCCTTGTGCATGGACTAAGAAGAGAGCAGAGCAGCTTGCCTGTGCTCAGTCAGCTGCAGGATTAAGGCTTAGTTTTGCACTATGTGAAGGGATTAAACCAATTAACACCCAAACTGAGCAAAGAAGTCTGCTTTTACTTCAGTTCTGCTTTTTGTGACAAAAAAAGACAAGTATTTCCAGAGAAGTGCTAGTTACCTGGTGTTGTGCAGTGGTTCTTTAGTGACAGCTTTCACACCTTCCATGATATAATTCTGGTACTTTGAACAAGAAGCTGCATGGCTACGCATCTTGGAGAGATACATCTGTGCAGGCAGCAATGGCACAGCAAGGTTAATTTAAACTATTTGCTCTTACTTTTACACTTCTAAGCAGAGGTAGCGAAGACATAAAACCAAGCAGCTTTCTGCAGACAGCGCTAAACCAGGAAAATCCAAATACCTCAGCTGGTGAGGTGGAAAGCTTTGAGATGATAGATTAGTTAAACTGCAACTTTCCTGCCTCTAATATTTTCACAAATAAAACACTGTTCAGGACAGCTTACTTTTCTTTACCTGTCCTACAGTATTAAAAAAAATAAAAGGTTCACATAAAGGCCTGTTTACCTCATTGCTAAGATGAGACAGCACATAGAAAATTTGACTTTCAGTGCAGACCTCGCTGTAGATTGATTGCTGACTGTTCAATCCCCTTATTGAAAACCCAAATTCACAGTAAGGAAATAACTAATTCAAGGCACTACAGTTTCCTATCAGCTGGAATGAAGAGAGAATAACACAACGACCCAGAAATAAAAAGTGAAAATAACTGAACTGTTACACTCATTTTAGCATCTGATTAACCTTTCTTTGTTTTGCCATTTGCTAAGGTATTTTCTTATACGTTCAGTTAACACCAACAAGTCAAACTTTACCCAGAGAAGCAAAGCAACAGGAAGGATGCCATAAGGTATTCACCATGCAGCACACTAACAAACAGTAAGTCTATGGAATACATCACCCACATACAACAGTTGTCTCTTAACTATTTCAAACAAAGCAAATTTCTGTTGAGGAGCAGACAGATCACTATCTAAAACTCACATCTGTTTTGTTACAGTGTTCCTCCCACAGAGGTGTGCCCACATAAGCAACTTCAGAAAGCAGTATTTCACTATAACTTTAAATTTTAAATTCACTTTCTGAAGAGAGAACAATAAAAAAACCAACCCCACTGTGGAAAAAAAAAAGGCTAATATTTGGGTACTAGCTATAGAAAATATTATTAGCACGTGTCAAAAGGAACATTTTGACCTGATCCTGCAGAAAGGTGAGGAGCAAGCACTTTAATTCCCTCTGAGCAATACAGCCAAGTGGGTACACCCCATACACCTGATTTCCAAATACTTTCATACTTTTTTATTGCAGCCATTGCAAGTGGTTTCAGTTGTTTCGATTTGCTTTTCCAAGTCCAGAGCTCTACTGCCAGGTGACAGAGTGCTACGGCAAACTCCACAAACTGGCTTCTTTGGCTTAAGACATTCCTGCAGGCATGGAGTGCAGAAGCTAGGGTAAGGAAAAAACAGAAGGTGGTGAGAATAGCCCTCCTATGCGTGCAGTAGAAACATCCAGAGCCCTTCCATGCTTTCTGCCCACAGCAATGATGCAGTCTCAAGAAATGATAAGTAATAAAACAGCAGCCTGCTGACACTTGTGCATGAAGAGAGGAGCAAGATTCTAGTAGACACGTTTGGAGTGTCTGCTCTAACCCGTCCGTTTGCACGCCTTTCAGAAGGAAACAAAACCGAAAGTGAAAGACTATCAAGCTTTTTGCCCCTGCTGCTCTTCTTTTCCCGTTTGACGAACGTCCCAGGCCCCTCAAAAGCAACTGCTTAAGCA
The DNA here is from genome assembly GCA_033816785.1 of Picus viridis. NCBI lineage: Eukaryota > Metazoa > Chordata > Aves > Piciformes > Picidae > Picus > Picus viridis. Next base: position 7,829,151 of record CM066599.1, on the reverse strand, counting down.
GAGCTGCCTGCAGAAACCCCTCATCCTCAGGCAGCACTGCACGATCCCACCACCCGCCCCCACCCCAAAAAAAAAAAACAACCCAGAAGATGCAGCCCCCGCCGGGAAGGCAGCGGTCTTGCGCGGTCCGGCCCCTTCGGGGTCGCCCCGCTCCCGGGGGAGGAAAGCGGAGGACTGGCGACAGTCGAGCTCAGCTCCTCCCAAAGCCTCACATCCCCCAGTCGCGGAAGACGCCTCCAGACCCAGCTCCAGCTCCCTCTGAGGGCCCCAGAACACCATCATCATCGCTACCGTCGGCACCGCTCAAACCACCGCTCAAGCCCCCGCGCCGCTCCGCGCCACCAGCAGCCGCTCACACGTGTCCGCAGGGCACGCGCACCGGGCTCTCGTACACCTCCAGGCACACGGGGCAGGTGAAACGCGACAGCGGATCGTGCCGCCTCTCCGGGGAACGGGACGAGCCCCCCGCAGCCACCGCCATCTTCCGCTGCCGCGCCGCGCTCCGCCCCGCCGCGCACCCAATCGGGGGCGGCCTGTGCGCAGGTGCGACCCCGTCCCTGCGACCGGGACCCCGCCCGCTCAGAGGCGTGGTCACTCAAACGGGCGTGGTGGCCGCGAGGGGCGTGGCTCGCGCCCTCCCGCGCCCGGGTGGTGCCCGGCAACGGTTCTGGGTGCTTGGGGAGCGGCTGGGCAGGGGGGTGCGGAGCGAGCAGCACGTCTGTCAAAGCAGCCGTGTCAGCGGTAGCCCAGCGCCACGGCGCAACGGCCGTGGGCAGCCGTAGCAGGGTGGGTGCTTCAGCACGGACTCCTGGCCCGGTCCTGTGCGTGTGCATCCTTTCGGTCGCTAGCTGCTGGACCGCTGAGCAGCAGGATGCGATGCTGTTGCCTCCTTCCTTCACCGTGAAGGGTGTTCTGGCTCTGGAGAAACTCTCAAGGGGAGGGTAATGTGTAGCGCAGCTTTTAACGATTTCTAGTGCAAGTGAAAGCTATTTATTAACAAAAACATTGAGCAATCGATCTTTGGTGCCATTAGTGCATAAGTGAAACGGCCTCTTCCCTGCCTGGCTATGTGCCTTCTCTCTGCTTTCTCATTGTACCACTCAATCGTTCAGAGCAGATGAGACCTTTAAGGTCATCCGACCGGCCTCCGTCTCTCCCTCAGCCCCGCCATCCCCGGAACCTGGCAGGCCCCGGGGTTCCCCGGCCCGGTGCGGCGGCTTGACCGGCTGGCTGCAGGCTCCGCGGCCCCGCAGCAGCTCGCCCCGCCCCGCTGACGTCACCCGCCGGAAGCGTCCTGCGGCAGGAGGCGGTTCCCCGCCCCCGCCATACACTTCCGGGGCGCCGCTGTCAGCCGCCCCCTCCCGCTGGCCGCCGGCGGCCCCTGTGTCACTGCCGGGAGGCCTAGCTGCGAGGGCGTGTGTAACTCGTAGCTGGCAGACGGCAGCTCTTCCGGGGCTGTAGCCTCTCCTGGGACATTGCAGGAGTGCGGCAACGGCCGAGGGGTCTGCAGTCCGCATCCGGGTCACCGGGCGCTTCCGGCAGAGCGGCGGCGGGTCCCGGGCGGCAGCGCGGCCCGGCACGGAGCGGTGAGGCACGGGTTTGGCCCGCGGGGTTGGGGGCTTAGCCCGCCCAGGCTGCGAGCCCTTGACGCAGTGCTGGCGGCTGATGGGAGGGAACGGCGGGGCGAACGGGAGCGTGGGCTGCAGCGGGCCGGCGGGCGCTGCGCCTCTTCACCTGTACTGGAGGAAGGGAAGTTCCTATTGAGCTGGACCCGGGTGCCGGTGATGAGGGAGTGCTTCTCATACTGGGGAGGTGATGGCAGCGTCCCAGGGCTGTGCCCGCAGCTCCTCGCATAGGCCAGCTCCCCGCGTCCCTGCAACAAGTGTCTGCATGGGAACCGAGGAGCAAACCGGCTTCGAGCGAGTGTTGATTTACGTGTTGTGCCCTCCGCCTTCCGCGTATTGTGGGCTGAAATTCCTTAGCGATGCGGTGTGCTCTTGTGCTATTAAATAGCCTTTGTATTCGGGTTAATTTTCCAATGTCTGGCCTCCCTATTTTCCAGAGCATTGGTTAAGAGAAGGTTGTACCTACCCTGTGTCTTTCTCCTACTGCTGTAAAGGTTTTTGTGTGACTGTCCTGCTTAGCAGTCCAAGGTAGGCAGTGGTTGGTCCCCTCAGCTGAGGTTTTGACTCAGGAGATGGCTAAAAGTGTTTTCTGCTCTTGCAGCAGAAACTAGCCTCTGATCAGAATTTATGATTAAAAAAATGTCTTGAGGTTTATAGTCAGTAATTTGCAGCAAAACGGTCTTGTTACCTTATACGTTCTGCCAGCCACTATGCTTCTTACAACTATATTTATCTGTGCCTGCTCTCATGCTGAGGTTTTTACTGAGCCTTGTAACCATGGCTGTGAGCTGTTCAGAGCTGGGTGGGCTGCCTGGGATTGGGGTTGTTATGCTTCTGGAAGCAGCTCTGCAGAAGAGCAGCTCTGCGGGGGCTGGCAGGGGTGTCCGGTGTCTCGCACTTTGCTTTTTGGCTCCATGAGCTTTGACTCCTGTGCAAACCACGATCAAAATCAGCCTGGCAGTGTCTTTGAGTGTCATAGTCTGCAGGGCCTTGATGAAGGACTTTCATTTGAGGACTCTATTAATCCTGATGCCTTGTACATGTAACCAGGGGCTTTTTTTAGTAGCTGTTAACGGTAGAGGTGGAGGAACTCTAATACTTCATCCAGCTCCTTGTCAGCACAGGCTCATTTCTTGTCCTGGGGGTGTGTTACTGATGTGCCAGACAAAGATCTTTCTCTGAAATTCTCTCGTGGAGCTCTTCTTGCTGAGGAACAGACATTCTGTTGTCTTTGCCACAGGCTTCATCTTGCAAAACTTGAGGAAAGATCTCTGGGAGAGAGAGAAGGCTTTACCCTGTCCCTTATGCTCAGATGTTAATTTAGAACTCCACATTTCCTGTGATTCACAGCTTGTCTCTTGACACCGGTGCAATTTCTGATTGTAGAAGAACAGAGAGCAGTGTGTCTGGGAGCAGAAATTGAACTGATGGTTAACTTTTCCTACATGGTGGTGTCATTAGGCACAGCCTTTCATCAAGTAATGTTAACTGCTAGGCTGTCGATTTTGTTGTTGTTGTTTGTTTTCCTGGGGTCTTGGTTGTTTGGTTTGTTTTGGGTTTTGGTTTTTCCCATGTATTTGTATTATGCCTCTTTTAATTCAGTTAAATTTTGCCCTTAGTAGTGATTTTCAGTTTAACAGGAGTGTGTGGGGGCAGTGATCACTATTCTAGCAGCTGCAATTAGTACTGGGTGGAAAGTCTTTTCTGAAGTGCTGGTTTGGACTGACTACAAATGAAACAGTGCATTGACTTCTCCCACCTCTCCTCCCCTTAGTTTACCATTGGGAAGTCTGTAAGGGCTATATTATGTTTTTGTTTAAAAACCAAAGGCAGTGGTCTGCTTTTTGTTCATAAGTTCCTCAGGCAGTTGAGATGGAGTCTGTTGGCCTGACAATTCCTTTGGTTTTGGTAAAGCAGTATTAGGAAGCTTCTTTTGTTACCAACTTTTCCTGTGCAGTATGTGAGCTCAGTGAGGTGAAAATGTAGATCAGCATATATCTAAAAGCCACTATCCCTGCAAACAAAAGCATGCATGATGTAAAAACAGAAATGCATTTCCTCTGTTCTGTTAAAGCAGCTAAAAATGGCAGGTGTAGCTTATTTTGCTGAAAAGATTACAATATTCTCTGCAGCTGCCAGCATTCAGTTGAACATGTGGCTGTAGCTCAGCAGTCAGGAGAGTGTGTTCCCTGTAGGAAGGCTGCAGAGCTCTCCCAGCACCACCACATGCCTGGGTGTGCTGTCAGGTGCAGTGTGAGTGGCAGTCAAAAGCCTGGAAAGTGACAGAAATAGAAATGCAAAGTTAATTAATCTACTCAGTCTAGGGGCAGTCCTGAGCCACTAGAGGAAAGAAAAAATGTAGATGCTTTCCCTTGATGAGCAAAATGAAACTTCTCTGGGATTTTTTAATCTTTAGATCACTGTGCAGGGGGTGGAAAAGAGAGAGAAGAAGGACAAAAGAGCAATTGATTAAAATAAGGTTTGTGTAAATTGTTTGAACTGGAAGAGCAAAATAAAAGTGTCTCTCAACACATGCTGCTGCTTTAATTTTTTTTACTGTGAGTAACTTTTGCCTTGGTTCCCTAAGACAAGAAGCCCTGAGTCCGGGCTTGAGCCTGCAGCACCTTTATTGTATGACACTCAGTGCTTTGCTCAGTTTAGGTTTGCTGTGCTGTTTGAGGTGGGTATCTGGAAGGGGAGTAGAGAATGACAGTGAAAAGCAGAACTATACTCTTATAGCATATATATACTCTATATAGCATTGCTATACTCTTGTGCTTTTTCAGAAACGTAAAGAAGCAGTTCTGGGAGCTGCTGCTCTGTGAACCATTTTATAGAACGCTGCAAAGCAGATAGATGCTGTGGACAGCTGGGATTTTATGCAACTGTGATGACTTGTCTTTGTTTTCAATTTTCATTCCAGAAGAGTTGCTATTGCTGAAGATTCTTAATGCCAGATACTCAACCTGCTGCCGAATAACCATGAGAGAGAGGAGGTAGCTGCCCAAGTGTGAGACACAAACTGATTTCAATGGATACAAAATACAAAGACGATTTATTTAGGAAGTATGTACAGTTCCATGAGTGCAAACTGAATGCCTCTGACAACAAGCAGCACCCTATTAACGATGAGTATTTGCGAGTGGCGGCCGCAGCCTTACTTTGCCTTCCCAAGATCGATCCCTTTTATAGATTCCGGCTGATCAAATTCTATGAGATGGCTGAAAACTCGCTGAGATCTGTGAAATCCTCAAGTTTACATTCTCTCCATAACGCTTTCAACATGCTCGAGGCAATTGGGATTAATCTCTTTCTGTACCCCTGGAAAAAGGAGTTCAAAAATATTAAGGTAAGACATTTTGTGTGTGGCTGTAGTGAGAACATGATTTGCTTTGCTCTCTTTTCACACATTTCATGCAGTTCCTGTATTCTATGTAAATTCTATGCAATTTCCTGTTTCTGTGTAAAATACATGAGGTTTGCTGAGGAGAGTATCCTGAGAGAAGAAGTCCAAGTCGTGTCTGCATTTTATAATGTAACTGTAGAATGGAGGAAGAGCTTGTTGAAGTTTTTGGCAGCCTACCCTGCTACCCTGCTTTTCACATCCAGGTGGAGATGCTTTCACTAGGGTGAGCAGTTAAGTTGTGTTTAAGCTCACTCAAAGTTTGATGGTTTTAACAGTTATTAATAGATCCGAGTACTAATGGCCAATGCATGCTTTTGAGTGGAGGCTTTGCTGAGGTTCTCACAAGTTATATGGTAATGGTAAAAGAGCTTCTCTGAAACAATTGTTTCCAGAGTATCTTTTATCTAGCAGTTCCCAATTCATGAAGTTTTGATTATAATGTCCTTTCAAACTGTTTACCTATGCCAGGATCTCAGGGGGAAAGTGGGAACTTGTATACTGCTCATCTTGAGTGCTGGAAATCAGGTAGTGAGCTCTGTGCTGTTGGTTGGTTGGTTGATTTTCAGTCTTATTCTTTACCTGTTCTTACATGATTGTTTAAAACTGTTGCAGCATTTCAGCAATGAATGCTGCACATGACTTATAAAAACAGTTTGGAGACTTGAGAGCTGGATAAAGACACTGCTGGTATAGGTGTATAAAGTCACTTGCAGGTAGTGATGAGTGGGTTGTTTGTCCTTCTTGAAGAGGCACTGTTTTACTATTTAGCAGAGAGTTTGAAGATTATTAAAACATTTGAGAGTTCTGTTTCCCTGAGGGGAAACCTTTCTTCAAGATCTATCCATAAATCTTCATCATTATGCTTAAGTCCTGGCCTTTGACATGTTGTTTGATCCAGTACTCACTTTGGTGGTGCACTCTGGATCCAGTACCTGTTCTATACAAAGATGTGATGTGCAGGTTACTCTGGCCTGTAACCCAAACCAGTATGAAACTGGGTTAAGAACACACCTTGGGTATGTCCTGTGCTAAGGCTATTTCAGTTTGCACAAACTCCTGTCTTTGGTTTTGGAGCTTTTTCTGTGGAACACCTTGACCTAGTAGAAAATTAAATAAGACATTTGAAACTGCATAGTAATAGTACACAACAAAGTGCACCCTTCAGATATATTTAAGGGTGAACTGAATAGGACTTTGGTATTCCTGCAGTGATTCCTTTCCCTATTATCTCTAGCTAGACCCACTCCAGAGGCAATACATGAAATCTCTGCTTTTTTGCCTTTCATGGTAGACTTGCTTGTAAATGCAAACATGCCTGGTATGCATAAAAGTTACTGTCAGTGTATAGCATAGTGATTTAAATCAACAGGGAGGACATTATGGTAATCAGGATTTCAATTTGAATGAAACCTCTCCTACTTTGAATATGCCTCATGCAGAATTTCCATCTGCTGAACAGGAGGGATGCGAAAATGGAGTTCATCTTGCCATGGGAGTTGCGTGTGTTTGCTGTCATTATTACATTTAATTATATAGCATCTGACACTGAATTATCTGAGCATCTAGTCCACCACTGAATCTGTAACCTAGTTTTCCTTTTGTTTCCCTCCCCACCCCCTTTAGACCTACACTGGACCCTTTGTTTATTATGTGAAGTCTGCTCTAACTGAAGATGATGTAAGGCAGATTTTGAACTACATGGGCTACATCCAAGAACTGGGAACAATGTATAAGCTCAAAGAGCAGGTTGATGCCATTCAAGTGAAAATGGTTTCGTTTGAACTCTTTTTGGCCAAAGTAGAATGTGAGCAGCTTCTTGAAATTCACCTGCAAGTGAAGGAAAAAGGCTATTCGGAGATTGACGTCATAAATGAACGGAAGAACAGCAATGAAGACGTTAGAGGCTGCTCAGAAGCCATGAAGCGGCGTGCGGAGTGCAAGGAGAACTTAAACACTTCCATGGCACGGATGGTGCTCCAGAAATCGGCGAGTGAACGGGCTTCTAAAGATTATTTCAAGCCAAAGGTGAGCAAGGCTTCGAAATCAGTGGACACGTATGATAACTATTGGGAAAGTAAGAAGCCGCCTTTGATGAGCTCGCTGAGTCTCAGGAAGGAGCCAATTTTAGTTGACGCGGAAGATGACATTAAAGATGAAATTATCCGTCCGTCTCCCTCTCTGCTGACAATGTCAAGCTCCCCACACGGGTGTTCAGATGAATATTTGCCAACTTCATCTCATCACAACGGCATGCTAAGAACAAACGTCCCTTACAGCTCCTATTTTTCCGCTCAAGAGGACTTAGATTTGTACCCGGATCCCGAGTCTAGAAGCGCGTTGAATTTTAAGAGACAAGACGCTATAAAGCCTGATGTGTGGCTGTTAAGAAATGATGCCAACCCTGTTTACCACAAACGCACCCACCTAGCCAAAGAGACAGCTTCCCTCAAGTGCCAAAACTGTGGCGTACCTTGTGGCACTTCTGTTTGCCAAAAGTGTGACAATCTGTTCAACTCCAGGCAGGAGTACCCAGCAGTCAAGCAGAGCACCTACTCGATCAAACCGCTTCCAAATGACGGCTTGTCTCCTGCCTCTGCTCTAAGGGAGAAATCTCAGTACGCATCACAGACTCAGAGTCAAGAGAGAGCCGCTCAGTTCGGTTCAAAATCCAAACCTTCAGGCACCTCGCGCTGCGGCTTCTGTAACCGGTCTGGAGCTGCCAACACCTGCACCTTTTGCTCCAAAGTCTCGTGTGACACTTGCCTCAATGCTTATTATTATGATCCCTGCTGTAGGAAAAGTGAGCTCCACAGGTTCATGCCCAACAATCAGTTAAACTATAAATCATCCCAGCTGTCCCATGTCGTTTACAGATAGACTTGGTTAGTCTGTTTTGAGGGGAAGGAAAGGGGGAGGGGAAAGGGCTATCTTAACTGATGTTCTGACTCCACTGAGAAAATACACTGACCTCTTACCAAAATGACGTGTCCAAATGTTTGGAACCATGGTTCAGTGCCAGTTCTTGATTTTTGTGGCTTCACAGATGCTGCAGATCCATTAGATTCCATGCTGCTATAAGTTAGGTAACTCCTAAGCGATCATTGCTTTTCCATAGAGATGGGGAGAAGAGCACATTTTTCTTTAAAACTTGGCAGCTGTTACACTGTAGAAAAGTGGCATCACACCTTTCTGCTACATTGCAGTCATCTCCTTGCCCAAACACAATCGTGCAAGGCTTGAAAATAAAAGCCTCCAAATAGTAAGGTTCTCGTTTTCTATGAGTGATGAAACTACTGCCAGTTTTTGATAAATTATGACTTCAAAATGTGCAAATAATATGTGAATGGCTGCTTTGGCCAACAGGGACTATTTTTGGTTGGGTTTTTTTTTTGGGGGGTTGTTTGTTTGGGTTTGGTTTGTTTGGTTTTGGGGTCTTTTTTTTGGGGTGGGGGTGGGGGTGGGGTGTGTGTCTGCATTTCTTGATCTCCAAAATGCAAACACCGCAGCACCTTTTCCTTTTGTCTTTGTGTTTCGCCCTTCTCCTCTTAATCTCCTGGTTGTTTTATCTCCAGCTTCTATAATCTGAACCTGGACAAATCTGTGCTTTATTTTCTGGTGTTGCCAATATCATCCTGCTGGGGTTTACTGTAAGGTGTTTTAAAATGGTGAACCTGTTACTCATGTCGCTTCAGTTACACCTAGAGTTTTTGTCCCTCCCAGTGAGTACTGGTTTTCTTTCTGTTGCACATGTATTAAGTACTGTTCTTTGTACTGTAAATAGGTAATTTGGAAACAGTTTATTTTTAATAAATATTTAATATGTTGAGTTCTGGAAAGTGGTAGAATCATTATAATAATGAAGTCTCTCTGGGTTATCTGTTCAGGTGACTTTTTGTTTTTCCTTGTACTGTATTTCATAGCTTATCATAGTCACTGTGGCAGACTGATGTTCTTGGCTCTGATCAGTTTTTGGTTTTTCATCTGACATTTTATTTTCTTCCCTCTGATAAGGCTACCATTAGTCTCAGTGGAGTCTTGTCTAAGAATTGCAAGATTCTGATTCTCAGTGCACACTTTGCCTGTGTGGTTATGGAAATTGTGCTTCCAAATTCACTGCAATGTCTGCAGTGTACTCCAGCAAGTAAAGCACTGGCCTGGTGAAAAATCAGAGCTTGTTTGTGAGTCCTGTTAAAGTAAACCCATCAGGGATGTGAATTGGATAATAACATTTCTCTGTGTTACTGTAGACAGAGGAGCCCTTGCTGAGAGCCAGTACTCTGTTGTGCTAGGCTCTGTACAGTTTGGCCCCCAAACAACACCTAATTATGAAGAGAGTTTAGTTGTTTTTTTGTTAAAAGGAAACCCATAAGAATCCTTCTAATTTCCTTATTCCAACTAGCTAGTTAGAATGAAGTATCAGGCAACCTAATCTGACATGCAGAATTAAACGTGTTTGAAATATCTGTAAAAAAAACCAAACCTCTAGCTGAGATGTAAACTATATAGTCCACTTTGCACTAAAATGATTCACTTAGGGTTTTTTTTTAAACACTGTTAGAGTCTAGGCTTCTAAACTGTCCATTGATCCATGTGTGACAGAAACATGCATGAATGATTGTCTTACATTTTTGTGGGGTGGGGTAGGGCTTGAAGTAGGTAGAGGGGGAAACTATATAGGCTAATGTTGTAAAATAGCTAAAATAATTTTAGCCATAAATGGGTGTCAGAAGTATTATGGAAATAAGATGAAACCCAAGTCTTACAGAGGGCTGAGAACAATAAGTTACTGTACAGTTTGCACTGAGAAACAAAGTGAACGGCGTGCGTTTAGCCATCAGGGAAACTTCCGGATCAAGCAGCTGACCAGAATGTTGCAGGCAGCTATTGCCTTGCTGACCCTGAAGGCTGGGGAGAATACTGTTTAGGTGAATGATCTTAAGGTTTTCAAAATCTGGGTTGGTTGTTTGGTTTTGTTTGTTTGTTTGGTTGGTTTTTTTTAATATGAAATATATATATGTATAAATATGAGACAAATGTAGATACATTCTGTATATAGTGAAGAATTTAAAACCAATTTTACTATTAAAATGCAGTCTAAGGGTGGTTTTCATTTCGGTGGCTATTTTGTTTCTGTTCACTTTCTGAGGTGTCATGCCTGTTTTGGCTGCTCTAGAGTGTATCTCCTAGTTCACTAGTTCCAATTTCCATATGGCTACTCACACTACAGTGAATAACTAAAACTGTGATGCCACGTAATTTTTACGGTGAACATAGCAGGGACTATATTTGCTTTGAACCAGAAGAGTCCTCTGTGTATATATGTCATGGAATCCTGTAGTACAAAAACTGTTGTTGAATTGAAGTGATACCATGCTCTATTTTTGTGTATCTTACTGTATGAAGTTGCTGTGATGGATACAGTAAAATATATGCTAATTTAAAATGCAGGTGTTTTGCATCTGATTTGTTTAATTTATGTTTGGAAGGAGTTTAAAAATAAAAGAGGCCTTTAAGAAAAGGCTAAACTCTTTTCTTAAAGTCGAGTGCATGTGGCTGTCCGTTTCACCACTGTGTTTTGCATGCCAGCAGTGCGTTGCTGCACAAAGGTGATCCTGGGGGCAACATGGGCGAGGGTGTCTGTGTGGGGAGCCTCAGCTTTGGGAAATTGGTTGTACTGCCTGCAAGATGCAGAGCTTTTTCTAAAAGTGTTTATTTTCAAGTCTTAGCAGCATGACTCAGTTTGTTCCATAAGAGCATGAAAGCCAATATGTCAGCAGTCTGCAGCAGGCAGACTAACGTGGGGTAGCGAGCAGGTTTCACGTGCAGCCTGGAGCTAACCTACGTTGTTCCCTGTTGTCTGCACTTCTTTTAGCTGGCTTCCCGGAAGCTGTGTGATACTACTGGTGTACTTTTTGGCACTTGAGTTAGGCCTTCTGCCTCCTTTCTCATCCTGCTAACTCTGGAGCAGGATAATTTCTCAAGTTCCAAACTAGATTGTTTATGTTTGTGTTAAAGCATGTCAGGTGAATGCTTGGATGCTTGGAAAGTGACCTTGGAAAGTGTCCTCTAATCTTAACAGCCCAAGATTACTGAAGCACCAGGGATGAGTGTGAAAATCAGGCTCAAGGTAACTGAAATACTCTTGCAAGAAATCTTATCTTGCACTGCAGTGCTGCTCGTGCTGGTGTATGCATATGAAAGAAGACTTTATGCTGTCTTACTGTCTGACGCTTCTGATTACAGACCTGTGTGTGCTGCTGCTGCTCTCAACAGAAGTCTGAAGGTTCAATACGCTGTCAAGTGGATTGGATTTGATGGTTTGAACCGACAGCTATTTCAATTTATTTTCTCTGGAAGATGACTGTGGTTTACAAGTGTTTAGTACACGTTGCTAATTATGCTGTAGAATCTTTTCAGGGGAAAAGAGTCACCTTTCCAGTATTTGTTCAGAAACAGGAGCTAATCTGAGCGTGGTGATAATTGATATGTTGCCAGAGTGACTGAGAGAAAAGGGAGAGGTGACTGCAAGTTAAGGTAACACGTTGATGTACCTAGTTAGTTACTTCTCTGAAACCAGTGGGAGTTAATTAGGCCTTTTAGCATGGCCATTGCCGTGGTATCTAAGCAGCAACAGGAGTTGGCTACAAATGTTCCTAACTCTTATTTGTGAAGGATGTTCCATGCTTCCTTCTGAAAATGATAGGATGTGGTTGTGTTTGTCTAAAGACTGCAAGTATGTAAATGTCTTGGAGCTCTCATGTGAAATTAAGTAAAATTGGACAGTGCAGTTACTTTTAATTACTATTTTTTCCTAGTTCCCTATTCGTATTCCCTAGATCATATTCCCTAGAAAATATTTTCTGTAACTTGTCTTACCAGTCTGAAAAGGGAGGGACAGCGAATTGGTAATGAATGTCTTTCTGGTTTTGCACTCCTATACCCCTGCTCTGAAAAGCAAAACTCACTCCAAGGGCAACCTTTTGCATTGAGCCACCATATGAAAATGAACGGGCTAGTGCATCAGATCTTACACAGTGCCTAGAGGAAGGGAAAAGGTTAAAGTATGTGATATGGCAGCAGCTCTTTTAACTCTCAGATCCTGCAGACATGTCACATAATTGAAGCTCTTCCATCTGAGGAGAGGTGTAGGAGAGCCAGAGAGCAGCTGCTTTGTTTGACAGGCTTGCTGTGCAGATTTCAATGTGCTAATGTGTGGAAAGCAAGGCTGTTCCTTGCAGCACTGAAAGCTTTCTGCCTTGAAAATATCTTAGCATATTTTATACTGTGTAGTGGGTCCTCTGTTCAGAATCTAGAGCCCCGTGACAGATAACCCCTCTAGCACTGGAGGCGGGGAGTGTGCTGACTCTGTGCCATGCCAGGCTGTCCCTGCAGAGCTGTGGGGATGACTGACCGATATGGAATTCATGGCACATGGCAGCACCCAAAGTGGAGCAGTCCTTATAACTCCTTATTTTTTTCCCCCTCCTGAACTGGTTTTGCTGCATTCACAGTGTAACACAGACTACAGGAGCTCTGACATTGCTGTGAGTTGTTGCTTTTTGAGGAACTTTGGAAGCTGCTTAGCTGCTCTGACCTCTGCAAGAGAAGAGTTTTCATCTCTTTGTGAGCCCTTGCAAGCAGGGGAGCCACTGCCTTGCCCAGGGACAGCGAGGTGCTGCCAGTTGGTTTCTGTCATTTTATAAGGCAGAGTTGCTCCAGGCTTTTTCAAATGCAGACAGGATGCTTCCCCAGTCTGGGCCATACTGCCACAGATACCTTCCCAAAGAGCTGGGTCTGTTGTTTCTTTACCCTGAGGAGCAGCGGGGTTAGAGGCTGTGATTACTGCTGGTCCACCACTACAAGCAGCTGCCCTCTTCTCCCAGCCCTTTCTCAGCTGGCAGTGGCAGCTCTGGCTTTCCACTGCAGTAGCAGAGGCAAAGGGACTATGGAAATCATCTTCACACCCAACAGCTTCCTGTATTGCTTGTGCTTAAAGCCACACATGGACTTCCACGGAGCCTGGAAAGGCTTTGTGCAGAAAGGAGGTGGGCAGGTGAAATGTTCCAGATAAAAATGAAACAACCTGCTTGGAATTTTTTTTTTTTTTTCCTTTTTTTTTTAACCCCCTTAGCATCAAGAAGAAACTGCTTTTCCAGCACTCACAATCTGGGGAGCAGTGAAGTTATGTTGCAGGGAACTTCAGATGAGGTTAGAGATTGATTTAATTACTGATATTTCTTGTCTGTGAGATCCTTTCTTAGTGCTGCAGATCCTGAGTGTAAGTGGCGGTGGTCCTGGCACTTCTGTTCAGGTAGTTCTTGCTTTGAGATGGGGCTGTGAAATGCTTGCTGGCTTGAGTAATACCACCCAGTTGTTTTCCCTCTGTTGTACAGGGCTTTTAGTTACTTCTGCATTGTGCAGTTCACTGTGTTGAAGACAATGTCAGAGATCCAAGCAGCTTTAAGTAGTGCAGGATCAGACCTGCAGTGTGTGTAGCTGACAACTTGCATGTGGCAGCTGCTTCTGCTGTGGTGGGTGTGGGGCTGTCATGCTTCCTGCTTTAGAAATCATTCTCATGATAGTCATACTGTTCTGAGATTTTTTTTTTTTCCCCATCATCAACCTGCTCTAAGGAAAAGAGAAAAGAAAAAGGGGAAGAAAAAGAAAAATCAACCCACAACTGCTCATCAACTCCATATCAGAAAAAAATGTTGCTTTCTCCCAGAGTAAGTAAAATCTGTTTTGTAGTTGTGTCCAACACGCTCTCATTTCACCACCTTACCAGAAGTTTGCCCAGACCTGCTTGCTAAAGCGAAGCCAGCCCTGGTGAAGTGTCTTCACTGGAGCAGCAATCTCTGCATGTCTCTCCATCGTTGCAGAGCAGAGCTGACCTGTGCACTGCACCTTCCAGCTAGGCAAGACTGAGCTTCTGTAGGGACCCAGTCATGGACCTCGCCAGCGGCATGTGTAAACCCCAAACTCTAATAAATGAACTGTTAACCAAGATAGATGCTGCCAACCAGCAAGTGTAAGAAGGAACAGCCTGTTTATGTGTCGTGGTACATTTATGCTAGCTAACATATTCCTGGTGAGCCTTCCCACAAGGCAGCTATGTGATGGAGAGGAGAGGCCTTTTCCTCTCCTGTGTGGTCTGCTGTGTGCATCCCTCACACCACCCAGAGCAGTAGGCGTGCAAGTTGTCCCACAGAAGCTGGTAGAGGCTCATTGACTAATAACAAGAATCTGTGTGGTCCCTGAAAAGGTACAGAGGGACCCTCTTTGATACCTGTGTTAGCACAGGCTCAATGGGTCTGCTGAAGAGCTGAGTCCTTGCTCAAAGACTCCTTCTGCATTCCTGGGTGTGAATGCTAAATGCAGCCTCTGGAAATAGCTGTGGAACTGTTCCTTGCCAGTTTCTGACACTAGAAGCCAGCAGACACCTGACAGCACATTGTGGGCTTGGGTAGGTGGGGTTGTCTAACTCTAAAATGATAGGGGGTTTGTTTGGCTGGGCTGTTTGGCCATATTCTGCGTTACAGCCAAGCATGCAGTGGAGCCTCTAATTACTGACACAGGGAGCGTTGTGTTGTGACCCCAAAGGGATGGTGGAAGGAGTTGGTAGAGTGCCACTGATGGCTGTCGCCGTGCCTGGCAGCACGAGTGCTTGGGTGTGCCCGAGGAGGAGGATGGCTGTGTTGATTTACTGGCCACAGCTTGCAGGGGCTCACTCAGTGGCAGAAGCAGAAGGGGACAAGGATGCCATCTGCCACATCACCTGTTCACAACCTGCTTCCTCAGGCTGCATTGCTGGGATGAGCTGTAAGCTTTTCTGGAGGAGTCAGCTCAGCACCTCCCCTGGAGCTCAGGTTCCCTCAAAGAGCTGCTAGGGGTGCTGCTGTCAGTACTGGCACGTGTGCTGGCAGGAGGATGCCATCTCTATCTCTTGCTTTATGCCTGGTGCCTGGCCCTACAAATGCAAACCTGCTTGAGCATTTTTTCACACAGTATTAAATGAGAAGGTGGATTCTTATGGCTGTAACAAGCCTGTTTTATAAGCTGGCTTTGGGCCACCTCAGCAGAAAGCAGTGGGCTGTGTGCATATGCTCTGCCTCTCCTCTTTAGGGGAGAGTGGGGAGAGGGGCTTTGTTCTCCACACTCCGCCTCTCACTCTGGGAGAAGTAAAGCCCCTCTTCAGGCAGCTACTATTCCAGCTTCTGCTATGATTAAATTCCCTTATTCTCCAGACCTTAATGACAGGTTTCTCTGAGAGATATTCCTCATGCCAGGGAGCGAGCCTGTGTGTACATTTTTCTACTCTGCTTTGCTGCAAAGTCGTGTGGAATAGCTATAGATGGCACTCTGGTATTGGGTACAGCTTGTGCCTAGCCACTTCCATGTGGAGAGGACAGAGCACAGTGAGACTCTGTCTTGGGAGAATAAGATCAAGCTGGCCAGCTTCTTAGGGAAGATTTATGTAAAGCTTATGCAGCAAGTACACAGTGTGAGCAAGGCAAAGTTGAGGGTAGGAGAGGTAGAAATTAAGTTCAAGGAATCGGGTGAAGCCTAATGGCAGAAAAGTATCATATTGTGGGAATACCGTTTCCTGCAATCCAGATTTTTATATACTGTGCTTCCATGTTGATCATCTGATGTTTTGGGTCTTGCATTGGTAAGGATTTAAGGAAGCTTTGATGTTTTATTTGGTGTTTGCCCAGGCTTTCCATGCTCCAGAACCGGTGATGGAGACTCTAATGCCTTCAGTACTAAAGGGATGGGCTGCACTGCACGTGCTTCCCCAGGACAGAGCTGGGGAAGTATTAGCTAAGCAGGGGATGCTGCTAGACTGTCTCCCACTCCTAGGTCTACAGTGGAGAATTTCAGCCTGGAAGCACAAGACCCCATCATGTACCTCAGTAATAGCAGTAAGGTTTAGAATGGGTGAGTACTTGAGGGTGGAGGCGGGTGCTTGTGTCTGGCCTTTGTTTTACTGAGAAGGGTCTTACATCTTTGGAGTTTGCTCAAACCTGAAAGACGCTTTATGTGCACAGTCAGTCTTGGGGATCCTTTTCTTTCCCTTTCTTGTTCCTGCATTTCAGTATTCAGCTAGAGAAGCCCTGATTCATTTCAAATGCATTCTCTATTGCAGAGCTCACTGCTGGGCTCTCCAAAGCCTGCCATGGTGAGGTTTTCAAAACTGCTGTTCATTTGGACTCCTTTAGTGACTCCTGCCTGTTTCAGGAATGGAAGACTGATTCAGTTTCCATTGTGACTTGTAAAGTCTTGGACTGTTTAGAGGCACATCAAAATTTAAAAGAATTCTGGCAGCATCAAAGCCCATGGTGTTTGAATCTTTGATAAGAAGAATTCTTCTGCTTGGAGAATAGCTCCTTTTAATGCTGTGAAACAGAGCATGATAACTGTGTTGCTGTATCTGCTACAGTGAGCATTCTGTGCTGCTTAATAAACTGATAGTCCTGACCAAGAACTTCCTTTCATGATGACAGATGGAAGGTGCAGCATTAATGTACTTGTAGCTCACACTTAAAACTTAAGGCACACATTTGACTTTTGTGTAGTTCTACTGCCTGCAGATGGAGTTAAATTCTTCTTGCTTCAGTGCTCACTGCTTAAAACACAGCCTGTTTAATGTTGCAATGGTCTAGATACCTTTGGAATCTTGTGTCTGTCTGGTCTTGCTCTGCAGGGAGTTTGGTAAGCAGAAGTGGGGTTGAGACATGAAGTGATGGTGGGTAGCCATTTCTCTACCTGGATTTAGCTGCAATACAGTGGAAAGCTGGGGAAAAAAAAACCCAGCCTACTTTCTGTAATGTGTGAGATCTGTTAAACCTCTATGGGACCTATAAACAAGATTTGGGGGAAAGAAGTAGGAGAGATCCTAGGAAGCAACAGATAGTTGCAGAAGTGCAATACCTACAGGACTTTGCCACCAAGAACTCTGCCTGTTAAGAACGATTAAACTCAATTATTCCTTGTAGTACAAGCCTGGAGTATAATCACTATGCTTTGCTTCCTGGCTGTTCCCATGTTTGTGGTCTCAGGGCAGGTTGTAGGCATCTTGTGGTACTTTTCAGTGCTTGATAAAAAATCCCCATTTCCCTTTCATTGTACTTCCTCCTTCTTTTCAACAGGCTCAGAGCCTGTTGGCAAAATGACTCTTACTGAGCTCAATAAAATGCTCACATGTCTTGTGAGTGAATGTAGGTTTGACACTGATTTGATTCTGCTTTTTCTGCCTGCAGCTTATCACTCAAGCTCTCCAATGAAGGACTTCATTTCCTCAGTCAAATATTTTCCATGTGACTAGATAATAGCTAGGGGCAGTGATGTTTCTGTCAGAGCTCGGCACTGGATTTTCTGTTCAGAAATCATGTGGCCATCTGAAAAGTGGTCTTAAAAACAAGCACTGCATTTGTTCAGAGTGACAGGGTAACATCAAATGATGGGATATTTTTATTTCCACCACACTTCAAATTTGTCCTTTCCCCCCTCAAGAAAGCTTGAAGTCGCAGGGAGGTTCGTTTACTGTCAGCAGACACCTTCCCTGTCAAATTGAAAGTCATGTCCCAGTGTCTCCATTTCTACTCCCTGGTGCTTGTAAAGAGCACCAGCTCAGCTCCTGGGGGTGTCCAGATTCCACACAGCTCCCTGATGGGGTGAAGCTGAAAAGTTAGTTTTTCTTTTTCTCCCTGGTGCACTAATGTCCTGATACCTGGCAGCTTTGCCCCAGAAGCAGCTTTGTGAAGGGGAACCAAATTTCCAGTTCTGTTCAGTCAACAGCTCTGCCACCACCAGCAAACAGAGAGGTTTGTAAGTGGGTTTGTGGGTAGGGAAAGTTGCCTGCTAGGAACCTGACAGAGACACTGAACTGGCTTATGCAGTAGCCACCAAGGCACTGCACTGTCTTTGAATTGTGACTGCCAGCTTTATATTGAAAGCAAAGCCTGGCACCACCATCTTTGTGCTGGTTTTGGGCTACTGAAGGACCACTGGTTCCAATGTGAACCTGATCCATGTGAAAGGGAGAGGAATGGAGGGTACAGAATTAATGCTAGATAAAACCACAGGTGTGAAAGGCTCATTAATAACTATCCAGCCATGGAGTAAAGAAATGTGGGGAGGAAATGACAGCAGTGCCAAAGAGCAGTGTGAGCAGGAAGATAAGAAGTTATTGGCCTGACAGTACTTCAGAGAGGGGGAGAAAAAAATGGCTTAAAAATTGAGCCTGATAATGAAGTGGTTTCTAATAACTCTACATGCAAAAGTGACTTTTCCTTGAGATACTGCTTTCATGTTCCAATGCAGAAAAGCTAGGTGGTAGCAAAGGAAGTTGATAGATTTCAAAGGGAATATTAATGAGGAACAACTTGAAACTCCAGCCAAAGACTGATTTAAATTAATGCATTTCTAATGGAAATTAATCTGCCACATGTTCCCCCAAAATAAAATAACTTGATAACATGGGTACTAAGTCTGCATGTGTTCAAAGTAGACTTTGAACCCTAGAAAAGAATCAAGCAAGAATGAAAGGAATTCAGTCTGGAGTAGGAAATGGCTGAGCTTGCCTGGTGCCTGCTGTGGGGCTGGGTGGCCTTGCCTGTGCCAGAGCTTGACGTGCAGCCCTTCCCAGCAGTGCTGCTCTTGGGGCTAGGAGACACACAGGAGGGGTTGATGCAGGTTTTCCTGTCTTGGCGTGATGTTTCAAGCAACAAGATACTGATTCCGTTGTAGTTTAAGATACCAGTTAGCACAAGCTGTGTGCTAAGGAGGGTGGTACTTGCAGTGCTGTTGTTACACTGGCAGCTAACTTCCAGTTCCTGTGTGGAGGAACAGGTAGGGCTGGGAAGAACACAAATATGTGGCTTTTTGAGAAGAGAGGAGATGCTATTTGGGGCATCTGTGTGTGATATGTGGCTGGGAAGGAAGGAGATTAAACAATAACCTTTGGGTTGTGGTTTTTTTTACCTTTGCCTGTTTCTTTGGTTTCATGTTACAGCACTTTGTCAGCAGCTGCTCATTGTTCCTTTGGTGTCACTTTGAGCCATATTTGATTTATACCAGTTGAGAATTCAGTCCATAATTCCTAAGGATGAAACCTTATTCACCACTCCAGGGGTTATATTTCTTGTCAGGTCATTTCACGTGTGGAGCCTTTTACAAAACCACAGCACAGAGATCTCAATGTGCTTCTATTTGTGTATGTTGGAACCTGCTTGTTTTGTCATATGGCCACACAGCATTTGCAGACTGAAGCATGATGTATAGCATCCCTGTGCAACTGAGCCCCCACGGTCCCTTGGTGACCTCTGGAAGAGCTGAAAACATTGAGCAAATCATCCTTGGGAGTTGTTGATGAAAGAGAGAGCCTTGCAGAGTAGTTTAGTGAAGTAGCAGACTTTAAAACAGGGGTTTAAAATACTCGTTTTTTCTTTTCTTGGGCCAAACCCAAATTCCTGTCACTAGTGCACCTTGGTGCCAGTAGGACCTGGCTGCTGTGTGTGGCTGTGTTGAAGGCCACGAGGTGTGCAACAGCCTGGCAGTGCTGGGTGCACCAGTTCTGCTTTGCAATGCAAATGACAAACATGGGGAATGGTAATGGCTCTGTCTCCACGTGTGCAGATTTAGCAGAAAATGAGACTCACAGGCCTAATGCATTCCTGTGTCACAGGAGCCTGAAAGCGTGCCAGTTTTGTTGGGAAAAGCAGGCAGGAATGTGGCATAAAGGGGCCACAAGGAATGGCTGAACTAGTAACTGTTCTTTGATTTCTTTGATCTCAGTACATCTGTTCCCTTTGAGACAGCTCCACGAAGCACACGGACCCTTTGCAGCATCCCCACATCTCAGCCCTGGTTGTTGCCGTGAAGTAGGCACGAGCTGGAAGAGTTTTCTCTGTGCTGATGTTTAAAGGCAACTGCCAGGTATCTCCCCTTGTGATGGGCTAACTGCAGCCTGTGGATCATTCTTAGCTGTTCTGGGTGCTACCTACTTACCTGTGGGTTTCATGCCCTTTCCTTTCCAGGCTTTTGCCTGATCCTAGGAGAGTAAAGCCAAGGCATGTGCTCCCAGTATCAGAGCCTGCTCCAGGACCTTTAGCTTGCTGCTCCACATATATTTGCCCTACTCCCCTCTGATTTGGTCTCTTCACTAACGTTTGACTGCTGAGAAGCTATGGCAAGGGGTGAGATGAGCTCTTCCTGACAGGGGAAGGTGGAGGGGGAGCAGTTTGGTTTCTGTGTTGGCTGTTTCCCGCTGGCAGTGCTGGCAGCAGGTAAGATCCAGCCCCCAAAGTGCTCCCGAGAACGCTTTGCAGTATCCTGTCTGGGGCTGTGGAGCTGAGCATGACTGGCATAGAGACAGCCTGGGAGAGAGTTTTCAAGGATTAAACTCTGTCCAGTTGGACTTTAAGTAGCAGGCAGCATTCAAAGCACAGCGGACAAGTGGGATGTGAGAAGCCAGAATGTGCAGGCATTGGGAATTGTGGGTGGCATTGAAAAGCCAAATACAAGAACAGAAACATATATTTTGATATATATTTCCATTATAGTCACAAGCACAACCTGTGATAGGGGGAAGTGCATCTCAAGAACAACATATGTGTTATCTCATGCCTCCATCTAAGTATACAAGCATGGGATTAATGTCTGTTTAATATAAGGCTGGAAGTTTGGTGTACAGATGGTAAGAAGTTGGGCAACAGCATGTGCAGCTCATAGCATAGATCTGTCTTAAACAAATGCCATCACCTAGTGTTGTTTCTCACAAAATGTTACCCTTCAAATCCATCCCTAACCCAGTTCTAACCCACTTGCAAAGATGCTGAGCTGCCTCTTCAGCACAGAAATGCTCAGGAAATTCTAGGTCAGAGAATCTTGACCTCGGCCAGGCTGGGTACAAATCTACTGACTGCAAAATGAGATGAGAACACAAAGCAGTGGGAGAAATAGGAGTTGATGAAAATCAGCCAGTGTGGATAAATCTTCTCAGGCAATCTTAGTGGGGTTTCTGCCCCCGCTTTTAAAGGTGATAATGCAGTGAGCAGCCATATACAGGAAGCAATGGGCACAGACCTCTGTAAGACACTTGACACAGTGAGGCACAGCAGACTGATGGGTAGGGTTAGGAGGTACAAAACGTGCCTGGGAGATACCAAAGGAGCAAATGTGAGTGGCATGCTGAGAAACTCACATCATGTAGATTTCAGAGCCGTGCACAGACAGCTAATAAGCAGAATCTCATAAATGCCATTAGTTCTGTTTGCAGGTGGGGAAACAGAGGCCCAGTGAGATGACCTGATTCACCAAAGGGGAAAGCAATGGAACTGGAAGTAGTGGTTTCCAGATGAATTGCATTAGTCTGATGTACTGTGAGTGTTTTGGTACTTCCCTGCTCCAGTCAAATATTTGTGGGCTTCTGAGAGAGGGGACAAGACTTTACAGAGAGCCTCACTATATTCAGGCAATTTTGCTTTACAGTTTCTTTTGTACCTATTTATGGTGACTTGCTTTTGCCTTTATGAATCTGACCAAGCCTGTCTTGAAAGGGAACTAATCTTTCAGTCTGCTGTTATTGAGGTCAAATATTAGGCACATGCTTTTAGGGAAATGTCTTTGACCTCACTGATTGTGTTGCAGCTCTGTCTTTTCTAAAGCTTAGGACTGCTTACGAATGCAACTGAAGTCAGCGCTTTTAGTCTGCTCTCTGTTTGCTCTCTAAAATGAAATGCACTTGTGGTCTGAGTGGAAGCCAAGAGTGGTAGTATGCAGCACTTCAGCTGCAGCTGCCTGGCTTGGAGACCTCTTGACTGGTCTTCACACATTTTCTGCCAAGTGGGGATGGTGATGCTTCACTAAGATGCCTTGCTCATGCATGGCAGTAGGGCTAGGAAGTGACTTACAAAGTCTCTACTGTGTTTAGCCTCTTTAAGCCTCTCTGTTAGAGGCATAAAACAGCCACTTGAGCAGAATCCAAAGCCCTCTCTTCAGATCCACACTTTTTGTTCAGTGGATCAGTTCTGTGTATTCCACTGTATTTAAAATTAATCTATTTGTTGATCCCTGTTTTTAGCTGAAATCATGCCCAAATTGTCCTTCATGGGCTCTATTCCTCGACAAATCTTCCTTTTAACTCATCACTCCTTATTTTCAGAGAACTTTCCTTATAATATACTTGATTATTCTGTGAGTCTATCACCTACTGAAGACTATAAATTTCTTTTTAAATGAATTTGCTTTAAAATAAGTGGATTGTCCTGAATGAATTTTGCCTGGCAACTGCCAATTTTCCTTTAAACTGTCCTGTAGCAAACCTGACTTTGGGCTTTCACATTCCTGGGCCAGGCATGGACTGCAGGCAAGTCATGTTAGTGTTACCTGTCCTGCTGAGTGCTTACCAGGAAATGGGTTTAATAGCAGGGTTTCCACAAGAGGTTCAACACCAACTCTGTCAGTGAAAAATTTTATCTCTGTGTAAGGAAGCATGTGTGAGGATTTCTACTGACTTAACTCTTCAGCTCAATTATGGTCACCAAAGCTTCCTATCAGCCCAAGACCTGCAGGCAGTGCACTGTCAGTGTTGCACGATGGAGGTAATAAGGCAGTTTCAGTTCCTTGCATGGAGTCACGGAGCAGTTCAGTAGCAGAGCCTGGAGCTGTTCCTTTGGGGGTGTGTAGCTTGCCATGGAATGGGCAGGACAATACAAAGGCTGGAAGAAGGCAGCTGGGAGAAATAATACAATACAATACAATACACCAGGTTGGAAGAGACCTTCAAGGTCATCGCATCCAACCCATCAACCAATCCAACCCACCCAACATCTAAACCATGGCACCAAGCACCCCATCAAGTCTCCTCCCGAACACCTCCAATGAAGGTGACTCCACCACCTCCACGGGTAGCCCATTCCAATGGGCAATCACTCTCTCCGTGTAGAACTTCTTCCTAACATCCAGCCTAAACCTGCCCTGGCACAGCCTGAGACTGTGTCCTCTTGTTCTGGTGCTGGCTGCCTGGGAGAAGAGGCCAACCTCTGCCTGGCTACAACCTCCCTTCAGGTAGTTGTAGAGAGCAATAAGGTCACCCCTCAGTCTCCTCTTCTCCAGGCTAAGCAACCCCAGCTCCCTCAGCCTTTCCTCATAGGGCTTGTGTTCCAAACCCCTCACCAGCTTTGTTGCCCTCCTTTCTTTAGGAAAATGACTTCCCAACACTGAAGAATTCCTGAAAAATTATTTCTCCAATAGTTTTGTGGCAGTGATAAATGTTGGTGGGAACCTGATGTAGAGCAACATCTGACTGAGAGTTCTGAGGGAAATCAATGTCAAGACTGGTTCTGTGCTTGTATAGCTTCAGAAATGAAGGTTTCACCTTGGCTTTGGCTGGTGGGCAGTGTTGCCCACTATCTGAGCTCTGTGGATTTCTGTGCCTGGAAAAATAAACAGCTTTTTACTGTCCTTTAAGACAGGGTGCTTTTGGAATGCAATTTGTCTAGAGACTGGAAGAAGCATCTAGGAGCAGGGACTTTCAGAGGTCTAAGCCAGCTGCCTCACAGTATCCCCACTGCCAGCCATTGTTGTTTGGATTTGATCAGGACAGGCATTTGTTTGGGTTGCACCACAGGAACAGCCTGTGGGTAGGTAAATGTTTAGAATGGCTTATGTAGTCTCATGTGGCCTTTTTTTTTGCTCATAAAAAATGCCAACAAAGGATAAAGTCCTTTTAGGGGTTGCTTTTCCCTTTGGCTCCCACATGAAGCCTCTTCATTAACTCATACAGATTTAGGCTGCAGTTATGCTGATGGCCATGTGCAGAGAGCATCAGACCAGGACAGAAGTGAATCCCTAGCAAGGACATGGTGCACAGTTCATCCTTTGGTTCTGGTGCTGTGCTCTATATCTGACTGGCAAAGCAGGTAAGTGTGCCCATCTCTACATCAAGACCTTGCTTTCTACCACACCCATGGCCATTTGGCTGCTGCTCCTCATGCTTGAAACAGAGCTGTCTCTTAGGGATGCTCCCTTTCTTGAACCACTAGTGCTGGCCTGTGTTGTGGAGATAATGTCTGCATCTGGTACAGAGCCTCTTGCTGCCTGCAGATATCCCTGGTATCTGGCACAGCTGTTTGGACAGTTCTCTGAGTCATAAATGCAGGCAAGTATCAAGGTAGTTTCCTCCCAATTGCTACTGTGCTCCCTTGCTCCATGAATACACCCATGGACTAATTTTTCATTTGGCTGAAGGATGAGGCTCCTTTCAGTGCCCTGACAATGCAGGACACAACAGCATTTGGCTTGGGCAGCACAGCTGGCTGACTCATACTCCTTATGACCTCCCCTGTCCTGGCAATGAGACCCTTTCACAGGGCTGTGCTATTTCTAGTTGCTCTCAGATTTGTGACTGTATTCCCTTTGACACAGGAGTTTGGCTTTTTATCTCCTGCTGTTGTACAGCAGTGGCCTGCCAGGGCTGCCTGCTCCTGCATCTGTTCTTTGCCTCCTTATGCTGACTCCTCAAACCTCCTGATCCACAGGTGAGTGACTGTGGAGCATAGTAGCTCTAATTCCTCCTCTCTATCTGCTGCTCACCTGCTTGGAAGAGGATGGAAAGAACTTGTGTCTGAAACACTGTGAAGGGCAAGGCCACCTCCAGAGTCTTCCCCAACCAAGTGATTATTCCAGACTCTCTCTTACATGAATAGTTTTGATACCACGTTTTTGAGCACAGGCTCCTCAGAGCTGTTTTGCCATCTGAGCCCTGGATCCCTGCTCCCTGTCACTTTGTTTTCCCCTCTCCTGGCTTGATTATTGATGAGAGCAATTTGCAGTATGTGCTGCTTTATTCAGCAGGAGGCAGCTAGGTGTGCAAGAGAGAAAAATATTCCCATCCTCTTTGTAGAAGATTGAGCAATGCGCTTCCCAACCTCTGCACACATGTCCTGGCATTGATTCATGGTTCTGTGGGCAGCTCTGTCATTTGTCTATGAACAACTGCGGTTCTTCCAGGCTTCACTATGCCCCAGGCTGCAGCCTGGCTCCATGTTCATGCTATGGAACATGTTCCCAATCTGTATCTGTCACTGCTACTTAATGAAAAAGCTAAACATTGCTTCTCTTGCGGGCTCCTCTAATGGCTCAGTTTTAATTTGTGTGCTGTTGACTGATTTTCTGATTAAGCTGTGATAAATAAAAGTTAAACTTTCAGAAGAGATTTCTGGCTACTGATGTCAGCGTGTTCTGCAGGTTTAAATTATGCCTCATGGCATCCCTGCAGCCTGCTTTCGTTTCAGTAGCAGCCAGAGGTGACCAAAGAAGTTCTAACGCTGAAAACAAATCTGCTGCTGCCAGCGTAGGGTCAGTGGGCATGGTCTCATCTTTGTGTTCCAGACAGGGACTGGTCTGAGTTACCAAGGGCACCAGTTGAAAGCCCTGGAAAATCGAGTTGTGATTGAAGGCAATCCCACCTGTGACTGCTCCGCTCCTCTGCTGGACACAAATGTCACTGCAGCAGCCTGCAGGAAGCGGCACACTCCTGTACTCGGTCTCTCCAGTGCCAGCCTCAGGTTCCATTAGAAGCCTGTTTTTAGCTGAAACACCTGATTTTGCAAAGAAATGCTTCAAGTGTGGTAGCATTTCTTCTTTCTTGGCTTTGCACTGAGGGTCTTCCCGCTCAAGATTTCTCTGTAAGTCTCTATTCCTAGAGGCTGTTGCAATTGGAATTAAATGTCTGGGCCACTGCTGCTGTGCTATGTGCAAGTGATGCATGTGCACAATTACCTACTGCTGACATCAGTGCTCAGTGAGCTACAATGATGTCAGAGTTCAAAGTCAAGAATGTTATGCTGAAGGGGAGTGCTGTTTTCATGTGTTCCTCAATACCTGAGTTTCTAATGATCCTGGATGTTAGTAAGTGTCCCACTGAGGTAAGTGCTGTCTCCTTGCAGTTTGCTAGCAGAAATGCCTGGTCCTTTTAAAACCAAAAAATGTGATTAGAAGAGTTGTATGGGTGCACCTTTCATTGCCTGTAAAGGTCACTGCTGTAAGTAGGAATGGCTCTTTGCAAGCAACATTATCTGCCAGCAATATCGATTTCATGAACATTTTACCTGAGTCATTCCCTGTGTTGATACTGTGTTCAGTGCTGCCATTGCCAGACACCTTTAACATGGGTATAACCATGTCTGTTATCATAAAAAGGAAGAGAAACACCACAGCTGAAGATTGAGAGCTGAAAATTGTGGTTCAAGACAACTCCAGCCAAGGAGATAAGCAGAGATGAATTAAATGTCATGACTAGTCAGGAACAGGCCACGTATAAAATTCCCCAGACCCTGAAAATCCTTGGATTTCACAATAGCCTCAGTCTCATGGTTGACTGCAGCAATGTAGAGTCCATCCTGCCTCCTAGTCTGCCAATGCTTTTCTCAATGATGGAAGTGCTCAGAGGACACTGGATAACCTCATCTAGTTCAAAATAAAACCTTTGTATAAGCACTAAAATCCAATAAGCTTGCAAATGACCTCCCAGTTAGAGTGCTGTAAAAATCCTAAATGGGAATCTGAAGCCCACTTCATAAAAACAAAATTGAGAAATACACCAGAAAGGACTGACACCAGTCTGGGAGCATAGGAGGTCTGTGTGATGAAAGTGGCCCTGATGGATCAGTAGTAAGGAAAAGCCTCACAGCATTTTGATACAGCTGAAGCAGTTCGTGGATGTGTGCAGCACAGCCACAGAGCTTTCTGTTCAACAAGAGAAAGTCAAAATCTCAGCCTTGGTCATTAAAGCAATCACCACAGGCTGGAAGAGCTTCTTGCTTCACTCCCTGAGCAGCACAGCCTATGAAGGAGCCTGTCTGGCTACAGCTCACTCTCAAACCTGTCACCAGTGCCTACACAACCATCTTGCTGTGGGACACAGGCTGGTTTGGCCACTGAATGGCAGATGTTCATGCTCACCAGTGGCACTGACCTAAGGAGCTGCCTGGGATTTCCTGAGTAAGATACAAGTAAAGGTATAAAATGGTTGAGCTTTAGGAGCTAGGTGCACAGCTCATGCTGCCTTCTGAGGGAGCCTGGTTTAGTTAGACCTGTCTGTGGTCACAGCAGGTGATCTAGACTTCCGTGTTACTGAGGAAATGAATGGCAATTAAAAGTTCTTTTGTTAGATTAGTACCAGATGTTTCACAAAGCACTGTCACAAACATTTGCCCAGCTGCCATAGCAAACTCCAGTTGGATAAAGCAGAGTCCTACTGGTCTTCGCTCTGAGCAAATATACTTAAGAAAGTTTTCACTTTTGGATCAAGTTTCTGTAAATATTTAATAGGGCTTCACAGTCACTCCAGAAGCACTCTTCTACTCTCCTCTTCTACAAGTGATGTCTTCTTATACACAGCAGCAGCCTCTGAGGATGAGTGGCAGCTCTCAGTTTGTCAATTATGTGTTCCTACGCTGTTTGACAGATAATTTTTTCATGGTGATTTACTTGTCCTCATAATCAGCTGTAGCAATTAGAATGTCTTATATATTATGCTGGAATTTTCTGGATGCTGGAGCTGAATGGTCCCTCAGACACCTGTTCCATAGTAGAGCAAGCATGGGAGTTAACTCTCCACCACACCAATCTGTTTCTTTCTTTCTCTACCCTCCTCCCTCCTCCCCCACCCCTCCTTCTCCCCCTCCTTCTCCCCCCCACCCCCGCTTCCCTATCGTTTCAGTCTGCTGGTATTGAGGAACTTCAACTGTTTTTTTCCCAGGATATTCCCTATCCCCAGATGATGTTTGTTTGTCTTGTCCTTATCTAAGTTACCTCTTTAGAGAACTGATGGGCTGGCTTGCTATCTTTTGCTGGGCAGCAGCATCCCTCCTGCTTTGTCTCAGAAAGCAGATGCTGTGCTGTGTCCCTCTGGTACCCCAAGGAATGCTTTTTCATTTTGCCATCAATGCAAAATAATGGCCAGAGATGGAGGAAACATCCAGAGAGCTGAGCACCTGGCAACACTGTCTATGGCTCTGTATCCTCTTGTCCTTGGCCTCTTAAAACCAGCTTTCCCTGCTCACTATCAGTGAGCACATGCTGCAGTGAGGATGAGAGGTCCATCTGGAGCTTGCTGCTGGGGAATGCTTGGTGTCAGGGTTGATGAGCAGAAGAGGGCCATGCCTGGGTGTCTATTTTCCATGCACAATTGTTACACAAGTAAATTGACTGTAAACCCACATCTCCATAATGAATGCTTGCGTGTCCAGATGCCCTGCTGGCATGAAAAAGGCTGGGTGCACCATTAGGTAGGTGAAATGGCTGAACACTGTGGTATACTCACTAATTCTTGCAGATGGTGTCTTCCAGTGTAGGGCAGAGCTGCGTGGAAGGAAGTCCGAATCAGCCAGACTAATGGTTTCTAAACTCTCTTTCCCTCCTTAACTCCAATGCTGTCAGAATTGGGGCAGCAGCATTTTAGTGGTGTGCTCTCAGGAAAGGGTCCTGTGTCTGGTGGTGAGCTGGTAATTTCTAAGGCAGAGGGATGTGAGTTTCAGGTTAGTGTCTGGTGGTGAGCTGGTAATTTCTAAGGCAGAGGGATGTGAGTTTCAGGTTAGTGTCTGGTGGTGAGCTGGTAATTTCTAAGGCAGAGGGATGTGAGTTTCAGGTTAGTGTCTGGTGGTGAGCTGGTAATTTCTAAGGCAGAGGGATGTGAGTTTCAGGTTACTTCCCACCATCTGGACTGCAGAAGTGCTAAGCTGAATGTGGGCAAGCATAGGGCACTGCAAAGCACCGCTGATGGATGGCAGCTGGGCTGCACTGTCCCTTCTTCACCTGGTGCAAAACTGATACCCACCATCTTGCTGGAACAGCTGGGGAGCAGGAGAGACAGTCCCAGAGGGGAGAGGAGCAATGACCTGCCCTGAAAGCCTGAATGCATGAACACGCTGTAGTGAGCATAACCGTTTGTTGGTGCAGCAACAAAACAAAGTAACCCTGGTGGACTTTTTGTCACTAGGTGCAGAGTTGCTTGAAAGCTTTAGAAGGTGAGTGGTGATGTTCTTTGGCTGTAACATGACTTATAGGATTGCTCTGAGAAGAAAGTTGTAGCATGTGCACATGTGTTTGCATACGCATTTTCTCCCCTCACCAGCTTCCTTTGGCTGAAGGAGGACCCAGACACCTGTTTATAAAAAGACGGAGTAATTAGGTTTTGTTTAGTTGGGGTGGGTTGGTTTGTTTGGTTTGATTTTCGAGCTCTTTGTAAGAAAAAGCTTTCATAAGTTTTGTTCCAAAGGTGGAATATGGAATGCTTGCTCCAAGGTCTGGAGGCTGGCGTTGTTAAAGGGCAGGTTCAATCAGCTGCTACGATGTCTTCCTGGCTCCCCTGTGAGCAGCGAGTTCCCATGTCCCTGGGCTCACTGCCATTCCCTTCAGTTTTCTGCAGTTGTGCTGTAAATCCTGCATTGTAATACTTAACCCCCTAAATGCTTAATTACATGAGAAACATTGTTTGGTTTGATTAGCACTGATGGACAAAAGCATCTGGAGAAAGTATTTTCCCACAGAGAAGCTGTTTTTGACAGGAGAACAGGGTTAAACAGGCATTTAGGGAGTTAAACCCTGGTCTATTCTGGAGGCATAGCTGGAATAGGAATCTTAGACCTGCAGGATCTACTGTACAAAGCCACCTTAGTTCCTGCAAATGGGTTCCAGTGGATTAGGAGCAAAACCAAGTACACACCAAGAACATGAAGATTCAACAGATAGTGTAGATGTCTTCAGGATGGAATCAAAACCTGGTTGGCTTTCACCTATGATCCACAGGGCAGAGGAGGAGGGAGAGAAAACTGAGACAGGATCGCAGTCCCAGTGCTGTGATTGAAGTTGGTGTTGAGAAGGGAATGGAGCTTTCTGAGTTTGCTGCCTAATGACAGGCTATAACCTGCTTGGCAAGTCTTGTACACTTCAGACTCTACTGGCTGGCAGCCAAAAATATTGTCTGGGACAAGTGACATTGTGTAAGTTTGACATACCTGTTCTGTTGACCTTGGAATGCTGCCAGCATCCTGTGGTCATTTTCTGTTGACTGGGCTCTTGTTCCTTTGGAGAATTTATTGCTTGAATATTCTTTTTTTCTTTCTGGTTGTTTTTCTGGGGAAAAGGGAGGAAGAAGAACCATAGAATTGTTTTGACTGGAAAAGACCTTTAAGCTCATTGAGTCCAACCATTAAAGAGAAGGGAGAGCTTAAAACCCAAAAGTAGATGGTTGATGTAACACAGCTGTATGGCAATCTCTAGGAATCACAACAAAGGATTATGCATCAGGACAATATTGATATCTAGAAACCAACCTGTTGGTTAAATCCTAATTCAGAGTACTGTAAGAACTTGCTCTGTGCCTTGACTATTGCTATAAAGAAGCAGTATTGAAAGAGTGCAGTAGGTCTGGGTTCAAGCATGGTTCACTTGTGCTTAGGCTTAGAAAAAGAAGCTGTTCCATGAACAGCTGACCTTATGATGCCTGGTTTCTTGCAGGTTTGGTTTTCTGCCCTGTCAGCTCTGTAAACCCTGGCTCCTGCATCTCCCTTGAAATCTTTTGCAGGCAAGAAGGGAGGTGGCAAGCGGGGGTCTGTGAGTGCTGCTCCATCAGCTGCCCATTCATGGCATCTCTGCTGACCTTCCTCACCTCCTCTGACAGCTCCTTTACGTCTTTCCCCACTGCACAAACCAAGTGGAAGCTAATTATCCAGAAGAGTTCAGACCCTCTTCTCAATCCGGGTGAGAATGGCTGATGAGTGGGACTGGGGAGCAGTGGTGCTGCTGAGAAAAGGCAGACTGAGACAAGGAGGTCTGTGTCCCAGGGAAGCTACCCTGCAGAGATCATGCAAGTGTGCGAACATGCACGAAGTTCAATAACTCTGTGCAGTGCCTGTGTGCAGCGTGGTGAGGAGACAAAAGTGCAGCTGCTCTGACTTGAGCTTGTGACTCTGCTGAAGACTTTGTGTCCTGTGGTGTGTCACTGGGCATCATGCCTCAGATCCATCCCAGGTGAAAGGGAGAAACTGGGGCATGTTCCCTGGTAGGCACCAGGCTTTTTGCATTAACTCTGGCTTTGTGGGAGGGGCTGCACAACAGGGCCTCAAACTTGGCTGAGGCCTTTGTGTTCCTGGAACACAAACAAAAACTCACTTCCAGTTTGTAATAACCTCAGTGTGTATCTATTTACATAGCTGTTTAGTCCATGGATGTTTCTCATGAAGGCTCTTTCCAAAGCACGTAGAGTACATAAGGCTATTGCTGTGCTATTGCTGTCCATTTCTTCAGCTTCAAGATTCCTTTCTGAAGCAAATTCAAGCCCCTGAGTCCAAGCTGACCAGCAGCCCTGATGTTATCTGGAGCTCTAGGAATGAGCACTAGGGGTTTTTGATATTGTTCCCATCTCAAACTGGCAGCCAAGGGAAAACTCTGGTGTGGAGAGAATTAACAAGACACATGGTTAGTGATGGTCATGACTCCTGTTTTGCCAAGCAGAGGCAGGTCAAATTAATTTGGGTGGAAGACAGAACCCAGCTCCAATTGGCAACAGGCTCAGCACAGCGATCTCCACCTCCTTGCCTCCTCTGTCACTCTGAGCATGTCCTTGGAGCACCTCACAGTGCAGCATGGGGTCATGCCAAGTGGCCCAGCAGATCTTCAGGGAGAGGTGAGTGAATGACCAGTGTGCCTCCGCTGAGGGGGTGAGAGGAGGTATCCAAGGGGAGGCAAAGTGATGCCTGGGGATGCCGCTGCCACGGAGCACAGCTTTAAGCTTCATTCTCTGTGCCTCAGTTTCTCTGGCTATGCAAACAAGCATCTCCGAGGCCAGTCGCTGGTGAGGTGCAGCTTGGCAGGGGATTGACCCCCGGGGAGCAGAGTACCCGGGGCTGAGCTGGCCGTGCCTGCCCTGCCGCACAAACGCTGCCCGGGCTGCGGGGACGGCGACCCCCGAACTCCTCAGCCGGGCGGAGGAGGCAGCGCAGAGCCTAGTGCTGGCGGGCCGGGCACGGTGCGGGCAGCGCGCGGTGCGGGCGCGGAGCTGTCCGCCGCTGGAGGTGCTGAGCCGCGGTAAGAGCCGTCGCGCTTCCGCGGGCGCGGAACCTGCACGCACCTCCCGCGGCCGCGGAACCTGCACGCACCTCCCGCGGCCGCCGCCGCCGCCCCGCGAAGCTGCCGCGGGAGCCCCGGCAAGTTTCTGGCGACGGAGAACGGAGCGGGCTGACCCAGGGGGCTCCTCCGGAAAAGGTAAGAGGGGGACGGCCGCGGTAAGGTAAGGTGCTGTCCCGGGCATTCCGGGTGGGACACGGTGCCCCCGAGCGTCCCCGGGACTGGGCCCTCCGAGTGTCCTCAGGGGTGTCCCCGGGTGCTGTGTACCAGGGAGCCCGCGGATCCCCTCGCGGGTGATGGCGCACAGCCCTGGGCAGTGTGTGCCCCGCGGTGAGCTTTGGGGATCGGCAGTGCCAGCTCTGGTTGCCATCTCTGCTCCCCACCTGGGCATCCCCGGGTGCCGTGTGTGAGTGGCACAGCACACTTGAGGACTTTACGGTGCACGGGTGCACCCCTTCTTACAGGGGCTTGCAAGAGACCTGGGTGGCTAATGGGGGGAGACAGAAAGCAGGCTTGTTTTGGTGGTAACCAGTAGGGACAGGCAGCCCTGGCATAGGAAATCTCTGTCACCTACCAAGTAATTTGGGGTAGGGGACTGGGGGCTGCCCTTCCTTGCACTGCATTTTGTCCTTCCAGTACCGAGCTGTCACCCAGCTCTGCTCTTTGCCCTTCCATGACTTTTTCAGGCTTGCTTTATTTGCTAGGGAGGCAGCAGTGTCTGAGCTTCCCCTGTGCTGGCAACTGCAGAAATCGATTCTTGCTATTTACCATTGAAAGAGACTGGAGGTCAACTGACTTTCCAGGCTTATCAGGTTTCCTTCTCCTTCTCTCAAGAAAGTCTCTGTCTTTGTGGCATATTGGCTGAGGAAAAGCAGCTGTCCAAGTCTGGAGAGGATAAGGCACCAACACTTACACAAAATAAAATGTATGGGTTTTCAGTTAGAGTGCATGTGATCAGCCCAGTCCAGCTATGCCAGTGTCCTTCCAGGTGTAGGTTTAGGTATGATTCTTCCCCAGGAACACAAGAATAGGGTCTGTGATGCAGAACATGAGGGTTTCCTGGTAATGTACCTGTGGCAGCAGCTGCTCGGAAAACTTCATCTCATTTTGAAGTCTGATTAAATTGAGGGGAAAGGAGCTTTCACCGTCTGTCTCTTCTCAGAACAGACTCAGAACAATGGAGCTTAAATCAAATTCAACAGCAGCTTTGTGTGCCCAAAGACTGCATGAACATGCAGCTTGATTTTGTGCTGGCTGGGTAGCCCCTGATGAGGCATTCTCATCTGAAATCTGCCCCCAGAGGAGTTACAGATTTAGTCTTGATTGAGCATGGCCATGTTTTTGAGATGTTTTTGAGTTGGAAGAACACTCCAGCAGCTGTTTCTGTCAGAAATGAGTGTGAATGTGTTTAGTACCTGCACTGATGCTTCTGCAGCCTGTGACCCTCCCCTAAACATGAAAGCAGAGGGGAAGGCTTGTGTAGGCGTCTTCCCTGTCGTGTGCTCACCTGAGGAAGCAGCACAGGGAGAGATAGCCTTTGGGCAGGCAAGCAGAACCAGAACAGGTTTGTGAATGGCAGGGAAGCAGGTTACTCACTGTCTTGTTTCTACAAGGGTAAACACCATGTGAGCACTTCCTGGGGCCTGCTGCCAGCATCCCCCTCACAGAGGAGCTCTGACAAGTGCTCCACCTTCTCATTCATCTGGGAGGGGGAAGGCTTTACAGGCCCCCAGTGAAAGCAGCAGGAGAAGGTCTGGTTTTGTGATAGCTGCTGTACTGATCCTAGCTTTGCTTGCCTTTGCACCGCCTATAGCTATGGTAAGCTTCCAGGATCTAGTTTATGATTTACCTTCAGGCACAAAAATGATAGCTCTCCATATTTCTATGAAATTGATTTATTGCCATGTGTCAATGACATCAGCATATCCATCAGAGCAAGGGATGCACTTTACCCTTTCCTGTATTATAATGAGAGATGTGTGCTTTGCAACAGCTCAAGCACAACCATAAAAATAAGGCAAATCCCAAGTAATTTGCCAGAAATAGAAGTCCCTCTCCCCTGGATTATTATTACTTTCTGCCAGCTTGATCTCACAGGACACTTGTAGCTCCCCTGATGTACTGCAGGATGGAGACCTGCCAGGGAGCTGACGGAAATAAAGTCCTGCAAGCTTTGCCAGTTCTCTCCTTCCTTTGCTCTGTGTGTGTGCATGCTGAGGAGCAGGAACAATTCTTTCCAGACTGTTTATGCTGGGACTTGCCCTGTCTCATCACCAGTGCAGCTGTGTGACCATGGTCCCTCCTTTCTCCCAGGCTCCATGTTCTTAGCACATATGCTTTGCTAGAGTGTTCTGGGGAGGTGATGCGTGTGTGCTGTGAGCAGCATGTCTGCTTCCAGGGGCTCTTGAGGAAGGATGAAGCATGGCCTAGGGGAGAGCTGTGCATTATGAGAATTTCAGGAATGATTTACTCAGCCCTATATGAAGGTTGTTTCCAATTAGGTTAATGAAGGACATCCTTCTCATGGCCAGAGTCACTCAGTCCGGTACAAGGAGGTATAAATCACCAGTCGCTGTACATGGACATTCTTCACTCTCCAAAGAATACAGGAGAGGAAGGGAAATTATTTTCACTGGGCTGTAAGCATTTAGCTTCTCACATGCACTGTGGAAAAGATGAACCCAGCAGTCCCATTTTGCCACCAGTGTTATATCCTCCTGCCCACCCAAGGGCACTGCCAATCTCCATCACCTCCATCACCTCCATCACCTCCATCACCTCCATCACCTCCATCACCTCCATCACCTCCATCACCTCCATCACCTCCACACCTCCATCACCTCCACCACCTCCACATCTCCACCACCTCCACATCTCCACCACCTCCACATCTCCACCACCTCCACATCTCCACCACCTCCACATCTCCACCACCTCCACATCTCCACCACCTCCACATCTCCACCACCTCCACATCCTCCTCTCCTGGATTCACTCTTCTCTGCACCAGCTTCATTCCTAGGGTGAGTGACCCCCAGTCCCATTCCTAGGTGCCACTCTGCAGCCTGTGACATCACTCCAGCACTCTGATCCTCAGCTGGGTCTCACCCAGCTTGGACTGTCACAGGGCTCGAAATTGCACCCCCTTCCTTGCAGTCTGTTGCATATAGGGATGGTCAGAGCAGCAAGCAGCACTGAAGGCACTTTTGCTGTAACTCAGTGCTCCAGACAGAGCCATACCTGCTTGACATTTACCCCAAAGGCATAGGCTCCTATCTTAGTGCACACATCCAGAGTGTGCCTTTGGGAGCTGTATCCTTTTTTAGCTGTTTGTGGTTAATGGTGAAGAGTCACTGTCTCAAGAAATTGAGAAGCTGATGAACATGTAGCAAAGCCTCCTCCCTCCTTCCCTTTCCATATCCACAGTGCCATACTGTGGGTCTAATAACTTGGTGGCTTTCTAATACATTTAACCTTAGCATCAGTTAAAATGCTTTGGCAGACAAGGAAAGGAGAGGTGGGCTCCTGAGGACATTCATCATAGAAAGCACATCGAGACTGGATTTTCATTAGCTGTGAAATTAAATACTCTAAACCAGCTTTTTCACCCTGACAATTATGAGTATGCATCAGAGTGATGTTCTTGCCCTTCCTTGCCTACTCCTGCATTTGCTGGTGAGGAGGAAAGCCCATTTCCTCACAAACCTTTTACAGGGTGGCCTGAAAAAGGAAGACATTTGTGTTTTTTCTGCTGCCTTTTTTTTTTTTTAATGCTTCCTTGTGATGGAGAGATGTCATCAGAGAGCTTCTCTGCAATGTCCCATCAGTTCTATCAACCCCTTCCGTTAAAGCCTCAGATCTCCTAATTGTCTTCAAGCCAGCTATCCATTTTCCCAAATGGATAAAGAAAGCCCAAATTTGCTATTGCTGCTTTTTTTTTTTCCTGAGATCACAGCAATTTAACCAAAACCTGAACTCAAGTCTCATTTATTTTGATATTCTTTATGAGTCACTGGGTGGTGTGGTGAGGATTTGAGGCTAGGGACAAGATTTGCACAGGGCAAGTTAAGAAAGGTTGGGAAATACTTCCCTTATTGCTGCTAGGAATTTCCAGCACTTGTGTCCAGCAAGTTGGGATTGTCCATGAAAATCCCAGGGGAAAGCCTAAGTCTCCACTGAACAGTCAATTACAGGAGAGATTCAGCTCAAAGCCTGGTTGTGAAAGCACCTGGAGTGCTTGCACAGGGCTCATGTGGCAGGGGCAGTGTCAGGTATCCAGGAACATCCTTTTACTGCAATGATGATCTTGTAAGGGGAGAAAACAGTCACTGCCCACCCTGGAGCCCCTGTATTCCTCTCCTCAATGATGTTGTGGTCTTTCTGCAACCAGGCAGAGTGTACTCCATGCCTGGAGCCTGGCTTGCACTGGGGTGTGACCTCCCAGGGATGCAGCAGTTGGGCTAGTTCCTCCAGGCTACCCTTGCTGAGGAGAGCACACAGAAGGCACTGGAAGGGCCCTGGGGCTGCCCAGCTCCAGAACAGGGAACAATAGTTTTGCTGTTGCTTTAATAGCTGCAGAAAGATGAGCTCAACATAGACCAGGGCCAGGAGGAACAGCTTCAAGCTGCCTGAAGTCAATTCTGTGCTGGGGTCTCTGGCTGGGGTTCGTGGGCACTGCTCAGGATTCCTGCAATTTCATTCTCTAAGCTCCCAGGGAGCAAACAGGAAAAGCCACTCCAGCTGGACACTGGCACGTCCCAGTGGCTCAGCCAGGCAGGGAGGAGCTTTCTGGATCTGCAGGTGCCATCAGTCATGCTGAGGACACAATGAGGGGACAGTCACCTTCAGCATAAACCTGTAAGTGGAAGCCTGCAAGCAGGTGGTGAGGCGAGCAAACTGTTACTGAGATGCTTTTAGTGTGGTGCAAGTACAAAAAGATCAGGCAGTAGATTGCTTCCCTGTGTGTCTAGTGCAAGCTGAGGACTGGAGAGCAGCTTTCCAGGGTGATACTAGCTGAGATAACTGCTGGACTAAACTCTTTTCTCTCTAAGCAGAGCTCAAGGTGGATCTTGGCCCATTGCTGCTCAGAATCCAGCCTTGCATGCCCTGGTAATGACATTGTGCAGATATTTACAGGAATGGCCAGAGAGTTTGCGTTCTGCCCAGAGCAGCTAGAAAGCCCAAATGATGGAGGTTCCACTGACTTTTCAACCTTCTCATGAGAAGCATTTGCTGTGGGGCCACACTGACAGCACTTGGTCCTCAGCATTGCAACCAGGCAAGATGAACAGGGGTAGAACAGGAGAGGGTATAAAGCAAGCACCTTGAGAATTATGTTAGCCAAGCAGAGAAAATGGATGCAGATGAACTTTACCATGCAAATGAGGATGCTCAAATGTGTTAGAGTGGTCCAAGGCTGCCCTGGTGCAAAAGCAGAACTGAGAAAGCAATGTCCACTGGCCAGGAGAGCAGAAGGAAAAGCAGGTCAGGAGAGTGTGCACCTGCAAAGCGTGTACTGGGCTGGCAAGGTGAAGTCCTCCAAGTCAAGCTGCTGCTCTGACACCAACACTATTTAAGGCAGGAAGTCTCTAAGATGCAAATGCTAGTATTTCCCTTATGTATTTCAGCATGCTATTACTGAAAGGTAATGAATTTATAAGGCTGAACATTGAAACTGCATGTGCATAAATACAAGTACTGATGTCTGAGGAGTTGCTGTGCTGGTAGCCAGGCAGGGGACATTTGATCTGTTCAAGTAGCAGACTAGCTGTGCAGCCATCAGCCTGCCTGGCAGTCACACTGCTTGGTGCTTTTTCCTATAGATGCTCACACATCAAACCCCAAGGCCCAGCAGACAGGTAATAGCTGGAGTTTAGTTCCTTGGTAAAGCACACGCTGTTGTTAGATGAATGCTTTGTTCTGCACAGCAAAAGACTGGAAAAATACCAGGTCTGGTGGTCAGTTCTCTGAAGTGAGAGATTGTGGCAGGAAGCTCTTTAGTACTAGGAAACTCACAAGTGTTTAGACCTCCTGGCTGTCCATGTTTGCCTTTATGATGTCCATACAGATTGGACTTTCCAGACCCAGGAAGGAGGATGGGGCTTTTCAAACTAGTGCTGTGTCCTCCTCATCACCAAAAGCCAATAAATGAATTGAGGAAGCAGGAAGGTGTGCTGCTTATCTTTCTGAGAGCCTCTGTCAGTTTAGCAGGATGATGTAAATGGAGCTTAAATTAAGGTCACATTTGCATCAGGCTCTCAAACCAGTACCCTGAGCAAAACATGTCTCAAAGATGTGGGAGTCTGCCAGCAGCACGAGGGCTTTAGCCATGACTGCTGGAGCAAGTGAGCCAAAATCTGGTTTGCTGCCTCTCCTTCTACCTCCAGTGCAGGACAGCTCTTTCTGTGCAGCACACACCAGCTCTTTGGCTTTCCTCTGCCTCTGTTCATAAGGGCAGCAGGAACCATCCATAGAGGCCAGAAGTCCAGCAGAGAGAATCAATAGCCATGGGTGACTGTTGCAACTCTCATTAACTAGGCTCATTAATCCAGCATCCTGCCTAGCCTGCAGAGCCAACTGCCTCATACTTGTGGTATGTAGGTAGTGACCATAAAAATACACGATTGCTTAACATCAGATGCTCAAGATAAGCTCACTAAAAAGTAGGAAATAGGGCTATCTGAGCTGTAAGCATCCTATAGGTTGTGTGCCCACCTAACCTAAGAAAGCCATGAAGTAGGCGAGAGGAACCATCCATCGGTATTGGCTGTATAGGCTTGTAACTCAAGGGGGTGAAAAACTGTTGGAAGCATCTCTTGGCAGTTTAACACCAATCAGTGTCTTCTAATACATTTACACTCAAAGCCAATTTACTCCTTACTTCAAGGAATTAGCTCCATCTGCCTGTATGCAGCCTTGGGTGTGAGGTGGACATTTTCACCTAGGTAGAGGTAACAAGAGGAACTGCTCTGGTTATGAAATCCGTGTCAGCAAAACTCATGGAAGGAAATGCTCCATCCACCACAGCTCCTGGCCCATGTGATAGCTCCCGGCCCATGTGATAGCTCCCAAGCTGCCTCACAGCACTTAGAGGTCAGGTAGGGATCTGTGATGGGATATTACTGGGTTTTACCCTTTTTCCTGTAATGCCACAGCTGTTCCCTGTTCCAGCTAGCAGCACAGCCCTATGAAGACTAGGCTGCTGGACAAGAATAAGCAGCCTGTTGTCGCTTGTGGGGCTTGGGCTGTGCCATGGCCGGCCCCAGCTGCCCTCTTCTCTCCAGCCCCTGCTTCCTGGGTAGGGCACCACTTGCAGTTCTTGTGCAGCATGCAAGTGGAGGCCTTGGGGGAGAAGGCAGAAGTAGTGCATGCATTAAACACCCCAGCAAGCAAGCTAACAGCTATTGGAACATAATTAAACCATTATTTTCTCTCAGCCCCTCTCTTTTCTCCTTTTTTTCCCTTTCACCTGAACAAAATATTTTTCCATTTACTTGTTATCAGTGAAGAGAGTGAATTTACTGAAACGTGTCTGCTGTTCTGCTCTACTACCCCCTATTAACTTCCCCAGCACTTGGCAACCTATGGCTCAGCTGCCCAAAATAGCAGGGGAACTAATTAGGTCGATAAAACTCTATGATTGAGTCAGGCACCCTGAGAAAGGGAATGGTTTCTAACTAATATTTTCTTTATCAATACTTGTGCTCATCCTGAAGTTCCTCACTGCCTGTGCTGCTGGCACCAAAGGTCAGCTTTAGTTACAGCTGAAGAAGGGAGGTGCCAGCCAGGAGCAGTGAAGATTGGGGTGACAATTCCCTTCAGTCTCCAACTGTGGGATCTCTGTAGGGTTTGGTGAGCAGCTTGTTGCAGGTCCCCTTGTCTAGACAGGTCCTTCTGGGCACAGACAGTGCATGTCTCGCAGTAGGAGCAATTAATATGCTGCTGGATGGCACATGAATGCATCACAAAGAGAGCCTGGGCCAAGTCTCTCTGCTGATGTGGACTCAAGGACAGGCAGAGGCAGGTGAAGGACAGGGCAAGTCTGGAGGAGGCTGGAGACATTGCAGAACACGAAGCCTCCAGCTCTGAGCAGCCAGTCCCCACACTCACAGCCTGCTGCAGTAAGCGCTCGGCTTAGGCTGGCAAAGAAAATGTAGATCCTAAGGCTGATGCTAATCAATAAAGTCTGTAATTGAAGAAATGGTGAACAAGTGAGGTTACCAGCCTGATCCTCTTACTGGCCTCCTGCCCAGCTCTCAGATCAGTGCTACCCACAGTGGTAGGGGCAGGGGGATGTTGCACACCACTGGCTTGGTTGTAGCAGGGTGCCAGGAGTATATCACAGAGCTGTCTTATCCAGGAGCTGGGGAAGCTTAGCACTCCTTCACTAGCCAAAATTCACTCTCACTTGTATTTGTATCTTGCTTTGCAGATGGGAAATGCATCCAACACCTCTGTGTTCACCTCCACCTTATCAGAGAGAGAAGACCTGATTTTTGGCACACTCTATTTGGTCTTTGGTAAGGAAATACAGCCCAGAATACCTGTGTCCCTGGTGCAGGCATCCCAGTGCCTGCCTGCCAGAGATGTTTCAGACCTTTTGCACTCACTGGTATTTCCAGGAGCGTTCAGTCCTTAAGAGCATTACCAAACTGGCCTTTCCCACATTAGCCCTCCCCACACCACTCAAAAGCTTGGTGATTGCATTTCCCTCTCAGGGGAATTGCAAGCACCAGTATGTTTTTAAATATTTGGAAAGTTGAAGGACAACCTTTGAGGAACATGCTGCAACTCCTACTGCAGCCTCCTGATGTGAGACAGGGAATCTCTGTCAGCATTGCCAGCTTCATGACTATTGGAGGGGATTTAGGCCTCCAGTTAGCCCTCACTTTCAGCAGAAGATGCTGGTGAATGTCTTATGGAGTTAGTTGCACTGAAAAGCCAGCAAACAAAACTGAGGGGCTGGGACATGCTCTGAGGGGATCTAGCCCTGGTTAGCATGAGCTACAAGTAAGCAATCAGCAAATAAAAATCTTCCAGTTTTCTGAGCCCTGAGCAAGTTTTCTCCCAAACTCTAGAAGAGTTTTTCATGCCTGTGACGATGGGGAACCCAAGGCATGCTCACACCACTGGGGCTGCCAGCACCCTGCAGCTCCTAGGAGTTAGTAAAGCCAATGAAAATGTACTTAGTACAGACATGAGAGTAGCTCTGTGGGAAAAATGTCTTGTGAGCCTGGGAAGGAGGACAAACATCTTAATCTACCCTCCAGCAGCTCCAAATCCTCCAAAGCTCTGAATGTGGCCATCCTGCTTGGGAATCCTGTTCCTGAGGGGAACTTCAGTATTGGCCATGCAGCAGTTTTGGAAGCTGATTCTTACCACAGTATTTAATTTAGAGCTTAACCCATTAGGGAGAAACTCTTCTCCTACCTGACCTGCCCCAAGACCAGGAGAGATTCCCCTTCTGAGGACACTGAAACCTCTTCAATGAAAGCAAAATTATGCAATCAAAGGGGAAAAAAAATAAGGAGAAAGCCCTTCTTATAAAATTGTAATTGCCACTGTTGTTTTAAGTACACTAATAGCAAATGAAGAGCCTTCTTTTGTTTAGTCTGGATTTTCCTTGATCTTCATAATGCCTTTCTTCTTGTTTATTTTGTTACCATGATATTGGACAGCACAGAGTCACAGGAGTGACACTGCCAGGAAGAAATTAAAAAGGCAAAGGGGCCCAGCAACTTGGCCTCACATCAGAAGAGCAGTTGTACAAAGCTGCAGTTATTTATCTAGCTGGAAGGAAGTGCCCCCCTTGCTCCTTCCAGCTGGAAGAAGTGATGCTGTCCAGATCCTCCACCCGCAGCCCATTGCAGTCTCACCCCATCACTGCCCTCCTACCCAACGCCTCTGTAGGATGTCAGGAAGGGGAAGGGATCAAATTCAATGTAAAGCAGCTCCAGATGTGCTCATGCAGCTCTGCAGATCCCATGGGCTCCCCTGCTCAGCCCACTCTGGAGAGGGAAGTCTGGAGCCTTTTCCATCCTCTGTGGACGTCTCCGGTGTCTGCTTCCAAACATCTCAAGATGATCCTGCCTCCTTTTCCAGCTCTGTTACATACAGCACTATTCCTTTGCCTTCTCCACAGGCATCATGTCCCTCTCTGGGAACTCACTGCTCCTGCTGGTGGCCTATCAGAAGAGGTCCATGCTGAAGCCTGCTGAGTTCTTCATCGTCAACCTAGCCATCAGTGACCTGAGCATGACGGTGACACTCTTTCCCCTGGCCACTCCTTCCTTCTTTGCACACAGGTACCTTGTGGAAGCAGTTCTGCACTGGCCAACAGCCCTGAGTACAGTCTGCAAACCTTGTTTTGAAATGGGGAGATCCCTGACAGGGGTGTGGAGGGACCCAAGCAGTCAGCCTGGTGGCACTGGGACACTGTGTAAGCTCAGACATCCATCCCACAGCAGGTTCTTTGTTGTTCCCTGATCCTCCAGGTTATGATGCAGACTTGCTGTAAAAAAGGTCTGCCGGTTGGTTTCCAAACTGGCACTTGCATGGCATGGGCACTGGAGCAGAGTACACTGCTGTGCATCGGGGCAGCTCCTGCACCCATGGCTCCACCACTGCCTGTCACTGGGATGTGCAGAGAACAAATTAGGAGCAAGCTCATGTCTTTTCTTGGGCAATCAGGTGCAGGACTCTGTGCAGCCCATTGCAGCCATCCCACTCACGGCCAGCTTTGGTTTTGGTATGGGACTGGCAGCTGAGGCTTCAGTGCCAGGAGAGCAGCTGGGAAGCACCCAACCTCCGTCTGGAGCAGGGCCCATGGAGAAGATTCTCATCCAGCCCCACGGCAGGGGCTGTGAGCCAGCTGCCCCAGGCAAGCAGAGTGCTGTCCTTGCCCACAGGCTTTCCCTTACAGGTGGCTCTTCAACCAGGCAGTTTGCACCCTCTACGCCTTCTGTGGGGTCCTGTTCGGGCTGTGCAGCCTCACCAGCCTGACGGTGCTCAGCACGGTTTGCTGCCTGAAGGTCTGTTACCCAGCATATGGTAGGTGCAGGGATGTGTCATCTGATCTGTACTTGCACCCCTCTTGGCTAGCATAACCCTTGGGTTTTATGGGCCAGAGCCACCTCCTCTCGGAGAGCTTTGGCCCAGGGATCCTATCCCAGTCAGTGCACTGATGCAGCAGACTCTGCAGGCTTTTATCACTTGTGCTTTCCTTCCCCACCACCTGCGTTGGGCTATGGAGCCCCAGCACCCTGTGCCTGGGTCCTGTGCATGCATCTCAGCTGGCTCCTGCTTCACTTTAGAGTTCAGGAGCATCATCCAGAAAGTGTCAGGAGGGTAGTCCTCCCTCTGTAGAAAAGTCCCAGCTGCTGTGTCACAGCAGGGTGCAGAGTTTTGAACATCCACACACAGACCTGAGCTTAGGCCAGAGCAGACTCTGCTTCTGGAAAGCCACAAGCTCTGGCAGTGCAAGGAAGAGATGCTTTCCCTGATCCCTGGTGGAAGAGCCATAGGCCAAATGTATTTAATTCACTGACATAATTAATACAGGGGGGCTGGGTGTGCAGTGTCATAGCTCACTTCTGTAGCTGTTTTCACCTGGATTTCCTCCATAGAGCTAATGTGGGTGATTGCAGCTTACAGTGTGGGCACCAGCTCTTTGCTGAGGGCATGCATCACAGAGAGCACCCGAGGAAGGAAGGGGATCCAGGGGTGTCCCAAACACATTTGAAGGTCCTCCTGCATGGAGATGACACTTCATTT
Organism: Picus viridis; assembly: GCA_033816785.1. Taxonomy (NCBI): domain Eukaryota; kingdom Metazoa; phylum Chordata; class Aves; order Piciformes; family Picidae; genus Picus; species Picus viridis. The sequence continues at coordinate 7,785,216 of CM066599.1, read as the reverse complement.
CCTCAGCTCAGCTGCTCACCTTCCAGCTAGTGGGTATCTCATATCAGATTTTGGATTAAAGACCAAAAATTGAAATGAAATGGGAAATCAAAGATCTTAGCTTGCTTTGCAGAGCAGCACCCCAGGGTGTACCTTCACCCCTTCTCCCATCATCTATTGCCCATCTGCCCACAGCCTGTGGCTGTTGCCGCATGCTTTGTCCCCATCAGCTCACAGAGGTGCAAGGACAGTGCTGGAGCAGAGTCACCTTGGTTGGCACACCACCTCAGGAGATCACTACAAAGGTGGGAGGAAAGATAAAGACAAAGGCTGTCTGTTAAAAGGCAGCTTAGGTACCAGTGGCTTTTCCCTGCACAGATCTGCCCTTGAGAGGAGCCAGAACTTGGCAGCCTGGCACATGTGGCTTATCTCCCTGTGACATCCCAGCCCATTTTCCCTGAGGAAATGGCTAGTTTCAGTGTACTTTTAATTGCTTAGTTCCCAAGAAAAAGAAAACTGTTGCTCTGCTGTGTGGCTGAAGAATTAGCACTTTATACTGAGCTCTTGGATCAGGGAGTTCAAGATCTGAAGAGCAATGGGACAGAAGGGATAAAAGCTGCCTCACCCAGGGCTTCAGTCTGCTAGAGAGGAACAGGTCCTTCAAATGACAGTGTCTGAGGTGGCTTTGAGTAGTCCCTGCCCATGCCCAGGCTGCTGCAGCCAGGATGCCTCTTTCCAAGCTGCCCACAGGGCTGTGGGTTCAGTGTTCCCCTGCATGCCACCAGTAGCCACATGACCTCCCAGCAGCTCCTCCTGAAGTCATTGCTGCCCAGGCTGGGGCAAATCCCTGTGTTTCACTAGGCTCCCTCCTCTGACTGACCCTCAAAGTGGACAAGAGGATATCTGTGTGTCCCAGGGTCTGGGGTAAGTGTTGGCATGGGTATGCCCACTCCATGGCTGCAGTGCTGCCATGCTGTGTGCAACAGCTCCTGTCCTGCCCAAGCAGCCCTGGCCATGTCCCCGGGTGGGTGGCCTCTCCCCCAGTGCTTGGAGGAGCAAGCAGCTTAGGGTGGCAGCCCTTCTCTATACTCTCTCTTGCCCACGGAAAACCATCCTCATCCTGATCCCTCTGCCACAGGCAACAAGTTCTCGCCCTGCCACGCTGGAGTGCTGCTGCTGTGCATCTGGGCATATGCCCTGATGTTTGCCACAGCCCCCTTGGCTGAGTGGGGCAGCTATGGCCCCGAGCCCTATGGGACAGCCTGCTGCATCACCTGGAAAGCCTCCAACAGGGAGGCCACGCTCTACATTCTCGCCCTCGTCATCTTCTGCTACCTTCTCCCCTGCCTCCTCATCCTGGTCTCCTACTCGCTGATCCTGTGGACAGTGCGGGTGTCCCGGCGAGCCGTCAGGCAGCACACCTCCCCCCAGCGCAGAGCCCGCAGCGTGCACAGCCTGGTGGTGAAGGTAGGGGAGGGCTTGGGGTACTGCGGGGTACCACAGTGCCCCCAGGCCACCGCCTCGTGGGCAGGTGAACACGGCAGGACCCTTCCTGCCAGGGTGTCCGCTGCACCTGATGAATTCTCCAGGTGTTGGTATCAGTGTGAGTGACAACACGTCTCCCCTGCTAAAAGCCATCGGGTGGAGGAGCTGTCATTTTAAATGACATCGGCAAAGATCTTTAAAGGAGCTTGCATGAGTCATTGTTCCCCAGACCGTGAGCTAATGCTATCACTTACCAAGGAGATGTGAAAAAGAGAAGTGAATACCCTTTAAAACAACCCAAACATGAACACAACCAGCTTGCTAACCTGACCTTGAAAGAAACCTTGGTGTTTGCTTAGAGCAGGGTGGTCTTCAGAGCCTCTCACTTGGTCTGCACACTGGCACAAGGGGTACTGGAGGGATTTGATGCCAAAAGATTCAATGCTGACCTGGTCACAGCTGGGTCACTGGGTGCTTTGTACTCATCTGCTGTGGTGAGCTGAGGCAATCCCTGAGTTTCCCAGATGGGATGGGCTGTGAGTCACCTGCAGAGAGTGCAGGGCTTTGTGCCCACACTGGGATGTGCTGAACTGCTGCTGCCCTGCTGTCTGACACCCAGTGCCATGGGTCCAGAAGGCTGAGCACCTTTCCCTGGGACTGTGACTGACCGCTCAGGGTCCTGTTGCACATGGCTGAGTATTGGGGTGGGGGTCAGGATTCTGCATGTGCCACGGGAGGCTCACGGTACTGCTGTATCCATCTCCTTCTCTTCCAGCTGAGTGTTGCTGTGTGCCTGGGCTTTCTGGCTGCCTGGACCCCTTACGCCATCGTTGCCCTGTGGGCAGTCCTTGGCGATGCCAGCCAGGTGCCAGCTCTGGCCTTTGTGCTGTCAGCTGCCTTTGCCAAGTCCTCAACACTCTACAACCCCCTGGTATACCTGCTCTTCAAGCCCAACTTCCAGAAGTTCCTCTCCAGGGACATGGTGCTCCTCCAGGCCATCCGCACACTCCTTTGCTGTGGCTGCCCCAGTGCTGCACTCCAGTCTTTCCCGTCCCCAGGCTTTGATGACCATCCCGTGGCTTGCAGAAACTGCAACGATGCTTTTGAGTGTTTCAGTAACTACCCCAAGTGCTACAAACTCCCCCAGGTGCCCGGCAGCTCACCCCCGCGTGCTCCCCTGGCTCTCCTGGCCGACGGGGCTGCTCGCCAGCCTGCCCTGAAGAGGACGGTGCAGGTGATGGTGCTTGTCACACGGAAAAGGTCAGGCCTGGGCACTGCCAATGTGGTGGGGGAAGCCCTGCCATCAGATATCATGAAGGACCTTCTCTGAGCCCAGCTGTGCTTGGCTGTGTCCTGCCAGCACACTGAAAGACAAACCCAAATGCAACATTACTCTCACTGACATATCCAATGAGTCTCCAGCATCTTCTGCAGGTGCCATGACATGAAGATTTAAGATATAAGACCAACTTTCCTCCCACTCTAGTCTGGCTCTTGTGACTCCTAGCCTAGTCTTTGCACTTGAAAAATAAGCCACCCTAATAGACCCCCAGTGCCTGAAATCTGCCCAGGGTGCAAGTCCAGGGTGTAGTTTCTCCTTCAGCTTGCTCTCTGGGCCCTTGGCCTTTGTTTTTCCATCCTGGTGCTCTGATGACCAAGTAGGAACTTGGTTGTCTTAAGAAACTGTGCCTGGCAGGGAGGGCTGTGGGCCAGGAGGCCCCTAGAGGCATCCTGCTCCCTACACCAGCTCCTGCAGCCCCTGCCAATTGTGTCCTTTCCCACCGGGGCACAGGACCGCTCCACTCAGCTACCTCACTTGGGGTTATGAAGCATCTCTAGATACCTCTGGAGCCTGCTGTCTGTGCAGGCTGTGTTACCCCACTCCCTCAATTTGAACACAAACCCATCCCTGCCCTGTTCAAAATGGGATCTTGTCTTTAGAGTGAGAATTTGGGGTTAAGGTAACCCTGGTGCGAGTAAGAGCAGTCCCAGGCTGCGGTCTCCTGGTAGGAAATGGTGGAGCTGTGGCTGAGCACCATCCTGCAGCCAGAACTGTGGCCACAGGGTGACAAGAGTGACAGGGGAGCTCCTGCCATCACACTACTATGCAGGGAGCAGCTGCCTGGCCAAGAGAATCCTGCAGGCTTGTGGTCACCTACAACCATTTAGAGATCAGTGTGGGTGGGTAACCCACGGGAAGAGTCAGGGATGAAAAGGGCCAAGAGGATGTGAAAGGGCCTGATGCAGAGCCACCAACAGGAGAGTCCCCATGTCCCCTTGTTCACTGTGGCAGGTGCAGGGCAGGCTTGCAGCCATCTCTCTCCCATAGCAAGCTGGCAGCCCTGGAGTGAAGCTTAACTGGGGCTAAGGTCAGGGGCTCCCTGTCCCACTCCTACCACCAAGCTGCTTGTGTGACCAGCCTCAGGCATGGCAGGAACTCATTTTGCTTTGCAGGGACTGAACAGCCAGGGAGTGCTGAAAGGAGGGGACTAGTTATCCCCCCTAAAATGAGAAGATACGTTCAAGGTGGCAAGAAGACTCAGTAGCAGATGTGGGAATTGGCTGCCTGCTAGCATCTAGCCAGTTACTTGTGGAAGTGCTCTACATTGTCACTGAGTAATAAAAAAACCCCATACCACAAGCCATCCCAGGGCTTCAACATGGAATCATGGATGTGCCAAATGGGAAGAGCAAACCATTTTCTGCACCAAGTGCTGGGAAACAGATGCTGCTCCCAGTGCCACCACTGGCTGTGATCTGCCTATACTTCTGCCTGCCAGCTCTGCTTGCCAGCCCTGCCAGCTCTGCCAGCCCTGCCTGTAAGCTGACCCCATGCTCTCCCTCCTCTCTCCACTCTGCAGCTACAGAAATGGCTATTTTTAGCAGTCGCTCCCAGAACTGCCTTTTCTTAACACAGATAAAGCAGCCTCTTCTCTGCCCAGGGCACCCAGCACTTGACAAAGGCCCTCCTGCTGCAGGCTGTGCAGAGATGCAGAGGTGTGCTCTCAGGGGCAGGCAGAAGGTGCCCACGACCATCCCACGTAAGGTGCAGGCTTGCTACCACCCAACTTAGGCATTAAACATACTGGAGTGTTTTGGCCTTGATGTCGTGGTCCAGCTCCAGCATGGGTGGCCGTGGAGCTGGTGTGAGTTCTGTGGTGAGGAAGGTGGCTGCTGCAAAGCAGCAAAGGGTGCTGGGCGTGGGTGGGGCCCTGCCTTTGCTTGCCCTGCATCATCGTTCCTGGCTGCTGCTGCCCAGCTCTCATTAGCACGACAGCTCGGCAGTCGCGTCACTTGCTTTTGTCCCTTGGATATCCCCACATAGCTGCTTTGACTGGCCTGTGAGAAGGGAGGGTTATTGATACCTCTGGGGTGCACTTGCATCTTCCTGGGATGGTTTTGCCTGTGTGTGCTACCTGCAGATGCAGAGGGTTGGGGCAGAGCAGGGTTCATGCCCAAGAGCCAAGTAATAACTGAAAGGCCATGTGGGGAGTGATGCTCCCACCTTCTCTTCCCCCTCCTGCTATGCAAAGAGCCCCCACCCAGCCCAGAGATGTGCAGGATTTGCAAAATGCTACAATCAAGCCAAGAAAAATCAAGCAGCCAGTGAAGAGAGGGGACATGCAGGTGCAGATTTCTAGGAGGGTCAGTCAGCCCCTGGCCTGGGTCACAGATGTCTGGCCCCATCCCCCACAATAGCTCAGGGCGCTGCTCCCCATGCCTCATCCCAGGCACCCTGGCACACAAGGGAATCACAAGCACTCAAGTGTCTCTGCTGAGCAGTCATCGTGTTCCAGAAGCTGTACATCTCTGAAGTAAATTACCTCATGCAAAACTGGTCTTGGACTTGGTTGGGTTCTGTGTCAGCAGCCGTGCTTCAGGACAGATGGGAATGTGGCTGTGCTGTGGGGTGTGTGGGCAGGTTGGTGAGGGAGCCATCGGCCAGGGGACAGGCCCCCGGGGCAAGCAAGCCCCTCCTGTCCCAGCACCAACCTGCCTCCTGTGGGATGAATCAGCAATGGTGTGGCTGGTGGGGGCAGGTCCCTGCCACACTGCTTCGAGTTGGGGCTCAGCTAAGCCCTGGCCGTACCTGCTGCCTGTGGCCACCCTGGGAAGAAAGGAGTCTCCAGAAAGTTGGCCAAGGGCTGATTTTCCATCAGAGGACATGAACACGAAGGGCTGCTGCCATCTCCTGGGGGCTTTCAGGGCATGGCCACTCTAGGATTGTTGGAGGGCCAAGGATGTAACCCCCCAGCTACATTGAGGCTTCAGGCTGTGATGGGCTCGGGGACAGGGCTTGATTCAGCTGCTGATACAGCACAGGGTCCCTGATTTGCTTTCCAGCTCCCCCAGCCCCCATTGCTTTGTCTCATGTGAAATAAAAAAAACAAAACACAAATCACCTAAAGGAGATGGGAAAAAAAAAAAAGAAAGAAAAGGCAAATCCCTCAAGTTCTTCCTTATTCCAGCAAAACCCCAGCTCAGCATCTCCATCTTCAGCGTGGTGAGAACACAGAACACTGGGAGCACCTTGCACTGGCTGTGCACAGAAGCACTCAGGCTGCTGGGGTCTGCAGCCCACTGCAGCCACTTGCCAAAATCCCACTCAGTGCCATTAACTCCATGCACCTGTGGCCTGGCCAAAGAGCAGGGCCAGGGTCTCTCCCCTGCACTACCCAGCGCTGCCCTTACCCGGATACTGCCACCTGCAGGGCCAGGTGGGGCATGGCCCAGCTGGTGCTGATTCCATCAGTGTCCCCTGCTGGCACTGGTGAAACCAATTTCTACTAACTACCTGAGGATGAGAGCCACCTGCTCACTGCAAGGGCAGCTCCTGGGGTGGCTGCTGGGCCAAGTGTGAGGCTGCAAGGAGGATGGCACCTTAGGTGAGTTCTGTGCTGGGTGCTGTGGTTGGGCAGGGTTTGGGTAGGTCTGGGTGCAAGAGCTGATTTCTTTAGCTTTGGGTGGTGCTGCAGTCTGGTATCCAGCTCTGAGCTGGCTGAGAAGAGGGGTTGGGGGCTGTGTTGGGTGCTTGGTGAGAGCCTGGTCCTGGTGTGGGGGAGCAAGCCAGGGCTGTCTGGCTGTAGGTTTGGTGCTTGTCTGCTGTGCTGTGGTAGCTACATTTCCCAGTTGGAGCTGGCCAAGTGCCAGCACTTGTGCCTTTTCCCAGTGATTTGGAACTGTGGAGGTTAATATGTAGTTTGAGGGAAGACAAAGCCTTGACTCGACGTTGTGACAAGTGTAGTGGGCGCCTCCTGAAGTTTTAGTGAGGTTGCTCTTTAAATACACCCCCTCCAACATTCCCCAGGCTTAATGGCTTCAGTGATTTCATTACTTCTGGCTGTGGTGGTGAATTGAATGTATCAAACCCTTCCAGCCACTGCCTCTTGGCTGTTGTGCTGCTGCTGGCCTCCCCACCAGCAGAACTGGGAGCAGGACCAGCCTCCCCAGCAGCTCCATCTTCTAGCAGGTGCCACACAAGTTCATTCAACTCCAGGACACATTCAAAGTGGGAATCACTGATGGAGATCTCAACAGCTCACATCAGAGTGGCACTCAGCCTGCACCACCATTCCAAGTAATAGCCAGGTACCCTTTGCATGCAGGCCCCTTGTGCCTCCAACATAAAGGGTTGCACAAAGCTGACGGTGCTTGTCCCTCTCTGGTGTCTGTGCCCTGGCTGCATGGTCTCCTGTGGCCCATTCTTCTCAAAGATCGTGCAGTCTTCATCTGTAGTCTGTGCCACTGACCTCTCAACAGAGCCCCAGGGGTGGAAACCTCCCTCCTGGGGTGGGTGACCTCGCCTCCAGACTGCAGTCTCTGGGAAAAGGGAGAGAGTGTTAAAAAAGCTAAGCTCAGAGCCCTGGTCTTTCGTTCCAAAGGTTAAGCTCCTGAATGGCAGGTAATGAGTGTTGCTGTTGATCCTTTTGTGGCAGCCTGCAGATGAGGCTGTAGAAACAGCCTGTAGGTGCTTTAATGTTTAAAATAAATGAGTGTCTCTTGCTGTGGTTGAGTTAAAAATAGCATCTTCAGCATGATGAAACCAAGGCAGGGAAAGCTGGAGGTGTTTGCTTGCATTCAGCTGGTGAGTCACAAGCAGGCTGGGGCTGGGGTCTGGCTCCTGGGCACCCAGGGCAGAGGTGAGGCTCAGAGGCAGTGCAAGTTGTGTGTAAATCAGACCCTATGGTAACAATCACTTCATCTGTGACTGTCACACAGCTGTCTCAGGATGCAGGGTGCCCCCAGACATGGATGTCATTCTGTGGGGGCCAGGAGTGGTGGTGGTGTACCTGCAAGTAGGACATGCTGGAGTCCTATCACATGCCCCATCGTGTTTTATGGGTGAGACCTGTGAGCTCTCCCTGGATGGTGGCCTGTGGCAGGGTGGGGGTGGCTGGCTGCTGTCCTAAGACTGCTGGCATGGCCATGCTTGGTGCAGCCATCCCAATGGGGGTGCAAGGGAAGGGGGCAGGTAGGGGCATCCTCTCCCTGCCTTCCTGGCACAGGGGGTGCTGTCAGGCTGGTCAGTCTGGCTGTAGCATTAGCAGCCACAAGAACCAAGCAGCTCTGAGAGGCCTTTGCAAGGGGGATTTTGACTAGTAGAGTGACTGAGCAGAGCCAGCGGTGGTGATGAGGTGGAGTGTGTTTGCTGTTCCCTTGAGCAGCAGGGTGAAATCCGGTGAAAGCCCCCGCTGTCCTGGGGAAGAAGCTCTGCAGGGTGTCCTGGGGAAAAAGCTCTGCAGGGTGTCCTGGCTCCTCACTCACAGCAGTGGGAGCTTCTGGGTGCCATTGCTGCTCCCACTGTGGATGATGCATTTTGCCATCAGCACTGAAGGCATCTTGTCACAAGCTAATACAGGGCTGTAGGACAGGTTGGAAGAGGGAAAAATAACTTCTGGGAGGCTCTGAGCTGCCAAAAGTTGTGCTCTGGGTTTCCCCTGCCTCTCCTTTGCATGGCTCCGGATGTTGTCAAGAGAAGCAGCCACTGGGTTTGCTATCTGGAAGAATTTCGAGGCTCTGTAATTAGGAACATCAGAATGGTACTTCCTGGTGGTTCCATGTTTAAGAGAGCAGGAAAAAGAATAGTCAAATTTACACTTGCACACGTTTGCAGATGACACCACAGTAGGATGGGGCTGTTAGTACTTGTGGAAACAGGGTCAGAATTTCATACCGGTTTGACAAAATAGGAAATGATTGGAAGCAACTGCAGGGCAAGCCAAGAAGAAGTTCAGGTTTTTCCTTGCTAAGACATAACTTGCAGTGAAGAAATCCAAATTAGGAAGTGACTGTCACAGAGAGACCAATATATTGACAAATGAATATGAAAACTGGCCATTGAAATATTGGTAACAACTTGATCTACTAGTTCCACAAGAAGGAAGTTTGTGCTTGTTTTGGGAGAGAACAGAGCTGTCTTCCTTAAAAGTTGTAACAAATGCAATATTTTCCTGAGTTTTAGAATGGTCCCTTTTAAATTAAACCCTCCACATTCTCCTCACTTTAATTACCGCAAAGCGATTTCATTAGCTCTAGCTGTATCAGTTAATTGCTTCCATTTAATTTGCGAAATGATTGCCAGCAATGGCTCTCAGCAGACATGGGCGCGCTCCCCCCAGCTGCCGGCAGAGGGCAGGAAACAACCGACGCACCTTGAAAGGAGGTTCTCAAAGGGCTGCTCTGCGTACAAATAGGTCGCAGGTGCACTGATTAGAGAAATTAGAGACCATTTTGTATTTCACCCCACTATGAAGTAACACTAAGCCCCGTGTAACAGCATCTCTGTGCACCTTCCAGTGACAGGAGAAACTCCCACAGCTTCTTCAGGGTTCGGAACACAAGCCCTATGAGGACAGGCTGAAGGATCTGGGGTTGCTTAGCCTGGAGGAGACTCAGGGGAGACCTTATTGCTGTCTACAACTACCTGAAAGGGGGCTGTAGACAGGTGGGGGTTGGAGGCTGTAGACAGGTGGGGGTTGGAGGCTGTAGACAGGTGGGGGCTGGTCTCTTCTCCCAGGTGGCTAGCACCAGACCAAGAGGACACAGTCTCAAGCTGTGCCAGGAGAGGTTTAGGCTGGGTGTTAGGAAGAAGTTCTTCACAGAAAGTGATTGCCCATTGGTATGGGCTGCCTAGGGAGGTGGTGGTGGAGTCACCATCACTGGAGGTGTTTAGGAAGATAGTGGATGGGGCGCTTGGTGCCATGCTTTAGTTGATTAGATGGTGTTGGGTTTAGGCTGGACTCAATGATCTCAAAGGTCTTTTCCAACCTGGTCTAGTCTGGTTTACCCACCTCCTGGGCTTAAATGTTCAAGTTGGAGAAATCAAGTAAGGCTGATGGGTAATGAAGTTTAAGTAAGTTTACTGCTGTCTAGAAGGGTGAAGAATATCCTGAGGAGAGCATCTGTGTAAAAATCAGGCTAAGCAAGCACTGTGTTCCAGTCAACACCAGAAGTGGAGTTCACACCCCACTCCAATGTTTCAGCTCTGGAAGTAGCAGAGAGAAGATCCTTGAACTAGCAGGGAAGGGAACAAGGAATCCTGTAGCAGCATGTGTTGTTTTGGAAAAAGACTGCTCAGACAACAGATTTAGGATTCCATATACATTCTTCAACTTTTATTCCTCCCAGCAGGTAAGCAGCTGATCAAAAACCTTAGTAGCAAAACCAGACCAAAAATGTAAGCCTCACACCTTCAGAAGCAAGCAAGTGGGTTTTTTTTGTCAGATTCACGTGCAGAACTAAAAGTCACATTTCCACAGTGAATGTGCAACTGACTAGGGAGGAATTTGGGTTGGCAGCCACAGCAAAGTGCTGCCTGTGTAACCACGGCAAAGGTGCAACAAACACTACAGGTCTGTTTAGGTGAATGCAAACTGAGCTTGTGGACAGGGCCATGTGGAAGTGAAATGAAGCTGCTGATTTTTCAACCAGTGTAGGCAGAAGAGAAAAATCACATTATCAAACAGGACAGCTTAATGAAAGCTGTTTGGCACTTCCCAACTGAGACTGCTTCAGCAATGTGCAATGTTAACCTTTCTGCACGTGGGTCAGACTGTGTGGGCTGCTCTTCCTCATGTACACACTGCTTTTGCTTCCACTAGAACTTAAAGATTCTACTAGTGAATTCTGGAGAGTTAAGGGCACTTCATCAATTAGGCAAAACAAAAGCTGCTGTTTTCTAAGACTTGAAGCCAAAGTGTCAGCAAGGAGCAACACAAACCCAGCTGCAACTGGCTTGAGCTGAAGAAAAGCCCACATTAAAAATTACAATTTCAGATGTGGTCCTGTACTGTGTCATACAGGTCCCCCACTCCCCCAACCCATAATATAATCAGTACTGTGGGTGCAATACCTCAGTATAAAAATAAAATAATCCCATAAAATAGAAATCAAGAAGTTTTTTTTAAATGACAAAACCAGCAGTTCTCAGAGGTGCTTCCTTGCACGTGTAACATCTGCTTTCTTTCAAGGTAGGCATCTTCTCTGGGCACGTAACGTGCAAATCCCACAAACCATAGATTGATTCCAGTCAGATTCCCTTACTAGTGCTGAAACAAATTCACAGTATCAACTGTCAAGAGTCTCCATGCTGTGAATCTATCTATAAAATAATAATCATTAAAAAGAAAAAAAAAGTAAAGTGCAATTCCTTCTGTTTTGCAGAGTCACAGAGTGGCTCTGTACTCAACATATGTTTACAGCAGATTTCAGAATAGGAAGAAGACCTCCCCCTTTGAATATTGTCATCATTTCGTGGCAGATGTTTCTGCTTTTCAGCAGGCTGGATGAAGTTTGCTATGCTGTAAAATCTGCATGAAAGGGTCTTCATTCAGTCCAGTGTCTGACATTCCAGGGTTTCCATCGCTGACCAGTAATACCAAGCACAGCAGATCTGCAGGTTTGTACCTAAACACGTAGCAGACTTGTCTGAAATCAAAGTACATTCTTAGCTTTCCAGCTTTTGTGCAGTCTCGCTCTTGATACTTAAATCCTCTTTCCACTGACAACCCCATTGCACTCCTGCCCTGGCCTGCTATAGCAGCTCTTGCTCGTCATCTTCAGATCCCGAGGGTCCTTGCCGTACCTCCTCGTACCATTTGTTTGTGAGGGTTTTCATCTGTATGCGCCCATTGTGCAAGTCCTAGGGCAAAAGCAAACCAGAACAGTTTGTTACTTCTCTACGTCACCACTTGTGTGTTAAAGACTCATTTACCATACTCCTTGGGAAATAACCTACCCCTGACCTCTAAGCATGCAAAGGGATTCTGTTTTTCCACCAGAAAACGTTCAGCCAGTAATTACTTCCACAGACAGTGCTTTTGGTGACAGGTATTTTTACCTGTTTTCTAGACAGTCCTGCTCTGTGGCTTTCAGCAATCTCAATGCTGTCTGGATGGCCTGGCTTTGAATCTCACTCTTCCCTACGCGTTCCCAGGGACAGTGGGAAACTCGTGGCCTGCTTTGGTGATTCACGGGCTTATTTTTCCAGCCTCTGGTTGAAATCTGGATGGCAGCCCGTGCTTTTGGCTACCAACTACAAATCAGATGCTCACTCTGGCTTCTTGATTCCTTTTTGGTTTTTGCAAAACAAAAAAAAAAAAGAAAGCCTTTGGCTTTTGTGGGTACGTGTTGAAAACATTCTTTTGACAAGAAACAAAACAAAATGAGGAAAAATAGTATGTTTGAGCAGGCTAGGAAGATGGAATGTGCAGGCTTTACACAAAACTATCAATTCCACAGCAAGAATGCTTAATCCTGTGGCAAACTGGAAAAACAGCAAATTGTGTAGCTAAGGAGTCTCAGGTTTCTGAGGCATGGGAGTGCAAATGGCATAGTATTTACACCTCCCTGAGCCACTCGGTGTTAAGTGACACATGCAGTCAGGTGTCATTTTGCATTTACAGCTTCAGAGTCTTGGTCTGCCAGTGAAGAAGTTTCAGAAGTGAAGGCTGCAATGCTGGTATTGTATTTCCAAGGTAAAAACTGCACTCTACAGAAGAAAGGCAGCTCCAGAATTCACAGGGCCATGTACGGTAGAAAGCAGGAACTTTGTGTGATAGCACTTTGAACAAACTCTGTGTGAGTGGCAGCAGCTTTTCTAGCAACAGCAATCACTCCTGACACTTAAAAGATCAAAGGTCAGTTCAATAAATCTAACTCTGTTTAAAGTTGTGGCAGCCCTGAGAGATGCTCACTTAATCCAACCTGTGATTTCAGAGTGCAGCTTTTCATTGCAGCTGCTCTACATAAGAACAAGTAACCCATTAGCTGGCTTACTGCTCTTAATGCAGAAGCTGCATGGCCACACCAGGAGCCCTGAATGGTACAGAGTGAAGTGATAACTTAATTCTACAACAGTTTCTTTCCTTCAAGAAAACAAGAAAGACTTACTTCTTGTGTGAGTCTCCTGGTGAAGAAAGGATTCAAATACTTGGCATCAAACCACATAAAACCCTTGAGGTCCTGGCGTTTTATGTACTGGGCTTCATACTCCTCCTCTGTGAGCTCTGACAAATGTTCAGATTCTATGGTATTTCCCTAGAAAGATCACAAACATCAGAGCAACCTGAGAAATGTGGCAGCCACCCCACCAGCTTGCTTCAGTGCTTCACTCTGTGCTCTCACTCCTCACAACCAATTCCCATGCTGGAATGACGTGGAAATTATTACTACAGCCTACTAGGCTGTATCAATCTGTCCAGCTGTTGACTTCCAGAGCTACACTTAGCTTCCCTCTTTGTGCTGCAAGGTGAAAGACCTCCATATTTTGTACTGCTACTATTACTGAGATCAGATTTCTGGTGTGCAGGCTTTCTCTTGTGAGCTGGGTGATGATTTTTTCCAGCTAGCAACACCAATGTCAGAACAGAGCCCTGTATCAAAACACACCCTTATCCCTCTGCCCTTCCTGTACACATCTCCCTACTTGGACAGAGTAACATAAATCTCAATCCTGCAAGCTTTTGGAAACCTCACACCAAAAGGAGCTGCTCTTCAGACCCTAGAGAATGATACCCTGCAGGTATTGTTTGAGGGGAAGCAGGTAAATGCCTTGTGATAGTTTCTGTACTCCAGCCTTTTGCACACAAGGGTTCAGACTAGCTGTCACAATTTCTTCACTAGTCTTGCTTAGCTTTAAAATAAAACCCAGTCAGAGGGGTGCTGCTGTTACCACCTTCTCATGGCTCTTGCTTTGACTTTTTCAAAATAATTCCCATCTGCCTTTTATGATTAATTCATGACTCACACTGCACTAGCTGCTTTCCCTCTGTATATGACTCAATCCTGTATCATCTGCTTTATGCTTTTGCAGGGGTTACTTCCATTTGTATGGATCAATTTATAATTAGATTGAGTTAAGAGACTCTTTCTCCTCCCTTTGTCCAAACAGTTATTTTGTGTAAACACTAACTAAGCTCTGCCTTTGGGATACCTGAAAATTATATACCTTGGCTTTTCCCTTCCACCTTGGCTTTTCCCTTCCACCTTGGCTTTTCCCTTCCACCTTGGCTTTTCCCTTCCACCTTGGCTTTTCCCTTCCACCTTGGCTTTTCCCTTCCACCTTGGCTTTTCCCTTCCACCTTGGCTTTTCCCTTCCACCTTGGCTTTTCCCTTCCACCTTGGCTTTTCCCTTCCACCTTGGCTTTTCCCTTCCACCTTGGCTTTTCCCTTCCACCTTGGCTTTTCCCTTCCACCTTGGCTTTTCCCTTCCACCTTGGCTTTTCCCTTCCACCTTGGCTTTTCCCTTCCACCTTGGCTTTTCCCTTCCACCTTGGCTTTTCCCTTCCACCTTGGCTTTTCCCTTCCACCTTGGCTTTTCCCTTCCACCTTGGCTTTTCCCTTCCACCTTGGCTTTTCCCTTCCACCTTGGCTTTTCCCTTCCACCTTGGCTTTTCCCTTCCACCTTGGCTTTTCCCTTCCACCTTGGCTTTTCCCTTCCACCTTGGCTTTTCCCTTCCACCTTGGCTTTTCCCTTCCACCTTGGCTTTTCCCTTCCACCTTGGCTTTTCCCTTCCACCTTGGCTTTTCCCTTCCACCTTGGCTTTTCCCTTCCACCTTGGCTTTTCCCTTCCACCTTGGCTTTTCCCTTCCACCTTGGCTTTTCCCTTCCACCTTGGCTTTTCCCTTCCACCTTGGCTTTTCCCTTCCACCTTGGCTTTTCCCTTCCACCTTGGCTTTTCCCTTCCACCTTGGCTTTTCCCTTCCACCTTGGCTTTTCCCTTCCACCTTGGCTTTTCCCTTCCACCTTGGCTTTTTTCCCTTCCACCTTGGCTTTTCCCTTCCACCTTGGCTTTTCCCTTCCACCTTGGCTTTTCCCTTCCACCTTGGCTTTTCCCTTCCACCTTGGCTTTTCCCTTCCACCTTGGCTTTTCCCTTCCACCTTGGCTTTTCCCTTCCACCTTGGCTTTTCCCTTCCACCTTGGCTTTTCCCTTCCACCTTGGCTTTTCCCTTCCACCTTGGCTTTTCCCTTCCACCTTGGCTTTTCCCTTCCACCTTGGCTTTTCCCTTCCACCTTGGCTTTTCCCTTCCACCTTGGCTTTTCCCTTCCACCTTGGCTTTTCCCTTCCACCTTGGCTTTTCCCTTCCACCTTGGCTTTTCCCTTCCACCTTGGCTTTTCCCTTCCACCTTGGCTTTTCCCTTCCACCTTGGCTTTTCCCTTCCACCTTGGCTTTTCCCTTCCACCTTGGCTTTTCCCTTCCACCTTGGCTTTTCCCTTCCACCTTGGCTTTTCCCTTCCACCTTGGCTTTTCCCTTCCACCTTGGCTTTTCCCTTCCACCTTGGCTTTTCCCTTCCACCTTGGCTTTTCCCTTCCACCTTGGCTTTTCCCTTCCACCTTGGCTTTTCCCTTCCACCTTGGCTTTTCCCTTCCACCTTGGCTTTTCCCTTCCACCTTGGCTTTTCCCTTCCACCTTGGCTTTTCCCTTCCACCTTGGCTTTTCCCTTCCACCTTGGCTTTTCCCTTCCACCTTGGCTTTTCCCTTCCACCTTGGCTTTTCCCTTCCACCTTGGCTTTTCCCTTCCACCTTGGCTTTTCCCTTCCACCTTGGCTTTTCCCTTCCACCTTGGCTTTTCCCTTCCACCTTGGCTTTTCCCTTCCACCTTGGCTTTTCCCTTCCACCTTGGCTTTTCCCTTCCACCTTGGCTTCCCCCACAGCTTTCATTTCACTTTTTAGTAAAAAGTAATGCACTAGTCTTGGAAAATGTCAAAAGTACAAAAAAACCCAACAAAAACCAACAAAGCAAACAACATAAAACCCCCCAATCCAAACAGTGATCCCCTGATCAAAAACCCCAAACCAACCATCTTCTCCGTCTTGCTGAGATTAATGTCCTTCTTGTTTCTCTTGCGTGCTTTGGAGTCCTCAATATCAATCAGTCTGATGAGGGGCATGGTTCCTCCTCCCAGCAGCAGAATGGTGAACAGCACTATGATGATTGTTGTTGTCCCAATGAGCTGTCGCTTCTCGATTGGTTCCAAGCCCAAATGGAGGCTGAGGGCGTAGGGAATTGCGCCACGCAAACCTTATCAGGGAGAACAGTAAACCAAAGATTGACTCAGCAGCTACAATGGTCCTCAGCACCCTGATAACTCAGGAGGAATTCCTTATCTTTATAAAGATTTTTACAATCCCATACTATGTCCCTTTATCTTAAGTGCATCTGAGCTCTTCAGATAACTGTTGTTCAAACTGTAAACTGTTAGACCCGGAAAGAAAAGCAGACCCTGCAGAAAAGCTTCAGAGAGCATCACCGCTGCGTAGGCCTCTAGCCAAAAGGGAAAGAGAACAGATAGGTTGCACTTGGGTTTGGAGAACAGTGCAAATGGTCAGCTGAGTTTTGCTCAACAGATAGAAATCAAATTCTTCCCACAGCAGCTTACACAATGAAAAAGATAAAACTTTTTCCCAGTTCTTCCCTACCTTGAGCTTTAACTTACCACTAAACCACATGATAAACATCATCTTGGGGGTGATTTTGTGATCACGGAAGAAGTTGAGTAGGTAGGAGAGAGGGAAAATATTCACTGCTCTACCAAACAGAACAAGTACCTGAAAAACAGAAACAAGAGCAAGAGACCATTGATGTGTTGGGTTCTCACAGGACCCAGCTGCATCTGCTCTGTACAGGGCAAGGTGAATATGCTCTTTTCACTCCTGAGTTTTGCAAGAAGGTTCTGCTGCTAAAATCACCTGAAGAAATCTCTCTGCAGAGGAAAATGTGAAATTTAACTTTTCAAACATTTTGTCTGCTTAGCTGAAACTACACCAGACTTGTCAATGACAGGGAGCAGACACTACTTTACTTATAGTAAATAAATTAAACCCAAGAGGCATTCCAGGGAGACCCAGAATTGCTTTGGGTAAAAGTTCTCCTCAGTTCAGCTCCTTTAATCATTCCCTTGGCACAGCAGCTGAGAGGCAATGAGATATTTCTATTGTCTCCCCATGGACTAGTTCCTCAGAGGAAAAAGGCCAGAAGCCAAAAACACAGCATGTAATCCAGTTCCCCACTTCCCTGGGTATGGTTATAAAACACACCACACACTGAAGCAACACTTTGAGAGGAAAATAAAAAGGAAAAAAAAAGCACAATTGATTTAATGGCAAACAAGGAACAAACACTAGAAAAACTCTAACTAAGAAAAGCAAAGGTTTTCACTATGCCATTGCTTTTAAGCTCCAACATAAACAGACCTTGATAAGGTAAATATCCTAGAATTAGTCAGCAGGATCCTTGAAGGGCTGTGCTGTTTTTCTTTATGAATCACCCCCAAATTGCACAATTTACATTATGCCTGTGAGGGGAATGCTACCCAGAAGGAAGTGTCACACCTTAGATATATATTAGATAAGGAAGTTGGGTGTAATGCAGTGAGAGCAGTTCCCCATGATGATAGCACTATCTGTAAATTGCAGATAATTCTTCCCTTGAACCACAGACTAAACTGTGCTAGGATACATCACTGTGTGCAACTGGAAACAGGGTTCACATTTCTCTCTCTTGACTCTCATGACTTGAATAGTTACAACAGCAACAGATGTAGGTAACCTTCACCTGAAACACACTTCCAGGTGCCACTACACACAGCTACATTGAAATAAAGAACCAGAGAAAAGGAAGAATTAAGAGTGGAGTCAATGAACAAATACCCATTGAACAGGGTCTGAGTAAGGACTTTGAAGGTGAGCTCAGAGTGAAAAAGTAATGTATGGGCTAAGTTGTTTCATGTAAACAAACTACAATTACACAGGAGGCAGCCTCAAAAGCTGTAATCCTGAAGAGGTGTAGCAGAGTTTGATACTGCTTTGCACTGAAGCTTCTTGAAGGGAGGTTGTAGCCAGGTGGGGGTTGGTCTCTTCTCCTGGGCAGCCAGCACCAGAACAAGAGGACACAGTCTCAAGCTGCACCAGGGGAGGTTTAGGCTGGATGTTAGCAATAAGTTCTTCACAGAAAGAGTGACTGGCCATTGAAATGGGCTGCCCAGGGAGGTGGTGGAGTCACCATCACTGGAGGTGTTTAGGAAGAGACTAGATGGGGCATTTGGTGCCATGGTTTAGTTGATTAGACAGTGCTGGATGATAGCTTGGACTCGATGATCTCAAAGGTATTTTCCAACCTGGTCTGGTCCTATTCTATTCTATTCTATTCTATTCTATTCTATTCTATTCTATTCTATTCTATTCTATTCTATTCTATTCTATTCTATTCTATTCTACTCTACTCTCTGAGTCGCCCATTCTCACAAACAGTTGATATGAAGCTAAAGATACATAAAAACTCAGGACTGTTTCCTGGTAAAATAACTTTGGGAAGTGGCATGTACAACCTCAACACCTTATGAGATTTATTTTAATAAATCTAACAGGGTAAACACAAGCAAGAGTCCTTTCCTTGCTTTTAATAATCTTAGGATGGTTCTAAAGTAACAGCAAGCTGGAATTCTTAAAAGAAGGCTGATGTATTTGTACACCGAAGTGCTGAGAGCAAGATCAATAATTCCATGCTAACAGTGAGACCTAACTTTGTGCAATGTAAAAAAGTATTTTCCCAACCTGTGAAATATAACTATCCTAAAACATTTGAACTGGAAGGTGATTCCCCCCCCCACTCCCCAGTACCAAACCCACATCCCAACAAGGACAGAAGAAAGCAGATACCTACTATGCACCAGATGACAAAGGACATTTCAAACTTGTGAGGGAAACTAAAAATGGACAGGCCGAGAAATGCAAACACACACGTTTCTGAAAAAGAGAAATCACATCTTAGAGAGACAATTCTGTAAAGCCTTTTCTAATCCTACTGCAAGTCACTACACATGGACATTAAATGGTATTTCCTGACTTCTGAAAGCACAAAATAGGTGTAAAAGGCCAGATTCCGACACTCCTGCTGTCAGTGAAGAGCACCTTGGTCTGTGTGTAGGCTTTTTTCAGCTGTAAATTACTGATGACTGTGAACAAAGCTGGCAAATCCTGGTTCTAGATGGAGGAATTTTTCACTTGAGGAATATAGGACAAGCTGCAGAACACAACCTACAGGAGTGACTGCTAACGATTTCTGCAGCTCTGAATCAGGTTCCCCATGAAACTGAAATGTCAGGCACAATCTCACATATTGCAACTTGAGTGCTATTATAAAGCATTCAGTTCATTCCATTGTCAGAAATGGCAGCAGTTCATGGCTTGCTTTGTAATGAACTACTGCACTGTATGGTCCAACACCCCTTGTGTATGCTAATAACCTCTAGAAGTGATGTTTGCAAAGCTGCAACAGAATCACCACTGCACAATGACTACAGCAATCCAAACATTTTATTTCCACAGAACAAACCCATTGGCAGCAGAGATCTGCTGAGCCAAGATGTTTCATCAGTCCACTGCTGTTCTAGCAAGGTAGGTTCCTTATCATAAAGGCAGTTAAAAACAGGCCAGTTTTGGACAGACAGCAGCAATGCTTGAGTTAGTGCAGTGGAAGGTGCCATTGGGTCATGCTTTGGCTACTTACATTTGCATGTTCAAAACCTGCTGCAAATGTGTATGGATTTGGACAGCATCTTAAATTATTTAACTTTACAGTGACCTGAATGAACACACTGGGGGGTGGGTAGCATTTGTAATAGATTTAAGGCCAAACCCTGATGAGCTACTGGTGTTTGGGTAATGAGTGGGAGGTGGTGGAGTCACCATCCCTGGAGGTGTTCAAGAGGGGATTGGACACGGCACTTGGTGCCATGGTTTAGTCATGAGATCTGTGGTGACAGGTTGGACTTAATGATCTTTGAGGTCTCTTCCAGCCTTGGTGATTCTGTGATTCTGTTTAGTGTGTAGCAAGGCCACTGCACAGCCATGATCCAAATGCATCTTCCTGCAATACAGAACATATGCATGCCATCTCCTAAAAACAAGGGATGTATTTGTAATACAGAAGCATGTTATTTCTTTGAAAGTTTGGCATGTAAAAGGACATAGGCTACTGGACTACTCCCAAAACCTTCTCTGTTTGTGAAGCTCTTGGTTTTTGCAAGTAGCTTTCTAGATACAAAATACTGATAAAAATCCATCTCTTAAAACTAAAAATAGACCAGAGGAATGCAGGAGTCAGAAATATCTATTCAGTTATCAGTCTTGTGGCAAATCTTAGCAGAAGCCTGCAGGAGGGAGAGAGAGATTTGCTGCATGTTTTATCCAGCATGGCAGGAAAGGTGACTTTCAACTGCCTGCCAGCCTCCACTATAAGGAATTCTTCTTTTAGAGACATGTACCACTGACATACAAATAGCTTGATGAGAATTCACACCTCTGCTGCTCCCATCAGAATCACCATCTCAGGCAAACACAATTTTGAACTATTAGTATTAGATATTAATAGTAGGCAGCACCTACCACACATAAAAGCAACAGTTCTCAGTGTCTGCTGCATTAGAATCTGTGTGACCGGGGACAAGTTGTGGTGTGTGTAGTGAGACATCACGATGCCAGAGAAGAGGATTGCCATGATACCTGCAGATAAAAATGAGGCAGTCAACAGAAGAACAACAGCTTGAATTCTGCAAATAGAATAGAATACAACAGAATAAAACAAACCAAGTTGGAAGAGACCTTTGAAATCGTCGTGTCCAATATTTGTTTATAGCCCTAGGAACACCAAAGCTTATGAAGCACTAAGTGTGGTTTCTAGTCCCATTGTTACTCATACTGGTCTAGTTCCACTGGTCTACAAAGGGTCTGCAAAGAATGCTACTGTGCAGAATGCCCCTAGCCTCCAGCAGAAAAGGTCACTAACCATCTGTTACTACAGAGACTAATCTCAACTATCAGCTACAGGAAAAGCCACCACATCTTCCACTATAGAGTTTAGTTGCTCTTGCAACATCCACAGCTTAAGCAGAGGTACAGTAGCTGCTAACCAAGGCCACTGTATTGCACAAAGCTCTGATTTGTATAAGGTTTTTTTTTCCCCATCTACCTTGCTTCTCAGCTTTTGGTCATTTGTGAGAAGAATCAGAATTTCAACCTATTTTGCTAATTGCTCAAGACATATCACAAACACTGTCAATTATTCACTGTTCCTAAGGAGCTGGGTATCTTAAAGTTCTAAGCACTTGCATGGATACTGCATAGATGTACACCTGTGCAGGATGTCACTTGAGATGATGGTTAAGATTGTAGAAACATTTAGCAGTCCACTTGAGGAACAACTACAGCACTCCTTGTGAGGAAGCAACTCACCAAAACTGACAACATATACTGACAACTGACAGAAGAAATCAATTGCAATGCAGAACTGAAGGACAGGCTGACATGTGGGAGTATGCCTGCTTTGCCCCAAACAAGGGAAGTTCAAAAAACTAGAAGTATTTGCAGCTACATGCCCAGGAGTGGCCCTGATGGGCACATCTGGAAGGATTAGTATAGGTGGGGTACAGTCAATCCTTGGTTTGAAACACAGGTAACCTGACTAAGGTCATTCAAAGTTTGTATTTCTAGAGAAGTCATTCTTGAAGGCACTTGAGCAAAACAGAGAAGCTGTCTTTATAAATAAACCAACAAAGAATCTCAATCATCCTGAGAGCAGCTAACTAGGAATCTTACAGTAAATTCTTTTTCACTGCATAGCAACACACAGATGTGTTGGTTATACAGTGCAATGGCACTGGCATTCTGTAATATTTTCTTATGATTTTATGTCAATAACCAATAGAAACGAGAAATAGAAAAGCCCAAGTGCTGAGACCCTCCAGAACAATCTCATCACAAGGCAAAACTTGGTTTTTACAGCAATGCAAATATTTTAGCACATCAAATTGCTTGCTGAGGTCTCATATAATTTAATACCCCTACATATGTGTTGGCCTGTACAAACATAAGAGTAGTTCTGGATGCAAGTGAGCAGAATGGAATGTTTACATTAGGATTACACATCCTGACTGTGAAACTACCATGATTAAAGGGCCACATCTTCATACATATAACAAAATACAGCCCCACTGCCATCAGTGAACCTATACTGACAAGAGCTGCTGCAGATCCATTCCAAAATATTTTCATTAGCTCACAGGTGTATTTTCAGAAAGTTGGATTTCATACCTGCAGCTCATTTACAAGCAATCTACTCCTCACAACCTTGTAATGTTCTTATGCAGTCCAAACTGTAGAGCACATTTATCTTTTAATGCACTTAATAAAAAAAAAACAAACAACAAACAACCCAAGGAAAAAAATAAAACCAGAACCAAGGAGTTTCTCCAGCTATTTGCATTATACTAATTGTTGCATTCCTTCCTGCTTTGAGAAATGAGACAAGAAACTGACAGCCTTTAAAACACCTCACTTAAATTAGCAGAGGTCAGAGACATTGGGCAGCCAACAGGACTGGACTCTGTATTTGTACTTGATTCTGCAGAATGATGGAATAAGTATCACAGTATCGCTAAGGTTGGAAGAGACCTCGAAGATCATCGAGTCCAACCTGTTGCCACAGACCCCATGACTAGACCATGGCACCAAGTGCCACGTCCAATCCCCTCTTGAACACCTCCAGTGACGGTGACTCCACCACCCCCGGGCAGCACATTCCAATGGCAAATCGCTCTCTCGGTGAAGAACTTTCTCCTCACCACCAGCCTAAACTTCCCCTGGCACAGCTTGAGACTGTGTCCCCTTGTTCTGGTGCTGGTTACTAGAGAGAAGAGGCCAACCCCTTCCTGGCTACAACCACCCTTCAGGTAGCTGTAGAGAGCAATGAGGTCGCCCCTGAGCCTCCTCTTCTCCAGGCTAAACAACCCCAGCTCCCTCAGCCTCTCCTCACAGGGCTTGTGCTCAAGACCTCTCACCAGCCTTGTTGCCCTTCTCTGGACATGTTCAAGTGTCTCAATGTCCTTCTTAAACTGAGGGGTCCAGAACTGGACACAGGACTCAAGGTGTGGCCTAACCAAAGCAGAGTACAGGGGCACAATGACCTCCCTGCTCCTGCTGGCCACACCATTCCTAATGCAGGCCAGGATGTTGTTGGCCTTCTTGGCCACCTGGGCACACTGCTGGCTCATGTTCAGGCGGCTGTCGATCAGCACCCCCAGGTCCCTCTCTGTCTGGGAGCTCTTCAGCCACTCCAACTCCAGCCTGTAGCTCTGCCTGGGGTTGTTGTGGCCAAAGTGCAGCACCCGGCACTTGGACTTGTTGAATGTCATCCCACTGGACTCCACCCATCTGTCCAATAGGTTGAGGTCCCTCTGCAGGGCCCTCCTAGTAGATGTGTGAGGCTCCTCTTGTGGTCCTCAGCAAAACTTCTATCAAGTATTCAGATATACTCAAGAGTCAGCAGTCTCTCCTGAGCTGCCCAAGGGAACTGAAGGACAGGCAGGAAAATGGCTACAGGATAGTAAGCTGAACATTTCAGCCTGCAGCTGAAACTTTAATTCTGTGTTAGCCAGAGGTAACTGGGGAGAATGTAAGTATTTATGTTGGTTAAGTAATGCTTATGAAAAGTGTAATTACCTTTATTGTACTATTAGAACATGAAGTAGGGAATAAGGATTTCTTTGAAGTCAAAGTAAAGGCCCAGGTTAAACAAGAAAAAGTGAAAAACCAGGGGCCCTCTTAGACACAAATAATGCCTGCTCTGTAAATTTGTCAAAGAAACCAGCACATGCTTAGTTTGCTACTCACCTGAGAGTGAGATACCTTCTGCAAGTCCATAAGGAAGGTAAGCAAAGATAATCATCATCCCAAACTCTAGGGAGGGTGTCTTCCTTAAATCAATGTGCTTCAGCACGTACACACGAAAACGTTAGGGAAAAAAGTAAATTAAAACACGAGAGAAAAATTTACATCTGTGACTTTGCTTGTGATTACTTATTGCTTGTGATCACTTATCTACTGAATGAATTCTGCACACTGGCCTTGAACTCGAGTGTGGAAGGATCAGTGCTTTCATGCAATCAGAGAATGGCATAAGTTGGAAGGGACCTTCATCAGCTTTCATCAAGAGATCATCAACTGGATCAACTTGGAGATCTCTCAACCCGACTCAGCTGCTCAAGACCTCATCCAGCTTGGCCTTAAACACCCCTAGGGAGGAGGCACCCACAACCTCCTTGAGCAACCTCTTCCAGTCTCACCACCCTTGTACTGAAGAACTTTTTCCTAAGATCCAGTCTAAAGCTTCTCTGCCTTGGCTTAAAACCATTTTTCCTTCTCCTATTGCTAGATACCCTTATAAAAAGTCCCTTTACAGCCTTTCTGTTGGATCCCTTCAGGTATTGGAAAGCAGATCAAAGGTTCTTTATTTTATAAAGAGTGTTTCTTTTAGAAGCTACTGCTGGTAGAAGTTTAACAGAATGGACAGACCTACTGAATGAAAAGATGTGTGGCTAAAGTATCTACACAGTGCTCATAACAACAGGCCAAACTGATGGTGTGGGTCTAGAAGGACCATTTCCCTGCACATTTAGTCTTGGAAATCTCTGCTCCAAAACTACTGCAGAAAATCCAGAGAGGATCATTAAATAGTAAAGGCTTTTCTAAAACCAGACAAGAGCTATGAAACAGCACATTAAAAGTAAAATAGCTCTCATTTATGTTTTAACAAAAATAATGTCCTTATAAGACATTTAAAACTTACTTTATATTTGTAGTCATAAATACAGACAATTGTCAAGGACTGGAAGCTCTGCTTTGCATGTCATGCAGGGTTCTGCAGCACAGCTGCCATGTAGAAGCAGATTTTGCCTCAGACACCAATATTTGCCACACTAAGTGTGCAAATAAACTCCTCTGTTCCCTCCTAGGCTCCAATTACTTTCAAACAGATATAGCAGATTTTCAGTAACATTAACAGTGAGAATGTTACACATCCTTGCCTTAATACTTAAAATACCCTACCTACCATCTTTGTTAAAATTCAGAGGATTGGATGTCTGTGATGTGGAAATTCACATTCCTCCAGCAACAACCTTCAGATATATTTTTCTGCTGGCAACTACTACGAGATGCCCTTTGCTGCACTGAAATGTTGCATGCTTAGTCAGGGTAAATCAAAGACTTTGAGGCACAAATAACTGTAATATGGAAAATAAACTGCTTTTCTGTGTTCTAATGTCATAGAACCACAGAATCATTAAGGTTGGAAGAGACCTTTAAGATCATCAAGTCCAACCATAACCCAACTACCATGACTACTAAACTATATCATTAAGGTATCAGTGAGAAATGTTGAACACCTGCCTTCCTCTTTTGTTGTGATATATGGAATCATTGAAAAGTTCATGGAATCAGGTTAATGAACCAAGCAAGGAATTATGTCTCTATTTAATCAAACACTCTGCTCTTGTAATTTACAAAGTGCCTAACAGTATGTCCCAGAAGCCATGAATAACTGCTGTGCGAGCCTAGCACAAAAGGTTACCTGCAGTGAAGTCAGTGTTAACGTTAAACAAGCTCTGAAAAGTAGCAAAGGCTTACAACAAACATCCTTCCTTATCTCAGCAGAGAAGATTCTGGGTTGTTTAGCAACCAATTCATGCAAGTGTAAGAGGCAAAATATAACTCAACATAAATCCAAACAGGACAGGATCTGTATTCAGCTGCCTGAATACAGAGGGACAAATGAGCTGGTCTGACTCAAAAGCCCTCAGGAAAAGCAGCTTTTTCTTTCTTTTTTTAATTAACTGGTTTATGTGTGTGAAAAATGAGCCATGTGCTTTTAAAAATGGATCAGCATTGAAATGGAATGAATCTATTTTGAATTTACAGAACAATTACCATACATTCTACCACTCCAATGCACATAATGTAAGCTACTATACCCCATTTCAGATCTTCATTATGTTCACCAAAATCTGATGTAACTGTTTAAATGAACACTAACATAAAACCAAAATGAGCAGGAGAAAATCCTCAGCCAACAAAATGATGTCTAATAAGAAATGTTCCCCAAGAAATGCTGGAGAAGATGAGAAAGAAAAATTCTATTAGAATGTTGAAGTTCATCAGTTTATACCAAAAGGATATCACGGCAGAAATAAGACCAGTAAGTGTGCCAAGTGCTGCAGAGCCAAAGAACATCTTCAGAAAGTATCCCAGTGCCTGCAGAAAGGTTTGCCATCCGCTTACATCTGACATATTTTCTCTTGTCAAACCTTCTGCTGTGCTAGATAGAATGAAAAGAAAAAAGAAATGGTTATAAATTCTAAGCCTGGATCCAAAAATACCAACATTTTTTGAGAACGACAACAAAGACGACTTCAATTTCTTTGTTGCTACCGCTCTTAAAAGGCTTTTACTCTGATATATATAACAAGAGGAATGTCAAAAGATGTTAAATCAAGTCCTAGTGGAATCCCCAAAGGGAAACCTAATTCTGCTAAAAATCTGGAAATTCAGCATTGCTCTTCTGAAGAATCCCCAGAATGGCATAAATAGGCTAAGGTAATGCCAAGTATTACAAAACAATGCTCAAACTTTGAAAAGGTTAAAAAAACACCCCAAAACACCCCAAAACCCCCTCATTTTGCAGTGACAAAAACTCAGGGCATGAAAAAGTAAAGAGATGGATCATGTGATCCTCAGGGAACAACAAATGAACAGGAAGAGCTCTCATCAAATATTTAGGTGTGGATGAGAGACAAGGAGGTCACTGAAAAAAACCCAAAGGAGCTCTTGGAAGGAAAGGGGAGAAAATCTCTGTGAATTTCAGGAATGTATTTCATAGAATTCCATGCCAAGAAGACATGGATTCTAACTGGTGTTCCTTTTGACACCAGAAATACATGATTTGCTCCAAATGGAGATGGAAAAATTATTGCATATCTGAAGAATCAATTAACATAGAACATAAAGAACATAACGTGGCTGCTGTTTCCAAGGAGCTCAAATGCACTTACTTGGTCAAGACGATAGAGACTGCATCATTGAGAATGCTTTCTCCAAAAACCAACATGTTTAGTACAGGATCCACATTGAGGGCATTGAAAATGGCAATAGTAGCCACAGGGTCAACTGCAGATATTAAAGAGCCGAAGGCAAAACTGGGAGAACACAAAACAAAGAGGAGAACGGGATGAAAAAAAAAATGGCACCCAGCAAACCTGTATCAACAGCTGGCAACAAAGACATTATTTGTTACAGTTCATACCCAGGGAAAAGTTATGCTCTCTTCCCATTCACAAGTGACAAAAGGGATATTTTTTGTTTTCATTCACTGATACACCACAGAGAAAAGTTGTTCAGCTGGAAGAGATGTTGGGGAAATACCTACCTCCCAGCTCAAACAACTGTGTCAATGTCTTACTCCAACTAGACAACAAAAATTCAGAGGAATGGGAAACCAGTCATCTTTACTGACACAGCCCAAACCATGTTTCTTGCTTGCCACCCTATTTATTTATGGATTTTAACAGAAAATGTCTCCATTTGCCATACAATAAACAAACACAAATCCCAAATAAACCAGGAATGAGCTTCATTTAATGCTATGCTGGTGTACTCCTGAAAAACTGAGTGGGTCCTTAGCCAAGTTTGTGAAAAATCTACATTATTGATACTGAAAACCACATTCTTTTAAGGGGAGATTTGGACAAGGAAGCTATGCCCTTATCATACCTATGAATAATAGCAATTAATCAAAGTTCAAATATTTTTAATGTAAAGCTTGATTAAACTACTCAGTTATCTTTCCTGCCTAGAAAAACTCACTGAGCACATAACACTTTTCAGAAATAAGGGTGTAACAAATGGAGTTTAGAAGTGCTCAATCTATTTCTTAGTGTCACACACCACATTGAATGCAAACAACCTAACCAATAATCAGAAGAGCTGGCCAACTACAGTGCATTCCTCATACATTTATCCTGCAGAATGCTTCATTTCACACACTACACCATTTCCCCAAGAGCTTACCTGTCTGTCATGTTGAGTTTATAAATTACATCAGCCTGAAAGAATAGGTAAAACATTAAAAAAAAAAAAAAAAAAAAAAAAGAAGAAATCAAAATCAACTGTGTTTTTTCTGCTGGTTTTTACAAATGAAATGATTCATCAAATCCTAAGTTTGTAATCATGAGACAAATCACAGTCGGGATGCTACCCGGTCTAACAGTGCCCTCCACAAATGGTCTACCTCTACCATCCTGATCACTCAAAATCAGGGAAGGCCAGGTGAAACTGAGCAGACACAATCAAGTAGAGTAACTCTGGCATTCAAAGGAATGGAAATCTGAGAGGCAGAGAGAATAGTAGGGATTGTTTGGCCTACCAGAATGAAGTCTGAGAGAAAATGTAATTATCCACATCTCTAATCAATGGGGAAACACTGAAGCAGAGAAGTGGAAAAAAAAAAGATGGAAAACCAAATGAATTTAATACTGAAGATCAGAAAGTGGCTCTAGAGAATACTGGGTCTAGAACAGCCTTCTGACAGGAAGATTAAATGAAAAACCATTAAAACTCAGCTGAGGTCTTAATTGCTCTTAACATGGAGCATGCTGAATCTAGGGAAGAGGTTATCTAACATCACCTCTGTGATAGCAGATAGCAAAGAACTGGACATTGTGACTCAGGAATTCACTTTCACTATTGTTTGTCTGCTCTTGAAAAATGGACATTGAAAGAGCAAGACAGATACACTTAAGTGCTCCAAAGCAATTGTTCTTACCTGGCCCAGGAAATAAATTCCTCCACCTACAATGAAAGCTGATATTGCAGTGCCAAATACCGAAAACAGAGTGATGGAACCAATGTTCTGAAAAAAATTACCCTGGAACACAGGAACAAAGTTAAGTAAATTACTGAAAATCCCCTGAGAGAAAACTCACGTTTGGCTTTCCATCTCAATTAGATTCTGATTTACAACTGAGTATCTGATAATAAAGCTTCCTTAGTTTGGTTCCAGGACCCCAGGGCATATACCCACACTGTCTGCTTGAAGAGCTTGCTCTCGAGGCCAGCAGCAAATGCCCCTGACACCCAGGAGAGGATTTCAGTCCAATACCCTACCAACAAACCACACCTCCAACAAACAGCTGGAATTCACTACCTCTTTTGACACATTCTCCCCCTTGAGAGATCTCTGCATTAATCTATCTGTTGTACACCGGGCAGGTGAATAAGGCTTGGAGGCTTCCCAGTTGCTGCTCCATTTTTAGGTTGTGATTCTGTATGAAAACCTCTTCAGTGTTTGTACCAATTCACAATATTGCTGCTGCCTATCACTCACTCCCTCTCCTGCAGCTCAGTTCAAGTAGAAAGGCAGCACACAGAGAGGTCCAGAACCACTTCAGCCAGGACTGGAGCTGTGAGGAACATTCACAGAAATGCAGGGTCCCAGGCAAAAGCTTCCAGATCCCTTGTAAACACTTTCTTCTTCTCTAGCTATGGAACGACTCCACCTTTCCCACTTTTCACCCCACTCCTTCCCCTTTTGCATCCTTCACATCAGCTCTTGTACAGCTCTGATAAGAAACCTCTCCAACCAAGGAAAACAACCACTGCACAGGACCTAAAGCCTTGCCAACACTCAGTTAACAGTGTCAAGCTACATTCCCCAAATTCTGGGTTGAAGAGCCTTACATTTTCCATTCTCAATTACTTGATGATTAATATGATGGGATTTAATGTGACTATTCTAAATTTCATGAAATGATGTGTTCCAAACAAAACCTCAGCATGTAAAATGAGTCTCTGGCAGGGACTGACCTTGTGCAATGAATATCCAGATTCAAATATAATAGGTGGAAGCAAAAGCAGAAAAAACATATTTGGACGAAACATTTCTTCTTCCTGCCAAACAAAAATGCAGTGTTAACTTCAAGGACATCATGATTGAAATGACATCAAATCTCCCAAAAGGGAAAAACCTCAACATGCTGGAAAATGAAAATGGCATTATTCTTTCTCCCTTCTTATCACAAAATAAAAGACTGAAGAACAGTCAGCTACTACAGGGCTGCTATTTCCATAGGGTTTCTCATCCAGTGACAGAGATCTAGGTGTTACTTATTTTAAATTACTGTCTCCAAATAAGCAGCACAGAGAACAGGTTATTTATGGCAGAGGAAAAGTGTGCTTCCACAAAAAGTATTCTGATTTTATCTCACAGTCTCAAAATCTGTAAAGACTGCCAAGGAATGGTGACCTCTTGGCCAATGGTTTGACTATAATCTTGGTTAACTGTGACCAAATACGGTTTCACTAGAAGACTCATCAGATGACAAGAAAAACTCAGACCATCATCATCTTAGTACACTTGCAAGTGAACAGGCTCAAGATACATTCAGGGGCTGAGACTTGATTCTTCTTGGCAAATGTAATTTAAGACTGTAATTTAATGGTACTATCCTGCTGGTTCCTTCTTACCATCACAGTCTGTCAATGAAACCTGCCATGAAGCAAGATGTTATTTTGTGGTGACCTTACTCTTTGTCGCCCACCTCATCACTTGGCTACCACAGCTTTATGGAGTTACACCCCCAAACTGGCACCCTGATTTTTTTTTCTGCTGGCAAATTAATCACAGCTGAATGTGCCCCTCTCTCTCCTGGTCCCCACAGTTCTGAGAACAGCAAAACTTGGCCCTTTTGTAAGCAATGATTATGAATTTGTTTAAATCCAGGGTAAACAGCTGATTTACTGCTCTGTTAAAACACCAGATTCCAAAAAGAAGTACTCATCCCTTTAAAGTCTCATTTTGGTCTGTACCAGTGATAATCATCTTAAAGGATTTGGGGGACTTAGAAAACAAAACTCATCCTTTAGACTGCAATGCTCCAGTCTCTTGCTCTGCAGGCACAACTGCATGCACCGATGGCTGGCACTACCTAGACGTGGTCAATCCTTTAACGGTGCTAGAATAAAACCCAGAATCACAGAATGGCAGGGGTTGGAAAGGACCTCTGGAGACCATCTGACACCTCATACCTAATTAATTACACTGTTTAAAGGCCCCTGAAAGCATAGCTGGACAAGAAGGCAGGAAATAATGAAAAGGAAGGACTGCATTTGTGCTGCAGTGAAGCA
Organism: Picus viridis; assembly: GCA_033816785.1. Taxonomy (NCBI): domain Eukaryota; kingdom Metazoa; phylum Chordata; class Aves; order Piciformes; family Picidae; genus Picus; species Picus viridis. The sequence goes on along the minus strand of CM066599.1, from coordinate 7,754,236 downwards.
GAGCCCAGAGAAGTAAAACCTTAGGACTGTAGTCACCAACAAGCACAAAATCCACGGAAGACTTGGTATGGCACGAGCGTTAGGGCAGGAGTATGGCCCAAGATTTCCTTTGTACATGGATAGAGCCTGCAGTTAAATATTCTGTCCTTTTTTCCCTATCAGATAAACACAAAGTCTCTGGCAAATTTAAAACTGGTTTAAATAATTTCATAGAGTAGACAAAAATTATTGATTAGAGCATGTCGCATCTAAACCTATGACAGCCTATGCTAAAACCTAAGCTTTAATATGGTAAAAGGAAATTAGGTAAGTGAATAATAATAATAATAATAATGTGGTATCTGTAACTCTTTAGCTGATAAAAGGAGCAACTAGACACAGCACTCCCTGTACCTCTCCATGGTATGACCAGAAATAAGCTGTCATTCACTAGCTATGATCACTGTTTGCTGTGTTTCCAGAATCAATGCTCAAATCAGAGCATACTTCAAGCTTTCTTTACTCCCCCTTCATATGTCACCTTCTCCAAATTATTTTAACAAGTAAGAAGCTATTTGAAATTGATTTTGTAGCTGTTTAACTGACTTTCAATTTTAAGTTAAATCCAGTTGACACATCTCAGCAATGGAAACACACTACCTAGTGCACCACCCACTGTTTCTAATAAGGAGATATGTAAAAGTGAAATATTACAGCCTGACTCTTGAGCTTTGCAGTTGCTCAAATGAATGTAACACAGAATTAGTGTAGTTAGTTGACAAAAAAAGCAGTCTACTATGTAATTAAAAAGCTGTATCTGATTGAAAAATCTATGCATTTTGATGTATTTCAGACACAGAGAAACAGAATAATCTTCCTTTAGGGAAATAGCTGCAAGCTAGGATTAAAATCCACTACTCAGACCAAGCTTTTCAGCTTGCTAATACAAATCCTGTTTAAAACTGGTGATTCAAATCACCGATTTCAATCAGTTCACTGATCTAATCCTAATAAACTGCTTGATCCTACGAAAATAAATCACAATTTAAATACTTCAGAAGGACTAGTGAAGAGTTGATTGCTTTGATGAAACTGTAGGAGGCTTCACTGTAGATGTCAACTCCTGGAGACATTTCTGCCAGGATTCTCTCACCCTGAGAAAGCCTAACTCCATACAACCACAGGTAAGGCCTGACAACATCACACACTAACTCAGGTTGGAAGGGACCTCTGAAGATATCCCTCCTGCTTAAAGAAAGGACAAGTGAGAGCAACTTCAGCTGCTTAAGGCTTTGACAAGTTTTGAGTATCTTTGTGGATGACCCACAGTCCCTCTGGTCACAATTCTCCTGTTTGGCTGCCATCACCAAAACCCATTAGGTTTCTTTCTAATTCTGTAAAGCACTGGACAAGGACAACTTTCTGCACAGAAGTTTTGCCTGTATATACTGCTGGAAATAAAGCTCAGGTGATGTTTCCATTGTCCCAGCCAGCTGCTGCTTCAGGCACACAGTTTTTGACAGTCTTTCCACAAGAAGCAATGGAATACCCAAGAAACACATCATGCTGAATGGATTGCTTTGTGAACTGTCTGCTGTTAGCACCATGGTTTGTTGCAGCTTTAAGTAGAAGTAAGCAAGTAAGTACCATGACTTTTAGCACTGTTCTGAAGAAGTGCTCCTTTTTTACCTCTGAAATCTATGTTAACATCTTCAAATAAAACATGTGACTTTACAAGCTATCAAATCACATTTTTTTCTGTGAAAAACACCTACAAAATTAACTCCAAAAGGAGGAAGAAGCCTAAAACAGTCAAAAACTATATAAGACAAATAAGTGGATCGCTCCATTTTTTACTGTAACTGATCCCAGAGATGTCCAATATATTATTCTACCATGTATCTAAGAAGAACTGATTTGGTACCATAAAAAAAAGTTCACTCAGGGAAAAAAAAAGTATTTTGTAGAAAATGTTCAGCAGGATCAGAACCTGAAATTGGTTGTGTTAATACTAAAAAAAAACAACCCCAAACTTTGGCATTAAGCATAAGGTGAATAGGTTTCTGGAAATTATGTCTAAAGGAATGAATGTAACAGTCTTGTTTTAACTAATGGTCTACAATTAAAAATTAATTGATTCAGATATACCTTCCAGTTGGCCAGCTTTTGAGCCTCTATGATTTTTATAAAAGCTCCCATAAGGATACCTAGGAGAGAATGAGAAAACATTCTGAAGTAGCCACAAAACACATCACTGTTTCCATTAACTGTTTTATTGACATGCAGTCATCAATGTTTTAAAAGCAAAACCAAGGCAAGTTCTTTCATTCCTACATCACAAAAACACAAAGTGGTTTTGGGTCCCATATATGACAGTTTCCAAGAGATGACCTAACTGCAGAGCTTCCTACACCAACATTGACACTTGAGGCATCCAAATACTGAACATGCATACTGAGAGTGCTGTGCTCCTTGGTTCCTAAAGGTCACATATTTAACTACACAGAAAATGCTTCTCATCCAAGCTGCATTTAAATAAATTTCTACCTTCCTTGGTAGAGAATTAGGGTGTTAGGAGTTGGATATCTGTGTGATGGCACAAAACCCTCCTGTCACTCCAGTGTTATTTGTAGTGCTGACACAGCCTAAGTGAAATCAGTCTTCTCCACAGAAGTGAATTTTGTCTCCATGAAATCATAGCTCTTACTGGCAATGAAGTAGGCAACAAAATCTCATCAGGGTGGAGACACTGTCAGAGCCATTCCCCAAATGCATTACACATCTTTTAAGTCATGTAGAAATACTAATTTGAGTATCAAAGAACTTTATCAAGGGTGCTGCAAACTCAACAGTCAAAGATTATCATGCTCTTTCCTTCTCTACATCTTCAAAGAGATTAAGAGAGAAAATTCCACACTAACAAGGTTTCTTCTGAAAGTCATGAAGATAATTATCAACTGACATTAATTGCTTTCAAAGAATTAGGAGGAAACAGTCTTTAGACTTCAGGCCTGCTTCTGCATAGTTTATTTAACTATTTGCAGAATGGAGACTCAATAGTCACACATTGGAGAAGTGAAATACACTGAATGAAAGGTAAAAAGTGGCTGAGAAGCTTAAAGTCATCCTATAACTCGTGTGCTTTTATCCTCTCATGCTGCAGCTATCAAGAGTCTTAAAAATAGCATCACATGCATTACTCCTGATGGATGTGTCATACACACAAAGCCATGAGGCTTAAGCCTTCTTTATAAAAAAATATGTGAAGGCATTGGTCCCAGAGGGTAGAAATAGTTGTTCTATTAAATGGTTTATATGGAAAGGAAGAACAGAAGACTAATGAAGGAACATCAAAGGTCTGCTGTTCTTTGAAGGAGGTCAGAATGCAGATACAGCCATTCATATAGTGTATAATCACAGTTCTCTGTACTACCAGTCATGCTTTCCAGTCTGGGATGGAGGCAGTGTCAGAAGCCCAGGACTAGAACATTCTAGCTCTCACAGAGCTGCAACACTGTCAGTCCAGGCAGGACTTAGACTACTTAACAGATGTTTATGTGGGGAAAATCCAAAACAGAACAACCAGAGCACAAACTTCAGTAAGTGCACTTCCTAAACAAACTTCCAGTACTTTATGAACCAGAACTGAGAGCCCTCAGTTCCAATTTAGGGGGATTTAAAAGAAAAGAAAATCCCTAAACTCACTTCTGAAGTGAAAGGGCTCCAGCATGACCGTGAAACAGAACCCCTGTGAGTGGGCCAGACATGGCCTGTGGGCTACAAACTGGACACCCCTATCCTATGAGCTCAAGAGGCTTAAGTAAGAGGCCAGTTTCAATTTCTTTTTTTAGAGGAAGAGCTAGTCACAAACTAGCCCTAATAATGTCATGGAAGGATGAGGTGCTTTCATGATATCAAAAGTTAAATGAACAATACTATAAATGTAAGGCAACAGCAGAGGTTAAGGTAAAAGGAAGAGTCTGAATCATACAGCTTACAACTTCACACAGCACAAGTTACATCTTGCTGCATATCTGCACACTACAGAACCACTAAACTAAGACTATGCTAAGCCAAGTTACAAAAAATAGTTGCACAAAATAATGCATCCCCCAAGAGGGTTTAACAGCAGCAGAATCAGTTTTGATGCTGGTCTTCAAAATCTGTCCCACACATCTTTACAACTGCTCTTTTTTAACTACTAGATTCATGAACACAGGTTTTGTTCAACTGCTTCCATCTATTAAATCAGGTAGGGTCCATTTTGCCAAGGGGCTAACTGGAAAGCTAAGGAATTTTCATGTTACAACCAACCTCTACTTTTCCTGAGAACACGTTAAAACTCAGTAACAAACCAAAGAGAAAAACTTTTATGGCAACTATTTTTACCAATAAAATGCCAGTAACTTTTAAGGACAAAGGACAAAATCCAGTCTCAGAGAGTGAGAATGCACTCCTGCCCTGTCTACCAGGAGAGTAACATTCCCTAGAAATTGTAAAGCAGAGGCTTCTGAGCCAGCTTAAACAATGGGAGGAAAAACAGCTGTGAAAATTGTGCTTATCTTCTCTGCTGCCATTTTTATTAGCCTTCAGTAACTTCCTGAGGACATCTGCTTAATTTACAAATCAAAATAGGACACACCTCACTTCTGGCACTGCTAGCAAAACTGGATACTTGAAACTCAACACTGCTCTTGCAGCTGTGTAGATCATTACCAGTAACAGAGGTTCACTGACCAGCAATTAGCTGACAATTCCATGATTATACAGATGTCACATTCTGTCCACAGAGCTGACAGTAGTTTAAATATGACTGAGTCAATAAACTAAATAAAGACGGTTTCAGTGACACAGGACATCTGCTACCTGCATTGCTACTAGGTATAACACTCTCTCAACTTGGTGAAATTGCATTTGCTGGTATCATCTTATGTTGCTGAGGTGACAGACTACACTGTGGTTCACACCAAAATCTCAACTGTGCAAGTTTCCTGTGTGGCTACAAGAGCTGTGTTGCTCTTCCTTCTTACGCATCTTGAGTACGGTGACAGCCCCAGCAAGAAAACTTAACAGTTTCATCAGCAAGCTTTTGTTGGGACTGACAGAAGCACAGAACATACCAGCACAGCTAAAATCCTTGTCCTGCTCCTGAGATGCCAAGAACAAGAAACAGAAAGAGAAGTATGTCTGTGCCTCTACTGCTCTCTGCAAAACCCAGCAAAGACACAAACTTGCTTAACAGCTTAGCATTGCCCAGTAGTTGGCTGGGGCAGAATATAAGGGATGAGAGTAAAGAAAATCCAAGCCTAGGTCAGCAAGAGGACTCAGTATACTCCTGCATTTAAAATTGCAGATTGTGCTTAAGTTTAGACTCACTGTTTAATAACAATGGTTACTAACCTGATTAAAAGCCAGATTAAGACCTTTCACCTGGATTTTTGTGTACAAAGAGGAAGGATACTAAGGGGATAGCAATGTACTTTTGGAACCTATCATGACACTGGATGCAGTACTACACAGGACATCTCACCTGTCCAGAGCAGTAATGCAAGAAGGGAAGGAAAAAGAAGTGTTTCAGTAGTGAATAAAACACTGCATGGTTTCGACAGAGATGACAGTAAGTCAGAATAACCTGCAGCAGCTTTGGTCTCTCTGTCACACTATAGCAGACTGAAGGATAAACATACAAAGTCTTATGGATGGTGCTGCTACGAGGGTGAGTGGTGCATGCAACACCTATCCACACCAGCACTATGACAGACTGCTTACAGGTCTGTCTGCTTTTCAGCTGCACAGAAATCTCAAAACTCAAACAGGGCCTTGTATATGAACATCTCCCTAAGATTCAATACCTTCTGCTAGGCTAATGATGTCATGTGGTCTGCAGCACATGGAGCTACCTAAAAATTCAGGGAGTCACACCTGCAGGAAAACATTTTTCTTTCTGCTAACTAACAGCTCTAAGATTTTGTCAGTCTAGCAGCCAAGATGAAAGAAGATCCCTGCTTTCCAGAAAACATAAGCACCTTTCTCCATTGGGAAACAGTGTGAAAATACAGTTCAAAATATGGGAGAATGCACCAGAAAAGCCCAGGAGAAAGTCCAAATTCTATCTGCTCAACAAGTAGCACTCCTCCATGCTAAGATTATAGCTAAGTATCATTCTCTTTTTGTTGTCTTTTTAGAAGAGCTGTCAGTGAAAGTGTCACTAGTAACAGAAGCAAAGGGATCACAGATTCTTGTAAAGGAGTTACAAAGAGAGCTGAAACACTGTTGCTGGGATTAGTTAGACTAGGTTCTTTAAATATTGCTACACCCTGTGTAGAGACAATAATGTATATTAGCCTGATTTCTTCTTACACATTTACATCAGGAGTAACAGTGTACAAATAAACTACCTTAACATAACACCACAGGCTTAGCAATACTTCCCATTTAATTCAAATTAAGTAAGCACTTGATCTTTATTAATGGTGGCATTCAAGTCACAGGAAGAACCCTTGTTGTGGCATTACAGGGCTGTATAGAATAGAATGCAATACAATAAACCAGGTTGGAAGAGACCTTCAAGATCAAGATCATAGCGTCCAACCCATCAACCAATCCAACCCACCTAAACAACTAAACCATGCATCCAAGCACCCCATCAAGTCTCCTCCTGAACACCTCCAATGAAGGTGACTCCACCACCTCCCCAGGCAGCCCATTCCAATGGGCAATCACTCTCTCTATGAAGAATTTCTTCCTAACATCCAGCCTAAGCCTCCCCTGGCGCAGCTTGAGACTGTGTCCTCTTGTTCTGGTACTGGCTGCCTGGGAGAAGAGACCAACCTCTGCCTGTCTGCAACCTCCCTTCAGGTAGTTGTAGAGAGCAATAAGGTCACCCCTGAGTCACCTCCTCTCCAGGCTAAGCAATCCCAGCTCCCTCAGCCTCTCCTCATAGGGCTTGTGTTCCAAACCCCTCACCAACTTCGTTGCCCTTCTCTGGACACGTTCCAGCAAGTCAACATCCTTCCTAAACTGAGGGGCCCAGAACTGGCAGTCCAGACAAGTTTTCAGGATACAATCACAGTCCCCAGCTAGATTAAAATCACATATGCAGACATAATTCTACCAAAACTAATGCAAATGTGTACCACTTCAAAGGGCAGGCCGGAGTCTCACTGCCAGGGAGTGCTGCAGTATCTTGTGCAGGTGCAAAAATAGAGGAAGCTGCCAAAGTACTTAGGTAGTGACATGCCTATAGTGCCTCTCTCTGTCACAGACTGGCCCAGTCTCTGCACATACTCTCATTTCTCGACTGCTTCCATGAAGTCAATTCTATTAATTGATTGTTTTCATGGGATAGAATGGGATGGGATAGAATGGGATAGAATTAACCAGGTTGGAAAAGACCTTTGAGATCATCAAGTCCAACCTATCACCCAACACCATCTAATCAACTAAACCATGGCACCAAGCGCCCCATCCAGTCTCTTCCTCTTCCATCACCTCCAGTGATGGTGACTCCACCACCTCCCTGGGCAGCCCATTCCAATGGCCAATCTCTCTTTCTGTGAAGAACTTCTTCCTAACATCCAGCCTAAACCTCCCCTGGTGCAGCTTGAGACTCTGTCCTCTTGTTCTGGTGCTGTTTGCCTGGGAGAAGAGACCAACCCCCACCTGGCTACAACCTCTCTTCAGGTTGTTGTAGACAAGAATAAGGTCTCCCCTCCTCTTCTCCAGGCTAAGCAACCCCAGTTCCCTCAGCCTTCTTCACTGAATCCAGTCTGCTGCATCTTTCTAGTGGTGGTTAACACACAACACAGCACTATTTCAAGCAGATGCTACTAAGAGTCTCTGAACTAACAGGAATTCAATACAAAAATGTCACGGTTACTCACCTAAAGAAACAACAGCCACACTCTCTGGTAAAAAATGAAGTCTGTATTTTATCAGTAAATGCACCAATATGATGCAGATAGCTGTGAAGAAAAACAAAAATAAATAAACTGTAGATTTACAAAATCATAAAGTAGGCTTCTAAACAGCATTTCTAAAATACATGCAGCAAAACTTCTAATGATTTAGTGGAAATCCACTAATGCAAGTAATCAGATTTTGGTTCAAATATAATTTTCACTGAAGCAAGTAAAGGGATCAACAGAAAGGCAAACATTTGGACTTAAAATAATTTGGACATGTGGACTTAAAATAATCTCCTACAATGACCAGTATTACTGCTTTTAGAGCCTGATTCAGCTTACAAGAAAACATTTCCTTAGCAGTACCTCTAAAAAATGTCAGTTATACAGAATTCAGTTTTCATGAAGTTTTTGGTAAACATTTTGTATTTTCCAAATAGAACATACATGTACACATGGCCTCAGTTGCAGCTGTAACACCACAGACATACACATCTGAGTCCCTCTGAGCAGATGGACTTTACCCAAATGGAAAACCACAGAATCAGAACAGTTACACTGGAAGGGATCTCTTGAGGTCATCACCATATTTTCCTTGCTGCAAGTTGTGACTGGTGCTGGCTTGTTCTCTTGTGCACCTCAGAAAAAAACCCTCAGTTTTGTACTCTAATATATAATGAACTTTACCCAGTAGGAGAAAGGCTGTGTTTCACCACAAAAATGAAGGTTACAGTAATATGAAAATCCCATCACAGCCTATATGACAATGATTAAGGCAAACTAGAAATGATCTATAGCCTATCTGGGCACCATCCACAGTTGGAAGATGCCACTTGACTCTCAGAAGTACTGCAGGCAGGAAACTTATCTACAAGAATTAAGTAATTCTGGATTATTCATGCCTAACAATTTGTTCTAAATATTTCCTACACTGAAAGTACCACAATTCTTCTCCCATTTTAGTGAAACATCATCTGGCCAGCCTGTCAGTAATTAATGTATTTTGCTCTATTTGCTGAGAACTCTCTCTGCAGTGCCCATTACAGCTCATGTTCTGCCAGAAAGCAACTGAAGTTCAGGCACAGTCAGCGGCATTCCATCTACTGGAGTAAAACAGTGGCCTCTTAATTGCAGCAGAGACTGTTTTAAATGGTGTATTTGGCAAACCTTGTCGTAACATCAATGGGAATCCTCATTCTCCTTACTGGTTTTGTGTCTGTCAGCCTATTTCAAGTAGGTAACAGTGCCAGGCCACACAATAGTACCTATTTTGAACTCAGGAATGAAAGAGTTTCTCAAAACTGCTCTTAATGCTTTAACAGCTCCTTCTTAGTAAGCTAAAACCCAAACAGCCACATACAGGTGGTTCAGAAGAGTGCTTTCCATTTACAGTCCCAAAAAGGGTGAGAAACAGTTCACAGGAAGTTCTAAGCACTGATATGGTTTGCTGGCTTAGACCACATGTGAACTCCTGGGGTCTACAACACGATCTACACTTCCTAGAGTGTCACAAGAAGTACAAACCTCAGTACTTCAAACAGCACTTTTCATCATCCTACTCTCTAAAAGGGTGCTAAGGAATGGGTATCACACTGATGCCTGCATTCTTCTTGTTCCCTTGTCCATCCAGTTCACACACAACATGGTGAGCACTTCACTGATAGGCACATGAATAGATTGATGGTCTTAGGAACTGAGCAAGGACTCATGGAAAACAGAAACAGTTGCTCAGTTTCTGGTATGTAATTTGTTCAGGGACAAACCTGTGGGTTTACTGATGAGCAGGCATGGCTCCCACCCACAAAGACTGGCAGAGCTCCCTTCCCCACATATTTACTACACTTTCATCTTTGTGACATTGATCAATCACTTCTCAAAACACCTGAGTTTACAACACCCGAATGCCAACTCAATCCAGCATTTACTTTAAAATCCTGCAGTTAAGAAGTTGATTAACAAGGAACTCAGACATCTGGGTGTCAACTGGCAAACACTATGGGAGCAACAACTTCACCATGCATCCCAAGCAATCTTTCTTCACCTGTCAATGAGTGTGAGTTCTGTATCAAATTCCTGCCTGTTAAACATGACAATAGGCATCCAGTAAAGACATCTAGGATTACTGCATTAGAAGTATTCTATATTGGTCTTTGGGATAGATCCATAATGGCATCTGGACGTCAGAGATATCCAGCAAACTCCAATATAAGTCTAAACACACTTTCTATGTAGAGATCTAATCACCAAGTCCTTTCTACCTGCTTTTGACTACTTTGCTTTGGCAATAAAATAAAAAGCAACCATAGTGTAAGAAGTGACTCCCACCACCATGCATATGGCAGCCTGGTATATTTTTTAGCTGTTGGTCAGCCATTCTTTGTGAGACTGTTTGGTTTGTGTCTGGCAGCATATCAACTGCTCTAGGCACTTGCACATAGCAGGAGTATAACAATCAGGCAAGAGGCTAGGAAAAGCAGTGCTCTGGACAGGCTAAAGAATACTTGAAGGTCCCCTTAAGGAAGATCACAGTAAAAGCATGTAATGTAACAGAAGGGAATTCATAGCTCACATGAACATGGCAGAACAGAGGTACAATTTGAAACTGAAATGGTGCTTGAGCAAGACAAATGAGCCATAGAAAAATGGGGTCAGAGACTAACATGCTACTACAGGAACCTTAAATTCAGGGCTTGGCTTTGACACCAAACACCTCAGATCTGCTTCTGCATCCATTCTGGTTTAGAACATTTAGAAGACCATTTTACAGCTCACAACATCCAGACTGAAGAGTATGGTGCACACATTCCTTTCACCCATCCTACACTTTCACATCAAAGATGAACGGCAGTAAGCTTTTATACTGGATTTACTTTGTTCAGGGAACTCCTCTGTCCTGAGGGTGATGCTTCTAAGATCCATTAAGTTATCAGACTGGCATAAATAGGCTGGAACACAGCCAAAAAAAAACAAACCAAAAACCAACACCAAAGAAAAACACCCCATAGCTCTGCTCTTAAGACCTAGGAATGCAATTTTACCATGAATGGCCCTTTTAAAATCCATGAGACACACATTCAGAAACTTTATTTTAATCCTAGAAGTCTTCTGATCTACTGCATTTTGCCTTTGTCTCTGTTCAAATTCTAACACACTTCTGACCTCTGAGAAAACATGAACCATCTTTGGAGGCAAATAAATACCCTAGAAATCAGCACAAGCCTTCCACTTTTTGCTGCACTTGATTATTTGCATAAGTTTCTGCATTGCTGTCAACTTCAGACCTATGCTTTTTTCCATTTGGTACTGCCAGAGAATAGTGGGTTCACAGGAAAGTCAGTGTAGCTTACTTTAGAGGAATCAAGCACACAAACACCCAAGGGAAAGCAGACAATCTCTTAACTCACCATGAAAATGTTATTGTTAACAGTTTTGACTACAGCACTGTTCTAAGCTGATGGTGAGAGATAACTACATTCTATTAAAGAATGAGAACAGCCCAGACTCACAAAAAAGCTGGGAGTGCATCTGCCATTCAAAACACCCATAAACGTAGTATTATGACAACTTGTAAGTTATTAACATCCTGTAGGAATGTAAGAAAGTAAGGAGAGGCAGAAAAAGAGATACTGAACTTCAGTGCTCATGCAGAAAAATCTGACAGCTTTCTATTGGCTCATATAACAAACTATCTGAGGGCTGTCCAGAAGTTAGGGAAATAGTCCTCATAGACAGCTGCAAGCACCATGGGGCATTCTGACAGTGTCTTTTTCATACATGAGGATGTGCCATGTGCTTGGTAAAGAAGGTGAAGGCAATTAAACGTGTTGTTTGCATTTTGAGACCATGGTGAAAGGGTTTGCAACAGTCTTCAGCTTTCCACAGAGTTGGACAGTTCAGGCAATTATATATGCAACTTCCTAAATCCCTGTGTCTGTACAATATTCCACCCCCAGAGAGAAAACTAAAGGAGAAATAAAATGCGGCAGTTCTGAAAGCTGGCTTATCATCCTCAGATACAGAGTGCAGATAACAGAGATTAAAAGACTTTCATCATTCACCTAAAACAAGAAGACTAAAAAATATTGTCATGCCACTAGATTGCTCCTCTTGCTGTGCTTGGACTCCGGTCTGAACTGGAAGGATAGGTTTAGCAGGTGTAGGTACCACCAGTTTGGTAGTAGCAGCCAGTGTAGTATGGAGGGTGACATTGATGACTTCATGGGTGGCATTTGCAAACCTGTCAGGATAATATAATGCGTGATTATACTGGGTGGGAAGAGCGTGATAAAGACTCAGTCTGCTAAAGACATGCACACATGAAGCAAACACCAAATCATATTGAATTTGCACTAGCGACCCACACGTTAAAGTTGCTTTTTAAAAGCGGTTTCTGATCACTGAGAAATACTGGGAGCTAATATTCATGGAGCTGATGATAGCTGCTTTCCTTCGTGAACTGCTACCACCAAATACTCTGCACTGCAGCTCGGGATGCAGGTGAAAGCCTGACGCAGAGAGCGAACTAGCCCAGTTAGGCTGTCGAGTGTAACAAGCCCGCTGTGTCAGACCATCGGCACCCGCAGGGACTGCGGGACTGTCCTTGCCAGTTCCCACCGCCTTCCCTGCCGCGCAGGGCCGAGTCAGAGCCGGCCTCCCCGGACTGCCCTGCAGCTCGCAGCTGCCGTACTGAGTGAAAGCGCCAGCATCGAGGAGCCGGGGACACCGCTCCCCACAAAGGCCCTGCTGAGGGAAGGGCACCGGGCACACGGCAGCCAGGGATGTCCCGGAGGCGACGATCTCCCACCAGCAGGGCCCGGGGAAAGCTGACTGACCCTCCCCACCCTCGCCGCCCGCGGCCCGCCCGCCACCACACTCACTCCGCCATCTTGCCGGCCACCGGCTTAAACCTCCCACCGCGCTCCTGTGGGGCCGCCCCGCACGCAGCCGCTTCCGGGTGACGCTCTGGGGAGCGCGCAAGCTGTCTCTATGGTAGGAGGGGTGAGGGTCGCGGGGGCGAGAGCGCGCATGCGTGCACGCGGCTGCGTGCGCCGGCGTCCGTCCAGCGAGCGCGTGATCGGGTGGGGGTTCTGTCACGTGAGAACGGGGGCGGCTGCGCGGTCTCGTGGCGATGCCGTGACGTCATGGCTTGGTGCTGTGGTGTGATGTCAGGCTGCTTGCGGAGCTCGCTCAGAGCACTTGTCCCTCAGCCATCGCTGCCTGGTGCCATATCCCTTGCTGTTGTCTTTGCCTTAGTGGCTCCTTGTCCCTCAGCCATCTCTGCCTGGTGCTGTGTCCCTTGGATCTGCCATCGCCCAGTGGCTCCTCATTCCTCAGCCACCATTGCTCGGCAACTCTACGTTTGCCATCTGCAATCACTCAGTGGTTTCTCATCCCTTAGTCGTTGTTACCTGGCAGCTCTTCCTCGACAGCGTTGCTTGACTCCCTTTTCCCTGAGCTGCCATTGCTTAGCAGCTCCTTGTCCCTCAGCTGTCATTGTCTGGTGGCTCCTAGTGCTGAAACGGAGAGTGAGGTCATGGTGATACAGGGTCATTGTTTCAGAGGGTGCACTGGGAACCTGGGTGTAATGGCTGTAGAAGTGTGGTGAAGCATTGCATCAAAATACTATGTGATGCCTAAAAGCAGGAAATGGATCCTGACTTTCAGATACGTTCAACCTTCAGCTGCCCTAACCCTGTCCCACTAGCTGAGCAGACATGGGGAAGTGCACAGCTGACCCATAGTCATCTTTCACTGCTCAGCCACAGAGTGAGAGCCTCATTTTATAGGGGGAAAAAAAACCAACAAAACAAAGTGTCAAATTTATGTTTATCCAGTCACCATCAAACTAAGGCAGAAAGCCACTGCTTCAAAATCAGTGTCAAAATGCTCTCGGATTAAAATGTCAAGTTGTTAACCCTATCTGGTGTGTTTCAAATGCTCTCCTCTGGCACAGGCTACTGCTGTGACTTGGGTATCTGAGCTCTCCTACACACCAGTTTTTATCTGGAAAATGGGGCTAACTAGCACCTCCCAGCTTACAAAGCCCATCATGGACATGTATGCATCCAGTCTGTGCAAGGCTGAGATGCTGGGATGAGTGGCACTGTGGAAACAAATAATGTAACAGCATCACATCTATTTCTGTTCATTTCTGATTTGACTTCCTCAGGAAAACCAAACCAACCAAAAACAAAAAAACCCCAACCCCAACAACAGATAAACCCCAAACCCACAAAACCCCCACAATAAACAGGGTTTGTTCATATAGACATACTGGTGTGCACACTTCAGATAGTTTTGAAGGTCCTTTAGAATATCAGCTATGCAAGTTAAGCAAAGTGAAATCGTAGCTTCATGGCACAAAGACACTGACACTCTCGCAATCCTTTACCAGAAAGTGAGTGCCATTCAAACAGGAGGGGGAAAGTGTGACTTTCAATAAAACAGGGAGTTTTGCTTAGCAGCTGTTTTCTTTTTGTGTCAGTGGTGGGAAAGTGCTGAAGAACCTTGGTTTCCTGTAAGGAGGCTGAACCCACACTTTTGTCTTTTTCTTGCATCTTCTGATGTGGTTAGTCTTAGTACAGTTAGACATGAATTTGTTTTTATCAGTAGTTTTTGTTTCACATGGGCTAATTTCCAACCATCTGCAGTTCACTCATCTTCATCTGCTTTAACTCATTCTCTCCATCCCATTTGTGGCTGGGACAGTTTAGAGTGCGTGACTTCAGATTAGGGACATGTGATGTGGTACACTTAAAGCTCACTGGTGTCAGAAAAGAATGAGAATAGCACTTTGCAAGGTGGTACAAGTTAGTGGCCAGAGATGATGTGCACATCTTACTCCACTGGGAAACTGGAGGCGGGGGGGGGGGGGACTATGGGCCTCCAACATCTCAGAAGCTCAGGTACTTCTGCTCTTTGTTCTCAGTTTTCACTGTGCTCTGGAGTGGAGTTGATGAACAGCACTTCATCCATGAATAATGAAGCATGATCCAGGGCGTGTTACACTTAAACTGACCACAGGAGACTTCCTTGTGAATGCTTGCTTTGTTTTTGTGCAAAAATTAAAATTCTAAGCTTGCCAAGCCTTGGTCGATTTCAGTGTTTGTGAAGGGCTCCAAATGTGCACAGGAAGGATATAGAAGGTCACTTCAGTACAAACAGACTGTTGCAGGTCACTCTAGTTAGCTGGAAGTAACTGGTCTCTAAAAGGTAATATCTCTAAAAATACATTCAACTGCAAATGTGCATGTTTTTTTAGCTCATAACAACTTTTTGGGGTATTTCTTTGGCTTTTCTGGGATCTCTAATAAAAAACAAAAGAAGTTAAACTGAAAAGGATTGAGGAAGAACAGGTGGGAATGGGACAGAGGATGGCGGGGTCGTGTGCATCCGGCTTCTGAGCAGTATGGCTCATGCTGTGGGTCACAAACAGGAAGAAGATCTCTTGCTGTGCATCACAATCCTCCCTCCCTTATCCTGTCCACCTAGAAATCAGAAAAAAAAAAAATCATTAAAAGGCACTTCTGGAGAGCTCCAGTCCAACCTCTTGTCAAAGCAGGGCCAGCTTCAAAGTTAGAGGAAGTGACTTAGGGCTTTGTAGCAAGAAAGGAAATTTCCTTGTAGTGAAATTTTGAAAGTCTCTAAGGATAAAGAGTCCCCAGCTACTTTGGGAGACCTGTCCCTGTGCTGCACCACTCTCAGGGTGATCTTTTTCCCTGTTGTGCAGCTTGAAGCCCCCTTGTTGCACTTCATAACTGGTACCTGTTCTGTTGTGAGCTCTAGCATGAGTCTGCTTCTCTTCCCTGCAAACCTCCTTCCTCCATATCTTGCAGCTGTGCCTGTGCTGCTAAGGAGCAGCTGTATGCATCTGCAAGGGCAAAGTTTTCTTAGAAGCAAATCAGCAGATGGCTCAGATGTAGAGCCATTGCAGCAGTGTCAGTCAGGGAAAAAGGCATGGCTAAAGTGATCTTCACCTGTAGCAATGGGCTCTTGCAGTTGTCACCAGTTCAGTTCTGTACCAGGCTGGTGCAGAATAAAGACAATCTTAAAAGTACCTTTCCTAATCACTTGAGTTTTGCTTGGCATGAAACTAGGTCATCTGGCCTAGAAACGAAGGCCAGAAATTTTAGCTGTTTCCCTTTTGGTTTTGGCCTTGATCTCGGGTTTTTTTGTTGTTGTTGTCTTTAAATCTTTCAGATGGTGTGATCAGGAAACTCCACAGTTGTTTTGTTTCACTGGCCTTGTAACTGTCATGTGCTTTTACTCATGAGAGACTTATGTAGAAAAAGGATATAACTCTTCAGGATGTGAACTGACCTCCTCCTTGCTGTGCCGGCTGGCCCTGGCCAAAGGCGAACCCCAGATCAGTGTTTGGGGCCATGAGAAGGGTTCAGGATAGGATGTGGAAGGAAGCAGAAGTAACCCAGGAGAAAAAAGTCTGGGAGCCTAGAGAAGCACAAAACCAGGACTGAGCATCACACAAAAATCCAGGATCTGAATGGGGGGAAATCCAGGAAACCTCAAAAATGAAAAAAGTAGGAGGACAAAGATCCCAAGCACCTCTGTTGGAGAGGGGATTATAAGACCAACTGGAGGGAACAAGAGCTGCTGAATCAAGTGACTGTGTGAGAACAGGACACCACAGGTACCAGAAGGTACAGTTGGTCAGCCAAGTGAATTGTCACATTTCCACCAAAACATTTCCCTCAGAGCAGCACACTGTCAGTGAAGTAACCACAGATGATACCAAATTACAACGTCTGAAATGTTCAGAATGAAGAGATGGTGGTTTTCGTGTCTTGTCTCTGACTCACCAGCAGGAAATACCACTGCTTTCTTGACCTGTTGCTGCCACTGAGAAGAGGTAAGTTGGATTTATCACCAGAGATATCTCCTGAACCAAACACCAGCCTAGTATCACTGTACAGATGGTTTTCCAAGGACTTGGTTGCAACACAAAGTAATCATTCTGGCAGGAGCCCTTTCAGCCTGCTTTTTGATTGTGGTTTTCAGAAGCACGGCTACTGAACACCTGTTGATTAGCGTGTGTGTTGAATGTTGCTTTTAATAGATCCCAGTAATTTCACAGTTGTTTAAGCTCATCTAAGATAATGTGGCTGTAGGTAACATAGTGTTTAGTTTTCATTCTTAAATTATACAGAGTAGCCTAAATAGATAGCTATGTGGAACACTGAGGGAGGGCAGACACAGATGAGTAAATGACCAGCTGTAACCTTGTGCTGGGAATGTAGGGGAAGGTGCTAGTCTGCGGGCACAGGACTTTGTTCTCTCTTGCAAGTGAAGTCTGTGGGCTCTGAACAGCAAGGGCATGCCAGGTTTACTCCAGAAAGTAGGTTTAGAAATTATGGCAGTCTTTGGCCTTGGAGAGATCTGGGCTGACTTTCTGGATTATCTATAACTGCTGTGATCTCAGGTGGGTTGAACAGCCACTCCTGGCTGAAGTCCATGTGAAATAGGGAGCACTGAACTTGCTCCTGTAGTGCTGGCTACAGAAAGTGGGAGGAGGCTGCCAGATGTAGGGAAGGTGGATGTGCTTCACTTGGATTTGCTGTAGTATTTCGATATTTCAACCACCTTGATAGCTTGGCTTTATAGTGAAAATAAAATATTTATTAGAGTGTGGAGAGGGATTCAGCTCTAATTTCACCTAAACCCAGGTTCTGACTCGGGCATGGAATACAACAGGATGAGCCTAGGATTTCAAACACATCAGGCAAAATCAGCAATATCAACAATACCAAAATCAGCAGTGGCCTTAGAGTGGCACCAGAGTCACAACAGGGCATGCACTTCTTAAAAAAGACCTGATTTTTAGGGGCTTCATCACCTGCCAGGATCAGCTTTACCACAACCCCTGAAAATGCTGTCAGGCATAAATGCTGTCAGGGATAAATGCTGGGGAGCTGCTCTGGTCTGGAAACAACCCCTGTGCAAAAAGATCATCTCTGCCCTACCGCCTTCTCTCAATTTTCCCGCACTCCAGTACAAGACTAAGAAAGAGAGAACTGATTATACTATAAGAGTAAGAATGAATGATCTTTGTTATCAAGCTCAGGACATTTATTTCTTATACAGGCAAAGGTTAAAGGTGATGTTAAGAAGGCAGGGAAAGGGTCAGATGTGTAATTTGCTTGCTGTATTGCTTTTGGGCTGGTGAGAAGGATTCTTTTAGGCTGGCTGATGAAATGCTGAAAATTGATTTAAATCCTTCACTATATAGATTTGGCTTTATGTCTTCTTAATGTGTCTTAATATAGGTAGTGTCTCATTCTCTCCTTCTCTAGGTATGTGCAGTAGGCTTATGCCTGTGTGCATACATATCCACACGCTTCTGTCTATAAATATAAACAAATATATGTAGAGGCAAATTCCAGGCACAAGTTCTCAGCAGATAATGCCTCTCCTGTTGCTTTGGTGTTTGTTGTTTGAAACTGTTGGATGCTTAGTTTGTTTGCTTTTTATTTCATGTTTTGTCTGCTTTTGACATGCTAAATCTGGAGTTCATCCAGGAGAAGGCAGTGACAGAGGGAAGCCCATTGCATGGCCGTAGTTAGTCGCCAAAGGTTGTGATTCATATGCAATGCAACAAATGGAATCAGCCCTTGGAATTGAGGACCCAAAGAACAGTTGAGTGGAATGTTCCTAAGGACAGTGTCATGTCACCTGCTTGCACTGCTAGTCAAGTAGCTGAGTACATGGCTGGGGAGACTGAACCCCTCCCTTGCCCTGTACATGGGGATGAGGTGAGAAATGCCTTGTTGAAAAGCAATGGTTGACTACTTCAACCCTGCTTGCCCTTCAGGGAAATGCAGCCCTCCTAACCCCAACCTCATTTCCAGCATTGGTTATTCATTCATGCTGGTTTGTGCTCTGCCAAGCCCCAACAACTGCTCTGCTAGGTAGGCAGACACAGAGGACTGTTTCCATCCACAGAGGACTGTTTCCATCCACAGAGCTTGCTGGCTTCCCAACAGACAGGCTCTGCTGGGTAAATGGCTCAACCCCCACATGGGGCCAGGAGCTGCTGCCCCGGGAACATAGGGAGTTGTCCTCCCTCAGTTTTGCTGTTAAACAGTGACTGGTTTGGACTCAATTCTCAGGCATTTCAGGCATTGTAGAGCTGGTGCTCTGCTTGTTCTGCTGTGACTCATCTGAGTGGCTCTGGCAGCAGTGTGTGATGTGTCTTCTGTCTCAAGACGTGACTCTCCCCCTGTGAATGGGCTATGCTTAGTGACAGGCTTCGGCAGGAGGCAGTTGCTGTTTCACAACTGTCTAAACCGAGGCGCAGAGAGGCTGGGGTAACAGCTCTGAAATGGGTGAGTTGAGAAGCCGGGTCACAGGCCCTCTGACTGGTGTGTTGTCTTGAGATCCCCAAAGACAGGGAAAATCTGCTCCTATTTTTTTCACTCTAATCCTCCAGTAAACAGGTTTCTGTTAGTTTACAGAAACACAGAAACACAGACTGCACTCTCTAACACCACTGACTTATCTGGCCTTTCTGACTGCTGCAGGCAATCAGCCACATGGGTTGACTGCACCACAAACTGGAGCCCAGCATGATGCAGTTCCACAGTTGTGTCTTCTGTCAGGCCCAGGGATGCAGCCACACAGCACCAGGCCAGCAGGTGCTGCAGGCTCTAGGTCTTCCTTCCAGCAGTGGCCCCCAAATGCTTTTGCACAGTCAGAAAATGAGATGAGAAAAGGCAGCGATGACCAAGTACTGTGCTTTTCCATTTCTTCCTGAATGTCTTCCTCCAGTCAATCTAGTTCCTTCTTTAAAGGGTCGGGTAATGCTTAATTTCAAAGAAGCATTGCAAGTTCAAGCCTCCTGCACCCTGCCACAGGTGTAATTTCTGGAGTGCATCAATTTATTTGGTGCATGTGTATCCATCCCGGAATTTGATGGCACTTTGCATGTGTGCATGCATAGAGGGAATGACAATGGAAACACCATATATAAATTAAGAAAAACAAAGTAAGTAACCAAGAATGGAAAAATCAATTATGGTTAGACTAGAATTAGAATTTTAATAATCAAACCCTTTCCCTTCCCCTACAAAAAGCCAGCAGAGGCTGTAAGCAGACATCTAGAGAGACAAAGAGCAGGACAAGCAGATGCAGGCCTGCTCCTGAGTGCCTCTCCAGCTACTCTTCAGTATATTGAAATCATGGAAACTTAGAGGGTCTTCAGGTTGCTTTGGCAGCCAGTCCCCTGTTTGCATCAACGAGCTGTGAGCAGAGCCACTTTCTTTTCTGTTCTGTACCTGGCTGCCACCGGCTTCCATGGATGCAGGTCCATGCACTGGTGGGGGACGATGAGTGTTGTGTTGACCTTTGCCCATGGTGGCCAGGCGACCTGGGAGGTGAAGCCTGAATACCAGCTGCAGGAAGCTTGGCCTTGCCTGTCCCCTGCTTTCCTTCCTTCCCAAGGCAGTCCTTCACTGCCTATCCCTCCCCAGGGGGTTGTTTTTAATGCTGAATACCTTTTTGTTGAGTGCAGTGTTTAGGTATTCTCTGAATTATGTTCTCGTTGGCATATAAATTAAAAGTTCTTCCTATTTCCTTGTTACAGACTATCCTGAAAGTCCTCTGTCAGTGGGACTTAACAAATCTTTGTGACAACTTTGATAGAGTGTTTTGTTAGCTGGATTATGGTTACTGGTACCAGCCCCAAATATCCATTTGTGCTGGTGAGAAGCATCTGCTGTGACATGTCTACAAACAAATGGCAATGGGGAAAGAGAACAACTGTACAAACAACTGCATTTCTTGCTCACAGAGGTAGCCTGGAGCTGCTGGGCACTCCCAGGGCTTGTCACCTCATGCTTCCATGAGCAGCCTGCTCTTGAGCTGCTTGCTTTCAAGCTGCCTCTGAAACCTATCAGCCCTTGCAGGAGGTGGAGCAGGGCCCTCCCAAGGATGCCAGTGTTCTTTCTTCTTGGCCAGTAGTGAGCTGGCATGGCAAATGCAGCTGGGACATGGGGAGGCTTCTGGGGTGGGCTCTACAAAGTGTGATTTACTGACAGTTTGCACACAGATTTCCCACCATCTGTGTCTTTCCAGCCTCCAGTCTGCTTCTGTTCAGTAGCCCTGATGCAGAGGGAAAGACCAAGATCTCTGCCCAGTGCTGTTTAGCAGATCATTGTGAATCCAAGTGGTAGGACCTAAGTATTTTGGTAGGCTCTGTAACCCTGGCCATGGTCCCTCTGCCAGGAGAGAGGAGCGTCACAGCTGAAATGATGCAGGCATGCAATTCAGTACCCAGCAAAGTGGTAGCAGAGAGGAAAGTAATAATCTGAATGTGCTGACTGCTGCTCTGACTAGTAGGTCATGCTTTCTCTCACGTCTTCTTTCCTTCAGGGGCAGCTGGTGGTGTTTTTTTATGGGCGTTCCTCTGAAGTGTCTCCCTAGAAGTATGTTCTGCTTCTTCTGCTATCTCTGTAATCCCTCATCAGGACAACAATTGCTTTGTTGATAAAACATAGTTCCTGTTCACACCTACTCCACAAATCACTTTTGACACATAACATACTGGTCCCATATCACAGAGAGGGCGTCCCTTCCCATGGCCATTGGCCTGTCCTTCCCTGACTAGAGCAAGAGTGCTCCTGCAGCCTGGAGCAGAAATAATGGGAGAAACACATATTTAAGAGAGGGAAAGTGAAAAAGCAACAATGACAAAGATTTAATGCTGGCAAGAGTGGAAACTATCTCATGAGAAAGAAGGGATATATAACAAAAGAAGCACAAAGGGTGAATGGGAGGAAACCTATCTAGCTGTGGTGGGCTGATAAACATCCATGCAGTCACTTGCTCCCTTCCAGTGGGGTGGGGGAGAGAATCAGAAGGGAAAAAGTGAGAGAAAACTAGTGGTTTAAGATAAAGACAGTCTAATAAGTGAAGCAAAGCAAACATTAAGAATTGTTGTGGATAAGGAATTAATTCATCACTTCCCATCAGCATGTGGGTATTTGGCTGTTTCAAGGGAAGCACATGGGAGTTATTGTGGAAGACAGATGCCATAACATCAAACATCCCCCTTCCTCCTCCTGTCCATGAGCTTTAATTGCTGAGCATGACATCCTATGGAATCATCTCTTCGGTCACTGAGATCAGCTGTCCTGGATGTGTGTTTTCCTGAGCTTCTCACACTGCCACCCCCACCTCCCCCCGCCTCTTCCCCGGCTTCTTGCTGTGGGGGCAGAGTGGGAAAAAGAAAAGGCATTGATGCTGTGCCAGTCCTGCTCAGCAGCAGATAGAACACCAGGGTGTTATCAACACTGGTTTAGTCACAAATCCAAAACACTGCACCCAACCAGTGCCTCTGAAGAAACTCTACTCTGCCCCAGCCAGACCCAGTCTGGCGGCACTGGAGGAGGAGAGTCTGGTGAAAAAGAGCAAGAGCCAAGGGTTAGACCTCCTGCTGATACTTCAGTTCATTCCAAGGGACACTGCCAGAAAAATGGTTGTACTGTGTCAGAGTTTTGACTGGGATGCAGAACATCTCATCCCTCCATCCCAGCAAAGCAGAACTGGCTCAAAGCGATCAGTGCTATTCTAAACCTAGAAATCTGCAGCACCAGTGAAAATGCTAACACAAAGCTGTTTGTTTAGTTTAAAATACCCTTACAAACTAAACACTTTAAATCCAGGTTGTGTACAATGAACTGCACACTGTAAAAAAAAAATTTTTTTCTTGGTTTCTCTAATAAAAATATGTCCATGGCAAAGCCAAGGCTGGTTTGTTGTTGTAACTAGGCACTGTTCTTAGCAAACTGGCCTGCTAGCCGCAGTCAGCTGTTGTGAATAGCTAATGGAGGTTGCATAAGATGAGAAACTGTGAACCTGGCTGAAACCAGCTGTCGTGCTGGTAGTGCAGGGAGCACCTTTCTTCTCTGTGAATCATGAGGTGGTGATTGTCTGGGGACAAAGAGCAGTTAGAGACAGGACAGCAGACCCATTAGGTCATCATGGCTCGCCACCTCTGTTTCACAGGGCATATAGTATCATCTGTAAAGCCCTGTAATGAACGCCACAGCTTGTGTTTCAGGAGGGTAGGATGTATGGCTGAGACATAAATTCCAGAGAATTACACTTCCCTAGCTGGGTGACAGCAAGAAAGGGAGCAACCACAACTTCCACTTTTGCTCTTAGAAAATTCAGCCTGACTTTTAATTGGAATATTTCTGGCTGGGGCTATGTCATGTAGTCAGGGAAGTTGTTCATAACAAGCCTTGGTGTCTTCATTAAACTGTCTTCAGTTTAGGTGATTGTATTCTGCTTTGCTACAGTTTCCACCATTTCTGTCCTAGCTGGTGATGCTTTGCCTTTCCTGCCTTGCCTCGTGTTCTGGCATTCTGCTCTGGCAGCTGCAGACCCTAGCCATGGGCTTGGGCTCAGATCTTGAGCTCCCCAGAGAAAGTATCAGAACAGGCTCAGCCTGATGGTGGATCACAGCCCATGGTCCTGTTGTTCATATGGATACATGGCACACAGAGCAAAAACCAAAGCAACCCCATAAGTTTGCAGGCAGCATGAATGGTGCCATGTCATAGTATCCAGTTCAGCACAAACAACCCTGTCACACCAGAAAGGTGGGGTCCATCAGGAAACTCTCTGCCTCTTCTGAGGTCCACCCTGGCATGCCTTCTGTCCTTCTCTGTAAGCAAACAGGACTGCTGCCTTCCTGTGCATGGGACCAGGGTTGGTGTCCTTCATTGTGGCTTTCCTGGCCAGATGGTTTGTATATGCTCAGCAAATCCATGGTGCTCAAAAGGTGCTGATCTATCACACACATGTACTCAGCTGCACAGCACCTCCACAACAAATCTGATGCTTCCAGAAGGTGTTGATCTTGCAGCACGTTCACTGTGACACACAGAAAAATGCTGTAGTTCTCCTCCCTGATTTTTGCTGCGTGTGGCAGCACAGCTAGGGCTGCGGTACTGCACTACCAACCAACCAGCCTGCAAATCCTAGACTGCTGTAAATAAGTCTTTTCTTCTCTCCAGGTACAACATCTGGGATGAAAAAGAGCATGTATCTGGGGAAATGCAGGCAGGCAGCAAGCTCACCTAGGGGCATGGCTGCAGTTCAAAAATAAGCCACTTCCAAGTGCCTTTGCACCGAGGGCATTATATCAAATGCCTATAGGCAGGGTCCTGCTTACGTCAACAGCTGATACTGCAAAGCATTAAGTAATTACAAAAATGAACTGCCCTGTAGAGTGAGATGTGTGGTGGAGTAAGGATCTATTTAGACTAGATTGTTGTAACTGATGCTGTGCAAACCTCTGACACCACTTGTGAGACGCTTTGCCCTTGAGTTCTGTGTAGAAAGGAGGACAAGGGATTTGTGCATGGCCATCTCCTGGCCCTGCAGGAAGGTCATCAGAGGGATGGCTCTGGTGAGCATGTCCCAGTATCAGTCCTGTGAAGACAGAGTGTGAGTGGCAGTGTGGGTGCTGCATTGTGCAGGTGTGTGCCCTGCCCTTGATGGCACCTCAGCTCTTTGACACTGGCCCTGGACTGTTGAAATCACTCACTCACTGACTTTCTTTTGCTCAGCAAGTCAAGCCAATACCCTGGGAACAGGCAGTGCCAAGCACTTGCCCTCACTTCACCTTGGACTTCTGCGGTCTGTGTTGTCTGAATGCTGGGAGACTAGGGAGGTCTATGCTTATAGCTTGCACCCCAATATGCAGAGTCCTTCTGGTTTAGCTGTTACAAAGAATCCTCTTTTAAAACTATCTCACCCTGTGTTCCACTTTCTGCTCCCTGCTGAGGAATTTTTGGTTGTTAATTTTTCAGAGGCACTCAGTGAAGCTGAGTAATGCAGGGAAGGAGACTCAGACTGCCTGAGCGTGGAGGAAGTTACACAGTTGGCATTCAAGAAACTGTATGGAAATAGCTTTTCCAAGGCATTCTCATCCCATCCACATTGAAAGCAATTAAACCTCCCTCAGAGTGACACTTTGAAGCAAAAAACATTACCTAGCACGTCTCCAAACTCAAATAAAACCAAATTAATCATTGGAGGCAATGATTCTGGGTGCTGAGCTGAGGTTCTCCAGATGAGGTATAAATCAGTTAAAGCAACAAGAGCAGCAGCAGCTGTTTTTAGAGCTGGTAAAGGTCTCTTTAGCTTGACTTTACCTTTCCTGCTCTCAGTTGTGCTTGCTCTGCAAAGACTTCAGAGTCAGATATTTATAGACCAACAGCAGGGTTCCACTGCAAACAGGGACAAAATCAAGCATGAAAGCAAATCATTAGGATTTCCTCAGGATAAAATAAATATAGTAAAGGTGCAAATGCTCCTTCGGGGAAAAATAAAAGCATACAGCACAAATGGTGCCAGTGCCAAAAGCAGGCAATAATTAAGCCAAGAGGAGAGGGAACCTGAAAGGGAGGCGTTGATGGTTCCAGCAGATCACTCTCACAGGCTGAGCTGCTTCCTAAGCTTTGAATCAGCAAATGCCTAAGCCCTGCTGAAGTCAATGACTTCCAAGCAGGTATTTGAGTGAGATGTTAAATTGCAGGTTTCAAGGAGGGAACAGGGAGCATGGCTGCAATGGGTGTCTTTCTCACCTGGTATCAGCACCAATGTGCAGCCTGACATGCAGTGTGTTGGTGTTGCCCAGGTCATGTCAGCACTGTATTTACTGCTCTACACAAGAGGAAAACATCCAGAGAATGGTCCTGCCTGGTGGAGCTCTGCAGAGGCCATGACTAGGAGCTCTTCCGATGGCTACATTACAGCTCAGCACAGCAAACATGTAGCCAGGCAGTTGCTGCTTGGGGGCTGCTGTGGGAGCCCTCAGCATGCTGGTGAGCATGGGACAGCAGGGCCAGCTTTCCAGCTCTATGGTTTTCATGGGGACATGGGTGACATGGGGAGATGGAAAAGAAATGCTCAAGCTCCTGCTAGTTGCAAAGGACAAAGCAAGCCTCCCCTCATCAGACCAAGATGAACAGGAATCACTTTGTGCAGTTTTCACTGTGCTGCTTCTGAGTGACAAAGCCCAAAGCAGAGCCCAACCTTGCTACAATTTTAAGACAAATGAAAAGCTGCACATATAAGAAAGTCCTACAAGCCCTTTCCTTGTACATCAAAAGGCAGTGACTACAGAGGCGATGCCTGGATGGTCAAGATGTTCATCTCTTTGCCTTTCTAATTAAATATCTATTCCAGTTAGTCAGAATCCAAGCTGGTAAAAAGGTTAAGAGAGCTGGAAACCTTTCTACTTTACTCCAGCAAAATATCCAGATATATTCACAGAATTAATTAGCATTCAGCTTTGTGGTTGGAAGTACAAGGCGGTGTCCAGAATGAAGCCATTTTGTAGGGCCACCTGGGTAGTTTGTCACTGGTCAGTGACTGAGTGGAAGTGATTAAAATCCCCTTGATTGGAGCTTTTGAAGGCAATGGACATATTTTGCTGTGCAGCAGAAGAATTTGTATCCTGTGTTTGAAGTACCATATTAAATGTAGCTTGTGGAAGGTCCTTATTCACCACACAACTGTCTTCCCCACTTGGGAATCCAATTAAGCTGGCCATTGCAAGTTAATTCTGCATTATGTAATTATGAGTTAATAGAAAGCAATTTCCTCCAAAATGTTCTATTGTTCCTGGTTGTCCTTGTCCCTGGATTTCTGGAAGGCAGTCACATTTCTACCTGGTGTGAAGTCCTGAAATCTTTTTCACAGGTGGCTTCAATAAAGGCAGAATTCCATCCCATTTTCTTGTCTCCACTGTTAGTTTTGAAATCCAGCCATGTCTGAGTAGTCCAAATGTTTCTTTTCCATCCCTTTCACCTGCCAGGAGTTGGGCAGGTTTTCACCTCTGCCTACACTGCCCTTTCATCTGCTTTTAGCTGATGTCCTTGCAATCCCTTGCAGACCAGGGAAGAGCAAGGCTGGCCCCAATGGAGAATTTTCTGGCATCCCCATCTTGACCTCCTGGTGTGCTGAAAATAGCCTGTTTATTTTCTCTCAGGCAGTTTGTGCCGTTTGACAGCATTTCAGCCCAGCCATCACCACAGCCTTCCGAGAGGGACTTTGTTAAGTGGTATTTGGTATTTTAAAATCTGGATAAATCACAGGGAATTGTACACAAAGATTTTATCTCTTGTATGCTGAAGTTTCCTTCCTTGGAAAATTTTGGAAAGCACAGCCTGATGTATTTCCTTGACAGGAGATTTAGAGCTCAAAGGCATTTTATGAGTGTTTGCGCAAGTCCATTTGGACTGGGATAGATCATCAGCCTTCAGAGGTGGGCTGACGCAAACAGAGGCAATGAAATCAACTGAATGTCTGCAGAGTGCCATGACAGGCTTAATATTTTAGCTCATTTTTCTGATGACAGCCACCTTTCTAGTGAACGTGGAGCTCTGCAAATCACTCCTGTTGATGTTGCCTCCTTTTGGGAGCTATGACACATCTGTTGACTGTGGCAGAATGAGCCATCCCTATGGTTAGGCACACGTACAGGTGCTATTAAGATCAGAGCCCTAATAGCCTTGTTAGAAAGTGTAGTGGGTGGCATAATCTTGAGAACTGGTCTACAGCAATCCTACTTGCAGGGAGCACCTTGCAGCATTTGGTGGAGTTTTTCCATTTCAACAAACAAATATCTGCCTTTGGTTTCCTTTCTGGTGCTGCCGACACATCGGTGTGAGATAAAACAGCAGTGCCTGTGGGTGGTCGAAAGTGCCAGGGCCACTTAGGTGTGCTCTCATTGCCAAATTAAGTACACACCCTGTTGTGTCTTTCTGAAAACCTGCTGCATCAATAATTATGCCTATGATCTGGCACACAGTGAATGATATGTGGAGTGAGTTTTTATTGCATATGCTGTCTCTGTGGGAGTGCATGTAGAAAATATTGAAATTCCTGCTATGCATGCATCCTCTGTGTCCTGCTCCTGCTCAAAGCTGGTGATGACATTGTGTTGGCTTTAAATGGAGCAGAAGCAAGCCCCATATTGCAAGGAAACTTTTAGTAAGAAAGAGAGGAAACACATTGCTTTTGGAAATCTGAAAGCTGGTCAACATTCAGTCCACCCCAAGTCTCTGAGCAACACAGCTCAGGTTCCCACTTTGCTCACAATCTGTCTGTCAGCAGAAACTCCAGAGAAGATCCAAAGCAAACAGCATTGCTGAGCAGCTGGAGGAGTGACAAGGTGTGATGCTGACTGTCCTCACCTTTATAAATGGAGACATTTTCCTAATCACAGGATTGAGTCTGTTCTGGAAAATCTCTACCATTGGTGCTGAAGGTGCCATAAACTCCAAAGACCATGAAACATTAGTGAGAGCTGTGACATCCTTGCACAAATCCGTCCTTCACTGAAGTGGCAGAACAATTATTATCCTCCCAGATTAGACAGTCCAGGTTGAGCCTCTGTGTAAAGTGGTAATCAGAGATGTGCAGTCAGAGTGAAGCTGACCATTTCAACCCCCCAAAATGAGGATTATGTTCCCCACAGCAATTATTTTTACCTGGCTGCCTGCTCTAGGGTCAGCTCCTGTGTGAGCTGCCAACCCCTCTGGGCAGCACTCCCCAACCCTGTCTACTCCCCACTGGCCTCTGGAATATGTGGCACTACCTGTCAGAGATATGAGACCTTGGGGTGCTTCCTGGGCAGCTGGGTTTGCTCCTTGCAGGGTGTGAGGCAACTTCTCGCCATCCTCTCCCACGGCTCCAGCACTCTGATAGCTGGGTTCAGGGTCCAAAATGCCAGACATTTGCTCAGCCTGACTGTGCCGGCATTCATCAGGAGCAACCAAGTCTCCCACTCACAGCACTTGAGCAACAGGGTTGTTGCCACTGTCAATAGGCAGCGCCAACCTCTCCAGACAGCATGTGGTGCAACAGTATCTTTGACCTCCGAGCACTGCACTCGCACTGGGGCACCCCTAAGCCATCAAAACAGAGCTCTGCCTCCAGTGATGCAGAATGCCTTTTTATGCAGAGACATGCACTAAGGGTGCAGCTACATCTTCTTGTGAGTGTAGGTGCACCGGCAGGACCTGTCCCACCATTCCTGTTCGTGGCCACTCACCAACAGACCTTACCTTCCCCTTCAGGCTGCTGGCAAAGCTGCTCACACAAGCACCACTGGTACACTGAACTCTGCAGAAAGTAGGACTTTGCTTATCTGTGCATACTGGGAGGGCCGGAGTAGGTGGTGCAGGTTGGAGCACAGCAGGTGCCAGGACTCCCTTGGCATGAGCCACCCACATGCTCTCTGCAACAGCCCAGCTTCGAAGTGGTCCCACCCTCAAGTCCTAATCTGGCCCTATGGAATCATCCAAGACTTTTAAATCTCTCTTCCTGATTTTGTTTTTGTTTTTTAATTGGAGGGAGAGTGGGTCTAGCTAGTGTCTCTAATCCCTTATCTGGGCTGCAGCAGAGAGTCAGAGCAGGGAGAAGAGGGGAAGATAGTAAGCATAAAAGAAGGGGGAAAGTGAAGTGGGTTGTCTGGGGCTGAGCTGAACCCTGGGAGAGAGAGAGGGGGAAGGTAAGTCAGAGCCAGGGCAGAGGGACAGGCATGTCCCAGCATGGCTTCAGGGCTTCCCTGACTTCATTCCTCCATGACAGTCCCCATTGGCATGGCCCAGGCCTGGGAGTGAGTTTCTGGGTGGCTCCTCCAGCAATGTCATTGCTAATTAAATATGTTCAAAAGGTTAGATTACTGGTTGCGACAATGTCTCTCACCTTTGACCATGTCTGCATCAAACAAATCATAAACCAAGCAAGAGATATTCTTGGGTTTCCTTGCCCAAGGCATCCTTTTAGGAGTTGGATAAAAGTTATTTTGCCAACAGCAAATCCAGCCACCACTTGGCCATGCAATTCTGCTGGAATAATGTGGGCTCCCAGAAGTTAAAAAGGCTCAGGATTTATTTATTTCAATGAAGGTGGCAGTGGAGTGGCAACCCTGGAAAACACGAACGAGTACCAGTTTCCTTGTTCCTGAAGCTGATGCAGCTCATGGAGTCTCCCCAGGGAAATTCCTGCTTTCCTCCTCAGCCTCCTGGCTCTTGAGGATCCCCTGTCATCAAGATCCTTCTGTGCCATGGCACATTAAGAAAATTAATACTTTACCTTTTAAAGAGAGATTTCAATTTTTCTTCTGATCTCTGCCATTTTTTACTTTATCTTCATTTCTAACAAGAGTATGTTTGTTGCCCATTTGTTGAATGTGGGCATTGTTTTCTGTATTTGCCCTTACTGCATCCAGGATGGAAAGGGAGCTAATCTTTCCTGAGATTACTGTGATACAGAGCTGTACCTGGAGAGCCCTTTATCCCATTGTCTGGCCTTGGGCTGATGTGGGGCTGGTGCTGGGCACCCCCAGCCAGGCTGGGTCAGAAGTCTGAATTGAGCAATGACTCTTTCCCTGCCAGGGAAAGGCTTACCCCTGGGATGTGGAGACAGTCAGGGACACAGCGGACACTTCCTGGCAGATGGTCTGTCACCACCTTCCACCCACTGACTGTGGGGATGCCACTGCCTTTGTTGCCCACTGCAGGTGGAGGCAACTGGCCTCTGCCCCACACCTGGCTCAAAGCCCCACTTCCCACCGTGGTCCTGAGACCTGGACTTGGTTTGTTCAGCTCTATCTGTTGGTGAAACAAGGAATGACCTCTCCTTTTGTCCTCCCTTGAACAAAGTCTGAGTTGCACAGCTTGCAGAATCATAAATGAGGCCAAAAAAACAAAAAGCAGCTTTGTGGGATGGACTCTATGGGCTGCTCTGCAGCTACTTCTTCTGGCTCCACTGATGGGAATGGCTTTTATCCTCTCCCATTTTTTTCATTTTCAGGCAACTCCATTTCTCCTTCCAACTCCTCCCACACATGACAGAGGGACTGCCCACAAACATGTGCAAAAATACTTAATTACTCTTTAACCGACTGGGCTGCTGACTGCTGCCAGTGCTGATTATTGTGCCGACCGTGCTGACTTCGCCCCCTCTTCACTTCCACCCATCTGTGCCCATCACCTACTCCCAGGCTGTGCCTCTTCCCGTGCAATGTTTGGGGGCACCCAGCACTTGTCCAAACAGAACCCTGCTGTCTGGTGGGCTGGGAGCTGGAGTGGGTTCAGCCCTTGTTCTCCACAAGGAGAACAAGCTGGGTGGCCCAGGTTCATTACCAGGTGTCTAAGGACCACGACTGGGTGTCCAAGGACCTTTGCCTGGTAACCCGAGGCCATCAGTGGTACCCCAGATCCATGGCTGGATGGCCTTATGCATTTGCTGGGTGCCCTAGGACCATGGTGAGGTGTCCTGAGGCCACTGCCAGGTGTGCCGGGGCCATCAGTGGAGTCCAAATCCATGGCTGGTTGCCCCTGGGTCATTGTCCAGTGTCCCACGGATGTCAGTGGTGCCCCACGTCAGTGGCTGGGTGCCCTAATGTCACTGCTGGAGTGTCCCAGGACCATTGCTGGCCGTCCCAGAAGCATGACCGAGTGTCCCGAGGTCACTGCCCATCCCGACATCAGCAGTGCTCAGGCCCATGACCGGTGATCCTGAGTCAGTGCCCGGTGTGCTGGGACCTACAGCGGTGCCCAGGTCAACGGCCGGGCGCACCAGGGCCCCCAGGAGCGGGTCAGTCTCTTCTAGGAGTGCCTCAGCAGCGGCAGCACTTTCCAGCCGGTCCCCGCGACGCCCCGCCCCGCGCCTCCCGCCCCGCCCCGCCCATTCATGCGGCGGCACTGGGCGCGGGCGGCGGCTCGGAGCGGCCCCGGCGCGGCGCTTTCCGCCGGGCCTCGGCGCATGTGAGCGGCGGCAGCAGCGGCGGCGGCGGATCGGCCATGCGGTGGCCCCGCGGCCCCCGCGGCGCCTGGCGGCTGCTGCCCCGGCGCTCGCTGCTGGCCGCGCTTTTCCTCTTCTCGCTCTCCTCCTCCTTTCTCTACTTCGTCTATGTGGCGCCGGGCATCGGTAAGCGGCGGGCCGAGGCCCGGGGGCGCGGGGCGGGAGCACGCTGTTCTTGCACTAGAAACGCTGAGTAATCTGCTCCCGGCCGCATCGGGGGACCGCGGCATCCCCGGGGGACCGCGGCATCCCCGGCGGCCGCTGACTGGAGAGGGGCAGCCAGGGCCCGGCGCCCCTGGGCTGCGGCTTCGCGGTGCGCCGGGGCTCGGGACTGGGCAGCTCTACCTCGCCTCCCGCCGGCACCGGGGAGAGCCCACAGCCGGGGTAGAGACGCTTCCCTGCAGGGTGTGTGTGGGTGCTCGGTGCCCGCTTGTGCTGCTCGGGGTGGGCACACGGCGGGGTGGCGGTACTTGCTGCGCGGAGGGGCCGCGGGAGGTGGCGGCCGCGCTGCCCGCGGTGCTGCCCCGGGCTGGTGGGGCCCGAGCGGTGAGGACCCGAGCAGGGGGCAGCGAGACTGCCGCCGGCGAGTTTGTTTTGAAGCCGTGGAGTGTTGTCCAAGTGCTTGTGGTCTAAACTCGCTCTCTGGCGAAAATCCTGCTCTTTTTGTCAAGTGGCGAGATGAGGAGTGCGTGCTTTAGGAGAAGAGCGGGCACGTTCCCATCTCCTCCGAGGTGTGCTTCGCAGGGGGCTTGGAGGAGCCGCGTACCGAAGCGGCTGGCACCTATTGCCGGTGCCAGTGGGGCTGTGCGCCCACCTTCTGTGAGATGCAGGCAGACTCGTGCCTCGGAAAGCAGCTGTTGTCTTCACAGGGTGTATCTCATTTCTGCAAGGAGCAGAAATGGTGCCAAAAATGTTCTGTTCGGAGAACCAGCCCGGCCTTTCCATAAGCCTTGGCTCAGTCTGGCCTTCAGCTGAACTTCGGCAACTGTTTATTTCTATGAAAAAAGCATTTCCAAAGAAATCTTGCAAATGAGTTTCTCCTTGAAATGTCATTGGTATTGCTCATGCCATTCCTGGTTTGGACATCCCAAGGAGACCTTTCTGTGCTTTTCAAGGTGACTTCTCTGGGTTTTCATTTACAGATGATGTCCAATGGCTGCCACTGGTCTTTGGGAGCCTTTTCTGGGGCTAAGTAGGGGTTGACTGCTGTGTGAAGCCCTGCTCATGTCCTGGCCACAGCCCAAGTGAGGCTGCACATCCTAGGTCTCCTGGGCCAGGGTCCTGGTGTTCCAGGGCTTTGTTGTTGTGATGGGCAAGCCACCAGCTCCTGGCCATGCTGCTGTCTTGCATCTGTTGGAGGCCAGTTTCACACTATTGCCAACGGGTGGCACAGCCACTGCCTGCTCCCTCCATAAACAAAGCTCCTGACTCGTCTCATTCTCGTACTGCCGTGGGGCCAGCAATCGTCTGATGCATCTTGCAGCCCTTTGCAGGGCTGGCATGAAGGAAGTCATCTCCAGGAGCTGTGGCCTGTCTGTGGACAGGCTTTCTCAGGCCCGGGGTAATGCACAGCATAAGAAGGAATGTCAAGGATGGTTTTGTGCCTTTATTGGAATAGTCTAATTACTTTTATGGTGCTTTTCTATGATCACCAGTCTAGTGGTGCTGGAGATGCTGCTGTAGGGTATAAATTGCTCTTCAGGACCAACACTTTGCCCAGAGGCCTTTTCTTATATGGACCTCTGCTAACACAGTTGTGTCCTACCCAAAGTTCTTGCTATCTGCCATGCTGGAAGAGAAGGCAGAGAGGTGAAGGTGGTCTCTGTCCCCACCCACCTATGGATGTCAGTGATGTTCTGAGTCATCTCCCCATCAGGTGACAGAAGATTTGTTTCCCCTTCTTCTTCTTCTTCTTTTTTTTTTTTTTTAGCTCCCTTTTTCAGCCAAAAAAACCCAGCCCAGCATTCCCAGGGCAGTTGGTCTCATCCAGCTTGGAGGCAGTGTGTTTTCAGACCAGAGTGGTAAAGAGAAGCTTGGAAGAGGAGTGAGTGAGACAGGAGATGAGCAGAGCTGGGAATTAACAAATCAACCATGTGCTATGTGGTGAAGAGATGCTGTCAGCGGGGTGTTCTTGGAGCCTTTAGCCTGCCCAGCACTGCCTTGCGTGGTGTGGTTGGGCTGGGCTGGTTTTCTCTAGCTGCTAAAGGACCTGAAGAACCCTGCCCTAAAACTGTCCCTTGCAGGATGTGTTGAAGAAACGGCTAAAGGAGGACTTGTATCTCATTAGCTAAACCACAGGCAGAAGAGTGATTAATCTATTCCTTGATTGCACCCTAATTTAAAAACATCCAAAGAAAAGACACCTGAAGCTGCAAGCAAGCTTGAGCTAGCAGGAGCCTGAGCCTGGAGGGATTTTCATCTGCTTGGTGCTGCAGGGAAGGGGCTCTTACAGCAAATCTCTGCTTGTGGGGGGTCAGCAGCCAGCGGTGCCAGGGCTGGAGCCAGCCTGCCCTGCCTGGGCAGTGTCAGCCCCTCTGGGTTGGGAACAGCCCCACTGTAGGATGTCAGTGAAGATCTGAGCATCCCCATGGCAGTGTGCTGTCACTATGATGGAGGGCAGAGCTAGGCTGAGCCTGTCCTCAAGACCCTCTTTGGAGGTGGGAGTTGGTGAGGACAAAAATTTCATTGATGTTGCCAAGGCTTGTTGTATTTGAGCAGTTGTGTGCTAGTATTAGAAGAAAACTGGGACAGTTGCACTTCTGGGTGCTGTCTCAGCACATTGGTGTGGAGCTGGTGTGCTTGCTGGCTAGGAAACTGCTCCTGGTGCCCTTTGGAGACAGAGGAGGAGAGCCCAGCCCAGGGGTTGCTGGCCCCAGTGCTGGCTGGTTGCGTAGCTGGCTATTGTGTTGGCTCTTTGCAACCTAGGTCATGCCAGCACGCCCTTGGTCTGCTAGAGACGGAAATGCAGGAAGAAATTCATGTTTACTGTCAGCAAATTGCCACGCTTGGTACCCACTGAGAGCCCAGAGCCCTTGGGGCTTATGTTTGCGTTTTGCCCTGGTTTATGCGATGCCTGAGCCAGCTCCTCACTTCCGTCCTTCACCAAGGTTTCCTCCAATGAAACTGACATTTTCTTCTGTTCCCAAGTTTGTGCAGAGCGATCCAATGTAAACAGCCAGTGCCACCTCATTCCCAGTGCTCGCATCCAGTACCCGTGTGTCCTCCTAACACACCACTTAAACAGTTTATATCCTTGGGCTCCCAAAGCCACCTTGGAAAGTAAATTGCCAGAGACAGAGCTGATGGCACAAATACAGCAAGCTCTCATTTTATTTGCTGTTGTTCCCTGGCGTCTGCTCGCTTTTGTCCCTGCGGTGGCTGGGGTGATGATGTGGGTCTGTCTCATGTAGCCATTGTGTGCTGGATGAGGCAGCCGATTGTTCTGCTTGGCGGTGAGCTGGGGCCGGGGCACGGCGGGGCTGGTGTGGCTGGAAACTCCAGGAGATGCTCTCGTATCTGCATGGGTCCCTGCTGCCTGTCAGGGAAGCCCTGTGAGGCAGCAGGTACAGGGGCTGTGCTTGCACAGGTCGGGACGTTGCCTTTGCTTGTTGCCTTGCTTGGAGATCTTGCAAGCAGGGGCAGAGTAGAGCATTGTGGGGCAGGCTGTGCTTTCATTATGTGCAATTGCACTGACCTGGTCTTTGGAATAAGCAGAATTTGGCAGGGGTTGAACTATTTTGTCCTGATCTGGAATCTTCACAAGGCTCATCCCTGGCACTGAAGCTTTTGCCATCCCAGGACAACTGCTCTGTGAGCCCCTCGCTTCTCCAGAGGGGCTGTGTAGAAAAGGGCTTGTCAGAGTTATCCTGTCAATACCTGGACCCTGGTGTTGGTGCAAGGGTCCTCGAAGGAGCTAAGCTACAGTCTCTGAAAATGTCTTGTCTTGCTGGTTTTGTGTTCTGTTAACAGAGTCTGGGAAATCAAGAGAATTCCTTTCCTCAGCTGAAAACAGTAATGCTTTCACAAGCTGCTTGCACTGCAAGTTGCTGTTTCATCTTGATAACTCTTGCTGCAATAGTAGGAATTTCTTAGACCTTGGACTTGGTCCTTATGGAGAGGGTGGCTGCTGTGTGGCTGGGAGGAGGGAGACCAAAGGCCTTCCCTAATGCTTGGGTAGCTGCTCTTGGCTTTTTCCTTGGTGTCTCTCCAGATGTTGGAGCATTGTTGTTTTATTGTATTTTTTTTAAACTCAGGCTTGCACAGGAATCTTACTTGGTTGGATCTGATGTAGAAAAATAATGCAGGGAATTTAAATTACTGGGCGAGAGATTGTTACCTTTGTGAGAGCTGCAATTCACTTGGGCTATACTTCCTCAAAACTTATCAGGAATTGCTCCTGACCGGTTGTACAGGACATGAGGTCCTGTGTTAGCCCTGAATTAGATTTGTGGCACAAGAACTTGATTTTGATCAGGCAGGAGTGCTTTGAAATGCTGTTCCTTCATGCTGTGAGGATGGCAGAAGGGGCGAGATGCCATCCCTGTCAGGATACTGGTGGCAGGCAGAGTTTGGGTGCAGATGCCCTTTTGGGCTGGCAATTTTCTGGGTGGCTGGGCACTGCCTGAGCAGGGACAGAAGGTGACGGTGCAGCTTGGAATTACAGAATGACCTCTGTGCTGTTGTGGTTCTGGTTTTCATCTTCTAGGTCTTCCCTCTGCAGTGCAAGGGAGTGTGGTATTTTACTATTAAACACTGTCACTGCTGCCCTCCTTTGTCCTCCTCTCCTTGAAAGATCTGCCAAGCAGCATTTCACATCCTAAGGAAGGAAGAGCCCAGTTCATCAGCAGATCCCATTGAGGTTTTTGCAGTTATTGGAACTGGCAGTGACTAGGGATAGTTAGAAATCCTCAAGTGAGTGTTCCTCCATACAAGAACTTGAGTTCAGGATCTCCTGTGCCATGTGTGGAAGGAGACTGATGGTGGTTGTGGGAAATAGCTCCTGTGGTAGTACCACTTTCCTCCAGCACCGAGTCCCTAAAAGGCACATGCAAGCAGTAGAATGGCTGAAGCTGTGCCTGCAAGAGTTGCTCCTGTGCAAATAAGGTGCTGGTGATGCTAAAGCCTTGGTTGGAGACCACCTTTAGATCAAGGCTAACAAATTACAAGGTTTCTTTGGGGGCCAGTTGTATTACTAGGTTTTCTTCACCTGTAAGCACCTGTGTTGTCTGTCAGGCACATCTGGTTTGGGTTATTTTGCTGGTGGCTTGCTGAATGTTGCAACTGCAGAGAGCATGTGAAGAGTTCAGGTTTCATCTGTCTGTCTCAGAAAGGCCTGGCTTGTAGAAGCTGAGCAAGTCCCCACAGCTTCGAGGTACCAGTTCATTCCTGCAAATTAAATACTTCAAAACCTCAGTGGTCTGCAATGGACCAAACCTCAAAGCAAAACCGTTGGTGCTGAGAGCCCAGACCTCTGGGACACCTGATCTTCATGGGCTTGGGAGGCCACGGAAAGCCAGGGCTTCAGGAAGTGCTTGGGCACTTCATGTGGCTTCTGTTTCTGGTGGAGATAAGGGCTCTGACATTGCTGCTTTGTTTCCTGGGCTGATCATCTGCCCCTTTTCCAGGTGGACTCATTAATTGCATTAACTTGGACAGCATCTGCTCTGCAGGGTATGATGAACACCCTGGGGGAATGGAGATGAGCAGTGTGGGGAGCTCTATGTTTACACTTGTTCTTATTTGAATGCTGTTACTCTTGGTGGATTTTGATGTGGAAGCAATGCATAGAGTGCTTAATTTTATCGAGACTTCTGGGGAGCCTCACACAGGTGACACTGGTGGTGCTGGCTGATGCATTGTTGGCTGGGTAAGGCTCTGCAGAGCCCTCTGATCTCCCTGTGCCAGCACTGAGGGATGCATAGCCTCGAAGAGAAACATGGGGAGCTCTACAGAGCCAGAAAATCTTTCCCTGAACAGCTTTATTTTTGAAGCATCATTGTTACAATAAAACGTGTACTTACTTTGACAAAACCTTTGCTGGGTTATTTTAGTAATGTTTCTTTTCATACTGTCTTTTTCTCTTCCTTTGCATTTGGAGTATTGTTCTGACCATGATTTGTCTGACAGCATTTTGAACAGTGGTGCATAAGGCTGGTTGGTGTGTATTTGGTTGGCTTTTTTGGCACCTGCTGTAAATACCGTGGGTATTAGTCCTGTCCTGAGAGATGGAGCAGAAAATGTGTGGTGGACTGTGCTGCTGAAATGCAAAAAAAACCCAACCCAACTCAGACATTTTTGAGAGGTTTGTGGGTGTGGGTTTAGGGGTTGTGTTTTGTTTGAGAATGTGAAATGGAGAGTGTTAAAACGGCCAGGGCTTTTAGCCTTAAACGGCCAGGGCTTTTAGCCTTAATCCAGAACTGCTATCATTTTGAAAGGCAAGGTGGAATGAAAAGCTGAGGGGTGATGTCAGTGCCTGGCAGGAAAACCTCCCTTGGCCATCCTCATCTGCTGCTTGGAAGGGTCCCAGGGGTGACAGAGGGACAGCCAGTGTGACCTCCATCCTGGTGAGAAGCATCCTTGTGGATGCAGCAGTGGTGTGGAGTGTGGCGGTGCCCTTTTCCCATTGCAGAAATAGTTTTCTGGGACTTGCTGATCTTGTTCAAAGAAAGTGAAGGAGCTGTGTTTGGGAGGCAGGCAGATTTGGAGGGGTCTCTTGTGCTCTCTGGTCACTGCAGCTGTTTTGTATGAAGTCACAAGCTTTAGTGCATCTTGAGACTTTGTTTTTCTAAGGCATATAAATATTACGTCAGGGAGCAAGAAGCTCAGTTTGAGCTCCTGCCTCACTCCTGGTTACATGGGGCTGATGAGGAGGGGTTTGTCTGAATGCATGTGGCTACACTGTGTGAAACTTACTTATTTCTAGATTTTTGGTTTTGAGGTACAAAGCCAATGGGCTCATCCCTTTACAAGCCTGTTGTTGTGTGTTGCATCCCCTGGGTGACACAAATCCTTCCAAAGCACTTATCCTGGGGCCCCTCTGAAGATGCTGTGGGGGTGCTGACCAGTGCCCTTTACATCTGAGAGAACCCTGGCCAGGACATCCATCCCTGCCCCCTAGCACTTGCTGCAGGGATGTGGCTGCCTCCAGGGGATGTGGGTTCAAATAGGACTGTGGTTTTTTTTTTTTCACTAGGTTGTGCCTCAGTTTCTGAGCTCTGAGGTAGCTTGCTGTGTTAGAAAGTTGCTGCTCTTCTGCCCTGATGAGCAGGTACCTGTCTGTGTGATGCTTGCCTGAGCTGTGTGCTCCCAGTCCGTGCCTGCAGAGCTGTTCCCTCCCTGTGCCATTCTGATCTGAAAGGTAAAGCTTGGGAATTTTTCCTCTATGGAGGATGCCACTGCACATGTAATGGAAGAAAACAAATCCAGGCAAAACACCACCCTGCACAGCTGTGAATTGGACTATGGCATAAGCAGTCTTCAGCCAGTGTTTGCATATCTAGGGAGTTTTATGGCACAATAATGGGTCTGGTTTACTTGAATGCTGTTGCCATACAAACAGTCAAAGGAACCTCTCGAATCCTGGCACTGCGTTCACCACCTCCTTTGCTTTGGAGAGGCTGGGGACCAAGCTGTGCTGAAACTTTAAATATGCTGACATGCTGCCAAAAGGCTCCTGCACCAGGATCAGAGGGTTACCCTGTAATGAGGAGGACAAGCTGGCGAAGGTCTGTGTGGTGCTTGCAACAGAGGAGCACACGCTCGTCACTCCTGGTGATTCCCCTCAGCCAGCAGGTTGGGAGAGGCTGCCTCTTGAACAAGGATTTTGGATGCAAAGTCGGGAAGATGGCTGCATGAATTCTCACCTTTATAAAGTGCCTCTAAACCCCAAATGTACAAAGCATACCGAATAAGAGGGGAAAGCAAACACTGCAGTGCACCAGGCACTTTTAGTGCTACCTGATATATTTTGATTTTCCTCACCTAGTTGGCAGGAAAAGGAAAGCCATTCAGTGCAGTTCCTGCTTTTTGTGCCCTCTGTCTGCGTCAGCGCTGGCAGGAGGCTGCAGGCTGTGGCACCTTGTGCAATGGCTGCTCTTGCTAAAACACCCAGCCAGGTGGCTGGGGGCTGCGTGGCACGGGAAGCAAAGTGGGGAAGCTGCTGGGAGCTGGGAATTGCTGCATGGACCAGCCAGTAGATAAAGCAGCCGAGATGGCTGTGTTCCACGGCAGGAAAGCCCAGAGCTGTCATAGCTTGAAACAAGTGTGGGCCACGCTCAAGGCGTGCAGTGTTTTCTGCACTAGGGCTGCAGCAACCTGCATTCAGGGAGAAAATGGTGGAGGTTTAAGTTCCTGTGGCAAAAGTGGGGTTCCTTGGAGCAGGAGGGCTACAGCGTGGCACCTGTCTGCAGCAGCCCTGCAAGTGCAGCCGGCTCCCTCAGGAGTGTGAAATGCTTCCACACATGCAGCTCACTCTTACTCTGCAGTCATATTTTTTTTTTCTCCCCTCAGTGTTTTTCCAACTCATGTCTTGCTGCCAGAGTCCATATTAATAATGCATGACTTTTTTTTTTTTTTTTTTTTTTTTTAAATGGTGTTTCCTTCCCAGCATCCCTTTCAGCTGCTGAGTCAGAGAAGATTGTTATAGCAGCAACCTCTGAAGTGGTGAAATGCCCCTGCAATGCTCAACTGCTGTCATTTATCATCCTGGCTCCTCTGTGGGCAGCCCTTTCCCTTGCCCAGCGCTGGGTGAGGATACCAATGCCAAAAGCCTGATTCCTGCTACACCAGCTGGTGACTGGCGAGATCTGCTCCACTGAGCCTTCCTGGGTAGTGTTTGATTAAAGCAGATACCACCTTTGCTGGGTTTTGGCTTTGAAATCCTGTGAAGTTTGTTTGTTGTTTTTTTTTTTTCCCCTTGAGACTGGTTTGGGATTGTGGCCAAGATTTGTTTTTGCCTTTCTTTCCCTTTCTCCTTACTAATTCTTGAATCAATTCCTTTCCTCCTTCCCTGCACTCCTCCTGAGATCTGTGCCTGGGCTTTTTAAGGTAATTGATATGACAGAAGCCACATAACGTGTTAACGTGGTTAAATTAACTTAAAATCCTTCCAGTGGCTGTTGAAACGTGCCTGGCTGCTATGGGAAGCCTAGAAGCTGCTTAATGCAGCGTGGAACAGGGATTTGCAGGGCTCCTGCCTTTGGGTTGGGATCAAGCCCTGGAGAGTCACCTCCCTGCAGAGTTGTGTCTGAAACCTGGAGGGAAATAAGGAGCAATAGTGCTTTTCAGGGAATTTGTCTTCTAGTGACTCAAATAATAAATATGCCAGAATCTCAGGGAGCAGATCTCTCTTGTCCTACATATGAGTGTGACTTTTTTTGTTTGGGTGGAAGTGGCTGCAGGGAGAATCACTGGTGGGGAGCAGGGTCACAGAGCCTCAGACTGGTAAGGAGGATCCTTGGGCCTGGGAAACAGCATCCCCATAGTCTTCTGCCACAGTGTATTTTAAAAGACTCTCCTGTAAATTTGTAGAGTTATCCAAGAGCCAAGCAGGAGAGGAGCAGGGCTCACCTGGAGAAGAAAGTTGTTTGGGTTTTTTTGCCAGATCTGTCAAACTGCCTCATTCCCACGTCCTGCTGTTGGGGATGGCACAGCATGTGTGTGCTTGTGCTGGCATCTGTGCTGGGAAGTGCAGAGGATGGAGAGAGGCAGCCTGGGACTTGGGAGGGAAGTGATGTTGCCCTTCCTTGTCACAGCTGGTTAGTACTGCTGACCAGATGGTGGTCTCACCCTTGGGAGTGGGGTGTGCATGTGAGGCTGACCCTGGCTGCCCACCTCCATCTCGGCCAAAGCCAGTCTCACCCTGGCTGCCCACCTCTCATCTCGGCCAAAGCCAGTCTCACCCTGGCTGCCCACCTCCATCTCGGCCAAAGCCAGTCTCACCCTGGCTGCCCACCTCCATCTCACTCAATGCCAGGCTGTTGCCTGTCCAGCAGTGGGAATAGCTGTCTTTGGCATGGCATGCTGCCCTCTCAGCACACAGGCCTTTCTGCTAAGGCTCTACAAACACTGTGTTACTGATTCGTTCCTCCTGAGGAAGGGGAGCCATGGCCAATATGTTATGAAATTCCCCCAAAGCTGCAGTGTATCCTCCTTCCACCCTGCAGCCTGGCTCCTTTGCTCAGGGTCAGTGATTTCTCTTGCTGTGGATTGTTTTAGGGCTTTGCTGTTTCTCAGGTGCCCACTGCCCTGGCCACAGGGCAAGCCTGGAGGTACCATCTCTGTGCCCTCTGGGCAAGCTTTCTGTGGATGGCTTTTGCCTGTTACAGGATGAAGCTTTGCAGAAGGATCTCCTGGACTTCTGTGCCTTGAATCCATACCGGCTTGCTGGAGTGGTGGTGGCAAGAAGTTGCCTTCTTGCTGCAACAGCCATCTGCCCCAGTGCTTCTGCCTGCACTCAAGGGGCACCTTCACACTGCAGGCACCCTGCTTGCCTGGCAGCAAAACACCATCACCACCCACAACAGCGAGACCAGCGACTTGCTTCTCGGCTAACAAGATTTAGGTGGATTATGCTCTGTATTTAATCAAGGGCTAAGCTCATTGCCTTATTTGAAATGGATCAAAGCCCTTGAAAATGCCAGCCTGGAGACCAGCTACGGAGTGAGAATATTACTTAGCTTATGTGTGGTGAGGCTTGCTTTCGAGGAAGCTTGGTAGTTTAGCAGGCATGCATTTGGACCTGAACAGGGACCAAAAGCAAAACCAGGTGGGAAGTCTGAAGCTATGAGGAGGTAGAAGCATGCAAATGTTCATTCAGCATCCCAGAGGATTTGGGGGCAAAGAGGCTTCCTTCTTTAGCTTTCTTTGCAACTGTTTCCTTGCTGGCAGGTAAGGGAGGTGCTCTGGCCTTTGGCAGTCAGGCTTTCACCTCCTAGAAAAGCAGTTGTGACTTCTGTGTGAGCATGGGTGGCTCTGCAGCTGGGACCAGATTCTCCAGTGCCTTCTCAGGGAGCCCCACATACCCTTTCAGTGGCCATCAGCAGTGCTGGAATTCATAAGGATCTCATCTCACTTTTTCCTCTTCCCCACAGCAGTGTCATGCTGGCACCCTGTGGAATTTGGGTGTAACAATAGAGAAGCCCATGCTTGGTTGCAGAGGAATAAAGCAGATGATGAGCTTGCTGCTCTTCTTGCCTAGAGGAGGTAGCTCCTTGCTCTGGTGCTTGCTGTGGTTAGGAGCCCAAGTCTTGCAGCAAGAACAGCTCTCCTATTTCACAGGGTAGCAGGTTGTCAGCTGTGGGACTCCAGCTTGACTTGGTAGCAGCAGGCACTGCCCTGCCTGCGGTTTGTCCTGCTGTGGGGCGAGGAGGGGTCTGGCACTCTGCCTGCACCCTGACCTGGCCCCAGAAGCGATGCATGGGGTGAGAGGGGACCGGTGGTAGATGTGCAGCAGACCTACTCTGTGCCAAGGCAGGTGGAAGGAACTGTGGCCGTAAGCAGATATTGAGGCAAGTTCAAATGACTTTCCACTTAAGAGCTGAGCGTGCACAATGGGTAACTCAGCCAGTGTCCACCTGGGGATGTGCTTTGCCAGGGTCTGCCTGCAGTGATAGGGCAAGGGTGTCCAGGGTGCACAGCTGTCTCCTTCCTTCAAGTTCAGGGGCATTTTGCTGTGAGAGGTGTTGGTGCTTGTGGGTGCCCTGTCTCCATGTCTGCGGTCAGCATGTTGTGAGCATGCTCTGTGCTACTTCACTGCTGTGTGACAAGCTGTCCCAACTGAGCTGGACAAGCTGTTGAAAATACACTAGCTATCCAAGCCACCTTTTCT
Source organism: Picus viridis (assembly GCA_033816785.1). Classification (NCBI taxonomy): domain Eukaryota; kingdom Metazoa; phylum Chordata; class Aves; order Piciformes; family Picidae; genus Picus; species Picus viridis. Next base: position 7,710,682 of record CM066599.1, on the reverse strand, counting down.
CTTCCTCAAAAAGTGAAGTTTATTCCAGTAACTGCCTTCCATCTCACCACCATTTGACATAAAGAAGGCAGCTGCAGCTTGCAGCTCCCCTGCTCCATGGACGTGACTGTTGGCACTGCCTGCAGAACAGAAAATACCCTGACCAAATGGCTTGTCTGGAGGAGTCTGCTGGAGGACAGATAATGGTGACTTCTGCTTTGAGGTGAACCAGCCTGTGCAGTTATCAGGCCATGGGTTGCTGCTCCTTCCCCTTCACTTAAAGCAGTGATGGTGGAGCCTTGCAAACATCTCTCACCTGGTGGTTTTGCCTCGCTGTGTGCTGCTGCAGAGAGAACCTTGGAGTAAATGCAGGGAGATAAATTCAGCCATGTCCTTCCCACCTGTGCCGCAGGCATGAGTCTCCCTGGCTGCCCCATTTCTCTTGGCTGGGGCATGAGCCTTTGTGTGGTACTGGCCCGGCTTCTTGTGACAGCTGCATGCAAAGTCTCTCCATGTTTAATTTATTGCTTATCAAACCAGCAAATGAGGCTTTGCCTTGGTTCTCCTCTAGCCCACGCCCATTATGTGTCCTCCTGTCCTAACTTGCATTTGTAATTACAGACATGGATTGGTCAAGCTTCTTTTTGTGTTCCAGAGGCCTCAGCAGACTTGCTAGCTTGCAATCATCCTTCAGTGCTGGCTTTCTGGTGTCTTGGGTCATATCAAATGGCCTTACAGTTACTAGGCTGCAGCACTGGGATGTCTGCTGGTACCTGGCCCTGCTGAACAGCTCCAGGATTGCTAGTTCTGTGCATTGGGTTGGGAAGGTCCAGAGGGCCAGAGCAGATGAAGAGCTGTGCTGGGGGTATGGGGAGGGGGCGCTGTCCTGCTTCAGGGCACTCGAATTTAACCCTGCTGTCACCCAATTCTAAAAGGGAAAACACCAGTCAACACAGGCATTGTACACAGGAATTGTCTACTTTGCTGCTGCACTGCAGAAAGCTGAGAGCAAAGCAGGGCTCATGGTGAGTGCTGACACCAAACCTCTCCCTCTCCCCGTGCTGCTCCCCCCAGCTCCCTCCCCCTCTGTGTGGGGCACTGAATCTCTGTCTGGAAATCCCCCCAGTTGCAGGATGTTGCTGAAGAGCAGCAGCGTCTTCATAGGGCTGTGTTTGCAAAGCACTGCCAAGGGCTTGACTGCACAGAGGGTGAGGGAGCGGAGGAGGGTGGTGGTTAGCTGTAATACTCTGGAGAAGCAAACACAACCTGGATAAATTGGGTAACTTGAGTGGATAAATCAGTGTCATCTAAAATATTTTTATCTGGTGTGGAGGGAAGGGCTGTGGCCTTGGCCAGGAGGAGGAGGGATGGGCTGTTGCATTGTTGTGGGCTGGTGCCATGCTCAGTGGGTTGGAGGGGCTGTTGTGGGCAGGGTCCATGGGATGCTTGGTTGGCTCCTTCCCCACAGCCCCTTGGGTTGCTCTGGCCCACAGGGAGTCCTGCCCTTGCCACCTACTTAGTTCTTCCCAGGTGCTCCCAAACCTGGGGGTGTCTGCAATAGCCAGCCCTGCCTGTTTGAAGTGAAAGGGTGTTTTCAGAGGGAGAGGAGAAGGGTTATTAAGCCTCTGCTGAAGCTGCATTTGCTTCTAGCTGTCCTGTATGGAGCTCTCCTAGTACTTGGCAAGGTAGTGCCATGCTGCCCAAACCCACTGGGGAACTTCTCTGGTGCATCTTCATGAGATGCATGTTGAGACATATGGTGGTTTGGTGTGGTATTTTTAGGATGCGAAGGAGATGAGGCATCCTCAAGACCTCAAAACACTCTTGATGCACTTGTGAGTTTAGCTTCCCACTAGCAACATGGGGAATGGAAGCCAAGGAGATCTTAAATGAAAGCTGGGTGTGAGAGGGGACAGAAATCAGAAGCTGATGCATCTGAACTCTGTGTACAATCCTGGGGAGTTGCTTGGGGAAGGGCAGGGAAGCTCATGCTAATATCACAAAGACTTCTCTGTTTCTGAAAGTCCAGGATAGGGAGGTGCCACAGGGACTGGCACTGCCCTGGTGCAGGAGGTGGCCAATGTTTGCTTCTAGCAGTCATATTTCTGAGCCATCCCACCCTCCCTGTTTGCAAGCTGAGCATCCCTGTGGTCTGCAGTGTCTCACTCTGCCTCTCCCTGGGGTTTGGTTGTGCAGGAGGGTGCCAGTGTGCTCCCAGCTGTCCCAGAGCTCACCCTTGTGCTGTGGTGGCAAAGCACCAAGCTACTTCCTGGTTCTTGCTCTCGTTCTGCCTTGCTTGTGCCTCCCCAGGTCCTACTTGCAGGCCAGGTCCTACTTACAGGCTGTGGTTGAGGCTGGAGCAGGTTTTGGGTGCTGCACCTGTGCTAGCCACCCCTCACTCCCCCCAAATGACTTCTGGAGCTGCTGTATCCCTGCTCCTGATGCCAAACCAAGGAATGTGCCTGCCTGTTAGAAATTATTCTCCTCCTCATTTGCCAAGAGCAGCTGCTCTATCCTAAGAAATTTGTGCAGTGGGCAAGCTGGGCATGGCAGGGGTCCTGCATGGCATCTGCACAGGACTGCAGTGGACTGCTCAACCTGGGCAGTGCTGGCCTCTCCTTCCCAGCATGTTTATCTTTTCCATGGTAGCTGAATGTCTGCCTCTTGTTTGCAGAGCTTGTCTGCTGGGTGCAGGCAGGCTGGAATTGATCCGTTTATTTTTTTTTGCCCCAGCTGTGTTGCTCATATCGGTGATCAAGGGGTCAGATCCCTCAGTCAACACACAGCTCCTTAAGAAACTTCATCTGCTGCTGTGTGTGAGAGACTCAAAGGTGTTTCTGTGGGGGAGTGGAATGAAGGGGTTCCCAGATGTGCCTCCCATGTGTGCTTGTCCATCTCCAGGGCTTGTGAGGTGGGGTGGTACGGCAGAATTTCAGCTGGGACGTCCCCACGCGATTGCAGAGCCACCACAAAGACGAGGGCTGGTGACCAGCGGCAGAAGGCAGCAGTGACGGCTGCCTCCTGCCTGTGGTGGGACAGGCAGGGCGCTGTGTGCTGCCGGGAGGCTGTGGGCAGCCAGGCTCAGCACCCCACCCCCACAGCCTGCCCATCGACAGCCTGTTCTGCTGAACTTGCATTGGGTTGTCCCTCTGTTTGTATAAACCAAACAAAACCTGGTGAGGTGGGAGTCTAGTGGCTGCAGGCTTCCTGTTCCCACTGGTGATGTCCCCATTGCCCTGTGCTGGATCCTGACCTCTGGTTACAGCATGGGGCTGTGGATGCTCTTATCCCTTGCTGAGCTCACTCACTCAACAGCCTTGTTTCTGCTTATCTGGGATTAATGTGTAACTTGCTGGTGGTGTATTAGAGAAGCACAGCTCTGCCAGCATGCTGCTTGTGGTGAAGGGCAGTGCGAGTCTGGTTTCTGATACCAGGGCACTTTGTCTCCTTCCTGTGATAAGGTTTAGGGGTTTTGTACAGCTGGTGCCAGTGCTGTTAATCAATGCTTGCCATGGTTGGGCAGGAGGGACAACTCAACAGAGGAAGGAGAGAAGGGTGATCCTGGAGGTGCACGGCACTGGTGTGTACCAAGCCCCAGGGTCTGGTACCAAAGTCCATGGCAGAGATATGTAGTGAGGAATGAGGAGAGAAAAACTTTTCCCTTGTCCCCTATTCAGGGCATCCCAAACAGACTCTCATGCCATTGCTTTTCTGCTGACGCACAGGAAGGCATCCCACAGGCTGTGATGTGATTTGTAGTCTCTTAGTTAAGTGCTAAATAAGTTCATAGAGGGATGAATTATTCCCAGTGAAGTCGTTCCCTGCTCTGATAATGGAATTGGTTAACTTGCAGCAGCTGTATTACACTGGCTTGGCAGGTGGAGGAAAACCATATTTAAAATGTTAGGTATTCCAAAGTTACATAGCTTACAGCAAAGCTGATAAGTGTCTGAGGGCATCAGAGTTCTTGCAAAACCCTGTAGGTCATGGTCTGTATGTTGGAACTTCAAAGTTGCAGCCTTTCTCTGATAGCTTTTTTTAGTGTGTGTTCTAGAAAAATACAGCAACTGCACTGACTGTTTGCAGCTCAGTCTTTAATTATTGCAGACAAAACCAACTGTAATCTTGCTGCAGAGGCCAAGCTGCTGTGGATCTTAATGGCACTGTATGGTGGAAGTACCTTGGCAGGGAGCTCCAGGCTGCTGCCTTCTGAAATCTTGGACAACAATAACCCCATGTGATTGAAGAATTTCAGCTTGGAGAATTTTTTGGAGTTGAAAGGGCTGACGAGAGCTCTCCAGCAGAGGAGCCAAGCTGTTTGGTAGTGTGGAGGTGGGGCTGTGGCAATGCTCCTGCCCTGGCTGCTGAAACAGCTGGTTTCCCAGGAGCTGGAAGTACATGGAAAAGAAACCACACAATGGGGATAGTCTTGGGGTATTGCTACAGAGGGGTCTGTCTTTTCAGGTGCAGTCTACATGGTAAAATCAGGCATGCTGCAAAGCAGCCCTGATCCTTTCAGGACTGAAGCTGTTACAGGACACTATTTTCCGTAGCAGGTCCTGCCTGCAGTAGTGCAGTGCATGCTCTGAGCTTCTTAGCCCCAGTGTCTGTGCAGATGACAGCCTACAGCTTCTGATGATGGACATTGCCCTGCTGGTAATAGTAGTCAAGTAGTCATTGTGGTGCTTGAGTATTAACAGGGTAAACACTCTTCTGTGGGCTGAGAGTTACAGTCTACAACCTGCCCTGTGGGGGTGGTTCATGGATGTCCCCAACAGCACATTCTGCCCTTTTGAGGTCAGAGACATGAAGCAGCCAGCAGCTCGGCATGGCCTACCTGCCTTGGGTTTCACCATTCTGAGGCAAGAAGTGAGTCCTGTGGCATGTGTGCCTCATGGGCAAGCTAGGCAGGGAGCAGGGCTTCCCTTTGGTAAGTTTTATTTTTTTTTTTTTCTGGGACAAAGAAGATGTAAATAGGAGCTGCACCATGCCTTAGCCATAGATGGCTGTGGAAGGTGTGCCATGGGTCATGTGGAATTGAGTGAAGAACAAATGCCATGCTGTAACCTGAAATCCTGTGACCACATTTAAGCATGACAGCTGGAAGAGTGTATTGTTCCATGTGTGTTAACTGGGATGGTCCAGCCTGGTGTAAGAGGCAAACCACTGACCAGAAACATCTCAGACCTGCCCCCCATCCCTGCCTTTGGAACAGCTCAGTTGCAGCAAGCATGAGGCTGTGCATGTGATAACCCTTTTTGTTAAGCCATACTGACCTTGTAAAACATGCTTGAAAAATCAGGTCTCTGGGTGGTGTTGTGTTTGGGCCTTTTTGAGTATCCTAAACAACAGCCCTGTTGTGTTTTCCTCCATTGAACCTGCATTGTTAGAGCTTCGGATCATGGAGCTTGTTCTCTGTGAACTGAGGCAGTAAATCCATGACTCTTAAGTCATTTTTATCTTGACTATTTTATACTCCCCAATGGGTATAGTTAATCTCCTAATTTGGAATACTAACAAACCAGTGCTTTCAAAATCTACTTAAATGGTGCACGTTGTGTACAGAAGTTTAAAATCCAAATGCAGCCTGTCTTCTCTGCTGTGGTGTGGCTGTATTTGAGATTGCTTCAACTGGTGCAGGACTGCTCTGATGAAAACTTGCTGTTGAATCCATTTCTTTGGGCAGTACCACCCCACATCCCCCTCTTCCTGGACATCCTGAGCTTCTTATTTGAGTAGGATGCCCCAGTTGGTGCAGGGGGGTGTCTGCAGCAGAGGATTTCCTTTCTCTCCTGCAGCCCTGCCAATTCCCATGAACCAAGAGATGAGGAGCTGTCCTGAGCAGCTCACATCCTTCTCTGCCCTCTTGCTTCAGGGGCAGCACTGGAGAGTGTCAGCCTGCTCTTTATCTTGCTTGCCCAACTATTCACTTAATTCTTATTTTCATGCCTTTTTTTTTTCCCCAACCAAAACTCTCCTTCTGTGTCCTCTTCTCACTCCTACATGAGCATCAGGCTTAGGCATCAGGATTCTTGCCACTTCAAGATGGTGTCCAGGATGCAGGAATTTCTACCATTTGTCTCCTAAGGAGCAAACACTGAGCTGTAAATGTTTGCTGTTGGTGGCCAGCAGCAGCCTGCCAGTGCTGCCAGCCCGAGAGGTTAGCAACCATTTCACTTTGCCTGCTGAAGAGCCTTTTATTGTGCACGTAACTGTGCAGTGCCCACAAGTGCCCAGCCAGTGCTGTGCTTTTATGCTCTGAATGCAGAGAAATCTGCTGGCAGCTGATGCTCTTTTTCTCCTTGGAAGCGTTTGTGCTGACCCTGGCAAAGGGAGCACGATGGGGAGGGCAGGCTGGCTGGAGATGAGGAGAGCTGCCCATCGCTGCTAAGGAGGGATGGAAAATAAACAGGAGATGCAGTCATGTGCAATTGCATCTCCTGAACAGCAATTAAAGTAGGAGAGTCCGAATCTCGCTAGGAAGGGTAATATTTAACTTGGGCAAATGCTTGTTATGCTCTATGCTCCAGCCTGCACATGTCGCTACGCCCTTCCCTGCAAGGAGGAATTGCAGCAGAGCCCGGGAGTTGAGCTGCTCTTGGGATTTGCAGAGCCTTGTCTGATCTTCCAGCCATCCTTGGCATTATTGCCCTGCTGCATGGATAGACGGTCCCCTGCTTTCCCCACCTTCAGCAACCTGTTCGAGGAGCTGGGTACTGTGTGTGCCAGCCCTGGGCTGCTCTCTGTCCTGGTGGCTGTGTCTTTGCCTGGGGGAATGGGTTTAATCCCGCATCAACCCTAACTGCTGTTGGGATGCAGGCCTCCTTCCAGGTGCTTTGATGCTGCAAACACTCCATGAGGTCCCTTGGCCTTCTGAGTTTTCCCATGTGTGCAAAGTGTGTTGTACTCCTCTTGCTGGGTATCCTAAAATCTGTTGCAGTGTCCTTCAGAGTGTGCTGCAGAAGCAGCTCTGCTCAGCCAGCTGTGGGATCGCAACTGAAAGTTGCCATCTTAAATGTGTACATTAGAAAATGTAGGGACTATTAGAATAAGCTGAATTTCCTTCTCCCTTGCTGAAACTTCCTCTGGGTCATTTTTCTGTAAGAGTTCAGATGGAAACTCCCCATACTCTGGTTTTGGTCAAGCTTTGCTTGTAGTCTCCTGTCTTCCCTTCTTACTTCATGCACGTGCAGGCTGTGAACTTGCCAAGTTTGGGGATGGGTGGTTTGTAATTACCAGCTCAGTGCTGCTGTTGCTGCACTGCTAATTCTTAGACCACTTAACATATCAAATTATTCTTTCCTGTGCTATTTATAGGTGAAAGGCTATAATGATGATATTAATATTAAAATCTCTGAAACTAACAGGAACCTCTTATTTAATTGTTCTCACACTCTGTACATCTGGGGAGTATGGTGCCACTGGAAGGCTAATGGACACAGAGTTCTCATGGTGTGTTAGCGATGGGATGCTGCTAAATTTCCTTGTTAGCTTGTTTATGACTATGGTAGCTGTCTGTCTGTTCCTTGAGTCAAGCTCAGGGTAAACTAAGACTCCAACCCCTTTGTATTGCTAATGCTAATAGAGCCAAATTGATGCTGGGGGTCTGCTGAGAGAGCTTAACAAAAGGCTTAAGATAGACATGACTCTGCTGGTTTTGCTGTCTCTGGGCCCCTTGGGAGGTGTTTACAGCAGTCAGGATCTCTCAGCCCTGGCGGGGTGCTGGCTGTGACCTGAGCACCCATCCCTGTTGCCTGCAGGACCTTTACTCCTTCCAAGCCTCTGTTGCATCTCCCTCATGCAGGTTTCCTGCAAGCTCTGCTGAGTGCTTCATACCTGCTGCAATGCCTGGCAAAGTGGCTTTTTCAGCAGCAGTTCCCGTGGTAGGATGTTGGTTTATGGCTGTGGTGGTTGAGATGTGTACTCCCGGGGAAGGGGCTTGTGGTGGCTGCCCACCCTTCCTAGGATAGGGCCCAGATGCTCCAGAGCCCCAGGTGCTGGAAGGAGAAGGCTGCATGTTCCAGTGAGCTCATAATGAAGTCACAAACAGCCTCTCTATGCTTTTGCAGCGCTGATGGACTAATGAACCAAGAAAAATGCTGAATGTGACAGAAAGCCCTAAATCTCAAAGAAGAGGAAGAACTGTTCTTTCCTCAGGAAAGCCTGGCCACCATGCTGGGCATCGATATTGCTGCAGACATGCAGGGCTGCTGTAAACCGCCTGACCTCTCTTCCTGCCCCCAGATCCAGTGATTGTCTCTCTCAGCATGGGGCTTGGGGTGCTTGCTCTGTCCCCTGTGCTGGGGGATACAGGTGGAATATCCTTTCCACAGGCAGCGGAAGCGTGTTGGGGTCAGGAGCAAGACGTGTTGTCTGTCCCCTTCCTGTGTTGGTAACTGGCATGGATCAGACCTCTTCTGAATCAACTGTCAGGCTGCAAATTACCCTGCTGCCTCATCTGGTACATATCATCATGGTGAAATTAATTTTCCATGAGAGAGTCAGCTGTTTCTTGATTAGAAGTGCTCCGAAAATACCAACAGAGAAATGATTACAGGAAGGCTTCAGTGCTCGTTTATATAATTGGACACTACCTCCGTGGCTGAAGTTGTTGCATCTGCTCCTGGCTTGGGTGAACACTTGCCCTCCCTGTTGCTTGTGAGCATGGAGGTTGGGGTGTGCTGGCCTCGGGGCTCAGCACCCTGAGGGGTGTGCTGGCCCTGGGATGTAGCCGTGTGCCTCTGCTCTAGCTGTTGACAATGTGCAGGTCTGGTATCATGGTTTCCACGTGTTTGAATCCCAGAGGGGCTGACTTGTTTGGCATACAAACAAGAATATCTTAAGGCAGCATTTGGGCAAATGGATTCTTAAGTCTTGCTCTTTTTCTGTATGGGCGGTGAGGGTCTGTTGGGAATTTGTAGGAGAAGGGGTATTTTCCCCCAACCCTGACAGCAGCTGAAGTTCCTCCCCAGTCCTTATCCTGCCGCTCAGCAGGGGTTGCTGGGCTGTTATCACTGTGTGTGTGTTCTCAAGTGCTGCGTGCTCAACTGGAACAAAGGCAGAAGGCCAATGTAATTTTCGAGATCATCCTATGTGATTAGATTAGCAATATCTCACAACACGCAGAATTGCTTTCTGGCTGAACCCTGGTTCAGGCCGAGCACGCGTTCCTCCCTGGCAGAGGGTAGTGGCAGGAACGCGCGGCGGGAAGGCACAGCCAGATGCTCATCACCTCCTTCCTCTGCTCGGAATTGCTCTGCAGCTACGGCTCGGGGAAATGCCACCTCTCAGGTGCAGGGGCCCTGGGCTCTGTGGAGTCTGCCAGGTCAGGCTTCATCAATTTAAAAGGTGGCTAATTTGCTCATCAAAAGGAAAGTAAAACCAGGAGCACGGTTTGAGTTCATCAATTCCCAAATGTTGGTCCCAGCCCTGGCCATGGCAGCCCCACGGAGCTAATTGCAGCACCATGCAGGTTTTTAAAGTGGAACGTTTCAATGATGTGTTTTAAATCCGATTTTCTGAGCTGAATGTTTTGCGTGTTCTGGATAAGTGTGGGCTTTGTGAAGCTTATCTCGTGGTGATAGGTCATTGTGGGGGCAGAAGCAGGGGCTTTCATCCCTGGGCTGGGGTCAGTACGGTTATGGGGGAGTTCTTGGTGTGGGTGTGTGGCTTGTTGATGGCACAGGTATCTCCTTGATCGTCAGAGTAAGGGGGTTAATATCAGAAAAGGCGACTGCTGCCTTAAACAAAGCTGGTGTTGTTTGTGCTGGCGCTCCCCTGGGATGGTGGCTGCTGTAACAGTCTGTTCAGGATTCCCACTGCAGCTCCGTGCGACTCCGACCCAGCGAGCCGTGTCATGTGGCTGTGGCGAGGCCCTGCTCCGTCTGCCTGCCGAGGCAGTGTGAACAAACAGCGCTTTCACTGCCCCAGCAAACCTCCCTCAGCCTGAAATTAAGCAGGGCTTGGATGCTGATTTGGCTCTCCTGTTCTTTCATGCTTCACCAAACCTGATCTGCTTTATCCAGTCAGTAGAAGGCATAACAAAGTAGGAATCTGAATCAGTTGTTTAGCTTCAGTGAGTTGTGCCTTGCTGCTGACTCAAACTCTGCATGAGCTGGAAGGTGCAAGCTTGCTGCCTCCCTTTCCCTTATCAACAGCCTGGTCCTGCTGAAAATCTCAGCTCCAGTGGCTTCAGCTACCTTTTGCTCTGTGCAGAGAGGCTCAGAAAAGGATCTGGGCAGTCTCTAACCCTCACTATCTGCTCAGAGCCAAAGTGTACAGTGCTGCTCTCCCTTTTGAGTCCATGCTCTGCTGTGCTTGGCTTTGGAGGATGGTGTTCTTGTCACTGGATGTGTTGTTGGTTTGTACTGCTTCCTGGTAGAGCCTTGCAGTGCTTCTGCTTGCAGCTTGGTGTGGATGCAGTCATGGGAGCATGATGTTAGGTAATAGGAGCTTTATTCCCCAGGCATAGACCCCTAATATGTCACCTTTGCAACATAGATGAAGCTGGGATGTGGGCTGGTGAGCTGAAGGGGAAGTTGCCCAACCTCCATATCTTCTTTTGGTCATCTGGGAGGCCTGCCTGCTTCCTGGCCTACATGGGCAACTTGGGCCAGAGCTGCCCTGTGAATCCTGCCCTAGATCCCAAAGCCAGGCCAGCCTGACTGCACCGTTCGCTTATTCAGCACTAACCCTCAATAGCCCATATCCAAGAACATTTTTTTTCCCCTGGGACTCCCATTTCTGTAAATTCTGGTTGGCAGCTGCCTGCCCAAGCTGGGGCTGTGTCAGGGAGGGAGGATTTCTGGGGCTGGACTGTGGGTGCTGGGAGGTGTTGTGGTTTAGCTCTGAGCTGGAGATGGGTACACGTGTGGGCGTATGAAGGTATTGGGCTGAGTGTGAAGCTTTGCATGTTTCAGCTGCATTTGTTCCTGGCCTGTGGTACCACATCAAAATGCCAGCTTGCCATGAGCCTTACCCCTGGGGATCTGCTAGAGCAAATTCCCTGCCTTTCAGAGCAGGAGCAGCCCTCGCTGCCTCTTGCCTGTTGCATCACAAGTATCTTGCCAGGAAACCGCATCAGAACACAGGTTTTGTAGCCATCACACTGACCCAGTGCTTGCTCTGGTTTGCAGAGCTGGACCAGAGGAGGTGGGTGAGGCTTGGATGCAGCTTTGGCTGGGGCAGCTCCTGTTTGTTGCTGGTGTAACTGCTGGCTTTAAGGTGCCATTGCTGGTTCTGCCACATAGAGTACACACATGGGAAGGGAGAGGCTGGAAATAAGCATTTAAATTTCATTTAAAGCCATTTAGTTGCCAAGAATTAATGCGTCTGACCCTCTTCTTGCTGCAAATCTGGTGATTCCCCATGGCTCAGAGACAGGCTGAGCACAGGCAGCAGCCGGGTGTGACATGGGGGCTCTGGGCATGGTGTGGGGTCTTCGTCATCCTTCCAAATATTTCCTTAGCTCTGTGAAAACACAACATAGCTGGGAGTGGGAAGTGCTTCTGTGTGTGGGTGTAAGAGGGGAAGGCAGGGCAGGGAGATTTGGGCCAGCACATCAGTATGGGCAGTGTCTGGGCGGACTCTTGTTCTGTGATAGTGGTGCCACATCTGTGCCATGTTTGGTCTGTGTTGCTGGTGACTGCAGTGCTGACTGTACCTTCCTGGCACTGGCAGCCACCGGTTTCAGGCTATTACAGCTTGTGCTATGCCTGCTGTAGAAATGACCTGTCTGTTATGGATGTTTCCTGGTGACATTTTATCAGTTACTGCCCCCCTCTAGGCAGTCTCTGTTGTTTCCTTGGCCTGGAGCCCTCTCCATCCCTCCTGGAGTGTCTTCTGACCTGTTTATTTAATGACTGTTGCAGAATTTGCCTTCTAGAGCTCCCTTCCTCCCTATTTTCAAATCAAGGCTGTTTATTTTCCCTTCATTCTTAAGCCTAAAATTTCACTGCAGTGGGGTTGTAGCTGGCACTGCAATGCAGAGGGGTGCTGTGGTGTCCAGTGGTGGTCCTGCCACCTCCATAGGTGGCCCTCCTGGTGTCCCATGGGTGTTGCTGGTGACACCAGGCTTTGCCTGTCAGTGCTGAGTGTCAGCTGAAACTGAAACCTGAGCAGCCTCAGCACAAATGGTGCGAGGGCACAGGGTCAGTGGGAAAAGAGGAAGGGAAGAAACCTGCCTGGGGGATGCTGGCCCTGAGGTGCCAAGGGGCTTTTGATGCAGTGTTACCTGCTCAGGAGCATACACATTGCTGGTGGCTCTGGGGTGTATTTCGTGGTGCCCCCACTGAGGTACCTCTGCCATGTCAGTGTCTCAATCCTTATTGCTGCAGTCTAGGAACGAATGCCCTCTCCAGGTGTGCAGCTTAGCTTCCTGTTATAATGATATTTCCTAATTAAAGTCCCCTGCTGAGGCAGCAAAAGATAGTGGTGTTTAAGCTGTGGTGCTGTGTCACAGTCTGCATTATCAGGCCTAGCTGGGTGCACTCCCCTTATTAACCAGCTGGGTTTCCAAATGTGCCTTACGCCTCCGCTTCCTGACTCCATGCCCTTCCCAGCTCCCATCAGGCAACCCAGGCACGTGCGACCTGGGGATGCTCCTGGCAGGAGGGAGCTGAAACCTAGCAGAAGGCTGGGAATGGTTCCAAAAGACTCCTATTTCTTTCCTACAAAAGCTGGTCCTCATGGAAATACCTTTTTTCTTTTTCCCCTCTTTTTTTTTTTCTCCCCTGCAGTGAACACCTACCTCTTCATGATGCAAGCCCAAGGCATCATGATTCGTGAAAACATGCGAACAATAGGAGCTCAGGTGTACGAGCAGGTGGTCCGCAGTGCCTATGCCAAGAGGAACAGCAGCCTGAATGACTCAGGTATTTCTTGAGTAATTTTAATCAAAGGTTCCATTTCCATTGGAAATCAAGTTGATCTGCACCATTCTCAAAGGAATGAGTTTATGCTGGTGAATGTAGGGTGGGAACTTTGATTTCTAAGGGCTTTATGCATATATATATATAAAGATATATATAATATAAGACATAAAAATGCATCTGATACCAAGAATTACTGTCTGTGTTTACATTCTAGGTGAATTATATCCATTTCTTTATATTAAAAAAAATTAAATTCAAATGCTTCTAAGTTTTTTTTCAAGAGGTGAAAAAGTCTTGAAAGGTCTCAAATGATGGGATATTGAGCTGAAAAAACTCTTTGCTTTCCAGGAATTGAATTTGCTAGCTTCAACCAGTCTGAGGGTAAACACGTTCAAATTTAGTGTGAGGATCAGATTTCATGTTTAAAAAAATAACTTCCCAGGAGCATGTGTGTAGAGCCCTCGCCCCGAGCACGTGGAGGAGCCTGTGCTCATATGCTTCACTTTTCCCATGCAAGGATGAGCTGAGATGACTTGGCTGGAGATCTGCCACAAATAATATATTGAACTTTGTGCAGAGTCTCAGACTCCCACTCCCAGGCTGCTCATCATCTGTAATGCAAAGCTGATAACAGGGTTACAAGTTTTGGTGTAAGTGTGGTACAGTGGCTGCGTGTAAGCTGGGGCGAGGCACTGCCTTTGGGCTGGTGTGGCACCAAGTGTGTACCTTCCCTGCTGACATGTCACCCATGCCTCATGCTGCTGCGGTTGGCATCAGGCTGCTGTGGTGCTCAGCTCGGCTGCTTCACAGTGAGAGTTCATCAGCAGGAGCTGATAGTGTTACAAGGCAAGATTACTTCCTTATCAATAAAAAAACCACACCGTGTCCTGGCTGCCCAGCCTACTGCAGAGCAGGTGATGTAACCACCAGTTTAGCTGTACTCTGACCAGGGATGGGTGCAGGAGGGGATTTATCAACTTGTGCAAGAGATTGACACCCTGGGTTGTCTTCTCTCCTTGCTGAAGCTGCCAGCCTGGGCTATTTTTAAGACTGGAAACATCAAGTAAAGCAGATGCAGGGTGAGGAAGTGGCTGATCCCCAAGGGGAGGAGGGTTAAGAGCTCCACCGCTGCTGCTTGCAGCGATGAGAGCCTCTGTCCCACTGCAGTCGTGGTCCTCAGGCTCTGAGCCCTCAAAAAGCTTGCTGTGTGCTCCTGCTGCCTGAAGCAGACAGGATAATGGTTACTGTGTTAGTATCAGTGATGCCAGTACTGCTGCTACTGAAATAAGGCTTTGCTTGGGCCTCATGTCTATCCCAGCTCCGTAGGCATGGGCTGATACTCTCCTGCTCTGAGGACATTTTTGACATACGCAAGTGCTGTGCCCCGTCCTTGGGTGACCTTTGCTGGCAGGCAGGTCAGAGCAGGCGTGTGATGGATGGCAGTGACATCTGGAAGGCACATGGCAGTGTCACCACAAGGATTCTATTAACAGGATCAGTAACTTCCCTCCCCAGCTCTGTTTTCAGGTGCCTTGGTGGGACCTGGGTGGGTGGCACTACCTATTTAGTGCATCCTCCCCACACCACAGTGGAAGTGTGACATCTGAGAGAGCCAAGCCACCTGGTATGACTGCAGGGAAGGACCCAGCAAAGGGGCTCGACTGTTCTCATGGTGACTCAGAGCTGCTGGCTGCAGCTCCCAGGCTCTCCTGACCCTGTCCTACCCTGCAGGCAGTGGTGGGAGTCACCTTCCCATCCCTGCATCTCTTTCCTTCTTGGGAGAGGTGTGTGGAACAGGGGCAGGCATGCTGCTGCCTGGGGTGAGCTAGCACAGGTCACAAGCCAGTTTTGGCAGTAGAACACCCTGTGGTCCCTCTCTGGTTGGCCCTGCTCCAGCCTCACAGGAGTACTGGGAAGCAGGAGGCTGGTGATGTTTCCGGAGCTGCAACCTCTTCTTTGCATCATGCTTGTCCTGGCAAGAGGCTGGACAAGGAGCAGTTCTTTGTGCAGTGCTGCCTTGTGTGTGTGTCCTCCTGGGATCTGGGGCTAGAACTTCCCACCTTTGAATGGAAAGGTGACCACGCACAGTATGATCTGCTGCAAGCAGTGTGCTTGTCCCCATCCACCTGCATTTTTCTTTGCCCTTTGCTTTTTTGCTCTTGTGTTAAAATGAGGAAGCAATTTATAACTTTTTCAGCATTTGCTAATAGATGCATTAATAGGTTCCCTGTTCAGTGAGGCAAGAGGGGTTCCTTCTGAGTTTCTACAAGTAAAAAAGGCAACCCTTTGTGCAAAAGAGGGGAGTTGAGCTTCACCATGTACTCTCAGCTAGACTAAGTATTGAGAGTATGCCTCGAGTTAGGGATTTTAATGGGAATCTCATTATTAAGATTTAGAGCACTATCAAGTCTCCAAAATAATATCTGTCATACTTTAAAAGCCCTTAGGTTCTGTTTACAAGTCCATCTTGAGTCTGAAATTGTTTGGGTACTACTTATTAGAGTGGTTAAACGAGTTCTAATGATGCAGTGGTAAGTACTGACACAAGAAAGCAAGCTGAAGTATCCAGCCAGTGATGACTTGTCCCAGTTGATTTAAATGAAAGCTTTTGACCTTGTAGGTGAAAGTAACTCTCCCTGCTTTGCTTCAAAAGATTAAATTGTTACTAGATTCTTTTTTCTTGATATACCATTAATTTGGTTATTTGATGCAAGATTTCTGGTATGAAAAATTACACTTTGCTTATGCAATTATCTAATATGTTCTTAAATATGACTTAGATTCTTAACTCTTTGCTGATTCACTCACTGCACTACATGATAATTCTGGGTTTATTATATATTTCTCTCAGGGTAAAAGGTGTGAAACCTTTTTGCTATCAATATGGTCTTGAAACGACATGTGTGCTTAATTTGAAAGGTTATAGCTGCTGGCTGAGAATAATCTGAATTTCACACTAGATTCAGTAAAATAATTTAAAAATCTGGCTTCCTACTCTAACTGGAGTGTGTGCTGATGGATCACTTGCAACCCTTGTGTCCAGAGCTGCTTAGATAGCTCATGGAGGGTGCAAGTGGGACAGCAGACTTTCTTTTGTCTTTGGGTGCCTGAACACCAGCTGGTTTGTATTGTGCACATGAGAAACCCAGGGCTGCTCTTGCTTTGAATCAGCATGGTGGATGTCAGCCCCATGGTGTGCTTCTGCAGCTGGCTGCTTCAGGAATGCCCATTCATGAGAAGGTAACTGGAAAGGACGAGGCTTTCTCATCCTGGTAGGTCCAAGGACTGCCTGTAATGGGACTACGTGGCTCAGCCTAAAGGATAACTTTCCAGGTCTTCTGTGGGGTGTAAGCTTGGTGCTGGTGTCTTGGGTGCTGTTGAATCTAAAGCCAACCCTCTGCCAAGCATCTGATGCTCACAGATGTGTAGAGGCAGCATCCTCCTGTAGCAGCTGATGCCTTAACTGCAGGCAGGGAACTTTTGCTAGTGTCTAAAATAAAGGTCATGCTTGGCTGAAGATGCCTTATGCAAAGATGGTGACTTAACCATGAACTTCTGCTTTCTATAGTAATGTAAAAATCTCCTTAAAACATCTACAGGTGTAACAGGCTGGAGGGGTTTTGCCCAGAAGGTAAAAGGATGCAGGGGAATGGGGGTGGGGGGTGGGGGGAGCTGGAGAAACATCCTATGATTGGCACTGCTGTGACTGCTGAGGCACAAGGGCTCCTCTGCTCTTGCATGACATGAACGGGCAGAAAGGCTGCGTGTAATATGATAGTTTTTATTGATCCTTTCAGGAGGGTACAAGGCAGGATTTCCCTGTGCAAGCTGCTGTACTGACAGTCCTTGCTGGCAGTGGGACCTGCCTGGGGACTTCCCTCCCTGACCACATTAGGAAGGGACCTGCTTGAAGAGCATGTCCTGCCTCACTGTGCTGTGGTGCTTCAGGGATAAGGTGCTGAGTAGGTTTTCCTTTCAAGTGCCATGTGCTCCTTTGCTTTCAGCTGTTGTGATACCTAAAGGAGATACGCAAAATTCTTCCTTTGACCAGTGGTGTTGTCTAATGCAACCAGGGCTTCTGCAGCCACCTGCCCCAGGATAGGGGTGAACACCCAGCTGGGTTGCACATCTAGAGCTCATGCCATGTGTGGACACTGCTATGCCATTGAGGGCATCTTACAGCCATGGATGGCTTTGGAGTCTTTTCACAGTGCACAGCAAGGTGGCTGGAAATAGCAAAGACCTGCAGCTCCTGTCTAAATTCTTCTCTTTTCTTTCCATTCCTTAGATTATCCTTTTGATCTCAACCACAATGACACCTTTCTGCAAGCCACAACGTTTCTTCCTGAAGACTTTACCTACTTCCCCAACCACACCTGTCCCGAAAGGCTCCCTTCTATGAGTGAGTAGCATCCTGATATCCTAATAACTCCCTGCCCCTCTCCTGCTCTCTGTGGCTCTGAAGAGATGTGATGGCATTCTCTGTCTTGCTGGTGTTGCACCTTTCCCTGCTGGGCACCTGGGGATGAATGGAAACACTGTCTGGAACCGGCTCCCCACCTGGGAAATCATTGTTTGCCTACTCAAAGGAATTAATCCCTGCCATGTCAGAGCCTCACCTCCCTGCTGAAGCAGGAGCACATCGCTTGGCTAGTGCAAACAAAAGAGGGATTGTGTACTGGGAGCTGGTGAAAAGGCTCAGCCAGCCCTTTTCCGGGGCAGTGGCAGTGGGATGGCTCTCTTGCCCCTTGGCAGCACTGACGATCCCAGTCCAGAGCTCTACTGGGTACATCTGGGCAGGGGCTGGTGAGAGAGACAGGCTGGATCCCCCCCAAAAGAGCCACAGCTGGGAGAAATGCTTCCACCATAGTGATACTGCAGTGGAAAATGGGGCTTTTGGGGCTAAATGTTTCCTGAAAGGGGGAAAATGCTCTCTGCTGAGGTATGGGGTTTTGTGTCTTCTGGAAACCTGAATAGAGGAGTCAAATGGTGCCCTGGCTGGTGTGGGTCTCTGATGGAGAGCCGCATCAAACCTGAATGGAATCCAGCTGCTGAGGAGATCGGGGTGTCACAAGTCATGCTAGGAGTGTTTCCTAATTGTTTTTCTTGGGGAAAAGAAGAGGCTGCCTGTGTGTGTAGTGCTGGGGGTGAAGTGCAGGGATGCAGCGGAGCACTGCCCTGAGTAGGCACCCAGCTGTCTCAGGACAACAGCAGTTCCTGACCTCTTCTCTGCTTCTCCTTGCTGTCTCCGCAGAGGGCCCCATCGATGTAAATATGAGTGAGATCACGATGGAGGATATCCACCAGTTCTTCTCAAAAGACCCTTCCATCAAGCTGGGAGGCCACTGGAAGCCAAGTGACTGCCTGCCTCGCTGGAAGGTAACCAGGAACGTCTTTGATGTGCTGCAGCTCCAGAGTAATGAGTATAATGATCTCTCAAGTGTGGGGCTGCAGTGGCTGGAGGAGAAATGCTGAGCTCAAGGGCTGCTTTAGTGATGTGCGAATCAGCTCTGGGCTTCTGCATGGATTGCTGAGGCAGAGAGCTTCCCAACTGCTGAGCCTACCAATTCTTCCACTGCCCTCTGTGGGGTAGGATATGACCTGGAAAGGTAAGGTGATACTGCTGAGCACTCCCATTCCCAGAAGGAAGTGGCTTAGAGCAACATGGTAGCATTTTCCTGGCTGATCTGAGCACTGGGCAGAAGCAATGAAAGGGGAGGGCCTTCTCCCACCTGAGATTGCACTGAGTTTTCCCACAGCAGCAATTCTCCAGAAAGCAAATAGGCAATTGGTCATGTGGGGGCTGAAGGGGTTTCAGACTGCTCAGCCCTACAGATAGCAGCTGATACACCACATTTAGTGCTGTTCCCCCTCCCATCCCACTATCAGTCCCTCTTCCCATCCTGGGGCAGGAGCTGTTGGTGCGATCCAGTAAGAGTATTGTCCTCTCCCTGCCAGGTAGCGATCCTGATCCCATTCCGCAATCGGTATGAGCATCTTCCTGTCCTCTTCAGACACCTTATTCCCATGCTGCAGCGACAACGTTTACAGTTTGCCTTCTACGTCGTGGAACAAGTGAGTGAGCCCTGGGGGCAACAATGGCTGAGACAGAGACCTGCTGTGCTAGGGACATGTCTGCCAAAGCTGCAAGTGCAGCTCTGCCCTCTGTCCTGAGGACTTCCCCTGCCACGTCACATCATTAACCTTTGGCAGGTTTTGGGTTCATAGAACAGATAGAGTAAACCAGGTTGGAAGAGACCTTCGAGATCATCGTGTCCAACCTGTTATCCAACACCACCTAATCAACTAAACCATGCAACCAAGCACCCTATCAAGTCTCTTCCTAAACACCTCCAGTGATGGTGACTCCACCACCTCCCCAGGCAGCCCATTCCAATGGGCAATCACTCTCTCTGCGTAGAATTTCTTCCTAACCTCCAGCCTAAACCTCCCCTGGTGCAGCTTGAGACTGTGTCCTCTTGTTCTGGTGCTGGTTGCCTGGGAGAAGAGACCAACCTCTGCCTGCCCACAACCTCCCTTCAGGTAGTTGTAGACAGCAGTAAGGTCTCCCCTGAGCCTCCTCTTCTCCAGGCTAAGCAACCCCAGCTCCCCCAGTCTCTCCTCATAGGGCTTATGCTCCAAAACCCTCACCAGCTTTGTTGCCCTTCACTGGACACAGGACTCAAGGTGTAGCCTAACCAGAGTGGTGTACGTGTTGCAATGTCTAAATTGTCCCATTCTGCCTCAAAGTGACACAGCTAAGAGATGTGCCTCAAAATACTTGGTTTTATCTGGAAAAAAAAGTAGAGATTCAGGGAGCTTTTTTGGTGCCTTTTTGTTTTGTTGGGTGGCTGTTTTTTAATTTAAATCCTGTATTGGAGGAGATACTTTAGACAAAAAAAAAAAAAAAAAAAGACAAGACAACTTTGAAGCAGGTATTTGCAGTTTAAATAATGCTGCATTACTTGTGTATATCTCTGTAGCAGTTCTGGGCAACATCCCCTAGGTAGAGGAATGGCCTGACCAGAGTTATGTGTTTCATGTTCTGGCACTATCTGGACAATTGTCATGAATATAGAACATAAGACTATCATTTGATGTGCCTGTGGATCTGTCATGTAAGCTGTCCGACTTCATCCACCTAGTAAATGCAACTCTCTATTTAGCTCTGTCTCAAAAGATTGATCAAAATTTGTTGGTTTTTTTTTTTTTTTTTTCCCCCTCTTCAAGTGTCTGAGTAATAAGACTTCAGCATTTTTATTTTTACTCCTGCACAGTAAAATGCATATTTAAGTCTTGGATGATGTCACCAGTCTGTCTGTTCCAATACATCATTTCCCTGTGTGGCACCAATGTGGGAGCTGGTTGCCCTCTGCAGTATTACAGTATTACCAAGGTTGGAAGAGACCTCAAAGATCATCGAGTCCAACCTGTAACCACAAACCTCACGACTAGACCATGGCACCAAGTGCCACATCCAGTCCCCTCTTGAACGCCTCCAGGGACGGCGACTCAACCACCTCCCCGGGCAGCCCATTCCAATAATGAATCACTCTCTCGGTGAAGAACTTTCCTCACCTCGAGCCTAAACTTCCCCTGTTGCAGCTTGAGACTGTGTCCCCTTGTTCTGGTGCTGGTTGCTAGGGAGAAGAGGCCAACCCCTTCCTGGCTACAACCACCTTTCAGGTAGTTGTAGAGAGCGATGAGGTTGCCCCTGGACAAGACTGAGAATGCATGTGTGGAGCTCAGATTGCACAGGACTCCCCTAGAGAAGGTACTTTCTCTCTCCTAGGCTGGAAACCAACCCTTCAACCGTGCCATGCTCTTCAATGTTGGCTTTCGGGAAGCAATGAAGGACTTGGACTGGGACTGCCTCATCTTTCACGATGTGGACCACATACCAGAAAATGACCGTAACTATTACGGGTGTGGGCAGATGCCGAGGCACTTTGCAGTCAAGCTGGATAAGTACATGTATCTGTAAGCACTGTTCTTCTTCCACACTGCCTTAATAGCTAAGGAGTCAGTGTCAGGTTTTACTGCTTTTTAAAAGTGGGGGAGATGAATCTTGGTTTGCTTCTCAGGCTTTGTGCAAAGTGAATGTTAGAGGAGACTTGGCAAAAGCATCCTCACAGCTCAGGACTGCAGTACTGACAGGCTCTGCCCTAACCCCTTCTTTTTCACTTAGGCTTCCTTACAATGAGTTCTTTGGTGGAGTGAGTGGTCTGACTGTTGAGCAGTTTCAGAAGATCAATGGTTTTCCTAACGCCTTCTGGGGCTGGGGTGGTGAAGATGATGACCTCTGGAACAGGTATGGGCTCAGCTGGCCTTCCTGAACTCTGCTTCTGATGATGGTTCTGTAAGCCAAATTTTGTCCATGCTGTGGAGAGAAGCCTGGGTCACCTCTGCAGCCAGCACTGGGCTCGCTGTGCCCAATTCACCCAGGCTGCCAGCCTGGCAGCCGTGGCTCTGTGGGAATGGGGACCACTCCAGCCTGCCTGCACAGGCAGTAGATGGGAAGCAAACAAAGAAGTGCTGGTTGGGAAATTGCTGGCTGTGTGCGCAATATCCCATGCTGCTGAGGTCAGACTGATCTTGGCTGGGCTGCAGCCTTGAGGTGCCAAGTGCTGTGTGACTTGCCCAGAGCCCAGGCTGGAGAGGGGAGGTTTGCAGAGCTTATCTACTGGCTGCAAAGGCAAAGCTGCGGTCACAGCCCCAAGCACACTGCCTGCTGTCCTGGCAAGTGACGAGGGCACAGCAAATGTGATGATGTGCTTTTCATGTGGTTGTTGATTCTGTTTCTCTTCTTACTGACACAGGGTGCGGTATGCAGGCTACTCAGTGACTCGACCAGAAGGAGACACAGGGAAATACAAATCAATTCCTCACCATCATCGGGGAGAAGTGCAGTTCCTAGGAAGGCAAGTTCATTCTGTTTAAGAATCCCATTGCCCTTCTCACAGAGTCTGCCATGTACCAAGGCTCCCTGCAGCTGTTTGAAGGCAGTAGCAGCCTTAACTCTTGAAGGAAATGTGCTCTGCCTTTGCTGTTACCTGGATCCCTCCATCCCTACATTCTATAGCCCACATCTCTGCGGTGAGGTTTGTGGTTGTAGCTGCTTGGATGCTATTCAAAAGAGAGAGCTGTCAGCATGGCAGGCTGAGGACCTGTCCTGTATCTCCAGGAGGATGTTCCTAAAGGGCTGGCTAATGGCAGCTGTCGGAGAAGCTTCTCTGTTTCTAGATGAGCCTGGTCCACGTGTTAGAGGAGGCGTTGCTCAGCCTGCAGAGAGCAGGGACTCTGTTGTGTGGTTGCTAAAGCATTGTCTGTCCCTGGGAACGCTAACAAAGTCCAGCAACAGCACCCTGGCTTTGCACTACAAAGGCAGATGCTGTTGCAGAAGCAATGACCTCCTGCAGTGGTACTCTTTGGTAGTGGACAGAGTTCAGGGTTTCTAGTTAAGAGGGTGACACTCACTAGTTTCATCCCATGCTGGTGCATGCTAACAGAGAAAGGGCAGCAACTCCAAGTACACTTTCAGCACAGTGCAAAGACTGAGTAACTCGTTCCTCTCCATTCTTCTGTCCCTGCCTCTTGACCCCAAGTGGGTTGGGTATACAGAGCTTTGGTTTTTTTATGAGACTTCAGGCATCCATGAGGAGCAGTGACTGTCCCCTGTACCTAAGGAGCACAAGTACTGTGTGAATTGTGTTGTCTTTTTTTCCTCAAAAAGCTAAATCCTCCTGGAGGTTTCCAGGAGAGCTCTGACCTTTCTGTCAGTGAGCCAGGGTTGTTCCTGACAGTACAGGGTTTGTTTGAATGACTGCTTTTGCCTGGGGAACTTGGTGGGATTTGAGTCTTCTGAAAACTATGCAATAGAAAACCAGAGAAATGCCTTTTTCATACTGCTGCAGGAATTAACACTTGTAGCTGACAGCTGCTGGGCAGCCCGAGCTCTGTTCTGCAGAGGAGCTCCTGGCTGCTGCTGGCAGAAGAGACAGCCAAGAGGGTTTGTGTTGTAGCTAACATTTGAGCTATCTGCTGATCTCTTGTTACAGCAGACCAATTTCTGGAGGACTTTACATTTGAGGTTTTATCATCTTTAGCCCTAGTTTTCATTTCTCTGTTGGTAAGACAGAAAGGCAGTAAGACATGCTTCTCTAGTTTCACTCTTGAAAAATGAGAGGTTGGCTTTGGCTTAAGAAGCCATATTTAGTCACACTGAAAATGTGAAAGGCCAGCAGTGCAGTGGAATTGAGCTCCTCTTCCTGACTTTTCCCTGGTCTCCTCCTGGGCCTCGCAAGGAGCCCTAGTTCAAGGTCTACAGGGGCTGTGGGTCAGTGGTGTGAGAGGAGGGGATCTGTGGTGAGGATGGGCAAGGCAGTGGTCCCTGACTGCCAGCCTAGGTGAGGTTTAGCAGTGGCATCCTCTACAGTCTCTGCTTCTCTCTGCTCTGCACCTACCTGTAGGCAAGTACAAACTGCAGGCACCTGAAAGCCCTGCTGCTTCTCCCACCTGATCAGGGAGACTCTACGCTTCTCACTGGACGAGGAAAATGTTGATCAATACACTAAGTGTCCTGCCAGTGTCTGATGCTGTACCTGCTTTGAAACCAACTTTGGTTCTTTACTCTCACCTAGCATCATAGTAGTATCATAGTCAGGGTTGGAAGGGACCACAAGGATCATCTAGTTCCAACCCCGCTGCCATGGGCAGGGACACCCCACACTTGATCAGGCTGGCCAGAGCCTCATCCAGCCTGGTCTTAAACACCTCCAGGGACGGAGCCTCAACCACCTCCCTGGACAACCCATTCCAGGCCTTCACCACTCTCATGGGGAAGAACTTTTCCTCACCTCCAGTCTGAATCTCCCCACCCCCAGCTTCATTCCATTCCCCCTAGTCCTATCACTCCCTGAGATCCTGAGAAGTGCCTCCCCAGCCTTCTTGTAGGCCCCCTTCAGATACTGGAAGGCCACAATGAGGTCACCTTGGAGCCTTCTCTTCTCCAGACTGAACAGCCCCAGCTCCTTCAGTCTGTCCTCATAGGAGAGGTGCTCCAGCCCTCTTCCTCCTGACACATCTCTTCCCTGATGCTTTTTCTGTCCCCGTGTCTCAGCCTAGCTCTTAACTCCTGGGTACTGCCAGGCTCCCAAGACTGCAGTGCAGAAAGTCAGTGTCCTGTCATGCCAAGATGTTTCTGCTTATTTTTACTGTCCTACCCTTAGCCCTTATATCTCATCATGCTGGGCCTAAATTTAGTTGGGGCTGGTTTTGTGTACCTGTGGCAGTTTCCTTCCCCCATCATTATTCTAGTTTTACTTCCTCATGGCCCATCCCTCAGAGTCAACCCGTTTAGTTCTGCTCTTGTTTGTGGTCCAGTTTCTTAGAAATGGAAAGGACCACATCAACACCCAGCTGCTTTTCTCTTGGATGCTTTGACTGCTGAGGCCATTAGCAGGGACCCCTTAGCTCAGCCTTCTCCTGGGAGTGGGACCTGAAGGCTCTGGGCAGTAGTTTCAGGTTGTTTTAAGAGCTGAGTGCGTGCTGGTGGCACAGAGCATTTTGCTCAGGTGCTGGACTGGGATTTTTCTAAAGTTTGGGATATTTGCTAATGTAGAATACAGGAAGTGCAACAATTGTTGAGGACTCAGAAATGTGTTGGTTTATGGGTGCTGCTGGGACTTGCTGCTTTAAGGGTGTTTTGGTAGCATGGGCTGGGGGGGTGCAGTTCAGGACTCTGGGCTATGTAGAAGTGACTATGGCCTCTGGTTCTCACTGCACAGGTACGCCTTGCTGAGGAAGTCAAAAGAAAGGCAAGCCCTGGACGGCCTCAATAACTTG
The DNA here is from genome assembly GCA_033816785.1 of Picus viridis. Lineage (NCBI taxonomy): Eukaryota > Metazoa > Chordata > Aves > Piciformes > Picidae > Picus > Picus viridis. Next base: position 7,685,987 of record CM066599.1, on the reverse strand, counting down.
AACTACTTTCCAAACGTCACGTATGACGCCTTGTATAAGAACATCACTGTTAACCTGACACCGGAGCTGGCTCTGGTGACTGAATATTAAGTGGAGAAAATAACTTTGCTCTGCCCTTCACCAAGAAAGCACCACGCTAGACTTTCTTTCCCAAGGGTTATCGAGGACAAGCAACACTTTGTCTAATGAAGGATCACAGTATTTTGGAGAATAAGGCTGAAAGTGCACGCACAAATTGCCCTAGCTGTACCAATCCAGCCCGACGCTCGTGTGGCGAGCTCAGCAGTCTCTTTCCTTTCTTTTTTCTGCCACCTGCTTTCCGGGTTTCAGGACGACGGTTCAACCTGCTGCTCTCATCTCCACATTCCTCCTCCAGCAGTCTTCGGCACTGGGACTCGCCTTGGGTGCGCATTCTCCTCCAGGAAGCAGCTCAGCTGAGGGACTCCGGCTTCTCGGCGGCGATCGTCGGGAGCGATTCAGTCGGCAACTGCCCTGGTGGGAGAGGAAACGACTTCTGATGCCGTTCTTCTACGTCTGTGCGGTTTTTTAAATGACCTGCTTGAAGTCTATACAACAGAATCGCTTCTTAAAGAAGTGTAAGTGTAAATAGGCTGTGTAAAGCGCCCCTTTTTATTTGTTCTCCTATGGCTCAAATCCAAGCTAGAGGTTTACATATGGTCACTCATTTTAGTCCTGAATTCTGTAAACTCCTGTGTGTGCATCACTGTACTTGTGCAAGGTGTTCCCTTTTAAGCCAGTGAGACTGCTTGCATGATATAGCTGTGCATATGCAGAAATGTTTGTGGGACAGGGCCCTAAGCTTTGCAGTGTAGCAGATGAGCAATCCAGCCATGTCATTGCTCATTCCAGAAACCACAGGGGTGACTTTTTCCCGGGAGAGTGAGGAAATGGGAGTTTTTCATAAATATTCCCCTTTCTGTCACTTTTGCAGCATGATGTGCAAATGAACCCAAAAGCCATAGGGAATAAAATCCCTTGCCTGCTGCTGTCTGTCCCGCTGATGGCAAGCATGAGCGTGGCACTTGCTAAAGAGTTTGCACCCATGCTGCTGCTGGGGCCACAGCCCCCAGGATGGCTGCTCCTGCACATGAGCTGCCCTTTGGAAGGGGCAGCTGGCCCCATAAAGGCCACCTGGGACCAACCATGCCCTGCTGTTACCCCTGTAACAGGACAATATGGTGTAGGAGGTGGTTATTAGCTTGTGTTGAGGGTGTAAATCCAGCAGCATGCTGAAGTGCTGTGGGAACCAGACACTGCACTTGGTTATCTCTGTTGGCACCTGGCAGTGTTTGCATGGGCACAGCTGGTGGGGCAGGGTGTTGTAGGCCAGTGAGTGAGGGACATGAAGAACATGTGAGTCAAGCTCATGAAAATGTGAGGACCGGGAACCAGAGAGCTTGGTCTGACACTCCCTTCAGCCAGCCATCCCTTCTCCCAGCCACCACCCCCTAGTTCCCACAGCCCCTGTGGGCAGGCTGGGCTCCGGGCTCTCCTCCCATGGACACTCAATCCAGTCCTGACACAGCACTGACACAGGCACTTTTACTGGACCTTTCTGACTTAAAAGTAAATACGCTGGGGTTTCCTCTTTAGTTTGCATTGATACCTAACAATTGTGGGTACTTAACCTCCAGAGTACTTTAACTTTCTTTTTATTGCGTTGTTTGCCTTCGGTTTCCTTAACTTCTCATGGTTTACATTGTTCTCTCGGTTCCATGGACGTATGATCCCCATACACATCTGTTGTGGGTGTGACTGCCCAGGGCTTTCCTAACCTGTATCCAGAAAATGTTAGTTTATAAAACACAAATTCTTGTGGATCTTACCAGCTGGTATGAGAGGACAGCGAGCCTGCCCTTGAAAAGCGCTGGTAACTTTGTCACTTAGGTTTAAAGTCTTTGAACTTACATGTGCTTCAAACTTGCTTCCCAAGGGGATTCAACCTGGTTATTTATAGGCAGGGGTGAGGATTTGCTTTTTATGGCACATATAGCAATAAAGACTTTCGCTTCTGAATCTCGATCTCTAATTCATGTGGACCCTTTTCAGATGCTGAGCCCACATTGTCCTGCCCCTTTCTTCTTTCATCTTGAGACCTTGCTAGAAATCTGTCTTTGCTTAATGGTGCTTCAAACAAGGAATGTATTTCTACTAGTCCAAGTTCACTACCCCAGGAGTCATGCATGTGTGTGTGAGTAGGTGTTAAACTACCTTAGTCGGGATCCTCAGCCTTCAATGTGTACCTGACACCCATCGCACCTTGTGTTGAACAAAAAGCTGTTACCTCTGCTCAGAAATGCACTCAACGGTTGGCACAGAAAGGGTCCATCCCCCTCTCAGCAACATCCCTTTTCATAGTTCCTTTGTTCTAATCATGTTGAATTGTTTGGGTTTGGTTTCGGTTTGGGGTTCTTGTTTTGTTTTGTTTTCCCTTTGTGAGATGTGGAATACCTGAAAATGTGCACTGTTAATCTTATCAGCTATGTCAAATACTGTATAGTAAATGTAACTGTTAAAAACATACTGTCAAGCGCATGTGCTGTTATGGTGTAAAATCTCTCGTGTTAAGGAGAACTTGTACATATGTTGGCAGCTGAAGTTCAACGAGGCCACTTGTTTGCCCCTTGCCTGTCAACACTGTCGCTCAGCCCTGCTGGAGGGCAGGTCCTGTTCCATGCTGATCTCTTTTTTTTTTTTTTTTTTTTGGTTTTAAATGAACCATGTGGGTTTTATTTGCAGAACTATTTATTGACAGCTGATTACCTGTAAAGCTCTGCTTCTCTAAGGGAGGTACCATCTGAGCAACAGCCACGTGCTCCGGGTCGCTCATCATCAGAAGTGGCTTGAAACTCTGAAGTAGCTTTCCATCATCATGGCTTGTGAGCTTACTGTTATGTTTTTAAGAGGTGCCAGGGGGACGTTTTTGCACTGAAGACTAGTGTTTTAAAACACACACACACTTCTCAGCAAAGCAATCCTTTGTGTCATTACATTTATTTACCCATGTGTTTGTACATTTTTGTATTGTTAATTTATGAATGATTTTTTCAGTAAAAAATACATATTCAAGAACAAAAGATTGCAGTGGTTGCTTTCTTACAGGAGGTTGTAGGCTGCATTTGTTTGGTGGGGTTTCTTTGCCTGCTTGTTTGTTTTAATAGGAGGTGAGATGCGTAAGCCCCGAGGGGTAAGTGCTTGTGAGAGTTTAAGTGATGAAGGGTGAGCCCAGGATGCTAAAAGCTGTTTAGAAATTTCTCGTTAGGGATGGCCACAAGTCGAGTGTAGGATTGGGGGATGCTCCTCGATCTCTTACAACTCTGTGTATGCTAAAGGCTTTCTTTCCAAGCATCTACTTCAGAGTAATACTGATAGAGGGGCTGGCTGCTTCAGGGTGGTGGGTTTGGGAAGATACTTGGCTGAAGGTGGTACAGGGTTGAAGATGTTGGTGGGGAAGGTCGGTATCACATTAAAAGATTAAGTAATTTGGCAGAAAATAAAGCCCTTTGTGTTCCAGTTTGTCCTCAGTGGGTCTGGGGGCATAGGCTTAGATTGAGCAATGCCCAGTTCAGCACTGTGAATACACTGAGCTGTAATGATTCTGGGTGTGCTGGTGGCACACTGCACCTGCAGACCAGTCACATCCCAGGAGCTTCCACAGCCAGGCTTAAGGAGTTTGGCTACATTCAGTGAGCAACTTTTATCACTCTTCATGAAAATGCAGTTCATTGAAGCGACAGGAGTACAGGTTCTTATGGACTGCTGGTGGTAAATACACTGTCTGCAAAGCACCTGCAAGTGTTGAAAATATGAGTAACACAGCCTGGCTCCAAATGTGCAAAGTCAAGAAACGGCTCTAGACAGCTCTGAGTTTCCCTGAGGTGGCACTCGGTGTAACTTGGAGTCTGAGTCTTACCCAAAGGTCTCCCTATGGAGGAAGAGAGTCTCAGCCCAAAGACTGATTCCAGAAGTTGCAGGTGCTCTGCAATGGTGTCCCTGCTGGCATCATCCCTCACCTTTCCCTTCTCTTGACTCTTCCATATGATTTTTTACCTTTCAGATGACGCTTGAATGGCACTACTTACACATACCTTACATACCTTTTATTATGATTGGTGTAAAAATTCTCTTGGCTTTGCTTTTAAAGGTTTGTGCTAAGAAAAACTCTCAGTGGAAGCTCAGTGAGGGATGGCCACACCTTGGAAGCAGGTAGCTTTAGGGATGGAGGTGTGTTTAGGTATTAGATTATAATGAGCAAAGTTCACACCAAGTGCAGCATTTTGTCCAAAAAAATAATAAAAAGACAGTCTCTTGGCCAGGGTAGCAGATATGCAGCTTATCAGTTCCAAAGTAACACCAGCTTCCCATCCCTGCAGTGATATCACGGAGCCTGGCTGCAGCGTCCACTCTGCTCCACCCTCTGTGCTGTTTGCAGGCTATGTTGCTCAGGGAACCACCGTGGAATGGATTCCTTGCATTCCAGCTGCACTCTGCCCTGGAAGCTTCTTCAGTATTCTACTTCTCCTTAATGTGAACAATATTATACCTTTTAATACAACTAACTTCCAAGACACCTCCAGTCATTATTCTGCAGTTGGTAATTAGATTTTTGATCAACAGACCCAGGCAGACAGACAAGCTTACTTTGCAGCAGCTTTAAAATATCTTTCTTTTGCTCTGCAGCGTACAGGCACGCTAGAATAAATAGCTGGCAGCCCCGGGTTGTTCCAGGCCTTGCCTTTATTTAGCTCTTCATCTTCTGGGAAGCTTCCTCCCACCCACAGCGCTTGGCTGGAGCCAACAGGGTGGCAAGCTCCTTCCAGCCACTGCCAGCCGCCTGGGGGTGATGGCCTGGCCACCTCCTCTACTTGCAGCAGTGAGGGTGGGAGCCCGTCTTGCTCCTGGCTGTGCTGTAGTGGGAGTGCCCAACCTCAGTCTGGGGGGATCCCCAGGACCATGTCTCTCCTTGGATACCCTGGCTGTGGGTGTTTCACTGCCTGCATCACTGCTGCAGCAGGTGGGCTGGGCAGGGATTGGAGGAGATAGATGGATGCACATGTGGAAATTTGGGGTTGACCCATACAGGAAAAACTAGAAGGGCAGGAAAGCCTCCAAGCCACATCCCAGGGGTGTGTGTGTTGGAGGGAACCCCCCTTCACCCCAGCCAGCTACAAAAGAAGATCTGGGAGTAAACCCCTTTCTATTTGGGCTGTGCCAGGAGGGTGCTGAAGAGAAGAGCTTTGTGAGGGACTGGCATGGCAGCTCCAGCATGGTGCAAAGCAGCAACCACAGAGTGAGGCTTCCCTCTCCAGCAGCCCACGCCTGCGGGGGAGAGCGTTCCCTGCTCAGGCTGGAATATTGCTCAGCCTTCTGCAAAAGCCTCCAGCTTTTCTGCACTGCATAAAAAACCTCAGCTACCAAAGCAGGGTGGTTTCTCCCTCTTCTTTTCCCCCTTCATCTCCATGTGCCACAATGAATCTGTCCAGCATGGCCTGAGCTGGCAGCTGAAGCATGTGTCCTGAGGCACCCTGCCTGCCCAGGACGGCCTGGAGACCCTGGTGGGTGGAAAGGCTGAGCAGGAACTTGGGGCTGAGGTTTCAGGCCACTTCATGAGTATTTTCATGGCAAGCCCCAGCAGGCTGCAGGTGTGAGCATGGGCTGAGGAGAAGCAGGGTGCTGCTCCCTGCACTGCAATGAGCACACAGTGGAAGTGCAAAACTAATGATGCTCTTCATCTGCTTATTATCCTGTGCAGCACCTGCTCTGCACATCAGGCTTTTCCTGAATATCTGATAATCACCACCAAAAACTGTAATAATGTTTCCCCCTCAAAGATTTGTGCACTGCAGCCTTTTCCTGCTCTTTATAGGCACCAGACCAGGGGTGGCTGTGCCCATTTATCTAAACAGGACCAGGTAAATAACGTAGCCCCTCTTGTGAAGCAGATGGATGTGAGTTACTCCATCTGTACATGAATGGGACTGGTGAGTGCTGACAGCATCTGCCCCAGCAGGATGGGGCCAGCCTGTCTGCCCAGTGGCCAGTGGCACAACCTTGCTGCTGGCATGTGGCATTGGTGCATTCTCTGGTATTAAGCAGGCTCCTATGTGAGATAATTGCCCTGAGAAAACTCCAGTATGGTTTTAGAGGCTCCTCCACCCCTAGGAAGCCATTTTTAGTTAAAAGTTTCTTCCCCTTTTGTATTAATAATTTCCTCCCTGTGTTGGAAGGCAGTGCTACAGTCACCAGCTGAGCCACGCCTTAGTGCTGGTGTGCCATGGTTCTTGGGTTATCTCTGTGTGCCCACAGAGCCACAAGTCTCTCTAGCTCCCCCAGGCCTGCAGGTTTGCTGCTCCAGATGCCCTTCCCACGGGAAAGGCAACGTGTCCTGGATGTTTATTCTTCCCTTGGGCAAGCATTAGGACAATATTGACTGTTACTTAAGAAGGGCTCTTGGTAGTCAGAGGGTGAAGGGAGAAGTGAACAGGAGCGGCAGGGTCATGGAGGATTAAATGCAACTCTCAGGCAGCTGCCCTTAGTAAATCCTCCTGGGGAGGACTTCCCAAAAAACCCCTTTCCTTTGACAGACCCTTCCAGGTACACAGCCAAGGCCTGCCAGCAGTCCCCCACCCCTCTCAGTACCAATAGCTCAGCCCCACAGCAAAGGCTGCTGCCCCGCTTCCTGTACTTAGCATCTCCTCTCCCATCACCTTGGGTGCCCTCTTCATGGACTGGCCACTCTGCCCATGCCCACCCAATGCCCTACTGAGCCCCCAGCAGTGCCCATGGGAACAAGGAACCTCAGTGATGTTCCTCCAGGGATTTTGGGCACCCCCTGAGCTGTGCTAGCACTTCCTGTGCTCCCTTGGGAGAGAGGAGAGCACCCAGCCATGGGCACTGCCCTCCTGGGCAGCAGCTTGGCTGCCACAGGGAGTCAAACCAGGGCTCAGTAGCACTGATCTGGACTTGCAGGCTGTGCTGTCTGTGGAGCAAGGAGCAGGGCCATGGACACCAGTTTGTGTCATGGCTCCCAGGCTCTCTAGCACTGCATACCTGCAAAATTGCTTTTGGCTAAGAAAACAGAGGAAAAAAAAGGGGGAGGGAACAAATAACTCATTTGATACCACCTGGGTGAAGCAAGAGCAAACAATCCCCTGTGAGTGGTGGGGGCTCAGGCTGGTCCTTTATCCCCATTGACACAGGAGATGCCACCACCCCTGGCACTGGCAGGGATGCCAGATGAGTGGGTGAATAAGTATGCTGTGGTGGCTGTGCCAAACAAGCAGAGCTAGTCATCTGGGGAGAACTGCAGGGTGCTTGGACACCCCGTTGAGAAATCAGCCTCTTCTGCACAGTCTGGAGCCTCAGGGACGGCAGGCAGCAGGGCAGTTTCTGGAGGCCATGAATGCAGTGCCATGTTCAGGACTCTCTTGCACAACCACCTGTGTTGCCAGGACATGCAGTTCAGCAGAGTGCTGGGTTCCCAGGGACAGGAATGCCACCTTGGCCATAAACCCACCAGTCATTGTGCCATAAGTGCCTCGCTGCAGAGCCAGCAGCAGCGCTGCCTGAGCCTTGTGATCTGCTCTGGGACCAGGTGATACTTCCTCCCTGCTTTGCTCTGGGAGGTGTCATGGAGGTGTTGAGGACAGGTAGTGGCTCCTGGGGGTGTCTGAGTAAAACCAACAGCCTCCCAACAGTCGCATCTTGGCCCTGCACCAGTTCATATTCACCCAAGGGCCAATGCAGCCAGCCTGGAGTCACTCCAAGCACCCAGGCTCCTACCTCCCCACTCTCATCCCAGCACTGCTCCCCGTCTGATTGCATTAAAGCAGCTGATGTCGTCAGGGCCATGGCCCAGGATGCATGTGTGCCAGGAGCTTTGGTATCAATAACTGTCTCCAGCACATGACTGAGATCTAATCCCTGAGCCTGAGCTGAGACCTTTGTCTGACAAAGAAAATTCATTCATAATTCAGAGCTGCTTCTGGAGCTGGAAACTTTTCACAGGTGACTGAGTGACCTGGAGGTGCCACAGCCTCAGCAGCCAGCTCAGAGCAGGAGAGGGGACAGGATTCATTGTCTTCAGCAGAGCTTATTCCTGTTGGGGTTTGGAGCCCATGCAGAGGGGAGTGAAATGAGCCAGAGACAGGGTTTACAGCAGCTCAGTGGTCAAAAGTTCTGTCTGGTAGTAGGCATGGGTAGAGCTTGAACAGCTTGGACCTCTCTACTTGGGGGAGCAGAGTGGTTATCTGAACATAGGTCAGGTTTTGCCCAAGTGAGTACCTGACAAACTGCTCTCTCTGCTTGGCTCCTCTGCAGAAGAGGAGGGTACCCCAGCTAGGGAGCAAGTACAGGGTGGCTGCAACTGCTACCCTCCTACCCAGACCCCTGTCAGTCAGACCACCTGGTACCCTGGGAGAGGACAAAAAGAAAAAGCTGCAGGGATGCAGCTTCAACCCCAAACCAGGCTGTGGGGAAGGTGAGGACAGCAGCCCCCATGTCCTACACCCAGCAGCAGCCCTTACTCCAGCAGGCTGTGAACCCAGCCTTGTGGAGCTGGGGAGAACAGTTAGTGACTGCACCTTGATGAGCAGCTGTGCCCACAGGTCCCATCCTGCCCAGAGGGGAAGTAGGTGATGAGGCAGGCTTCCGCCAGAGTCTGACCTTGTTCCCTTGCCCTGCATCACCTGCTCTGGTGGGATGCCGATTGGGCTCTGGGCGTCGAAGCAGGCAGGACTTGGGGCAGGAGGGGCCGAACTCCCCCGGAAGCCCAGAGGCTCTCAGAGAAGGGATCGGGATATGCTCTGCCAAGAGCTGAGCCCATAGAGCTGGGAAGCCCAGCGCGTGTAGGCCGTGCCTCTGTGAGGGACAGGGGGATGCTCCTGCGGGGCGAGGGGGCTGGGTCCCCGGTGCAGGTCCCGTCGTTGGCGGTGCGCGGTCCCAAAGCCCCACCTTGCGGCGGGCGGAGGCAGGGAGCCAGCCAGGTCCCGGGGCTGGGGACACCCCAAGCCCACGCGTTTCCCCACCGACACGCAGGGCAGAAGTCCGAGGCACTCCCTGTGCTTGGGTGGCAGGGTCCCTTTCCATGAAGCTCCAGGAGCAAGGATGGCTTCAGGACCACCTGATTCATTCGCAGCAGCACTGCCCAGCCGTGCCCGGAGCCAGCCCCGTGGGGCGTGCGAGGCATTGCCGGTCCCGGTGACACCGGGCTGGAGTTGCATTGTGCGAAACAATGAGCTTGAAAGGAAGAAAGCTGAGAGAGCCCGTGGAGAAAGGACTTCAGAGGTGTGAGGGGATGGGCCTGGGGGCAGCCTGAGGAAGGGGAAAGGGAGGGAAAGGCAGGCGTTGTGGGAGAAAAATTTTCAGCCCGACGTTTGCTGCTCAGGGCAATGATGCCAGGTGGACAAAATGAAAAATAGCTTGGGGAATAACTGGCTCCAGTTCATGCAAGAGGGGGAGAGATCCCAGGTTTGCAGGGATATTTGATAACGCAGAGTGAAAACCAAGAGCAAGTCCCAAAGCACCCGAGGAAGCTGCCAGTTGGTGAGCAGCTGTTGACTCTTACTTCCCTGGCGTGAGATAAAGTCTATCCTTGAAGGTGCTCCTGGACATCCTTGTGACACTTTCCCAATTTCTCTGGCCGAGTTCTTCCTGCTCTTGCAGCTGCCACTACCAAGAATAAATAATTTTAACTGGTTTTCAGTTGCTTAATTGCTCTCTTATACATAACACCCAGCCACAGACATCACCAGTGAAGACCTCCCTTTCCATTGCCCCTCTGCTGAGCAGGACTGGTGGACTTTCTTGTCCCATAACCAAAACCAGGGAAAGTCCTCAGATGAGGAGAAGCATTTGTCCTCAAACTCAGATATGATGCTTCATGTTCATGCTATTTTAAATTTCTGTTTAATCCTTTTCTCTATTTACCAGTGTAACATTTCCTCCTTTTTAAGCAATATCAAAGTTTTCCTTTGAAGAAAAAAAAGGAGTAGAACTTTTTTTTTTTAAGTTTGGATGGTTTTCAGCTCCACCTTTCCTCCTTCCCTGCCTCTTTCAGCTCAAAGTACAACCTGATTTTGAAATATGTTACTGTCTAGAAACATCAGCTTAAATGTGTCCGGCTGGGATGCTGTCAGCCTCCTGAAATGGAAGGCCGCAAGGTCTTCCTTCTGTCAGGAAATGGGCACAGAGAAGTGAAGCTGCTTCTCCTTCTCAGGGATGAGCTTAGAAACCCCAAGTGCTCTCACAGCTGCTTTTGCAGTAAAGCACCTCTCCTGGCAGCCTGATTCTGTTGCCGGGGTTCATCAAGGCTAGGTCGCCCTGCCCTGCTCATCACACCAGCCTTGCACAGCTGTGTGTCGCTTCTTTTGCCACCAGCACAGGAGTGCTCCTTCCTCTGAATTTTGGGGAGTGCAGCATTCTCCCACATGCCTTCAGGAACTGCCGTGGCACTCTTGGGCTTCAGACCCACAGCGGAGATCTGGCCAAGCCTAGAAGGGAGCCAAAGATCCCCATGCTCTGACTTTCTTTGGATAAATGGTTTGGCTTTTGGAGAGAGAACATGGGGAGCTGGGTCCTGCATGGCTACAGGGTGTGAGCAGATTTGTGATAGTCTGACTGTCACAGGAGAAGCTCGGGCCGTAAGCAGGGACAATTTGGGAGGGCATTTGGAAAAGGAGGCAGATGCTTTCTGCACATCCCATGAGTCTGTCTTGAGAGGTGTTTTTTCCCCTGGGGAAAGTTTTCAAGGAACAAAACGTCTTTTGGAAAAGTAAGATGTCTCAAAGGCTTAACTCACACACTCCTGCTCCCAAGGCTTGTGCAAGCCAATGACAGCAGCCACTTCCCTGGAGACAGCTCCTGTCCCAGCTCCAGGAGCACTGGGTCCTGCTAGGTGCTGGTAAGGATGTGGTGAATTTTAAAACTAAATGCTGGAGTCCTTTCAAGTCCTGTCTCCCCCTGAGCTGCTGCAGCTGATGTTTTTCTTAAGTATACACGAATATTGCAAAGTCTGACAGCGGTTTACGTTGGCAGACTCCTGCTGCCCTCATGTATCTATCTTGTGTAAGTTAGATGATGTGAATCAGTTCTTTGGGTTTTTCATGTTCTTATTTGGTAAACTTAGGTTCATGTTTTGGGAAACTTACCCCAGCACTCTAGCACAGTCCATGGGTATAAATTTACTTTGAATTAATGATTGTTGCCAATGTTTTTCAAACCAGATATTGAATGAGAGAAGGTTTCAGTTAATATAAACCAGAGTCAGTTTATGCTGACAAAATGTTTCTAGATGTGTCAGGGAAAAGACAATCTGCTGAAATGTTTGACTAAAGTCAAGTTACAAAGTGGAATGTTGTTCTTTGTTTGAGCCCAGCTCCAGCAGCAGGGTGGGGAGGTCACTCATTGCCAGCTGCCTCTGCTAGCTCCTGGTTATGTTTCGGGATGTGTTCGAACAGCCTTTGGCAGTGAGTGACAGGTAAGCCCCTTCTGAAACTCAGCTGGTCTGTTTGAATTGTACTTTTTCTGGTTTTCTTTTTCCCCCCTTCTTTAAGATATCTTGAGTGCACAACATGGTTATGGATATTTTGCTTGGAAATCTAGAAGCGCAGAGCCCTCAGCATGGTGCTGCACTTCAGTTAGCACCTTCACACTGACTGCTGCAACTTGGATGACAACTGGTTAAAAGTTATTTTCTTGGATTCTTTCCAATGACCCAAAGACAACTGTTTCTCCTCTTGGGACTTGATGGAGTTGGATTTGATGATCCTTATGGGCCCCTTTCAAAGTAAGATATTTTATGACTGCAGCACCCAGGCAAGAACATCTTCAGGGTCTGCAGTACTCATCAGCAAATGGCTTAGCTGCTGAATATTCTCTTCCCTGATACATGGTGGTTGAACTCACCAAGACATTTTGCAGCCTGAAGGTCTGATGTCCCAGCTGTGGCTCAGAAACACCTGGGTCCAGGCCTCTGCTCCACAGCAACTGTTCATATTCCATCACTGTGTGGCTCATCCACTGACCCTCGGAAGGCAGCTTGTGCTCTACAAAAATATCTCTGAATAGTGACACCCTGTTCACATAGGGGTATTTGATTTCATAAGTTTTCAGCTCCAAATAACTTTAGCTATAATGGGAACACAGGGAAATGGACAGCAAAGGGGTCCTGTGGTCCTTGCTCTCCTCACCCTTGCTCAAGGAGTTATTCCGTGACAGCCTTGTTAGCCTACAGCATATGGTGTCTTCCCCCTCCTTCCCTAGAGCCTGGTTTTCCTCCACTCTGCCTGAGGCAGTCATGAGTCTGTGTGTGCATGGAGCAGGAAGAGTTTTATTTGGCTGGGTAGGATATAACAAGAAATCAGCATTACCAATGGTCCTTCTTTATTGCCAAATCAGCATACAGCTAAAGCTCTGATTCTGGTACCGGTGTGCCAGGCTTCACACCCTGGCTTTGTGTCTTTCCAGATGGGATATGTGTACAAGCAAGGGCAGAGCCAAGCTGTGGCCCAAGGAGGGTGAGGAAACCTCTGATCCCAGGCTCTGATGGGGAACACAGCTTTCAGGTATCCCTGTTTGTGGGGTTAGTGTGGTCTGACATGCAGATATTGTAAACATTATCATTTTTTTCCAAGGTGGAGCTGACATTTCTCCCCTCTGGTGGAAATTTGCCTTTTCTCTCTTTTCCCTTTCTGGAGCTGGCCCTCTGCAGAGGAGCAGAGTGGCAATAGATGGCACTGCTGGGACAGGCTGGAGCCTCTGCCCACTGTACCATGGCCTGAAGGCCACTGCTTTGCTGGGTTCCAGCAGCGCTGGGTCTCAGGGATGGCTCCTGGCATGCATGGCCGCATTACTTCGGACTTGGTGTTTGAGCTGCAGATACATAAATTGGGCACATCTGCTGTAAAGGGTCTGCAGCAAGACTCTGCATTTCTAGTCGAATTTCTGCCACACCAAGACTTTATGCTAGCACCTGTCTTTCTTATTCTGTTTCCGTGCAGTGCAGAAGGCAGCAGTCAGCAACAAACAGCATCTCTGGAAACGTCTGTATGTGAAAAGCCAGAGCAGAAAAGCAACCAGGAGCTCCCTGGAGAAGCTGGGAGCAGGATGGGAGCTGTGGGGCAGAGCTGCAACTCTGCTCCATGCAAGTAGATATGCTCAGCTGGGCAGAGGTCCTCCCTGATGCTTGGTTCCACCAGGTTCAGCTGCAGCCTCTCCCCAGGCAGCTCACGGTAGTCAGTGCAGAATCTCAGCTGCAGACCCCTCCTTTGCTTTCACCTCCCTGTGGGCTGCAGATTCCCAGCAGAGCAGTTTATGGGCAGATGCCTGTTTTCACCTCAATATTCCTTTCTTAATTTTTACTGAATTTATGTGCTCGGAGGCAGGCTTAAATCACTTGGTGTGTACAAAACCCATGGAATTGATCTTTTGCTGCTGCAAGCCATTGGAGCAGGTTGGGGCAGAGCAGCCCAGGATCCATGCACAGACCCATGTCTCACAACACACTGTGCAGGGAAGGTACCAGGGTCTCAAGACTCATCAGTTTAGAATAAAGATCCAAGGGTTTCAAACTAATGAGTGTCAAGTGTTTTTTATTTCCTTCCTGAGCAGTAGAGCTTTGTTTTGGGCTGTAATGTGTTTTGTGGAAGTTACTGCTCAGAGCAGGGCTGAGATTCCCACAGTGCTGCCCTTCTCTAAGGCCAGATGCAGACCCTACAAACGAGCTGAGAAGCTTCTGTGGAGACAGAGATCCGGGAAAGAGTGCTGTTGCCTGTAGTGTCATTAGGAAGAGAGCAATTAAATCCTTTGAAATCAGCTGCACTCTGGTTATTTGCCTTTGTAATATCCCTAATTGCTGGGGAGAACCTACTTTAAGACAGGCACGGAGGCAGATTGATTCTGCACGGTGTTGGCTCTCCAGCACTTTGTTCTTTTTTTCTGTTTGGCCTCAGCAAGTGCAGCTTCCCAAACGACTTTGGGCTGTGCAGGGGACCAAACTGCACTCTCATCACAAGGCAAGCTGCCTCAGCCCAGCCCAGCCCCAGCAGTTTGTTGGGTGTGAGCTACAGAAAGATGAAAGCCACTGTATGCTTTCTAATGCATGACCAAGTCAGCTGGCTTCAAACATGAATGATTAAAGCCCCCCTGCACTTTTACATGCCTGCTCTTTAATTAAAAAGCACTCCCCTCCCTGAAAATTTAGGCAGCTAAAGTGGCATTGTTCTTACCACAACAGAATGAATTATTTACATGATATGCTCTGCTCTTTAAATTGCTTGGGTTTAATGTGCTGCATAGGCACTCATACTGATAGCAGTGCTGGTTTGCCTCCACTTAATCATCACCATTTCATTTATTTATTTATTTATTAACAAGAACTAAAACACCCAACACTGGCCCATCTGATCCTTCACTGTGCCACTGATAGGCTGTGTTCCCTCCCAGGCTTATGTCATAGTAATTGTGGTTTTGCTGTAAAGAGGCTGTTTCATAGCCTGCTGTGGTACTGGGTGACATTTGTGATCCAGGAAAGTGGTGTTTGCCACCAGGGTGGCATTTACCACCACAATCTTGCTGACACCGATTTGTGTCTGTGCTTTAGGGGGCTCTGCTGGTTCCAGTTCATCTACTCACTGTTTTAATAGCATTTAGGGTTATAAAATAAGAATAAAATTGTTGGGGTAACATGGTTTTCTGACTTCTCCTATTTCTCCTAAAGCATCCTGCAGCTCTGGCACCAGTTCAAGGTGACTTGGAAGAAGTAGCCAAAAGGAGAGGACAAGCTGCAAAGCTTATATGTGGATGTATCCAGGAGATGCTGGGTGACATGGCTCTTCTGGCCTGGTGCATGTTTCAGTTGCCAATAACTCTGAGGTTTACTTGCCTAGAATTGAATTTACCAGGAAAGAAAACTTTTGGACAACTCATGAGACTGCTGAAGGGGACTGGGTGCTGTCCTGTGCCCGTGGTTTGCAGCCACTGCACAGTTTGCACAGCAGTGTCGCTGCACACAGAACTGCTGCGGGGTACCAGGTGCAGAGGTTTGCACAACAGTTCTCATAGGATGAAGTCAGAGTTCAGAGACAGCTGTGGGAGCATCAGCTTCATTTTCCCTGCAGCAGCTGTGGAGATCTGTCAGGTGCAGCCCCTTTCAGCCCCTTTCCTGGCTGATCTAATCCATAAATTGTCCTTTCCAGTACAGAGCCCTCCTGCACTCGCTGCACACTCTCCTGGCATCACTGCACAGATTTAATGAATGGTGTTTGCTGGAGGCTTGACTGGAGGAGGGGCAGCACTGGGGATGTTGAGCTGCTATCTCCCCAGCTGGGTCACAGACCAAGAAGCCATGGCTGCATGTTAAGGGCTGTTTGGATCTGATTTTGATACAGAGCAGAAGGTTTTTGATAGAGATGGGTAGAAGCAAACTTTGGGGCTTTGATATAATTTAATCTTCCTTTCATTCCATTTGGAATTAATCTCTGGAATTAACCAGAGTTATTCCAGACAGGCTCAGTCACTACTTTCTTGTGATAATTTAAAAACATTTTATTTCAATCTCGATTCTCCCCTTCATCTTCTCTCTGTTTCCACTATCAGTTGTTGGTATTTGCAATTCAAATCAGTTGGGATTCAAGCTGCCCGCTTCCTCAAGCAGCAGCCCCATTGGGATTGCTGTGTGGGTGTTAATGTGGTACCACACCCCACCAGGAATCACACAGGGATGCTCAGTGCAATCTCCTGACTTTTTTGCCTTGCTCACTTAGAAAGCAAAGAAGTTCTGACTCTTGGTAAGGTGCAATGAGCTCCTGCTAATTCTGGAGCAGGCAAGACTGTTCAGCAGAAGCGGCTTAGAAAACCAGGAATTGATGGGCTGCAGGCATGACTGGAGCGCTGCAATTGATGGCTACAGGCTCTTCAGGAGAGACAGGCAAGGAAGAAGGGGTGGAGGGGTGGCCCTGTACATCAGGGAGGCACTAGATGCCATTGAGCTAGAGATCAGGGACAATCAGGTTGAGTGCTTGTGGGTGAGAATTAGAGGGAAGACCAGCAGGGCAGACATCCTGGTCGGAGTCTGTTATAGACCACCCAACCAGGAGGAAGATGTTGATGAAGCATTCTATAGGCAGCTTAAGGCTGTCTTAAGATCACCTGACCTCATTCTCATGGGCGACTTCAACCTGCCTGATACCTGCTGGGATCACAGCATAGCAGAGAGGAGGCAATTTAAGAGGTTCTTAGAGTGCATGGAGGACAGCTTCTTATCCCAGGTGCTGCGTGAGCCTACCAGGGATAAGGCTCTGCTTGACCTCCTCTTCACCAATAGGGAAGGGCTGGTGGGTGGTGGATGCGATGATCTTGAAGGTGTCTTCCAACCTGGTGTATTGCATTGTACTGTAAAAGTGCTAACGCACTGCAGCTGTTTCTCAGTGCCATGTTTGATAGATTAGTAACAGGCTTTTGATGGTAAAATGACACTGGGGAGAGGAAACAGAGCAGAGAGACCTTCAAATGCAGGGGACACTGAGCTTCTGGGATGGAGTGGCCGTGAAAAGACAAGCTGAATATTGCTGAGTGGTTTCAGGGGTGACACTGAAAGCTTTAGCTGTCTTCTGATACACCAGACCTAATTCCAGTCACCACAACCAAGAAGACTCTGGTAGCTGTAGAAGGCTGCTGAAGGGTGTGTAAGATCAGTGTGGAATTGTAATGTACAGGTGAGTCTCTCATAGCAAATCACTGCTGTGTGTGGCAAGAGGGGACATCAAGATGCTCACTAATCCATCCTCCTGTACCAAACCAAGATCAATATGTCTAGACCATCCCCAAGAGACATTTATGCACCTTTCCCCCCCTTTTTCAAATCTTAAAGGTATCTCCACCCTCCAGTCTCCTTGAGCAGTCTGCCAGGGCTTTGCTGCACTTCAGCTTTGAAAGTTTTTCCCTACAGCCACCCCGATTCTCCCATTCTATTATTTTCTTTGTGTGCCTGACTCTCAGCAGATATGGAAAGCAAGTCATTGCTCTCTTCAACAGAAACACACTCTGAAAACTGTTATCCCACTTCTGCTCTGCCTTCCATTTTCATGCATTAGTTGACCCATGCCCCTCCTTTTCTCCTTAGGGCTGTTTTCCACATCTCTGGTCACTCCCATTGCTGTCCTCTGGCCTCTTGCCAGCTGGGGCCTGTCTTTCTTGATGAGTAGTGCCCAAACTTGGAGCAGGACTCCAACTCAGTCTTTAGTAATGGGGAGGGGAAGGTTTACTTCATGTGTCTCTCATAAGCTTTTCTGTTGATGAATTCCAGCATGATAGCTGAAGGAAAAAAAAAAGGCAAACAACACCCTCGTGGCCCTTGAGATTTGGGCATGGTGGAGATGAGGACCATATAAGTACACAGATAGATGCATGGATTAAATGCAGGCTTTAACCAGACAGACAAAAGGAACTGAGCTTGGGAAAGTGGCCCCCCCAAGGGCAGACTGCTGCTAGCATATATGCAAGCTTCAGGTCAGCCCTGGTGAGGACCAGCACTGAGTGTGAAAGGAGGGCTTCATTCCATTCTCATCCCAATGGTAGGCATCCCATAAGAACCTCATCCACATCAGGAGCGGTGTGGTTGTCCCTCCTGGACATGCACCAGGTAGATTTTGTCATGCTGGTGGGTCCCAGCCCCTCTAGGCTCCATGAGCTGAGAGGGTCTGAGGCTTTCTGCTGCCAGACTTGGCTTTCAGTGCTTGTATCTGTAGGCACATTTATTTAAGCTGTTCTTCCCATTTGCTTTCCACTTCTGGAGGAAAAAGCTTTCTGAGAAAAGATGAATTGCACATTTTTTTGCCTCCCCTTCAGCCCAAGTGTTAGGCAGGAGGCTGGTGAGTGATGCAAAGTTGGGCTCTGCAGAGGATGGTAGGGAGGCGTTCGGAGGAGCCCACGGTGGTGGCTGGAATTCCTGTTGCTATAACAACCTGATCAGGCAGAACTGGTTTTACCCCATAGCCCCCTCTGTCCTTTCTTCTGTAACACAGGAGCTTCCTTCTTGCTGCAACCTGTTAGAGTCAGAGATGTCAGAAATGAGGCCGACCTTGTGACAGTGCAAACCCTGGTAAGTGCAGTGTGTAAGATCAAGAGACCCACTAAGAGCAAGTTTGACAGTTCTGCTCCATTCAGACATTTGGTGTGGGGGTTCCAAGAACTGGTGTAGCTCAGTGAAAATCCTTGGACAGGCTGAAATGAAAGAAAAAAATTCCTGTAACAAGAGTGAAAAACAAACTGCTGAAGCAGCTTCTTCCCTGCTGCAGCTTTGGCCATGGGGGATGTGAATGGACCATTGCTGCTTTGGGGCTGGGCGAGGGGTAGAGCTAGGCAAGGATGGGGATGAACCACACCAGAGCATCACATCAAGCTTGCCCTGTACAGGGGCTTCACTGAAGTAGCTGCCCTGGTTTTGTGAGCTACCTTTGGTATTTTTATCTTAGCAAATGCTGTCCAGAGAACTGTCACCTCCATGTCTTCCTCCCCGTGACCCCAGCTGCTATCCCATTCCCATGAGCATCAGGAGACTGCAAAGTTTCAGTGGGCATGCACCACATGTCAAACATGAACTGGCTGCATTAGGAACAGATCCAGCAGCTGAGACATGTGGCTTTATTATCTTTGAGGAACTGACATGCTTCCAGCAGATTCCCCAATGCAGACAACACCAAGAAAGATTTCTGAGGGAAGGCTCAGTGCTGCAGTGTGCTGTGGGGAGCAGCAGAGAGCAGGGGTGTTGGGCAGCCACAGGCAGCGAGTAGCATCAAGCAGTGACCTTGCAGTGAGTGTGCAGAACACAGCTCTCCTCCACAGCATGCTCTGGGTGATGGTGATGATAGCAAATCCATCTGAAATTCCTTAGCTTGGGACAAAGATCATCACATAGAACATTCCCTGGATGCCTTTGGTATCTCCAGAGTATGATTACACAGCAAAACCATCTGTTAAATTAGGGGTTGTTCCTCAGCAAACTGTATAGTTGCTTTTAGAAATCCATAGTTATCTTTTTAATTAAATATTGGACTTTATAGGATAGATCAGGAAGAGTCCCAAACTGTGGGAATTACTTACTGGTGCAATATAGTGGGAGAGCTCCCAGGATTCTGACTCCACTATAGTGCTGATGTCATTCTGTTAATGCAATTTCATTCTCTTAATTTGTTAGAAGGATACTTGGATTGCAAAATCAAGTAGCTGATTAATGTGAAATCCTAAAGTTAAGGTTTTCCCACAAAATCCCAATTCCTCTCCCTTGTTGAGCTACAGAGAGTTGCAACCTGCAAATATCAGATGAATCTTTCCCTCCTCCCCCCCCCTTTAATAACAAACTCATCCCTGCTAATGCAGTGTAATTTCCCCTTATCTGGTTGTTGAGAATAGCTTATTTTCCTGAAATGGCCTCTGATTCCTACTAGAGACCACCAAATGGTGTGGAAATTTCCATCCTGAGCAGTTTCAATGTTGGCAAAGTTACAAGTAACTGAATACAGAATAACTCTTGTGGGTCAAGCAGGTATCTTCCAAATGCAGCAATAGGAGGCAGCTCTTCTCAATCGACTGGTTTAGCATTTTAGATGCATTTTCCTTCTGTTAACCTCTTCTAAAATGGAGTTGAGAGACATCAGGTCACAAGTCCCAGGGTTTAAAATAAAAGGTGATGCTTTGGGGTGTCACAGCCAAAAAAGGACATCAGGGTTCAATATAAATTGACAAAAAAGAGTAAAGCAGCAAGGGCTTGCCTTCCATCAATCAGGTGGTCATCTTCTTCCACCTCTCTGTAAGTCTGTTGAGAATTGTAACTGTGCTGCTTATTAACACAGCTAGTGTTAATAAGTTAACACTTGACTAGTCCATTGGGTTGAAGAACTCACAGGGAATAAAAAAATGCACTGGCAAAATACCACTGCTGTACACTGGCTTTGTGGCTGTGAGACTGCAGCTTTGCTGCTGAGTGTCTGAGGGTGCTTGAGGGGTTCCAGTATGCTGTACAGTCAGTTTGAGTAACTCAAAGACTTACTGAGATACACTCGGAGAGAACTGCATCCTCAAGGCACATTTCAGGGAAAACATAACTGTCAGAATCTATAGGATGTAACTTGCAATTAAGTTTGCACATTCATCCATTTTCTTGCAAATCCTTGGGTAGATGGGAACTAAATATAGCTAATGGACTCATGAGCTCAAGTACACACAACGCTGTGCTTTTATTTCTACAGTCAGCCGCAGGGTCCAGGTAGAGGGTTGGTGTTCCTTGACAGCAACATAACAAGTGAGAACTGGAGGGATGATGCTCTGGAGTGACTCAGCACCATGCTTGTATGTATAAAGTGCAATATTTGACAGCTGGGGAAAAAAAGCCCTGCTTGAGTTTATGTTCCCAACCCAGGCAAGGGTGGCTCAGAAGACCTTCACACAGCAGGACTGCACAGCAGATGCTCAGACGGGAGTTGGGAAGTTTTAGCTGTGTTGGTGTTCCCCAAGGGCTGGAGCTGCTCAGCACAGCCTGCCTGGCTCAGAGCTGCTGTAGTGTCTTCTCACAACACCAGGGAGCTGCTGGCCCATGCACCTTTCCCCCATGCAGCAGTTATGTTTGAAGCAAGGAATAGGAGGTGACAGCTAATTTTATGACCCTTTATCCCAAACCTGGGGAGATCTACTTCTCTTTGAGGGCCAAGCAGGACCTTCCAGTGCCTTTGGTAAGCCTGGTGGTAGCTAGCACAAAAGCACTGAAGGACTAGGGCTTACTTTGCGTGTGATTATTGTGTATATCTGCCTTCCTGCCAGGAACTTGCTGTGTATTTCCCAGGCTGCAGCTTTCTAGCTGCTCAGTGCTGAGACAGTCTCCTGCTGTCTTTTGGAGGTGCCCCTTCAGTGTCTGGAAAGGCTGCAACTAAACCTGCAAACTGTGAGCAGGCCAAAGGATTTGTTTCCATTTTCAAAGTCACCTCCCCCTAAAATGTGCTTCAGTCCATATTAGGGCTGGAGCATCATGTTTCTCCTGATCAAGCAAATTGTTGGGAGATCAGGTCTCAGATTGCACTGCAAAGACTTGTAAAGCAAACCACTGAAGCTCCCGAGATGGTTCCCCAGACGCTGATGCTTGTTTCTGCTTCTTCCTATACTAATCAACTTTTTTTTCCACAGGGGAAACTTGGTTTAGTCAATTTCTTGCAAAACTGAGCTGGTCTTTCTTGGTTTAGTCAATTAAAATCAATGAAGATGGATGCTAGACTTAAAGACCCCACTGGTGGGTGGCCAATGTCATCTCAGCAGCCATAGAAGTGAGGTGGAAAAGAGCTGCTAGCACCCAGTGCTGGGGAAATAGAAGAGCTGAGCTATCCTCAAGCTTCAAGCAGATCTAGTTTTTATTAGAGAATAAAATACTTACATTTCTTACACAGAAGGAACTATGCAACTCAAAAATTGTGCTTGTTGACATGCCTCTTCATTGAATTCCCTTGTTTGTGGCATTCCTGGGGGGCTATTAGTTGCTTTAACTGGGAAAGCAGCTGCTGGGACTCTGGGCATTTGCCCTCAGAGGCAGTACGTTCCCCTGCAGCCTCCAGCCCATGGGATTCACTCAGCTCATATCAGTCTCCAAACTGCTGCCAGCCATCTCCCATCCTCCTTTCTTTTGAAAATGGGGTGCAGAAGAGCAAAGACCAGAGCAGGAAGGGTTTGTGCAGCCACATGTGGCACCCTAGAAGTTGGTTCACATCTTACCAGGACTGTTTTCTGCAGAAAAAAACATTCAGGTAGGACAAACAGCTTTGGGCCAGGAATAAATTGTAGCTGCTTTGTGGAGTATTAAGATCTACTGAAATACTTGTGTTGCCCTTGGTAAGCAGAAGAGCTGATTTGCTGCTTGGCTTGACTAAGCCCTCCCTGCACAACCCTTCCCATATCAAAGGGATTGGTCAGGGCAAGGCAGGCAAAGATCACCTGCACTCACAATGAGCTTGAGGAGGAGGCTTTGATGTGCTGCTGAGCAGAGGTATTTAATTAACCTCCTCTATTGATTTTGATGGAGAACCACCTTCACTTTTTATGTGCAAGAACAAAAAAGACTGTCTAAAGAGCAGCCATCTGTAAGACAGCCAAGCGAGTGATGGGGTAGGCTTGGTTCATTCACCTCTGATCTTCCAGTGGTGAGATTGTGGTTGACCTGTATGAGCATGCCAGAAAATAGAGAATGGGTGAGGAAGCTGAAGAAAACTAGAGAAGATCCTCACATTCCTTATGTTGCCCTGGCACTCAGGGTGATACAGGAGGTATATGAGGGGTGGAGAAACACCCTGCTCCTTCCAGCAAGTGAGCAATGTCCTCTGAGCAGATGGTGATTGGACAGAAAGGTTGAGGTCCCCCACATCAGCTGCCAGGGCAGAGGATGTCAGTGCTTCCTCCTGTAGTGATCCTCAACGTGGAGGTATGAGGGGGTCAACCCTCAACACTGTCCCAAGGGCCAGTAGATGCCTGTGTGGTCTGCTTTGTTCCACAACCCATCAAGAGTGAGGAAGTAGGTTGAAAACACAGGTCGAATGGCTAAGCTTGAGCTTGAAAGGTCATCAAAGGATTTTGGAGAACAATTGTGAAACACTGAAACACCTGCCTGCTCTTCAAACATAGTGGTGGGTGAGAAGTTCAGGAGTTGGCTGGGATTTCCTGATTACTGGAGTGTAACTGCTTGAACTGAGTGCCTTTTAAATTTTGCATTACATTGGCTGGGGTTTTAATATTTAATGTATGGAAAAAGACAAAGGCAGGTAACTGACAACTCTCTTAAAATAAAAGTCTCTATTATGATAATCCTGAGGAGTCTCTGCCATTGTTATTGCTTTGGGTACTGGAACATCAGAATCTAAAGGCTGGGAGCAAGGAGGGAAGTCCCTTGTGAACGTTTGTGGCAAGGTTAGAAGCAGTCTGAATGACAGGGAGGATGTGGCTATGGGAGTTTGTTGCCAGGTAGTGAAGGCTGTGACTGTGTCAAATCCTCATGTATCATCACTGTACTGAAACCAGTTCTCCACGATGTGACTCTGGGCTGAAGACTCACACTCCTGGGCTGGATGCCCCTGCCCCATGGGTCCAACATCCTCTGCAGGGCACCTGTGACCGCTGTGCCACTGCATGGAGCAAGACTTTCCAAGTTTAGGGTAATGCTGCTGCTTTCACTGTGGGGCTTTTTCTTCCCTTTGCCATCAGAGATATGAGGAGCATGTGGGTGGGACCACTCAAGGATTGCTGCTCCCTGAAGGCACTTACCACATGCACAGCTGCAGGAGTTTGTCCGGACCATCTCTTTTCATCTGCTTCAAACCAGGTGACAATGATTTCTGTCTTCCACAGTGGATCTGAGTTTTGCTGAACACCTCTGGACAGAGCACAGACAGGGATTTCAAAAGCCTTCTTGCCAAATCCTCTGTCCTTTGTGCAAAAGCACCCTGATGTGCCTTGCCGAAAGACTGCATTGCAACTGCTTTTTGCAGGAAAGAAGTATTCACTGGAAGTCTTAATTCTGTGTTACCAGGAGGAGTTTGGACAGCAAAAGGGCTTTGAAAGCATGCCTGTGCTAGGAGTTCAGAGATGATAGAGATTTCTAAGCTGGTGACCTTTTTAGATGTTTAGTCATGCTGGAAAAGAATCTCAACAGGGCAAGGATGGTTGGGTCAGATGTTGGGGTAAAGGTTTTGCTGCAGGGCTGGTTGGAGTTTTGGCACCTAAAGCTAAAGCACTTGGGGCAGTTTGAGCCTCGTTGTGCTGAAGGATTTGAGCAGAGGGCTGTGCTCTCTGGACAAGTGCTCACTGCCAGGGTTTTTCTAAGAAATTGAAAATCTGCTTTGCTTCCACTTTTTCCAGCTGCATCTTTGAAAAATAAAGTGATCAGTAAGCGGCATGCTGAAAGATGCAGCAAACAAAACTCCTTCAGCCTCAGGCTGAAAATCCCATAGGGAAGGAGAAATGTTCCTGGCACCTTCAGAGAGGCGCCACACAACTATCAAAAACTGTGATCTTAAGATGGCTCCATACTCTGGTTTTCCTCCTGCTTGGCTCCAGACAACTCCTGGCTCCATTACTGACTCTTTCCAATCCTGTTTTACCACTCTGCCCCATGGGTAGTGTGCAGTAGCCTGGTCTCCAAATCCAGACCCGCAGCACCCTCAGAGCTGGGCACTGCAGAAATGCCCACTTTGATCTCAGCATCCTATGCTCCTGCTGAGATTCAGGAGCAGAGCTGCACTTTCAGTAGGTTGCTGCAGTGTTTTCAGTTTGTACAATTACATCCAATTTGTTCTTTCTGGTTAGCTGGTGCTGGGTATTATTCCCCTGCAGAAATCGTGTGTACAGTAAAAAGGGCATGTTTAGAAGAGGTCATTAAAATTCATGGGGAGTAATGTTGTCCCATGTGAAGAAGTTTAATCTGAGGCAGCCTTCAAGAATGGCTTATTGCAGCCTTCTGCATCACCCACAAGTGCTTTGGGGAAAAAGAGGGAAGGAGAACAGAGTGTTAGATAAGCTGCCTTAAAACGATCTTCATAATCCTGCAAATTAAAATGTATTTGATTAAAGACACGTCACAGAAGCAAAATAACCCAAGAAAGGCTGGAAGAGACCCTTCCCAGAGACAATTTCTGCTGTTGCTGCAGCTGTGAATGGACGTCACTGAAATCAAAGCTCTGCCCCCAGCACGAAGCCAGTCCCATCAGTGGCACAAGATGCCCAGTCTTTTCTTCAGGGCTCACCCTCAGGGAAGTTAGGCTCCTTAGTACTAGAAATAAGAGGAGGCTCAGGGGAGACCTTATTGCTCTCTACAACTACCTGAAGGGAGGTTGTAGCCAGGTGGGGGTTGGTCTCTTCTCCCAGGCAACCAGCACCAGAACAGGAGGACACAGTCTCAAGCTGCACCAGGAGAAGTTTAGGCTCAAGGTGAGGAGAAAGTTCTTCACTGAGAGAGTTGTTAGCCATTGGAATGTGCTGCCCAGGGAGGTGGTGGAGCCACCATCCCTGGAGGTGTTCAAGAGGGGATTGGATGTGACACTTGGTGCCGTGGTTCAGTAGTCATGAGGTCTGTGGTGACAGGTTGGACTTGATGATCTTTGAGGTCTTTTCCAACCTTATTGACTCTATGATTCTGTGAATAACATGAAGTAGTTGCTTGAAATTAGATTTGACCTCCCCCATGTCACTTCACAGCTATCGGCATGAGGCTTCCTGACTCCAAAGCATCTTCACTTTTGACTGTTGAATGGCCTAAAGGATGGGGAGGAGGAAGAGTTGCAGTTAAAGTCTGGGGCAAATGAGAACAGGGAATGGCCAAGAAGGGTTGGGCTCATGCAAGTTTTTCCAAACCTGCCTATTTTCTGCCAGTTCCTCATAAAAGACAAGCAATAAAAAATCTTAAACTCTTGGGTGTCCCCATCAGCCTTGTTCTCATGGAGGCATGCAACTCTTGTAGAAATTTCTGCCCTCAATGGAGAAAGAAACCTCTGACAGATGT
Organism: Picus viridis; assembly: GCA_033816785.1. Taxonomy (NCBI): domain Eukaryota; kingdom Metazoa; phylum Chordata; class Aves; order Piciformes; family Picidae; genus Picus; species Picus viridis. Next base: position 7,660,444 of record CM066599.1, on the reverse strand, counting down.
GTTCCCTGTTAGCTGCAATAACAGGGACAAGGCAAAGAGTCTTGGGAGGAATCACTAAACGATATCTCCTAAGTGCATGTAGCTGCTCATTCATGCCCCACCCCACGTGGCTTTTGGCAGGTCACTTCCTTTTCTGTCTTAATTTCCCTCAGTCTGAAAGAGGATATTATGGTACTCTCCTGGCATGGACTTTCTGAAATTGCTCTGTGACTGCAGAGTCCTTTTAGGATCTGCATATGCAAGAGCGGAAGAGTTCTTGCTCTCATTATCCTGAGAACTCACCATGCTTCAGGACATTCAAGTGATGGCATTTTTCCAGCATTAGGCCCTGAAGAGGATTTCATCTGTTGGCCGAGTTACATGTTTGCTTTGCCTCTAAGACTGAACCCTCAGCCTGTGTTTGTTAAAGAGAAGCTGCGGGAGAGAAACCAGGTTGGGAACTGGTCAGCTGTGGGGCAGGAGTGAATCCTAGCAGGAACATGTTCAAGTCATGACTACCTGTTGCCAGGTAGTTCCTGGATGCTTCTTGGGAAATGGTGTCTCCAGGCTGAGGTGGAAGCTGTTTGGGGAGGAGGCCTGATTTCTTCTCCTCTGCTGCAAGGACATTTTGAGCCTGGATTGCCCTTCCTGGAGTCCCCTTCAAGAGCCTTAGTTGCTTTGCAGTGTCATTCGTGTTTGCTTCAGTTGCATGGGGAAGATGGTGTCAGGAAAGGGGACTTCTTTAGCAGACCTGACTGCTAGCTCTACTCCTTGGAGTCCTATTGCCAAAAGCCTTGTTGTCAAACCAGCATATTCCTTACTGGGGGAAGGTGGACTTGTCATTCCCCTGCTGCTCTTTCTCAGCACTCCTGCTCTTTGTAGCAGGAGAGGACTCCCCACTGCCTGTTGTGCCATGCTTCGAGCAGCCTGGTTCTCCAAATGCTGGTTAAAGCAGTCAGGCTTCCTTCAACCCAGGGAGAGAAACAGTACCCACTGCCTCTGAATCAGAGATTTTTGTTTCTATCACACAGGGTTGGTTGCAAACACGCCAGGGTCAATTTTATTGATCTAGTTCCTGTTACATCCCTATTTATGTCTTCTGCTCAGCATTGGAGCTTCACCTTCCTACCTTCAGCAGCAGCTGCCCTATGGCATCTGCAGCTCCTTGCCTGGCTGTGCAAGGGAGTTTCCCCACATGCCAGCTTCCCCCATGGCTGGGATCCCAGCTAGGCTGCCTCCCCCAGCCCCCACAGGGATTTCAATCACTGGGGGAGCTTAGGGAGTGCAGACACCACCTGCTGCCCATGAATTCCTGGCAATGATGCTAGGTCCTCGGCCCTGGCTCTCCAAAAGACTGCCCAGTGTGCAGGCAGTCAGCATGGAGCTGGTGTGCCATAGTCCCTGAAGAGTGTGAACAGCTGCAGGGCCATTTGCGGTCCTCAGCAACTAGGCAAAAAGTGGCCTGGATAGACTGGCACTTGGTCACCCCTGCAAGAGAGAGGTTACATCTCTGTCTGACCCCTCTAGCTCAGCTGCCCTCTCTTCTGACTGGTGCCAAGGTGACTAATGTTAGCTTCCAGCTCTTCACAGGAGCTCATAAACTCGCAGTTGCTAAATAACAGCAAGTTGAGCTGCTTTGCAGGGCTCAGTGCTTGGAGAGGAATGTTAGATAACTAGTACTAGAGAGAAATGCTAATATTATGGGCTGCTGGCTTTCCCTTGCCTGCTCAACCCTGCCTGAGTAGCACAGGCCAGGAGAATGAAACATCCCCTTGGGCCCTTCTTGAGGTGCAGGGGCTGGTGGATTCCTGATCTTACCAGTCCCTCTTGGGCAGGATAAGGACCTGGGGCCCCAAGGATTTGGTCTACAGTATTGAGAGGTAGGACAAAATAAACGTCCCAGCTCATTTTGTAAATTCCTCAGCAGATGGGTAACAGGGACAAAGTACTCCACTGGGGGCTTTTCATACCTCAGCCAGCAGAAATGTTTGTGCATTTTTCCTCCCTGAATCTGTATTTAGTTTCAAACCTGATTTGAACAAGACAGATGCATCCCATGGATGATGTTTTACACACCCAACCACCTTAGGGAACAGGTTGGTGCTTCTGTAGCTTTCGATCAGTCTCCCAGACTCATCCTTATCAAGATGAGAGGCAAGGTGGGTCTGATGGAGCTATCCTTGGGAAGAGGGTGTGTGCTTGTGGTCAGTGAGAGCAGAGAGGAGACTTAATAGATATGGGAAAGGAAATGCACATCCTGGAAAGGGTAGAAAGCTGGAGCCAAGGGGAATGGCTCTGAGCACTTTTTGTGGGAACCTGAACCAGAAGCTTCTCTGATAACCAGTTGGCACTGGTATATTTCCTGCCCTCTTCCCAAAGGCTAAAGGAGCCCAAGCCTGACTAAGTACCAAGAGCCATTTGCAGTGCCAGGAAAGTGGTGATGCAGCTCTGGTCTGACCCTCCTTGAGGTGGCAGAAAGGATAGAAGCTTCCTGTAATGGAGAGAACTTGGGGCACTCTGGAGACTTCAATATGCATCTGAAAAATTTAGGTAAGCTGAAAATGTCAACTCTTTACAGGACAGGGTCATCATGAGGCTGCTGTCCTCCCAAACAGGAGAAAGGGCTGCCCTCACCTGTCTTCTCTCTTCCATAGCTGAAACAGTCTTCAGAGACTTTGCCCTCTGCCGAGGGGCATTTGCTCTCTTGCTCTCTGGTGAGACCTCTCTGCTCTTCCTCTCTTCATCTCCTGTTTTTACAGATTCCCAGTCCAGCAGCTTAGCCTTCCTAGATGCTTTGGTGCTTCTCTTCGGACCCAGAGAGTGTGGCAGAGGTCAGGTTCTGCTTTCTGCACCAGCAGATAAACAGAAAAACAGTTTTGGAAAGGCCTTCTTTTACCATGGTGAGAGGAGGTGCTGGCAGAGGGCTGGAATGAGTGGTAGAGCCTGCTGGGGCGACAGGCCAGGGGCCAGGAAAGCTGTGGCTACCAAGGCTTCCCCTTGTCCACAGAGCTGCTACCCCGTGGCAGCACAGGTTGGCAGTTACAGCTGCCCTCCAAAGGGGCTTTCAGCAAGGGAGAGCATGATGATGAAGCCCAGCTGCTGCTGACATCACCATCCAAACTCTGCCTGGGTTTTTCAAGGAGAGCCTCGCCTCTTTATGTTTCATTTTTGGATTGTATTTTGCTCTCTGCCTCCAGTACTTTTCCCTGTCATTCTGGTATTTACATGCTCCTGGGCTCTCGGTAGCACAAGGCACTCCACACTGTGTGTCTCAGCCCTTTGTGACTTCTAAACAATTGTTACAGATCTCTGCTAAGAAACCTGATACTTCTTTTCCCCATTTAAGGAAAAGGATTTTTGACTATAAAAGAAAATTTCCATTGTACCTAAAGTGTTTCTGGCCTGGAAAGAAAATCCCTGGAAACTAAGGGAATCCTTAAAGGGAGATAATAGGAAACACGCTGTAATAGACAGCCTATTGTGTGTGACTGCCTTTCCCACTCATGAGGACAAGTACGAGGCCCTTGGGCTGCAAGAACAATGCAGGTTATTGTTACATCTTATAGCTCATTTTAGAATATGAAACCCAGCATCCCCTCAGCATCAAGAACCAGCCAAAACTCGTGGGCCACCAAAGCTGCTGTGCCCATCTCTGCTGGAAACCTATTGTTACACATTCCACACAGCATTGCTGTTCGAGGCTGGGCTCTGGTTTAAGGGTGGGGTGAGGAGCCTTCCCTTTCTCGCAGCCCTTTGTTTTCCCATGACCAGTAAAATGATGCAAATCAGCTTCCCCTCTTGCTTCACAGGATGGACAGGAAGATGCCAGACTGTTGTATAGGCGTGGGTGTTCGTGAAGACGTGATACTTTTCCCTGTGCAGGCAGAGGAGTCCCTGCAGAGCAGCAGAGGGATATTTCCACATTTAGGCTCAGCCTATTCCCTCGTCAGGCTCAGCAAACACTGTCTTACAGTTCTTTTCTGCATGGCAAGTAAGATTCAGATATGTGCATACCAGTGACTGCCAGCCCAGGAAAACATATATTTGCCATACTCTGCACGTTTCCTCTGAAGCACTTGAGGTTTAAGGTGTTTCCATGTCAATAACTGCTGCAACACCTGGAAAGGAACACAGTTTGCCACAGACTGCATTCAAGTATTTAGCTGGTTCCATAGGCTGTGGAAATAACAAACCACAAACTAAGTGTGCAGAAGCTCAGGGCACAGAAATACCCGTTGAAAGGAATATCTAAACCAAGAGTGGGTCAGGTAACTTTGGGGGACAGTGTGCAGACTGCACATTTCTGCATCCTCAGGCCTGCACTGCCCCTCGCTGACAAACTTTCTTTCGTGGGACAAGAAATGCTGCAGGGAGCAGATGTGCAGGGTGCAGAGATGTCCTCTTCTCTTCCCAGAGTCCTGCACCTCCCCATGCACAGCCAGCTGGAGGGTCTGCCCTGGGCAGAGCTCCCTCTCACAGCTTCCACCTGAGACTCCAGTGTGATTTTTCAGTGCTGAACAGAAGGTGTGTGTGGAAGGGTGAGCGTGCAGCAGCAGAGGAGTCTGTGCTTCCATGCTGCTCCTTCATGTGCCCTCCTCTGAGGCTGGTTCTCCACCAGGTGAATGACATTGGCGAAGTAGCAAGAGTGATGCAGGAAGATACAAGTGACCTGCTAATAAAGCCAAGCTGCTTCTCTCCCATTGATTGAACTGTGTTGAATCTCCCTACATTAGGATACTTATTCTCCTGCTAGCTGGAAGTTTCAAAGCACTTTGTAATCATTAACAGTTTTGACTTCCTAGGCCTGAGCAGGGGGTTTCATCTCTGCTGTAAGAGGAGTAAAGTAGGGTCTGCAGGTGAAATGATGAGAAAGCACAAGGAGAACTGAAGTGCTCTGGATACTGCCTGTAGGTTTTCATTGGGTAGGGGGAGCAACTTCAGTGAAGGAGAACTAGAATAGGATCTAGGTGGTCAGCAGGTTTTATTCTCATTTTTTCCTTCCACCTCCCTTCAAGGTGATCTTGCTTTCCTCTTTTAATTTCCTCTTTGCCAAAGAAAGGTAGTGACCCACTTTTTGTTAGAAATCATGAAATATACAGAGCATACACTATTGTGAGAGGTACTGGAAAGAAACAAGCACTGTTTGGGATTTCAGAAAGCTATCTCTAAGAAAGGTGCAGACATTCAAGCACCAAATATAATAGCTTTACAGGATAATAGGGGTTGGAAGGGACCTCCGGAGATCATCTAGTCCAAACTCCCTGCCAAAGCAGGTTCACCTCAAACAGGTTGGACATAGCACTGACATTGTGTGAACTGTGCAATGGGAGCCAGGTGGGAGCTAGGGAGAGAAATATAGAAAGTGCAGGAAAGCAGCACTGAGCCTCTTTTCCCCTAGTCAATTACATAAAGTCAGACACAAACAAAAAATGGAAAAATCTCTTGCTATTCCTTCTATCTGAATCTGCAAACATATGCAACTATCCTGAGAAAGGGCCCTTTCCTTTGATGGGGGCTGATGGGCTGATAACGAGGGCCAGCTTCCTCCTCACACGGAGTGTTGAGCAGCCTTATTGAGCTCAGCTGCTCCTGGCTCAGCAAGTCAGGCCTGGGAGGCAGCAGGGGCCCTGCTGAGCTTATTCTCATTCTCTGCTCATCATTTCTTTTCTGGCACCAATCTCTGCTCCTCTTTTCACGGGTGGTACCAGCAGGAGCTGGAGGATGGTGGGAATAGCCCCATTCCTCCTAAGGAAGGATGCTGCCGCTCTCCCCCAGGTGTTAGGTCTGTTCCAGGCGCCTCCCCCGCTGTAAATCAGCCCTGGGAAGACGGGGCCCGGCTAGGAAAGCGTTAACCTGCCCTGCAATGCTGCATCCCAGCTCACGGTGGAGCTGCCTTCCTCTCTTCCACCCCCAACTTCCAATTCACTCCAAACAACTCCGGGACAGAATTGCAGGGAAAAGCTGGAAGCTCAGACTAGACTTGTTGATCTCCGTTCCGAGGCAGCAGAAGGAAGTACCGGAGCTTTCCTTTGTGTCTGCCCGGAGAGAGGGCTGGGGGGCGGGGGCAGCTGCGGCTTCGGCGTTGACTGTAGGCAGGAGCAAGGAGCTGCCGCTGAGCGAAGGCCTTGGAAAGCTTCCTGCCGAGGGATCCGATTTACCTCGTTTCCCTTCCCCTCCCCCTGAGCTCCGTGGACAGCCGGGAGCGCCGCCGCCATCCCTCCGCCTTGAGGTTGTCCGCGAGGGGATGCGAGCGGGGCCGCCCCTGCTGCCCGCCCCGCCGCAGGATGTAGCCGCCCTCGGCCCCGCACAGCCCCGCACCGCCTCGCTGGGATCCCGCAGGAGGAGGTAGGTGCGGGCCGGGTTCGGGCCGAGGGAGGGGAGCCTTTCCCCGTGTGCGGCGGCGGCCCGGAGGCAGTGTGGGTGTTTCAGTTTGGGGGCTGGGGGGACCTGAATTGGCAGGGAGAGGGGCTGAGCTCCCGGGGCTGTGCCGGTTGGGCATGGAGAAGCCGTTCCTTTCCGTGCCGGGGTTTCTCTTCGTGCCATCTTGTGTAAGCAACAGTGCTCAGGGCTGTCACAAGCCACCCGGCTCTGCAAGGAAGGCTCTGGGCTTTGCCTAATTTCGATTTTCGATGATTCCCCCGTTCATGCAGTGGTCGGCGTGGGGTGCGTGGAGAGGCGTCCCTGGGCAGCCAGGAAGAGCGTATCGTAGGAGTGACTGGAAATGCCCCCTCTTCCCTTCCCCACCTCTTTCCTCGGGGAAATTTGCAGAACAGGAGTTAGAGAAAGCCTCCGCCTCTCCCTGCAGCCTCCACGGCTGGGCAGGGCGAGAGGCACCGCCGGCTCCGAGGAGCGGAGGTTGCCCCATCTGGGTTGTAGGGATACTCCGGGGTCTGCGTTCCGGCAGGGTTCCTCTGCGGGGCCGGACGCCCAGGGGACGGCTGTGGCGGGGCCAGTGCGCCCCGGGGTTGGAGACAACGTGCTCTCCCGCCACTGCCTAGCAGCCCGGGTGTGAGCGGCGGTCGGGGTATCTCTGTGTTCTCCTCTACCAGCACTTCCTAGCCCTTTGCTAGCAGAGGCCTCAGCCTCCCAGCTCCCCCGGCCGGGGCGTGCAGGGGATCCGGCCGGGGCAGAGCAGGGGACACCCGGCCGCCGCCCGGGGGAGCTCGGCGGCAGCGCGGGGCCGACACGTGGGAGCGGGAGGCCTTCAGCACCGCGGACAGCGAACGCCGAGGCGCGGTTCAGCACCGCCAGGCGGACGGCGCCGCCGCCCCCTGAGCCGATTAGTGGGGCCGGGAGAGGATCAGGCCGTGGGGCGTGGGGCGCGGGGCGCCGGCCGGGTGCAGCGGGACCCATGGTTGGCCTCTTTTGCAGCTCTGGGGCATGGAGGGCAAGGAGAGGTGAGCAGAGCCGGCCCCCAGTGCCCTGCCCCACGCCGTACCTTGGAGCGTCCAGACGGAGGGGGACCAGCGATGCCTCTGGGGATGAATAAGCATGGATCTCGCTCTACTACCTCTTTGCCTCCGGACCCCACAGAGATCGTCAGGAGCAAGGCCTGCTCCCGAAGGGTCAAGCTCAACGTGGGGGGGCTGGCGCACGAGGTTCTCTGGCGGACCTTGGACAGGTTGCCACGGACCAGGCTGGGTAAGCTCAGAGACTGCAACACACACGACTCCCTTATGGAGATCTGTGATGACTACAACCTGGAGGAGAATGAGTACTTCTTTGATAGGCATCCCGGGGCATTCACCTCAATCTTGAACTTCTACCGTACTGGCAAGCTGCACATGATGGAGGAGATGTGCGCCTTGTCCTTCAGCCAGGAGCTAGACTACTGGGGGGTGGATGAGATCTACCTGGAGTCCTGCTGCCAGGCCCGCTACCATCAGAAGAAGGAGCAGATGAATGAGGAGCTGAAGAGAGAAGCTGAGACACTGAGGGAAAGGGAAGGGGAGGAATTTGATAACACTGCCTGTGCTGAAAAAAGGAAAAGCTCTGGGACCTCCTGGAGAAACCCAACTCCTCCGTAGCGGCCAAGGTAAGATCCCTACATTTCTTCTCAAGTCTCGTCTATGTCAGTTTATGACTGGTGACATTTACAGGAGGTTGCTGTACTCGATTTAGTGTTTAGGCACTTGTGGCTGGCTGGATGCTGTGAATGAAGTGTAAAAAACCTGGGATGAAAGCAAGTTTTAGTGTATCTTTTGTCAGTAGTTTGATAGGGATCTGGTTTGAGCTTCCCTGTGGCAGCCAAGGATGCTCAGTGTGGATCAGCATACACTGATTCACGTGGCTGGAGGTTGTAAACTTGTTATCCAGTGGTATGTCTTGGTGCAGTTTGTAACATTTGGGTTTTTTGGTTTACAATGTGTGTCTCCTATTGCTTAACCAACCTGGCTTTTAAGAAGTGGAAATCTACTCGAACTCTTAGACCTAGGATCAGTCAGCAAACAATGCCTTCCCTTCTAGGGCTTCATTTAAAATTTCATGGCATCTCCTAGTTGTTTGTATCGTGCAGTTCTAGGCTGTGGGTTTGCCGAAGCTGGTGTTGGAGTTTAATCCTTTACCTGATTCCAGCCTATATTGAGTCTTCCCATGCATTACTACTGCGACTCTGTCTCTGTCAATAGTTGAAGTGCTGCTTACTCTTAAGTTGGTGCCAGTGCAACAGTTCTGTTTGGAGACATTTGGAAGATAAGATCCATGTTAGGAGAAACCAGTGTCAGAGTTGGCTCTGATAATTTAGCTGTCTCATGTTAGTCACATTCTTTAGTGAGGAAAATCTCGATGAACACAGTGATTCAGTAACCATGGGGACAAAAGTGAAGGGGAAGAGGTTGAAACTGTGGGATGAATAACTGAAAAGCATTAGAGACTGAGCAGTAGGAACCAAAACTTGAATTTTCTATGCACTGGTGTTCTCATTGTATGGCAAAGAAGTAGAACAAGACCCCAGCTATTTCTAATATCACATCCCTGTTGTACACACATTTGCAAATGCAAGCCTTATCTCCATCCCATAGGAAGTCTGGCTTCGGTGGGCTACTTGTGAAAGCAGGCTACTTCTTTCCCACTCTTTTCTCTTGCAAAAAATGTTGCACTTCATGACCCAAAAGCATGCCTGAAAGTTTGGGGAAGGGATTTGATGAAGTGTGGAGCTAAATGGCTCATTTTGGCAGGGCAAGGGAGAGGCATGGTCAGCTGCTGAACCGATTATCACTTCTTTTAATGACAAATGGAGCCCCAGAATGTCTTTTTCTCTCCAATGGCACAGATGACAGTGTGCTGTATGCATTAATCATTTATAAGGCTCCTTTGGCACAGTCCTGGAATCCTGAAACACAGGCCCTGGGCTTTGCTGTCTGTGGCACTGACTCAAAATCCATTAGAGACTGTTGATGTTCATGATTTATTGTATATGAGCAGGGGTCATTCTTGCCAAATAAGTGTCTTTTGTGATTTATAAATGAAATATGCTCCAGCTTCATTTTCTGAGAAAATTCTCAGAGTAAGGGCATTCGGCATCGTGGGCTCTGGATTAATTGAAAGTAAAAGGCAAAGTGTTGCTATCCTTCCCATTTAAAGCTACCATTCTGTGACTTCGTTACGGTAATGAAAACGGGACTGTGTGTTTTCAGACCTCAAACGTTCCAGCAGTTCCCAAACACAGATTGCTACTCATTGCAAGTGTAGCAAGGAAAATGGGCATGATGAACAATTAGCTTACCAGGCAGGGACAGAAGAGCTGCTAAGCCTATTTTTTATCCCATTTCCTCCCTGCTGGTGGATGGCTTTTCTCTCATGCTGGAGGATGCCCTTTGCTCTGATCACCTTCACGAGAGTTTATTGCACGTATTGGATAGGCTGGACATAGTCTTCAACTTTTGATGGAAGGACATGGGAGAAGGACTTGGCAGCCTGACCTGTTATCTGACCTACCCAGCTGTGCCCAGACTTTGTTTCAGGCTGCATTTTCTAAATCTGAGTCTCTGCCCGATAGCTCCTGGCCAGCTTTCCTCAGCTGTCTGCTCAGCGGAGCACTTTCGCTGAGGCCATGAGCCTCCAGGAACTACTGTCACCTTTCCTAAAGCCAGACTCTATCTGCCTTGCCAGGTCTGGGAGCTCAAACTGTTTCTCTAGAAAGGGAACAAAGTAAACTATTCTGAGGTTTAATGACTGTCTCTGAAGGACCTGAAATCACTGCTGGGAAAAAGCTGTGCTACTTTTGTTTATTCTTTTTCTTCAGGCTCGTGCCACTCAGTGCAAAGCTTTTTTTCCATTCAAATGTAACAAACACATTCTCCTTTCATGTTTTCTTTAAGAAGTCTGGGAAATGGCCACAAGTGCAGGTTCTCACCCAAACTCATCACAGTCCCTCTGTAAGCCATGCCCTGTCATCTAGCTTCTGCTGCAGTGTGGTGTCCTTCCTGCTATTCCTGTTTGTAATTCAACATTTTTGCACAACACCTGACCTGACCCTTCCATAACAGCTTAGTGTAGAACTCCTCACGGTTATACAGGGACCAGTTAAATCCTGAGAGCAATTTGTTTTCTCTTTGTGGTTGGTATTTAAAAGGAAAAAAAAAATAATTAAAGAAATTGTATGTGATGCACCTCAGGGTGGAGAACACCATTCAAATGAGAGACAAACAATCTCTTACACCTTAATTTTTGCTGTTCTTTTATCTTCTGGGGATTTACCCATATCTCTTGACTGATTTGTCTGGGTTTTAAACTAACCACCTCATGGCAGGCAGTGTCTCCTTTATGTGTGGTGCCTCTCCCTGTACCTGACTGGAAAGAACACAGATTTTATCATACCCACTCTTTGAGAGCTTCCAGATTTCTACAGTGAGGAACAAGAGGATACAGTGTCAAGCTGCACCAGGGGAAGTTTAGGCTCAAGGTGAAGAGAAAGTTCTTCACTGAGAGAGTCATTTGTCATTGGAATGGGCTGCCCAGGGAGGTGGTAGAGTCACCATCCCTGGAGGTGTTCAAGAGGGGTTTGGACGTGGCACTTGGTGCCATGGTTTAGTCATGAGGTCTGTGGTGACAGGTTGGACTTGATGATCTTTGAGGTCTCTTGCAACCTTGGTGATTCTGTGTGATTAGACAACTGTTGATGCCCCTGCTTGCTGCCTTGTTGGTCCCCAGCACCAGAGAGGGGTGTGTGTTCCTTTCCTATGATGCTGCAGTCCATTGCAGCTGTAACCAAAGCTGCACCATCCTTGTGTGAGGTGCCATGAAGGTGTGGGGCAGCATCCCAGCCTTTCCCCATGGTCAGACTGTGCAACAGGCACCCAAACAATTTTGCCCACTAGCCCATTGAAGTCAGAGTCACTTGCTTGTGTTCATGTTGCCCAATGGGAAAACCCCTACGCACAGAACTGAGGACTGAGAGACTCTCTCTCACAAATGGAAAAAAAAAGCCAAAAACCCTAACAGGCAGTTATTTCATAAAGCTCTTCATTCTCTCTCTCTCCAGCCTTACAAGATACTTTAAAGGCTCCGTTTCTCCTGCTTCCTGTGACTTTATATGCCTGAATATCCCTGAGAAATACTCACTGCAGTCTTTGTGGATGCTTCCTCCTCTTCCTTCAGTCACTGCTTTTGCATATTCCTGCTTATTTTTATCATTCTCCCAGTCTCCCTTAGCAGTTTGGTGGTTGGGTTTTGTGTGGTGGTTTTTTTAAATAGCTTTCCTCCTGTACTTTGGTGTACTCACAACATCCATTTTTAACCATAGATGACTCTGGTGCTCGCTTCTGTCTGGGTTTACCCTGGACGAAGACGAGGTGCAGGTATTTTCTGGAGCAGCTATTACATTTTATTGTGTGGTAGTTTTCCTCGTAAAAGTAAAGCAGCTCTCCAGAAGCCAAGAGGAACTGCTGGTTTTCTTTTGGGACTTAGTGTCCATGTCAGTGCAGTAGTGACTAGTAGTTCTCCACCACTTGGCTTTGGGCTTTTAATCTTAATTACTCTTTCCTTGGCCAGTGCTAAGCCTGGACAGCTGGTTTCTGTCACCCACAACCCAGCTAGCAGCCCTGGGTTTACAAAGCCCATGTTTTGCTTGTATCTGCGACTCATTTTTCTGAGGCAGCTACTTGGCTTTTTTGCTATATGTAAGGGTGTTTCCCCTTCATCCAAAGAAACCCTTTGGAGATTCTCAAAAGCAGAGCCTGTAGTGGTTGTTTTCTAGAGCCATGTGGATCTACCTGCCTGATGAGATGTTCCTACCCCTTGGGAGAGCCAGCCTAGCAGGAAATCCAACTAGGCTTCATGGCATCCTGAAAAATCACAGACTGCAGTTGTTCCATGCTGTCCAGAATAAACAAATAATAAATTAGACCAACTCAACATCTTAATTAATTTCTGTGGTCTTGGAAATCCTCTGATCACCTGGGCCTTCATAGCGACTCTGCAAGACCATTGCCCTTTTTGCCTCTTAGGAGGAAAAGAAATCCTTTCCTTTTTAGCCCTTACAAATTATTTCCCTGATCAATATTTGAGCAATTAGTGTTGCATGGGGGGGGGGGGAAGTCTGCTTGTCTTACAGACTCCTCTGCATGTGCTGGTTTCATCTATTTTTCTCTTGCTGTCCTGAAGGCTGAGAAAAACATGATGACATCACCCACTTTGCAAAAAGCTTCTCTGCATATCTGCATGTCAAATAGGATGTTCACTTCCTCTCCTCCTCTCTGCCTCCACTTCCCACTTGTCCCTGTCCTGTTGGGAGCTCAGCTGCAGCAATCCCTCTGTTCTGGCAAGCTATTTCTCATCCTTTCCCCTGTTCCTACTATGTCTTTGCCAGTGCAATAATATCTCTTTTATCCTTGAAAACATGCATCTCCAATTCGGTAATCTTATTATGCATGCCTCTACATTTGTTGAACAGCTTTTCCCGAGCTGCCCACTGCTCTCTGCTGCTAATCTCTGGATGCATTGCTCAGGGATTGGGGAGGTTGCTCTGTAAGCTTTTTTCCTTATTATTGTTGATAGTAGTGACAAAATAAGAATGATAAAGCCTCTTGGAGATGCATTCGCTACATCTAGAGCGTTCTTCCCCCACATGGGCTTTCTATTCCTGGCCCTCCCTTATGGCATGCAGTTTTCATTCATCTCAAAACCTGCCTGAATTTAGCATTCAGCAGAGGAAACCTCTCTCCCTAACTGAAGTGCTCACATCTTAGCCATGTCTTGTCTGTCTCTGAGACCTCTATCACAGGGCAAATGTTGACTTTGTCTGTAAAGTCAGATTGCCCATATTTTACTTGCATTTGTGAGTCTCCTTTTTCTGATGCAGCTACTGCTTTGGCTTTTCTGCTGTATATAGGCAGGAGACTCTCTCACTTCATCCAAAGTAAACTCTTGCCTTTGGAGAGTCTCAAAAGTAGAGCCTCATTCCAAAGTCTTTCCCCTGGGTTCAGGGATTTGCCACTTTGATCTATAGCTTATGGCTGGGTTCCTAGCACAGCACTGTCTTGTGGACCCATAAACAATTGTTATTCTGCATCAGTCTTTTTGCAGCTCCTTTCTGGGTGTTTCTCCTTCCAGTGGATTTCTTAAATCTTTTGTTTGGGGAGCCCTAATTCCTATGCTCACTTCCCTGCAATGTGTCCTCTGCCTCCCACTGATGACCTTTCCACAATGTATGCCTGTGCTGCCAGTTCCCAAAACTCCTCTGCATTACAGCCTCCCAGTTTAAGAGGGAGAGAGAAAATACTCCTAGTAATATTGCCAGGCTGGTAATTAGGTCTGGTGATTCTTTGCTGGTTCTAAAGAATGTTACTGGGAGTCCCTACAACATAGGAGACATCATGGCCATGACTTTGGCTTGTTAATCTCTGACATGCTTAATGCAACATTGCATGTTATTTCTTGGGTGGGAAGCATCTGCCAAGAAGAAGCTTGTGCTAAACTCACCACATTAAATCTTCACCCTTCAAAGGTGATCCTTTCTCCGGACCTGTTACTGCAGCCCTGAGCAGCTCTTGGATCTAGGCAGGCAGCTGCCTGCCATTTCCTACCTGAAAATGGTTTGGGTTCTACAGTTTGCAGTCCAAGCCTGCAGGTCTGCAGTCTTGAAATGATTTTATAACAAGGAAAGTTAAAGTTGTTAGCTTAAGTAGTTACTCTGATGTACTCACCATACATTCCATGAGCATGAACACTTACATGTAGGCACAACTCTGGATTTTTCACTCTCCTGTTACTTTCTGCTAGGAGAGCCTGAAGCAGGTTTGTGGCCCTCCCTGAGCCTAAACATCTACATCTATGTGAGACTACCTGCCTGCCTCAGGAGGGAAGTGACAAGCTTACATGCTCAGGCTGAATTCCTTAGAGGATCTGCGCTATAGAAGTATAGTTGATGCTATTTTTAAAGCCCCAGCTCTCATTTGTACCTTTGAAAAAAAAATCTCTCAGAGAAATTAATTCCCCTTGCTGCTCAGTGCTCTCCCACCCTGCTCAGCTTGTGAGCAGACGTGGTTTGAGGTGCCAACACCTCCAGTCAAAGAGGCAGGAACTCTCACAAGAATGGAAAGTCTGTGTTTTGCTCAGCTGTGAATACAGAGGTTTAGCAATAATGAGATTCATAAGAAGCGTGCTGGGCCTGTTCCTCCCAGGAAATGCCAGCATGGTGTAATGCTCACAAAGTGTGGGTGCAGCTTTGGCTGGTACCTGTGCAAAGCACTCGCTCGCTTCCGAGCCAAGCTCGTTGTGCCCAGCGGGTGAGCTCTGACTGCAGTGGTGCTCAGAGCTGGCTGTGCAGAGGCACTCCTAAGCTGGGTGGAAAAAAAAAAATCAATTCACTTAATCTATTTATTTATTTTTTAAAAGATATTTTCTTCTTCTAACTCTTCTTACAGAGTGGGATAAATAGCTTCACCATCACATTCCTGCTTCTGCCTGCTCCTCTTGACCCTGAAGATCACAATATTCTCCTGATTTCCCTTGACGTAAATGCCCTCACGGAGAGGAACAATCCAGTGTCACTCTTGCAACACGAACGCTGCTATTTATCATTGCTAATGGCAAAATATTTATGTCAAAGAGAGTTCACAGCTGATCACTTAGTTCTTATAATAAACACAGTCAATATGATTTACTCCATGGCGATGTCTGGCAACAACAGACGAGGCACGATGTGGCCAATGAATGTGAGCAAGTCATTAATAGTAGCCTTCTCTGAAGCAGCTATACATGGAAGATATAGGTTGTCACTGCTTCTACTACATTAGGGCAGATGAAGATCAGACCCTTACTGCTATGGTGGTTTCCCAGTTTCTTTTCAAGATCTAGAGGCTCAGTACCATCACAGGCTGGGTTGGCTTCCCAGGTGTTGTGATAGGACTGGGAGCACCAGCACTCTGGTGCAGCAAGAGCTGAGTTCAGGTTCGGAGGTCGCTGTCCTTGTGGGGCAAAACTGCTTCAAGGGCTGAGTGAGTAAATTGGCTCTGCATTGCTCTCTGCTATGGACCAATGAGCTGGCAACAGCTCAGGGAGCCCTGCCCCACACCTCATCACTTAACTGTCATGCCTGAGCTGCTTTAATATTGCCACTCTTTATCCTTAAGATGACCTTGTCCTAAGTTTAGTCCCTGGGGCAGTAGCTACATATTCACCTCCCGGTGTTCACAATACAGCAAACGTAAACCTTGTAGGAAGATTCCCCTGTGTGTTTGCCTGCTCTCTGTTGTTTCTCTGCTGTCCTAACTTTTCTTGGCCTCCCCTGTCTGCTTTACAACCTGACACTAGCTGAACATGTTCACCAGTAGGACTCAGGGAGATCTCTTTCTCAGTTTTAATGAAAAAATTCTACTCCTTGTTCCAGAGCAAGCCTGGAAAAGTGTTGAGCATCCCTAGGCAAGCACCATGTATTTGTACCTGCTATAACCCCTCCCAAAACATTATCATTTAAATATCTCAAGTACCTTTATTTTCTGGGACCCCCAAATAACACCAGCACACCCATCCTGTTTCTGTTGAGGGTAAAAATCCCATTGAATGTAATGGGAACAGGTGGGTATTACAATGTCAGTGCTCATCAAGCAAAGCTCTCAAAGTGCTTTGAAAAGATGGATTAGTTAAGGCCAGGACAAACCTCTGATATATGTATTATCTGCATCTTAAAGTGGTGATCATTGCCCAAGGTCAGTGAGGAAGGATAGGGCTGGGCTGTGGGGAGACCCTAGCTTCCCCCTGTCCCATGTTGCCAGTACACTTTAATGGTCTGGATGAGCTTCCAGCAACCACTGCCAGATGCCTACAGTGAGGTATTTCACAGGGAAAGGTGCTGGCAACGCTCTGACAGCTTTTCTAAGGGGAAAGAGTGAGAAATGGAACTTCCCCTTGTTACAGTACAGGCATTCCTATATAAGTGAGGGTAACCTGCATGGGAATGTCCCAGAAAACTTTGTCATGTTTGAGGAATGAGTGGGTGTAGGAAAACTGCAAGGTTTCCCCTGGTAAGTGTAAAAGTAGAAGGTCTGTGCTGGGGCATTTTCAGTGCTCTCTGGTGCAGTTCTGGCTTTAGAGAGGGGATGTCATGAAATGTTTTGTCTAGCAAGAGTACAGATGTTAGACTGCATGCAAAAATTTGTACTGTCAAGTGTTAAATCCCAATACATAGCCCATGCAGTTTGTATTGATATGGAGCACATACACTGCATTAAACTTGCCCCTCCATGTGGGAATTCCTTTGCACCAAAATGAACCTCTGCAAGGAAGATGTTTATTCTCAGTTAAGAACTAACCCTAGCAATCAGCTCCTCTTTGGGCACAGCAAACATAATGAACAACTTGAACATTACCCAACAGGAGTAGTATCTCCTCAAAGCAATTGCCATCTTTGAGGATAACATTATCTGTGTGAATGCCAGGATCAGAGTAGGAGCTGCTTGGTAGTTTGGAGGTTCCCTTCAGCCTGCCCTTGAAGATGTATTGAGAGTTTCAGGAACGTTCCCCTTTCCCCATTCATAATTCTCTCACAGAACAGTTGTAATTCCTGTGAGTGTTTTTGGTGAAGTTTGCAGCTATTCTGGTCCTGCGATGTGGACTTTTGGTCCAAGGGCTGTGAATGCTTAGTGACTCATACCCTGAGATGCTGGCACTGCAGTGTGGGGAAGGTGGCCTTAACACACCACTCTGCTTCTTGCTCATGTGTCTGAAACCTGGGTTTGGATAAGAGAAAGTGATAGCAAAGCAAAACCTGAAGTACTTGTGGTACCTGAATCTCATCTTGACAACACCTATCAGGCATCCATCTCATGATAAAAAACCCCTGATGTCAGTATCACGAGCTGGGTGAACAGTCAAAACAAAGGGGAAGAGCAATTAATTTTAAAGTTCAGGTTTTCTGCAGTACATAATCAGTTGCAGTTATTATGAGCTGACCTTATCCAGTGCTGTTTGGACTAGGATTCGTGCAGTCCCTAGCCCAAAGCACAGATTAGTTTTGTTTTATTTAAGTCTATTTGCTCTTGCTCATTTTTGAACAAATTGGAGCTGTAAATCTCATTTAAGTGCATAAACAGCATAAATACCAGAAATGCTCTCTCATTGGTACTGATGGACAAGACATTTCTAAAACATGATTGCACTTAAATTCTGTTTTATACACAAGATTCCTTGTGAGTATCTTTTTTAAAGGCTCAAAAAGAATAAATTGAAGGTGTAAGCAAAGAGGTCTGTCTCAGCCTCACTACTTAAAATCTTTTGTAGGGGGAGGAAGTGTGGTAAGCACCCTTCCTATGATACAAGAAATCTCCTCCATGTGCCAGGCATGCTTTGCTTGGCTGGTATCAATGGTATCTGATAGTAATGTAACCTGGGAAGGGAAAATTGTAGAATCATAGAATCAGTAAGGTTGGAAGAGACCTCAAAGATCATCAAGTCCAACCTGTCACCCAACACCTCATGACTACTAAACCAGGGCACCAAGTGCCACATCCAAATCCCCTCTTGAATGCCTCCAGGGACGGTGACTCCACCACCTCCCTGGGCAGCACATTCCAATGGCTAACAACTCTCTCTGTGAAGAACTTTCTCCTCACCTCGAGCCTAAACTTCCCCTGGCACAGTTGAGACTATGTCCTCTTGTTCTGATGCTGGTTGCCTGGGAGAAGAGACCAACCCCCTCCTGGCTACAACCTCTCTTCAGGTAGTTGTAGAGAGCAATGAGGTCTCCCCTGAGCCTCCTCTTCTCCAGGCTAAACAGCCCCAGCTCCCTCAGCCTCTCCTCATAGGGAGGCTCAAGGCCTCTCCCCTGCCTCGTTGCCCTTCTCTGGACACATTCAAGAGTCTCAATGTCCTTCTTAAATTCAGGGGCCCAGAACTGGACACAGAAATGATGTGGCACAAAGCACCTAGCACAACTCCTAGGTTCCAATGACCCTTTTATATGACTGTGTCCAGTCTTAACCTTTCCTGCAGCAATTCAGCATCTGGTTGTCCCTGGCTTTCATTAGCCTGGCATTGAGTGCATTGTAACATATTTCTCCTCCCAGCTGTCTTGAGAAGGACAACAGTGCAACTATCCTGATGTACTTGGAGAGGTTACAATGGGATTAACTGGAGAGGTTACAGTGGGACTAACTGGCTTCTCAGGGTCTGTGACGGAGCAAGGAATAGAGTTATAATCCACCCCTAATCCCTGGGCCACTTTTTCTCTGGCGCAGCTGGGCTCTAGCCGTAAGTATTCAAGAGGCAGCTGTAACGCACGAGTGTTTCATGCTTCTGTGAAACCGCCTGGGAATCCATCTCCCATTGGCTTTCCACATCTTTCTGGGAAGCTTGTTTGCATCTGGCACATTCTTAGCTCTGAAAAAAAGCTTCACACAGGTTGCTGTACTTTTGCTGCTTTTCAAAATGTCCATTCCTTGCTCTGCACAACTTATTTTGTGTTGCACGCTTTCATTGCCCGTCCTGATCACACAATAAACTCAGCTCCTGCGTTTGACCACTTCCACTATTAGTAACTAGAGGCTGGGGTCAGAGTGGCTGGAGGGAGGCCAGGTAGAAAGGGACCTGGGGGTACTGGTTGACAGTAGGCTGAACATGAGCTAGCAGTGTGCCCAGGGGGCTAAGAGGGCCAATGGCATCCTGGCCTGTATCAGGAACAGTGTGGCCAGCAGGAGCAGGGGGGGGTCATCCTGCCCCTGTACACAACACTGGTTAGGCTACACCTTGAGTACTATGTCCAGTTCTGGGCCCCTCAGTTTAGGAAAGATGTTGACTTGCTGGAATGTGTCCAGAGAAGGGCAACAAAGCTGGGGAGGGGTCTGGAGCACAAGCCCTGTGAGGGGAGGCTGAGGGAGCTGGGGTTGCTTAGCCTGGAGAAGGGGAGGCTCAGGGGAGACCTTATTGCTGTCTACAACTACCTGAAGGGAGGTTGTAGACAGGTGGGGGCTGGTCTCTTCTCCCAGGCAACCAGCACCAGAACAAGAGGACACAGGCTCAAGCTGCACCAGGGGAGGCTTAGGCTGGATGTTAGGAAGAAATTCTTCACAGAGAGAGTGATTGCCCATTGGAATGGGCTGCCCGGGGAGGTGGTGGAGTCACCATCACTGGAGGTGTTTAGGAAGAGACTGGATGGAGTGCTTGGTGCCATGATTTAGTTGATTAGATGGTGTTGGATGATGGGTTGGACACAATGATCTCAAAAGTCTCTTCCAACCTGGTTTATTCTATTCTAAATTCCAGCCTAACTGCTGTAACATCCCTGGGCTTCTCCAAACCTGGCCATTTCAACAAGTTAGAGTTCCTCAGCTGTCTGCAGAGACAAGGAACATAACTCACTTTCTGAGGCAATGTTTGCTGTCTGCTATCAGAAGAACCCAGCCTCAGTGGTGGAACAGGAGGCTTTCACTCCTTGTTTACTTATTTGTGTATTTTTGGTAAATCTGTCTTTCATAACACAAAAGTTAAGTCTTTTCAGAATATAGAAGAAAAAAGAAGAGAGAAAAGTGGCATCTCCTCTCCTGTCAACGTGCCAGAAGTTTATTAATAATACATAATAATTATACATTGCATTTCTTAGCTCCTTTCATCTGAAGATCTTCAAGTACTTCACAAACATTAATTAAGTAATCCTTGTGACTGCCTCGTGCAGTAACTATTATTATCGATCCACACTGAAATGTGGCAGTGCAGAAGAAATAGTAAATAAGAAAATCTTCCAGATACAGGCAAGAGCAAACCTGGTCTAGGAAGGTCTGCTAAGCTGGAGCAGTTGTCAGCATCTTGTAGCTGTCTTTTGTAAGTGAATCCACCCGTCTCCGTGTCATTGTATCTGTGCTGTTGCATCTGAAACTGACTGATGCTGGACACAGGTTGAAGACAGCAGTTAGGAGATTTTTTCAGGCCAACACCATATCACTTCTGCTGCCAAGGGGAGAGTTGCAATTGGCAGCAGAACTAGTGTCCCTGGTTGAAAACAGGGCAGCTGGTGGCAGAGGGCTGTCTGTAAAGC
This sequence comes from Picus viridis, assembly GCA_033816785.1. Lineage (NCBI taxonomy): Eukaryota > Metazoa > Chordata > Aves > Piciformes > Picidae > Picus > Picus viridis. The sequence continues at coordinate 7,639,998 of CM066599.1, read as the reverse complement.
AGCCTCAGCAGTGGGGTTTACTAATCCTTGCTACAGGAGAGGTTTTGTTTGTTATCCTTTAAAGGAGGGGTCCTTGAGATGCAGCCCATCAAGTGTATGTAGTATCCTATTGGTGGCACTATGAAGGTGTTCTTTAACCCTCAGCAGACCCAGCTAACCACCATGGCTGTCACAGCAATGAGGTCTCTTCCAGTGCCTAGAGTTTGCATCCATCTGGTGTCAGCACAGCCAGTTCCACCAAGGGGTCGCCACGTAGGGTGTGGTGATCTGCACACTTTTCATCTGACTACTCTCCTGCCTTCTCCCATTCCATAGGGGGCCACTGCAGAGATGCTCCCAGTCTGAGTGTTTTTGCAAGGGAAGGAGCTAGTGTAGCTCTCATCTTTCCATGCATAAAGCTTCAGGAAGTCCTGCACAGGGTGGACTGCAGAGCTCACCTTAGGTCTTTCACCTTAGCCCTTGGACTAAGTTGCAGGAGCATCTAGTACCTTGACTGGTGTCACTTAGGACTGGGTTTGGTCTCAGCATAGCTTTTGCTAGGGTAGAACAGAGATCAAAACCAAGTAAATACCAATGTTCTGGCAGCAGATGCCCACTCGCTTTACAGCTTATTGCCAGTGGGCTGAATTAAAGTCTAGTTGACACGTGGTTATTCTTAGCCTCTAATCTTCCCCAGGTAAGAATGTGATTGATCTCAGGAGGTTTTGCAGCATTTAGCTGAGAAAAGCCATGCCCCTTAAATGCATAACCTGTTACTACAGGGAAGGCAGGCTCATGCAGCAGCAGTTTTGGGTTACACTGTTCAACACCTGCCAGCTTTTGTGATGTATTGAACAGGTTCTGTCACTGTTGGCAGGGAGGGACTATAAGAAGGTGGTTTAGCCCGTTTCCCAGGAGTGTTGAAGACCCTCTGGTACCATAAGAGCTCTCATACATGTCAACCTCTAGTTTTGCCTTCTGGAGGAGATGCAAAATGTCCTGACTGACGTTTACTTGTGCCTTATTTTGACAAAGTGTTTGGCTTATAGCTCACTCTATGGGTACTGGGTCCTGCTTATTGTTATTTTGAACCCTCAAGGTAAATTTGAAGCAGATGAGATGTGGTGTGCATGAAATTTGATTGATTCTTACTGATCTGGAGTCTACTAGCTCTGCCTTGACAGAAGGAGATCTTATCAAAGGGAGCTTTTCAGGAGCAAGAGCTTCACATCCTTCACAGCATCTAAGGTACTGACACAGCCAACAGTCACTGCATGTGTTTTAACTCCTTCCTGACCCCAACTTCCTGTATGCAGCTCAGCAGGATAGGACAGGACAGTTTTGGGCTGTCCTAGTAAAGAGATATTTACACCAAACACAAGATGTGCTGCATTGTAGATCATGTCAGATATCAGACTTCACTTTGCTAATTGATGTGTTTGTGCTCTCTGTCTGTGTTTACACACAGTGTTATTCTATAGGAGTAACTTTAGACTTCCAGCAATCCAGGAAAGGTCTCACTTAACACCTGCAACCCTGGCCAAGGCCAGTTTTCACATATGCCACCTACCTACTGAAACATGAAACTTTCATCATGGTGGGAAAGCACATCAGGTCCCACTAGAGTGAGATCTGGTCTCTCTTTCCTCTCTGGACACTGTGGCAGGTGCAATTTCATTATTTTCTCATGTCCATTAAGCTAAAGGAATTTGATCAAGTTTATGGCTATGAATGAGTGGCCATGAATAAAACCCACTTGTCTTAGTAGTTATTTTAGAGATGCTCTTAAGAGCTCCTTGTAAAGTGACTGTGAAATAGTTCAGTTTGCCCTGCCTCCTGGAAAACTTGCTGCATGGTCCAGAGAACTTGGGCATGGGGATGCCACTTCCAGGAGTTATAGATGTTCTTTATTTAATTCATAAACTCTTTGTAGGAAGTTCCACCTCTTGGCTTGGTGTTTATCTAGCACTAAGTGTGACTCTATCCTGACTCACAGCTTATGTACGCTACCTCAAAACAAGCAATAAAGGTGTTTTACCGAGAAAGCCAAAACTGCTGTAGAAAGGTATGGGGTTAGTTTCTGTAATTATTAAGCCCACAACCAAACTGTCCTGCTTCCTGAAGAGGAGTGGCAGAAGGATGGCATGCCTCTGCCTGCTCCTCAACAGTGCAGCTCCCCTCACCACCACTTGTTCACTTAAGCTGAGATCCCACTTTTCAGCAGGGCTCTGAGCTGTGCGAAGCAGTGTGAGATTGAAGGATCTGTTTGGTCTTCCTCCTCTTGCGCAGAAACAGTGATCCCCAAAGCGCTGAGCCGTGGAGAGAAAGTTATTGCTTGGGCTGTCCCTGCTGAATTCACCCACACTGGTTGCATCACAGATTTTGTTGCTATCAGCTAACCCTAAAGCAGCTGGGAAACGTTCCCCCAGGAACTCTGTGCCAGCGGCAGTGCATCAGTGCCTTGCTGATGCTTTCCACCCAGATGTAATCTGTGGTCTTGAGCGGAGCAGACCTTGGCAGGCATGCGTGCGCTAAGGCAGGCCGAAGAGCTAGACGGCACAGGCAGTTGCTGTGATTTCGCATGCAAATCAGGTAGCTGGGATACGCAAATGTGTCTTGCAGTTTGTGGAAGCAATTACTTAATCTGTGTGTGGAAAAACAGGGTAATTGTGTGCAACTTAGATGTATCACTGCATACTGTGCAGTTGTGTCAGCAAATGGTCAGCAGATCAGGTCCTTTTCATCAGTAATTAATGACTCCCTATCCAAAGGGACACTAAGCACCAAGCCTCTTCCTAATTTTATTCTTTCTTTTTCACCCTTTTTCCACCAGGTCCTTAATCGGTTCAAACCTCTGCTATCACTTTAGAATAGAATAGAAGAGAATAGAATTAACCAGGTTGGAAAAGACCTTTGAGATCAGCATGTCCAACCCATCACCCAACACTATCTAATCAACTATACCACGCCACCAAGTGCCCCATCCAGTCTCTTCTTAAACACTCCCAGTGATGGTGATTCCCTTGTTCGATACTTGATCTCCTTCTTGCTGGAACATTTCTTTTCCTTGGCATTTTTCTGGGGGAATTAACCATAAAGCTGGTAAAAGGCTCCCTCTTCCTGCCCATGACCTTCTACATTGCAACCCCCTCTTTAAAAGCCTGTTTCTTTCAGTAAAAGTCCTTTACCTTTGACCTCCTTGCTGCAGTCCTTCTCAAAGTGTTTCTGGTGGGTCTGGTGAGTCAGAAGTTAGCCTGATATCCTTGAATGGAATGTATGACCCCATGGTGTCATACTGTCCTACTTTGCTTTCCCTCCATGCAGGTGAGATTAAACTCCAAACTGAGGTGATGGTCTTTTGGGCAGTGACATGGCTGATACTGGCAAATCAGGGGCCATGACTTGGCTGGGAGTTTTCTGCACAGACTCCAAAAGGGGATTTTTCTCTCTTGTGCCTCTGACCAACATCTGCAAAAGATGCAAAAACTGTCTTTGCTTTTCCCAGTCTTATCTTGGTAGGACATAAATCCTTTGGACATCACTTCTTTGCCTTGTACATTCAAGGGGCAAAATAAACACAGTCTGTCTTTTCACTGCCCTGCTGGTACAGCATCATTTCTGCTTGTGTTCTTCAGAAGGAACAGAGATAAAGCTGAGTTTGGCCAGCTGTCACCTTTTTGATTTAGTATCTGAGGTGGTCAACAGCTAATGATTAATCTTAAATGTCACCTCTTTTCCCTTCAGACTGACTCTTTAAACTATTGGGCTGTTTCAGTACATTTTAAGTAAAGCAAAGATGCCCTGTGCCAACGAACAGAGAGCAAGTATGGCAGCTCTCCAGCCTCTGCACCTGTTCTGGTTTGCTTTTTGTGTGAAGTGCTGTCTAATTGTCATCTTCATTAGCAGCCCACTGAATTCTAGTGTGTGAGGGATTAAAAACTCTAATGAATATGGATTATTTCAAATATTTCCCTTTGGGACTCAGTACATAATGGAGATATTTGGAGCTATATGTTCACATAATAACAAGGAATGGAGAATGCCTTCCCCTGCCCCTGTTTTAAGTTCTCTCTTAAGAGTGAGCATCGGAACAGACTCTCCCACACTGCATAGGGCATAGATGATGCTCAAATCCAGATGACCCTTTGATTAGATCTGGATAGAAGTGAAATGAAAACCTTGCTAAGAGTGAGAAAACAGAGCATACATAACTTTCAGCATGTGAGTAGTCTCCTTGAAGTCAACATGTCTTAAGCATCTGCTCAATGTTAAGCACGTAGCAGAGAGGGAGCAAGTTGTGGTGCAATTAAAGGACCATTTTGTTGAGGAGGGCAGCAGTGTGTGCTGGCTAAGTTTTTATGGTAATAAGGACATTTTCCTCCTCCAATTAAAATCCTTCAGTGCTTGAGGTTAATGTGGCATCTGCAATATCCACGAGGCCTGGAGAGATTGTTTCTGTGGAACAGATGTTCAACAATCTGCATTTGAATTTTTTCCCCCCTTGTCATTTTGGATGCTTTCTTGCTTCTGCTTGCAGAAATTGGATCCTTCCTATCTCCAGGGGATGCTGTTCTCTGCTCTGGTCAGTTTCTGTGGTGCTTGTCCTGAGGAGATCCCAGAGCGCTCTGCAGGAGTCTGCCTAATCCCACTTTGCAAGCAGGGAAACTGAGGCATGCTGAGACACTAGTAGTTTTCTTAACTCCCAGGTCAGGTTTGAGCCACAGGCAAGTGTTTCCCACACCAAACCTCCCAGGCAGGCAGTGCCAAACCACCCAGACAGTCTGGTACCCATCTGATGTGTGCTGTACCCACTTGGCCAGGGCTCAGAGCAGGTGAAAGGTGGCTACCTCCCTCAGCTGGCATTCTAACCTGGTAAGCCACAGTGCAGCACCTCGTGAGCCTGAGCCCTAGCATCCTCTGTGACCATTAAAGTCTCATTTGTTTTTTTGTGGCTCTAATTGAGACAGTGCTGGGCCCAGGAGCTGCGAGCTGTGGCTGTAGCGGGCAAGGGAATCTGTATTTTCTCTGATTCAGCCATCTGTCTTCATTCCACACTCAGATCAAGTCCTTTCCTCTCCCTGGTGAACACAGCACTTGGATTCTCTCTCCTGGCAGCACTGCAGAACCAGTCTCGCTGGAAAGGAGTGGGATGGAGCAGGGAGAACCTCTTTTTGGAAATATCCTCCCCAACTGTATAGCAAAAGCCCTCTCAAAGCAGAAATCCATGTAGCAGCAGCTCTGCAATGGGCCAGGTTGCTCACCAGGGTGAAGGAGTAGGATGCCCTTGCAGGAGCTCAGTGAGATCAATAGGCTGGTAGAGGCAGGGCAGCTTAAACTGTTCTGTTATTCTGTAGCTTTCAATTTTTTTCCCCAGAAAAAGAAAGGGATAAAAATTTTACAGGCAGTTTCAAGCAGCTCCTGAGCAGGATCCTGCTGTAGGGGCAGCAGCTGAGCAGTGTCCCCAGGGAAAGCCCCCAGCCCCAGGAGCACTTCAGCCAGCAGTCAGCACACACAGACGCTCTCCAGCCTGCGGAGAACATTGAGGTCTCTTTCGCCGGCTAATAAATCTCAATCCTTAACTGGCTGCACAGGGATACTATTCCTCTCCAGGTGAAGAATCACATGGCCATAAAATTTTGTAATATAAACAAGGCAGATGCAGTCAGAATCCTATTTGGACAGATTTATAGCTTGACTGTGGAGCAGCAACCTTGCCTGGGCTTCATGCCACCGGGAATTAATATGTATCCTAGGGTCTGTTTTCCTTCTGGCCAGTGTACTCTTGCGTGCTTGTGTTTTAGACCGTAAGCATGAAAGTCTGCTGTCTTCTGAGAAAGAGGCTTTCCTGGGAAGGCTGTGCTGGAAAGCTATTGCCCTGCAGATTGCATGGAAGTGAAAGACGGTGAATGGCCAAATTTGGGCGAGCAGCACCTCCCCAGCACGCCTAAAGCCTCCCTAGGTAGCTGGCACCGAGTCTTTGTGCAGTGATTATCATAAAGGGAGTCAATGTTTGCTGTGGTTTCTGCCTACACTGAGATGAAGAGGTTGCTGGAGAAACCACACTGTCTGTTGACATTGGACAGTGGACTCCTACTCTCTGCCCATCTGTGAGAGATTTATGGGAAACAACAGTAGTGTCTAGGTGCAAATACCCACACCAGATCTTTGAATACAATTTCTCTGCTGCTAATTTATTCCAGTCCAATTCAGCAAAGCATGTACATGTAGGATTCACTCTCAGTGTGTGCTTTCATAACGTGTACATCCCACCAAAGCTGACTAAAAGTGTGCTCATGCTCTCTCTGAAGCAGAGCAGTGCCACAGAAGAGCTGGATGTCTAGATTGAGGCAATCTAGAGCACTGTGGTAACACAGAAAGGCAAGAACGTCAAGGAGAGATTTATCACCAGCAAACTCTCCTAGCAACAGAAATGGCAGCAAGGCCCCATTTGGCTTATGAAAAGGCAGGAGAGTACATGAAGATAAATTCTATTGCCCCATTATGCATCTCCTGTCCTCAAATGCTGAGTGAAGCCACCATTTTATTTTCTCTTCTTGATGTCTTTTCTTGGACTGACCTCGGTATCCTCTGCTGTCCTCCTCTTCCAGATGTTCATATCCAGAGGTGGCCACAGGAGTTACCACCCCTCCAAGCTGCCCAAACTTGCCATCTCTCATCACTCACCCTCTGGTCATCTCTTAGGCATTCCTTTGCAACTCTGCACTTCAAAAACCTTTGAAATATAATGAAGGGATTAAAGAAAAAGGCAGGAAAGGGAGAGGAAATTATCTCGTGTTATTCTAGGGGTCATCATTCCAGCACTGGTTTGGGCATAGATTTTCCACTTGGGCAGTCCTACATGGACAAAACCCCTGCTCAGCATCATTCAGCTCTATAGCCAGAAACCACTCACAATAAAGCAATTTTCCTTCTTCTCACACAACAGCTGTTCCCTCCTCAGTATCCTTCCCATTTTCTGTAGCATTCAGTCTGAGCGCTCGTGTACAGAGGAGTTTTGGCACTGCAAGCTGTCTCCCCCACTTTATTGGGAGAGGTACAGGAGAAAAGATGCATCTAGTGACCAGTGACCCACTGCCATTCAAAACTGTTCCTCACCAAGTAGGAGGCAAGGTGCTGAGCACATGAAAATATGTTGCCTTTAGGATCTGAATTTGGAACAAACTCTGTTATGTTGCTGGGCCATTTGTTTAATCATTAATGAGATTTTTCTGCATTTCTGCCTCTGTACAGTTTGGAAAACACATCTTGGTAGACCAGCATTCCTAGAAACATGGGCCTTAACAACAAAATCAATATGGTTTCATTAGACTTAATGCCTGGTGTGCAATTATGTTATTTTCTCAACAGCAAGTGGCTGCCTCACCTCAGGCAGGGAGAAGGGCTTAGCTGGAAGCTTGCTGAGGCTCGCCTGGGTGTGGAAATTGGGCTGCTAGAGGCCAGGGCTTGGATTTACCATACAGCAGCTCTGCACTAACTCCCCAGTGTGCTGTGTTTGTGTGCACTCTGTGGAAGACAGTTTACTCAACTGTGCATTTGACGCCATGGAGACTGGGGACAGCAAAGGCTACCTTGTGTTTGTGATTGAAAGCTTAATAGAAGCACTCTGCAGAGAATGATTCCATCACAGGTGCTCTGGGACCTTGCTGCACATTAACCCAAAATAACATGGCCACGTGGCACTTTTACAGCAGATATATGGGCCAGATGACTTCTTTGTAAAGAAGTAAGTCAGGTAAAGGGATCTGGTTTTCTGATGAATGACTTAAGCTGTATTGATCAATACAACTGCTCTGCAAGGCTGATTGCCACTTACTCAAAGTGAGGCTCGACAGGGCTCAGGGCAACCTGATCTAGTTGAGGATGCCCCTGCTTACTGTGGAGGGGTTGGACTAGATGACCTTTGGAGGTCTTTTCCAACCCAGTCCATTCTATGATTATATGATCCTCTGATGATATCTCCAATAAAAGAAAGGTTCTTTGGGTTCAGAAATCAATGTCATAGCAGAATTAATGCTAAGACATGTGGTTTGGTCTTGTTTGTATTTCTCCTGCCATTTACAGAGATCTCTGGTGGTTTATGGCATCTCATGTGACCATATCAGAAGCAAGCATGTGCTGGGCTGGTCCAGAGCTCTGGGCTGATAAACAGCATTTCATGTGCTGGCAAAGGCCTGAGGAAATTCTACACTGATGGCTATCTTCATCTCTTCATCCCCACAGAGCCACTTCCCAGCACTGCTAGCAGTTTTGGCAGCATTTGAGCGAAGCCTTTAATTTGAGGTTTGTGTTACAGGAAAAGCAACCAAGGCAAGCTCTCTCCTTTACCCCTGGCAGAAGGTATGAGCTTCTGCCCAGGCTGAGCCCACAACTGGTGTCCACACCAGGCTTTTCAAAGCAGCAGAGGTTCATTGCGTGGTACTGCACAGGCAGCCAGCCTGCCTGCGTACTTCGAAACTGTTGGAAAGGTGCACAGAGTGTGGGTGGAGCGGCAGGTTATTTGTTACTTGAGGTGAATAACACACCAAAATGACCTAACTGGTCTAATTATAGCACTGACAGCTGGGTGATAATTGAGACTTCCAAGTGAATGCTTCCCCCACAGCTGGGGGAAGGGAACAGAAGTGCAGATACTACCAAATCTGCTCCTTTTACATTTGTTCGATGATACAAGATGATGTCTATGGAGTAAGGTGTTTGTATCAGCAGAACTAAGAACGGTGAAGGTCAAAGGTAACCTGGAGACCTTACTTAATGTTGACTGGCAAACTTATAAATCTCTTCCCACTGTCCTCATGTCCCCTTCCACTAATTAGTATTCAGGGAAGTTCCAGGAAAAGGAGTATCCTTAAAATTTCATGCTCTTATATAGGTGCAAATAATTTCCTGGGGTTTGCACTATTAAAAAGATATTTGCAGCCATCAAGGTGATGGATGATAAAGGCTCCTGAGCTTTTCTGAGGAGAGCTACTCATTGACTGCAGAATGAGAGGGTATGCAGGAGGATTAGCACTTAAGAAATCCATCACAGGAGTACCAAGATATTATCACTTGGGTTTGGAATATCCCAAAATAGCTTAACACCCAGGCAATTTTGAATCATTTATAATACTTCCAGCTGGGTAAGATGGCTTTCTAGAAATGAATTGGATAAACTGAGCCTTTTTTTTAAAGGGGGGGCTGTCTTTATTATTGATGTATTTGTTGGCTTTGCATTCCAGGAGAAATAACAATTTTCCCCAGAGGCACTGCTCAGTTGCATGTTCAAAACGGCCCCAAATGCACTGTCAGTCATAATCAATGTTGTCTTAATTAACAACCTCAGAGAGCCCCACATCAGGCAGGTAAATACTATCACCACTGTAAAACAAAGTGCACTTAGAACCAGATGCAGCTATTCACTAAAAGCTTCCAGAAAGCCAGCAGAATTGTTTGGTTTTCCAGCACATCGTGCACTTGCTGCTCTTTCTCTTGATGGAATGATCTGTGAGATGGTGAAAATATACAGCTTGACCAACAGAGCTGCAAACCAGTGCTGAACAGCAACCTCAGGAAATCTTCCTAAGCTTACAGCTGTGTCTTGTGTGAGGCAGGAAAGGTTCCAGAACAAGATTTTATTTGAGGGGGATGTGTTGGGCAGCGTTGCACAGAAGGCTGGATGCATCTCAGCGGAGAGGGCATCAGCTTGGTGTGGAGCCAGGTGGGAACACACAGAGGTAGCTCCCACTGGAAACTCTTTATTGTGGGATGGGAGCAGTGAGATCTGTCCTTTGAGATGAACTGAGCTTTCACAGAAACCAGTGAGGAGATGCAATTCATATTTTCCCTCCTGCAGTAAGATGCAGAGCAGGAAGCTGGAAAGAGAGCAAGAGGTGGTCAAGCCCAGGAACAATTCTTTAGGTTGGTTTCACAAGGTGTTGGTGGCCAATGTCAACAAAAGGCAGGCAGAGGAAACCACTCAGCTGAAAGCAGGTGACTGGCAGGGAGGATCAGATTGAATTGTTGTGTTGAGGACAGGCTGCAGAGAGGTTGTGAAGCATAAACCACACTGACTGTGGATCTGGGGAGCCATCTGGGCTGGATGGAGAGTTTCACAGACTGTCACCTGCAGATTTTTAGATTCAGTGACATAGTCTGTTATGAATAAAACTGCAACTGGCTGTGAAGAGGTGGCATTCACCGGTTCAGACCAGAGATTGGGGGGGAAGCCACTTTTCCTCAAAGAACAGGCATGTCAAAATGCAGAGTTTAGTTGCTGACCTTTCCAAATCCCCATGAAAATCCTTTTACAGAAGTACCTACTGCCTCATGCTTGGCCCTGGAGCATGTGGGAAGCATGTGGGACCCAGCACAGCTGCTGCTGGTGTTACTGGGAGCTGGGCATGAGCTCTGGGCCCTAGAGCATGAGCTTGTGCATAATTCATTGGCATGCTTTCCAAAAAGGCGTCTGCTCTGTCTTGTGTCAGCTGCATGCTTCTGAGTCCACTGAACCGCTGCTTCTTCCCCTTAAGCTCTGCCTTTCTTCAGAACAAGGATTTCTAGTAGTTTATTTTTGATTACTAACAGCCTGGTAGAAAGTTACAGACGAAGATGTGCTTTCCCCGGTGATGCAGAATTTCACGGCGGTGGGGGGGTTTCGGGCTGACCGTCAGACAGATGAAACAGGCTTCTTTTTCCTCCACTGCCAGGTTTTTCAAGGCTCTTTCAAAGCAGGTGCATAAATTATAATAAAAGTGAAGTCAGAGGAAAACTCTTAAGTCAACACCCGGCTGAGAAAGGATTACGGGGAGTGGAAAGTATGAGTCATGACGCGGCTACTTCTTTTAGACAGAGTTAATACGGCTCCAGGCAGAGCAGGGGAGAGTCCTCCAGAGGGGCAGCCTGTCCTCACCTCTTTAAAACACAACTCCACTCCTGCAGTTCCTAGCAGGATTGCAGGAAACCCCCAAAACCATAAAGCAAACAAGTCAGTGAGATGCCCTTATCCTTTGATCTGTCCCTAAAGTCCAGTTTCTTGGCTTGGTTTCCAAGTATTTCAGTACTAAGAACGTGGCAGTGTTTAACTCTGGTTTGGCAGTTCAGCCACTGTGCCCTGGGATTTGTTCTGGCTGCTCTCTGTCTCTGCAGACACACTTGCATGCAGGGCCTGAATTATATCATAGAATCAACAAGGTTGGAAAAGACCTCAGAGATCAGCAAGTCCAACCTGTCACCCAACACCTCACGACTAAATAAACCATGGCACCAAGTGCCACATCCAAGCCTTTTTTGAACACCTCCAGGGATGGTGACTCCACCACCTCCCCGGGCAGCACATTCCAATGGCCAGCAACTCTTTCTGTGAAGAACTTTCTCCTCACCTCAAGCCTAAACCTCCCCTGGCACAGCTTGAGACTGTGTCCTCTTGTTCTGGTGCTAGGTGCCTGGGAGAAGAGACCAACTCCCACCTGTCTACAACCTCATTTCAGGTAGTTGTAGAGAGCAATGAGGTCTCCCCTGAGCCTCCTCTTCTCCAGGCTAAACAACCCCAGCTCCCTCAGCCTCTCCTCATAGGGCTTGTGCTCGAGGCCTCTCTCCAGCCTCGCTGCCCTTCTCTGGACACGTTCGAGTGTCTCAATGTCCTTCTTAAATTGAGGAGCCCAGAATTGGACACAGTACTCAAGGTGTGGCCTAACTAATACCTAAAACTTTTCCTCTGATTCTCTCATTTTCTGTGTTGTATCAAGTGCCCCACTGCAGCTGGGAAGGTGGCCAATGCCTAGTCTCGAGTAAGATCTGCTCTTCTGGACCACCCTCCTCTGGACTTTCTGCTAAATATTCCTCCTCTCTCACAGCACTGCACAAGAATTGAGCTTTATAAACATTAACTGAGAGGCTGGAGGAGCCATGAGCTTGGAAGTCAGCTCCCATAAAGCCCCATAATACCGAACTGCTGTGTTCAGGCTTGCGTTTGCCTCCCTCAGCCAAGGAAGTGCAAGGGAGTTCTGACACCTCATGCACAGGCACAAACACCCCACAAATGGTTTGGCTGCAACCATGAATCTGGAAACATTTGCTGTGAAATTGTCCTCTTTCTGTTTTTCTGGCCTGCAGTCCTATTCTTCAGTCTTTGTCAGTCAATGGGCTGTTTTGCCCCTGGCAACCTGTGGGATCCTAACATCACAGCCTTGGATTTCATAGCTTCTTGTTGGCAGGAAAGGGAGAAGGTGACAATATTCACTCAAAACCACAGGCAAGGGAGTTTGCTTCCCTACCAACTCAGGCTGACTTTCAACCTGGTTCCTCATGGAGGTTTGATTCCTTGTGTGCAGTGACCAGTAGAGCCTAGGGAACCCAGAATCAGTTTGTTAGAAAACAGCTGAAACATTTTGGCAAAAGCATTCACTTTGGGCCACATAATTTTTGGATGTTTTAGTTGGAAATGAGCACAGTTATGAACAGGACAGCCTTGTTCAGCAAGCATGTGAGTTCTGGTTTCAGAAGGGCTGTCTATAGATTTGTTTTTACCACATCTTAGTCTTCCTCCTATGCATCTTGGACTTCATTTGGCATTTTCTTTAAGGCGTAAATGGTGCTTTCAGCAAACACAGATACATGTAGCATCAGATAGATGTCAGCACAATCACTGCGTCCCAGAGTCGTCTCAAAGCTGGAAGGAGGAACTTAACTCTCCAGTCCTCAGAAACAGCATCAGAGTTGGGGTCAACCTTGTATGATCCTTGTTAAAAATATCAGGATCTGCAAACCAAGTGCATTGGTCACCGCATGGTAGGGGAACTTCAGATGAGGGGGCACTCGTAGCACTACCAGCTTGCTGGCATCAGTTTGGGCCTTTCATCCCTCCCAAGAGATCTCTTTGAAGAGGCAGGGAAGAAAATATGTGTGGACAGTCTGTACTTCTGAAAATTTCTGAGGGACCAAGGTTATCAAGGGCTGCTTTAGTCTCAACTCTCATAAAAGCAGGTTACATGGTAATGAGAAAATAAAGCTTGTGGGGTTTGTATTTCTACCCCAGGCAAACACAGGAGATAAATTGAACTGAGGAATGCCTTGTTCTTCAGTTTATTCTCAATATATATCCAGAGGGATATAGTTTTTCTGTTAAGTTTACTACACTGTCTGTGTCATATTTGTTTCTGGTGTTTCAGTTGTCACAATAAGAACCTCTCAGCTGAGAAACAAATCACCATGGCTCCTCTGCTGCTCTTTGCCCTGCTGCTTCCTAGCTTGCCTGGCACTGAGATGCCCAACAGAAGTGGTTGTGATGACACTGCAACATGCAGTATAACCTGGGCAATGGTGCTGATGTGTGTGGGGAATGGATGACCCTGCCACCTGTGACCCCCAGGCATCCACTTTAAGCATGCTTGGAGTCCAGCTCTGTGGTGAGGAGCAAGTTTGATGCTGTTGTCCACCCCTCCATCATGCTGGTGGCAGCAAGGGGGGATTGCCTTTACAGGAGAGACTCTCTGTGCACCAAAAGTACTTTTGGCTTAAAGAACTCAAGATGTAGATTTTAAGAAATATAAATATTGTCATACCAGAGTCCAAGGGATATTTCTGATGTTGGCTAGGAGCAGATGTTTTGAGGAAAGCTACCCTGCAAACATTGACTCCTTCCCAAATCCTCACTGTCTAAGCATGGGAGCAGGAGGGAGTGATGGCAGAGTCTGTCAGGGAACTTCAGATTTATGCTAATGGCCTTTGCTGATAAATCCACAATCACTGGCATGATTCACTTATAATTAATATTCCCATGGCCTTAAGGACAGCCTTACAGAGGGAGGTTGGGGCAGTGCTCCAGTGCTCTGTGGGCTTGCATCTGTATGAGCAGAGACTGACCCTGCATCCCAAGTAACCCTGGTACTTCCACTATGGTCAGGGAGAAGAGTTTCCTCAGTGCTTCTGATGCTCAGTTTGCTGCCTTTATTCCTACTCCATGGCTCGTAGGTTTTGAGCTGCTGGCACTACTCTGTTCATACTCTTCCTGGAGAGACCTCTGGTGTCATCCCAAACTGTTATAAACCATTCCAACTCCTCTTGAGCCACCAATAACTGATTACCTAGGCATTACAGTGTTTATGTGGTAATATTATAGTTGCTAACAGCAATATGTAACATGTTTTCCATAATTTTAATCCAAAACTGTAGGCTACTCTGAAAGAAAAAGACTACCTTGGCACTTATTCTAATTCCAACCTGCAAGACATTAGAGGTTTTAATGTTTAATCCTTTCCCCCCCCCCCATTTTACTCTTTACCTGTTGTGCAGCTTCTCAGCTGGTGGGAGTGGTTCCAGTCCTGTGGTGCATGGTGGGTTTATGCTGGTTGGTGCCAGCTCAGGATGTGGCACTGCATGCTGACACTCAGGTAGCTGGCAAGAAAAATGTTCTTTGGTATCATTTTTCAATGGGAAGGCCAAATGGTTCGAGATTATGATGAAAACAATTTTCTGCCAACACTTAAGTCAGCTCCGCCGAATTCACACATCGGAGCAATTGTGATGATTTCCTTCACGCTGACTAATACGATCACAAAGACCATGGCTGGTTCCACCTCTTCAGGGCTTTACTCACCATCTTTGTTCAGAGGATCAGTTGCCAAGGTCAGTGTTAGACTGTGTGAATAATTTTATTTGTGTTAGGGCAGTTTTTAAGGCAGTCCTGGGCTAGGAGCCCACTTCATGAGGTGCTGCTCAGGCACCCTGGCCCAAGGCTTTACTATTGCTTTTAGGAGAAAAGAGGAGGGAAAGCAGGGGTCGCCCCATGAAGACTGGATAACATTGTCTTCCTGCCAAGTCTTTGCAGGAGGTGCTGGGAATGAGAGAAGGATTTTGCTTTCCTAAATAGGGGAGAGGAGCGCACCACTGGGCTGCAGAGAAAATATTTCCCTCTCTCGACTGGTGCTAAAGCCAGTCACTAGAATAGGATGAGCACAGGGATTTGGTTTTTATTGGATTAGAGTGAAGTTTTCACAGCAAAACTTCCATTCTGAAGAAAAGATAAATGCCCCCAGCACTCAGAAATTAGTGCCTTGTCCCCTAGATTAGTTACTGTAAAGTGAAATAAGGTGCTCGTTATTTATTCAAAGCCTCACTAGAAATCCTTGGTGGATACCGAGCTCAGAGGCCTCACTGGACGCAGAGGGAAGGACAAAGCCATGCAGGGGTATGTGTGTAAATAGCCATGTTTTCCTCCGTGCTAATTTGGAGCTGAAGGGAAAGGGAACCCAGCAGCTTCCTCACATGGAGAGCAGCTCAGCTGCGGGACAGATCCACACCCGCAGTGTGGGAAGAGCCCGCTCGCGCGGGGAATCACCACGCTTTGCTCCCACTGCTGACACTCTTTTTTACACATGTCATTTCAGTGGCATCTCCGTAGAATTCTCTGTGCTTGCAGGCAGCTCCTTGTTTTTCCCTTAGTAGTAGTGAGAGCTTACTTTCTAACCAGTTAACTGACCCAACCACCACTGACCTGGCCGCTGCGTACCACCAACACGCTCCAAGGCTGCCCAGCAGTGCAGCGCTGGGTGATCAACCTTTCCACAGGAAAAACTGTGTAGAAAAGTCAAAACTTGTCACATGTGCAAAACCACTGAGTTCAACAGTCTCACAGCAGGGATGAGTTTGGCTCTGGGCAGTTTTGTCTGCAGCTCTCCAAGCTCTCTGCAAAAAAAAATCAGTTGGATAACTGACAGGTTTGGGTGTCTGCTGCTGCCTCGTTTGCTTTTGCCTTCCATGCCTGATCGTGGCTTTGAAATGCTAATTGGAAACTTTATGTGGTCCGTCAAAGGGTGTTTGAGTCATTTTGATGTATTTTTGATGTGCTCTGGAGCTTCATAATGAAACTTTGAGGTTTACTTTGGAAGGTAAGAACCACTTCCTGTCAAAGATGACAGCTGGAGGCAGAGGAGGAAAAGGGGCTGAGAGAATTTGCACTAAGGGCTAAAAGCTGAAGAGTCTGCACATGGAGCTTCAGGGCTCACTGGAAGGCTTTAGCAGGGGGGTTGGACTAGATCTCCAGAGGTCCCTTCCAGCCCCTGCCGTTCTGTGAGGTTCAGGCATTAGCATGTGGAGGCTGGGGAGGTGTCGCACTAGCAACCCTCTGCTCTGCTGGTGTTTGTATGGGGTGCCTGCAGTCAGGATCCCAGGATTGCATGGGAGGGAGCTGACTTTTACTCCTTCCTTCAGTGGTGCTCCACTAGAGCATCATTGCCCCTTTTGCCTTCACATCCCCCTGCATGCTGATCTATTTAAATCTCAGACTGCTGTGGGCAGAGCTGGCCGTGTGTCTGGTGGGGAGCACAGAGCCAGCCCTGGGGCTCTGGGGAGTATTTTAGGCACTGGTGTAAGACAAATGCAAAGTGCCGTTCCATCAGTGGGATACAGAAACTGGGTTGTATTGAAAAGAAATGTTATATAAGGGACTAAAATTAGCAGGACGGAAAAAGAAGTCTGCTAAATACTCCCGTCTCTCTGTTGACACAAGCAGACTTCCACCAGAAGGGGAGGGCTCCTTAATTATACTTTTCTGACGTATTCCGGAAACCAGGGATTGGGAGAGTCTGTGTGCTCGAGTTGCCCACCTCAGGAGGGTCTTTGTGCAGGGTGATGGGATGGCCCTGGCCTGTAGTCCCCTCCCCTCGCAGGGTCCTACTCGGCATGTCACAGCACAGTGGAGAGGGAACAGAACCTGCCCCGTCCTCTGTGGGAAGGAGGCTCTGCCACTGCTATGGTCAGGCAAATGGAGCCAGTGTCAGTGGAGGTGGATTTTTGGAGGTAGCAGGATGGGAGCCATTAGTGTCCAGACAGGTTAATCACAGATGAATGGCCCTGAGAGGAACCTGCTGCCCATTTCCCTCACCTAGGCACCCAAGCAAACGGATATTTTCATTTTTTTAGGACCCTCCTGTTGAATTTGAGGCTGCTGTGAGGTACAGCTGAGGTTCTTTCTCCCTGCTTTGTGCTCTGCCCAGCCTGCCAGCAGACTGGCTTATTTGCTTTTTGTGGTTTATCCCCTAAGCCTTAACCTTAGAGACTTTTCTTGCCTTGTAAATACCGGTTGTGTTTTGCTCTTTTTCCAGAGCAACGGTGCAGGGATGTGTGATGTGGGGCCAGGTGGGTGCTGAGGAGGCGTTGCTATTCGCACTGTGCTCCCTAGGGCCAGGCAGCTGCCGGCTGCTACACAAGCCCCTGTCCTGCCCCTGCCAAGCCCCTGCCCTGCCCCTGCCCCGCCCCTGCCCTGCCTCTGCCAACAAGACCAGAGGGGCACGGCATGAATTGGGTCATTTCATTAAGCTGAGAACGCAACTTCAGCGCTTCGGGGGGAAGCAGGGGGACAGAGCAGCGGCAGGCCAGGGGAAAGCAAATCCTTTCCCAAGGGATCTCCCGGCGGCACAGCAGCAGGAGCAGCTCCACCGTCGCGGCGCTGCCACGCTGCGGGAAGCAGACGCTCACCCCGGTACTGTCATCCCTGACAGAAAACATCCATTTCACTGACACCCACACGCTCGGCATCACAGGAAACCGGAGGCTTTATATAGAGGTGGGAACCACACTCCCCAGCCACCCCAGCGCAGAGGGGTTGCCTCGCACATGGGCTCCCAGAACCTTCCGAGGAGGAGGAGGGACGCCGGGCTCCTCGCTCAGGCTCACAGAGAGCCCTGTCAAATGAACCCTGAGCCTAAAGGAGAGCAGGACCCGCAGCTGGCAGCTTCTCCACACGGCACAGAGGGCTTTTACCTACGGTTCCCTCCCGCTGGCAGCAGAGCAGCTCATCAGCTATTCCAGTGTCATCCTTTCCCAGGGCCCCTGGAAGCATCTCTGGTTCCCTAGCTACAGCTGCAAAGCCATTTTCCAACTAAAAACTGCATTTCAGTAAAAAGCAGAATGTTTTGCTGGGTGTGGGCTGCTTTGTTGTTTAGTTGCATTTTGTTTTGGGGTTGGTTGGTTGCTTGGTTTGGGGTGTTTTGCCAAAAAAAAAATAAATTAATAATTGAAATTATTTGGAAATGCTTTTGCAGGGGTTCACAGGAGTCATAGTTCAGTGCTTTGTATCCCTATTCTTGCTGCTGCTCTGAACTCCTAGGACAGGATATAGTTTCTGTGATGCACCTCATAGACTTATGAAGGGAGGAAACCATGTAGTAAGTTAAGTTTGTTCAGAGGCCATGGTCCTGGTCCAGAAATGAAGGTCCAGTTAGCAGGTGTGTGCACCAAACTCAGCAGTAGCTGGAGTTGGACACCCTGTGCTGCAAGTTAGTACAGCCTGAACAAAAAACTGTTCATGTTTCTGGAGGGAGTCTGTGGCAGTCTTGGTGCCTGGGTGGTCCACAGAGTTCACAGCGCCACATCAGAGCAGAGTTGGACATAATGTCAAGGTGTCTAAATGTTCACAAGTGTGTTTGCCAGTAACCACTGGCTTTGATTCCTTTTTCAACCATTGCTTTGCTGGGATGCTGCTAAGAGCAAAACTAGAAGTTTGCTGGTGAGAATAGGCTGAGCTATTTTTAGCAGAGGCTAATAAATCACCTAATATCTAAAGTTTTTGTTTTGAATGTTAAATTCACACAATGGAAAATAGGGCTCCCAGATCAAATAAACATTCTCTTTCTATTGATGGAAAAATAAACATGAGCTGCTTAAATATCCGTAGAGCATAATTTATTAAGCACATGAGGATGAAAAGCACAAGCCCCCTGTGATCCCAAGGAAAGTATGAGTCTCAGGAGTGTATGAAGGGCTGGGAGAGGTCAAAGCTGTTAGAGCTGGAAAATGAAGCAGTTGTTGTTTCCAGGCTAGAATGTGCCATGAACACATTTTTGATATCTCCAGACAGCACTAGATATGATAGAACAGAGATGCAAATCACACTCGTGTCATCTGCAAGGTTTTCTAATTCCCCCCATGCACCAAAATGGAAGACTGTGGCTGAGGCTGTGCTGGCAGCCTTGGGGGCAGCCCTGGTCTGCAGCTGTCTGGAGGTGGCAGGACAGGATCTTGGCACTATGACTGGCACCAGCCACGGTCCAGGTCCCCAGCCTCCTCCAGAAAGGCACAGTCAGGGATGAGCTGTGCTCCTGGGCCTGTGGGTAGCATGCGGTGTTGTGCCAAGTGTGTGTTAGGATGAGTAAGATCCTCTGGCTGGGAGTGGGTGGTCTTCAATGACCATGGTGATGTATGTCCTCTTGACATACCTGACAACAAAGGTCCCTCTCCATTAGACTCTGCCACCCTGAGGCTTCAGAGTACAAAGCATCACGAACTCAGAAGAAAATGTTTGTGCATTCCCTTCTGTGCAATTCTACCATCCTTAAGTTTCAAGTCATTTGAATTTGGGTTCTCTTGGTCATCTTCTAAGCATTTTAGAAAGGGAAATGTTTTATGGTGGTACCTAATGTCATAACCATATAGTGCATATATGGGTTTGAGTGTATGGTTTTGGTGTCACATACTTGCCGACCAGTTCCTAGCATATGGGCTCTCTTCATAAACTAGATCTGCCTAGTAACTATAGACTGTTCCTACTGTGCATGCATAGAGCTGTTTGGAGCTGCAAGCACAGATTTATATGGATATGGGTATTTGACCAGTCATAGCCAAAAGCCAGCTCCAAAATCACAAATGTTTTTTGGCAAGAGAATACAGCACTATTTCCAGTCTGGAGTCATTCAACAAACATATGCAACACCTCTGAGAGACTGCATTGCTCCATAATTTTTAATTATCACTCTCAATTATCATCCAGCAACTGGGGACCTGTCACAGAATGGTTCTTTTCTGCCTTTGACTGACATGCTTGAAGTAACAGCCCTGTGCTGGGAGGACTGGTCATGTCCTTCCCAATGAAAATCAACACAGGTTGTGTGATCAGCTCTGCACACTCGAAAAAAGCAGAGCCAAACACTGCCAGTGCGTGTTCCCAGAGGCATATCCTTGGGCTCAGCAGGCTGCTGTGGGATTGGGAGGCACCATGGGCAGCCTGTGCATGGAGGTGCCCAAGGGGAGTTAGGAATCTCATCTGCTCACTGCATCAGGCTGCTTGGTTTGTGCCAGTTTTTTTCAAGAGTTTCTTTCTGCATCACGGAAAGGCTGAATTGAAAAGGTATTTAATCTGCAAAGAAGGCACTGAGAAATTACTAAGTCATGGGTCTGCTGAGCACATGACCAGAAGCATGCAAATGCATGAAGGAAAGAACAATGGAAGATTGTAAGTTAACCTGTACAAGCCTGATTCTTCTATTTCCCATGGCATTGGTTTCAGTCAATTTCTGTTGTACTAGACTAGGCAAAAAAAATATTAGTCACATAATCCCTGAGAAAACAAAAGCAAAATTGAATTCCAAGTCCTGTGCTTTTCTTCTTCAGCAAAGTCTCTGCAGAGGGAGCTTTCTTTTGACTTTGGAGATAATCAATTTAGAAAATAGTTGGGAGGTGGTTTCCAGTAGCCACAAATCCAAAGAGATTTGACAGATTTGCCTTTTCAATTGCAACATGAGACTTCACTCTGCTTGTGCTAACAATCAACTTCTGAATTTCAAAGCTCTCTCCAAGCACCTTCTCATTCCAATGCTTCAGGCAGAGTCTCTTCCAATAAAAAGGCTCAGACTTTCTTCTTGCCACATGACTTCTTCAACGTTTCTCCCTCCTGCCACAGAGATGCCAGCTTTGTAGATGTGGGACTTTTACAGACCTTCAAAAGCCTCTCTTGTCAAACTAGATGTGGGACCCAGTTGGAGCTGTCAGCACAAACGGCTTGGCAGAGCTGTGCTCAGTGCCAGGCCAGGCAGGGGTGGGAGGAACACTCTGCATCTTCCAAAAGAGCATCAAATAGTGGAGATCAGTGGAGCAGCTTGTGCAAAGAATCTACCTGAGTATTCATGTCCTAAATGCAAATGGGCAAAACATGAGCTCGCAAGAACAATGTGTTCCTGGCCGCTCAGAAATTCTTCTGAGGACTGTAGTGCATTCCTTCCTCACCCTGGCCATGTCCAGCCCTGGCAGCAATGGCAGTGCCCAGCCACCTGCCACTGTGAGGATCCTGGGACATACACTGTGGGAGTGAGGAAAACCCAGCCTTTAAATCCTCCTTACTTAAAAGGTAGAGATAGAATATTCCCCCAAACTAGAAGAGGCCATGAAATCCTCTGGCTGTCTCTAAGGTTTGCTCTTGCTGGGAGGGAGGGCTGACCTTTCTGTGCTACCCAAATCTGTACTCTTTCACAGAAAGCTTCTGCTTTTCTTCAGACCCCAGCCCTCCTTGGCCCTCCCGCTATCAGCAGGAGCCACGTGCACATACCGTCCTGCTTCATTTTTTGAGCAACTTCAGATGCAAAATCCTGAAGGGGAAGAAAAATATTAGTCCTCTCAAGCTGGACATCTCTGCGACCTTGAATTACGTTGAATAAACAATTGTCTTTTAAGGTCTTATCAACAGTGGAAACTTGTCTTTCCTTCAGCCAGTGCGATTCTTATTAGTGCTGGTTTCAGTTCCAAAACTTGACAAGCAGAGAAACAAGCTCTCTCCTCCTCTCCTGTTTCCCCCTCACAAAGCTCAGAAAGTTATAGGATGGCTGATAGGCCCCCACAGCCATTTCCAAGGTAAAGGGAGCAGAGGCAACCTGGGATGTTGTTTGGCGATCCTGGCTTTAGAGAAAGATCTCAGGATCTTGACAGTCGATGGGAATGGTCCACATGTGGACCAGACGTGCTCCAGCACAGCCAACTGTACATGCTAAGCAGGTTCTTCCTTTACAAAGGCTGTGATTTCCATCATGAGGCTTTGTCATGCCCTTGTTTTGGAGATGGGAGAATATGATTCAAAGGGAAGAAGTGACTCACCCCAGACTAGTGGTATCTGCAGGGTCAGTAGGATCTGACCTCTTGATTTTCTGCCTCTAAAATCTGCTCCTCATCTTCTTGCTTCATCTGGTAGTGCTTGAGGAAAGGACCTCCAGGCAGCTGTTTGGTGATTTTTTATCAATCTGGGCAAGAAGAGAATAAAGGCTGGAGAAACAGAGTCAGGAAGGGGAAGAAAACTGGAGAGGCATCCTGGGGTCGCTTATCCCAGAAAAGTCGAAAAGGAGCAGTTAGCAGGATTAAATCTTGGCTGACATGTGCCTGGAGTTAAAAGAAAGGGAACTTCACTCCTGTTTCTTTTCAGGGAGCCAGGGCTGTTCATTCTGCATAAACAAGTAGGATTTCATCAGAGAAATGCCCAAACCCTTTGTAAATTCTTCCTATTAATTGTGTGATCTAGTGGGGCCCCAACCTCTAATCCAAATCAAATGGGGATAAAAGTAGCTATCAGAAGCAGGAGCCTTCAAAGGAAGAAGCTGTGAGCTGGTATCACTGCTGAATCTGAGGGAGCAAATAGCCAAACCATGCACAGAACCCAGGACTGTCGGGCAGGAGACTTAAAGTGAAGGCTTAAAGCAAGAGTTGGAGATCTTGCAAAAGGAATTAAAGTCGACACAAAGCAGCTAGAGACTTTGCAAAAGGAATTAAAATAAGATTAGAGCAAATTTTAATAGAAAGAGATAAAGCAGTAAAAGAAGAAAATAAAAAAGAGTTAAAGGAGCATCTGGAAGATTCAGAGAGAGGCTGAAAGATGTCTTGCAGGCAGAGATGAAGTTTGTGCTGGCGAGAGGAGTACAAAGCTTCCCAGCAGTGCCTAAGCAGAGGCAGTTGTGCCAGACTTCCCCCAGAACTGGAGAGTCAAGAGACCTTTGGCCATTTAGAGCTTGCTAACCAAGAGGAGCTACAGTGTGAATTGAAGAAACTAAAAAAGCACCTGCAAAAGAGAAAGAAAATAGACAGAAATCAGTCCCTGGCTGAAACTGAGTCTAGAAGAAGTCTAACTTCAGGCCATGAATTTGTTGCAATTTTCTTTACTGCCAACACGCAGAGGCCTTAAGGAGAGAGGTCAAACTATGTCCATTCAAGCAATCTTTGTGAGGAAAGGGGATAAATTCCTGAGGGGCCTTATTTACTCAGTTCAAGATCAGTGAGCACACTGCTGGCTGAAAGGTGAGTGTTGAAGCCATTTACAGCCATGGGTGACGGTGACCCAGGTCTGCTGGTCATGCAGTGCTGGGATCACAAGTGACTAAACACAAAGATTTGAAGGTTAGAAAAAGGCAGAAAAGCAAGCCCACCTGAATTCCTGATATTTCCAGGTGCCCACAAGGGCTTCCCAAATGGCTTCTCACTTCACCAGCCCTGAAGATGTTTGGTAGGTTTGGCTTGCAAGTTGAGAGGCCAAAATAACCCAGGAGCATGTGGGATCTGATCAAAGCAGGGGTGCCCCTCTCCTGACAGCAAGAGGAGCTAAGCCCTGAGGCAGCCTTCAGTTCTTCAGCAGCCATGGAGACAGAGAGGGAGGGTACTGCAGCCTACTGCATGGAAAAATCTGCAGGGGAAAGGATAGAAACCTAAGAAAACATATGAATGGGCTCTGCTCTGAGAGACAGAGAGCTTTTGGGTGGAGTGTTGGCTGTGGGAGGTGGGATGGGAGTTGCTGCTAATTGCTTTTCTCAGGTACAGAAAGGGAAATGATTCCTTGTAGCTGAGCAGATTTCCAGGACATGCAAACTTGGACCATGCTGTGATGATTAGGAAAAATGCCAGGGAGCACTAGGGCAAACCTGGGCACTAAGACTTGGTTATTCTGTCAGTGATATCAGTCAGACATGCTGTACTGTGTTTTGATAAAGATAGTAGCAGCTTCTTGATTTTTGGTGGTAATTAGATGCCAATCTTATACCAGGTTTCTCTTTCTGTATAGCAAAATTTCATGTTGTTATCTTGCAACAAGGAACCATCCCTGACTGACAGCACAAGAGTTTTGCAGCAACAAAAACTGGTAGGATCTTGGCAATTAAAGCATATAAATGGCATCTCCCTTGGATGCTGGATAATTTCAGTGATTAAAGACAGATTAACCAAGCACAAGTGAACAAAGCAGTGTATGACAAGGTGTACCCCAAGCTGATGCATTGATGCTGCAGGATTCCTTCTTCTTCCTCCAGTATCTGAAGGGGGCCTACAAGAAGGCTGGGGAGGGACTTCTCAGGATCTCAGGTAGTGATAGGACTAGGGGGAATGGAAGGAAGCTGGGGGTGGGGAGATTCAGACTGGACGTGAGGAAGACGTTCTTCACTGTGAGAGTGGTGAAGCTCTGGAATGGGTTGTCCAGGGAGGTGGTTGAGGCCCCGTCCCTGGAGGTATATAAGACCAGGCTAGACGAGGCTCTGGCCAGCCTGATCTAGTGTGGGGTGTCCCTGCCCATGGCAAGGGGGTTGGAACTAGATGATCCTTGCAGTCCCTTCCAACCCTGGCTGATTCTATGATTCTGATGGTCAGGGTTGAACTACTGTTTGAGCACAGAGGTGAGCTCCCTTGGTGTGGTGAGATGAAGGTAAATGGAGAACACTGTGTGGCCCTGTAGCAAAATGCTAAAATCCAAATTGGTCACCTATCCTCAAAAAACGAAATCTGGTCCTCTCCTTTCCAGCCCTCTCATCTTTGCCTGCAATGTGCTCTGGCAACACTCATGCATTGTTTAGTCAGAATAATTTCTAGCTGGCTTGTGCAATCCTCCCTCCTCTCATCAAGGAAGCAGGCAAGTCAACTGACCCGAATATCAAGTAGAAGAAACCTCAAGCTAAGCCATGCAGTGAATGACTCGTAGGGTATTTTTGTAGCCGTTGCTCCTTTCCCACCTATGCCCCAGGTTTTGCTGTCTGGGCATATCTTGGACATGGCACACTGTCTTCTGGGAGAGTTCTACAGCTCTGGAGGCCTTGTTCCCAGAGGCTGGTACTGTTCATTAATCTTTAAGCCATCTGATAACTCTTGTGGCAAGAATTGCATTTAGTTGCTATCAGTCTGTCATAGTTTCCCTTGATGGCCGTTTCAGTTAGCTTGCACAGACCTTATCTGCTCTTCTTCCTTCATGCCCCTGCAAAACTTGTTAAACCCACACAAATAAGCTGCGACATTCAGTGTACAAGTCAGGGTGGCTAGTGTGAGAGCATGGTTCTGGCAGCAAAGATTCCATCAGGAGGTTCTTTGAGGGCTGAAGGGAAGGTTTGGATGCTTGCATTTTGGACTCCCTTTCCCACACCTTGAAGGAACTTTTTTGTATGCCTAGAGCAGGAGATAGGAAGCCAGGATGGCACCCCTGTTGCTGGCAACCTGAGCCCCTAACCCTGGGACAGATTCTGAAAAGCTTCTGGGTACCAAAAGGTATGCACTTGGTGACTTTCCCTAGGACCTCAGGCAGATTAAGCATTTACTGATTTTTCTTAAGTGATGTTCATGGGCCAGTAGATGTCAAGCTGCATCATTAACGTGAGCATTTTCAGCAAGACTGGGTAGCATGTGTAGCCCTTGTGTTTCAGGATGCTCTCCAAACTCTTTCAAGCCCATGCTGTCACCAGCAGCAAAGAAGCTTTAGGCTTTGAGGGCTCCTGCCTCCCACTGCTTTGGTCTGCACTTTCTGAGCACAATCTCATGCCTCCCTTTGCCCATTGGCCTCATTCAACAGGGCAACTGGTGACTTGCTGACAGTGCTTTGTGATGCCCTAATGAGAGATGTGGGTGGGAGACTATTTGAACCGTGGTCTAACTGCAAAGAGATGGAAATGTTGCTTTTGTCCTTGCAAGACTCATAGCGCCAGGAAATACCTTTGTGGCAGCAGATGTCATTGAAGGAAATTCGTTAGCCCAGGACGACGTTGAAACACGGTGGCTTATATCCGGATTTCTTTGAATTTCTGGCTTATGATCCTTCTGTGCCCAGCCTCATTTGCAGTGAATTTGCTCACAACAGGTTTCCAAACTATTTATCTTTCCATTGCAGGAGCACAGAGGATCCCGCAAGGGAGAGCAGGGGTAATTTCAGAGTTGTGTGTCTTGGGGAGGGAAGGCTCTTCAGCTGTGTGTTAGGCAGCACTGGTAGAAAAGGGCATTTGCAAGGTTTCCATGGCAGCTGATTCCCTCTGCTGGAGCTGCAAGCTGTGACTGGGGACACTTTAAAAGCACAAGAAGGAAAATCCAGACACCTCGCTCATTTAGAGCCTACAAAGCCTGCAGGGCAGTTAGTGGACCCTATTTTGTTTGTGGCTATCTGCCAGCTTCAGTTTCCAGAGCTATCAGCAGGCAGGGGCTGGGAAGGGCTGGGGGCACAGCTGTCACACTGAGCTATGTGAGGCCATCGCTCCCTTTGGAGAGAAGTTGGGCTGGACCCCATGGCTGGGAAAGCCCCCGTCTGCATGGTGGTGGAAGGGGCTGTGAGCATCCCTCCCCTCCAGCAGCTCTGAATGATCCCCTCTATTGCAGAGGCAGCCCACACATCACGTGTGCTTTGCACGGAAGGCAAAGCAGTGTGACAGTGCCACTGGCACCCAGCGCCAGCAGAGATTACCATGGAAAGAGGAAGCGCTGAGCATGGAACAGATTTACTGGGCTTGCTGCAGCCCTTTTCTCCCCTCATTATTCATTAAACCGGGCCCTCCAGTAAATATTTTTCCACCCACAGTGAGTAAACTTGAGATTTTTCCCTGAGGGCTGGTACAGGGGAAAGCTCAGCCCCTCCTCAGGCAGAGGAGACCTGCAGCTCATCAAAAATTGCCAGCTGGGAGGCAGAAAACCCCTCTTGAGTCCTTTAGCAGAGAATGGGCCACACTGTTTATTACTGGAGCAACATTGCAGGCACTCCCATCTGTCAATACGCACAGTGCTGTTGGACCAAACAAAAGGGATCCTGCTCCTCCAGCACATCCCTGCTCCCTCATGGAGAGCATTTGTGCAAGCCCCGTGGTGTGCAGGGCCGTATTTACAAGCTGGTGTGAGTAGCAGCAAGGGAATGTATTTAGTGGCATTGCATAAGCACGGTATTTGCAGACGCAGGCGAGTTCTTGTGCTGATGTCAAAGAGCAAAGCTCAGCTGGAGTCAATGCAAATCTCCACCTACTAAGGATCAGCCTGTGGTGCCAAAACTCTGGAGTGTTTTGTTTTCAGGGCACCAGGAGAATATTTCAGCTTTTTGTTTTGCTTTGTTTTTCTTGCAGTTGGAGAGCTGCAGTAAATACTGGCACAAAGCAGCTGTCTCAGTGCTAAGGGCTCTGCTGGACAGGCTTTTAGTCAACTAATGAAATCCTGAGGCATTTCAAGAGGGCAGGCTATTTCTCACTATGAGACATGGTCACAGGCCAGTTTTAAAGACTCAAGTTAAGACCTTTCTGATGCAAGACCAGGATCCTGTAAGCTCTTTACTGGTGGCACAGCCCTGCTGGGCTGTGGAACCCTGGCAGTGGGCAGAGGACCTCCTGCCAAAGCTGCCCTCTAACCGAGGCTGCCAGGTCTCCCTGTCCTCCTGGCCCAGGAGGCAGAGTGCCTTGCATGTTGTAAACACTTCCTTGAACCCTGTTCATACATCAGTAGTTTTGCCCAGCCTGCAGCATTCCTCAGTTTTAATGGATTGCCCAGTGCATGGATTTGCTTTGCAGTCATGAAGAAGTAGCTATGGGGAATGAAGCTACCTTGACTCACTACAGAGATCTGCTTAATTGAGAAGGGAATTGGAATGGGCTTTGAGGTTTTCCATCCTTTTCCTCTACCATAGGAAGTGCTTGTTTGGTGTGGATGGCTGGTCACAGTCTGGACATGGAGCAGTTGTCAGTGGATTTGAAATGGGGTAGGGAGAAAGTGCACAGGGCTGCCAGGTCTGGTGAGATGACTCTGTATACAGTAGTCTAGAGAAGTGAGTAAATGGGCAGGCAGGGAGGATCTGAATGTATATAAGCATTGTCCTTAACACAGCAAAGACCAGCACTGGACTATTTTCTTTTCTGGTGATAGATCTTTACATCACCTCCTGTCTCATATTGGTGCCCTGATTCACCAAGTGGGGCTGTGTCCACTGATCCTGGGAACAGGCATCCTGACCTGAAAACATGTCTCCTGCTTGTTTTTTTCCCCTATTTTTGTGATTTCTCTGCTCAGTCTGGATGTGACAGATCCTGGGTTAAGAATCAGTGTCACGTCAGACACTGTTGCCTTCCATCTATGCAAGCAGCTGCTCTCATACCAAGCCAGTCTGGCTGGCAAGAGCAAAGATGTTACCAGGGATTTTGATACCAGACACACAATGGGAACTTTTCAGAGCATTGTTTCAGGGTTCCTGCTGTTGGACAAGAGCCTGTAGGTCCTGGTCAGAGTAAAATCAGCCCAACTGGGACATGCTGAAGGAAGGCAGTCAGATGTGTTGCAATTATCTGTCACTCTAACACTGTTATGAGTTATGAAATGCAGTGCCAGCACCTCATTATCATCCTGTCCTGGTGCTGTGTGGCTGAGTCAGGATGCTCTGGACTGAGAGCCCTGGGAGACGGGGTCTGTTTCGTGCGTTGGCATTTTCTGATGGGCATGGGGAGTTGTAAGGGGCCAAGGAG
This sequence comes from Picus viridis, assembly GCA_033816785.1. Lineage (NCBI taxonomy): Eukaryota > Metazoa > Chordata > Aves > Piciformes > Picidae > Picus > Picus viridis. The sequence goes on along the minus strand of CM066599.1, from coordinate 7,611,547 downwards.
GACCAAGCTCATAGGGTTTAGAGCTGTTTGGGGAAGAGCATCAGCAGACTTGGACAGGGGGAATGCGTCTTGCAGAAGCTCAGAGCCTGAGAGTGCTTTTAAATGCCACTCTGAGAGTCAGCCATGTCATTACGTGTATGAGGAATGGTTATTTCCCTAAGTGAGTCTCTGCCTGTAATCTTCAGCCTCTTGGCAGGCAGCACCAGTGGAGAAGCCAAGGACCAAGTGGATGGCAGCATCCAGGTGCATAATACATGTTGGATTGGGGCAAGAGGAATTCACTCTCTTTGGGCACTTTTCCAGCACACCACCCCTCTGGGCAGCCTGGGCAGAGTACGGGAGACAGCTGGGCAGCGGCTCCTGTCCTGTCTTGGTCTTGCTGCTCTGCACAGGACCATCCAGTCTCACCTTCACCTGGCTTTCTGTAAGAAATGAACAGGTCAGGCAGTGCATTTCATGCAGACTGTTGGCTTTCAGGAAAAGGTTGAGCAGAAGCAGGGCCCTTGCTGTCCAGCACTCATTGCAGAGAACAACTGTGCTACCAGCAGCACATTGGGAGACCTGGCAGGGCTGAGCTCCTCCTCAGCAGCTGCCCTGAGACAGCCACCAGGTATTCCAGGGTCCAGAACCCTCCATTAAAAACTTCCCCTGCATGAACTACAGTGAGATCCTGCCTCATTAGTATTAAAAACATGTCCTGTCTCAGGGCTGCCACCAGATCTCTGCTTTCCTCTCCTATGTCCTGTCTCAGGGCTGCCACCAGATCTCTGCTTTCCTCTCCTTTGTCCTTGAAAGGGTGGGTAGTTGACAGCTTAGGAGAACCCCTCTGCTTTTGGGGGTGAGGGCCTCAGGGTGCCCTTGTGCCCTGCAGCCTGGAGGTGCCCATCAGCCCCCGCCTGCCCATGCCCCAGCCAGCCAAGCTCGGTGCTGCTGGCAGCAGCCAGCACTCTGTCCTCTTGACCAAATTCAAAAAGGAATTATTTATGTCTCCTGCATATTTCTGGGCTTGACTGCCAAAAATGGCAAGCAGCACTGGGGCACACTGGTAGTGCAGTGGCTAGAGGAGCAGCCCTGGGGTGTGGGGACAGGCAAATAGACACCCACTAGCTGCTCCCCCCCCCCCCCCCCCTGCTTCTCCCTGCTAATGGTGGTAGGGGGCAGGAGCTAGTGGGTGTTGAGCATTTGTGGGGGATGAACTGCTCAGAAATTACTGAAGGGTTCAGTGCAGAGTCTTGTTTTCCCTGAAGTACTTCTTAAGAAAAAAAAATAATATCTTTTTTTAGCCCTCTGTAATGGATAAAAATAGCTAATATGTTATAAGAGAGGCCGAGACGTGTCTGCCCGAAGAATCACTGTCCTGCTTTGTGTCCTGTGATGTTTGCAGCAGCTCTGTCAGATCCCTGCTGAGGGGAAGAAGAGGTGGCATTCAAAAGGAGGGTTTCAAAACACCAAAGTCATTAGTGATGCTGGTCCCTTGAGAAGAGGGGAAAAAAAAAAGGGTTCTTGAGACAACTTGGATGATGTTTGCTTTAAAATGGTGGTTTGCTACATGCTTTCAAGTCAGCAGGAGGCTGCAGGGCAGCAAAGCAGGAGCAGGAACTGTGCTCCGCTGGCTGGGAACAGCCCCGGGCTTCAGCTGCTCGGATCTTGTCCAGGGTTTTGTTAGCGCGGGGCTGTGCCCCTGGAGAAATGGTTTTACTGTTGAAGCCGTGTAACTTTGGCTGTAAACTTTGGTTTTGTTCAGAAATCTGCTAGCAGAACCACAACATTTCAGTCATGTTGAAATTAAGATGCTTTGTGGGCCATGTTAATTTTGTCTGAATTCCCCACTGGAATAGCCCAAATGAACTAATGGTCTTGTTTAGTTTAATGTTAAATACAGATGTTATATTTAACTATAATTTCCTTATTATAGTTAATATTCATATCATATGGATCAATCTTGTTTAAGCACAGTGTTTCAGTGAGTCAGCTTTCTCTTGAACTCCATTCCATAGGAAATCTCAAGAAGCCAGGCTTTTTCTTCTTTTCTTGCAAGGCAGAAGGATTTTATTATCTAAACCTATAATAATCAGGATTTCCTGCAGCTGGCAATTCTGGTTCCTGCCCACATGGCTCTGTCGGTCCCCAGCTGCAGTCATGCCCCTGTTGCTTCTCAGGGGCTGTTTGGGCAGCTGCAGTGCTGTGCTGGTGCTGGTGGCACTGCCAACTGGGACAGAGTGGGGTGGGCAGGACTGAGTCCCGCTGAGCTGAGGGGACATACTCCACCACGGAGACACACGCACTTCTCTGCAGTCAGAGGTGTTACTGCTGGGGCTCAGTGCCTTCACATCACTCAAGTTACAGCAGAGGAGGTTTAGGTTGGAAATTAGAAGAAACTTCTTCACTGAAAGGGTTCTCAACTACTGGAATAGACTCCACAGGGAGGGAGGTAGTTGAATCCCCATCCCTGGAGGTGTTTAGAAGACACAGAGATGTGGTGCTGAGGGACGTGGTTTAGTACCAGACTTAGTAGTTCAGTAATGGTTGAACTCTGGTCTTAAAGGTCTTTTCCAGCCAAGGCAATTCTGTGATTCAGGAATGATAATCCTGGTGTGCTGCATGCCAGTGCTGTGTAGGGGCAGTCACTGACAGCTAGAGGTATGTGTGTGTGATTCCACCCCTCATCTCTATACATCCACCCCCAAACCAGAGGCATACCTGTTGATGAAGTCATGCCATCCTGAAACCTTGATTCAAGCACCACATGAGAAACGCAGACATGAACACTCCCCTGCCCAGACCACGGGTTGCGTTTGTGCTCTTTATCTTGTGATCCTTATCTTTCCCCTTTTCCTATAAACAAGAGTAGAAAATGCCATCCCCTGAAATACTGCTGAGTGTCAGGATGCAGCAGGCAGTACAGCCCTGCGAGTGGAATTGCTAATAACCTCCTAATGAGGGGAAAATGACATTAGACAGTCTTTGGCTGGTGCTTCCTTTGGATAATACAGTCCAAGCGTGCAGGCTGTCAGCCTGCAGCCTAACCCCACTGCCACAAACAGAGAGATTCGTCAGCTGTATTGGCGTTTATCTCATAATAAAATTCGTTGACATCTCGAGTTTCTAAGGGCTCGTGCTGCAGGAGCCTCAGTGCTGAAACCTGCTGAAGAAGAAGCATTCATCCACAGCAGGGTGCAAGACACAGCTCCAATCCTGCACCCAGGCAGGGAGCAGTCCCAACAGAGACACTTGCTGCCTTTGCTCTGCTTCCATTCAGAGATTAAAAATCCCATAAATTTCCACAGAGTGTGCCTCCAAGGTGCCATCTCTGCTTGGTTGACAGTAATAACAACGAGGAAGTTCTCCAAGTAGGTTAAAAAGCAAATGCAACCAGAGCAACCTTCAGCAGCTGAGGAAGGCAGGGCAGGGTGGTTCCTGATCACTGTCCATGAGTGTGGTTACTGCCAGCTGTCTGTGATGGAATCTGTTTACCTGCAGAAACGCCATAATCCCACCTCAGGGCGGGGACTGGGCACCCAGTGACTGCTTTGCCAAGGCCACCTGAGGAGTCTGGCAGTGCACAGAAGGGCCAGGGGTACCCCAACGCTGGGTCCTCCTCAGGGATGGTAAAGGAGTCATTTTCAAATGCAGAATACTCTTCCATCTCGCAGCTTTGTGAGATTTTAGTGAGACATCATTTAAACTGATGTTTTTTGAACTTGTCTTTCTTCTCCACATAAGGATGAGTCCTTTCTGCTGTGTTTTCAGAGGCGAGGGGTGTGAACGTACAGCGTGTGTATTCCCTTGGCTGCTCCAACAGTGACAGAAACTGCTTTGGCATTGCTCTATCAAAACCTTTCTGCATTTTTGGTTTGTGGCAAACTTCAAAAATGTAATTTCCTCCTTTCTGTTTGGATCAGAAGTTCTGTTCTTCCTAATCTGCCTCTTTGGTCTGATGACTGAGTACACATCCAATCCCAGGGAGCCCATCAGTGCGGTGTCTTGGCTGAGAGATAGAGACCTCTCTTAGCAGCATACAACTGTACTTATTCTCCTTGCCTGGCACAGCTGGACAAAGGTACTTTCAGATTTTGGACCCGAGGGGCCCAGCAGGGTTCTGGTGGGGCTGAGCCTTCCAGACCAGCCACCTGAGTTCCCAGGGCTTTTAGACGTGGAACAGAGACTTTCAGCTCAAGAAGCAAAGACAGCACCCTATGAGCAGCCACATGGCATGGCAAAAAAGTGGTCTATTCTGAGCAGAGGAAAGACAAGGAATCCCTGTTGTATCTCCTGCATCCTCTCTGCAGAAAGCAGGGCTTGTCCTAGCAGAGGGCAGCACTCCTGGGGACATGGCATGATGCCTTCTGTTCAGCCCAATGCTGGGCCTGGGGCTCCCTTAGAGACTCTTTGCTGCTGGAGGTGTGTGTGAGCACCCCTGCACACCCCTGAGGGTATGGTTACTTTGAGGAAAGCAGAAGATCTCTAATCCATCAATACATGCACATACAATCAATCATGGCTTGAGCTGGAAGGGACCTTAAAGATCATCTAGTTTCAATGCCCCCTCTATGGACAGGGACACCTCTGACTAGACCAGGTTGCTCAAATCCTCACCCAGCCTGGTCTTGAATACTTCCAGGGATGAGGTGTCCACAGCTTCTCTGGGCAACCTGCTCCACCTGTGCTTGTGAAGATGTGGACATGTCTGCACACAGGGTCTCCTGCCCACGTGAGTGCACATATTAATGCCTACATACACAACCCTGCATATACAAACCAAACCCTTCACCAAGTAACTCTTTTGTTAGTTTTGCAAGGCAGTTTCTCTGTTTATTTTTAAGTCCTGTTTTGATAGTAGCAATTTGTCTGATGATCAATTTTAGCTTGCAGTCTGTTACTTTGTATTGTGGATTTCTGCCACTTCTATTTACTGGGAAGATGTCTCCTGTTAACGTGTCATTGTGAACCATCTTTCACTGTCAGGATTCAGTCCTGTTGCTGTTACCTTTAGAACAAAATCCTGCAGATTTGTCCTTCCTCACTCAAGTGGCTGAGAGCAGCCCCTTCTCTGCAAGTGACATGGGAGTGGTAGAATTGATTTGGAAAGTGCATTTGTTTGTTTAATTCCAGGGAGCCCATATTTAACCATTACTTGAACTGTTCAATCTGGCACCTCTCCATCTGTGGCTTCTATTGCTCTGTTCCCAGAGACACATGTAATTGCATGGCCAGCATTCAGTGGAATGTGGTTGGATTCTTCCCTTCTCCCATAAGCTGTTCAGAAGCATTTTGCTTGAAAATTATGTTCAATTATACCAGGATTTGCTGCTTCTTGATGAGGAGGGAGATGCAGAATGGCTTTGATGGGACCCTGTTCCTACAGCCAGGTCAGAATCAATTGCCAAATGCTCCAGCTGGGAACTTTTGCTCTTTGCTGAGGAATTCTATTCAGAACTGAGGCTGAGCAAAAGAACAGAGAGATCTTGCCTGCCAGTGCAAGAGAAAGCATGGCCAGAAGTCACTGCATGTCCCCAGCATAAACTGGGCTTGACCAGCTGGAGCTGTTCACCAGCTTTTAGTGGATGGGACTGACTGAGCTGGGACACAGCTGGCTTTTAGGCTGTTTCAACATCAGCTGCAGCACACAGATACTATGAAACCAGCCTTATGGGTAGCAGGCAAGAGATAATTCAGTGGTTTATGGTCTGGTGGTCTGAAAGCCAAGGCATACCTCCATGTCAGAAAGACATTTCCTTAGCCACTCCTTGCTGAGACTAGCTGGGTTGAGAGTTGTCTGCCTCTGTGGTGCCCAGGTGTTCACAGGTACCTGGGTAGAATAAGCCAAGTATCCTTCTAGGAGATTCCTGAACCTGACTGTGTCCTGGAGCACTTAGTTTCCATGCAATTCTTTTGGCTTGGCCGATCCCTGCCTGTTCTCCACCAGGCTAATTAGGACCAACATGGGGAAATGCTGAGCACAACCACATGCTTGGTGCTGATAATGGACCACTGGGAACTTAGTCCTGGATCTCTGCTTAGATGGTTCCACATGTGCCTTATGGTGCTGCCACCTGAGGAGGCTCCAGCCAGCAGCTCCTGGAGGCCTGAGACCTTCCCAAGACTCAGGCTCGGGAACTCGGCAAACAGGACGCAGATGTAAATAGGAAAGGCAGACAGAAATCCCATCAAAACATAACCGTGACAGACAAGCTAGGCGCAGCAATGAGCCTTTATTTACATGCTAATCAAATCAGTCCTGCTTTGTCAGCCACGTTATCTGGATTGAAAGAGGCTATAAATACACAGGAGCAGAAAGACGCTCCAGAGAAGAACACATCTAATTCTGGTGCAGTTTTGCCTTAGCAGAAGGATATGCATTCTGCACAAGACCTGATGAAGAGCTTTTGCCTCTACAATGCACAAACAGCTATGCCTCCAAACCTCGGTCCGGACAGCTGTAAAGTGTCTCTTGTTATTTCTTTTCTCTGGCAGTTTGATATAGCATTCTTGTGACAACCTGTGTCATCTTCTGTCATCTTCTGTCAGATACTACAGCTTGTGTTGCGTTGCTGCTTCTCATTGTGCGAGTTAATCCCTTGCTGTAACATGGCCACAGCCCTGGTGCATGGGAGCACGTGGCTATGTGGCAATGGAGGGAATGGAAATGCATTTGCCCACCCTCCTGCCTTCCCCCTTTATGCATGTCTATCATCAATCAGAAAAAAACCCCAAACCATGCAGTGGTTCCAAGGGAAAAGGGTTTTCTATAAAACTTTGCCCACAACAAAAACTCAAATGGAACTGGGGCCATGTCAGGTAAGCAGCTGCGACCGTGAAACTGGAGGGTTTTGCAAGGGGCAAGCTTTGGCTAGAATTTTCACTTCTTGGAGGATTTCAGTATTTGAAAAGGATATTTCCCAATGGGATATATTTCTTGGAGCAAAATATTTCCCCTCCTCTCCTATTGCATCTGTTTCTATCACATTGGCAGAATGAGTACAAAGGATGCAAGGCCTGTCTTTGCTTTTACCTTGACTTTAATGGGATTGCAACTTCGAGTTTGAGGAAAGCCAAGTTAGAAGGCAGCAGTGGATGCTGGTGCATAACACAGCAATTGTAAGATACTTGACAAAAGCTCACTCAGATTCTATATTAGTTCAAGTAGCAGGAAAAAAAAGGCACAAAATTTCTGCTTTCTTTGAGAACATACTGTGATTCACCCTGTAGATGTCCTTTAGAGACAGAACAGTCTGCGGCCGTTTAGGATCATCAAACTTATAAACTTGCATGGATGTCCCTGGCAGATAACTCCAGAACCTGTTTCAGCTTGCTTCTCTCTGCATAATTTCAGCAGCAAGTAGGTGGGTACTTTACAGCTAAGGAATAATCTATTGAACTGTGCCAAACAAACACTTTACACTAGAGTGGCTGTGTACAGATGGACTAAGTACTTCAGGGCAATCTGTCTGGTCTCTTGGTCATGCTCTCTTTACAGCCTCCCATGTTAAAGCTGGGAGTGCACAGTGGTTTCAGCTTCATTTAAAGGAAGAAAAGAGTCTTAGGTCCTGCATTCAGAAAAAAAAAGTCTAAAGATGCAAAATCTGAAGGTTAAAAAGCAGAAGGCAGATAAAGATCCTGAGAAAACTCTATTTGTACCAGTCTCATGATCCAAGTGTTTAGTGTGTCCCTCAGGTTCTGATTCACCTAGACGGTGGCATGAGGGCAGCAGTCTCTAACACCCAGTGCACCTGCTCTCTTGTCATCCACTGACCTTCATGGCATGTATGGAGGGTGCTGGCTGGAGACAGATCTGCTCACTACCCCCAGGAAAGCATCTCCTCACTGCCCTGAGACCTCTTCTCACTGCATGTAAGCCATCCCTGGGGAGTCTGGACAGGTTGTAGTAATGTGTGCTTCACCAACAGCTTCCTGCCTTGCTCACCCAATGATTTTCATTGTATTTCCAGCCAAGGGTCCAGGCCCTCTCAGAAGCTTTTTGTGCCTGCTTTATAGGACTTGCAGACCCATGACATTGCCCTTTGCTTTATGGGTCCATGGACTGGAGAGTTGGAAGCCACCCACTGAAATTTCAACAACCGTGCACAGGACAACCTAATTCTTCCATGAAAACTCTGCTCAGTTAGGTTCTTTTCATGCCATTGTTTGTGAAATTATATCCTCAGATCCTCCTCCTCCTCCTCTTTCTTCTGAAGTGAAGACTGTCTCCACCCCTGAGACACAGGCTAACCATCCTCCACCTGTATCTCTTCTTCAATGGGCTCAGCTTCCTGTAGCTGTATTAGACATCCTCTGAGCCCCTCCTCCAGCTCATTTGCAGATAATTTTCCTCTGCTTGCTCTAAATAAAAATAGGTCAGTTGTAAGTAATTTATTATGCAATGATTTTACTATAGTTTGCCAGAAAGAAAAATCTTACAGTTGTAGCAAATTCTAGTTTTTGGACAAGTAATGGTTTCACTCCAGCTGTTACAGCTCTTTGTGTAAGCTGCTCTTGAACATTTTTCAGAGCTCTCAAATATTGTTCTTCCTGCAATGAATGAGCAAGTCAGTGAAGTGTCTGTTTTTCTTTACAAGAACTGAAATCACTGAGAATAACAGAAGTATTAAGTGGCAGTAGAGATTAACATCCTAAAACTGTCTTCCAACTGAAAAACAATCAAACTTCCAATTTCCATTTGAGTCGGGTGAAGGTTAGGCTACTTTTAATGCCAGATTTTAAGAGCAGCAGATTTGAGATATGTCTGCCTTAAATACAGGGCTACAGCTGGACACTGAATTGGTAACTGACTGTGGCCTGCGTTTGGGCTCTCCATCCTCACTCTCCCAAGGGTTTGTCCTGCCTTGAGAAGCTCTGCTGTGGTGCTGGTGAAGCCTTCTTCTCATACCTGTGCCTATATAGGCATCACAGGCTCTGGCTCTCCAGGACCCAGTGTCTTGAGCCAGAATGAAGAACTGTGGTTACCCAGACCACAAGACTCTGACTAAGCCTAGTTTTGGAGTGTGTAGGGAACCTAAGCAGTGCTCTTCTCCACCTTTTCCACATTTATAAATACAAGAACTGACGCCCATTTTTTTCCCTAACCATTTCCCCCTGCTAGCCTCTAGACTGAAAAACATAGTCAATGCAGCTAGGGAAATCACATAGGCTCCATTAGAAATAAGAATCTGGCACAAGTGCCTGCTCTTTTATCTGATGGTGTCACATAGTAGGACACTTGAGGTAGTGTTTCTGCTGTATTCTTTTGCATGGATTTGGAGCACTGTCACTCACAGGCTCCATCCTCTGTTCTCAGTACAAGTTGTGCACTCTGTGAATAGGATCAGAGTTTCCTTTCTGGACCGATTAATGAGCATAGGCAGATGAGAGAGAGAGAGAGAGACTCAAATCCAGCCCTGGGAACCAAAATGTGTCCATCTTTTCTCTCCCTATCTCTTGCTTCACTTGCATGAACCACCTCCGCACCCAGAAACATATTTGCAAAATCTATTTTCAGCCTCCCCAGGCACCATGATACAGATCAGCTCACATTTGTCAACTGAAAAGATGTTGATTGGTTAAAAATTACAGACCTAACCTTCCTGGAAGTAAACTGCGAGAGCTCTGCAGCCATTCATTTGTACCAGCCACAGAGCTGATACTATTTTTACCACTAAATATTAAGATGTTCTGTAATGCATAGACTATGCTAATGTTCCTATGCAATTACTGGCAACGCACAGGCAAAGGCTATTCTCTTCTGCAACTGCAGCAATAAAATGTGGATAAATTAGGCACATTTTTGGTGAAAGAGTGTTTGGAAAGAAAGTTCTTCACCTCTTTATTAGTAAAAGCTCAGATGGCTTCTTGGGGCTGGACAGATCCAATTTTATGTGGGGCCTTAGGGGGCAAAGAAAGGTTGACTTGGGTTCTGCAGGATTCTGTTATCTTTCACTGCCGCCAATCAAAGTTATCGTTTGGAAACATGGTGAGAATTCCCTTACAGATGTTCTCCTGTCACCCTGTGGTCGTTACATACACAAGAGATTGATTTCCACCTTGCTTCACAAGACTTGTGGGAAACAGTGTGGAGCCTCAGCTCTGTGTGTGGTCAAAGGATGTCTTGGGTGGGAAGCAGGAGGAGGAAGAGAAGGGAAGCAGCACTCCTGGCCTGCCAGGGGCTTTCTCAGGACAGCAAGTGTGACTGTTTGCAGGTCTGCCATCCTACATGGCAGCCAGCAGCAGTGCAGAGCTGATGTTTTGTAGAGAATGCATCCTTTTTTACATGGAAAGTGAGATTTCTGTCCCCTCAGGCAGGACACATTCAAGCAGCAGGTTGTCAGATTGCTACATCAGACTGAAACATCTCATTTATGTTGCCCAGTAAAGGTCCCTGGCAAGAGTGGTCATCGTCCGTGTTGGTCCAGCAGCAATTCTTTATTCTGTGTTAAATATTTTTGTTGCCTGAGCCTCTCTCTGGAGGACTTGGGTGCCTTCTGGATAGCTGTTTGCTCACTGCAAAACAAAATTGCTCTTTTCATACAGAGGCAATAATGCTTCAGGGTATAAATTACAGTCAATAAAAAGATGGCTGTAAAATATGCATCATGCTCAGCCAGAGCCTGCAGAGCGCTGCTGTGTGCTTTAACCTTATGGACAAGAGTGCTAAAATTACAGCTGCCTTTTTATCTCTTGCTCTTAGGCCTGTTGCATACAGTCTTGTAATATAATCTGATTTTAATGCAACATTTTATGGTCAGTTGTTGTAGACAGGCCCACTGAGTTAATCTCTGGAGCACCAGAGATCAGCTGTGTTTTATTTTGCTGTGAATATTATTTCTTGCTTGTTTTTAATGTAACAAACAGAGTCCTGGGGACAATGTAGCAAATACATCTCTGGTCATTGAGTAAGTCAAGCAGTATAAAGCAAGAGTCCATCTGCTCACTTACACAAGACAGGCTGGCCAGCTGTGTGGGGCACAGGCTGCAGAGAGATGTGTCAGACACCATTTGGGTTTAATGAGAGGGTAATGGAGCAGGAGAAATTAAGGCAGTGGTATCAGAGCCTTTACTTCAATGTGCTTCATGTCTGTGGTTTTGTGTGTGGTGATCAAGTCTATCCCATCCAGCACTGAGAGCTGTGAAGTCAGAGGACAGTTGTGCCTCTCTGGGGACCCTGCAGCTTTTGGCTCTCTGCAGCTCTCAGTTCCCTTGTACTCTTCTGGCTGTTGACAACAGTGGAAATATTTTCTGTCTGCCCTGTCCATTGGATTACCTGTTTGAACACACAGAGGCTTCTGGATGCATCTCTCTTGGTTGCTCAAATTTGAGTTAGCAAGGCTGGTGGAGAGGCTATGTGAGGACAGGAAAAGCCAGGGAAGAAGATGCTGTCAGCCAAGGCATTGATCTAAGAGACTCAAGGTCAGATTCAACAAACTTCTTGTCATTCTGCACAAACTTACTGTATTGTTTTAAAAAATAATCATCCTGTGCATCAGTTCCCACATGTGCAAAACTCAGATACCGGCACGGTTAATGCCTGACCTGAAAGAGTCCCACTCAACAGGGGATTGAACGCTATCATGGCAAAAAGGTGAGAAGAGAACTGGCCTCTGGGTCTGCCTTACATCCCTCCCAGAAGAGGCTGAGGCATTTAAAGAAAAATTACTTAGACTGTGCACATTTTAGAAGGAAAAACAGAGCAGTGAAGCTGCTCAGACAGAGCAAAGTGTGCTCTACGCACACTGTATTTTGGGAAGGACAACCGAGCTGCGCTGAGGAAGGTTCTGAGCTAGGAGTCAAGTTGTGGAAACTTTGCTGCTATGAAGCATTTTAGTCCCACTTCCCACTTAAAATCCTGATAGGTGCAAAGAGGCTCTCCTTCCCCGTTGTATAGGGCTGAAAAGCACCACCACAGCCTCCCAACGTGCCCTGGCAAGAGCCTGTGGGCTTGTGCCTCCTCAGAAGGGAAGCTGCCCACAGAAATCCCTATTTTAGTTTCCTCAAGGCAACACAGGCAAATGAGAAGGGGTGCTCTTTTGGAAAAGCTCTCAGGCAGCAGTCACTGTTAGAGGACTCCAAAGAAGAGACACTTCTAGAGGAACACAAAAATGACATTCACCTCCAAGAGATTTGGGGCTGCTAATCAGATTTTTCCCTGCCAGTCTCTGAATCATTATGATAATAACATAGTAATAATAGTAATAGACTGTGATCATCTGCAGGGGAACATTAACCACTTATTCACTATCTTTATTAGTTCTTCTACAAATTCATCGTCGTGGCAAGAAAAGTCAAAAATATTCTCAGGTCATTAATTTCATGTTGAGATCATCATTCACCACTGTATTTTCTTTAAGGCCAGAGATTTTAGCCCCAAGTCATCTTGTGTGTGTGTGTTTTCCCATGAATTTCCAAAGTTGTTAGTGCCCAAGGGATAAGGCAGTGATGTGGAAAATAGCCAGCCTCCACGTGGTTTGTTCTTGTGATGATGCCACAGGCTTTCTGCTTCATTAAGGAGAAAACAAAAACTTAAGTCTAGTTTTCAAAGGCTCTAAGGTTCCTAATTCAGATGCAAATGCCTAACAGCCCATATCTATTAGTCCAACTAGAAATTAAGTGTCTGGATATTTTGTTGTTTCTTGGCATGTGTGTTTGATCGTGGCTCCCTGTGGAGTAGAGCAGAGGATGGTGAGGAGGAACCAGGGCACCTTAATTCTGGGCAGAGACAGGAGCTCATGCATAACCTTTTCTTTCTATGGAAAACTTCCTAATCCTCTGAAAGACTAAAACATACTAGGCAGGATTGAGCTTTCTGACCTCCAGTTATTTCAGCTGCTGCCTCTGAGGATTAACCCCTGCATTTCACGTTGTGCTGAAGCTGCTGTGAAGAGCTGGAGCCTGGCTGAAGTCAGGAGCTGTTTGGAAAGAGGGTAGGGCTGCTGAGACAGGGCATCCTCAGTCATCGGTTTACATCTCCTCTCCTCTCCTCTGCCTTTTTTTGTCTGTCAGAGAAGAATGAGGTCAGAAGGACCCTAAATGTTTTCATTTTCCAGCTGGCTAAGTGGTCATTGGCCTTCCCATGCAAAGAAGGCTATGGGAGTTGCTGGCACTGAGTTATTTTGCAAAGCTCTTGACTAAAAATAGAAAACTCAGACAGACCTGTTCTGACCCTGATCTTAGCATGCACACAAACCCACCCAGGTTTCCATTTGTGGCCCAGAAGGAGATGATGATGGTCTTTTTCTTTTCTTTGTCAAAATGCCTCTAACTCAGACTTTCACTACAACCTGTGCAAAACAAAGTCACTCTTCAGAAGCCAAGAAATTTCTGTTGGAGTTTGGCTGGAGGACAGATCCAGGAACTGTGGGGTTTTTTTCTTCTGTGCAGGCATTTCTGAGTTTGAGAAGCTCTAACTCCGAGGAATTAACTGATTTTTTTTTTTTCCTTTTAAGTGTCCTGTCATGGTCTTAATTGCAGTGCCATTGCTTAAAGAACTTACAATGGCTCAGAGAAGTCATTCGTGTTGCTGGGAAGGCTTTGGAGAGAAATTTTAGGGCTTAAATCCCAATCCTGTTGCTCATTGTGCAACATTATGGTGGCTGCTCCAGGGCTCCATGTGACACCATGGTTACATCACTTAGTGGCCATGATGCAGCTGTGGGTGGAGTGATGCAGCTCTCTCCAGTGCAGTCTGGAGATCCTGAATCTTCTGGAACAGATGGAAAGACAAAAGAGTTTGTTTAATGCAAGACAGAAAAGGAAACTTCTAGCAGATAATTGCTGCTCCATTTGTATTGTTTGCTTTAGACATTTAAAGCTTGTGAAACTCCCAGGGGAGGAATGTGATCAGTGACTTTGCCATCTTGGAACATTTAGGGTCCCAAAAGACACAAAAGAACAGAACTGCAAGCTAACAATGAGATCCCACCGCGTTCCCAGGCCATTCAATGTCCTTGTCTGCTGCCTTGGCAGAGGGCACACTGGGCTCTGCTGTTTTGGTGCTGCCTTGCTGCTCTGTGCTCCTCTTTCAATTCTTCTGCCCATGACCTGGGTCTGAGTTCAGAAGCTTCCCTGTCCTGTAACTGCCAGGGCTCATAACTATGTATGGTGTAGATCTACTCTAACTGCATATTTCTGTGGCAGCTTGTGTATACAGTTTATGGCATCTTGTGAGCATAACTGATTGCAGCTAGTCCCAAAAGTGACAGAGGGAAGAAGGAGCTGATGTCAGGGCAACCTTTGTGTTGAGAGAAAAAAAATATGGGACAATGGAGAAGGAAAACCTACTGCTTTCACTTTTAGAAGGGCATGCTAGAGGGACCATTTAGTTCCTTGGCTCACAAATATGGCAGATATGAAGAGACCTCAGGGAATCAGGGGGTCCAGACAAAGACACTGCCATGCCTGGAGTGGAAGCTCTCCATTTTTAAATGGACAGAACTGGCAAAAAGCTTCCAGCTCTATCTCTACTGGTGTTGAGCCCTATGATCTTCAGTTCCCATACTAGAGAACCTCCTGCAGAGCAGGCAGCAAGTGGCAAATGTTTCCCAGCAGCACTGAGGCCACTGCACACTTGCTGGTCCTGCCTGTTGCTGAAGGTGGAGGGTTCCCACGAGAGAAAGCATTTGTCTGGGGAGTTTAGAAGTGCCTTCCCACACAGCTGGGCTGGAGAGTAAGGACCCATGCAGGGAGCAACGTGGCTGTGTCGCGGCATGTGTGACCCCCTGAGGTGGCTGTCGCCTCCTGGCTGCAGCACCTTTCTCTTCGGTGAGTGGTGGATCCTAGAGGACAGTGGCTGCTTTTCTCTGTTCCCATGGAAGAGAGTCCAACACCACAGTTCCTAGAGAAGAGCGAGTAGAGGCTCCCACTGCTCCACATGAGCTCAGGGCTAGGTCACCGCAGAGGGAAAGTGCTCATGGGAATGGCTGTCTCCTTTTCCTTTAAGAAAAAAACGAGTTTGTGGCCAAGAAAGACTTTGGGATTGATAACCCCTAACTCTCCTATTTTAAGATCTGGGAACAATCTGATGCTGTAGAAAGCTGTTTGTGAACTTCCTGGCAAAATATTTATGCTAGAAGCTGACTGCAAAAGCTGCATACAGGAAAGTGTCAGCTTTCAGGGCTTCCTTCTTTGAAGCAAGTTTAAAACAGGAGTTGAAGAGAAGCTTTGCAGCGAGATCTTTCTGTGTGATTCAAACCAACTTTCATAATGAAACTTCAACTACATGTATAATAACAATTAATGTTAAAAATTAACACATTTTTAAACTGAAAAAACCCTATTCTTAAGTTCTATATATAAATTGAATTGCCCTGCTTCTATGAAGTTTTTAATTCTTTTACTTTTGTCTTCTAATTTGGAAATAACTTTCCCATCACTCTCCTGTGCAAATTTAGCCCAGGAACTGGGTGAAGGTGGAGGATGGGGGCACCTGTTTCCCACCAGTGCAGTTCCTTGGTGGTTGTCATCTAGGGGCTCTGAGTCTTCTAAAGCCCTTTCCTCACTGTGCTTTCACACAGACCCCTAACTCTTCATGTGCACTAGGATTTTTGTTTGCTTTGTATTGGGAGCATTACTAACTGCTAGAGCAAAGGATACAAGTAGAACTACCTTGTTTGTCTCTGCGTGTCTTATGGGTGAACTTCAGAGATGCTAAAAGACTGCCAAGGTCAAAGGCAGAACATTTTCTCCTTCTGAATGCATTGCAGCAAGTCTGAAGGTGTCCTTAGGGAAATGATTCACCCCTGCTTGCAAGTACTTTGTCATCCCAAATACCAGCCTTAGAAGTGCCACCACTGGCCCTCAAGGACCAATACCCAGGAGACAATGCCTCTAAACAATCTCATTATGGCATACAGTGGTATAAAAAGAGTAGGAGCTTGATGCAGACTTGAGGAGGTTTCCTGTTTTCCATCCCTTGTGGGAAAAGCAAGTAAAATCACGTGACAACCCCAGGCTACACCATCCTGGAGATGTGTCTTGCTGTAGGTTCCTCTGCTCTGAGGGCTCAGGACCTTTGGAAGAGAGAGGGTGTTCATATACCTTGATTAATAATCAACCAAAGCTCTTCGGACCTGTTTCCATGGGGACCGCAGCATGGCTTAGGCTTCTCTTCAATGTAGTTAATGTGGATAATAAAGGCAATGAAGATACTGCAGAGCAGACTTCCAACCTGTGCCTCCGTGGGTGGGTGCACTGTGTTGGGGCTGTTTCCCTGCCTGCTGCTGTGGCTTATGCAAAGGGCAAGTCTGGAGAGGGATCCCTGGCAGCTTTCAGGTTGCATTTCAAAACCCAGGAAAACCAGCGCAGTAGCAAATACTGCAAGGGTTGTCATTCGAAGGATGCAATAAATAGGCAGCAATGCCAGAAGGCCACCAGGGAGAGAAGTTTTTCATCTGCTGATGCTGTGCTGTGATTGCTTTCACAGATATGAACCAAGAGCCTCCAGGCTCTAAGCACTCCATATGTTCTGAGCTCTACCAGTCTAGGTGTGTCAGGTTAGCCAGCGGACACAGTCTCAAGCTGCGCCAGGGGAGGTTTAGGCTGGATGCTAGGAAAAAGTTCTTCATAGAAAGAGGGTTTGGCTATTGGAATGGGCTGCCCAGGGAGGTGGTGGAGTCACTGTCACTGGAGGTGTTTAAGAAGAGACTGGATGAAGCACTTGGTGCCATGGTTTAGTTGATTAGATGGTGTTGGGTGATGGGTTGGACTCGATGATCTCAAAGGTCTTCTCCAACCTGGTCTATTCTATTCTATTCTATTCTATTCTATTCTATTCTATTCTATTCTATTCTATTCTATTCTATTCTATTCTATTCTATGTAAAATTTATGAAAACAGCAATATATTCAGGAGGTCTCATTTGAAACCTCTGCTAAAATCCTACTTAATGACTGGAATTGTGTTCTCACATGAAGAGCTCTGGTATGTCTGGAAAACCATCAAATAAGCAAAAGTGCTTCTTAATGGAGGAGAGAATGAATGAGCACAGTAAAGAGCCATTGCTACAGACACCCTTAGTTCTGGTGTTAGATGGGTGTGCTCCAGGTGTGCTTTGGTGAGCTGGATGAATGCCATCTATGTGTTACCTTCCATCATTTCTAGGAACAATATAGGGTATCAGACCTGGTTTATGACCTTATAGTAGCTCTTCTAATCAGAACATAGGTGAACTGAGGTAGTCAAGCATTAGTCCCCTTGTTTCTACTTCTGCTTGAAGTGAGGAGCTGATGCTACAGAAAGAAAATCCTTGCATGTCTAACTAATCTTGCCCTGTATCTTTTAAATGTCCAGTTGACACAGCATGTGAACAGTGCTGTGTATGTGCCTAGGGGACTACCTCCAGGCATTCTGAAGCGAGATAAATAGTTGAGAAAGCAAAATTTCTTGCGTTTCAGGCACATAAATGGCAATCAGTATGATAAACACACGTGGAAAATGCATTAAGCAGCAGGTGTGAGAAGCTGCTCATGTTCTGCAAGAGAGCATCACTGCAGTAGAGAGAGGCAGGCAGACTGAAAGGATGCCAGCACTTCCTCTCCCTCTGTTGATAAATTTAATATCTCATCACTCAGTGCAAAAGCTGCTGGAGCTCTGGGAGCCTCCCAAACCTAATGTGTTCTGAATGTAACAGAGGGACAGTGCTGCATGCTGACCTGTCATATGGTCTGGTGGGTGGGTCTGGCATACCTGGATTGGATTTGCTCAGGCACCACACTCACCTTCCATCCCCAGTTCTGCAGAGCTTCTCACGCCACTTCAACAGATTCACTCTTCCCAACAGTCACAACTGACTGATCACGTTGCCTGTGTGGCCTGAACAGACACCACGGGCACTCTCAGAGTGACCCACAGCACGGTGTTCCTCTCAGTGGCAACCAGCCTGACCATGCCCTGTCACCCAGCAGCACGTTCAGTGAGGCTCCCCAGTAAGACATGAAAATGCCAACCAATAGGGGCCATTTACTAGGTCTTCAAAGCCTGCAAGAAATAAAGCCCCATCTCCTGTCTCCTCAGGGTGCAGGCCCTCCAGGACTTCCCCTGCATTTCTCCAAAAGTTGTCTCTTCCTCCTACTCCAGCCAGCCGCCTTCTGAGCTCGGAGACTGTTTTCATGCAGCAAGGTTGAAGCTTAGCTCATCTCACAGCTTCCAGTTTCTAATCCTGTTATCCAGGACCCTGTTGTTTTGTGAACAGTTGTCATGCGTGAAGAGCAGGCAAAGCTTAGCAGATGAAAGAAAAACACCACCCAACTTTGAGTTTGCAGTGTGCTCTCCGCTCCCCACATATTCTATCCACCTCTCTTTTGCAAGGTGCATGAAGTATCGAGCTCTTGAATACAACAGATATGGCACTGCAGATTTTTGGATAAGATGCAAATCTTCTTTTAAAGAGGTAAATCTCATCTCCTCACCTTCTGTCTGAGGGCGAGTTGATCATGCCAGCAGCTAACAAGATAATAAAAAGCATCCTATTTCAGACAGCCTGGCTCTTCATCATCTTTTCCAAGACCAACTCATTCCTCAAGGTCTGAGTAGCATTGTGCAATGTATTCATGCCCCCGGCTTCGCAGGAGCTCCCACATAAGCAGAATAAACCAAAGAGAAAACAAAACAGGCTAGTCTTGAGTCAGGATGCTGCAAGGATTACACGTTGTACAGCTCTCAGCACAAGTGGAGCACATATTTGGTTGAGGGGCTGGGGGAGTTTTGGAAACAGATACAACATGACAGCAATAAATTTCCTCTTACGTGCCCCAAGCTTACATCTCTACAGCCCCACTAGCTTCAGAAGAGCCATTCCTGCTTACACCAGTGTATGAGAGGGGACCTAAAACTGGGAGAAACAATGTGTTTCCTTTGTAAGGGGATGCTAAGCAGCAAAAGCAGCTGGTTTTGGCAGTCAGGATAATAATAAGTTTGAGTGGTAGATTATTTACAGCATTTTGGCTCTAAAACAGTGATGAATAGAATATGAACACTTGGGCTAGGCTCTGCTGAAGGACTGGCATGACTGCTGCTTGTTAGGAGAGGAGCATACAATGTGCAACATGTAAACAAGGAAAATCTCTATACTGCACAGGATAAAATGTTCTCATCCTACTCCGGGGATCCAAGCAAAATAAGTCTCTTTTTCTGCTTAGAATTAATGGCATTGTTTGGGCTAATTATTCTGGATATTTCCCTGCTCTTTTTTTTTTTTTTTTTTTTTTTTTCAGCTTTCTCAAAGAAAGGAAAAAAATCTTTATCTTTGTGAAATGTTTTCATTTGACTATTGGCTTTTTCAGATATTCATTTGCTACTCCCACCCCCCCCCCCCCATAGTTCATGTATTGTTAAATGAAGTACCAAAGCCAGCATGGCTTGTTACCTAACAATGATTTTTAGGGGCTGACTCTGACCTCACTCTCATACCCATTTGCTCTACCCTTTATCTGCTGACTGCAGTACAGTTGGTCCCATTTGGTCTTGTGGAAATAAGAGAATCACTTCAGACCTTATCCCAAGCTCTGTAGTGTATTTGCTTTCAACTACCTTAAGTGGTTTGGAGCCAGGCTCTTGGCTCCAGCATTTAACAGTTCCTTTTAGAAAGATGCCCAATAGACCATCACCATTTTTTTTCCTTTTAAACCTGTCTAAAATGGTCTCTTCAAATAGGGAATATCATTTTTTTCCCCCAACAAGGTTTTCAGTGTCCCTATTTTTCAATCACAGTTCTGAAAAGCTTTGAGAACAACATGTATAAGTATAGTGACTCAGTTCAGATCAGCCAGTTCTGCAGGACAAAGAGATTTGAAAAATGATGGCTGTGGGCATTGTCCCACTCCCTCCCCCTTGAACTTTTCCCAAACATCAGCACACTTTTGATTTAGTTAGAAGGGATTGATTTGCTGCCAAATTACTTGATCCACAGACAAGTAATATGAGACAGTGCCAAAGTCCCTAGGAATCAAGTTGTGAAAGTCGAGTTTTTTCCTTGTGTCCGAATTGCTGTGCAACTCCTGTGCTACAGGATAGAATTCTCTTTCTGTCAAATTGAACTTCCCCTAGTCCCCTCTGCAGTATTTTGGGATTAGAAATGAGAAGTGCTACAGAAGTCATTAATCATAACTAGGAGCACTACAGCAGCTTGTGGTTCTAATTCTGATTAATATGTTTGAGGGAGAGGATCCTGAAGTGTTGCATCAGTCAGTGGGGGTTAGTCCTGCCCATGCAGCCTTCAGGGAATCCCATCAGGCTTTCAGACAGGCCAGTTATCATCATTTTCTACAGATTGGAAAACGATGGGTATGAGAAGTTACTCTGGACCTCTGAAGACATTAAAAACCTGAGGCTTGCTCTCTGAGAAAGGAAGAATCAGAAAAATCCCAATTTAGTCAACTTCCTTAGCAGGAGAGTGGGTCTGATGGAAGAAGTCAATCTATTGTGAAGGCCCTGGGAACACCAAACCCAGACAGTCTCTCAGACACCCACTGCAAAGTCAAGTCATAAATGTGATGCATCCTTGAGCTGTTCAGCTGCAGGCATGCACGGAAGGACAGGTCTGACCCCTCCCCCTCCCCCACACCCTGCTTGTCAGGGACAACTGGAGTAAGGAGACCCGCAAGAGGGGACAAAGAAGGCCTTGACCCTTTTCAGGTCCTTCCAAGGGCTGTTTTAGAGCCCAGAATAATACTCTAAAGAAGGGATTAGACGTATTTAATATTTGTAGGCTCTTCCTCTCACTGTGTTTCCAGTTCTATCCTGCATGAGTTTACCCTGCAAAATGTTTGAAGTAAAAACTCAGATGAATCTGTCAGGCACAAAATGCTCTGCTTTCCTCAAAGCAGTAAATCTAGATAAATCTGAGTTGCAATGCATTGAGGCACCTGCAAACCCAGACAAACCTGAAGATCTCAGTGACTAAGATGCATCTCTTGTTACAAGAGCTGGGAGGAAACTGCTACAGTATAGATTAGGTCCTGGTGGCAGTAAAGAGGAATAAATAGCTATTTGCCCCCAGCAAATACTTGGCAGTGAGGAAACAATCAGAACAAACATGATAAAAATAAGTACCCAGGAGGTAATAAGCTGAAGGTTGGTCATTTGGGTCTGAATGCTGAATAGGCCCATGTCATAAATATTCGAGCCTCTTGGGTCAGGTCTCCTTCCCACAGTCTATCAAATGGTGTTATATGGTGACTGTTGATGTGGTTTTGTCTCCCACTCAGCACTTTTAGTGAATTCAGATGATGCTACTCTGCAGAGTCTGTCTCCTTCTACCCTTCAAACTTTGCTCTTGCTGCATCCAACATGAGGATGGTGGACAAGTTGTCTCTTTTTGCTAATAGCAAAGCTTAGGAAATTCAGCATGGGTGGTTCACCCTGTACCCCTCCAGCAGCTGAGCCTTTCCATGCACTAACTGTGCTTTCATTGGGAAACCATGGTCCTGTTGTTCAAGACTTTGCTTGTTTTCATAGAGGTCCTCTATTTTATTTTGAGGCATTGTTGTGTCACATGGTTCTATAGCTTCAGGTTAGTTTCTATTACAAGCTAATGTTAGCTCCAGAGATCATATTGTCTCATGTGTATCCTCAAACAGTGTTGTAATATTGATGTGTCATTACCATGTCAAAGCAGTAGTCTGAAAACTCTCTTTTCAAGTGAACAGTGAGACAGGTCCTTGTTTTACCTTATCATGGCTGCTACTGACATGTCCAAGGTTTCATTAGACCTAGAAACTGCTGGAACCAGAGGAACCTGCTCCTGGCCCCTTCTCCACATTTGCCCTATGAAGCCCATGACACCTGAGCACAGGTCAGAGCTGTTTTGCCTGTTCACATCAGGAACTTGTCTTTGTGGAGGATGTTTCAGAGTTGACTCCTGTCTAGGTACAAAGCCCCACCTCAGCACAAACTTGCAGTTCTGCTCTGGGCAGAGGGAGGTTCCTCCAGCCATCTGAAGTGAGGTACCAGCACCTCTGGCCTCTCTGTACCAGACATAACCACCTCCATTGAGCAAGCACCCAGACCTTCCCTTCTCACACCATCACGTCTTCACTTCCTGTGCTGCTAGAGCTGCTGTCCTTTGCTCCTGACCCAGACAATGTCACCAGGCTCTTTGGTCTATTAGTTAAGGCTCTATGGGCTTAGCCTGTTTAATTGCTGTAAGGGCAGAGGGAATGAGAGCTCTGATAAACCAGGAACCTGCCAGATGAGTTTGCAAAGGCTGCATGCTCAAGTGGGTGACATTTTTGGGTCTCTCTTCTTCTATGTATGGAATGAGATGCAATTTTAATGCTGTATCCTGTCCATGAGAAGAGGGAGAAGGGGAGCTCCTGTTATCTGTGAGGAGGAGAGCTGTGGCCTCCATTGCTTGGACTTGCTGTGCAGCAAGCAGCTGGCAGGAACAGAAAACAGACCTTGAACCCTGCTGTGTCCCACTGGGATGCAGAGGCTGGCATTGTGATGTCCTCTGTCACTGCTGTTGTCCTCCAACACCTGAGCGTGGCCAAGCTGGCCCCCGGGGTGGCTCCAGACAGACACTGCAGGCTATGTGAAAGGATTGTGATTAAACAAATTTTCCTCTCCTGTGGGTGACTTGGCTGGAAGGGACACAGCAAATTACTTTTGGCTGGGCTGTTTCTTCAGCAGCCAGATAGAGAAAGAGCCCCAGAGCAAGAGGGAGATTGTGTCAGGTTGCAAAGGTAGAGCAACAGTTTAATTGAGTCACAGATGATGTCTCTGTTTTGATATTTAAGTAATTGGTTAGCTCAGACACTGCTCTGTAAACAGGTGGTAAACACATGTTCCCTGAAGTCCAACCACAAAACCCATGGTTTAAGATTTCTCCTCCTTAGAATACTTTTAGTATTTTCCACTTTGGACTTTATTCTCTTGTTTTGTGATTTTTTTATTAAGGCAATTCTCAAGTACTGAATGAATCAGATGGAATAGGCAGCTCTTGTGTCCTTTCTTAAGTCTCTCATAAAAAACCCTTGTAGGATTTTACAAAAGATAATGTTCTTTCTTAAGCCAGAGTATGTGATGATATAGATGAAGGGTAATTCTGAGTTGAATCATATAAGTCACTGCATAAAGGTCTCTGTAATCTTTCTATTAATGCCTGCAAGCTCTCCAGATGATGTCTGTAGCAATGGAAGTGATTAATCCCCACTTCATCCCTACAGGTATCTAAGAGACTCCTGTAGAGGGGTAGATGGGGTAGAGCATGAAGAGAAATGGGGAAGTGCTGAGACACTTGAGGGCCTGTTTGTGCCAATAGAGAGAGCATCGATGTCCCCAGCCTCCCAAACCCCTGCGCTGCCTTCCTGCTGGTAGTTCAGGTCTGTGGAATTCCCCCTCTGCTCTGGCCACCTGCCCTCCTCCTCTGCAGGGTCTTTGGGAGCTAAAGCACCCCTGGAGGAATGACAGACCTCCAGAATCAGTCCTGGCTGGCAAACCTGAGCCGTTTTGCAGCATCGTAATGGTTTGCCAGCAAGCAGCTGCACCCAGGAGGGGAGCAGGAGGCAGGAGCTGGTGCTGAAGAAATGGGGAAGTCGAAACTGGGGTGGTGAGGGACTTCCCCAGGTCCTCCTCCAATTAGAAATGTTTTGCAGAAGCACATCAGTACTGACTAAGTATTTCATGGGAAATGTCAAATCATTTTGACTTTCTTGTTTAGTTTCAATAACATCAAAGGTGTTTCATTTTGCTAAGGTAAAAATGTTTCCCTTTGATTTGATCATTTCAATTTGTGTCATTTTGGCTTCTGAGTTAGATGAAAATGCCAGCTACAAAATGTGAGTGTAGAAGAGTATAAGGTACATCTGCTGTTGAGTCTTTAACAGTGGATTGCAGCTTTAGAACAAGGCATCAAACTGAAACAATTCAACGTTATCAAGGCACATTATCTCCCAGTCCCTTTTCTGTTGCTCCAAAGAAAACATAAAACCAGCAGCTCTCCAGACTCTCACAAGTTTCCATAGACCAGATTTGTTCTTATTGGCTTTGCTAAGATAAAGACAAATGAAGCATCCTGCCTGTTGAGTTTGGAGACCTGAATGGTCTCTGTTGTGTATAAAACTAGGGAGTATCCGAGTGGGAAATGTGCAGATTTTCTCTGTTGTTGTTTGTCCCTCTTACCCCCCTCAGAAGAGCTTTTGGGAGGAACGCTGGCAGGGCTTATCGGCACATACCTAGGCTGTGTTTCCTTTACTGTGCATAGAAACACTGAACGATCTTGGAAATGTATTTTCAATGCTGCCACTGGCTGGCTCTTGGTTCAAACTGAACTGCTATGTGCTGTTATTTCCACTTCACATGCTCCACAGATCTCTGCTAATCACTTTTCCCAGCTGCTGTCTGCTCTGTACAGCTCCATTGCCTTGTGGAGGTTTCCAGTCCCCATCTGGATTGCTGTAGGACAGCCCAGCTCATGGGGTGCAGAGGCACTCCTGCAATGACTGCTCCATCTGACTTGGTGTCCGCAGTCAGGAGAGAGGATAACAGCTCCTGCACTGTTTCCGAGCAGTTCTTATAACACATTAAAGGGCTGGGTGTACAGCGACCTTATAACTGGCTTGGTTGTTTGAGGGAGATACAAGCCAGAGAGTGCTGCAGTTGAGGAGGAAAAGGCAGCATTCACTTCCATGTCGGGTTTATTGCAGCTGAGCCTAGCCATGCCAGGCTGACTTTGCTCTCATGGCTTTCTCCACCACCCCACCAGACTCAGATGCATGTATTGTGGGCAGGGAACAGGGATTTCTCATCAAGAAAGTACCCTGTTGGAAGATGGCAGCTGCTCCTGGGGAGTCCTGCTGCTTTATGTCTGCAGGAGCTTTCAGACAAAAGTCACCATAAATAATAAACCAAATTTTTGTCTTGTGCTGCCAGGGTGGGACTGGGACTGCAGTGAGTTTCCCCTCAGTTTGTGCCCCTCTGGGAGAAACAGGAGAGCTCCAAAGCTTTTCACACAAAGATGGGGTTTCCTGAAGGTTCCTGGCACATACAAACTTGACGACGGATCTGGGGAGAGCTTTCAGGACTGAGTGTAAATGATGCTGAGGGACTGTAGCTCTTCATCTCTCAAACACTGTTAAGGAAGGCAGAGTAAATTTACTTGTTCATATGATGAACAATTAATAATTAAATACCCCTCCCAGCTGCAGCTGTGATGTAATCATGATGTGTGTTTACCACTTGATTTCAGCTCGCTGAGAACTATGATTCTCAGGTTGATTCTCCTGTGTGCCAACCTTATCTCCTCTCTGAAGTAAATTATTAATAAATCCTCATCTATCTTGGGGAAGCCATTCCAGATTTGCATTTTTTCAGACTGTATGTTTTCTTTCATTCTCCCCTCAAGGCCCTTCAGCCTTATCTAAACAAAACATCCCTGTTGTCATACCAACCATGTAAATTTACGTTCACATTTCTTTCTGCTTTTCTGCTTTACCTCGTTTGTAACTCAACTCCTATCACTTCCAAACATAAATCCCAACAAAACAGGACAATATTATCCTGTCACCTATCACAATCGTTCACTTCCTAAATTGGTTTTCAAGGAAATGGATAATTCTGTAGCTGCCAGGCCTCTAGCAGAATAGGGATTTAGGAAAGTTGTGAGAATTTTGGCTTTAGATGACAATGACAACAAGGGTGAGGATCTCCAGGTTGTATTCCTTCAGAGCATCCTCAGGCTCTGGTCAGCTGTTCCCAACTGGTCCATAGCAGAAACTAAGACTGATTGCAAAAACCATCTTACAAACCATACAAGAACACGCTGCTGCATACACAGTCCAGGCAAGAAATAAAATCAGAGGGCTTTAAAGAAAAGTGAGCATTTGGGATTTATCCATGGCTGTCTTTGGCAGCCATCAGTGCAGACCACTAAGGCAACGCAGTGAGAGGATATTGTTGAGCTTTTCTGTTAGCTTATGTCACATTTACTCTAATAGGAGGCTGAGGGCTTGTCCAGGTGGCCAAGAATTGAGAACATGAGGAGTCTGTTCTCAGCCAAGGTAAAAGTATCTAGAAGAAAGCAGGCAATCAAGAGTAATGGATTATTTATTAATAGGACATTAATAAAGTAATTTAACTGCTGGAAGATAAAATGTCATCGATATAACTGGGGCAATGGTCAATTTTTCTTTGCCACAGATGCCACTTGGTGCTGCAAAATGCAAGCAATGAAAGGTAAGGCCTGGACAACGGGTAGCAGCTTCCAGAGGAAGAGTCCCCTCTTGAAAATCCTGTTATCAGAATTTCTCCAAAGAGGATGAAATTCAGTTTCCACTGTTTAGGGCTATGCATTCAGAAAAAGTATTTTTAACCTTCCCTCTGTGGCTTGCCTGCTTGCATGCTGCATATTCACTGATGGCGTGAATAGGAGAAGAACACACCACTGAAAATAGCATCTCAGGTCTCAATATTGCACTGTGATGTGCTTTGCTGAGTCTGCTTAAAATCAGTCAAATCTTATTTTACTGCTGATATCAGCTGTACTAGCCAGCCTAATGACAGGCTGGGGCCTCAGAAAGTACACATTTGTCTTGGCCTCTGAAAGAAGTCTCTGTTCAGTCTACTGTGCATTGTAGAGATCCATTGATCTTACCCCTGTTAAGTGCATGTGCATTGCAGTGTGAGGCATTTCCTGCCTCTTCAGGAAAGGGCTGCTGCTCTAGGGGAGGATGGGGAAGTTTTATTGCTCCATATGAGCTTAGGTGTCTGGGCCTGCATTATACATCAAGATGTATTTTTTTCTTCAAAGAAGTCTGAAATAGATCTTGGCAGATGTAGGTGAGGAAAATACGTCCTTTGGACACGACGGACATTGTGCGTTTGCAGGATGCTAACAAGAGGCAGTGCTTTGCAGAGCCTGTTAATTAAGAGTGATTTCAGTGAATCTAGATGGTGGGCATGAGTATAACCAATCCTAGCTGGCAGACAAAGGCCAGCTCAGGCTGCAGTGGGCTTGCATGGAGATAATGTGGACAGAAACCAGGTAGAAATGAAAGTAAGAACAGTGAGACACTTCTTTGTGAGCCAAGCTTCTAGAGGCATCTGCCAAAGGGAGCAGCAAAGTTTTTATCAATAAAACATGGACAACAGCAGAGAGATGCTGATACTCAGGTGTTACTGGGAGGGGGAACAGATGGGAACTGGCAGGCTGAAACATCTGGGAGGAAGAGGAGCACACAGCCTCGCCCAGCATGAGGCAGGCAGCGGGTATGAAGGAACTTCTCCACAGCCTACCTAGAGGCTGCAGGTTCCTTGGCCAACATTCAGTTACAGGAGAGTGCAGACATGTCATCTTGGTCCTATATGGAGTCACCATTCCTGGAGGTGTTCCAAAAACATGTAGACATGGAACTCTCTCCAACTACCTGAAAGGACATTGTGGAGAGGTTGGTGCCGGTCTCTTCTCACAGGTAATTAGTGAGAGAACAAGAAGGAGCAGCCTCCAGCTGCAATTGGGCAGGTTCAGGTTGGACATTAGGAAAGGTTTTTTTCACATAAACAGTGGTCAGGCGCTGGAATGAGCTGCCCAGGGAGGTGGTTGAGTCACCAGCCTTGGGTGTGTTTAAAGGTCATTTAGATGTGGTGCTTGGGGATGTAGTTTAGGGGTGAACTTTGTAGAGTAGGGTTATAAATTGGACTTGATAATCCCAAGGGTGTTTTCCAGCCTGAATGTTTCTGTGGTTCTGTGATTGGGTACATAGTTTAGTGTGAATGATGATGTTGGTTTGACTGTTGGACTTAATGATCTTAGACTTCTTTTCCAGCCTTAATGGTTCTATGACTCTATTATATGATTCTGTGAAACAAGCATCACCCAGGTTAGTCTGAACACTTACAACCTCTCCCTTCTCTAGACAAACACTGCTAGTCCAGGCACTGCTGACAACTAACCAGGTCTGTAGGTGAGCTACGAGGGGCAGGCAGGTAGTTGAGGGGATAGATGAATCTGTGCTTCCCATTAAATCTCAGTGTCATTTCACATATTTCAGTTACAACCAACCTCTCTGTGGTACTGCAGGGTAATTAATCATCTCTGTACTTGCAGCAGGAGTGTCAGTGACTGCCCATAGAAAGTGTTTCACACCTTTGAGTACCTGGACCCATTCAGCCCTCCTGACCCAGCAGGCTCCCATCACCATCAGCACCATGACTTGTACATAACTTCATCCTAGTCAGTGTCTAAGCTCCCTACAAAACAATACAAAAATCAACTATTGATTTGCAATTAAGGTTGATCCAGCAGAAAATTAGATTTTGCTCACATTTGTTCTCTGGGGCTGTACTGTCTCATCCTGGCCAAGAGCAAGGTAGCGCTGCTGATGAGGTGAATGGGCTCATGAGCTCCAAGCCAAGACAAAATTCTTTGGGCTGGAAGTTAGTAAGAGGATTAATATGATAATGGATACATCCTTAAATTTACTTCCCTGAGCTGGGTTGGGTGTTTTTTGGGATATATCCCAGCATCATGGAAATTCCCCACGTGGCAGAAAGACTGGTTCTCTTGAGCAGTGCTTGTAGCCGAGTGGCTTGTGTCTGCTGAGTAGGCAGAGGTGGCCTCCAGGAGAAGGGCTAGGCATGGCAACTGGGCTAATCTAGGGACATGCAGGATGGTGGAGTTGTGGAGACATGAAACATGGAGAAAGGGATAAACATTTGCTTCTAATTCACTAGAAGACTGGAAAGTCCAAGGTGGCAGAAGCCAAATTCTTTCCCTTCCTACCCTTCCCTTACCCAATTTTCTCCTTTTTTTTTTTTTTTTTTTGTCTCTGCCATTTTTCATCCTTTCTCCCTTTGTTTTCTCCTTGTTTTTTATAGGGAAATTTCAGTGGAATTAGAAAAACATATGAGGAACTGCATGTGCTTTATAGCCGTTATCATAAAGCACTATCGTTGCAAGAGAGTGCTGGGGAGATGGGAACGAGTGCCATTTCAGCATCTTCCTTAGCATGAGTCAGAGAGATTGATAGCTATCCTCTTGCAATTAGAATTTTTATTAGCACTGCTGGTGGCCTTTGGTGTGCAGTGCATGGATGCCATTTTCTTGGAGTGTTTAGTCTTTCATAATACTTTAGAGGAAAATAACGACAGGCTGGAGTCACTCACTGCATAATACAGAGGGGGAAATCGTGTTTTGTGCTGCCTTAGGCTGGGTTTTCAGGCCTCAAACACCAGGCATAAAACCCACTAGGTATCCAGACTGAGCAAATCTCAGCAGAGTTCACATGTCCCCAGGGCTCCGGAACACCAGGAATGGGCTGAGGCTTGGAAGGTGGGCTGAGCGTCCCGGAGAGATGGTCTCGCCCTGCTGCTCTCCCCATTCCTGAGCAGTCCTGATCTGAATTCAAAGAGAGGCACTTCCAACACTGTCTACTAACACCCAGAGATCTGCACCAGAGGGAGCTGGGGTTGCTTAGCCTGGAGAAGAGGAGGCTCAGAGGAGACCTTATTGCTGGCTACAACTACCTGAAGGGTGGTTGTAGCCAGGTGGGGGTTGGTCTCTTCTCCCAGGCAACCAGCACCAGAACAAGAGGACACAGTCTCAAACTGCACCAGGGGAGGTGTAGGCTGGATGTTAGGAAGAAGTTCCTCACAGAAAGAGAGATTGGTCATTGGAATGTGCTGCCCAGGGAGGTGGTGGAGTCACCATCACTGGAGGAGTTTAGGAAGAGACTGGATGGTATGCTTGGTGCCATGGTTTAGTTGATTAGATGGTTTTGGATAATAGGTTGGACTTGATGATCTCAAAGGTCTTTTCCAACTTGGTCTGGTCTGGTCTGGTCTGGTCTGGTCTGGTCTATTCTATTCTATTCTATTCTATTCTATTCTATTCTATTCTATTCCCTAAAGGAACTTGCCTTTCTCTACTTTTTTGTTCCTTGAGACAGACGCAGACCCCAGAGTGACCTGATGAGTGTGGAAAAGGCCTTGGCACTCCTTTGCAGGAAGCTATTTTTCAGCAACTTCATTAAAATCCTGCTATCATATGGACCAATTACACTTTTCCCCTTTCCATAGGGTTCATACTGAACCAGGAACAGCCTAACACCTGTGCTACACCCATAGAGCAAACTGGGATATATTTTTCCTTTGAGACTTCCCCAGCACTTTATGGTCTTCAAAATTCAACTCCTGAGCAATGCAAGAGGCTGCTTGTTGTAACTTCACATTCGCATGGGGCATTTCTGTCTTGCCCTGATGCTTCTGGCAGGCAGGGACAGTGTTTTTTCATGAACCACCCTCTTGGAGCTCATAGCAGCCTGGGGAGCAAGATAGGGCATTTGCTGAGCCTGCTGTAAAAAAGCTTCCTGGGGATCAAATCCCCATGGTGATACAGGTGCTTCCTGCTCTCTTCCCAAATGCCTGAGGTTCCAGAGCACTCACTGGAAACAAGGCTCTGAGCATATCTCATGCATTTCAGATGCTTTCAAATCACTAAGAGGCAGAAATGCTGCCCCTGTGGTGGGATCTGCATTGCCTTCATCAATGCCCGCAGGGTGGGTTTAGTATCTGTTTGCCTGCCTGTAGCCTTATGAGTGTGTGCCCTGCGGTGCCTGTGCCTCTGCTGAGAGGAGGAGGCAGGCTGCTAAATCAGGAGCTGATTTCTGAGCATCACGCCTGGCTCACACGCCTGTGCCTGTCCCTGTGTGCCTGTGGCTGCTGCAGGCCCTGGGTCCAGCCCCTGGCCATTCAGCCATGCGTGTGAGGAGTTAGGGATGCCAAGGAAGGAGTCCTGGGAGGGAAGGATGCTGCAGGGAGAGGCTAAGTTAGCTCCTGGGGTAGTGGCACCCGCTGAAAGTCTCGCGCCATACCAACCAACCAAGCCTAAGCTGAGCATACAGACGAGCCACTTGTGATGCAAAGCAGGCCTGATTTTTCCTTTAAAAACTCATCAAATACAGGTTTATTTTCTGCAACTCTTCCAGGCCGGTTACCCCAACTGTTGGCAAACTGCAAGGATGGGGTTGCTATGGATACGCTCCGCACTGATTCACATGAAATACATCATTGCATTATCCCCAGAGTGGTGAAAGCCTTTCACAGCTGATAATTTTTAAGAGAGTGATTCATCGTTAAATATATCATGGCAGCTCTGCATTGTTTGCTCTTCCTTGGAAGCATAATCTGGAAATAGGCAGCTCTTGGGATACTCCTGGAGTCGAGAGCAAGATCGTGAGCACGACGCCTGCCGCAGAGCACAGCGGCACTTGGGCTCCGTTCAGCCTGCTCCGAGAGCAGGACGGGGTCTTGCGGCATGGCTGCCCGCTTGCTCGGGGCTAGGTTTTGGAGAAGAAGCACCCCACTCTGAGTCACCTCTCACCAAAACCCTCAGGAATTGCCCAGATGCTGCCTGGGATGGAGGGAGGGATCAGAATGCAGCCACATGACTACAAGGGCCTGGGCTACAGCAATTATTACGATTTTTAGTGTTCCCCTTTTAAGAGACTGCACTGTAGAGTTAGGGGAAAAGCAAAATCCACACTAGAGCCCAGTGCCTGAGAGGGGGCATATCTCTCCCTGAGTGCTGCGCTGCATGCAGTTCCTCCTTGCCACATGTTAAAGGCTAGGAAACTGGAATGCCATCCATCAGAAACAGAGCTGGGATGAATCCATGGCTGTGCACACCCAGCACCCCCCCAGCTCTGTATTCCCCATCCTCATCATGCCACATTGCTCCACAGCCCTCCCAGTGCCACATTCAGCCCAACGGCCTGCCCTGCCAGGCACTGCAGGCAGCGGAAAAGACCTCATCTCCGGCCACATTCCCCAAATTATCCATGAACACAGTCAGCCAGACTGTGGGTTTGAGACACCAGCTGTGCTTTGGGCTCCCTGCAAGAGGAGGGAGGTTTAGAAGAGGCCAAAATTTTTCCTCCAGAAAAAGCTGGCATGAAGCAGAAGGTCACCAAATGCCCTTTTTGTCACCTAGAGCAATGAGGAGGGAAGCCCAGAGCTGGCACACACAGTTTGACCTGAGTAATCTGTGGCAGACAGAAGTGCTGAGCCCTGTGCTGTGTCTTAGCCCTGCAAGAAGGGATAATGCCAGCTCTCTGAGGGACAGACACATCTCAGAATTGCCATGACATGTCAGGCACTGGCCTTCACAGGCACAGGGGTGAGCACAGATTTGGATTAGTGAGCAGTGGGTGGGAGAGATGAGTGCCACAGAAGTAAAGAAAGAGTAAAGGGAGTGTGAGGGGAGAGCAGACACATCCATCTCAGCTGGGTTTTGTGAGGACGACCAAAGGGAGAGATAAAGCAGCCAGCATGGAGCTGGGAGAGCAGGAATGGGGATTAAGGTGGAATCTGCATCCATGTGTTTAGTAATCTTTTCTCCCATAATTTCCTTATGTCTGCAGGCAGAGAAAGAGCTCCGTGTCTCTGTGCCGGGTGGTGGGTATCTCTGAGGTAGCATCTCAGAGGCAGGTCCGATGCCCACTGGTTGGATGTGCAGAGAGTGAGGAGGGAAGTCATCAGCATCTGAAATTAAGCTGTGAGTGCAGGAAACTGCTGTGTCCCCAGACAGACACCCTGCTCAGCTCAGCTCAAACAACAGCTCTGCAAATTTATGCAAGTACTGGGGCACGCTGTCAGTCAGGTCTTGCAGGTCAGTGCCGAGGGCACCCACACCAGCAGAAACTGAGAAGCAACATTTTTCTAAGGTACTTATGTGATTTGCAACCTTTTTCCAAGCTCCTTAGCCAACTGTTTAAAAGCTACTTAGGTGTCTAGGAGTGTTGAAGGATTCACAGCTGGGATTTCAGGTGTAGAGGGGAGGAGCACAGCTAAGACAGGGACCTGCGAGGGGCAGCCCTGGGGCTGGGGAAACAGGCATTCCAGTGCTTGCTTTTGAAATGGTGCATTGAGAGGATTTGCCAGAACACAGTAACTTTCTCTTCTGCAGGAAATGGGCCATCGTCGAACAGCTGCCTGCACTTAGAAAGTAACCCAAAACCAACCGAAATGAACAAAAACTGAGCTGTGTGTTCTTGACTCCAGGCCAAAATAATTCTCAGTTATTCCCAAGACAAAACTGTTTCCTCTGTCCCTAAAAGCCAAAGACGTACATTTCATGCATAATTAAAGTGAGATTTTAGTATACATCAGAGCCTAGGGTTGTGTGAGGCACAAATGGGACTTTCCAAACAAGGCTTTTGATTACCAGTCATTTTAAGTGCAGGGAATAATGGCACTTCTGAGTTCTCCAAGCCCTCAGAGAGGAATTTCTGCCATGACTGATGTTTCCTGGTATATTGGAGCTCCAGTCAGTATAGCAGCTTCCTTGGGATGGATGGAAACACCAGGGAAACTGGAACTGCTGTTAGGCCCTGAGCCCAGGGGATGGGATCCACTCCATGCTCCACCATTGCCCTACACTGACCACTCTCACCTAGCCTGCAGCAAACCAACATGCACCAGGAGTATTTTTGTAGCCCTAATACCTTGTGAGTTTTCAATCCTTTAATCCCCATTTCTATGCTTCTTTGAGAGCAGCCATTTATGAGTGAGGGGTGAGGATAACAGTTCCCATTTGTGCCCCACTAACAGTGCTGTAAACCTCTCTCTCTTGCGCTGGACTTTTCCCAGGAGCCTTTGAAAGAGCTGCCTCTGTTTTGGCTGAGGTCAGTCATAACTATCAGTATTGCAGTGGTGGTAGACAAAAACCTGACCCTCTTGTGCTGGACACAAACTTCATCCTAGTGCCTTCTCCTGATACCCCTGGTATAATGTATCCAAGGCTCAGGGATAGGTTTGGTGCAGTGTGGCTGGCACCCTGTGGTGTAACCTGCAAATTTCTCCTATCCCCACTCCCATCCACAGTGTTTGTCAGGAAAATACTTTGTCAATGCAGACGTCTTCCAGCACTCCTGCATTTCATGGGCTCTCCTGCAGAGTAGAGCATGCCATAATGTCCTCTGGCTCTGCTCTCTTTAGAGAATGGAGGGAGGCCATCTTTCTACCTAAAAAAAGACTGAATTTTTACCTTCTCCCCAAAAACCTTAGAGCCATGGGAACTCAAATATAAGATGACTTACAGTGGTGGGATGAGGTCTGTGGTGACAGGTTGGACTTGATGATCTTTGAGGTCTCTTCCAACCTTGGTGATTCTCTGATTCTGTGAACTGAGGGTCCTGTCCAGGAGGGAAGAAAAGTGTCAGATGAGTGCTACTACATCATGTTCTTGTCTTTGGGGTTTGAGTTCACTTGAATCCCTGACCCTGCTTGACCAAAGCAATATTTGTCATTATTAGCCAAGTAAATTATCCAGCCTTTTCCACAAGGTTAAGAGAGGGCAGCTAGCACTGTCTGCCCTGGCAGACACCAGCTGGCAGTAGCAGCCTGGCATGGCAGCAAGCACACATGCCTGCTCTCTGGAACAGAGGATGATGGCCTATGTCAGCACTGCCTAGGGACAGCTGAGTCCCCATCTCCAGCAGCCCACCACCTGCCACCAGCTTTTTACTGTATCACAGGTAACCCTCCCTTCTATCCAGGCTCATCCCAATCCTTATTAAGGGTTTGTTTTAGATAAGAGCATTGAGAAAACATGATCTCCTTTCCCCTTTCTTGCTCCCTTTCAATGACAACTACCCCTTCCCAGGAAGAATGAGCTGCCATGGGCTTTCCCTCCCCAAACTCAGGCATGGTGCTGACTATGGGTGTCCAAGGATCAACAGAAACAGGTCAGAAGAATTTGAGGCAGATGATGGTCTTTTAAGAGACACATGTGTAGAAAGGAGGTGTACAGTGGAGGAGAGTTGTGGCCCCTTCACCTCCCCCCATCTCTTCTGATTAAGAGTTGAAGCTATGTGATTTTAGGTGGATCTCCATTTGACATATATCCATACTACTAATGCTCCTACCTCTCTGTGATTCCCATCTCAACTCAGCAAGGTTGCAAATAGACAAAGTGTGTTAGGCCTGATCAGCATTAATAATTGATTTATGGAAGGAGATGTTGATATACACAACACTTAGAATAAAAGTCATCCTTGGGGCAAGGGAAGGGAGGAAGAAGAAAAGTGTTTCCTTCTCCTTCACGGAGCCATTTGGCATCCTGGATTTCAAAGGCCTTGCAAAAACTTCCGTAAGTCGGTAACAAAAATGTAGGTCACAATTAAGCTCTTGGCTTCAAAAGGAATCTGTTTGGAATGATACATGATGTGTGTACTGATACTGGGGACTGACTGAGCTGCAGAGAAGTTCACTGTGAGAGACACCAAAGGTGTCCTATGCCTTGCAAAGGCTGCATTGGCAGCTTGCATCCTGCTTCCAGATCCTGCTGACGGGAGCCGTGGGGATAAGCAGGGAGTTCAGACTGTCTGATCTGCTCAGTCCTTGTTGTTTGGCAACATCTACTCCCTGCAAAAGTGGCAGGCTAACGGGAAACAGTTAGAGCAAGTGGTATAAGGGCTTGTGTGAAATGAGTTGCAAAGAATCAGATGGAGACCTCACCTTTGACTCTCAGAAAAAACCCATACCATTTCCTTCCTATAGGCCATCACCACTTTGGAAGATCACCTAGCCCATGTCCCTGAGGCAGAATCTGCTGATGGACCCAGCTGAGGAGGGCTTTTCTCTGTAGGAAGCTCAGCCAGCAAAGTCAATGGGAAATCAGTATCTTAATGGCCAAATAAGATCTGCGCTTGACCTGCAGCTCTCTCTCAGGACCACAGGAAAGCTCATGTCTCAAGGGATTTTTGTCTTGTCAGGAAAAAGAAGCATCTTTGGAAGGGCAGAACTGTATCAGGTTGTGCTTCTGGGAGTTGAGGGAGTGCTATTCTGTCCTTCTGAT
Organism: Picus viridis; assembly: GCA_033816785.1. Taxonomy (NCBI): domain Eukaryota; kingdom Metazoa; phylum Chordata; class Aves; order Piciformes; family Picidae; genus Picus; species Picus viridis. Next base: position 7,575,774 of record CM066599.1, on the reverse strand, counting down.
ACTAAATAGCAGAAGAAATCTCAATATTCCACCAGCTTGCTCCAAAACATTTTTCCCTGCCTGGCACTCTGCAGCTTGAACTATCTGTAACTTGGCTGGCCCAGGGGACAGAGGGGTTTCCAGGGCTCCACAGGACTGCATGAGTTCTTCCTAGAGACAGGTCAGCACCTTTGCCAGGGACAGCAGGTTAGCATGGGCTGGAGGGGAAGCTTCTTACACTGATAGTGCTGAGGTGGTCTTCTCTGGCATCATGTCTCTTAATAAGTTTCTGCATTTCTTTCTCTGCATTTCTTTTCTGGATTTTCATCTCCTCCTTTGGATGTAGCAATGCATGGCTGGTAGGTCATTCACTGGCAAGTGAGGAGCACAAACATAGGGCCCTGAAATGCTCCATCATGCTCCAGTCTGTAAAGGAGAGATTTCCAGGCAGGAGAGATTTTGGATTGCTGACCAGTGGAAATGTTATGTGTTGGCAGATCATGGCTCTGGTCTCACCAGCACACTCTCAGTCAGTACAAGGAAGGGCTCTTTTGGAGGCATCTCTGTTGGGCTCCTACAGATGCCCACCAAGCTAGGCTCTTCATAACCAAAATCTGCTGGGGATCAAGTGTTCAGTACTCCTGGTTCAGCCTTCATGCACACAGCAAGTGAGAAGTAGAGAAGAAAACTCTCCTTCTGTGCTTCTGGAGATGCAGCTTTTCCCATCAGCAGCTTTTTGTGTATGATCTAGGGTACATTTTTAACCGGTTACATATTGAATAGCTGTTGCCTGGCTTGTAAACTGGGCTGTTCATTAAGTACCTCTATTGCTCGTTACATCTGCACTTGGCTGGATGTGGGTGTGCAGTGGATTTCAAGGGTCAGAACAGGTGTGTAGAGAGGAGCACAGTAGTTGCAGTCATTATAACCAAAACCACTTCTGTGGCTCTTCTACCTCAGTTAAGGGATGTGAGGGAATCCCTCAATTAGGACAATAATACCCCAGACTCTCCTTTTGAAACCCAAACCTTGACATTTTCAAGTGTCCACAAAATCAGACCACAGGGGAGTTAGCCTTGCTTCAGCCCCAAGCTGTGTTATTGAATTCCTTAATATTGTGGTGGTTTTTTTCCCCTGGGAAATGCAGTAAATGGCATTATGACCTGTTTCTGATGCCTCTTGACTGCAGACTGGAAACCTCACCAGGTGGTAAAAGCACAGCTCTAAAGTACTCTCAAACCTGCAGCATTAACACCACACTCAAGGAGGGGAAATGCAGTAGTTAGTGGCTACTCTTTTTTGGGTGAACTCTGAAGAGCATGAAGTAGGGCATACTCCCTGCCCAGACCTTCTACTCCAGTGAACAGCTGAACATCAGCCTCTGCCCACCCTGTGGAGGCAGGTGAGAGGCCTCAAGCACAAGCCCTATGAGGAGAGGCTGAGGGAGCTGGGATTGTTTAGCCTGGAGAAGAGGAGGCTCAGGGAGATCTTACTGCTGTCTACAACTACCTGAAGGGAGGTTGTAGCCAGGAGGGGGTTGGTCTCTTCTCCCAGGGAACCAGCATCAGAACAAGAGGACATAGTCTCAACTGTGCCAGGGGAAGTTTAGGCTCGAGGTGAGGAGAAAGTTCTTCACAGAGAGAGTTGTTAGCCATTGGAATGTGCTGCCCAGGGAGGTGGTGGAGTCACCATCCCTGGAGGTGTTCAAGAGGGGATTGGACATGGCACTTGGTGCCATGGTTTAGTAGTCATGAGGTGTTGGGTGACAGGTTGGACTTGATGATCTTTGAGGTCTCTTCCAACCTTATTGATTCTATGATTCTGTGTGAAGAGCAAGGTTTGCACTGTTTTTGTGAAGTCTTGTGGTTCCATGCTTGGGGCATAGTTTGGGCTGATGTAGCTCACAAAGAATCAGGTCCTCAGGTCTGTGCTAAGTCTGAGTCCGTGGGGCTTTGCACCCACAACCTCTCAGTGCCGGGGCTGCCATATCTCACACCCAGCACAACAGCCCCATAGAACCCCATGAAGTGGGATTACAGGGGCACAAGGTGGGTTTAGTCACACTGGCAGCTACCCACCAGGGAATCAGGAGTTCTTGCTGCCTGGACTCTCCTAGCTGCCCAGGTCATTTCCACTGAAGCTTGTCATTTGCTAAAATTCTTGACACCTCTGGCATTTTGGGTCTGCAGTCACAGTGTGCTGACAGGGTGCTAGCCTAAACTGAGTTTGGCCAGCTCTGCTGGCAAACAGAGGCTTCCTTGAGAGCCAGCCCATACTGGGGTCTGCTCCCAGCCTGAGCACTGAGTTACCTAGACAATGAGATGTTTAACCTGTCTGTTCCAGAGAGAGGATATCAGCAGAGATGTGTGTTGTAGAAGAAAACAGTAAGAGAGCTACTGCATTTGATGAAGTTGAGAGGATACAACTTTGAGTTTTGGAATTAATTTCCTTTCCAAGATCCATCTCATTTTCTGTCATGCAGGTAACACAGTGGGTTTTAAGGCCATGAGTGGAACCAAATTTTTCAGTTCCCCCACAATGTTTGTATTTATCTGAAAACTGTTACATTCTCAGAAGAATGAGGATAGGAGGATAGGATAGGATAGGATAGGATAGGATAGGATAGGATAGGATAGGATAGGACAGGATAGAATAGAATAGGATAGAATAGAATAGAATAGAATAGAATAGAATAGAATAGAATAGAATAGAATAGAATAGAATAGAATAGAATAGAATAGAATAGAATAGAATAGAATAGAATAGAATAGAATAGAATAGACCAGCCCAGAGCAGGTTGGAAGAGACCTTCAGATCATCATATCCAACCCATCATCCAGCAGCATCTGTGCAGCCAATGTCAGAATGTCCATAGTTCCTGTGGGAAACAAAATGTATACCTCTTAGCATCTCTAGTCTTAGTGTGGAGTTGCTCAGTTAATGGCAAAGACTTGAAGCTGCATACTGGAAACCTTTACCTCACTTCATTGCACACCAGAAAATTGTATAGAATTACACAGAGCTACTATATAGCGTGACCCTTAGTCATATTGTCTAAGCTGCTTATCTCAGCAGAAATAAGATGTATATAGTAATCTTCTTATACTTACTGAGAAACCTAAACAAGGCCAGTACTGCAGTGGGTCACTTATCTCTGGCTATAATAAGGTTACTATATAAGGAGATATTGATGTTGGAAAAAACACGCTGGAGATTTCATGATTAAGTCAGTGCAATTATTTCTGTCTCAAATAGGTGAACATAGAAAGTTTCCTTAGTAGTTTATGAGTGAGGATCCACCCTCCAGAAAGGAAAAGGAATGAGCAGAACATCTCCATGGGATGGATGAGTCTGAGTGCCTTGTTCAGTCAGGGTGATACACTCTGTCATCTCTAGAAAGATTTGCAGAGCCCATCATTCACTGTAGCATTAAAAAATCATTCTGTCTGACAGAGAGTTATGGGGGTTATGTCTTGGGGGTTATGTCTGGGGGTTATGTCTCAGTGTTGTTGGAGTAATGGTAAGAGGGGATTTTCAGTAAAATTAAATGTAAAGAGACAATCACAGAATCACAGATGGACAACGCATCCAGATCCTCTTTCCTTTCATTAGAGGCCTCAGCACACTCCTGTTCCTTCTCCAGGCTCTTTACAGAGGCTCCCTCTTTCACATCTCCCCAGACTCCATCCAGCACTGAATCTGTGGGTTGGGCAGGAACCTGGGTATGGTAAGAGGAGGCTGGGAGACACATCCACATCCTGGCTGTTGAGGCACACTGTGATTCTGAATCAGTGATTCTGAATCCAGAAGGTTTTAGGCCAAGGGGTAACTTTCTTTCAGAATCTGGGTTTTAAAGAGAGAGTTGAAAAAATAAAGAGAGCCAAGGAAGAGTTAATGGCTTAAAAGAAAGATTTTCACTTTGTGTTTGAAACTTCAGCAGCAAAGCAGCTTTATGTAAGGAGAAAAAAATGTTTTGGCAAAAAAGCCTCTGTTTTTTCCCTGGGGATATATCCTAGTTACACTAGGAACTCCCAAAGTGGGATCTACAGAGGGTCTGTGGAACATTTTTGGAGTTGTTCCTTGGAGGGCAGAAGCAGTCAGTGAGGGAACTTCTCTTTCACAGTACTCTAAATGGAAAAATTGGAGTCATCAGTTCACATCAGAAGGGTCACTTTCAGGGCTCAGCTTACACGGAGGCTCCCCTCCCACAAAGGATTTTTTGAGACACAGTGAAGTGAGCGCAGGAAGGGGCTGGGGTAGATCTGGGACAGGAATGACCTATTCACCTCTCTCCTCCATCTGGCACCAGCAGAGATTTGCATTGGCACCAGTGACCATGCAGAGCTAAATGCTTTTTAAAAGTAAATTTGGAAGCAGGCACTGGCCCAGTTCAGCAGTACTGCACATGATGGGCATAGAAACAGTCACAAGAACAGGGAGCAGGGGCACAGGGAAGGCATGTCACAGAGATCTCCTTAATAGAGAAATAATTTTCCAGAAGCACAAACCTGAGGTTGAGCAATACATTTCTGGGACAAAACCAAAGCCATTAGTCTCAGTTGTACTGAGTACTTGCATCTCCTCCTCAAAAAATACTTCATAGGAAAAGTCCCTGAAACAATACAAAGGGGAGCCTCTGTTGTGCTTTGTCCTTGCTTTTTTGCTTATTATTTATGAGAAAAGAGGTCTCCCAGGTTTTGGTTGATACCAGACCTATTGCTGCCAACGTGGAATAGGGGATCAGGTTTCCTGAAGTATTCACCTGGGACATTAAGCTTATTAGGCATGTGTCTGGAGACAGGGGCTGTGTATGGAAGACAAAGGAAACCTAACCCCAGAGTAGTTTGGGTGCTGAATTGTCACCTGAGCTGACGGAGGACCTCCACTTGCTGGAAGTGCCTAATCCAAAATCGTTGTTGATTAGACTTCAAAAAAACAGGATCACCTGTGCAAAGAAAGCACCTCAGGACTCAGCAAGGCTGTGCACCAGGCAGAGAAGCATTTCTGAGCTCTCCTGCTCTGTCTTGGTACTTGGAGGTTTAGGATTTGATAAGGCACGCAGACATACACACAAAACCTAGCTACAACTTCCACCTTGCAATTTTTGTGTCTCTTAAAGATGAATATTCTGCAAAAAGCCAGTTCTTCCACTCCTGTTTTCTCACAGCTCTCCCTTTTCCCTCCTTCCATGGGATCTTGAAAAGCAAGAGGCAGCTAACTGCAAACAAAAGGAAGAAATTCAAAGGCCTCATCTGTTTCTGATTTTTCTAAGAGAGGATTGTGATTTAGACCACTGGGATGATCCATTGTGTAACCCATCTCTGTTGGTATGGGCCAAACTTGACCCCCCCAGGTCTGTGCTTACAGCTTGGCTCTCACTGTGTGGGTGAGTCACCATTCACTGTTCATTCATGAAAGTCAAAAATGGCACTTGGGAAATGTGCCAAATCTTTCAGGAATATTAGCTCCTCGATTGCTGACCAGCTCTACAGCAGCCACGGGGACAGGACATGACAGGCACTGCAGTGAGCTGCAGACAGTCAAAGCACTGTGATGGATGGCGCCGTGCTGCATCTGCTCTGTCACTGCTGCGTGCACCCTGCCTGCTCCACAGCCGAGCCTGCGCCTCCGAGGCTGGTTTCTTTCCAAAGGCAGAGTGATGAAACATCTATTGTGCTCAGAAACCTCTTTAAAAATGAAAACACATCTGTCCAGCCCCTTGCCCTTTGGCAGATGACTTGAGCTCTTCTTCACCTGGTTAACCCAGAACATTTATTTTGTGAGCGGCATGTTAGCTCTCATTTACCTACAGGCTCCCGGTACTCTCAATGCTTGCAGATACTGGTGCTGCCATGGCAACAAGGTTATTTATGCATAATAGATACCTACTTTGCTTGCTGCCATTCTTTTTTTTTTTTTTACCCCTCCTGATGTTGCTAAGTGGAGATAGGGTCACAGAGGCCATAAAATGAAGTGGGAAACTCCCAGCCCCACACACATAAGTCCTCCAGACCTCCTTCCTCTTCTCTGGCACCCGGCTCACCTGGTTCAAATTGCTGTCACTGCCCTCAGTCCAGCCTTTCATCTGGCAGGAACAAGTGACAGCAGAAGGGCTGGTGGGGATGTAACCAGAAGACACTGACACCCCTTTAAGCACAGGCTGAGACGCATTGATCTCCACACAGAGCGGATACTGTCATGGATCAAAGTGCCATTTGCCAGGCTGCCTTCTTTCACCTGATCCATTGCTTAAGTTGATTTGTAACCTATGCTTTATCAATACCACTGTTCAATTATTTAATAGCCAGGCCACCAAAGAACCAAGCTGATGAACAAGGTTCTACGGCTACAATTTCAATTTAGTTAAGTTCTCCTTTAAATTCTTTCTCAGTTTCATCTGCCCATTTTCCATGGCAACCAGCAAGGACCAGAGGTCAGAGAGAAGAAGAGGGAGTCATTTCATTTAAATTAGATGAAGCTCTCTTAGCCACCAGAGCTCTATGAAAAGGGTCCCTTGCTCAAGGAGAGACAGTATGTGTCCTGACAAACCTCTGCAGAGCTTTGTTCTGTTCCTTTGCTGAGGAACTTCTCAGGACCTAAATCAATTCTGTTTACATATAACATTGAGCCCAAAGAGTGGAAAAACCCTCCACAGAAAGGAGTAAGTAGCTGCCCAGAATTCATTGTCAGATAATGATCCAATCTTCTGACAAATACAAAGCTTCTCTTCACCGCTTGCATATGCACCTCCCTTGCCCTCACAGCTGCTTGCAGCTGCTTGCTCCAGTAAAGCCTTTGCTGGGGTTCAAACATCCCAGATATTGCAACACTGGGCAGTCATGATGCACTGTCACCTGCCCACACACACTCTGATACTGGGCTCTTCTCTGGGGTGTCCTTAATCCCTCCACCAGGTGCTGGGTGCCTTTGCTGGTGCAGCCCCTCATGCTGCTTGCAACCACTCCACACCACCAGATTCTTGGCACGTGTCTGAGCACCTCAACCCTTGGCTGTCACTCTTCCCAGGGGATGAACAGCCCCTGTACCTGCCCAAGGCTGGGAGTCACAGAACTCCACAAGCTCAGTTCACTGCCATTTAAAACCAGTGCTCAGAGTGGCTCAGCATCCATTGTGTCAACTTGTCAGAGCAGGGAAGCACGGGGAATTTCCCTGTCCTGGGTATCCCGGTGAGAGGGTGCAAAGGCAGAGGGTAGGGGGAGAGAAGCACTTTGAAATCAAGTGAATCCTCCTTCCCCATCAGCATCTGGGACTGTTCCTGCAGCACAGATCCCTCCCTGCGCCCGGGAGCAGCAGAAGTTAAAATAGCTGCCTACGCCTGCAGTCGCTGAGCAGGCGGGAGCCAGGAGCACTGTCCCAGGAAAAGGAGGGCACGTGAAGGAATAACAATACTTCCCTCTTATGTAACCCTTGCCTAAAATACTTCAAAGTGGGCTCCTAGATAAATAATTGAAGATAATGCAGAATTAGCTGTCATTTTCTATGTCAGAAAGTAAAATTCTCCATTGCTCCAGTGCTGGTTAGGTACAAAAACCACCCCATTTACAGGCTGAAAGTAACCACATGTCTCCAGAAGCTGGGCCAAGAGAGCACAGTGTGCTCACACACATTGCAGCTACTCAGTGTTTAGGGCAAAAACTATTTGCTGAGGAAAATTTGCAAGTAATTCTGAATAATGAATAACTGAGAAATTTCTAATTGACTCACAGGCAGGTTGCGAGGATGGGGTGCAGGGAGAGGGTGTCCAGAGAAGGGCAACAAAGTTGTTGAGGGGTTTAGAACACAAGCCCTATGAGGAGAGGCTGAGGGAGCTGGGGTTGCTTAGCCTGGAGAAGAGGAGGCTCAGGGGAAACCTTATTGCTCTCTACAACTACCTCAAGGGAGGTTGTGGACAGGCAGAGGTTGGTCTCTTCTCCCAGGCAACCAGCAGAACAAGAGGACACACTCTCAAGCTGCACCAGGGGAGGTTTAGGCTGGAGGTTAGGAAGAAATTCTACACAGAGAAAGTCAGACTTGATGGGGTGCTTGGTGCCATGGTTTAGTTGTTCAGGTGGGTTGGATTGGTTGATGGGTTGGACACAATGATCTTGAAGGTCTCTTCCAACCTGGTTTATTCTATTGTATTGTATTGATTGCCCATTGGAGTGGGCTGCCCAGGAAGGTGGTGGAGTTGCCATCACTGGAGGTGTTTAGGAGGAGACTTGATAGGGTGCTTGGTGCCATGGTTTAGTTGATTAGGTGGTGTTGCATGACAGGTTGGACGCAATGATCTTGAAGGTCTCTTCCAACCTGGTTAATTTCTCCTCTCCTCTTCTCTTCTCTTCTCTTCTCTTCTCTTCTCTTCTCTTCTCTTCTCTTCTCTTCTCTTCTCTTCTCTTCTCTTCTCTTCTCTTCTCTTTTCTCTTCTCTTCTCTTCTCTTCTCTTCTCTTCTCTTCTCTTCTCTTCTCTTCTCTTCCCTTCTCTTCTCTTCTCTTCTCTCTTCTCTCTTCTACGCTATGCTATGCTACGCTATGCTATGCTATGCCATGCTATGCTATGCCATGCTTTGCTATGGTATTTGTCAGGTAAATTATTTGTGAATTCATCAGTCTGATGTTCTCTGAAGCCCATGGGGCATTTGCATAAATATGACTATTCACAGAGAAGACCAAGTCTTTAGTGGTACTCTGAGCATGGTAAATTCCTTAGCTAAAGCACTGATTATGAATCAAAGGAATAGGGAGGGGAGAAAATCAAGTCATAATTAGTCACTTAAATTGCATCAAGTAGCAGGCAACTGATTTTAAACAAGTCCAAACAAAGAGGAAATTATTCGTTCTGATTAAGTCTGTCTCTCTTGCCCTTTTAAAGATTTATGAAGTAATGTCAATAAATGATGGCTCTGGGGACTCAACCTATAAAAACTGCTTAGAAACACATTAGAATACAAGAGAAAAGTGGGTTAGACACAGTGGAATGAAAATTAAATACATATTTATTAAGGAGGTGTCTAATGAGTCTCAAGTCACCCAAATATTGACCAGCTGTCTCTAGCCTAAACTCTCTTCTTCACTCCTGTTGTTGCCACTTCTGCTGTGGCTGCTCATCTAATGCTGAAGTCAGACCCTATTTGATCACTGTTAAGCTTAATTACCCTGCTGAAGGAGTTCTTGTGAAGCTAAGTGATCCAGGTTAATTATGGTGCTGGTGAATTGTATAGCATACACACAAAACCACAATTGGAGCTTCCCCTCTGTCCCACTGAGCACAGGATCTGGATTTCCTACACTACAGTTTTCAACTGCTGTCAAAATGACGCTGCAGGGACAGGGCAGCTCTGTGGTTCAGGGGTCTCTTTCTACAAGGCAAGGTGTGGAAGTGAGAGTAGAGAAGAAGCAAAAATGAGGCATTTGCTGCAAAATGGTAAATTCAGACATCCAGGTTCTGGTGCCAGGGTGGTAGTGGTGGGTGTCACTGTTGCTATTGCTATTATCATTATTGCTATTAAGGAAGCATCACTAATGAACTCAGTGCTCTCTCTAATGGACATTTTTATTCAAGTTATATCATGGAAGGTTCCTAAATGAGACAGAAATAAGACACAGTGGTAGACTCAGGGAAGGACAAACTATATTTAAACCAGAAAGTACTGAACCTCTTCTGGGTTTGATCCAGAGCTAGCAGAGCTAATATTGCCTCACAGTAAGACCAACTCTTATCCAGGATTTCCCAGCACTTTGCATTAAGGAAGAAATGTTCTCATATGTGTCTGGGTACGGGGAGTGGCTCAGCTCAATTCAGCAAAGCACTTGGAACAGATGCTTCAGCTTGGGTCCACAGAAGTCCCACTGAAATCTGTGAGACTTAAACACACGCTCTAGCTATTTGTCAGAGACTGATGGGACTGCTAATGTGCAGCATGTGCGCAGGGGTTTCCTTCAGCTGGCAACCCCACTGCTGGAAACTGTGCATTAAAACTGGGGAAGGTTTGCGAGCAGCCAGCAGCACCGTGGTGCTAGCAAACGGGGAGCAGCCCTTCTGCAGAGACCTGGCTGCCAGGTCAGTCAGGCTTGTGATTGTGTTTGTGAGGACACAACACATGCTGAGAGCCAGCAAGACTTTCCTCCACCCATCAGACAGCACTGGAGAGGACTGGCAGGCTAGACTGGCACCTGCCTTCCGGACAGAGAAGGCTCTGCTTCACTGAACTGCTCCAGCCACCCAGTCCTGCCTGGCTCTATTTTTGGTACCAATAAATCTCCTGTAGACATCCCCTTTGTCACAGCCTGTTCCCAAGCCCCTAACTCTGTAGGCTCTTCTCTGTTCCAAATGTAATTGCTCTTCGGCCTTTTTTTCCTTTTTTTCCCTCCTGTCTGGAGCCATAGCTCATCATCCTACACTTCTCATTATCTTAATTAAACCAGAGCAAATCAAGGGCCAGTTTTATAACCTGATATTACCCTATACAATTTTTTAGCTCAAAATTTTTTAGCTGAGATATCTCCTTGGAGGAATTTGGCACCTTGGTTCCCTTGGCTTTCAGTTTTGTGGTTATCTGAAGAGGCTTGAGTAACAAACTGAGCTGAGTGCTCTGTCCAGAGAAGGGCAAGGAGGCTGGTGAGAGATCTCAAGTACAAGCCCTACAAGGAGAGGCTGAGGGAGCTGGGGTTGTTTAGCCTGGAGAAGAGGAGGCTCAGGGGAGACCTTATTGCTCTCTACAAGTACCTGAAAGCAGGTTGTAGACAGGTGGGGGTTGGTCTCTTCTCCCAGGCAGCCAGCAACAGACCACGAGGACACAGTCTCAAGTTTAGGCTCGAGGTGAGGAGAAAGTTCTTCACAGAGAGAGTAATTTGCCATTGGAATGTGCTGCCCAGGGAGGTGGTGGAGTCACTGTCCCTGGAGGTGTTCAAAAAAGGATTGGACATGACACTTAAAGCCATGGTTTAGTGAGTCATGAGGTGTTAAGCATCAGGTAATAGGTTGGACTTGATGATCTCTGAGGTCTTTTCCGACCGTACTGATTTTATGATTCTGTGATCACACCAGGTAAAATGGTCTTTTCCATACAGACCAGTCCTTTCCCACTGTCTCTGGCCCTCCTGTAGAGCAGTTTTGGGTAACTGTCTTGCAAACCACCCAATCTACCTCTAGTCAAGTCTAGCCTAGCCTAGTCTAAATTGATTCACTGCTCATGGTACTGGCTGATGGTTGTTTTGTGTGGTTTATCTGCATTTCTACTTCCCAAAGCAACTGCAGCACCCAGGGGTTTGGTGAGAAAGCTGAGAACAACCCCAGCAAGAGGTGGTAGATAGGATGGTTTGTGGTGGCTTTTACTCCAGCCTTTGCAAGAGCTTTATCCGGGGGTAATGCTCCAGGCACAGCTCATGCTCCACTCCAAGCCATGGGCACAGCAAGGTCCAAGCTGCTGAAGTGCATCACAGGGAGACTAATTGGTCCCACTTGCAGGTCCCTTGAACTGATTAATCCTCCTCCCCACTCCCCTCTGAGCAAAATACTCTTTTATGTGATGTGGCATCTGAGGGCCATTACAGAGAAGAGGACTGGCATGCTCCTGGTCCACACAGGCTCATGTTTTCAGTACTGATTTGCTGCTGACCTGGTAATGTTGTTATCTGGATAAAGGTGGTTTAGCTTTTCTGTACTGGAGCTAGATGTTTCCCCACACTAGTTCTTTCCAGTGTCTTGGTTCTGAGAGGAACAGAAGGAAAAAATGAGAGAAAATAATTCAAACCAACATTTTTTTTCTAGGTCATTTGGGGGCCATGGCACTCCTGTTCCTTCATACCACTTGGAGTAGGAGCATTTGCATCTCCTTACTCAGGTGTCTCATCTTGTCATGCAGGAAGTCCTTGGGTAGTGCTCCCAGTTCCAGAAAGGGGAAAATTAAATGAAGAGGATGTAGGGGTGCAGGTGGCCAGGAGAGGGTGCTGGGAGCCAGGCACCATCCCCACCATCCCCAGGGTTGGGCACCAGTAGGGGCACACACAACCCGGTGCAAACACGGGTCAGTCATCCCATCCCCGTTCTGCGTGTGTAAATGTTGATGGGAATGGTGCTGTTCAGCCCTTTCAGGAGAATTATCTGCTGTTTAATTAAGCAATGTTTGTACAATATCTAGGAAAGGCTCTGTGGTAAACATATGGTGTGCAGCTCGGCGTGCATCGGTGGGGAAGCTGCTGTTTACTTCTACAGCACTAACTGATTTGAGGCCATGATTTGCCTGCAAGCATCTTGAGATGGGCTGTGCAAGGGAGGTAGTACCCTTAGCACATCTGTTTGTCAGAAGAGCCCCTGAAGGTCACCCCAAGAAGGTGGTTTGTATCTCTTGCAATCTCGACCGTTAAGTCAATCCTCTGGTTAATGGATAGTGACATTTTATGATATTGGGATGTGCCTTGAGATAACAGAGACTCCAGAACAGATTACTCAAGGAGTTTACAGCTTTCCTTTCCTCATCTTGACGTTTTTTATCTCCAGTTTCAGGTCTTATTTAGGAGCTCTCTGGCTGACCTACTAGCACAAGTCTTGCTCTGGGCAGTATGAGGTCTGTAGACCAAAAGGGTCTACCTGGGAGAGGCATTGGGAATTGTACCTGAGGGTTTGAAGAAACGTTAACACAGTATTAGACATGAGTCACCAAACACCTTTCCCTAATGAGCTTCGAAAGTGGAGCACCATCTGGCCTCACCTTCAGCACCTCAATTATACCAACATCCTGCAACCTCGAGTGCAGGCGCAGCAAGCAGGCTGCCTTGTATAAGAGGCTTAGACCTCCCCTGGGGTGGGGACTGCGCCTTCCTTGGGTCTGCCCCTTCGGTAAGAGCAACCAGGAGAGCAGGCGCATTGATGCCTGCTGGGAGAGCCCCGGTAGATGAGTGGCGAGGAAGAAGGTGCTCACAGGCTGCAGTCAAAGTGCTTGTACCTGTGTCACAGCAGTGCCGGTGGGAAGCAGGAGGGGAACAAGGGCTGAGTAAGGAGGCTTTCTTGCAAGGAAATGACACCTTCAGCATCTCATATAAAGGAGACAAACAACTGACTGCTCCGACTTTATAGGGAAACAGGAGGTTTGGATGGTATCAAACATTCTTTCAAAACACTGCCAGAAGATTTTCTGGTTTTATTCTGAAGTGAAAATACATTTTTAAAACGTGTCTTCCCCCTGCTGTCTGCCCACTGGAAGACATTCAGCAATATTAGCAAAGCTGAGGGCTGCTAAATGGCCTTCTTTCGAACAGTAATGAGCTGCATTTAATAATGAATTAAATATCATTAACGGGGGAAGTTTTTGGTGAATGCTTCTTTAATATCATTGTGCAGCAATTATCACTGGTGTGAATAGCTCAGCCGTGTCCAGCTGCACCATTCGTCATTATTTGGAGGAGCAGTAAAACCACTCTGGTCCAGCAGGACTAATAACATTAAGTGACACTGAGTAAAGTTTAACAAGTGTTTGTGTTCATCATGCAGACCAGAATAACACAGATGCTCGATCCTGCTCCCCCTTTCTTCTGTGTCTGGATGACCCAGCTGGCCTGGCTGTGTTTCTGCAATCAGTGAAAGTCCCTCTCAGTGTGGCCTAATTCATAACCACATGAAGTTTCTTTATTAAAAATTGATACACACAATTAAACAATGATAGAAGATGATAATGGGAGTAATGAAGCTCTCTGGTATTTGCAGCCTTTATTATACAGTGCCATTCCGTAGTAATGAGACCTTCCAGACTTACTTCTTGTGTCTAGTTACAGGGTCACATTCAGGGAAACATGTTTGGTGCTTTTCCAAAAATTCCTCTTCAAATAATGGACTCTGAAAGGAAAACAAACAAGCAAACAAACGAACCCAAACAAACTAAACAACAACAGAGACTCTTGAACGTGTCCAGAGAAGGGCAACACGGCTGGGGAGAGGCCTCGAGCATAAGCCCTACGAGGAGATGCTGAGGGAGCTGGGATTGTTTAGCCTGGAGAAGAGGAGGCTCAGAGGAGACCTTATTGCTCTCTACAACTACCTGAAGGGTTGTAGCCAGGAAGGGGTTGGTCTCTTCTCCCAGGGAACCAGCACCAGAACAAGAGGACACAATCTCAAGCTGCACCAGGGGAAGTTTAGACTTGAGGTGAGGAGAAAGTTCTTCACTGAAGGAGTTGTTAGCCATTGGAATGGGCTGCCCAGGGAGGTGGTGGAGTCACCATCCCTGGAGGTGTTCAAGAGGGGATTGGACGTGGCACTTGGTGCCATGGTTTAGTAGTCATGAGGTGTTGGGTCACAGGTTGGACTTGATGATCTTTGAGGTCTCTTCCATCCTTATTGATTCTATGATTCTATGAAAACCCCCACACTCTTTACCAGTATTTCATTGGCGTTTCCTTGCTGCTGTGGCTGAGCAAAGTATTTTGTAGCAAATAATGTAGTTGCCAAAATATTCCTTCTCAGGAGGTGAGGGGACATTGCACAACTTGCAGCTATGGGGAACAGTTCAGACTGCATCAATGAGAAGTGTGATTCAGGGATGGGTGAATGTTTTATTTGGGCTGTTCTGAAAGGAGCTTGTCTGTTGTAACATACTCTAAATTAAATGGTTCCCCTCTTTTTGCTGCAATAGTGACAGGATAACTTTTCTAAGTACAAGTCTTTTAAAGAGTCTTAATTTTGGTAACCCAGAGCAAACCACCTATTTTTTTCTTTTGAGCAAAAAAAAAAAAAGATATTTTGGGTCAAGTCAAAATTGTGGTTTTCAGACTTGCAGCTCGTTCGCAGCGAAACGATCCATTGTTGGCTCGTTGCATCCACATCTCCCCACCAGAACAAGGGCTTCTTTGCCCTACCTAAGGTTTGCTGGAGTGGGACAACACAGGCAGCAGACAAAAGACACAGCCCTTGCTCTGACCTGAAAAAGTAGAAATAGCTGGTTTGGGGTTTTTGTTAAATTAAGGAACAGTGGAAAAGCAGGGGCTGGAGTACAGTAGCGCCCCTGGGCTGCATAAGTGCCTGAGATTCATGTCTCCTCACTGCAGGAAAGCTCTCCATCCCTCTCTGCCCAGCTCCTCAGGAAAGGAGAAGCACATCAGCAATGGATAGGCTGGTCCCAGGCCTGTACTGCTAATAACCAGAGTCGGTGCAGCTGAGGGGAGGCTGCATCCATAATAGCAGCCTTGCAGTACCTGAAGGGGGCCTACAAGAAGGCTGGAAAGGGACTGTTTGTACAAAGACCTGTAGTGATAGGATGAGGGGCAAAGGTTTTAAATTACAGAAGAGGAGATTTAGGTTGGATGCTAGGAGGAAGTTTTTTACCATGAGGGTAGTGGAACACTGGAACAGGTTGCCCAGGGAAGTGGTTGAAGCCCCATCTTTGGAGATACTCAAGGTAAGGTTCAACAGGGTTCCGATCTAATAGAAGATGCCCCTGCTTACTGCACAGGGGTTGGACTAGATGACCTTTGGAGGTCATTTTCAACTCAAACCATTCTATGATTCTATAAGTCTTCCTAAACCTTGTGGTGGACACAGCAGGAACAGAGCAAGCCCCTCACTGCATTACAGAAGGAGCTGTAGGGTAGTCCTCACTTCATCAGTGCCCAGTTTAGCTTCCCAAGACGTTGTTTTACTTTGTAAGGGTGAAATACAAAGACAAACCTCTAATGTGAATGTCTTTCACAAGGGTCTTTCTTCTCTCAAACTCTGCAGTGTCATTTCTGTGGGACAAGGATAAGCACAAAATGATAGAACGTGTTTTAAACAACAGCAGCTTCTTGGTTTTGTATCTTTTGTGTACCCTTTAGCAGAGATCACACTGCAACAAGCAGATCCAATTGTAAAGTAGCTATAGCAGCACTATTGCATAGCAAACAGATGTGGACGTAAACGAATGCATAGGATTTAACTGAGTTCTAGACATTCCAGACAACTGCCATGCCAGGCTGGCCAGAACCATGTGTGTAAAACATCATGAGACAGTCAAATCATTGTATGAATCATTTGCCAGACTTTGGCTGGTCTCCAGGAGGAAAGGTGAGGTGTTGCTGGTGTCATTCAAGGGTCTTGTTGGAAACTGGATGCTGTGGTGGGCCACGTGGTCTTCCCCAGGGCACTAGGAGCCCTCGGTTCCCAGGTTGTGCTTAGTGTTCCATTTAGTGCAATCATTTGCAGGACTGACTGAACTGTTGCAGCACAGTTAAAGCCCAGGAGGAATGTCTCCATCTCTCCCCCATGTGCCCATCAGCAATAGCACAGCCTCGCAGCACAGGGCACCAGCCTGGACAGAGGGTCACAGGCTCGTTACTCACTGTTGGCTCCACCAGCCTGAGGATGCTCCTGCCAAGGCTGCGATTGCTGAGCCACTTGGGGCTCTGTGAAAACAGCCATTAACTCCCCGCTGGTGCTGGGTGTGAGCACAGGCTGATCAGCTCCTTCTTCTTCCTGTTCAATGATCAAAATATTTACAGCACAGTGAGTGGGGCTGGCAGCAGCCCCAAAACTTTGCTCTTGATAGTAAATGTCACATTTAATATTGATGATGTGGGCTACTCAAGTCACACTTGGATGAGTTATTAACCATTGGGTATGACATCTATAAGAGGAAATTCCTAAAATGTGAGCTGCTTTGTAACAGCACATAGCTTCTTTTTTATAAAAGATATAGAAATCTAAGCAATTCACTAAAAATATATGGATGTTGTTCATTGTTATGTGGCCAGGAGAACCCATCTGTTCTCCAGGCTGGTTTATTAGTCACCTTAGCAGTGCATAAAACTATGGCCTCCAGGGACACAGAGCGGTTATTTCATCACAGTCAGCAAACAGAGCACAAAGAACACTGCACCGTGTCACTGGAGACAGATCCCCTGCTGCTGTCAGACCCTACCAGAACAGCTCCCTTGCATCTGGGTCCCACTTCTCTGTATAGTGAGAGCGAGGATGCCAGAGGCTGATGACTCTGTGCCACGACAGCATTAGGGCTCGTGGACTTTTATTGAGCACTGAAATGAAAGTAAGCAACTTCACTGAGATTCAGGTCAGCACTAGCACACTGTGAATGAGTTGGGCTCTGCATTTTCACACTACCAAGAAATAGCAGGGGAAGTAGTGCAGTGAGTTTGTTGTTAGTGTTCTGCTGGGACTTACTATGAAAAAGACTCTGTACCTTGCCAGTGTTCTGGGAGACAAGAGGTGAATGCAAAGTTGCACAGAATGTCAGCAGTTATAGCTTGTCATAAAAGAGTTTCTTATTATTAGAAGATAAATTCTCTTCTCTGGCATGCTGGTGAAAATGCTGAGTGTTCACAGAAATACAGTAATGTGTTCAATTCATTCCTCAACTGCAAGTCACTGGATTGCGTATCAATATTCCATGTGCCACTGCATGACTTGTGTGTTACTGAGATGAGCAGTTTCTCTGGGTTGGGGTACAGTAAAAATGGTTGCTCATGGATCTCACAAATCCATTTCAGGTACTGATTTTCCAAGGCTCTCAAGCAGACAGGAAGGCTCTCTAGGGAGCTGTGGTGCTCAGACTGGGAAGGAGTGTTGTACGTTAGGAACGACAGCTTCAGTAGAAAAAGGGATTGAAATGTGATCAGCCCCAAATTGCTGTATTTGGTGGGTGCCTGCATTGCCCTCAGCCATGTAGCAAGATTCCAAGGCAAGTTTCTACTATGCATTCTAGGCAGGTTGGGAAAAACCTAAAAGAATTACAATATTGTGCCTCCTGTTTGGCTTCCAACATAGCAGTATGGATTTCAAGATGAGGGATGGAAGTGCAGGTAGTCAGGGGAAGCTGCAGCTTCTCACCCACAGTGCAAGATGCAGCTGTTCCTCAACCCGCGCTCCTAAAGCTGTCAGAACTCATTGTGTTCCACCTCACATTGCTCCTCTGTGAAACAAAACTCCAGACCCACAGCAGGGCTAACTGGTCTACACTCACACCCTGTGTGACCCAGAGACATACCCCTGGCAGCTCCTGCTGCTCCCAGTGTGGGCAGCTCCCCCAGTCACCTTTGCACCATTGATAGAGCTGTGGTTAACAGCAAGCTCAGGTAAAAGCAATAGTCATTGTCTGCACTTTTACCTGGGTGGTGTCTCTTAGCACATCACAGGCTTGCTGTGAGTCGAAGACTGCCCTGACTCATACCTGCTCTCAAGCCAAGAAAAGCCAACCTTTTTGAGCAAAAGCTATTAACCTTCTTTTACAGATGGGGAAACTGTGCACAAAGAGAATTAATTATTTACCCAAGGTCACAGAACAAATCCAAAGTGCCATAATTAGGAAGAGGACCAAGACTGCCTAATTCCCCTTCTTGTGCTTTACCAGCAAGTGTCTTTTTTCCCTCCTGGCTGTGACTTGATCCCCCTTGGGCACGCCATCATCAACGCCCCCTTCCCTGATCCCTCTCTCATTTGGTACCTGTCCTACATCTTCAGTTCTGACTCAGCAGTATCTAGTACACACTGAACTAGTCAGTCTGGATGTAGCACCATGTCTGGCCAAGCAAGATTTGCATCTGACTCTTTAGCAGTCTGAGTGCAAATTAAACAGTTGTGTCAAGGCACCAATTCATACTAATTTGTGCTCTATTTTCTTTGATAAGAGCCACTTGAGAGACTACAGCTTAAAAAAAAATTTAAAAAAAAACTTTAATAATTACAGGGTTTAAAAATCTTGTTCTGTAAAGTAGTGGAACTGATGATTTCATCAACCTAAATTGTGGC
This sequence comes from Picus viridis, assembly GCA_033816785.1. Taxonomy (NCBI): domain Eukaryota; kingdom Metazoa; phylum Chordata; class Aves; order Piciformes; family Picidae; genus Picus; species Picus viridis. Next base: position 7,557,071 of record CM066599.1, on the reverse strand, counting down.
TGAGATAAGTTCCATCTATTGACACACAAAAGACTTTTGGTTTCCAGTCTCTTGATCAATGTAATGAAAACTCTGATTATCCTGGTGCCTTGCAAAGGGCCCTTTTGCCTGTCATCAAGTTTGGAAGTGTCAAGAGCAGGTACTTCTTCAGCAGGATCATCAGCAGTATCTGAGTTAATTTTAACTCCTTGGTGTTTCTTAACAGAGTTTGCAAGTGAACACATCACATTCATTGGAGGTGTTTAGGAGGAGACTTGATGGGGCACTTGGTGCCATGGTTTAGTTGATTAGATGGTGTTGGATGATGGGTTGGATGCAATGATCTTGAAGGTCTTTTCCAACCTGGTCCATTCCATTCCATTCCATTCCATTCCATTCCATTCCATTCCATTCCATTCCATTCCATTCCATTCCATTCCATTCCATTCCATTGAAGCATCACCAATCAAGAAAAACCAAATACATTAACAAACCACAAAAAGCTCTCCAGCAATTTTTTTCTGCAGAAGCAAATCAGAAGTTAATTTAGTGTGCAAGAAAGGGAGCACCTAGACTACAACCTGCATATCTTGAGAACCACAAAGGTCCATCCCACATCAGATAAAAGGAGTGAGCGACCAAGAAGCTTAGCAGCTAATTTCCTGCAGAGGAAAGCAAAATTGAATCAAAGTATCAGAAAGAGAAACTGTAAAAGGCAATCATCATGAACTAGGTATGCTGTGAGTGAGGTCTTCTGTCCAGGATCAGCCCAAGGGCAAGGAGCTGTATTTCCAGCATCACAGTTAATAGCTTTGTCTCAACAATTCAAAAGCTTCTAGTGAGAAGCTTTAACATGATGAAAATAATATTGTTTTTTTAATGATCTTTCACCCTATCTATGTATCTTGCATTCAATGAGAGGAGCTTCCTGACCTGCAGACTTCTCACACTCCTAGGCACAGCGAAGTGAGGGGATTTTCCTTTAGCAAACACAACAGAGCGTTCAAGGCAACATGAACCCTCCCGGGAGGCTGCCCAAGTGCCTGGCTGCCATTCCTTGGGCTTCCGAGAGCCATCTCAAGATATCTTGCGAATGACAATGACATCCTAAGAGCTGCCAAAAAGAAACACAAGGAACAGCTGGTAAAAATGCTCCAACCTCCCAGTGCCCTTAATATACCATAAACAAATCTGCCTCATTTAAACCGCACGCAAGGTGGTTCAGAGCCTCGCTCTGAGATTTATGGGCTTTAATCGTTGTTATTGCCACTCCCAAACATAAGAAATGGGAAGCACTTTAGGAACAAAAAACCCTGAGAAAGACATATTTTAAGTCTTCTCAGGCTGTTGCTAATGTTTCAAAAAAGATCAAGAGCTTTTCTAGAGTGCCATGAAGAAAGATCTGCCACAAAATGGCTTTTGTTCCTGCTTCTGGCCAGTCACGGCAGCAGGACTACATGTGGTCAGCATGTTGTCACACCCCGGAGCTGCTGCTCGAGTAGAGGAATGAAATATTCACACCTTTTGGCTGGGGTTTTTATTAAGGTTTCAGGTTCCTACCTTCTGCCATCCACTCCATTTAAGTAATGATGACTGAAGCAGAGCTCATTTTTCAAAACTTAACAGCTTGCTGGGAATATTTAATTGTCTGGAAGCAGAACTGAAAGATCCTGCAGCAAGTCCCTCACTTGCAGGAAGCCCCTGAGGCCAGGATTGATGCTGTCATTTATAGGATTAAACCCCCAGTGTGTCCCAGTGCAGAGGTGGCTAAATTCCAGTGGGAAAAAGGTGGTTCAAAGCCAAGGACACATGGCCTTGACAGCAGGATGGAAACTGTCTGGCTCAAAGTTGCTATGAAATCATCATGAGTTATTATTATGGGATCTTGACATCTCTTAGTGAAGCAGCACTAAATTATTTTCCACTTCTGGGTTTTTTAAGTTCACAAGCACCTATTGAGGGTGTTCCAGGGACACAGGGGTCTTGGAGAAAGTCGAGCCCTTGGCTGGTGGCTTTGCATTGGTGTTGCAGCTCAGTGTGCAAGTGCGTGTGCAGATGTGGTAGGGGAGCACTTTACTGCAAATAGGGTAACATTTGCTTCTGTACATGTGAAAGACCACAGCCAAGTTCCTCTGCATTATCTTCATGCAAATTTGTCCTGTGTTCAGGGCATTAAGGGTAGCAGCAGGAACCTCTTGCATCTGCATCCTTGTCCCTCTCACTCTCACATATGGATTCTCTAGTGCCTTAAGTGGTCACTTAAAAAAAACACTGGTACATGTTTTTTCTGAAGAGCCACTCTGCTCCTGGAAGCTTCCTGTGCCCCAAGACTAAAGCTCAGCAGCACCATCAGTGTTTCCCTCCTGCAAGGCTTGCTCCAGCCCAGCAGAATATAGGTTACAGCTTGAACTAGCTCCTCTGTCCCACAGCAATATCTCGTCTTTCTTACTTTTTTCCTATGGGAAACAACTGTCCTGCTGTAGGTGTCCATCTCCTGAAAGTTCCCATTTGCCTTTTACAGTGTTATTTAGCTCTGCCCCAGCCCAGGGTGGCTTTTGCTCTTTAAGGCTGACCTCTAGTCAGGTCTGTGATCCTATTTCTCAGGCATTTAACTCTTTGCTTATAGAATGCAGGAGATGTACAGGCCAGCGCTGAGGTTTCTGCCAGCCTAGTCACAATGCTGAGCTCAGGGTCCCTTGGGGATTAAGCCAAATCTGGGAGCCGTGGACTTCACCAAGAGGTAGGTGCCAAGGCAGAAGTCAGAGCACAACTACCTTTGCAGAGCTGGCCCTCTGCCACTTTGCTGCACCTCTTTAATTCGAGTGGTGACTCACAACCTGGAACTATTAGGTAGATGGCATAAGCAGTTAATGAGTGGTGTTTTTCCCTGCTCATTTTACTTATTCTATTATATTTTGATTTATAATTATATATACCATGCATTCCGCTCCTGGGCTCCAGGCATCCCTGCCAAAATGAAAAAGTACAGTTAGCAAAAAGAAAGCCAGCAGATGCTCAGAGCTCTTGGTCAAAAATAACCAGCTAGAGTGACTGTTTTTCCACCAGTTCTTCATATATTTCCTCTTCTCCCTGCGCTTCCCTTCCCATGGATCTCAGGACAAGAAGAGCAGCCCGTGAACCATTGCAGCCCATAGCTGCAATGCAGGGACCAACAAACCAGCTCCAACTCATTCCTCAAATCAGAAGTATTTATATATATATTTATATATATAAGGAGGTGTTCAGGAGAAGACTTGATGGGGTGCTTGGCTGTATGGTCTAGTTGTTGGGTGGGTTGGATTGGTTGATGGGTTGGACGCGATGATCTTGAAGGTCTCTTCCAACCTGGTGTACTGTATTGTATTATTGTATTGTATTGTATTTGCTGTTATTCCCATCTTGCAAATTCATTTACTTTGTATTCTTGGGAGATTTTAAGGCTGGGATAAGTGTCTGTGTAATCATGAGGGCTTGTGAGAGGGGATTCAGTGAAGCATCAACTTCTCAGTCTCTGGGAGCCTTTCTTGTTCATGGAAATTCAGTTTGGTGTGGAGAGGACTGAGGGGCCTGGGGTGGGGTATCTGGGAAGATGAGGAGCAGGTTGTTTACAGGGTGTCTTACACTGATGCATTTCTACAAACAACATAAGTCATACTAACTCCAGAATCACTGGGCTTTCCTCTTCCAAGCAATATCTGGGGTCAGTGCTACCATAAGAGATAAAGGTGGTAACTCAGAAGCTGTCTTTATAACCATCTGTGCAAGAGTCAGCTCACAGGGCTTTGCTGGCAAGGGCTGTGCAGCCCACACCAACAAATCATCCCCTAAAAATTCTTTTGTGAGATTTTTAGACAAGGTGAGTTAATATTTATGGATTTGCCTGTGCAAAGTGTAACTGACATCTGGCAGGATGGCATCTGAAGGGCCAGAGAGAGAGCTGTTAAACCTGCCAGCAAAAAAACACAACCAATTTAATAATTATTTTTGGATTCCCTTGGAGATCAAAGAGCAAAGCTAATACAGACCTGGAAGGGAATTGTCTAGATTTAGTGTGAGGCAAGAAGAGGCTAATGCTGCGATTACTGCTGGAAATAACTGGTGGGGGAACACCTAGGGAGCCAGAAGCTGATTAAGAGAAAAAAGCCTTGTCTTTTCCTATTACTGAAGGAAAAATGAGACACCATCTGGCCAGGACAGTGGGCTTCCATGAAAATGCTACAGCAAGGATGAGGATGGAGCTCTAGCAAAAACCCAGCAGGTCTGTCACAGTGTGGTGTCACACATCTGGGTATAAGGCTGCAGAGTTTGAAGGGGAGATGCTAATTTGTGTGAAACTTAGAAGTTTCATTGAAATTCTTTCCTGTCCCTGAAGGCTGCTTGTGAAAATGTGACTTTTCATCAGCAAATGCAGTAAGAAAAGCTGATACGTGCTGGGTGTCATCCCAGAAGTTGCATCTCTAGATACATTAATGATTGTGTGTTGTCCCTTTAGAAAGGATATCAAACCACCCAGCAGAGGAGTTCCAAGCAGGGAATGAGCCAGACCTCCTTAAGGCACAGGTAGTAGAGTGGGGAGGTGCAGGAAATAGTTTTCTTATCTGAAATAGTTCTTAATACCTTGAAATTTTTCTTTCCCCAACTCCTACATTTTGTGCCTGAGTGTTCATGATACTTTATCTCAGTAATTTCAGACCAGGATATTTCAAAACCACCCCTATTTTGTTTAAAATTAATTAACCAGCCTAGGGAAAGAAGGCATTTTGAGCTCAAAAGAGAGCATTTCATTAAATGTTGTTGAAAGGGAACACTCTGCACATGCAAAAATAGGCAGGTACTTTTAAAACAGCCCCTAGGAACCCAGCTCTTGTTCCCAGAATGTTACTGTTTTGATCAATGATCACATGTCACAAATGTGGATGTAATATTTCTGACCTGGTCAGGTTCAGAGCAATCACGCTGATTGAAAGCAACTGGGTTTTATGTGGCAGGGAAGGATGGTGGGAATCAGTCTTAAAAATTAGACTGGAGCTAAAGGCTGAGCTGAAAATACAAAGCACTGTGCAGCTCGGGGTGAAAAATCACAGAGGTTTCAGGGTATGATGTATTCTCAAAGTTAATCACTCTCGATTGTGTGCAAATAGCTATTCCCTTCTACCGTGTGTCTCGGTGCTCAGAGCCTCTAGGGATAAATTCCTGCCACTGGATATGCACATTGGACTTTTCTGGATGGTGAAAGTCTGAGCAGGGATGAGATGGTGGAGCAGACACCCTTTGGTTGGGTCTGGGTGCTTTCCTCAGTGAAACGCAGAGTGCACAGTGCTGTCCATGCGTTGACGGGCAGGCACTGCTACTCAGAACAACACCACGTTGGGGCAAGTGGTGGGACTTGAACGTGTCCAGAGAAGGGCAACGAGGCTAGGGAGAGGCCTTGAGCACAAGCCCTGCGAGGAGAGGCTGAGGGAGCTGGGGTTGTTTAGCCTGGAGAAGAGGAGGCTCAGGGGCGACCTCCTTGCTGTCTACAACTACCTGAAGGGAGGTTGTAGCCAGGAGGGAGTTGGTCTCTTCTCCCAGGGAACCAGCACCAGAACAAGGGGACACAGTCTCAAGCTGCATCGGGGGAAGTTTAGGCTCGAGGTGAGGAGAAAGTTCTTCACCGAGAGAGTGATTCGCCATTGGAATGTGCTGCCCAGGGAGGTGGTGGAGTCACCTTCCCTGGAGGTGTTCAAGAGGGGATTGGGCGTGGCACTTGGTGCAATGGTCTAGTCATGAGGTCTTGGGTGACAGGTTGGACTTGATGATCTTTGAGGTCTCTTCCAACCTTGGTGATACTGTGATACTGTGACTAAGATCAGACTGCTCCTGCCTCTTCTCTGCTCATCATCAACATAATTAGACCAGTACAACCCAAAGGACTAGCAACATCCCACCATGTTAAACACACTCGGAGAAAGCTACTGTCTTTCACTGGGGTTTGTGCTCTGGGAATGTTTACACTGAAGCTGGCTGCTGGAGGTCACTGCATGGGCCAGACAACAGCCAGCAATGCTTAGTGAGTAGGACTTGGCCCTCTGATTCCAAAGTTTGTGCTTCAGCCACACTTTCTCTTCTCACCAGCATACTGGTGGTTACTGGGAGGTCAGACCCACCATGGGTTCGGGGTAGCACTCATGTGCTTGATCCTAGGGAGAGTTTTACTTTCTCTGGGCCAGATTTCAACTCTTGTTTATCAAGCACAACTGTAGCTGCAGTTTTGGTGTGTTGAAGAAGCTTCCAGATGGCTGCTTATGTTTCCTGAAGGCAAAGAGAAACTTAGCAGCTGGTAGTATCAAAATCCAACAGAGAACAATACCTCTGGCTCCAGGACCACCTGACTCCTGGAGCTCTGCTTTTACTATCTCACTTTTTTAAAAAATAGATGTTGCCTTCATTGTGATACAATGGCTTAAGAATTTATCCATGTAGCAACTGAGAGAGGAATGCAAGGGGATTAAGACAATTTCTTCAGGCCTGTGTGGGAGGACGTCATCTCTGCTTTGGTTAGCTCACTGATAGCTGGGCTCTTCAGCAGGCAGCAGTTGCATTCCTGGTGCAGGTGGCTGGGACAGGCAGTGATCTGTATGATCTGTGTGGTACATTGATAAGCCATGACAATTAAGGGAATTCAGGGAGATATTTGCTGCAATGTTGCACTGCCCTGGTAGTTCCCAAGCTCTTTCCATCCTTTCCCTGATGCTGACAGGGCTAGCCTGAAGCAGGCATCTTTGCAAAACCAGGGTCCTTCCATCCTCTATTTTTCCGACAGCACTTAACTCTGGTTCTGGGTAATATGGAAAGCAGGTGGACACTGTTAGGCTGGGTTGGTGGCCAAGATTTTCACTGGTCTGTGTGACTCAGGATGAGCTGCCCTCCTTTCCCCACACTGTGCAGACCACTCACTGGGCATTTGCCCACCTTGGCCATGTGCTTGCCACGGGCTCTGCCTGGCCTCATGGTCCTGAGGAGTCAGCCTTCCTTCATCTAGCTATTTTACTGCTAGTGTCAACATGAATAAACCATATTCCTTTTAAGCTACCTACAACTTTTGACAGCTACAGTGCTGTAAATAAAGCAGCTAACGCAGATGCTAATATTAATTCTCATGACCCAGTTGTGCTTCACTAATAGTATCTGGGTTACCAGCTGGGCAAGACAAGAACACAAAATATTTAGCCTGTCTCAGTCTGTTGCACCAAAAAAGCAAGCATGTGAAGATATTAATTTCTAGAGCTAAACCTCAGAGGTGTGTGTGTCCCCCCATCAGGTAAAGGCATGAGGAAGGTCTGAGAAGGTCACAGGAATATGTGTTTAGTGGCCACACTGGCCATGCTCTGGGTGATACCAGCACCTCTTGTGAGGTGCTGTGATGTGCTGTGACATCCTCGGGTCAGGCCTTGTCCTGTCTAGGGCTGGGCAGGCATTGCACAGACAGAATGCTCTGGCAATCAGAGACGTGCTGTGTGCTGGGTTGTGAGTGGTGTTGTGGCTTTTTAAAGCAATATTTAAGATATTATTTAGCAATATTAAGATTTCAAGACTATCACTCATACAGCCCTTTTCCAGCTGCAGCTCTTGCTCATCTCTTTGGTTTCTGCCCAGGAGCTTCATTGGCATTCAGCTTTTTCTGAAGCAATTCAAAGACTGTCAAGTGTGAAGAGAGTGAAAAAGTGTTAGGGGAGAAACATGAATGTTGTCATCCAACCTCATACAGCTGAAACACAAAGGCTAGGCCATCCAAACATGCCTTAACACCCATGGCACAGCCTGTTCAGCTGTCCAGTCTGTGTGGGTGCTCTGAAGGCTCATGATGATGATCAGCAAAAATGGTCCACTGGGGCTGCCGCAACCCTTTTCTCTAGCTGTAGGTGTAATATTGCTTCTTTAGAGACCTGCAAAGCCCCTCCAGAAAGGCCAGGCTCAGGGCCTGGCTTATCAGGACCATTTTTGTTTATCCTCACAGCTGTGCAATGAAAACACAGAAGTGTATGAGCAAGCAGCCTTCAGCCTCAGCACAGGTATTTGCAGGAGCAGAGTTATCGCCATATGTACGTGGTTATGGATTTGGACTCTCAGTAATAAAGAGTTAGTAGGACAACTCTTCCTACAAAGAACTTGCCTTGAATTTACTGAGAACAAGCTGAATGGAGATGGGAAGGTGCCTTTGGTGTGTGTGTGGTACAGGTGTAGTGTTTGTGTTTTCTGTGATAACAGGGCCATGTGGCTGCAGAGAGGCAGAGCTGTGCTGCTCGCAGCAGGCTTGGAGGCTTAATTAAGCTTCCAGTGTTCTGTAAAGTTCATTTCACTGCTCGGTGGAGGACAGTTTAGGATAAGCATAATAGGATTGCTGCTGCTATATACAGCCATGTAAGCCAGGAAGTCCTCGTAATGGGCCTTTACCCGGCAGGAAAATCTTTTCAGAGGATGCTTTTTATAACCTGCCAGTTCCACACGCAAGGAGGGACTGGGGAAAGGTCTCTTTCTTTGTGCGGCTTTGCTGGGACCAGCCCAGAAAACACTTTGCAGCAGCACATGCTTTGCCACTAATAGAGTGAATCATGCATTTGCAGCCCTTGCTTCCCTTCTTAGTGCTCATCCTGATGCTAATCCTGGGACTAAAGCCCAGGTGCCTTCAGCCAGGTATACCCTGCTGAGCTTCGCCTGCGCACATGGCACCGTGGAGCGCGGCTGCCCGGCAGTGCCGGGATGGCTGCTGTCCTGTGGGATGTCAGCAAGTCACACACTGAGAGCAGGGCTGTGCTCCTGTGTGAATGGCTAATTCCTCAGCAGGTCTTATCAGGAGCAGAGACATGACTCCTGGGCTACTGCCTATGAGAGCCAGAGCCCCACTGGTCCTTCAGGAGTGATGCCACACTGAGTCTGATACTTTGTCACTGATCAGGAACAGCTACAAACCCTGGTGGTTATCTGTGGCACATGGAGGAGCAGTCTGCACTGAGACAAGATGGATTTTAAGAGCTCCCAGTCCTGACCTCTCACTCAGGCTGTTCAAACTACTCTTAAAAGATCTACCAGTCAGGAAACCCATCTGCCTGGTCATGCAGATGGCAGCCCCAGCAGCTGGATGAGCCACAGCATGTGGGCAAGGTGGGCTCTGGTGGCCAAGAGCCTCCCATGGTTCTGCAGCTCTCATCCTTCGTTGGAGTTGCTGTGCCCATGGAACTGAAGACATAGAGAGGGCTATCCCCCTGCACCCAAACAGCCCAGCAGCACCAACCTGACACAGACATGCCAACAGCACCCCTAGCTCCCACTGTAAGCAAACAGCTTCTTCCCTCAGGCTCTGTCACTGCAGCAGTTGAGCTCAGTATTTTTTAAATGCATTTGTTTAATGCAGAGGTGACCAGTGCTTCAGCAAGGGCTTAGAGGAGGAGGCAGGCAGCAGAAAAGTTGGGGACACTTTGATTACCAGGAGACATCAGCTGGCTGGGTGATAGGGGTGTGACAGGACAGGGAACAAGGCTCCTGGATGGCAGGGTTGATGCAAGGAGCTGGGAGCGCTGGGGCAACACAGCCTAGCCCCGGCCACAGCCCAGGCACATCCCAAGACCAATGACCTGAGAGGCACAGTGCTGAGCATGGAGAGAAATGCCAGCTAATGTAAGGCAACAGGTATTCCTCTGGCTTCCCTGGCTCTGGAGAGCAGCAACCCTCTGTGATACTGTCACATCACCCTGAGAAGCAGAGGCAGAAGTCAGCTGCAAATAATCCCACTACTGCTGTTCCCACAAGGCCAATTCAGGCTGGTTTCCTTATCTTTGCCTTTTCTGCACAGCAGCAGGTAATTCACAGATAAAACAATCAGTGCTTATACATACACACAGACACTTAGGAGCTATTCCTAAGCTTTTCAAATCCCTTAATATACCTTATGTATACAGTTTGAAACTTGTAGATTTGGCATGATAGATTGATTTCGCACACTATCTCAATGGAAAATGACATTAATAACTAATTTCTTGGGGTGGGGGGGTTAGCCCTGCTAAGCTACTGCAGAGCACTGAGCTGTGGTAAATCTGTTCAGGGCATGGCAGCAATGCAATCAGACCAAGTTCTTTGACTGTGTCTGGGGTTACTGCCTGGATTATATAAAGCCCAACTTGGGGTACAGGCACAGAAGAATTTGGCCAAATAACTGCAGTTTGAGTGTATGTTATAACCACACAGCCACAATGATTGTATTTATTTTTCACAACTCCCCCAAAATGGAGAAAATCGATGAGAATTGAGTGGGTCCCACAGATTGACAGGGGAAGCTGCTATGACAGTTTGAAACAGATGACTCAGTCTTTTTGCTTCATGAATTTCTGCCTGTACCACCAGGAATTTCCAAGAGGTTTCTCCAGTAAGAGCAGGCAGACGAAAATGCAGACTTTCCTCATTAGCCATTCCATAGTGAAACTAGGCACACATGCTCATGTCCCTGAGCTGCCCTCTCCTCCCCAGCATCGGTGCTCTCACCTGGAGCAGCTAATGTTTTGAAGGAGCACATGCAGTGCTCACACTTGGAACACACCATATGTTTAGCAGCCCCAGGAGCTGTGTCACTTGACTCTCACCAAGTGGTACCCAGACTGGCTCAGGGAGCAGATGTCTCATCCCAGCCTTGGGACAGGTGTGGTGCCTGGAAGCATCACCCAGCACCCACTTCTTCATGCTACCCTAACTCCACCATGGTGTGAGTTGGGAGCTTTTCTGCACACAGGTATGTCCCACGTGCCAGCCAGAGCTGTGAATTAGGGGCACCCTCTGCTTTGCACGGATAGCTCAAGTGGGGCTTCAATTTGCAGAGGAACTTGAATTTGCTTTCAGAGCTACCTTGCAAGTAGTGGCCAGCACGAACCATGCAGACTGGCTCCTGTGCACCCAGCCTGCTGCTTCAGTGCCAGCAGCCACGCTGAGATGTCTAAGAAATTGTCTGCCCTCACTTTCCCTTGTGTGGACAGCGATTCTGGCTTATCTCACAGAGCCCTGGGAAACTTGTTGCATAAGTGCTCACGAGACAGCCTGACAACAGCTGCAGGGGCCAGGCGTGCTGGGGTACAGGCGTTCTGCATCTTCAGTCACGATGCTGACTGTACTACCGAGCACAGAGCCTTCTATGCTTTTTGCCTTTGCCTCGAGAGGAAGAAAGTTTCCACTGCGTAATTGAAGCTATGGCCAGCCCAGGCTATTGTTTTGTCTATGTTTTTATGTCCCTTTCAATACACATGTCAGCTCTGCCACGTCCTGCCGGTTAGCAAATGCCTGAGTTTACTCATTAGCTCATTACTCTTACTGTCTATCCAGCATTTTTTCCATCCTACAGTCTCCTCACTCCTTTTACATCACTGTGATTAAATCATTTGTTTAGGCCATTAGTAGCAAGGCTTAGTGGTTTTGTACTCCTGGCTCTGTAGGAGATGATGTGGGAGAGGGCTGAGGGGGGATATGTTGACTTTTATGTCGCAAGCCACAGATGTCAGAAGAGAGCAGCACAAAGAACGTATATTTTACGGTGCCGCTGTCGCAAAGCAACAGAGCAGAGCAGTGGCTTTGTGTCAGGAAACACTGTGCAGAGCAGTTTCTATGTTTATTTTTTGAAGCAGCCTGAACTAGGAAGAGAAAAAGCCCAGAAGCCTCCCCAGCAAGCACAGGCACTTGGCTATTCTGAAGCTGTTTCCCTTGAAAACGTGGTTCAGGGCTTGCAGCCTGCACCAGCAGAACAGCTCTGAAGCAGGACAGTCACAAGGCAGGCAGGATTAAGCAAGGGGCTTGAAGCACAGGTTTTCCCAGGCTTGATTGTACTGCTGCCATATTGCCCACTTGGGCTGCCATAATTAAGGTTCTGTCAACTCCTAGCAGCCGCCTTTGCATGCTGCGATTTTCCTCGGGATATAATTTAACCCCAAGCTCTTGCCTGGCAGCACGTTATTTTGCAGGGTTACTTAAAAATATGTTTAAACTGTTTCAAATTATAGATTGCCTCTCCCCCCCCCCCCAAAAAAAAAAAAAAAAAAAAAAAAAAAAAGCTTTCTCAAACGAGGGTCACCCTTTTAAATATAGGCATCAAAACTTGGCTGGTAAATGATCTGGGTACCTGTTGAGTGTAGGGTTTTCAAGGGGCAATTACAGAGCTCTCGGAAGCGAAGCCTGGAACAGCACCGGTCCTCGCTGTGCCAGCAGGTAATTAATCAGTGCTTCAAAGAAAGTGATCAGGAGGGAGGGGATCTACCTGGCTCCTTGTCAGGATATTACCAGGTGATCCCAAGAAGCTAGGTTGGTTCATAGCCTGTGCTTGGGATAGTCACATCTGCTGCTGAGGTCTCTTTACACCAAGCACATCTGTGCACCCAGAGCAGCAGTGCATGTGGAGGCTGGGGAAAGTCTCACCAACACTGGGCACATGCACACAGTGACCTTTAGGGAGAGTTTTAACCTTGGCAATATAATAAAAGGTGTATTTTTTTCACAAAATCCAAATCTCATGCCACAGACATGCTTTAAGGTTGGGGTGGGGTAAACCAGGGCCAGCTGGGATGTGCATTTAGGTGCCTTTACATGTGCACCCCTTTTCCTTGGCCCCAGCACCGCATCCAGGCTGCACAAATCATTTAGCAGGATTTGACCACAGGCCTGGAGATCAGCACCAGTGCATAATGCACGGATTCACCCTGAGAGCCCATCAAACTCCTGTTCTGTGGGAGGGAAATCCCTGTGACATTGAACCTGGCTAGGGGAAGGAAGGGACTCATGCATTGAGCCACTGTGCCACCTGAGTCCATCCACTCAGTGCTCATGCAGCCCTTTCCCTGCCAAAAATACCAAACACTAATAGACTTATTTTATTCAGAATAATAAAACAGAGGAATAGCAACAAAGCCAAGAACATTGAGATGGTGATAGCAAGAATCTGGTTTAAAGTCCCCAAAATAACATCAGCTAGATCCTGGTTTCAAAGCAGCAGACATCGTGCTGCAAACACAAAGTTAATGATTGTTGGTTTTTCCTTCTGTAGAATTCTCTTCAATGGGAATGCTTGATATTTTTCTTTGAGTAACTGTATAGTTCCCTCCACATTTCTTATTTCTTCCATGTTTTCCACCATCTTCACATAGAGGGAGCCTGGCTGCAACTGCTTCTTGCAAACAGCAACTTTGGAGAAGGATATAGAGTCCAACCTGGACTCCTTTGAGCATCCCAATCTTGAGGGAAAGGTCTTGCAAGGAGCACTTGAGCCCTGGAACAGACACTATAGACCCCTTCTTCCAGGCAGACTCCTCCTTCTTGGCTGCCTTTCATAGGGCCTGAGCGTGGTTCCACACCAGAGTCAAGCTCGTTTCTTTGGGAGTTATTTTTTGGTGCAGAGAGGAGGGTTTGCAAAAGACTGAACTAAGAGATAGAGGTCCATGACATCACATTACCATCTTTGAAAATCCTCTGTTTAAGTGACTTTTTCTGAGGCTGTGATAGTAGCACATTCAGTGTATGAGCAAGGCTGATGATCTTCTATTCATAGGAGTAGGATGGTGTGGAGAAAGAGAGGTGGGGGTGGGGGGAGTGTCCCACACTATGCTCTCAGGTGTGCTCAGAGTAAAACCCTTCAGCGCAGCTGTCAGAGGCTGCTGCTGGCAGTGTGTGGAGATTCAGCCACTGCTGTCACTATGATGCAGTGACCCTGCTGCTATGTTGTGTTTGTGTTAATAATATTTCAGCAATTTTCAAGAGCTGTTTTGTTTGAGAGATTTGAAAGGTAAACTGTTGGCACTGCAGAGCTCCCCCACGGAGCTCTGACACAATCCAGGAGCATGGCCTTGCCAGCTAATTTTCTTCCTTTTGTATCTTCATTACCTCTCTCTTTGGTAACTGGGATCCTTGTTAGCTAGTGGTTTAACTGGATTTTGGGACAAAAGTGAGAGGTGTAGAAGGTGCTGGGCTTGATTAGGACATCTTTAAATAGGAGCCATCTGCCTCCTGCCCTGCTGACAAAGTATTCATGGGGGTTTTATTTAGCTTTCAATAGTGTCACCTCTTAGTGCAGATTTAATACACACTTCCAAGAGCAAGATTTCAGCCAGAATGCCCAATTTTTGTCTGTTTTGGTATCCAACTTGCCCAAAGCCAGAATTTAAATGGGAAGCTTTCAAGCCTCCCTTCACAGGACTGGCAACAAGAGCACGGCAGCAAGGCGGGCAGGCAGCAGCTGCCTCACCAGTGGGCAAATGCAGGATCCAGTGTTTGCACCCCTCTTGGTAAGAAGATGACTTCATATTGTATTTTGGCAAATAGCATGGAAGGACAGGCCCTTGGTGTAGCAGTGTCCTACTGAAACGAGGGATTTCTGCCACTGACCTCAGCAGCAGGATCTTGTAACTGCATTTCTCTTCCAGACATGTCTCCATGCATAGAGATGAATAGATGATGCGTGGGGGCTCACTACACAAACACTGTAAAACACACAGAAGCTGCCTGCTTTATAGAAGGGTGGGAAACAAAGCTACTTTTTCATTCTTTTCTTGTTTCCATTACATTCTCATTTTAAATGTTAATTATTTCTTCCTTTCAATCTCTTTAACCCTGAACTGTCTTTATTTTGTATCTTAAATTTAGCTTAAAATACCTTTTAAAAAAAGGGGAAGTTTCAAACTCTTCACTGAAAAAGTTCATCAATCAGACTGACTGAAGAAGTCAGCTCTCCCTCAGAACACCATCTCACATAGCTGTCCCTGCCTGGGTCCCACAAGAGAACAGCCTCTCTGTGCTTTCTAGTTTCTGCTCAGTGTTTTTCCTGAGTTGGCCTCTGTAATTCCTGGTCCTAAACCAGGGAGGCTGATGCTTAAGTCCAGCTCTCCACAGAGTGTGTCTCTCACCTATGTCTTCCATGGGGCTGCAGACACAATCAACACAGCCTGGTTTGTCTGGGGCTCCCATTAAGAGCTTCTGGCTGGGAGCCTGTACTGGCATATTTACAGCAGCACAGGATGAGACCATCCAGAACTGAGCATTATTTATTCCTTCTGCAAAGGTACAAAGCCTTAGAGGAAATGAGCTAACCCACTCACAGACCCAAGTCACACATCTTCAGTCAAGCTTAGCCACAGTAGTAGCAGCTCCAAGTTTGACTTATTCACCCCAGAAATAAGAGGAACCTATGTCCAGCTTCCTGCCTGCCCATGGCAAGTGGCTGCTCCTTACCTTGCTGATCTTATACTCTAAGTATCCATTTCCAAAGCAAGCCCACCAACTATTTAATAGCCTCATAAAGATGTTTCTGCCCAGAAGACACTAAAAATCTCACAGCAAATATTTTAATCTCATGAGATTTTGTTAGCAAACCTCTGCAGAGAACAAGCTTATTCTCTGGAATATTGCAGGAAGTCAAATTCCAGGTGTGAAATTAAGAAAATTATTGTTTTCTGTAAAGCATTTTTACCACTGCACTTTCTTCCCCATGGCTACCCAGCTGGGCAGGGCAAAGTTGAACAGCACGGTACAGAAGCTCAGGATTCATCACTTTTTCCCCTTGTGCTTTCAGTGGCCACTCACTGGAAGTTACCATTTGGGTAATTTCCAGTCCAGGTGGAAAACTCTTTGGGAACAGGCTGTAGTTTTCATGCAAATTATACAACTGTCTCTTGAAACCCATTAATTCATCCATAGCTGTGACCAGTGCACAACAGCTGCTCCTTTGCAAAACTGAAACAAGTTTTTGGTGTGTGTAGGGATGCCAGGATGCTGCCAGAGCCCCCAGCTCTGCAGTGAGCAGGACACTGCCAAGGCACTGGGATTCTTTAAACCTGGCTGCAAATGGTTTAGTTCCAATTTATTTCTACCTACCACTGAAATAATCATCTCTTGCCATTGGATTTTTTTTAAAGTTGTGTCTGAGTGATCAAAGGGTCTTTTCCTGTGATGGGGTGAGCAAAGGAACCTCTCAAGGTCAAACCCAAAATGGCCTAATGACTGTGGGACTCAGATCTGGCCTCCAGAAGCAGAAAGAAGCCAGAAGATGAACAGCTCAGGAACGAGCAAATGAAGCTTTTGAAGCCAATAATAACCTCTGGCTGTGAGCAATCAATTGACAGAGAAATGAGAGAGAAAAGGGGGAAAAAAGGACAGCCCATTCAGGCAGGCTGCAGGAAGGGCAGCACCATAAAGCAGGACTGTCTCATCAATAGAGCAGCACCTTTATTCCTTCCTCTTTCCCAGGGAAGAGTGGCCATGGGAACAGACACGCTTTGTGCCCTCAGAA
This sequence comes from Picus viridis, assembly GCA_033816785.1. Classification (NCBI taxonomy): domain Eukaryota; kingdom Metazoa; phylum Chordata; class Aves; order Piciformes; family Picidae; genus Picus; species Picus viridis. Next base: position 7,540,807 of record CM066599.1, on the reverse strand, counting down.
AGAGATACAGGACAGAGCAGATTGACCCCTAACTGCAGCAGGTTAATTGGGACACACAGCTCCAGTATTGCTACCCTCAGGATGCCTTCTCCTCTCTAAGAAATGAAGGAAAACAATAACCCAATATGAGCTCCTCTGACGAGCCTGGCCACTAGGAACTGCCTTGGGAATTGCCAGCTCATTCCACAGAGTGCACAGAGAGCCCTCAGCTGCCAGAGACTCTCATTCACATCTGTGCTACGTTTCAACCACTGAAAGGTTATTCCTAGAGCCCTTGGTAATTCCTATAAAATTATGGCCCTGGCATGCTGAGAGGTTTTTACCTTCGTATTTTGCCTTTTTAAGTGATTCCTGGCTTAGGGTGGATTTTTTTTTCCCCCACTCTGCACTGGCCTTCTCCTTGTGCTGGATTTCCCTCGTGTCTCCGTCCCAATAGTGTTGAGCAATTTCTTACCAAACCAGGTCCAGCAGCTTGCAACAGACAGAAGATGATTGCCACAAGTGTTGTCACTGAGAGATTCTGGATATTGCATGCATTGAAAAGTCATGTATTGGTGTCTAGAAAGGGCCTGGGATCATCTGCAAGTCTTAACTCTGTTGGGGATTTTTGGCATTTTGTGCTACACTCATGATAAGGCCAAAAGGCAGCACAGGAAGAGGTGCCCCTTTCTGCAGACATGCAGAGCTTCAGCGGACCATAGGAAAAGGTTAAATCCCCCAGCTCAGCAATCAGCATTTTGCAGTACCGTGATCAATGTGTATGCGGTGTTCAGGTCTCAGTTAACATCTGTGCTTCCCCACAGCGAAGCGACTAAATGCGGAAAGGGTTAAGCCCTGCCCTCAGGAAGGTGGGTCTTACCAGTTTGTCTTGATGGAAGAGCAGAGAGCTGAAGCGTCTGCCAGAGCTCGTTAGGGATAATGCAGCCTGATGGGAGACAGCGGCTAAAGGAACCCACGGGGTGGCTTCCGTCTGACCTTGCACTGCATTGCACGGACTGTTCCCGGGGCACGGCCTCTGCGGACCCGCTCTCTCTTTCCAAAGAAAGTCCTTGCAGATGGAAGGGAGGAATGTCTCTGCTGCAGGGACCGTCAGACGTGTCACAGACAGGGTCTGCTGGCCGAGCAGAGCCTTAATTGACGCGTCCAAACCAGAGCTGTTTCCTCACTGCTCCTCGGGAGCTACGACAGGGTGAGTGGAGCAGAGCCACGCTCTGAGAGCAAACCAGGGAGCCCAGATGAGATCTGCTGAACTGCAATGACATTTCAGAGCAGAGGCGCACAAAAATAAAGTGGCCTGGCTGCCGTCCGCTGGCGGTGTGTGTTTTTGCAAACCCCAAAGCTGTGCTCACAGTCTGCTCCACGTGCGAGATAACAGCCCCACGTGCCTCACAGAAAACCCCGAGTTTCCCAGCACATCGCATTCTATCTTTGGCAAACAAAACTCAGGCTCTTTAATATGCCTCTCTCCCAGCGCACCAAGTTAACGTGTGTTTGTTTAGCAAACAGTTACTAGGAGGCCTCGGTAGGGTTTAAAAAAGAAAAAAAGGGAAAAAAAAAGAAGTGATACAGGGTATTATTATTCATGGATGGAGGTGGGGAGGAGAAAGAAAAACAGTTAATGCAGCCAACAAGTTCAAGTAAGGTTCAACTTTGCTATTCCAGAATCTGCTGGTATGATAATGAGGCAGTCAAATCAGCTCAAATTAAGAGCTCAGGAAGGCTCAGCCTTTCAAAGAACTACATCGTGATGAGATTAATGTCTGCCAGCCAGTATATAGCATAGTATCATCCTATATTAACGCAGAAACCCCAAATCAGAAGAAAAGGCAACTCAAAAATGAGCTAAAGCCCGTCATTTCCCCTAATTTTCAGCGCTGGTCATTGCTGTTCTTCATATGGATTAAAACATGATGTACCACTTGGCACCATTCAGCTGCCATTTACAGGGAAGCTTGCTTCCTCCCCTGTTCTCTCCTCAATAAACATTCACTAAAAGGCAGCACGCCTGCATTTTCCAATCAGTTTCAGCTGACTTTCATTAGGGTAAAAGGCAAAAGTAATCAGGCAAACAATAAAACTAACCTAGCAGTCAAAACTCACCAAGAAACAGTACAAAACACTGATCTGCTCCCAGTTCAAATGGCTCGAGTGGCTTTATTTGTATTTGCCCCCTTTTTTTTCAGTTGGTGATTTTTTTTTTTTTTTGGTGTGTTTTATGTTGGTGGTGGTGGGTTTGGTTTGGGTTTTCACTTTATTCTTTTTTTGCTGCAAATGTACTTCTCAGGTACTACAACATAAATGAGTCTCTGCTGCTTGTGACCACCCAAGGAGGGTGACAGTAGTGGGGTGATCTCAGAGGTCTGTGCTGAGCAGAGGATGAGAGAAGGAAGCAGCTTCAGTGTGTGATGTGTATCTCATTGGTGTCCTGCCTGGGCAGTGTCTGTTGGGAGCATGCTGGGGTGCAGTGACATAGGAAAGGCTATCAGAAGGAATTTCAAAGCTGTCAGAAAGCCAAGGGCTATCTGGAACAGGCATTTGTTTCTTGTGGTTTGGAAAGGTTTATGGCTGTGTCAACGTCCAGAAGTCAGTGAACATGGGAGTGAGTGTTCCCAGATTGCAAGCCCATGCTTCAAAGAGCTTGAGCTTTTTCTGAGCTCAATAGTTTAAAAATAAACAAAACCAAAACACAACCGGGGGGGGAAGACCCAAACCCTAACAAAAAAGCGAGCACACATCTCCACACTTGAGTTTCATCCTCTGTATTTATAGTCAAAATTGTCTTACTGAGCTGAGATCAAACTCTCTTGTTGAAATGCTGATGTACAGCTGCCTTTTCTTTTGTGTTCAAACAGATTCACCCTCCACTGTCTCTCCTTAGTGCTTACTGTGGCCTCATATGAATGATTAATTGCCAAGGATTAGCTTTTAGCTGCTTTTGTACACAGTTTGTATACAGTTGTTGCTATTTATTAAATATGTGATATCTAATCCAGTGTTTAGTGCTTACAAAGGGAAGAACCATCTGTGCTTGAGATTAAAACACTTCATTCACTTTGTGCCAAAGCCCTCAGCAAGGGCTCTGTGCTCTGCTGTAGTTAGAGAAAAGCCTTGGGAACCCAGGCATCAGAAGGGTGGATCCACGTGTGGACATGTCCCTGCATCAAAGCCCTTCTGTCTGATACCAGGTCTGCCTGCCCTAGCACAAAGACAAGTGTGGGTGTGATGAAAAGCAGAGAAGCTGATCAGAAAAGTAAGAAGTTTTAGCAAGAATAAAGGACTGAAAACTGGGAAGGTGCTGAGAGCTTGAAGGGATCTTGCAGAGATTTTTTTCCTGCAGGCTTCATGTGTCACTTTTGTAATAAGAAGGGTGCTGGTATTAAATTTCTTTGCAGGCTACTTGCAAGGAATAAAAAATTAACAGCTGTAATCCCTTGTGTGAGCCCAGGGCTTTCTCAGCAGTCAACACATGACAGCAAAGCTCCTCTTACAGGCTGTAAGGGTATGGGCAAACTCTGGGGCTGTGCAGTCCAGACAAAGGCTGCACTCATGGAACAGGAGGATTTGTCTCCCTAAAGGAGTACATCTCCCCCAGCTTGTGAGGCAACAGAAATGTGTCAGCACAAAATCTGTGCCGTTGTTCCGAGCATGAATGGAACAAAAATCCCTCTGAAACACAGTAGAGTAACCTCCTGTAACCTGCAGAAGGACCCAGGTGCAACAGTCACAGTAAGTTAGAGTCAGCCCAAAGGAACAGCCTCTTGAAATGCCCAGACACTCAGGTAACAGGACCATGCTAGCAGCAAACACATTAGCAGGTAGAGGATACTGCCACTGCCTCTCTATCTATAGGGATTTACTGTTCCTGTAGGCTTCCCTGTCCCTTCATAATGCCATTAGTGCGTCTGATGCTGGTAACTGGATTTTCCACTTCTCCCAATACATTTCTGGAAGAAATGTTAAACAGGTCACCAGTTTTGCAGACAAAACCATCACTTGAGCTCTCTTCTGCTTTCCTCACTGTGTGGCAGCGTGGTATGGTATCAATGACTAGGTAAATCTCCCTGCAGCAAAACTGAGCTTACCTTCTGGTGGGAAAAGAGCAGTGGAACTGGTTTAGTCTTCCAAAAAATCCCACACTATAATATGCAGGACTAATGTGCCTCAGATTTGAAAAGAATTAATATCAATTATTTTGTGCATATTCATGAGAGAAAGGCTGGTTTAGCAATCAAGCTAATAGTTTTTGCTTAATTACATTTAGTTGATTTCATGCTATCTTGGCACATTCCTGATTGAATTTAACCATTACAGAAAACCCCTCCCACAACTACTTCAGCAGACAGCAACACTTTAAGCTCAGCATCCCCTGTAAATAGTGTCTGAGGCAGAGCAGACTGCTTGAGGCACTGGGAATTGATCACAAGTGTTTTCTTCCCTGGTACAGGGTAAAATCACAAAAGCATCTTGCAGAGCAGTTCCCAGGTGTTCACCAGTGCTGAAGGTTAAGAGGCATTCCCCCCTTTTTTTTTCTTTTCCTTTCTGAATCCAAACCATAGTTTACTCAAAAGCAAAGCAGATAGCAGGAATGGGACAGGTACCTGAAAGGGGAGCAGCGAGCTGATGGGAAGGTTTTGTCAGTGTAGGTGGTCTGGAGCCTGACTTGGTAACAGCTAATGACTTGCTGTAGTGCAGAGGGTTGAGGAGCAAGTGGGATGTTCTGTGTGTTGTGTGGGAGGTTCACCATTGGGATCTAACTCTTTAGTTGTCAGCCAGGGAAAGACCAGGCTGTTGAGTGCAGCACTGCCATTCCAGCTTCTGTGCTCCAAGACCAGCATTTGCACCACACAAAAGGAAGGAATGTGCAAGCAAGATGAAGATGTAGTGGGTCAGGAAAGAAGTGCAGGATGATGGGAGGAGTGATCACAAGGAAGACCTTGCTTGGGAGCACAGATCACCTTCTGACATGTGAAGCCTGAGCAGAACATGCTGCCACAGCGTGAGGACAGCAGTAAGGTTTCTCTGCACAGCCAAACAGGGAGGACAAGCAAACAGTTTGTGTCTGTCTGGTGCTGACAGGGCTGAATACCTCACAGTAGTGCTGCTTGCTGGGGCAGCAGCCTCCCTGGGCAGAAGGCCAGGGCAGGGGGAAATTGGGAATCTTGAGCTTCCGTGTGCCATGTGTTTGTTTTCTTTTTTGATTTCCCCCATGCTAGCAGCAGCAGAAATAGGACAGATGCTCCCCTCTTGTCTTCTCTTGAGCACTCTCACTGTGCTGACGTCTAAAGGCAGTGTATGCCTTTGAAGCTTGCCTTTTCAGTATTTTCATTCATTTAGAATTTTCTTTTCCAGCACACCATTTGCATCTGGGCTTTGCTCAGAAGGAAGACTGACACCATTTATCATTTAATGCAGACTGATAGCTCTCTGACAACTAAACATCTTCTGAACAGCATTAAGGAATTCACAGGCAGCCATGCCTGAAGGCTACTTTTCTGCCCACTTCAGCTTAGTCAGCAGCAATAGTAGCTGCAGCTATCTGGGTGCCTGTAGGCAACTAAGCACTGACAGATAATCAGCAGAAGTATTGTATCCCCTTTTAAGCCAAATAGACTTATTCTCTCAACAGATACAATTATTGCAGCTATAACTGAAATCAAATAATTAACCATCACTCCATCTGGGCTTTTCCAGGATATGTCAAAATTATGATCTCGCGTATTTCCAAAGCAAAATATAAATGTTTTTATCTTTATTTTGGTTTGGGGGATTTTGTACCATGCAGTGCTCTTACAAAGAGCACAGGAGTTTACAGTCTCACAGACTATGGACACAGTCACTGGGGACATCACAGGGGTGTGAGTGAGCTGGTCTGTGCAGGGTTCTTCCCCTCCAGAGCACAGATCTCCTGGTGCAAACAAGTCTCGAGGACCCCCTTGGGCAGGATGCAGAAGTGCCAGAGCATGGAGAACTCTGGAGTGTAGTTCTGTAATTCATAGGAATCAGTGGGACTTAGGGGATTTGGAGGTTCAAGGTCTTACATTTTATCTTAGCATCCTTCCACATTAAAAAAAAAAAAAAAAAAGGCAGATTAAAGGTTCTCTGTATTTTCCTTGCAACCCTATCCCCACGTTTGTCCTTAACATTTTGTTACCTTTCATTATTGCCTCAACATTTTCTACAAGAAGCAGCCTGCAAGCCAAAAGGTCAGAACCATATGAGAAGTGACCACATTCTGCAAGCCCTTTCAGATGATGAATAAATAGACATTTTCTAGTGAAGAGAAGTTTCCTAAAACAGGTCCCTGTCAATAAATACCACAGACATGTATAGCTGCCATAAGCAGGAGATGTTATTCCCGTGCAGAATGAAATGGGGAGGAGATTAAGGAACTCTCCATCTGTTTCTGCACCATGCAGCACGTGGGATATAGCTCAAAATACACTGGGCTCTCTGCTTCTCAGAGCCTGGGGAGACAGAGGCTGGCATAGGCATGGCAGGGTGGAGCTGGACAGTCTGACTCAAAGTATATTGTTTGCTGGGGGAAGTAGGGGGGACTGCAGGAAAAATCCCTTAGTAAATGGAGCATATGAATGAAACCTAGTCCTGATGCCAAGTTTATTTTGCAGGCCTTGATGGAGCTAAAAAAGCACATTAGACAAAACCATTATTGAACTTCTTGATTACATAACAATTTCCTCATCGTATTTCCAAGAATATTGAATCTATATTCAAACACCCTCCTACTCTCTCCCACACACCACCCCTTCTCCTTGCTATATCAGCTTCATTACTGAGCATGAAGACAGAAAAAGTATAGGGCATGTTGCCATGAGCAGATAGATCTCAGATGCTTACCCTGAGACTTTAGAGCCATCTATGGGATTTGGGCAGCCAGTCCTCATTACTTTTAACAGCCTCTGGCCTTATGCTTTGACCTTAGTCAGGGTCTTTAGCAGTGCAAGGAACAGATAATCAAGCAATAAATATCACCAAACTTAAATCACAGAATCACAAAATGTTAGGGTTTGGAAGGGACCTCCCAGGGATCATTGAGCCCAACCCTCCTGCTGGAGCAGGATCACCTAGGGCAGGCTGCACAGGAACACACCCAGGTGGGTTTTGAAGGTCTCAGAGAAAGAGACTCCACAAAACTCCCTGGGCAGCCTGTTCCAGAGCTCCATCACCCTCACTTTAAAGAGATGTCTCCCATGTTGAGGTGGAACCTCCTGTATCCTAGCTTGTACCTGTTGTTCTATGTCCTATCACTGGGCACAACCAAAAAGAGCCTGGCAGCTTTCATCCTGACACCCACCCCTCAGATATTTATAGACATTGATAAGATCTCCTCTCAGCCGCCTTCTCTCCAGACTAAACAGCCCCAGTTCTCTCAGTCTTGCTTCAAAGGAAAGATGTTCAAGTCCCACAATCATCCTTGTGGCTATCCATTGGACTCTCTCCAGCAGATCCCTGTCTCTCTTGAATTGAAGAGCCCCAAACTGGACACAGTACTTCAGGTGTGGTCTCACCAGGGCAGAGTAGAGGGGGAGGAGAACCCCCAGACCTGCTGGACACGCTTTTCTTAATGTGTGCCAGGAAGCTGCTGGCCCTCTTGGTCATAAAGGGCACATTGCTGTCCCATGGAGAACTTGCTGTCTACTAGGACTCCAAGGTCTTTCTCCATGGGGCTGCTTTTCAGCAAGATGACCCCCAGTCTGTACTGGAGCCTGGTTTTATTCCTCCCCAGATGCAGGACTCTGCACTTGTCTTATAGTCCCTGCTGTCTAAAACTTCATGCTATATAGGGGGTGGCATGCACATTTTTGAGGTCACAAACTGCTGCTACCACAAGCTCAGGAGAGAGACAGGAGAATTCCAAACAGACCAACCCCTTCGTAGAGCCCTCTTCTTCACAAGGATGAGCACAGACTTTGTTAAGACAAAGGATGAACCCCTGGGGCCACTCTTACCCAGTGAGCAGATTCAGGCCAAGTGCAGGTGGATATCTCCTGAAAAGTAGAGGTGGCTTGCCTACTTTTTGGTGGAGGAGGTGGGGATTAATGGCTTGCAAGCATGGTACATTCATCCTGCCTCAGAAAGCAGCAGTTGCACACAAACTGGCTACACTTACTCACATAATCAGCTTGCTTGTCTCATTTGCATGTATAATAACCAGCATGTAAGTACAATCATGCTAATCACTGCTTTAAATTCATTCAGACCTTGCCCTGCCTGTCCTTGGGTTATGTAGCTTCCACAAATGAAGCATAGCAGCAATCCAGAGATTCACTCAATAAAAATCTTTGTGGAACAGTCAATTTAGTGGAGGAGAAGTATTTTCTGGAATCCTGCCCATACATACTGAGACTTGCACTACAAGCCAGCGCTGCCATTAGGAGCCTGTCCAATACCCTCTGCAAGACACCTGGGCTAGTAGGCAATGTCACAATTTATGGTGTGTTTCTACAGGTGAAATGTAAGTGTAAATACAGAAGCAAGGAGGAAGGGAACTACAGGGCATCTCTCATGCAAGCTCTTGGTAGAAGTGGTCTGAATGTTGTGCCAGGAAAACCTAATCTTAGACCGTGTCGGCTTCATGAGTGGTTTAAGGAGGGCCTGTGATGCTCTGTTGTGAAAACCTGCCCACTGAGACCTAACCTTCTGGGGGGAGTGTTATTAGTTCTGATGGACTACACGTTAGGACAGTGGAGACCAGCTCACCTATCTCTGCCACCAATGAGGTCTGTCCTCAGGCCAGGCATTTCATCTTTTTGTTCCACCAAATCTTTACCTGTGCCTCCAAATTTTAGGCAACAAGCTTGTCCACTGTTTTAGCTGTGTGTTTTATAGGACCTGCTGCAGCTGGAACCTCATTCTCTGCAAAGGGCGTTCCTGCTCAAGTCTGAACTTGTCCCGTTGGCTTTTCTTGTTAAAGAGAGGTGAGCCTGGAAGGGGAAAGGAAGGTGAAATGGCCAAATATCAAATGAAAAGACTGCCTGCCACACAGAGCATCTTTAGAGGCTTTCTTTCCTTCATCTTTCTGTCTCTCATTAATGACAGTGGAAAATATGAAAGCTGCCAAGCTTAGATGTTCTATAAGGCTAAGACAGGAAACCTCAGTAGACAGACAGAGGGTAATTTCTGTAATCTCCAATCCCAGACTGTAAATACATTGGGACAGAGCCTTGTGCTACTGGTTGCAGTGCTAATGCCTGACAGCAGCAGCTGGATCCAGTTTTCTGTGGACAACGGTTCCTTGATTGTTTCCTGATAGATGGTGGATGCTACCAGGACAAGGTACACTTTAGACATATTTCACCTCCCAGTTATTTGTACTTTCCTACTGAAAAGTGCTTTGAATACCTGAGGACAGTTGACTCACATTTAGACATTTTTCTTAGCCTGACAAGATTGCCAAAGATGTATGATTGCAGTAGGTCAATAAAGGGAAAAATCTGTATCTCAGGAGCACAGGTGACGCCTTGCTGCAACTTGCAGGAGAAATGATAAATGTCTCTCTGTTTATTGCTTAGCTCCATGGCTGAAATCTGCTAAACCAAAACCAAATTCTACCCTCAGATCTCCCAGTTTTAAAATTTATGCTCATCTGACATTGCCTTGATCTTCAAAGCAGGAAGGTATATCAAAGGAAACAGAAGGTTTGACACCAATTACGGCTGCTGGATGCCATCCACTGAATAAAGATGGAGTGTTAATATTTACACTGAAAGTGAAGGAGATAAAACACACGAGGTACATCTAAATCTACAAATAAGCCCTTCTGTGTATAGTGGGCAGAGATAAAACTAAGAAGAAAAAAGATATAATTGAAATTACCATTGAAAGTATCCCAAACACCTTCAGAAATGTTAGGTTGTAAACAAAGAAATTATAGCAAAACCACTAAAACAGCTTTCTAGGAAAGGAAATCAGGCTCCATGCTTCTCAAGGGTATTACTTGGTCTTCAGAGATGGTCTTTTGAAACAATCAAGCATGCAGAAGCAGTTAACTTCAGAATTTCTCCCCACTTCACAGTGAGACATTTGACTTCTGATTTATTCTTTTAAGTTTGAAGCCACCAGTTCAAGCACTTTTTGTTGCATCCCTCTCTGCTTCTCTTCACCCTGTGGTTGTTCTTCCTACACTTTGGCGCCCCCAAGTCCTTCCCACAGCTTCTTTAGCTCATTGACCTGGGAAGTCTCTCAATGAGTTGAATTCCTCATTGCACAAGTTGTTGTGGGGTTGTTCGTATTTCAGCAGCAAATTTATGGAAGGGGAAGGTAGTAAGGAGGAGGTGAAAAGTTCTCTAGCGCTCTAAGGGTGCACAGCACAACACAGAGAACAACAAAGTGTTTTTTTTTTTAGGCAACCTGTTTGAAAAGGAAAAGGAATCTTCCCAGCAATTTTCCTAGAAAGAATTTAGTAACTGGCAGTGAGGCTATTCCAAAATTGCTGGCACTAGAGCACTGCCCTGGATGCTGTTTACACCTTTCGCTTCTTCCATTTAATCCAATTTAGAAGATGAAACCAGGATGTTTAATGGAGATATCTTTTGTTACCAGTCAAATCTCAGTCTTCAGATTAACTTGCTAGGTCTGCAGTGCCGTGTACAAATCAAAGATGCGTAGTGTATTTTGGTGAGTTAAAGGGTAAATGGGTTTTATTCCACTGATTTGGGATCTCCTTAACAGCAAGTGGATTTTAAAACACTTGCTGCAATCAAAATTTCAAGATTGAAACTTTTGCCTTACATTCAGGTTGTTTTGAAGGTGTATGGGCTTTTCTCCCCAAGCCACAGCTTAAGCTTGCCATGTAGATTTCTTTCAAGTGATGCTTCTAGCCTTTGCAGACTATTTCTGCCTTTTAGCTTTTGAGAAGAGGTGAGGCTGTTCTTAAGAAGACCACAGTGTTTCTGAACCGTATTGGATCTGCATGTTTCTCCTACAGCAGCAAGGCTTGTTCCACAGTGACTGTCTGTGTAGGGATAAATGTTCAGAAGTCTGATATTTCTTGACTGGTAGGATATCTTTACTGGTAGGATATCTCTGCTGGGCTTGGCTGAAGAGAAATCCTGAGAGAATTTATTTCTCCAGGAGCCCACACAATAACTGTGGATGTTCTGGTCCTGTGAGGCTGGCTGAGAAAGGTCACTGTGAGGAAATCTAAAATCTAGTTATAGGGGCAAGGAGGGAGCGTGTCAGATTTGCAGTTCATGATGTAGAACTCTTGTCATACGTTTGATAATTCATTGTTTGATATTGTGTATCTAGTCATCATGCTCATACATTGCAATTGATTTCATGCTGCTTTTCTATCAAGCAGGAAAAAAGCAAGCAGAAGGGACCAGCTCACACTGAAATGAATACACAAAATATTAGTCACATGTATGCCTGTTTTGAAATCAGTGCTGTGTTTTGGCAGTAGCCTAAGAGACTAGATATAATCCCACCCAATTAATACACTAGGGAAAGAAATCACTGGCAGGGAAAAAACCCAACCACTCCTCTAATTGTCTGTCAGCTCTAAAAAACCCCTAATATGACTTTAAATGAGGATGTAATTAGGGAAAGCTGAAAAGGGTAGCACGAATGTCTATATAAAACAGGTATGGAAGGACAGCCTGCCTACGCCATCTGAAAGCTGCAAACACACTGATCTGGACTGTCACGCTTTCTAGCTCTGCATAAAGTCGGTGGCCCAGGGTCTGATGAGATTTATGTGGGTTTTCAGAGAGGCTGCTCACTGCAGACCTGTCTCCTGTCGTTGCACTCTTTAGCCCAAGCGCTGGTTTCGGGTGATGGATGAGGTCTCCAGCAGTTGGACGTGCCTGCTGTGGCTGTCTCAGTGTTGTGCAGTCTGATTTGCCTGGATGAGTTTGCTCTTTCCCTGTGAGGAGGAGCTAGGATGGTCAGTTGGTCATATACAGAGTAACTCAGAGCTCAAAACATTTTAGAAGATTTGGTAAAGTTCTCATGTGCTTCACAGCTGCCAAGCTTCAAATTAGAGATGAGTCATTAAAAAAGAGCGTATTACTTGTAGGCTTACATGTAGTAGAATTACACACACGTCTCTGTAATTAGCCATAGACACCCAAAATTACAAATGTAACTGTGCATTAAATGGAGAACATCACTCTGATCGAATCTTGCATTCACAATTGCATTCCCTCCTGCTTAGATTTCAGAGCCTGCTGTCCAGATGGGCTTTGCCGGGCACCTAATTAGTAGTTAATCAAAAGCGCCCGCTGTGAACTGCTTCACAGCCTTCCTGCCATCCTAGCTGCCTGGTACGCGTTCCTTGACTACACAGAGATGAAGGCGCAGGAGTTGAAGTAGGTGCTTCATCTCTGCATCTGTCATAAATAAAGCAGCTTCCAAAATAAAATCACCTCAGGATGCACTGTTTATCTGGCTCCCGTGTGCTAGGGGCAGAATTTGTTGTGAAACGTGGAAGTGGAAGCACAGCCATGCGCGAATGGCGGTGATAGATGGTGGAATATATGCTGAGACAAACTCACTGTTTTCTCTTTCCTTTCCAGATTTTGGCAATCATTTCCATCATGTTTATTGTACTATCTACAATTGCCTTGTCCCTTAACACACTTCCTGAACTACAAGGCGTGGATGAATTCGGGCAGACCACAGATAACCCCCAACTTGCCCACGTGGAAGCGGTGTGCATTGCATGGTTTACAATGGAATACCTCTTGCGGTTCCTGTCCTCTCCTAAGAAATGGAAGTTTTTCAAAGGCCCGCTGAATGCTATTGATTTGCTCGCGATCTTACCATACTATGTCACTATCTTCCTCACAGAATCCAATAAAAGTGTACTTCAGTTCCAAAATGTACGGCGAGTGGTCCAAATATTTCGGATTATGAGGATACTCCGGATTCTAAAGCTTGCCCGGCACTCAACGGGTTTGCAGTCCTTGGGGTTTACACTGAGGAGGAGTTACAATGAGCTTGGATTACTCATCCTGTTTTTGGCCATGGGCATTATGATCTTTTCCAGTTTAGTGTTTTTTGCAGAAAAGGATGAGGATGATACAAAATTCAAGAGCATCCCAGCCTCTTTCTGGTGGGCAACAATCACCATGACAACTGTAGGCTATGGAGACATCTACCCCAAAACACTTTTAGGTAAAATAGTAGGAGGACTGTGCTGCATTGCTGGAGTGCTGGTGATTGCTCTTCCCATCCCAATTATTGTCAATAACTTCTCTGAGTTCTACAAGGAGCAGAAAAGGCAAGAGAAAGCCATTAAGCGCAGGGAAGCTCTTGAAAGAGCGAAACGAAACGGCAGCATTGTTTCCATGAACATGAAGGACGCGTTTGCCCGTAGTATAGAGCTCATGGACATTGTGGTTGAGAAGAACGGAGAAAGCATAGCCAAAAAGGATAAAGTTCAGGACAATCATTTATCTCCCAGCAAATGGAAATGGACCAAGAGAACGCTTTCCGAAACTAGCTCTAGTAAATCTTTTGAAACTAAGGAGCAAGGATCTCCAGAAAAAGCTAGGTCATCCTCCAGTCCCCAGCACCTGAATGTCCAACAGCTAGAGGACATGTATAACAAAATGGCAAAGACTCAGTCGCAGCCAAACCTTAATACTAAAGAATCAAGTCAATCTGGAAAGCAAAAGGAAGAGCTAGAAATGGAAACCCTTCCTGGCCCTATGGTGCCCTTGCTGACAACTCACACTGATGGGATCATAGACATGAGGAGCATGTCCAGCATCGACAGCTTCATAAGCTGTGCAGCAGAGTTCCCTGACTCTGGGAGGTTTTCCCACAGCCCACTCTCTACCCTTCCCTGCAAAAGTGGCATTAACGTGATTCAAGAGCAGAGCAGGCCAGAGGGAAGCGGTGCCAGGTTTGTGGAAATGAACCCAAGCTCCGAAGGCAGCCACCGCTCTGCTTTTTTCATAGATAGTCCCAAAAGCTCCATAAAGGCCAGTAACCCTTTAAAACTAAGATCTCTGAAAGTCAACTTCATGGAAGAGGACACCAGCACGTTAGTACCAGCCTCAAATGTACTGAGACTATATTCAGACCCTCTCAAGAGCCGAGGAGCTGCTGCTGCTGCCACAGATACTTCCTTACTCTCTGAGAGATCTCTCATGAGCCCAGAAACCTCGATCTACACAACCGCGAGTGCGAGAACACCCCCAAAGTCACCAGAGACGCAGACAGCCATAGCTTTCAACTTCCACGATGCTGGTATACACAAATACATAGATGCTGACACTGACGATGAAGGTCAGCTGGTTTATGATTCAAGTCCGCCCGGAAATTTGAGTCCCAAGTACAATGTTACAAACAGTGGCTATCTAAAGCAAAAGGACAATGTTTATAGAACAGAGAAGAACCATCTAGAAGCTGCTGCTTTACCCACCTCCCCTAAGCTGATAGGACAAAACTGCATTTACTCTATGGAAGGTATCACTGGAAGAACCCAGGGCAATCAGGAGTCTGTCAGACTAGAAAATCACATTTCCCCAGAAGTCCATGTATTACCAGGCAGCGGAGGACATGCTAACACACATGATCAAAGCATCTGAGATGGGCTCCAAAAGAACTTACTGAAAGTTTAAAGGGATGTCTTTACAGACAACACAAATGAAAAAAAAAACATGAAAAAAAACCACAAAACACAAAAAAGAGCTTCTGCATGGCATGAACTTGGCTGAAATAAGCCACCTGTTTCTAAAAGTCTGGGGGAGGTCCAGTGTGGGTTTGTGAAAATGTCCTTCTCTGAAACAACTCTAAAGACATTGCCCACATCAGTCAAAAATTAAGGATTGCAAATCATGATCACACATTGATCTCCTTTCATGTTGTCCAGTGAAGCCAATGTGACCAAATATCCATCCATTCCCCTTGAACGCTAGAGCTCCTTTTGGAAATATTAACATCTGATTTGCATTAGTTCCATAAAGGATGCCAAGGCAGCCAGATTTGAACTCTGGAATAAATTGCTGGGGTTGGTATAAAGCTATCTAAAACACAATGCTTACTGCTTCAGGGCAGCTGGTCCCCATCTACAGCTCTCTCTGATGGATATTATGGCTAAAGGTAACAGGGAACACTTGCTTTATTGGAAAACCCAAGCAAAAACCATTTAAGTCAGTCTAGGGAAACCAATTAGGAAAATGCTCTGTGTGTGTTTAACGATGCGATATCCCGTAGGACCTGACGTTTTCTTTTGAAATAACAGCAGGGTGAGTTGCACCACTTGTATCTAAATCCAGACATCCCCTAGGACATAGTGAAACTTGCGCTTACCCTCTGCTAAGAATCGATACCTGCCCCAGGGCCAGTGCGTGGACCCTCAGGGGATCCACAGCCCATGCTGGGAAGGTGTGAAGGAGCCATGCAGAAGCAGGACCCTCCGGAAGCATCGCAGCCAGATCCCCTTGCCAGTACCAGGGAGCGCAGGGCTGGAAGGAGAGCTTGCCTCTCACCCTACCCTTCTGCAGAAGGGCGATGCTCACTGCCCTGCCCCATGGGGAAAGCCCAACGTGGCAGTGCTGCGGCTGGCCCTTGAGGCATGTGCCAGCGGTACCGGGATGGCTCCCAGGGCCTCCCCTTCCTGCCTGCACACCGGTTCCTGGTGTCGGCCAAAGTCTTACCCTTGGCGTAGGAGAGGAACCGGTTCGTCTGAAGCTTTTTGTGCCCACGTGGGGCGGTGAAAGATATGCAAGTGTTACATAAATATGCAAAAAGAGGGATTCGTTAGCGACCCGGCCCCGGCCTGGCCTTGCTCTCTGTGCCAGGAGGTCGGGCAGGAGTGGCTCCTGCAGAGTGCTGCAAGAGGCAGGAGAAGCAGGCCTGATGTTTTAGTAACATCCATTCATTTTTAAAGGAAACAAAAAAAAAAAAAAAGAGAAAAAAAATGAAAAAAAAGGGAAAAAAAGAAAATTTAAAAAAAAAAAAAGAGAAAGAAAAAGAAAAATAATTAAAAAAGAGATCTGACCATTTTAAATGACCAGAACTAGCAGCCACCAGCCTAGGTTTTTAAAAATATTCTTGTTTCAATAAAGTTATGTCAAATTGTGTAGGAAATGATTTGTCTTTGGTTTTTAATCTCGGAGCGGGGAAAAGCACTTTACGTTGACGTTTTGTTGTTGTTGTTGTTGCGATGCTGGAGTAGGATAGCAGAGTGTAACAATCAAGCACTTTAACCAAGCACTATTTTGATTTGTGCCTCCTGTCGTGACCGTGATTTGTTACACGCCTGTAGCAAGTCACAACCTGTCCTGTGCTACCTGTGCTGATGATCCTTTATGTCAGTCTCTGTTTCTACTGTAAAACTCCATTGTAAATAACTCTGTCGACGAGCATTTCCTGGCCAATTTCTGAGCACCTGCTGGGGCATGTAACGATGTGCAGGCAGCGGGTCTGGGGATGTGTTGAGACACGGGACGCGGGAGTGGAGGAGCACAGGTGGGAGGAGGACCCCAAGCCGCTCGAGTCCGCTGCGTTTTGTTCCTTCCTATGGTAAAAAAACCAAGCCGGTGGTTAGTCCTGAATGTAAATGTCTGTCCGTCCGAGCTGTGCAGTACTTCTGTCTGTAATCCCTAATAGTGAATGCAGCAGCATGTACGGACAAAAGCAATAAGCACATATATGTTTTAGGAACTATTATGGGTTACAATGATAGCTTTGTTAGGTCTGTCCTTGGCACAAAACTGTACACACGTTGGAGTTTGCTCTGCTCAGCCGACCCTATCCCCGTCGGTGGGACATAGCCCCAGGTACCCGCTCAGAAGTGGTTCTTGCATCCCGGCAAGGCCAGACCCTGGGAAAGGTGTGAGTAAGACCTGAGCCACCACCTCATGAATTAGCCCACCGGCAAAGAAAGAAAAGAGACCTCGTGCCATGCAAAGAGTGACGTGGGAGGGACTCAAAACGAGTCCAAGGCACCTCTGCATGCCGATGATACCCTCCAGAGTATTTACGTAGGGCCAATTCCTGAGGTTCGTTAGCTTTGACTCTGCCTTCACTCAGCTAAAACCACCCTTCCTCTGAGTGGGATCTCTGCCTGGTGAAGGACTTTAGGATTTGGCCATAGTAAATACAAGTGTACTTACAGGAACCGATGTGTTGCTGAGATACTAGTTAAGATTGAATCATCACAGAAAAAGTGAAGTGGCTTTCCATCAGATAAGCTTTAAATACTGACTCCGTCTGTGGCTTTCTGATGCCATAAAGCAGCAAGGAGAAATCTCAAAGAGAAGAGTCTTAACATAATCTCTGTGTTTCGGTGATCATTCATGTTTGCCATCAGCACAAGTGTAAAAAGAAGAAAAAAAAAAAAAAAATCAGGGAAAATTTTTTTGATAAAGTAAGTAATAGTGATTTCCAAGTTAAATATTTTTAGAGCTGATGCTTATCACGTGGAAAAAAAAGTCATATTTTACATATCGCGAAAGTGAACGTATTTAAATATAGCCATATAGTGTAGTATTTAACACAGTCTCATCCAAATTGATGTATTTGGTTTATAGATGGCACTGACAAAAATGTATAGCTCAACAATTCTATCTTTTTTTTTTAAACTGATAATCAACTGGTGCAACTCTCCTTGTAACCAAAGGCCCTCTGTCTGCCTTGTGTGATCACTCATGACACTCATGCTTTAGATCATCTATTTAGTCCTACCTTCCAAGTAGCATTTTGTTGAGTCACTTTTGAAAGCCAAATTCAAAAGTATCATTAAAAAATAAAATCAAATCTACCTTTTAAGTCTGAATAGCCAAAGTCCTATAGATTTCTTATAGAAAGCAAATAATTTAAAACTAAGCATATAATATGCTTGAAGAGCATTTCTTTCTTATTTGTGTATGAAGATGTAGCTCTCATTTCGTGCCCAGTTAAAAAGGAAGTATGTTTAATTTATTTTACTGAAATAAAGTCTCAATATGAAGTATGTACCTATATATGTGTGTGTGTGCATAATACACATATATATAATGTAAGCACTGGGAAATCTACTCTAACCTAATACAATGGTAGACTAAATCTGTACTCATTACAAAAGGAAAGGCAGTGCTTTGAAAACATAATGCTCACCAAATCCCATAGACACTAGAAGGACAATTTCATTTCCTAGTTTGTTTGATACATGTTTCCCAAAGCTCATAACAGCTGGGGAAAATATGCAATATCTCTTGCATCAACTTCCAGCGTGCAGCTTCATCACCGTTACTTGGCATTCAGAGCTGCGCATTTACTGTGCATCATGCATCAAGCAAGCTGCCAGCTTCACCTGCTGCTGCAGAAGACATCATCCCTGGAAGGACTATGTACATGTGATGTCTGTGCTTGCTTGTACCTTATGTCATCAACATCATTTTTAATACATATATAGAGAGAGATAAATAAATATATATATAGACCATAGATATATGTGGAAGGAATGGGTGCAATTTTCTTAAGCAGGAGGCAAAAGATCACCCTTGAACAGAGGAAAACAGCAGTCACATTGCAGTAGATTTCTCAGTGCCTTTTCTTAGAAACTTCACCTAAGCACACTTACAGAAAGACAAACAAAACCAAACAAAATGAAACAAAACAGTCTCCTGTGAAATCTGTGTTTTTTTGAAAGATTTGAGAGTCAATAAAGGTAGAAGAAGGAGGGGAGGGGGTGGGGGGGAAATAAAAGAGGGAAAGAAAACCCATGGAACGCACATTCACTTCCTGAACATGCTGTGTGTCAATGCCAGGGAATATCTGTCTGTACAATTCATGCAGAAACACATCCGAGGTGGTTGGTTTCTTTGGCAACTATGGCTGTGATAAACTGTAGCCTTTTCTTCCCTTGCAGCTAATAAGATACACATTTCTGAGGAAAAACATATTCTCTTCTGTAAAATTGTAATGTATTGTTAATATTTGTACCTATTGTATATTCATGTCTTGACTGACTTATGACTGGTACAGTTTATAGCAAATAATGAGGGTATTTAAAACTCATCACCAGGTTTCTAAAGCCAAGTTCTCTCTCTGTTGGTAAGCTCCACATAACGTGATCTCCAATAGTTGTTGACACCTCATTTTAAAGCAAATAGCAGAATCAAGTAGCGAAGTGATGGAGACCGTGTGGCGCCAATGCCCTCCTGTGTGGCTGAGCGGGGAGCAAGATGGGAGGTGGGCTACCCCAGCGACTCCAAATTAACTCCAGCTTCTTCATATTTGGTCAGTCACTTCTGCTTCCAGGGATGAGACTGAACAAGTGTTATCTTAGATTGCTTTAGGATCACCTACTTGGGGAGAATATGGCTTTAAATAGTTCTTGAATAACGTACAGATGTTCTAATTACCTCTGTACCTCCTGTTTGCCATTGTGTTGGCTTTATAAGTATCTGATGTATGGAAAAGTCAGGTGACTTTCATGCATTCCAGAGTAGTCTATTTTTCTGTTCAGATTAAAAATAAAAATAATAATAAAAAAAAATTATATACATATATATATATATAAATATAAATATATATCTGTATTTTTAGCAAATTTCTAATAGGGCAATCAAGTCAGATTTCTTCTTTTTGTATTACAGAATAATATATTAGATGCTTTCTGGCGTTCATTTACACAGCCAATCCCTGACCTTTCTGTTGTCTGTATTTTGTTCTGAAACAAAAAGAAACGTCCCTGCAACATCCCTCCTGAAAGTGTGTCTGCAAAAGGTCACTCAGTTTGTCTGTTGTTGTCATGTTGTCATATTTGCCTCTGTGTGGGACTTGAAAATAATCAAGGACTGGCTATGGGAACTAAGAGGCCAGACTCCGTCCTCAGAGCCTGGTGAATGCCTCTGGCTTCGGTGTTAGCCACAGCCTGGACTTCAGTGTTTTTTTCCAGACTTACATCAATTAAGCTGACAGCATAAACAAGAGATGGGATTTGAGTCTGACTGTCCTAATAATTATGATGGAGTTGGGTCGAGCACCAAAATTCAGGCCCTTATTTTAGGGCAGTGACTTGACAGTGCTCAGGCAAAACTCCCAACTCTGGGGGAGTTTTTCCTGGGTTAAAACAGAACAGTCAAGACTTTTGTTTCCCACCAGGTTTTGGAATCATTCTTCAGTTTCAGACAAAATCAGGAAATGATACAAAATTACAGGGAATGAAAAACCTGAATGTACATGGTCAGAAAAGGACCACATTTGGATTTGGTTATGGTAAAGTACATCCATGTACCTGCTTGCTTAATGATCTTCCTTGTTCTTTTATAGCTGTATCATCACATAAATTGAATAAAAAGTCCATGAGATAAATGTGCATCCTGAAGCTATCTCATGGCCTGTTGAAGTTAAGCACGACAAAGAGCTTCGGACCAGCTCTGTAGCTCTGCACAAACATTTCCTTCTGAATCTGCCCAGCTGCCTGGTCAGTGGCCATGTTTCTTTCCAAAGATGGAGTTTTGGTCCCATTTCCTTTTGTTTGCTTGTGTGATTTTCTTATATGCCCACCACACTAACCAACAAACCTGGAACAGAATTAATTTGGGAAAACGTGTGTTTTAGAAAGTCCAGCTACCACCCAAATGAACAACCAACACAGTTCCGTGTGTGATCATCTATCAGCAAGAATTTACACATGAAGGTATTAAAGCTGGCTGGGATTTTTTTTTTTTTTTTTTTTTTTGGGGGGAGCAGTTCATGCACTAGCCTGCCATAGCTGTCCTCATAAGACACCTTCTGTGTTAGTAAATTTGAGCATAGTCAACAAAACCATAGAAAGTTTCTACCCAGAGTAGTCTTAAATTCGCACCTGCAGGTCAATTCATCTCCCACACCACAAGAGAAATGACCCAAATACCAACTAGCCCTTCGAAAAAGAGAGGTTTGGTTTCCAGCATGGGTTCCCCCCGCCCCGTGCTGAGCAGATTTAGGCTCTTGCACTGAAACTTTGTCTAAGCTGGACAAAGGAAACCTTAGGAAAACCAGAAGTCTGCATTCAGGGTGTGTATTCCCTTTGTTGCTGGTGTTACCTAAGCCACAAATAAGTGTCCTTTGACACCAATGGTAGAGTGCCACAAGTGTTCGTATCTGTAAATACTACTCAGACCTTTTGCTTTGCTTGATTCTGGCTTCATCGCACAAGAAGTTTTCAGTCTAGAGGCTTAGAAGAGAAAGCTTCATTTTTCTTTTTAACTAGAAATAATACTATTGATATTCTGTAGGACTGAACAAGGATTAACCTTTGACATTTTCAAGGGGTCTTTTCAAGACTGTAGCAGCACCAACTCCAAAATACAATCATCAGGCTGGGCTTAGTACAAAGACCCACCCAAACTAGAGCTGGGGTGCCAAATTTGCATGAAAAACCCGAGTCTTCACTGCTGCAATTAAAAGCCCGTTGAGGTCAATGGAGCTGGTCCCATTTAGCCCAATAAAGTATTTGGACCTATATCTCCAAGTGCTGATGGAAAACTAAAGGCTCTGTATGACCTCAGGGATGGAGGTGTCTGTCCACAGCACCTAAAGGAAAACAGTGGGGTGAGGGGATGGGAACCAGACAGGCCACTGAAAGCCTGTGAAAGGAGAGAATCCTTCCAGGCCAGAGGATGATAACGACATCATTTCAATCTTGACCAAGCACGCCTCTGTAGAAGCCCCCTTCTTGGGCTTGATGCTGCACACAGTGTCCCAGATTCAGATGACTGTCCCTATAGCAGGACTACAAGCTCAGCCACACAGTTCAACACACTCAGCCCTCGGTACAGGTACTTACTGATGCTGGGAGGACACTACCAGCAGATGGGCCATTGATGGTGTCACAACCTCTGGTCCTGTTGGTAATCCACATCTAAGACCATTCTAGGCTTCATCAGTTCCTCTTTCTGTATTTCATTCAGGAGCTCTGCCCTTTATGCCTCTCCTTCCTGCTATGTTTCACATCCTCCAAGTACCATTAGCGACACGTTGGCTCATGCAACCACTGAAATTCATTTTGGTCTTATCAGTTTTGTTGGCTTGTGGCAAAGACAGAGAACATTAATTTTTTTCCCCCCATTCTTTCTGTCTTTTTGGTGGTGGGTGAGAAAAATTGCATTTGCACTGAAACATTCCCCACAGATGTGTTTGGGTTGGGGGTGGGGGGAGGAAGGCAGAGAGAAGCATCTCCATAGTACTTTGAAGCCATGCTTCTGCAATCAGAAAGGCCAGTCACAGCTACCAACTAAGCTCACACTCCAACTAGAATAGCATTAATAGAATACACCCCAATTTCCTGCAGCAGGATCCTGCTTTTTCATCAAGCCAGGGAAGCAGTTCCTGAATGGGGACAAAATGCTTACTGAGGCACTGTCACAAGTGCTGTGCAATGATGACTCCATGCCCGTGGAAGGATGCTGGGGTGGTCTGTCTCTGTGCTGCACATCATGGCTGCTCAGTGTTTCACAGGGCCGGGGAACAGCCTTAGGTCTTCCTTCTACAAAAGCACAGAACAGCTGCTGGACTGGCAGAGCTCTGCCAGCTGCTGGCCCTGCAGAGCAGCCCATGAGCCCCAGGCAAGGGCTTCCCAGTGACATCACCAAAGAGCAGCAGTGAGCATCCATAGTCACTGAAGTAAGCTATGGGGTTCCCTTTAAAAGAAAAATATTATATTTAACAACAACAAACAAACAACAAAACCCTGGGATAATGTACATTTCCTGTGGCTATGCTAGGGCATGCAGATCAAATTTCTTTTCTATCTGGAAATTGAAACCAACTGTGACACAGCTTGAGAAAGGGCAGAATGTGTGTGGCTGGTCTCTCCATTGCCTTGCACTTCAGTTATTTTTTTTAATCTGTGGAGTGGGGAAGGAGTGGGGAAGCAATGGGGAAGCAGTGGGGAATCCAGGCCAGCATGTCTATCGTGAAGGGCAGTGCTTCACATCTCTGCCCAAGAGCCCAGCAGACCCTGCACGTCTTGCACAATCTTCATTGGGTTGCATTGGAGCAACCCGAGGAGCAATGCCTCAGCAGATGTTTTCTCCCCTTCTAAGCAATGTTTCAATGCCCTGGCACTTTGGGGTGATTACAGCAACATTAGCCATATACTAGTGTACTTAGAGTCTTAACATTTTTTTTGTAACTTTGATTTAGTCATTCTTTGTTGAAGTTTATTGACCTCTCCAGTTGTTTCCGTAAACAGACTATTACAAACAAACTAATATCAGTGTCTTTATATGCATGTAGTAGTATGAAACTGTGATCAATGTGTGACATTCAGAAACTGTACTGTCTTGTAAAATATGTCCAAATGTCTAAGGGTTTTAAAGCAATGGTCCCTTACTACAGACTACAGAAATAAATAAAAAGGTATGGATAAACCCCGCAGCCTTTATTTGCTCTGTTTCATGGTCATAGATGCTGGCCAAAAATATAACCACCATCAGCTGGCACTGAGTTTCAGCTTGCAGTTGACAGCAGGTTTAGACATATGTTATTTGCTCACGGATGAGAACGTGATTCAGGAAAGAAGTGCCAAGCTTGACACCTCCTGCTTTAGGTCTGACAGATCCAGTGCATAAACCTGCGGGCTTCAGTCCTCACCCTGCATGGACAAAATCCACCCTCTTCTCCCATAGCCACAGCTGGGCTTGGGGACTGGGGCGTCTCCCAGCTTCACTGTGCCTGGAGAAGGATGTGGGGCACATGGGGACATCCCTGTCACACGCAGTGCCTGGAAATCTGCATCCTGATCGTGTGGTTGTGCAGATGCAGAACCAGACACAGATGGAAGAACAGCCAAGGTTTGGAAATGAAGAGCTTTGGCTGTGAAAACTAGACAAAGAGGCTGCTTGTGCTGCTGCTTGTGGCTAAAACTTGGGCTTTCTGCTAGAGCCACTGTGGTTTTCTTCTCCATTAGGTGAAGCAGTGTGTTGGGTAAATTATGGGAGTCACCAGAGCAAAGTCGAGCCCAGGACTTTGAGTTGATTAAATCAATGTTTTTTTAACTTTTTGTTTGTTTGTTTGTTTGTTTGTTTTTAAATACTGGAATATGGTTTCTCTAAGAGCTTTCAGAACTCTAATCTGAGCCTCCTGATTTATGGGGATGTTAATTTATGGCCATTTAAAAATGTAAAAAGAACAAATGAGCACACACTCCTGTCCAGACCGCTGGCTTGTTTGTGCAGCCCTGCACCCCCCTCACGTGTTCCTGCACGTGCAAATCCAAGGAGAAGGGCTAAGTGCACAGTTCTGCAGCCTACTCTACACAGCCACCATGCTTGCAAATGGAAACCACAAGGTTAAATACACAAGGAGACAAACCTCACAGAAGCCCATGCATAGCATTTTAATGGCATGTTTCTGCATTTCCTTCTGTTCCTTTTCAGCTTAGTACTGTCCTTTTAAGAAAAAAATCTAAATCATCAATTGAGTGTTTCATAACAAGCAGTGACAATGACATCTAATAAGATTAAGGCACTGAAGTTGAAGGGAAGTTTACAAATGAGGAACTAGAAAGTGGAGACATTCCTATAACATATGTCTTCCTCTTCCACTTTCTGCTAATGATGTTTCTTGTTATTTGCCTGCCAGCCTGAGCATGCACACTCCTGAGTTATAATCAACTATCTGTAATTAGACTGTCCAAGGAGGTTCTCTCTATGAATTGATTTACTTTCTCAAGTCAATTAAAATAATGCCTATCTCCTGAGGCCCTGTGGTTCATTATCATCTGCCAAACCTAGAGACAGGAAATATTTTTCCCCTAGTTAACATAAACTATAGAAGCTTTCTTCTTATAGACCCTCCACTCCACATCCTCTCAGCCCTGTGCCTGTGTTTCATGCCAAGCCAATGCAATAACTAGCAGGTTAAAGTTTACCACAAGGCTGAAGGACCATGGGGAAGACAGGATCTGTCCCAGCCCAAGTCACCGGTGACAACTCACCGGCCATAGAGCCACTGACTTCTCAGCCCCAGCCTCAGCATTACTTCAGGCACTAGCTGCCAAGCATTACCAGGGCCAACAGTGGTAGATTTATCTACCTATCAACAGCATACAGCATTCTCCAGGCTTTGTACAGATTAATGAAGTGCAGAAGCTTTTTCACTTTTCTGGTCTCCTTCATCTCCTCCAGCCCACATTGTCAAACAATCTCTCCTCTCTGAGCAATAACCTCAGTATCTCTTCTTCCTACCTGCCTGATTTTTCCCATGCTTGTTCTCATTTAGGCTGAACAAGGCACCTTTTTGTTTCTTTCTTTGTTACACAGCGTCCTCTAAACCACCTACAAACCCACCATCTCTGTTTTCCAAACACCCAGAGCAAGGCAAGCCCGGCGACAGCCAATAATCCCAAATGTTAATCAAATAAAACCATCTGGCGAGGGGTGTGCACCCTGAGTCAGGGCACAAGAGCCCCAGCCACCCCCTGAGCACTGGTGGGGCTCGTCTAGCTCTTCCTCACCACTCCATAGGGAGGAAGGACCAAAGAAGCTCACTGTGGCTACGGGGACACACTTCAGAGAAGCACAGGCAACCTTTGCTGGTGCCTGGATGCTCCTTGCTGGGTCTGCACCAGCTGCCTCCGTGGGCTGATGTCACAGCCCTGAGCACTGCTGTGCAGCAGACAGCTAAACACCAGAGTTAAACATGTACTAGGGAGTGACCTGGCAAGTGCATGCCATGCTTTGCTTGGCCATGGGCATGTGATTTCTTACTTTTAGTTCTCTCTTTAGTAAGGCCAGTGGAGTTATTCCACTGTTTAACTTGGCATACAGTGCTGGAAGTTGGGCTGTTGGGTGTTGCAGCATGGCCCTCATTCCTGCCTTCCCCAGAGACATTTCTGCTCCCGTGTAACTCCCATGTAACACTATATTGTGGCACCAAAATCAAGGAGGATGTTTAGACATTTCAGCACAAACACAGGGAAAAGTTCAGCTTTTCAATATATTTTGGTCGTTCAGGAGAGTTACTGACAATATAAAAAATTCACCTTTTTTTTGGGGGGGTAGGAACATCTCTGCTTATAAAATATGGATTAGATCCTTCCATACTGTCTCTTTCTACTTACATACCTTCTTTCCTACTTTCTGCAAGGGAATGGAACTACTAAGAGATGTGACATCGTTGTTATTCAGCAAGCAAGAGCATTTAGAGGTAACTTTGCCCCAGAGTATCATCTGCAACCATCCAGGCAGAAGCTGAGACTAATGTGTCACAGCAATGAAAGTTCGTGGTTTCTGGTTGGAAACACAAGCACTGAGCATTAACCTGAGCTTTGGAAAAATGAGAGCAAACTTGCACGACCTCGCATCATGCAATGTAATCAATGTATAATTAAACAATGAACCCACATCTCTAATCTAAAGGCAAGTTTGTGTTTTGCTGTACCCAGTGCCATCTTTAAAATGTTGGCAGACAAGTGCTTTGCATTAATTGGAAGTAAAATGAATTAGCCTGGGTGCTGAACAGGGGGGAAAAAACACAAGAATGCATAATGTAAAATGCTGTTTTCATGCCTTGATGATAATTGGTCTTAAAATTAACCGCACAGAGATGCAGCTTCTAGCACTCTCCTGTTCAGTGGAGAGGCCAATATTAGGGGACAGTGAGATGAAGAATGACCCAGGCATAAAAAAAAGGAAAGGGAAAAAAAGTGTAATTTTTAATTAATTAGCAAAAATTAATTGCCATAGGTGTTTGTGGCCCAGCTTTACTTTCCTTTACAGGTGGATTTAATCAGCCAGTGAAACAGTAAACTGGAGACATGATTTTCTCAATCGTGAAAGCTTGGCAAAGCCAAAAAAGCCTTAAAAATTGAGTCCCCAAAGTGCAGGAATCTGAGACAGAGTTTATCAAGCACTGACAATGCTAGATGAGTGTGTGCCTCCTTTCCAAGCTCCTGGTAACACTTAGTGCACTTCTGTGCAGAAAGCGATACCTTTACTTCTGTGATCCTGCCATAGTGTGGATGACACCAGAATAGAATAGAATAGAATAGAATAGAATAGAATAGAATAGAATAGAATAGACCAGACCAGACCAGACCAGACCAGGCTGGAAGAGACCTTCAAGATCATCAAGTCCAGCCCATCATCCAGCACCACCTAATCAACTAAACCATGGCACCAATCACCCCATCAAGTCTCCTCCTAAACATCTCCAGTGATGGTGACTCCACCACCCCCGGGCAGCCCATTCCAATGCCTAACAACTCTTTCAGTGAAGAACTTTCTCCTCACCTCGAGTCTAAACTTCCCCTGGTGCAGCTTGAGACTGTGTCCTCTTGTTCTGGTGCTGGTTGCCTGGGAGAAGAGACCAGCCCCCACCTGTCTACAACCTCCCTTCAGGTAGTTGTAGAGAGCAAGAAGGTCTCCCCTGAGCCTCCTCTTCTCCAGGCTGAGCAACCCCAGCTCCTTCAGCCTCTCCTCATAGGGCTTGTATTCCAAACCCCTCACCAACTTTGTTGCCCTTCTCTGGACATGTTCTGGCAGGTCAACATCTTTCCTAAACTGAAGGGTCCAGGTGTCTAGCTGAGCCACAGAGGAAGATAACCTCCTAGTCCCAACAGATAGGATGAAAGAAAATGGCCTCAAGTTGTCCCAGAAGAAACCTCTTCACTGAAAGGGAACGGACTCCTCAGGGAGGTGGTTGAATGTCCATCCCTAGAGGCATTTAAAAATCCTAGAGATGTGGTGCTGAAGAATATGGTTTAGCACCAGACTTGGTAGAGCTAGGACTTGAGGACCTTATAGGTCTTTTCCAACCAAAACAATTCTATGATTCTGTGTAACTGAAGCCATGACAAGAGGGAGAGCAGATCACAGGGGTTACCACTCCACCCAGGAACCTGCCCTCTCCCAGCACCATGCCTCAGGCAACATTATGCAGGAAACAAATCCCAGAAATCTCTCTCTCACATGGTTTAGTTAAAGCATGGGAAGCTGACCTCTCCTCTAAGCCTCCTGGCTAATGTCCAATCTTGTACAACACTAATGAGGGGCTGGAAAAGACACACAGCTCCTGCTGTGCCCAGGTCACTCATTTGCATCGTTATGCAAATATGCAATCTGCTGGTTGTTAGGACCCAAGCACCACCCTGGGCCATCCACTTGGCCCCATTCTACCTTCAAGGTACAATGGCCTCTCCAATCTCAGACCAGCTGGGCTGCAGCCCACCCCACTAATGAAAGTCTGCATGTCCCAAGATCTCCAAGGACCTAAAAAGCCCTAAATGACAACTAACTGGAAAAAACCCACAGTTCAAGACACCCAAGCAAGCAGAAGGTCTATAAACCCAGTGGCTAACGGTACAAAGCAAAAATTATTCATTCTCTTCTCAGTTCAGCGGTTGTCCTCTGAAGCTTTTCTTGCAGATCTTCTGCAAGCAGTCAGCACTGACCAGCTGGGCTGTGTAAGGGAAAGAATCAGTCTGATAAGTTCTAGTACCACATCCAAACTCTGAAATGCAAGCTAGGTGACCACAGTCTACCTGTGGTTTGTTCTGTTTGGGCTGGGTTTTATGCTTAGTCATTAAAAGCCATGAGGCTGTTGGAAGACAGCTAGTAAGTACTATTTAATAGCATACACGACATGTGACCACTTTATGAAGGTCTAATTGACCAGAAAAGTCTGTGGTTTTCTCTATTTATTTGTTTTTCACATCAGCAATATTGGTTTCCACTAACGTTTTCTAGCAAGCAAATATTTTTGAGGCATTTCAGAATGGAACAGGATGGCTGCACAGGAAAAGCAGACCACCAGCTGCTCCACTGGGAATCCAGCAAAAGGGAACAGTTGATTTCCTATTAACACAAATGAGCTTGTTAGCTGGGCTGACTTCAGACTGAGTTCAGCAGTTCAGAGCCTCTATTCCAGGAAATACAGCATTTATGTAACAAAAATTAAGAGAGAGTGAAGGAAGGATTTTGCAAGCACTTGTTTCCCAACTAAATGCTTTTGGTATTCTGGTGTCAGGGTGGATGAATGGAAGCTGAGATGGGAGACTCTGCTACCCAGACCATACCCAGAGCTGTAAGATGATTTTCTAGACATACTGGGTACTTAAAGAGGATTTTCAGGACACTGTACTGTGCTGCAGTTTTCTGCCTACATCATGAAGAGTTTGTGCAAACCGATATCCTCATAGAGTTCCAGAATAAACTCACCAAACGGTATTTCTTGGGCCTTTTGTTGTTGTTTAAAGCAAAAAGCTTCAAGGATGGGCAGTCATTTCCACTGCTGCTGCTGTTAAGAGCTTCTAGGATGACTTGATGGCTTCAGCATAATGGTGAGGCTTGAGAATGCCTGAGCTCTGATCCTATATTTAACTCTGACCCTTTGTTCCTGAGCACCCTTCAGTGGGGAGAAAACACATATTTCACAAAGGTCATTTATTAGCATTGGTTAGTGATCTGAGAAGTATAGGGAGTATTCAGTAAGACAGTTAAGAGTGCAGTACCAGGTAGGAATAGAGTTTTGTGGGGGGAAAAGCAAACAACGCTCAAAGTGAGAAAGAATAAACAACAATGCATTCATTCTGCCATAACTCATGCTGTTCCAGAACTGTTGTTATGGTTTTATTCCCTAGCCCTTTTATTAGGGAATAAAATCAGAACTCTCTTGCTCTTTCTTGCTCAATCACCCTGCCTCATCCTGCTCCCAGAGCATGTACCCCGCTCCTTCAGCAGAGACCTTGCCCTCCTATAAATAGCACGCTCCAGTACACACAGTGCGGTTCACCTGCAAAGCAACACCACTGCCGCCCGCAGAGCTGTGTGGGGAGGCTCTGACAGCAAACCAAGCCTGAGCAAGCCGGAAAGCAGCAGCACAGCAGCGGTGCCTTCGGTGCCTTCGTCTGTTCTCCAGGGGGCTGGGGCAGGCTGGGGCAGGAGCGCAGAGATGGCAACGCAAGAACTGCAGAGGAAGATGCAGCTCAGGTATTTAATGAAATGCAAGGGTTGTGCTTTGCATGTTAAATAACACCCAGGTGCACAAATGGGTAGTGATGGGATGGGTGTTTTCCCCTTTCTGGACGCACAGAGCTGCCCATGCAGAACAATTTCCTTTCCACTATCGCTGTCCCAGCTGGTTTTGAGACCAGCATCCCTAAGCGCTTGCTGAGAGCATGAATTGTGCTTTCTTTAGCCTTTTTGTGGTCTCTGGACTCTGACAGACTGTACATTTGCTTTGCCACCTTGCAAGGAGGAGCATTACCCCATGTGCTAGCAACACCCCAAGGTCTTCCCACATCAGGGATTCTTGGCACCTCACGCTTGGCTCTCCTTACCCCAGCCCATACCAGAAGCCATGAAACACTGTAACAACCTGCTGGCATGCCTACTGTTCCCAGCTGGTGCCCTGTAAACGGTGCAAAGACACAGACTCTGTTTCACAGATGAGGAATTTGACAGCAACTGAAGCTGAGGGGTGCTGGCTGCCCAACTTCAGCTCATGCTAATGTTCACTGCTTATGAAAATTAACCTCTAAATGGCCAGGATTGTGAGTGACCCCAAAGACACTGGGTGTTTATGCCAGGAGGGACTGGGAGTATTCTCAGGAGTATGATTACAGACCTCTGACTCCCAGGCTGCTGTCTTAAATATTAAGCATTCTTCCAGGATGAAGGAACCTAAAAAAACCCCACTTATACAGGAATAATGAACCTGCATTCTGCACATATAAAGCCCATTTCCCATACTGCATACTTGCTCTCCCTCCAGAGAAGAATGTCTCAAAAGCTTTGCAGAAGCTTTTTTTCAATATCATTCTCTGCCTGAAACAAGAATTTTCCCCACCATGGGTGAAAAAGCTGGATGCTTCTCTTTTCCTGGCTGTTACTCAAGGTATAAGATCCATATCCCTACCACAAACCATGCTGGGACTTCTAATTGGGTTTTCCTCCCACTGTAACTCCCTCTACCATCTGTTTCTCTTTTTCTCTCGGATGACACATCCCTCAGTCACTGAGCAGTGCCACTGGGATGCCAACCCAAGCCTGGAGACTCAGCCAGAGCAGTGCCTTCCCTCCTCCCCATGCCCTGATGGCCACCAGCCTCAGCTACAGGTGGGACTTCAGATCACCACCTTCCCATCCGGGGACAAGGAGGAGCTCAGTGGATTGCTGTGCTCCTGTCCACATCCCTGGCTGGGGTTTTTCTTCAGCTTGGCCATAGGATTTCTTTAGAAAGGAGACAGACCCCCCAACATCTCTGAAGTGCAGAGCAAAACTTGCACTGCTCTCTGCAGGGCTGAGGTCCCATCCTGCATTTTTAAATAGCAGCAGAGCCGTTTAACCTATGGCAGAACTGTTTATTACTGCTCAGCTTGAAACCAGCACTGTGCTTGCAGCAGCCAGAAACTCTCCATGTCCCCAGCGCTAACCAAGGGCTCTGGAGCCTCTCTGTGGAGATAGTTAGTTGACCCAGGTTTCGATGGGATTCAGCCAGTGTTTTCCACTGCTGCCTCTAAGGAGATTACTGAACTGTTGGAAACATGGCTACTTCTAGCCTCTTTCCAGACCCCCAGTCATGTTAGAGTTGAGCTACTGCAAATGAAAATAGATCAGAATTTTAAATCAGTGCATAAGTGGTGCTTGCTCATTGGGAAACTTGAAGTTAATGTTGCCTGCAGCTATTACTAGTGTTTTCAGAATAATTCATTAGCTGCAAACATCTTTCATGTCTCAGGAGAGGAAAGAAACAAACAAACAAAAAAAAATAGCTATTTTACTTTTCTTGCTAATTCCTTTGTTTGGTGCCTTTCAGCCCCTCCCCTTTCCAAGCTGCTAAGACAGAGACCATGGAGGCACATTTCAGACAAGCCCTAGGCCAGGTATCATAAGATGGTAACCTTTCGCTAGTTCCCCTAGTAATGCTTTGCTCATACATCGGCTATTCTGAGCAGGGTTTACGAATTGTCAGTCCTCACCTAACGTGGGAGCAGGTGACAGTTTTCAGAGGTGGCCTCTGCCTGTCAGAGCCATGCTCACCACACCTCAGCAGCTGATTACAAAAGGGCTGGTTGGATCAGCCAATCTATTCTGCCAGAGCCAAAGCAGAGTCACCCTGACACATAGCCTAGCACTAAGGCACCAGAACTGAGGGAGAGGGACTTCTGGTACCTGCAGTAATTCAGGTAATTCCATCTTTTACTGGGTGAAGGAGACCCAAGAAGATTATTTTCTCTCTTTGCTTCAGCTCCTCTGCTTTTGACCTCAGAAAAAAGCAGCACACATAAATGGCTGATAGAGGGAGTGCTTTGTAGGTTATTATTTCTTTCCCAAAGAAAACACACCAGTGGCTGAAGGCTGGCTAATCACCTATTGCTTACTCCACCACAAATGTTTTGTTTACCTTCATAAAGCCTGAGGACTGTGAAACTAAATTTCCGGCAGTTCCAGTGCTGTGAAGAATTAAAGGTCTTTCTGAAAGTCCCGAGAAGCACCAAATTGCTCTGTGCTGGACTAACTTTGCACCTGCCCAGCAAGCCTGGATGATCCTCCCTCTTTCTGCATGGAAGGGACACAGCTGTCTGAAGTCATCCCTGGTCAAGCAAGAAAGGGAAACAGCCACACTGAGTCCAACACAGGGTGCCTGTTTTGACCCAGCTGTCTCTCTCCCATAAGCATCTTAGCTTTGCTGACAAATGCAAGGAAGATCCTTTTTCCCAGGACATGGAGTTACTTTAAGATCTAAGCAAAGCAAGACAAAGATGTGGTTTGCTTATTGTCCTGGGGAACACTTGGCTGAACTTCTCATCTCCAGCAAACATAATACACTCGATGCCATCTGCAGACTGCATTGTGTGCTGCTTTGTGTACCCATCACACCTCCATCTCAGGGCAGGGCAGCACTGGGGGGAACTGCTCTGGCAAAGACACCCTCTGCTCTTCTTTAGAGGGTGCCCAACAACACGCTCAAGCACTCCTGCATTCAGGCTGCCTGTCCCACCCAGTCCCATCTGAGCTCTCTGCTGTGCTTCATATTCCTGTTTCTCCCTCCAGACACACCATCTCTATCAGGTGGCATCTGGAAGGGAACTCATTTTTCTCCTTAGTGATTTGACACCAAAATTAGATTGGGTTCAATTGCTGGGACATTACCACCTTGTGCTAATAGCCAGAATTGCTTTCAAAGATAGACCACAGTGTTCTGAATTTGGAGAAAGACTGCTGTCCCTTTTAATTACATTTTCTGTCCATAATGAGACAATTATAAGCCTTTCAATAGCTCCCAGTCATCAGCCTTCCACTGTATGAGTGCAGGAGAAAAAGGCAGCCCCACCTCCCTCTTCTTTCCCCTCCCACCCACTAATTTCTTTGAGCAATTCACAAGTGTGTCATGTATATTCATCTCAGTTCTGGCAGAGATCCTAGCAGCACTTAGATTGCCCAAACCATGCTCATGTAGCCATTACACTACTCCAGCTGTTGCACTTGAGGATAAAAATCCCCTTTCAGGGACCTTTGGAAGGCATCACGTGAGGAAAAACAGCCACACCCCACCTACCCACTCCTCTTTTTCACTTAAAGGATATGTACTTACCAATCAGGAGTGCTGAAATCAGAGATTTCATTTTTATGTGCAGAGAGAGAGAAGTAAAACAGCACAGGAACACAGGAGCTGGCACGCCAGACCAATGCTGGGCCATCAGCTCCAGTGGTCTTCAACCAAAGGTCAATAGCTTCAGTGCCAGGAATGTTATTAGAGAATAAACTGTTAGCTGAGGTCTGTGCCATATGGTATCTGAGCACTGGAGGGATGATTGCTTCCACTAGAAGTCCTTTTAGCTCTTGAAACCTGAAACTTTTTTTCCCTCTGGAGCAGCATCTGATGTTATGATTGTGAGATTGCACAGCATGGCAAATAAATCCTGCCTTTACCATACCAGTGTGCTGGAGAACAAAGCTCTGCTCAAGAATGACAGTTTCTTTCAGGCAATATAAAAATTGTACCATTAATCCAGGGCTCCTGTACCCTACAAGCCAGAGTGCTGGAGAGCAGCAGCCATTGTAAGCAGGAATAATTTAAAGGCCTCCCCACACACAGACTGCCATGGTATCTCTTTGAAGAGACACAGGCCATCTTAAATGAAGAATGAAGGCATTTCTACTTCCCATGGCTCTTCCTCAAGGATCTTTGATAATCAGGCCCATCTGAACTCATGGTGCGTGCATGCGTTTTCCATATATATTCACAAAGCCTTTGCAGAAAGTTAGAGAAACTCAAAGGAGGAGGAGAGTTTCAAGTGCAGATCTGTAACAAGAAGCATTATTTCTGCAAAGAGACATCAGAACCTTAAGGAGCAAGAGCTGATCAGGATGCTCCCCATGTAAGCCCAAAGGCTGAGCCCCTCTCCTCAGCCCCAAGGTTTCCACGGACCAAACAAGACCCTGAGACATCTTAAGATAACCCTGACACATCCCCAGCTGTCCCAGGACCTTATCACATCTTCCTAATGGAGGGGCCAGCAGCCCAAGCGTACAAAGGAACAATAAGCACTTGTTGGCTGGATGCTACCAGCTGGTTGGGAGCTGGAATAGATCAAAATATCAAGGACTGCAGCTGCCTGGTTACAGCAGATTGAATTGCCCTGTGTTGGTTGCATGGAGGAGTAAGAAATGCTCTTAGGGAGGCAGCTACATGGAGCAGTGGGACATTCAAAGAAATGCAAGACTTGTGTATATGCCATCATACATTCATGTGTGTACCATGGTATGTGCAGCCACATGGGCTGATGCTAGAGGAGCACAGAGTTGGGAAAGCAGGAGAAAAAGTGAGACCTAGACTCATTAAGCTTGGCAGTGGGAGCAAAAAGCAAGTCAGACTATCTGGGATGCTTGCACAGCCCCATGGCACTCTGCCCTTGGTACCTTCTTGCCTTGCACACCGCAGGGGAGAGGCACAGTTCATGCACCTGCAGACGTTACCCGCACTTGGGGTTTCTCTACTGAGGTACCTTTGGGATCAGCATCCCTGGCTTTGTGATGCCAAGAGACTGGAGAGACTCCTGGAAACACTGAATGGAACTGAAGGGCTCAGCTGATTATCCAACCAAAATCACCTCCCTTACATTTCATTTCTTTCTTTATTTCTTTGGTTTGGTTTGATTTTTGGGGGGGACACCCTTTTGTTTGATTTTTTTTTGGTGGTTTTTGTTTCTTTGGGGGGTTTGGTGTGTTTGTTTGGAGTTTGGTTTGGGGTTTTTGTTTGTTTAGTTGGTTGAGGGGATTGTGGTTTGGTTTGGTTCTTTGGTACAGCTTCTAGAAAACAAGCCTGAAAAGATGAGCCAGGGCTCAGAGCTCCCCAGCTACAGCTCTGACATGACGACAGAAGCTCCATATTAAATGGTTCCCCTCAAGAACCCCAAGTGGGGGGCTCAGACAGTTGTGCAAATCTCTTAACAGCACCCTGTCCTTGGGGAAACCTCACTGTGAGCCAGCTAGTTCTAAACTTGCCATTCTACCCAGCTAAACATGAATCACTGTTGTCTGATGAAAGATGATCTTCCCAGCACTTTTCTGTCTCAGCCATGTTGTTTTGACATCCTAGTTCAAGAGCTGTCACCTTCATTATGAGAACGAGTGGTGATGCAGAAAACCAGCAGTAGTAGCAACAAAACCATAAAAATTACCAATCTCCAACTCCTAAACCCAGAGTGTCAATGAGGCTGGGTGAAAGGGCTGGAGGAGAGTGCACGCTGTACAGACGGGCAGAAGAAATGAGCGCGCCGCTTGCATCCAGAGGATCTTTCTAAGGGACTTGGAGCCCTTTACAAAAGTGTGCAGGTTTACAGCCTGCCTTTGGCAGCTGAGAAGATGAACCAGAGAAAAGCTGTGGCTCCAGGGGTGTGCAGAAGGCCAGCAGCTGACCCAGGAATCAGGGTCCAGGTCTCTCTGCTGTGCTGCAGCTGGCAGCACTTTGAGACATCGAAGCGCTGAGGCCAATATCAAATTATCGACATTTCCAACTAAGGCAGCAGGGAGCAAGATTTGCTTAGCCAAGATGGGATACTCAGGCTTTGCTGGGGAAGAGTTGTTCTTTTCCAAGGAGATGGCTTCTTCCTAGAAATAAAGTTTCAATCTCCATTTATCCTTCACATTTCCCTCAAGCTGTTTGTCCTTTTATTCAAGCAAGCTCTCGCGGATGCCAAGGCTACACAGTTTCTGTAACACTTCTCAAGCTGACCCATGACTTGGAGGTCTCTTCCAACCCTGGTGATACTGTGATGACTGCACATTTAGACTGGGGGCGGGGACACAACAAAGACTTGGTTTTGAACCTTGCCTTTAGCAGGAAATGAAAAGCATTCACTCTCACAAACATTTCTCAATCATAACAATTTCCTCAATTACTTCTCTCTCTCTCAAAAAAAAAAAAAAAAAAAAAAAAAAAAGGTGAGAAATAAGAGAAATCAAAGTGCTTTCTTTCCCCCAGCAAAGCTCTGGGCTCTAACAGCTCACTCCTCATTAGCCACCATGACCCAACACTTGTTTTATGCTTGCACAATTCCTGCAGCCTCAGGCAGAGAGCACCCAACCGCATCAGCAACCCTGGGACTCTAAAGCTCAATCTGTCCCCTAAGTGAAGGGAGCTGGGGGTGGGTGTAAAGCAACAGAGGTCCTCCCAGCAATGAGTTTGTGATGCCAGGGCTCAGTGGCAGGGGTTTGAAACCCTCTGCATCTTTGGGATAACTTCCAAGGCTATTTATAATCCAGAGCTCATATTCTCCCAATCCTATTTACTAAAGCAATAAGAAATTGTGCTTCCCATGGCACCCTGGGCATATTATTATGCTATGTAATTTCCTTCTGCAAGAAGCCAATTAACTGTACATGTCTGTAGCCATTCTGCCAACTATATCATTTTTATAATTTCAGAAGAGCAGCACAAACTGCCAGGGAGTTATCAGAGAGAGCTGTTCTGCAATAATTAATAGATGCAAAGATTAACAAAAACAACAAAAAAAAGGAGCAAAAGAGGCCCACAAATTAACATGGTCAATTACAAGGCAGTTATCTGCAGGCCCAGGATCTTGGGTAAAATGAATTTCCTTATTAAGCTCTACCATCTCCCCCTCTATGCCAGAGGTCAAAGAGGAGAAGCAACATGAGCTGATTTGAGAGCTGGGTTTGGTTTTCCTCTGTTTGTGCTCCATTACAGAGGTCTGAGAGCAAGCAGGTGTGATGGTAGTTTTGGGTCTTAAATCATCCCTGACCCATCTTTGATCAATAGGTGATGGAGCCATGCTGACAAAAACCTTTCACTCTTATCCCAGGCACCCCTTGCCTTCTGTGGGTCTGGCCATTTTACACCCTTCCAGACCTCTCGTGAGACCAGGGTGGACCCTACTGACACCACAGGGAAGTCTTCTGTGGCCCCCTTGGATACCACTGGCTTGCACTGGACTCCTGCCTGCCCAATTTTGGCTTCTCAAATCACATCAACTGCAGTCAAATAAATATTCAGCTTTACTTCACTTGCCTCAGAGCCTTGGGAAAATCCACTCCCACTCTACCTTGTGCAAAGCCTCTGGTCTAAACAACCCAGGTTCTTCTGATAATGGCAGAGTTTGGTGTAAGATGGGAACATACAGTAAAACATAGAATCATAGAGCTGGTGGAGTCACCATCATTGAAGGTGTTTAGAAGGAGGCTTGATGGCATGCTTGGTTGCATGGTTTAGTTGATTAGATGGTGTTGGATGTGATGATCTTGAAGGTCTCTTCCAACCTGGTCTATTCTATCTATCCTATCCTATCCTATCCTATCCTATCCTATCCTATCTATCCTATCCTATCCTATCCTATCCTATCCTATCCCCTTTCTATTCCTTTCCATTCCTTTCCATTCTATTCCTTTCTATTGAATCAATAAGGTTGGAAAAGACCTCAAATACCATCAAGTCCACCCTGTCACATAGATTATTAAAGAAGTCGTGCCCCACTCTAGAAACCCCTGCAACTAATAAGGAGTTTGAACACCTGCTTGTCTCACTGATTTCACATGAGACTTTTTTCCCCCAGTGTCAAGTAAAAGGCCAGTTCTCCTAATCAGCTCAGGCTCCTCTCTGAGACCCCAAACACACTGAAGTGGCAGGCTTTATAATCAAGCCCTGCACACAGCAAGTGAGAAAACAGCCCTAGAGACAGACAAAGGAGGGACTTCTTCACATGCACTCTTTCAGTTTGGCCCAAGGCTGTGCAGTTCTGGAGAGGATTTAAAGGATTTGTCTGGTTTGAAAGCCATGTCAGCCTGCCACGCACTCTTCCATGAAAGTCAGGTTGCTTTCCAGGCCAAAGAGACTAAAAACTGCTTTTGCATAGCCGTGAGGGAAGCTTTGTACTTAGGCTGCGTTCACCCACTCCTTACCAATAGTGCACAGGACTGAGTAATCCATTGCAGCCATACAGGATGTATAAAAACCAGGATGCTCATAGTCCTGGAAAATGCATTTGCTTAATTGCATGGCTTCCCCATTTCCCAATAAACGACTTCAGTACCGTCATTAAGCCATTTTTACTGAAATGTTCTATCGTAAAGCAAACATATTGCCATTGCATTTGTACAATTACAGCTGTTTAATAAACCATTCTCAATATGTAAATGCAGCAACCATTTCAGTGAAAGCCATTTCTGGGTGCTGGAAATGCCAGGCAGAAGCGCATTTGGAGTTATATAACATAACAGAACACTTCTCTTGCTACCTATTAGCAGAGGGGTCCTCTTCCTGCTCCTGTCCATCCCTGATTGCCTGTTCCAGCCAGGCATCTTTCTCCTCTCCACCCAGCAGGCAGAGCACACTGCCCATCACTCCTGTTGACACTTATGACTTACTGAATGAGTTTATGCCTATGACTACTTATGACTCACTGCTGCTCAGTGAAGCTCATGGCTCATAGGGTAGTTGTGTAGTGAGAAACCCTTCAATGTATTTATTATTTCAGGTTATCCCAGACACCAGGCCATCAGGAGAAGTGCTCACTTCTCCTTCGAGGATGCACACTGCAGTGGCACTGCTTTCCTTAAACTCCCAGTCAGGGCAGCTGAATGCACCCTGACATAGAACCTCAGAATCACAGAACTGTTTTGATTGGAAAAGACCTTTGAGATCACTGTCTCCAACCATTATAGAATCATAGAATCAACAAGGTTGGAAAACACCTCAAAGATCATCAAGTCCAAGCTGTCACCCAAGACCTCATGCCTACTAGACCATGGCATCAAGTGCCACATCCAAACCCCTCTTGAACACCTCCAGGGACAAGGGACTCCACCACCTCCCTGGGCAGCCCATTCTAACTACTAAATCTGCTGCTAACCCATGTCCCTTAGCACCACACATCTGTGTCTTTCAAACAGCTCCCATGTCTTTATTAGAGACACCTATTACTGATTCCAGCTATGGTACACACTCCTCTCTCTCTCTCTGACACCCACAATCACATCATTCCTATTGCACTTTGGTTTTTCAATTGTCATCTTCATTTCCAGGAAGCCTCAGTTAAGCACCATTAGCACTGCAATTCTAAATGTTCAAAACCAAAAAGAAAGATTTCTTAATGGAGCTGAATGAATTCTCAAACCCAACACTCCCATCTGCCATCAGTCTGACTGTATTTTGACACAGACATTAAGCCACACAGCTGCTATGCTGGAGATAGCTCCACCTGTGCCCTGCGCTGAGCCTGTGCTGGAGGTTTGATGGTTAGGTGTTCATGATTCCACACAGGCAGGGCCATCGTTCACAACGATCAGTGGCGACCCTGGGGATCATTTGCATTTGAAGGAAAAGGCTCTCCACATTAAACCGAAAGCACAGCTGTTCATGAACTGCTGGTACTGTCACAGGAGCCACAAGAGATGCAAACACAACTGCAGAGCCAGGCAGGGACAGACCCAGGAGATGCCCTGAGCCACCAGCCCACTGCCCAGGCTCATATACAGCCATTGCTCCCCCCACAGTCAGCATCTCAAACAGCTTGGTTTATCTGCTGGATCCCCCTTCTGCTGAGTTCACTACTGACCTTCAGGCCAGCTGCTCCATACATGATGTAAGAAGCACACAGTACATTCCAGTCACTACTTCATCCATTAGGAGCAATATAAATTTTGAAGTAGCCTGGCAAATAGAGTCCCCTTATTCAAGATTTGTCTCTCATCCCTGGAAGGCCTGGTTGGATGGGGCTTTGAGCAGCCTGGTCTAGTGGAAGGTGCCCTTGTCTATGGGGGGGTGGAGGTGGAACCAGATGATCTTCAAAGGTTACCATATTTTCAAAGGAAATGGTCATATAAGGAAGCAGCATCCGTGGGGAAAGCAGATAGAGTGACACATGCAGGGGCACTGCTGGGGCTCCCTGGGCTATCACACATACTCTTCTCTCTTCTGATCTTTGCTGTTGGATGGCAAAATCTTGAACAATTTTGGGAAGCTGAGATGTTTATGCTCACCAGGTCCTGCAGGTTGCACTCCACTCTTCTGTGGCAGAAGGAAGAAATTTTGCAGATTCTTTTCCACTACTTTCTTTTTTCCCTGCCTTTTTCTTCTCAACCACATCTCATGGGGTGGTAGCTTGCCAGGGAGGTTTTATCTGGCCTGTCAATAACACCCTGCCCCTGTCAGGGCATAGGGCCAGTTTCTCTCAGCAGCCAGGCAGCTATGAAGACAACAAGAGGGAAAAAACTGTGTCTTACAACAGAAGTGTTAATATTTCATAGACATATATTGGCAGCAGGCTTATGGCTATAAAGGGTCATTTTGTGCAGAGAAGACTGCAGCTCATTTTGGCATCCTCTCAGAAGATGATAATTTTGTTTTTAGGGGAACCTACTCTTGCATAAAGCCCTGATATTCCCCTCACAGCCAGAGTGCTCTCCCTCTCTCACAACACAGCTAGCTGCTTCCCCATCTGGAGGCACCAAGAGGCAGCCCTGCACTGTATCCATCTGCCCCACACAGCAGTGTGCTGCCCTGGGTGGTGGCTGTGCTCCAGGGGCTTGAGTGCTTATGTCTTTTGGGTTTGGCTGTCAGTTCTCAGAATGGGCTGTAGCTAAGCCTTCCCAGCCTCACCAGCATAACAGTGGTGCTTTTCTTGGAAGTATTTAAGCTTCTTCCCTGCTGCAGAAAGAGGAATGACTTACCACTTTGTTCCTAAACTGGGCAGATGACATCAACATTGAGAGTGCAGCTTGCAGAGCAGCTCAGCACATGAACCCGTGTACCTGTCAGGATTCACCCTAAACAGACACACTGAGGAGGGGGAAAGCCAGGCAGAACACAAGCTGTGGGATTTCATAACTACATGTGATCTGCCCTTCCCATCCGTGTTGGAGGCTGCTGTGCCCAAAGGATGCAGTCAATGCCCGCAGCGGGTTGCTGAGGGGAGAGGTGGGTGAGATATCTCCCACTGTGCCTCAGTATTGTTTGTGAAACTGCTCAATTATCCCCTGAAATTAAAATCCATCCTTAGGCCACTCTTCTTGTTAAAGCATTTCAGAGATCTGCTTCAATATTGGACCCAGCTGCTAAACAGAGTTAAAGTAGAAAGAGAAAACAGCAGCATCCTCTTGTCACATAGGACAAACTTCATTTCCAGCAACCAGCAACTCTTTTCCTCAAGGTACTCTCCTAAATTCCACCATTTGTCCCAGCAGTGAGGATGCTGAATTGGGTCATGGGTGCTGCTTCAGGAAACCCACCATAGACTCTCTGTACACTCTCACTGGGAGGGGGAAGATGTCCAGCTGCACTTTGTGCATTCAGACAGGAGCTCCAAGTGCTCACAGATCAACCTTAGCTTGTGGATAAGTAGAAAGGCACAGGATTAGGCAAGGCA
The DNA here is from genome assembly GCA_033816785.1 of Picus viridis. Classification (NCBI taxonomy): domain Eukaryota; kingdom Metazoa; phylum Chordata; class Aves; order Piciformes; family Picidae; genus Picus; species Picus viridis. Next base: position 7,499,031 of record CM066599.1, on the reverse strand, counting down.
GAGCGACACTAGCTGTCACCACTGAGCTGAGCAACTCCCGTTTGTCAGACAGCTTTTGCTCCACCTGTTAGCAGCTGAAACAGGGTGCAGGAATGCATCAAGGACTGGTTAGTTGGTTTGAGGGCAGTTATAAATGTGGAGGAAGATGAAAACTCGTAGGGGCTGGCATTGCCCTGCACCACCCTTCCACTAATTCAGAAGCACACAGTGAGCAGTATGGAAAGGGCACAACAGAGTTCAAGTAAAATCAGCCCTGAGCACAGCAAGTAACAGCAACAGAAGCTGAGCGACGTTGACCTCCACACATCTCTCAGCACAGGATCAGCTCTTTGTCCCTGAGGACTAGGGAATGGTGATAAAAAGAAACCTTGCACCTTCTTTCCAGCATGGACCAGGGTGTGGAATTCCTGGCCTCAGGTGAGCATGGGGTGACACATTGTGCCTGAACTCACACGAAAAAAAAAGGAGACTATTGTGATATTCATCTGCAGACATGGACAAACAGCACCACGATTCCACCTTCCTCCACTTCCAATATCTATTTAAGATGTTTACAAGATACAGCCAAGCACATCTTGTCCTGAACACAAGTCCAGGTCCCACTAGTATCACAGTCAGCTGTGTGTGTGTATGATGGGACAAGAGCAACTGGAAACCCTGCTTACTCCTGTGGATAAAAAAAAAAAGGGTGGTGATCTGCAGAACAGTCTTTTAATGTAAAGGTTCTTTCACCCAGCATGGGAATAGGAGAGCCAGAGCTTAAGAAAGATTAAAAAAAAGAAGCAGCATCTATCTAATATTTGGGTTTGTAGTTTTATTCTGCAGGAGACATATTGACAGAACAGAATAATCTCTGTTGCTTCAGACTCTCCTCTCCTTTCTCACCTCTACTCCTCCACTTGCAGTATCATGACTATCACCAAGCAACTAATGTTATAACTGGAAAGGACTTAAAAAGAATCAATGTTCCTTGTTATTTTTTTTTCTTTTTTGGTGAGGAAGGAAAGGGGGGAAAAAAGAGAAAGAAAAAAAGGAAGGGGGGAAAAAGAGAAAGAAAAAGGAAGGGGGGGAAAAAGAGAAAGAAAAAGGAAGGGGGGGGAAAAAGAGAAAGAAAAAAGGAAGGGGGGAAAAAGAGAAAGAAAAAAGGAAGGGGGGGAAAAAGAGAAAGAAAAAGGAAGGGGGGAAAAAGAGAAAGAAAAAAGGAAGGGGGGGAAAAAGAGAAAGAAAAAAGGAAGGGGGGGGAAAAAGAGAAAGAAAAAGGAAAAGGGGGGGAAAAAGAGAAAGAAAAAAGGAAGGGGGGAAAAGAGAAAGAAAAAAAGGGGGGGAAAAAAGAGAGAAAAAAAAAGGAAGGGGGGGAAAAAAAGAGAAAGAAAAAAGGGGGGGGAAAAAGAGAAAGAAAAAAAGGGGGGGGAAAAGAGAAAGAAAAAAGGAAGGGGGGGAAAAAGAGAAAGAAAAAGGAAGGGGGGGGAAAAAGAGAAAGAAAAAGGAAGGGGGGGGAAAAAGAGAAAGAAAAAGGAAGGGGGGGAAAAAAAGAGAAAGAAAAAAAGGAAGGGGGAAAAAGAGAAAGAAAAAGGAAGGGGGAAAAAGAGAAAGAAAAAAGGAAGGGGGGGAAAAAGAGAAAGAAAAAGGAAGGGGGGGAAAAAGAGAAAGAAAAAGGAAGGGGGGGGAAAAAGAGAAAGAAAAAGGAAGGGGGGGAAAAAGAGAAAAAAAAGGAAGGAAAGGAAAAAGGGGGGAAAAAGAGAAAGAAAAAGGAAGGGGGGGGAAAAAAGAAAAGAAAAAAGGAAGGGGGGGAAAAAGAGAAAGAAAAAGGAAGGGGGGAAAAGAGAAAGAAAAAGGAAGGGGGGAAAGAAAGAAAAAAAAGGAGGGGGGGAAAGAAAGAAAAAGGAAGGGGGGAAAGAGAAAGAAAAAGGAGGGGGGAAAGAGAAAGAAAAAGGAAGGGGGGGAAAAGAAAGAAAAAAGGAAGGGGGGAAAAGAGAAAGAAAAAAAAAGGAAGGGGGAAAAGAGAAAGAAAAAAAGGAAGGGGGAAAAGAGAAAGAAAAAGGAAGAAAAAGGGGGAAAAGAGAAAGAAAAAGGAAGGGGGGGAAAAAGAGAAAAAGAAAAAGGAAGGGGGAAAAGAGAAAGAAAAAGGAAGGGGGGAAAAGAGAAAGAAAAAAAGGGGGGGAAAAGAGAAAGAAAAAAGGAAGGGGGGGGAAAAAGAGAAAGAAAAAGGAAGGGGGGAAAAGAGAAAGAAAAAGGAAGGGGGGGAAAAGAGAAAGAAAAAGGAAGGGGAAAGGGGAAAAGAGAAAGAAAAAAAAGGGGGGGAAAAGAGAAAGAAAAAGGAAGGGGGGAAAAGAGAAAGAAAAAAGGAAGGGGGGGAAAGAGAAAGAAAAAGGAAGGGGGAAAGAGAAAGAAAAAGGAGGGGGGGGAAAGAAAGAGAAAGAAAAAGGAAGGGGGGAAGAGAAAGAAAAAGGAAGGAGGGGGGAAGAGAAAGAAAAAGGAAGGAGGGGGAAGAGAAAGAAAAAGGAAGGAGGGGGAAGAGGGGGAAAAGAGGGGGGGAAAAGAGAAAAGAAAAAGGAAGGAGGGGGAAAAGAAAGAAAAAGGAAGGAGGGGGGAAAAGAGAAAGAAAAAGGAAGGAGGGGGGAAAAAGAGAAAAAAAAGGAAGGAAGGAAAAAATAAAGACAGACAGTAAGTGAACTTTATATATGAAGATTAAAAATATTCAAAATGAAGGCTAAAAAGAATTAGGTTAGAAAAGCTAAAGATAACAGAATAGTCTCATTTATGGAGTACTGCTAACTCCTCTCATTCAAGCAGAATGTGCTCAGCCCCTCTGGCCACTGAGCAATAGAAAAAGATGGTTTGGCCTCGGAGCAACAAGGCTATTCAAGAAAACTTTTGGCTTGATTCTTCTTCAGTTTCTTTTTTGCCTTTTCTCATTATCTTTGGCTCCTGATATTTCTGGGCATATATTTATCTCTTGTTTTCAAATGCTCAAGGGCTTTCTCCTTAAGAAAGGAAACAGATCCTCATACATTCATGTGACTGCATTTCACATATCACACCACTCAAGGAGCTGCTGGGCCTAATGAAGATCCAAAAGTAAAAGATGGTCTTTTATCACCTTCTGTTGCAAATGGAGAAGCAAACTGTTGAATCCCAGATGAACACTACAGGGTTAGAGTGAAGAAAAGCAGGATTTTCCTAGGTCCTCACTCTCTCTCCATCCCATAATGATGAAGGATTACAACAGAGAAAATTACATGGCTTCTTCAGCAGTTTATCAAATGGCTGGGACTTTTTGCTTGGCTTTTCATCATTAAAAATTGAGATCCTCAGCTGGAGAGCAGAGGGAAGTATAAGAACATCAGTCGAGCTTAATTTTCCTTTTACATAAATCCAGCTCACTGGTGCTTTGGCTTTATTTGCTCTTCCTTTCATCTGGAGCCAGGCTGGTGCCTAGAAGGTGGGGCTGCATGTGCACAACTGGCAGCTCCTCATTATCAGTGCCCAACAGGATGACTTATGGAAGATGAAGACTAAGCTCCTGGCTTCATGTACTTGCCGTGGGAGATGTCCTCCTGTGGATACCCAATGGTGAAAGGCTTTTAGTGTTGTCATGGGAACAGCTTCGGTGAACAGCCTCTCCTCAATGTGAGGCTGCCTTGCTTGTTAACTACACAAAGCCCTTTTTCAGGAGAATTTTGCCTTGGATATCCAACAGTCTTACCTTTCCCAAAACTCAGGCAGTAGAAATCACAGAGATTATGATGATAGATGGGGATAAAGCCCCTTGAAGGAAACAGGGAGGATCTGGAATCTGTCTACACCATGAGATAATCTGCATTTTCAGGGAAAGTGATCTGGCACTTTCATTACCTTCTTCTACCTAAAAGGCTCATCTTGCTCTCTCTCACACACACACTTGCATCTCCCCCTCCTTCCCCCAGGAATTTACAAGCAGGATTTCTTTGTAGAGTCGCCCAAGGTGTGGAGGTGAAGCCAGGCTTTTTAGGATGTGCTGATGCACTGAGACATTTCCAGTGTCTTGCTTCATCAAGTGACAGACTGTGCAGGAATACAGCTGCTAGAAGGGTCCCTCAGGGGGACATTCCTTCATATTCCTGCATCCTGAAGCTATGGTGACAGAAGCAAAAGACTGGAAGCTCTACCATGCCAGCACCAGCAGCTCTTTGTTAGGAGCTCATGTTACCAGCTCTCAGGGATGAGGCTGCTGCAAAGAAAACCCTGACCAACAAGACTCTGGCCACAGGAACTGACTCTTTTGTGCTTACCAATTTAGTATGACAGCAGTCTCACAAACAGGACCCAAACAGGAACACTACTAATAAATCCTTTTGGTAGCTTCAAAGCGAGGGGGTTTGCTCCAATATTTTCTTTGAAACTTGAAAACAATGAGGGGGCTGAATGAAATATTGTTTGACTCAGATTGTTTCAAGCTTGAAATACAATTCCAAAATCAAGAATCAAAACACTTCACTGAGAAGATATGAAAACATTTCACAACTTCTAAATCCCCCTCTCTCTTTTTCTGAGGACTACTCATCATATGTGGCATGAATTTCAGTTTCAGTTAACCTAAAAAGGATTGTAGCAAACTTACTGTGAGTCTTCAATAACCAAGCCCAGATTCTGTAGTGATCTGTCCCAGAACACTATTTCTGAGCAGCCTATTCTCAAACATCTCAACTCTCCACAGCTACCTTCACTCACCTAAAAGACTGATTCTGAGAACTTCCTACACATCAAATTTCTATTGAAACCAGCTAGAGTTTCCTACTGGTTTTGCTAGAAAAGGACAAAGTACTATGAAAAGAACCTCTCTTTACATTTATTCTCAACGCACTGAAGCAGGAGAATGGCCATCTAATCTGAAAGGTTCACAACCAAATGGATTAATGTCAGGACTAAGTATTTGACAGCAAGTACTATGACAATTTCATAAAAATATAGTACAGCCAACACTGAAGTAAGTACTCAGCAAACTAAAAGGATGACAATTAAGGTACTTTAATGTGCCACATCATGTAATTGATGGCAGTAAAGGCTTTTACCACTTGACACTATCACTTACCACCTTGCAGAACACAATCTCTTCTTACCTGACTGACTCTGATGCTGTAGGAGAGGGGCACTGGGGTGAATGTAACTTGTGGAAGATTAAGTTTTTCAAGCATTATTAAACAAAAATTGAATTTTTCAGAGCTTCCATACTCAGTTCTGAAAGCATTTGACAAAAGCAGGGGTGGATGTTATCAAAAGTTTGGGTAGAAAGAGCTGGCTCCATTCTGCTCCTGAAATGACTGGCCATCTCTTTATGGCTCCATGGCGCAGCATGGGGCTTCTGCAGGACACAGAAAACCTTCCAGTGACTAAATGCTACTGTGATTACTTATCTGCATAAAGAAAATGAAACTAGATTCCATCTAGGTGGAAATTCCTCACTGCATAAAACCAAAATGACTTCCTTTATAGTTTTATTCTCAAGCCCTCTCTCAGAGGATTGTATCCCTCCGCTCACAGCGCAGCACATACCCCTGAGCAGGCCACAAGTTATGGATTATGTCAGTCAGTGAAGCACAAGCTTTTTTATTATTTTTTTTAAATCTTGCTACTCTGGGATGACATCACCCCACCATGACTCATTAATCCACAGAGACAGCTTGTAACACACAATGAAAAGCAGAACCCTGCTCTCAAATCCCTACTGTACTAGCCAGGAGGCACCAGGCACCCTCAGAGCTCTCATCACCACACGACACACACCTCTAAGCATCTCACACATGGATCTGCAGTGCCCTTTAATGTTCCCATGAAAAACCCTCAACATGGGCACTAGATGGGTTTCATGATTCAAATCTAGACTGGAGTTGGACTTGAGCATTAAAAGTCTCCTCTGGAGCCACCCCCAGTCACTCATCCTGTTTTGGACAGATTAAACTACCTGGATGCTCACCTCTGCAGCACCCTGCCACAAAGTGCCAGTCCTTTCTGCAGCTCTGTTTAAGCAAACTCAGAAGCGTGTGAATGCTAAAAGAATTATCACAGACATTTCTGCACAGAGGTAGGTCATGGTCCTGGGCTTCCACATCTATACCTTGAGTAAGTCTGGAAATGAACAGCAGCAACTTTTCCTCCACTCTTACCTGATGGAGCAGAGGAATCAGCAGCAAGACTGGCTGGAACAAATCAGGCAAGTTCAGGCACTAAAGAGATGGCACTACACAGATCAATCAAATAGATACTCCAGTCTCCTTTATTTTCATTTATAGAGAAGTATGAATATAAATCACCAGAATATCAAGAAAATATTTCAAATATTTTACAGTCAAAAATATAAGGCTATAGCTACCCCTCCTGGCACAGCTGGGATGACTTCCTGTTTAGAGCCCCAGGACTGCACAGCATTTTGGGGCAGCTTAGAGATGCTCCTTGAAGTCTGACTTCAAGGTACAACTTATCCTTGGTACCTCCTATTTTCACAGATTTGAACAGGTTCATTTCTATGCTTTGCCAGTATCTCAGCAGCACAAGAGCAACCCTTTGCAAGGATGAAGATCAGTGTGAAATGATGAGACCAGGGAGGCTGAAAACAAAAGGAAAAGATACACAGGCACAAACAGGATACATCCACAAAAGTGCCACTGCCACGAAAAAAAGGCACTTGAGTTAATCTGTTCTACATTGTTGATTCTTCACTGGGACTTTAGAAGAATAGTTATTAAACTTGGGTTTGTGTGGCCTTTTTGGTCCAATTTGCTTAGGAAAGGGAGAATCTGCAAGAAGTCATGGAGGTCTGACAGGCCCCTCTCAGTAATGAGGGCATAAAAAGAGCATTTTGCAGCCAGCCTGGTTTCTTTGGAAACCAAGGAGCACACACCGACAGAGGATTCAGGACGCCCCAGTACAGACAGCAACCTCGGGGAGAGTGACATAGCCTCTGTCATGGAGAAGGCATCGTTTTGGTTGTGCTTCCTACTGCTGCCACACGCTGGTGCCAGACAAGCCATCACAGCACTTGCTCGCTGGGACTGCCAGGAGGAGTCAGATGAACAGGAAGCTGTGAACAGAAGGACAGGAGCAAGTGTCCAGCTGGCGAATTCTTTTCCAGGTTCCCTTGCATCGAGGGTTCCCTACTGCCTGCCACTGCAGCAGCTGATTCCTGAAACACAGTCAAAAGAGGGAGAGAGTTCATGTGCTGCACCTCCACTGCAAGAGCAGTCACTTGTACAATGATGTCTTAAATCGCCCACAAATCCCATTTAGTTTGCTAATGTTGATTTTCACTCCATGGACCCAATTCTGCAGCAACCACAGTGACCCCCACAGGACTGTAATCTTGCGTGAAGTAGAGCCACAGTCAGGAACACTGGACTAGAAAAACACAGAGCAGCACACACTATAGAAGTTAAGTCTAAAAGGATTCACAGAAACATTCCCTCAAGGTGGGCAGCAGGGCATGTGACAACTCAAAAAGCACACCAACCTTCCCATAACTCCTGGACTGAAACACTTGATAGGTTGCAAAGTGGGAAAACTCTCATTTTCTCCCCTCTCCTTTGTAACACCATGCTCCCTCTCAGCAGGCAGAGCTCTATTGCCACCCACAGACACCGAGATGCTGAGTAAGTACCCAGCACACAATTCACAGCAGGTGTTTGTGAGAGCAGGTCAGAGACACGAGCATCTCTGGATAACCACATTGGTAGAACACTTGCCTGGATGGCAGCTGGCTGGAGGTACCAGGCACACATGTGTTGGAGCAAGGTTACTCACAGTCTTCTTAAGCAGAGGACAAGAAAACAACCAATCAACCTTTTCTCCCAGTCATTACCTCGACCAACCAAGCAGGTTCAGAGACCACTTTCAACAATCAGTGGCTGCAGAGGCAATGATGCCTTAATGGCCATAGAAACTGGTACTTGGCCATAGCCCCTTCCCAGATTTTAGGATTTAGTGGCTTAAGAGAATTCTTCCCATCAATGTGTCCCAGCCCTGACCTGTGGGCAAGCACAAATACCACAATTGGATCAATTCTTGCCCTCTGCAGAGAGCTGCCCACAAAGCAGCCAAACAGACCCTGAGTTTCTGCTTCTTTTACAGTTCTGTGCAGCCTGGAATCATTGCTCTAGCTCCGCAAAGATAACCCTGCTCTTGGTCTAATGAGAGGTCATGCTCCGGAGTGTGGTTTTATGCATCACACATGGTTGGAAAAGGCTCACTGTTTTTCTTTTGGCTTGGGGTCATTTCAAAATACCAGAATCTGCACAGGGAGGACTAAGATCCCAGATAAAGCAGGCTGCACACAGAGCAGTCCCATACCCTTCAGAACTCTGGGCTGCAGGTTTATCTTTAAAAGGCTTAACTCCTTAAACACATAAGCTAAGCTTGCTTGTTCTCATCTTGCCGGTGGGGAAAGCAAATACCGGCTGTGACATAAATCAAGCCCATCTATCCTCTCTCCCCCCACACCCCAAGAGCAGGGGCACAAACTGCTGCAGTCTGGTCGTTTTATGTATTAAAACCACCACATTTTGCTCCAGATGATGAAGAGCAGCTGATCCTTCTAGACACAGGCTGAGTAGCAATTTCACAGATGTCAAGTCTGTGCTTTATTTGTAGATCTTCCAGAAGACAACCCAAAATTAACAGATCAATTTCCTGGCTCAATGCTCTAGCTTGTTTATCTCATAACCTTCTAGAGGAAAGAAAACAATGCAAGCTAGATTATCCTAGCTATCCTACCTGATGGCCAAAGATCTGGCCATGTATCAAGGGCTTTGGGTTACCTTCTGAGCTTGCATAACAGGGGTTAAAATGAACTAGCATCTTCTGTAGAGTGGGAGACAGGTGGACGGCACAGATAACAAGCATTTCTCTGTAACTTGAAGCATTTATAAGCCAGACTCCACTTAGACACAAGAAGATAATTAGGAAATACTCATCAAAATATACCAGCATTGCTGAGTTTATTTTAAACTCTGTCAGATGTTTTCCTTCCTGAGAGTCACTCTTGGAACAATATCTCGGGGAACTAAACGCTGGCACAAGCTGCCGAACTGACAGAGCGAGAAGCAAAGTGCAGGCACAGCGTGGGTGGGACAGCAGCAGCTGTGCATGTGTCCCCAAACAGCCTCAGCCCGTGGCCTCAGAGACCTGGGCCAGCACACCATGGCACAGGGCAGCTGGCAGAGCTGCTGCTCTGAGGTTACCACAAACTGTCCACAGCTCCTGGCAGTTACACCAGCAAAAATTCAAAATGAGGGTGAGCTGAGTACAGAGCCAGAGCCCCGTGAGCAGATCTGGGCAAACTCAACACATGCTGCATCCTAGGCTCTGGCACCCAGCTTTGGCATCCCACCATCCTCTTTCTTAGGGCAGCAGTTGCTTTCCCACCTTCTTCCACCTTCCTTTACAAGCATCAGAATGTATGCCCTCCACGTTTGGCCCAGCCTAAGGAGCTCACCATGCAACCCCTCAGAGCACTGCTCCCTTGCCAGCCTGCATGCTCAGGTATGGCCACTTACTCTAACAGAAGGCAAAAGCCTTTTCACAGACATTGCCCTCATCCCACTGAGTGGCTCTCCCCACCAGCAGTCCAATTTCTTCTCAGAGATCACAGAGGTCAGTTTTTTTCCTGCATGCAACCTGGTTAAAACAGGTTATTATTTCTGGAAGCAAATTGGGGGACAGCTCTGTTAATATAAAGAGTACCTATAGTAAATACTTGCACTTGACCCAGCCCTGGACAGCAATCTCCCTGACCCACCACTGTAAGGTCAAATAGTGATAAAGAGCATTAACTGGAGGGTGCCTATCTAGGGAATATGTTGAAGGTACCTAAAAGATGCATGTGAAATGTGAGGGGGCTTCACACACAGAATGAGGATGCTGCAGACCAAAGACATCATTAATGCTCCACCTGTCAGTCTCGCATTCCTCTGACACACTGGTTCAAGGAGGCTTGAAGTGCCTCTGTATTGCCTTTTGTAGATTGGAACTTTGTCCACTGTTCAGGCCAACTCTGCCTGCTCTCCAAGCCTATGTTACTAATCTGGCAATGAACACAATTGAACACATACAGCATCTCAGGTTGGCACATGCACAGATAGCTCATACCTACCACAGGCATGACTTCATTTAGAATAGAATAAACGAGGCTGGAAGAGACTTGAGATTGTAGGCAGCGATACTTAGGGATGAAAGCTCACAGTTTAGAAGTTTGCTTTCTTGAAGGCTGCCCATAATGAAATGGACCCACCAGCTCATCTTACAGACCCCCAGCAAGACTCTGGGAACAATTTCTTAGGCTATTCTCAATTGGGATGGACTTAAACCGTCTGCTGAGACATGGGCTGAGTTTTGACTTGAGGGAACCAGTCACCTTTCACCCCAACTCCATTATTGCTACTCCTCTCCAGCCTTCAGTCTGCCAACACCCAACCACCATTCCTAAAGGACACAGGCCCATTTTCTTTGTGCTTCCATTCCATACAGTGCTGCTCCCCAGATGGAAATGCCCCCCTCTCTTTACAGCCCAGAGAGGAAATGAATTCCTGCATGTATTTTGCCTAATCTGATGTTCCTGTCTGGCTCCAGGGTTTAAGTAAAATAACATTAGTGTAAGCTTTTTATAATCATTTACATGTTTAATGCAGGTAAGTGCCACTCCTAGCCACACCAGCTAAGATTTTCTTCTTCTTTATCTAAAAGCTCTTGGAACCTTTGTACACAACAAGCTGAGACAGGGAAGGAAAAGACCCTAACATGACTTTCTCTTACTAAAAGCCTGAACAAAACCTGTCTATAAAGGCCATTTTTGGTAGTGCAATACTTTGTGTGCTTGAAGCCTGACAATACTCATTTAGAGTTTCTAATTCAAATAAATGTGCTTATTTCAACATTTATGCAAGTTTATTTAAACACCTGCCCAGCACTGATGAGCAGTGATTTTCTCAGGCAGGGCTGCTAACCAGCCTCAGAGGATGACTTTAATAAACTAACAATGGGGTTAAGAGTATCAGGATAAAAGCAGTGCAGAGGCTGTGCCTCCAGTGACAACAGCAAAGGCTTGGGAGCCAGGACTCCTCTGTGGCTGGCTCTGCCACAGATGTATTTTGCAGCTTCAAGCCATTCCCTTCATCTTTGCTGGAGTCTACCCAATTTGTACAACCTGGGTGGTCCCCATCAATCACCCCAAAGCTTCTCCAGCTTTCCAGGAAAAGGATGCTGAAAGTACAAAGATTTAACAGTGCTTCCCCACCCAACTTCAGGTGCCAGCACATACCCCAAGTCTCTAAGCCAGCTGTCGCCTGCCAGAAATACTTATAAAGGGTCACTTGTAGAAACAAAATTCCCAGTGCTTCAAAATTAGAAACAGATTTGGTTTTATTTGGCATCTGACAGGACTGTTAACCTAAGAAGCGTGGCTGAGGTATCTTTAAAACAAAAAACCCTCCCCAGCCGTGCCACTTAAAAATCAGTGAGATTTAGCAGACTAAGTGCAAGTACTCCCACACTTCAGTCCTGGCTCTGCCACTGGTTTGATATGTGAGCTTCACCAGATCACTTCAGCTCTGCAAGAAACTCATGGTATGCAACAAAGAGCAGTTAACATAGCCAGAGTGCTCCAGAGAGCTGGGTGCAGCACATTACGAAACAGGGAGAGGCAGATCACGGGAGAAGAATGAAAACAGCATCTAAAACTTACATTTTGCTTCCACTGCCATCCCCATGACAATGCAGACTTTTGGAGTCTAAAGCTGGGTGCTGACACTCCACGCAGACAGTATGGCCCTCCCTGAGATACTGCATCCAGTGAGTGTATGAGTGATGGCTCTGCAAGCAGCCCGGTGTGATGGCCACAAGCTGGAACTCGACACAGTACCTGCAACCAAAACAACCCAGGAGGTTAGCTCAATAACCAAAAGAGAGCCCTCCAAGTGACTGGAAGAGCCAGACTGAACTGGGTGACCACTGCTCACCAAATAAGAAAAACAAAAAAATGCAAACAATAAAGCACCCCACACCCACAAAGCCTCCATTGGCAAAAAAAAAAGAACATGTGGGGCACCTGCATTTTTGAGAAGGTTAAATGAGGAATACAACCACTCTGCTGATGATTTCAACTGACACACCAAAAAGTAGCAGTATCTGCTTTTACAAATAGAGACACAGGCTGCTAAAGCATTTGAGTAAAGCCAGGAAAACCCAAACAGGTCTTCTGAGTCCAAGTCTGAACCATTTGTTGAACCACATTTATCATCTACTCTCAGTTACTTATAATGGGTTTTGAAGAGCAGCTTGCAGCAGGAGCTAAGATTTGGTCAGTACAGGTTTTCCCTGTGAAGATCTCTACCCTAAGAAACAGAGTGGGGTGGTTGTATCTCGGCAAGAGGGCTCCCAGACTGACACAGCACTTCTGCCCTGCTCAGACTTCTCTGCGCTTGCAATGTTAACCAAACCTGAGAGGAAAGCCCCCAGGCCTTCTCTGGGGGCAAAACCCAAGGAAGTTCAACAACAATCTATACACACAGCAGAGTTGGGTTCTAGTCTAGACTGGTTCTGTACCAGTCATCCTGGGGATTTCCAAACACCTTCACAAAGCGCTCTGATCGTGAGCAGTTTGCTTTCTTCTCTTATCTGAGGGAAAGAGAGCAAGGGTAAGAACAGATGGAATAGACCTGTGCTCACACTTTCGGATTTTACAGGGAGAGGGCTCCTCCTGTAATGAGGAGTCCAAGGCAGGCTGAGGGTGAACAGATGCCCTTTCCTTCAGACACTTATATGAGGTGGATGGATGCACTCACACACTGTACTTACATGTATAACAACATGTGGAAATTAAATCAACAAGTGCCTGGCTGCTTCATGCTGCAAGAGCAGCTCTGGGAAACTCCAGAGTGTTGACAGGAATGGCAGGTCTCAATAAGAAACAGGCAAAGCACCAGGGACTGCAGTAACAACCCCTGGGGAATAACAAAGCTGCGTACAAGTGGTTACAGGGTAGAAGATAACCTTTTCCATTAGCACTGTGTCACTGCTAGTGATGAGCCTGACTGAGAAAGAAGACTGGGAAGGATGATGCCATCACTTCTGTGTTCAAGGCAGAAGGAAGAGCTGCACTTCAGTCGTGTCCTGGCCTTACATCAAGGCAGCCCCCCAGCCTTCAGATGCACTGCAGACACTGCTGGCCCTGAGTGGGGAGCAGCACCCTGCTCTAGTGAAGTGTTGCCCTGCTGATAGGAAATGCCAATTCTGATTAGGAAAAAGCTGGGCCCAAAACTGCAACCAGACACACCGAAGGTGAGGTATGACTGAGCCCCTGTGCTGAGCCTCCAACTTACCCTGCTCTTTCACTGCCATCAGCTGCAGCTCTTCTTTTCCTCGCTTTTCCAAACCCTCCTGTTGTTATTAATGCTGGGACTGTGTATGTCAAAGAGAAAGAGTACACTGTGAGTGGCAATACTACACTAGGGCTGTTTACATCTGCAAAACAGTAAAGATGGGCCTTGAGTGTTATATGGTTTTACCTTTAGCAGGAGACAAACACAATTCTAACTGTATTTGCAATTACCTGTGACCATCAACCATTTCACTGAAAATTGAATCTGTACTGTTGCCATATTTTTGTCTGAGCAGAATGAGTCTATTTATAAGGTACACCCAAAAGACAGAGGAGGGAGGCAATATCCACTGAATTCTCAACAGGTTTGAAGAAGTCAGTTGTACCCACACATCCAGACTGGACAGATTTTGACCCAAAACCACCAGCAAAAGTGATAAGCAGTTCTTAAAAATCAGTAAAGATACCATGAAAAAAAATTAACTGAACAAATGGAATTCAGGCTTTGGCTCCAGTTGAAGGACTTCTCTGCCTGCACTCTGCTCCAGAGCAGAGATGTCATACCTTGCCTCTGAATGGTATTGGTCCTTCATGACTTTTTGCAGATGATACAATAAATACATACATAACTAAATAAATAACTCTGGTCAGCAGCCACTTATAGAATTTTTAAACAGGCCTAAATCTACCAGGTCTATCAAGCTGCCAGAGATTTGCACTTGTGTAAGTGAGACCACAACACTTCTACAGTATTTCACATCTGAAGCACAGCAGACCGCAGTGAATGGCCAGCACTGCTTTCACATACTGCCCTGGGAAGGGTATCTCTAATCCCTGTGTGAAGAGCTCAGCTCTCAATTGCAGATGACAGGCCCAGAGCAAACATGCTGGTGAACAGCTCTTTTCAAATACAGTAAAGACAGATCAGCTCTGCTGACACAAACAAGAATTCTCCCCCTCCACCCATTACTTAGACACTTACATTTTCAGTGGAACTTACTCATGGACTGTTTGCACTCTGTTCCTTGCTGAGTCCAGTACTCCACGCAGCCAGCCCTCTCCTCCAGAGCAGGGCATGCCTCTCCTCCATTCCTGGGCTCCTGGATGATGTGCCTCCTCCGCACACGATACGTCGTCTTGCAAGGCTCCGCGCAGCCGCTCCAGACACTCCACTGAGACACAACACAGGGGACAACTGGAGGAAGAGTAGCACATGGGACCATGGGAGGTTGCAGAAATGATGCCTGTAACGTGACTTCTCCAGAAAAGACACTTTTCAACATAACTCAGCACAACCCTCCCTATTTAACACCTGCCCCACAGTTGTGTTGGGCAGTCCTCAACAGCTGTGCTGCCAGAAATTTACCTGCCCAAAAACTCCAGCAATCCAGCTTAGCCTTCAATGGGGCCACTCACCTTATGACAGTGACCAGCACACACCACCTTACATCTGCTAATAGAAAGGCTGCACGTCTAAGCAACCTTCCACCAAAGTCCCTGCCAGTACTCATGAGGCAAGACAAGGGCAGAAACATGCTCAGGCATGAGAAATTCCTCAGTTCTGAGTCCAGCTCCACTACTAATCTGTCACTCAATTCAGAGATGCTGATGAGCTCCAAATCCATCTGGATCCACTATGCTCAGCACCTTACTATAATGTAGTGGGCTGAAACACACACACACACAGAGTTTACACAAGCATTCAAAAGCCTGAGTTCCACTGATTTCATTGGGACATATGCTGCTGCATGCAGCTGTGAAACCCAGTCTTCCTGAGCAGCTCAAGCTTGGTACTTCAATTTATTCTGCCACAGGACACAGATAACCTCTAATTACTGCATTTACTGCATTAACCTTTTCTGAAACTGCCCTTGTCTTCAGAAACTTCAGGAAGATCTTTCAAACACTGTTGCTTTTCTTCTTTGTCAAAGGCACCACAAACAGCTTTTAAAACCTGTCCAAAGACTGGGAAGCAAATCAATTACTTGAGAAACTGAGACATTTCATTTATGCAGCAATCCACCTCAAAAAAATTACTGTGCAGTGGCTTGTAGGTTGCCCAGCATTACAATCCATTTGTGCATCTGATTTATGCAGAGTATTCTGCTCTCTTCAGATTTGTTTGGTGCCAGATAGTAACACTTTTGTCCTTAATATTTTGCTTTACAAGTCAGTTCGATAAAGCAGCTCTTTAGTGGTGGGAGAAAGAAAACTACTGTAAAAAAGCCAGGCTACAAAGGCAATACAAGTCAAAGCAGAACTGGGTCTCTTTCATCCAGCACAAGAACGAATCACACGAAACAATGCACAAACCCAGATCTCGCCGGATCTCCGCCAACGGAACGCTGCTATTCTCCAGTGAGCCACAGGATGGCACCAGGCTGGCAGAAGGGCGGCAGCTGGGACAGTCGTACCGCTGCCACGGTGCCCTGCACAGGAAGGGAGCATGCCCTCGGCTATCCCCTCACAATGCCTAACAAGGGCCTGCAAACGCATTCTTGTTACTCCTCTATAACATGAAGAATAGACACAAAGGATCCTGTATCAGTTATCCCTGGTAACTGCTCAGAGCAGCAGGATTCAGGTGCAGATGCACTGAAGAGAACCAAATAGCCCAACCACGTTCAGATCTCAAGCCCCTGGGCCATCCAGCACCAACACACCTCCTCCCCTGACAGCCCCAGCAGATGGGCAGCCAAGCTGCACCCTCACTGCCGACCAGGTGCCCCTGCCACAGGGCAGGGGTGAGGCAGGTTTATGCGAGCCAATGGGCAGCACTTTTATGCTTGCTGCTCTCTGCTGCACTTGGGAGCTGCTGGTCTGCAGACCTGCCAGCCTGCCTTCATCCACAGACATAGCTTGTTAAATGCAATTTAGAATTAACTTATTTCCCACACGTTTTCCAGCTCTGCCTTGAAATGAAAGGGGGGGGGGAAGGAAAAAAAGAAAAAAATGAAATAAAAAGGGGGTGGGGGAGGCAATTAAGTCACAGAAATGCACACTCACCTGCCTGGAGCAAAACTCTGCAGGTTTAAAGACCAAGGCATTATATGAGCAGGTAAGGCTCCTTGAGGATACTGTTGGCAGGGAGGGAGTAAGGGATCTTAGCACTCACAATAACTTGCTTCCTTCATTCACACTCCTGCTTTAGCAGCAGATGCTCATGGAGGGAGTGCTACTGGCTCCCTAGGAAAGCAGCACTGCCCAGGGACCTCACACTCACCTGCATGGGCAGAGGCCAAGTCTCTTGCCAGGTCAAACTATGGAGCTACAACCACACGCAACAGGCCTCAATGCCTTTCGTAGGGAAGCACCAGCAAGAGCAGCAGATCTGACCTCATACATAAGAATTTGGTCCACAGGAGGGAGAGGGACTGGGGGATTCTGACTCAGTCAGGAAATGTTTCATTTCACATTTCTGTCATGCACAAACATGATTTCCTGATGTGCCCTGACAGCTGTCTGCTCCAGAAGACCACAGAGAGCCACAACCCAGGTGGGGAACAAGGTCAGAGAATCATTGAATCAATAGAATCATGGAATCGTTAGGGGTGCAAGGGATCTTTAAAGGTCACATACTCCAACCTCCAGGCAGTGAGCAAGGATATCTGCAACCAAATCAGTTTGCCTAGAGCCCCTTCCAACCTGTCCTTGAATGCCTCCAGAGATGAGACACCCACCACCTCTCTGGGCAACCTGAGCCAGCGTTTCACCACTCTGGGCTTAAGCAATTTCTTCCTTATATCTAGTTTGCGTCTCCCCTCTTTGCGTCTGCAGCACCTCTTCTCCAGCCACCCGTCCGCTCCTGCTTTCCGCAGTGCAAAGCAGAGCCCGGCGGCGCTTTTAAGCGCAGCCAGAGCCCGGGGCGGGCAGGTGTCGGTCAGCTCGGCAGGTGGCGGACAGCCGTGCCCGGGAGCGGCCGCAGCCCCGCCGGCCACTCACCTGGGCAAGCATCGGCGTAGTCGTGGCAGCAGTCGAGGGTGCGGGTGCACGCCTGATCGCAGTAGCACGGCCCGTGGGCTCCGTCGGGCCGCCGGCCGGTGCTGAGGCAGGCCGGGTCGCGGCCCGGGCAGCATAACCCGCGGGCGGCACAGCCGCTGCCGGCGGCACGGCGGGGCAGGGCGGGCAGTGCCAGCAGCGCCAGCAGGGCGGCCCAGCCCGCCATGACCGCCCAGCGCCGCCACCCGCCTTCGCTCCCCGCCAGCCCGGCGCGGCTCTCGGCTTAAAGGCGCCGGGAGCGGGGGCTGAGAGGGAAGGAGCCGGGCCGCCTCCCCCCGCAGCCTGGCCCCACCGCTGAACGGCAGCAGGGCGGGTCGGGCGGAGCCCCGGTGCCGCCAGCCCGGCCGGCGGGGGTGTGGGTGCAGCTTAGGCTGGGAGCGCTCGGGGTCACCGGCAGCCCCTGCCAGGGCAGAGCCCGCACCTCACGGCTAGACGCAGGCCTGGGCGCTCCCGCTGGTGCTGTGCAGTGGGGCAGCTGCACCCAGTGCCCCAGCAGCAGGCTGGCAGCAGCGGTTCTTCTGTGCAGAGACATCAGCCTCTATTTTCCCGACACCACCGTAACGCTGCTTTGCATTAACTTGCGTGGCTGCTCACGATGCCCGCGCGCTCCATTTCTGCAGGCTTTTGATGCTAAAGGGTGTCGTTTCCGCACTGACTGCTAGCACTTTGAGGCAGCATTATCATGAGATTATCATCAAAACCAAATCATAAAAAGAGACCCTTTTTTCAACCACATTTGACTCCAGTGTACCTCAGGAGCCATTAAAAAACTGAAAGCACTTCATTCCCAGTGCAGCAGCTTGTAAGAGACACAATCCAGCTGGCCATACTGCCTCTACAGAATCACTCTGCATTTTCTGCTTACTTTCAAATGCAAGAAGCTTAAAGTGATTAGAGCCACTCCTGTGAATTATTTAGCTATTCAGTAGGAAGCTAAGGGCTTTACTGTAACTTTTTATCAAACAGACTTGCTCTAAAATATTGATCACAACAGATGTTAGACCTTGCTGAGTGCTGAACAGGGATTTGCAAAACCCACCCACTGATTCTTTGCAGCCAATTATGCTATCGTACTAAGGGTGGGTATGGGCAGAGTGCTCCCGCCTGAGGGAGGCTGCAGCAAAGATGCTTCCAGAAAAATGGTACTAGGCAGGCTGACACCTCCATCATGTGCAACGTTGGAGGCATGGGAGCAGAGGAGACCTGGCACCACACCAGCTTGGGCATAACATGATAAAACGTTCCAAAACGATAAGAAATAAAAGGAACTTTAGCTTCTTTGTATGTCAATAGATGCCTGTGGCAAAGGACAGATGTCTCATTTTCTTAGCAGTGGTCATACTGTCACCTTGGAAATTGCATGTGTAACAAATCCTGTGGTGGGCAAGAGGCAAAAAGGCCAGGAGAAGATAGAGAATAGAAGTAGAAATAAGAGGGCATGGAGTCTAGGAAGCAAGAATTTAATGATACCTTGTGCTAATTCCTGCCTCTGCCAATGAGTCATTCATTATGTGACTGCAGATAAGTCATTTAATCAAAGAATGTCTCGTTCTTGATCTAGAACAGGAAGGACATTCAAAAGGCGATTGCATTACACAGCCAATCAGCCAACACAATCCAGAAGCCTGTGTGGCTCTTGCACAATTAACTGAGGGGCAGTAACAGGGAACACTTCCCAGGTGCTTGTTTCCAGCACTCCAAGTCCCCATGCCAACAGTTTGGATGTAGGAAGAATACCTTCACATTATTCAAGGCACAGAGAGCTGACTGAAAGAAAAGTAGCTTCAGAAAGCAATGCCTCCACATAAAGACCTCAGTTCTGACTGACCCTGTCCTGTTAGGAAAACTGGATCTAGGTCCAGACATCAATCCATCCCCACCTAAAGTACGTGGGAGCAAACCTTTTTGCTTATCTCACCTTCCTAGTCTGAAAGCAGAAGTTCTCCCTGGTTCTGGTTTGACATAGCCCTAAGGGAGTTTTTTTAGGGTTTGTGGGTTTTTTCCTTGACAGGCTTTAAGAAATGTAATTGCCAAATCTAAAAGTGTGACTGTTGGTCCTATGAAGAATGTTGGGTAGTAGTCCAGGAGAGGTTCAGGAGGAGAACCGCTTGCAAGGCTGTCCTTGACAGCAGAGATTGTGTCTTCCAATCTACAGGGAATACCAAGAGGCAGCTCACTAGGACAGGTAGAAATGCAGCCTGATCTGCTTGTTCAAACCCAGCTGCTTTCCTGGCTGCCCACACAGGGTTCCTGCCCTGGAGTTCATTGTCCTTGGCTTAATTAAGCTGCACTGTGCTGGAGCTGGAAATGACCCAGTTCCCAGAGGCCCTCCTGCTCCCTTCCTTAGCTCTGAGGGGCAGGAGGATGTTACAGATGGAAAGTCCTTTCTTTCCAAGAAACAAAGGGAATCTTACTCTTACTTTCATTCTGGGTAGTTAATCAGTGTCCCTGCCTCCACCACAGGCTGATCCACCCATCTGTGGAATGCTCCCTAATACCACCCCCTTCTTAAACTTTATTTTGCCAAAACTTTTCCCCTTACCTGGAAAGGGGGGTGGGGGTGGGGTTGGGGGACGGCGCAAGGCAAGATGATTATGTAGCCTGGATAGGATTTACCCAATTCCCAAGTGTTCTCCCCTTTGCCTCTCCGTCCCCATCCCTTAATAATTTATACATTCATTGCAATTGCACGAGGACTGCAGTATTTTCCTTGTACTGTGTGTCTACAGCCCCTTGCACTTTATGTCCCTGGTACAGGACTTGGATTCTTGTGCATTCCAGCACTAAGGAAACTAGCAGAGCTATCAGTTTGCAGGACAGGAAAAGAAAAATTAATCTGGTTTAGAGTGATTTTATTTTCCATTGTCACAGCCAAGTCTGTAAAAGCATAGAAGGAAAGCAGCCAACCAAGTGATCTGATTTCTTGGAGCTGATTTCTACAGACATGAGAAGGCCACAGGAGAGCTGGCTGCTGCCTCATTCAAACCCTTCTCCAAGACTATCACAAGGGATGCTCTGCTTATTCATTATATTTCAATGAGAAGCACCAGCAGCTCATGAAGCAAATCAACAGCAATGCAAACAACCCTTTACCCCAAAGAAGGCAAAGGTCAGTATTTCCACCTGCACTTTTGCTTCTCTCTATAGGTACTAACTTGAAAAAGAATTTCTGCAGCAGAGGCTTCCTGTGCTCTGCTGCCTTTTGTGTCTCGTGCCCAGAGCATGCATGGACACACTTCTCCAGGCTATGCTGGTGTGAAATTTAGCACACATGGACCTAAACAGACTGTGTCCTATCCAGCATAGTGGAGCACAGAAGGAATTTCAGTTACACATAGCAACTTTCTTCTCAATTTTTAACTATCAGCAGGGAGGCAGAGAAACCCTCAGAAACTTCAATGTCTTCAAATAAAAGCTGAGGCAAAGGATCAAACTTCCTCCAAGTAACTCATCAATAGAAGCAGCAAAGCACCAAAACCAGGAAACCCATCAAGAGGCTGAGACTTTTCAGGACAGTTGGTAAGCACAAACTTTGCTTTAACCACAGACAGCTCTTGTAGCAATCTAAACTGAGTGACAACTCTCATCAACCTTCTACACTTTGGAAGCTGAGCTCCTAATTTGGAGTAGTGCAAAAACCTTCCTTTCTTCTTATGCTATCATCCTGTTTCTGGGGATATCCCCCTATATGTAATGATGCCTCAGCATCCTCTGAAACAGGCTGTTTCCTTTTCAACAGTGTTTATAGTCAGGCACAAGCCCTACATTTCATTTCATTTCACTCCTCTCAGGCTGCTGCTCTGGCTCAGCAGCAGTGTTTGCTCTTACGCCCTGCCTGCCTGAACTGGGGACAAAGTGCAGCAGAGGAGAGGACCACCAACATGAGTCCAAAGAGAGACTGAATGGGACCACGTTTTTCTTAACTGACTCTCCTTTTCAAACTCTCCATTATGCTTGTGCCTGACTGATCAGGCAGAATAGAGGCAAGCTGGCCTCATGCCAAGGCCAGAGCAACTGCTGAGGTTTTGTATTTGCAGTACTTATCTGAGTCAATAGTCTGCCGAATGTTTTCCCATCCTAGAGCCTTCCCTCTTTGTGGCAGACAGGGCAAAAATCCTCCAGCACAGGAAAAGCAGGGAACATGTGCAAGAAACACCTGGCTGTCTCTGAGGATTTACTCTGCCTGGCTGTTCCACTGAAGCCATTCACCTGAGGTTTTACTCTTTGCTTCATTCAATTGTTTATTCCCTTCCCCATGCCCTAGCAGGAAGAACTCTTTGAAGCCTCTCAGCCCTTCATTACATCCTGGACCCTGAGGATGCTGCTGTCCTAGTCCTCTTGACAAACAAGCTCAGCACACACAGCTCTTTCCTAAGACGGGTCAAAGGTGGCCTTTGTACAAGCAAGTGCAAAGAGTTCTCTTACTCCTTCTCAGAGATGATCTAACCATACCAGAGCACAAACTGGGAGAAGAGCTCAGACTGATGCTGATAAAAAGCTAAATGTTTATTCATCCACTACAAATGCTGCACTGAATCAAAACAAAGCCCTGTCTGCCCCAGCACCTGCCTTCAGTAGTGGTTGATAGCAGAAGCCCAGGAGGGAATATGATAGGTTGAATCTATTTCCCCAGAATGCTTTCACAGCTCTGGTAATTTCACATCCAGGGTTTCCTAGTAAGTGGTATCTGTGCCTCAGTCCATGCCATACATCTCATTTTGAGCCCACGTAAACTTTTAGCACCCCCAGTCTCCTGCCAGAGTACCATGCTGCACAGGACATGAAGCCGTTTCAAACCTACCATCGTTTTGTTTAATTTGAATACCTAGCTCTTGTATTGGAAGAGACAGGGAATGATCAGTTCTTATACACCTTCTCAAGGCCATTTGTGATTTTATAGATCTCCACTGGCTTGTCCTTTAATCATCTCTCCTGCAGGCTGAAGAACCACCCCAACAAGAGGGGCTGCCTGGCTGGCAGTTTGAGCCAGGGAGAGGTGCCACTGTTCCAGCCTCTGCAATAGCAGCTCCTCTCTTGTGACCTCTCTGCTACAGCTGTGTTTCTAACATCCAGTTCCTCACCTGCCTCTCTTAAGCCCTTCTTTAGTCTGGCTAACCTTTGACAGGAAAAGCAATCACTGCTGTGGATATGGACACTCTTCCCCACGGACTCCACTCACAACATGATGCCAAGACGAACCCAAATGCTCATGGGTGGATAACGAGCTCTTAGTGTTGAGAAAAAGAATCTCATGCAGAAATATCCTAAGCCAAGAATGAAGTTTTGTTGTTTGTTTGTGTGGGGTTTTTTTCCCCTTTCTTTTGGCAAACTCAATAACAGTGAGAACTAGATTTGCTGGCTGATTTACTCTCCCATCTCCTGCTTTCTTTAAAAGCTTATCTGCCTGCTTACCCCAGGCACCCTGTGCAGAAAGCTCTAATTAAAAAATAATATGCTGAGGGATCAGGAAAGGGAGGAAGACTTTAGTCTTATGTCTTTAAAAAAGGTTTATTTGACAGAAGATCCCAGTAGAATTTTCTTTGATGAAGACTAGTTAACAAAGAATACATCTGCAGGGGATCCTAATGCTGCTTTAGTTGGAGGAATTTCAAACTCTGCACTACAGTTCTCTCCTTCACACTGTCCTTTGAGATCTTAGAAATGAAAAGACCTTTAAACATCAATCCCTTTCTGTACACCTTCTAGTTTTTAGCACATGGGAGAAGAGTTGATATCAAGCAAGATTCAGAGATTTTTCCCGAGGAAAATCTGAAGAAAAATCAGATTACAAACCCAAGTATTTGAGATTCCAAAGTAGAGAGCATCAAACCAAATAGTCCTAAACTCCACCTGCAAACAGAGCCCACCCAGGAACAGCCCTATACATGGATAGTCCTCATTAGGACTGAAAGGAATTTTGGCCAGCACACCTGAACTGAGCTGAGGGACCATATAGCATCTCATCCAGGAAAAAAAAAATCCCTTTTTGTTAGATCTGGACTTTTCTGCATGTGATCAGCAGGCCAGAAACTGCTGCACACCTCTTCAGATGTGCCTTTGCCACCCTTGTAAAACTCACCCTCAGCTGGCTGCAAGGAGGAGAACCACATCATCTTCCCAGAGTGCACAGAGGACAGAGCAGATGACAGCAGTCTTCTCCAGAGCCCTATTTTGTCTGTCCAGCTAGGTTCAAAGTATCTGCTGTTTTTCAGCTCACCATTTTGTCCCTAAGAGCACTCTCATGGTACAGGTGAGAGAATCACACCAGAGCAGAGCAGTTAATGGCTGAGAAAACACCACCTTGGATTTGAACCCCCAAAGCATTCACCCTTGATAAAGGCTTCATCTCACCATGGCAAAACTGTGCCTCAGCCAGCTCCAACACATGGGAAATATGATCTGCTGACTATTCTGCCTTCTCCTCTCTCATATAAAGGACCATGGCGGGAAGTCACGCTAGCAGGAAAATAGGAAAATCCCACTCCTCTTATTCAGATGTGGCCACAAGCACAGAGAACATGGGTACTAGCCTTGTCCTGCCAAAACCCACTTCATAACCCCATGGCATAGTGCCTCTCCATAGAGAATGGAGCTATGACTCACCCCAGGGCATAAGGGAAACAACGTTGTCGTCATTAAAAAGCTATTATCTTTAATGAAAGCTGGGGAAGGTTCAAAGTGGCCAGAAGTCTTATTTAGCAGATAGGAAAGACAAATACTTTAATAAAAAGCTTCTAGTGGTTTTCTCCCTGAGACTTTTGCTTTCCCAAAGAAAAGGAAAGAAACCAGCCAACTTCCCTGAACCTGGTACTCTCCATTTTCTTCTTCTTTTCCTAAGAGAAGATAAAGGGACAGTTTGTGAGAGTGTGATCCATGAAAGGTGACCCTATGAAGAAAGCAAGCCAGATTCCTTCCCCTAAGCAGAACAGAATCATGATACAAAATAGAGCTAAAAACCAAAGCCCTGACCCAAACACACAGAAGCCAGCTCTCAGCACAGAGGGTCTTTTTTATGGCTGGCATTTCTGGGTGCAACTAGGAAGCAGCAGCATGCAGTAATGGCAGGGGTGAAAACAGAAAGAACCTGTAACACTGCCTCACCTATTTAACAGCTTTTATTCACTTGACACAATTTACATGGCAGAAATGGTCACAGTTGTTTTCTGAACTGAGAGCAGTAGCTGTCACAAGCAAGGGCAGGCATTGCCAGTCAGGCTTCCATGTTCTTTGGTAAAACCAAGGAGCTCTGCACTTTGCAGTTTAGTAAATGCTGAGTTAAAAACATTGGCTTTATTTTACTCAGAATAAGGTGCACTTTTTCCTTTTTCTTCACCTCCCCTCTAGAAATTAACCTTTTTACTATTTCAACACTATTGCAGCTCTGCCCTGGTTTGAATTATACAACTCTGGGAGAAACTTAATTGACCTCCTTAAAGCATGTTCCACTTTTCAATATCCAGGCTCCCACTCAGATCAGTGAAAAATTATGCCATAAATTACAACACAAAGAGAAATCTTGTAAACAACAAGAGAGAGAAAATAACTAAATGAGGAAAACATTTTTTCCCCTGGCTATTAAGGTGTGGTTTATATAAACAAGCTGTAAAACTCCACCAGAGTCTTTCCAATGGAACTTCATTCTGATTGCTAAGAAACTTGCTATATTTTTTCTTACAGTATCATAGTATCATAGTATCAGTCAGGGTTGGAAGGGACCACAAGGATCACCTAGTTCCAACCCCCTGCCATGGGCAGGGACACCCCACACTAGATCAGGCTGGCCAGAGCCTCATCCAGCCTGGGCTTAAACACCTCCAGGGACGGGGCCTCAACCACCTCCCTGGATAACCCATTCCAGGGCTTCACCACTCTCATGAGGAAGAACTTCTTCCTCACATCTAGCCTGAATCTCCCCACCTCCAGCTTCATTCCATTCCCCCTAGTCCTATCACTACCTGAGATCCTGAGAAGTCCCTCCCCAGCCTTCTTGTAGGCCCCCTTCAGATACTGGAAGGCCACAATTAGGTCACCTCTGAGCCTTCTCTTCTCCAGACTGAACAGCCCCAGCTCCTTCAGTCTGTCCTCACAGGAGAGGAGCTCCAGCCCTCTGCTCATCCTCGTGGCCCTTCTCTGGACACCTTCCAGCACGTCCATATCCCTCTTGTAATAGGGACTGCAGAACTGGATGCAGTACTCCAGGTGGGGTCTCACAGTACCTGTAGGAAGCAGCATATTAAATACCCACTAGTGACTTGTGGAAAGATATGGGGTAGAAAAAGGTTCATCTAAACCAATTCAGCAGATGGAGATGTTTCTTCTAGGCAGCATGTTCAGAAGACTGCTGTGTGGGAGTCCTTTATTTCTGACCAGTAAGGATAACTGCATGAAAACAGGAGTTTCCTGTTTCCTGTGGCTGCTGCTATGCTGCAGGAAGCATCCCTAGGGCACAGTTCTGGGTCCATAATAGCTGAGTGCTAAAGGCTGACAAGGGGTTTGTCCTCTGGACCAAAGGGAGAGGAGTAGTCTGCTCTATGCCTGTGTTTGAACAAGGGCTCTCCCTCAGCTTCTCTCTTAGATCCTGTGTGGGAAGCAGCTGGTATAGAACATGATTCAGTAGGGATTTAGCTGGCCTGGTAAAAGGTGTTAGATTAGCATGTTCCCAGGTAAGTCACTGGCTTTGCAAGTTCTTCCATACAGCAAAGTGGCAGCAGTCTGGGAGGGGAGGGAAGCTGATGTCAGCTTCTGTGAGGACTTGGACATTCCCCTTGTGCGGTGTGAAGCTCACAGGAATGACTGTGCTGCTGGCTAGAGACTTAGTGCCAGATGTTCATTTAGATCCTGCAGCCTTCCCCTGGATGCTGTTGGCAAGCTTCCAGGTCTGCAGAGCAGGAGAATTACATACAAACTGTACACGTTTGCTGAAGTAGGGAACTGCTAGACAAGAGGAAGCTGAAGGCTTTTCTAATACCTAATTTCCTAATGCTAGAAAGGTGGTCAAGAGCCCTAATATGTATTTCTTCCTGTACCTCTGAATTGCGAATCCCAGATCAATGGACTGTAGACCTCTGGCCTCAGTAGGGGCAAAAAAACTGTGTCAGTGCACCTGTGCTGTGCAATGTCTGCACACATAGAGGGGCTGGGTGGTGGTGAGTCTGGTCTGCAGCGAGGGAGAAGCGTTCTCCATCTGCTCTGTCCCTTAGCCTGGCAGTTCAGGACTGGTGTCTGCACGATGCACCGTCCAACAGGCCTGGTCTGCTTGCATTTGCACACCCCACTGGCAATGCAAATGAAGTAAACAGCCCCTTCAGATCAAGCCAATGTGAAGAACTGAGATATATATTAACCTGCAGTCTCACAGACATCAGGTTCAGATTCAAACCCCAGGCCTAATGGTGGAAGTAGCTGTTCCTCATGTGCTGTGCTGGGAAGTAGCACAGCAGGTACGTGCAATCGGGATGGGGCTAAGAATCAACCCCCCTGCAGCCCCATTAGGTTCCTGCAGAGCAGGGCCACCTGGCAGCTGTTGCTGATTCCTCTGTTGCTAATTCTGCCTGTGGAAGCCTGCAGCTGATGGGTCATACATGCTAAATACCAAGCCAGGGCCTGCTGCCTGAAAGCAGCTTAGTGCAGGTGCAGAGGCTGGAGTGAGCAAGCCTAACAGTGAGAGTTCAGCTTGAAGCAGCTGAAGGCAAAAGTGAGGCATGGATAACAGGCTGAGGAAACGTTTAGGGAGCAATTTCCTGCAGCATTTGAAGTATTGCTGAGTTATTTTTACTGGCTGATAACAACAGCCTAATTAATACCCTAATGGATTGGAAATTCTTTACAGCAACTACAAGCTTAGAGGGTATTTCTGATACTTAAATGCATAAATAACAGTTCCAGTGGTTATGGGAGGGAATTGGGCATCTGAGCTGACAGTGGCCATTGGCATGTATGTTTAGTAAGAAACAGCAATGAATGAAAATTAGCTACTAATCAGCATTCTAGAGATTTTTCTCATCCAATTAATATAAGCAGCATAATCTCTCGAAACAACATACTGAGGGATCAGAACTGCTGCTAATATAATTACTCCCATAACCTGATGAGCATACCTACTGGCAAGCACACTTCAGAGGCTGGAGAGTGCTGGCTGTCCAGTGGGAGCTGTAAGGACAGATGTAGGTGCAATACAGGGTTTGCAGGTTTTATTACCTAAGAAATGTTGCTCAAAATGGTGTGAAGATAACAGATCCATGGCAGGCAACCCATGAATGCTCTCTAGTCTGGATGCTGGGGCTAGCTGGGTGAACTGAAATGCGTGTAAAGAACTAAGTGTGGAGATCTTCCTGACCAGGCAGCTGTAGGGGGTGCTCTGTGCATGTGCTGCCCAAAGCTGAGCAAAGGGCAGATGGAGTTTCTGCATCAACTGTCCCTTTGTTTGAGCTGTTCTCTGTGCAGGATGCTTTCACCGTGTCACCATAGCAGTCTGCTGTAATAAACCTCTGGATCAGTGGTCATTAGCTTTTCTGTGAGATCAAGGTATGTGATAAAGTGAAGACAAACACTTGAAGTAACATCTAAAGTTGTCACAGGCTTTAATTTAGGAGTAGGGGTGGAGGAGGTCTTCTGTACTGATAGGATTTTGCTTCAAAGCTTTCATCTGCTGGAGCTTCTGAAATGCCTGCAAACAGCTAAGTGTCTGTCTACATGAAGTTTTGTTTTTAACTAGCTTGGGTCTAGAGAGCATCCCCTTGCACTCCTTCCACACCTTTGCTCCAACTACCAACATACCATGCTCAAAAATGTGTTCATGGCTGCCTTTACCACAGAGTTTCAGGGAAATTAGGATATATGGTTGTCACAGCTGCTAAACACAAGCTGAGGGTCATGTTCTTTAGTACTGTAAGATCTCTTTTTCTGTTCTAGGGGATATCCTACCTGCTGCTGCTTCTCCAGACACCCTTGGTAATGGAGAGCTGGCTGAGCTTGGCTCAGGTATGTTTCCTGTGTGTAACCATAAGCTGTTCAATAACTTGAGCTGCAGTGGACTTTCTATTACAACTGCATTCCTTCTGCTGAATAGAGAAACTCTGCTGTCTATAGCAAGCATAAAGGTAAGATCACTGATAAAAAAAAATTCTCTTAATATAGTCCTTTGATAAAAGATGTCAGGAGAAGGTTTAACACTCAATTTGAAGCCATTTGCAGCTCTCCTCTGAGCTGTCTTTGGGACCTGTTGCCCCATTGCTTGCCTGACTTCTGCAGGCACTGCTCAACACCTGAGTGTGTCTGCAGGGTGTTTTGAATGAGATGAAGGCCAGGAAGTCCACTGTGGACAAAGGCTGGCTTACAGCTTTTTCCCTGCACAGGTTGCTCCCAGCCAGCTCTCACAGGCCAGCACTGGATAATCACAGCATGTCCAGGGCTGGTGCTCTGCTGCTGTGAGGTGGCTCAGCAGGGCAGCCGGGATGCAGGCAGCATTGCCAGTTCTATCAGTGCCAGCAGGCACAGACAACACTGTATAACTTTCTTAAACTGAAATCTGGAGTCACTCAGAGGCTGTTGAAGCAAATGTTTACTTTTCTCACAACAGCTCTGTTCCTTGGTGCCATGAGCATTTGAGAGGAAAATAGCACAGATTATTTCTCTCTCTGAGGTTGCTTTTAACAGACCTATTTTCATACAGGGTGAGAGGTTTAACATTTGTATTCCCCAAGACTCAGGCATTTTTTGACTGCACAGTGATTATTATATTCTTTTTAGGCCCATCTGTTAGATGGCTGCATTAGCTGATGGGATAGCACAGTCCATTTACTCTCTGCTGCTTCTACTCTTTGCATTATTTCCTCTGCCTGCATCCCTCCTCGGTGACAGATTAAGCTGACACATCAGCTGTGTTGACAGGCTAGATGTTATCAGGGACAGCAGTGAAATAAAAACTGTTTTTGTGGTTGCCCTAGGAAGATCCACATTTCAGGACACTCAGGCTGCCCCACAGGCAGTAAGGGGAAGACCTTTTTTTGAAGCAGAAGGTTTCTTTCTTCTACAGCATCCAGTGTTTTGAAGAAATGCTCTGCAGCTACAGAATTCTGCTCTTCTTCCACCCTTTTTGCTAGATCCCTTTCCCATCCAGGTGCTGGGCACATGGGCATATAGGGCTGAGGCCTTTGGCACTGCAGTGGTGGTCTCCTGGCAGCTTTCATCTTGCACTTTATGTCCCTCTGCTCCCTGCTGTGACTCTTCTTGCTCAGACCACCTGGCTGATGCTCAGGTTCAGCTCACTGTGTAGGAGGACTGGTTCTCTGTTGTAAAAATATTCTTTGTGCTAGACCCTATTCATGGTCTAAATCAAAGCAATTTAGTTATATTCCCTAAATTTAATTTGGATTTATGGAAACAGGCTCAGGGCCATTTCTGTTTGTGTTACCTGAGAATTTGCCTGACGTGATCATGTTGGATCTACAAACGTGTCTGCTGGATAGTCTGCACTTCACTGTGCCTGTCGCTTCTTCTGCTCAGTTTTGAATGCTGTGGCTGGGTCACCTTGAAGTCTTGCCTCTAGTGCTGAGAAACAGCTTGCCTTGCCTTGTCTTTTCTCAAAGCAAATATTAAATCCAGGGGCTGTCCTCATTTCTCTACTTTGCACAGACTCCCTTGGGTTCACGTACCCTTCCTCAATGAGGACGTCCAGGGTCAAATAACCTTTTGGAGATGTGGTCTCAGCACTGACTCCACAAGGAAGTAAAGCATGTTTTCCATCTCCAACAGGGTGACAGATGTCCCTCCAGCAGGCTGAGGACACTCAGGTGGTCCATAAGGGTGGTAGGTCAGCAGATGCAGCCCCACGTGGTGCTGTTTGCTCAGATGGATTCCCTGAAGCCTGTTCTGAAAGCTCCTCTCTGAACGTGATGTTGGTGTGCAGCACGCAGGGGCTGCCCCAGAGTAGCACACAGGCTTTCTGCTCCACACATGCTCACACTTCCTGCTGTGGGTGGCCACGAGGTTGCTCTTTAATTGCAAGGGTGAGGCTTGTGCTTTTGATCCTCCCACAGGTACTGGAACGCTTGCACACTGGTGCCGGTTAGAGCCTGGCCTGCCAGCAGCAGCTAACTTCTGGATACCACTTCTCAAGCAGAAGAAATACTGAACTCTTCCTCTGCCTTTGTTTAGCACCTTGCAGTATGTGCACTTTCATTGCGCTGCACGGCTGCAGCAGTGGTAGGCATTGCACTGATTCCCCCAAATCCAGCTGGATAATTTAATGGCCTGTTGATGAAGGAAGATGGTTGCTGTCTCATGGATGTGGCTGCAAATCACCTGCAGGCTCAGGAGAGTGTTGCTGTGGTTGTTACACATTACACATTCTTATTTGCAAGACTTTGGTCTACCAAGAGGAGACAAAAACCTTCTTTCCCCTGAGACGGAGCACTCAAGGGGGAAAGTCTCTCTGGAGAGTGCATCTATCTTTCACTGGTTGTGGAGCAGGCCCTTGACACCAGCAGTTCAAAACAGACTTTACTTCTGTGTATTCACTGCCACTGCTTTTGAGGAGGATATTTATAGGGCCAGTTTTCCTGGAAACTTACAGAAGGACTGAAAGCGTCTGAGAAGTTTTGTTAGTCAGCAATTTATGTTACTGTGAAAACACTTCAGTAGGGTTTGGGAAAACTGCCTGGAGAAAAAGGTGGTTGCCAAAGGTGCTACCAGCAACATGCACCTCTTGTTGGTTCCTAGCTTACCCAAACATCAAGCACAGGACTCAGAGCAGCTACTGCTGTGTCATGAGGGCGACACATTTTGTGCTCCTGGTCCTGATTTCCATCACCATACCCAGCTCCTTCAGCCATGGCATGGCATGTGAACAAAGTCCAGCAGCTGTAAGCTAGCTGCATGGATGGAGCCAAGCATTGGAAAAGCCTTTGTGGATCATTTTTCATCCTGTTCCCTTTCCAAAGCACTATCACCATGGGTTCAAGACAGAAGGGCAATTTTAAAAATCTGAATTTCATGCACAGAAGTTCCCTCCAGATGTAGACTTGTGGTGCTTGTGAGCTGCTTTTGAGGCTCCCTTTCCTTTGGCAACATTGAAGTTTTCATTATTGCTAGAGATACAAAAGGATTATTCAGAGACGGCATTGAGGTGATTTGGGCTTGGTCCAGTTTCTTGGGCCTATTAGGAAAGTTATTTAAAGTCCTTTCAGAATGTCATCATTTAAAGTCTAGTGACCTCTTCTGTCATCCAGCTGTCTTCTGACTGTTTTCTTTAAGGCTCTGAGTCAGTGGGTGTTGATAGTGATGCTGTGCTGCAGATGGCACAGAAGTGTACTGCACTTCTATTCATTTTTAAAGCCACTTGGCAGGGTCACATAGGTCCACAGAACACAGTTTGGAGAAAGAAATAAAAATAGCTCCTAACATATTTCTCCAAGATGTGTTAGGATAAAATCCTGATCTGGCTACTGAACAGTAGCTGTGAGGTCTGCAGGCAGCTCTAGCCATTGAACAAGAACACATTCCTTTGCCATCCACAGCACAATTCATCTAACCTGTCACAAACTGCCAGTCATTTCCACATTGTAGAATATAGACAGGGACTCAGGGCCCACACCCTGCAGGCAATAGATTGAAGGGCAGATCCTACCAGAAGCCCTGAAGAGTTGAACTTGGGAGTCTGCCTGTGTAAAGTTGTTGTGAGGACCCAGGGCAAAACCAGAATAAAATAGAAGGTGCAGTTAACCCATTCTCTCCAAATCTCAGCATCCTCTGCTTTTATCACTGCTAAAACTTCCACAGTGACTGTGATTTTCATGAACAAAACAAAGGGGCAAGACAAAAAAAAAAAGCTACTGCCCTTAAATTGAAACCTGACAGAGAGGTCTCTACCACTGCCTTGAGATCTTCTGAACCTCAAGGTTTTGTTTTGACACAACAGTGTGATGCAACCAGTGCTTCCATTCTCTGCGCAGACAGCACCCTCCAGTGCTGCCCACCCTCGAGGCATGCAGCACGCGTTTCCCTGCAAGAGGTTCAAGGGCATGCAGCCTCCATGTACTGCCACAACAGGAACTGAAGCATCTTGCATCTGTGAAATCAGTCACAATCTGGCTGAAACAAAATCAGCATTGTCTATCCTGTGGGGGGGAAAAACCCTTTGAAGTCATCACAACAGATTCTCTCCAGCTGAACATGAAAAATCTTCATGTAACAACTGACAAGGTATTCATTCCCTGCAAGATGCTGAAGGAAAACTTATTTCAACAGGTGTTGATACTCAGGACCAACACCTGAGAGGACCCCTGCTGCAATGCTCAGATCTATACAGCTCTATCTCCAGAGCCACCAACCTGCCAAAGCACTGCAGAAGTAACCCTTGCAGAAAGGTGTTACTTCCCCTTTATTTCCACCAGTGAACACAGGGGAATCGGTCTTCCCAGTCTCCCCTCCCTGAGGGGCACATATAGTGGAGCAAACCAGGTAACTACCCTTATCACACCATTTATCACTGCCAGCTACAGTCCTAACATGGACTCTCCAAGAGGCTCAAGTAGTGATGCTGGTGAGGGGCTTCTCCAGGTGTGAGGAGCACATGGCCACGCTGCTTGCTCACAGAGCTAGGAGGCATGGGATGCTCATCCTCGGGGGAAGCAAATAACATGCTTTTTGGGAAAGCCCAGAACTCAGCAGGATTGCTTCAGGGACAAGCAGGAGGAATAGGCAATGCCACCACCTCTGCAGCAGGCTTGGTCCTCTGGGTTGCACCCACTGGAGTTCCCTATGTGGATGCCCCTGCTCCAGGTTTCACCAGTCAGACATACATGGGGAAGATAATTGCCTGCCTTCAGAGACCCCCAGAGACAAGCAGGAGGTCACAGAACCCATTTGAGGATTCTGCACAACCGGGATGGTGCTGCAGAGCACAACCCTGCTTGGGACTGGCTCATGCAACCCTTTTAATAAAGCCAACAGGCTGAGGTGGGGCAACATGGACAGAGGGAACCCCATTTTGCCCCACTGGGGGCCTACACATTCCTGGTGTCCCCTCACTATTCTTTTCCCAAGCCTGGGCACCCTGCACTCCTTGGCCTGGCAGTGTTGCATCCCCTCAGCAATGCCAGCACCCATGGCTCCCCAGAGCCAGCCAAGGACTTGCACCCCCAGGCACCCCTCTGCCAACAGCCCCACACAGCCTGTGCTGCCTGCTCCACAAGGAGCAGTGCCTGAGACTGCTGCCAACAGCAGGAAGTGCCAGAGCAGACCCTGTTTGGCTGTGTCTTTCCTCTCTCCTGGCCTCCACCCTGCTCACTCTCAGGGTTTGTCTCAGGCTCAGCCTTGCTCCCAGGACCCTACAATGCTGCAGCACTGCCAAGGTACCAGCTGGGTGGCATCTCCCCAAGTTGAAGCCCCTTTCTTGCTCTGCTCAGCTACTCCTGACAACTGGAATGGCTGTGCCAGCACCCCAGGCTGCCTCCAGCCCAGGAAGAAGGGGAAACCATAACTGGGCAAACCCCACCAGTGCCCAACACAAATGCAAGGATGAGACACAGCCTGAGCTTAGAATTAACTATTTATGGAAAAAGAGATACAAATTAATCTACAGAAAGACAGAAACAAACCTTCTTAGAATCAAAGAATGTTAGGGCCTGTGTGGTAGTTTTAGGCTGTGCCTTAAAAATTTTCCACAGATCTTGAACAGAGTGTGATACAATGTCTAGCCTTGGGATGATGGGGCCCCTAGGCACATCCCCAGCAGGAGCTGGCTGGAGGCTGGGCAGCTCCTTCCCCACCAGCATCTACTGTGGCAGCTGCTGTTTCTGCAAACAACAAAAGCTTCCAAGCTTAATACAGAAGGCATCTCCATCCACCACATTCCGTGCTTTTCCTCAGCCTCACAGGGGCTCACAAGCTCTTCTGGATCTGCCAAAGAAAGGGTAAAGTTAAGTGGTCCTGCCCCCTGCAGCCCCAGTCCTGTATCCGCATCAGCACCCACAAGCTCCTGAAATCCCAGTCAGCTTTTCAACTCCTGGCTGCCCGTTAAGTATGATTGAGCTCCTATAGCTCCAGCCTTGAAAGGTGCCTCTTCTGCACCAGCTCCAGCTCCAAGGAGGAGCCAAATGCTCCCAACAGGTTTAACTGGGGGCACGCACAAGCTCAGAATGGTTGGAGCTCTCCTGGGGATACAGAGGGATGAGGAAAGAGTGCTGTCAGCTGCAACCCTAGGAAGCCAATCCCAGGAGCAAACCACCCTGATCCCACCACCAGGTACCTGGGAAAGGGGAGCAAAGGATGCTTCTAAGGGCAGCACTTTCCTGCTGCTCTCACAGAGGAGGAAAATCAAACTGGCCCTGGGGCAGGGGGCTAACAGACTGGCAAGAAGCAGCATGTGAGCAGTGGTTGTCCCTACCTTGGACAGTGGGTCAGCACTTGGCTCTTCCTCTGCAGTGCTTCTGGCTCTGGGAATCTCTCTTGTCCTCAGCACTGCACTGGGCATCTCTCGGCTCCCGCACCCTCTAGCTCAGCCTGGCAAGGAGGGAGGGGCTGCACAGGCCCTTTGCCCAGGCAGGAAAGGTGTGGCCATCCTCTGGGGGAGGTCCAGGTGTCAGGAGCACACGGCTCAGCAGCTTGCTCAGACTTGAGGGGCAATGGGGGTTGTTTGTCCTCTGCAGGAATAAACACCACACATAAGCAAAGTCCAGAGCTCAGCAGGATTGTTCCAGGTGTGAGCAGAAGGGAGAAGCAATGCCACCACTACAGCAGGCTTGAGCACGTGGCTTTGTACCCATCAGTGACCCAGGCAGCCATCTGTTCCAGGCTTTGCCAGAGCGACACAAAGCTCCTATCCTACAAGTGTGCCCTGCCTTCAAAGACCCCCCACAGACAAACAGGCAGCTAACAAATCCCAGCTGAGGGCAGATTCTGCACAGCCAAGACAGTGGTGCAAAACAGGGCCATGGCACAGGGCTGGCTCACACAGCCTTTCCATTAAAACCAACAGGCTTTTAAAGCTGATTGTCCTTGCACCTCTTCTGCTTCCCAGTCCTCCTCTTTGACCTACCTATGGGTAACATCAGCCCCAACCCCTAAAAGGAGCTTCCTTTACCTCCAATTACCCAGAATCCTACAATAAAAACCAGGCAGAACAGTTAGCACCAGCCCTGGCAGTGTGACACAGCAGCACTTCCCTGCTGGTGTATCAGACATGATCTGGCTTGAACAGTGAGAAGTCAACACTGTCGCTCTGATGGGGAAAAAATTCAGTCATCACTTACACCAGCAAGTCCCCAAGAGTTATATTGTCTGCTTAACTCACACTGGTGCAGCTTGCAGATTCCTTGCTCCCTCTCTCATTTTTCTTTTTTTAATTGAAACCAGTGAACAACAGTTGCTTTAATAACTTACCATACTTTACTTGCAAGAGGTTCAGGCAGGGTGGAGCAAACCGGGTAACTGCAATGCATGACTACCAGTTACACCTGTCACATCACATCTTCCAGAGGCTCAATACTTCCTCAGTCTTTGCAGCACCCTACAAATAAAGCCAATATTTAGCACCAGTCCTGGTAGGGTGTGGGACATAGCAGCACCTCCCTGCTGGCATATCAGACATGATTTGGCTTGAACAGTGAGAAATCAGCACTGTCTCTCTGATGGGGAAAAAATTCAGTCATCACTTACACCAGCAAGTGCCCAGGAATTATGTAGTTGCACAGCCACTCTGCCATACTTCCACATCTCAAACAGACCTCTGGGCAGTGAAGAAATTTGTACAAATCCTTCCCCAGAAAGGGCTGGCTGCTTGGCATGCTCAACAAGCACACAGAACAGAGGAAATACCGAATTAATCAAGAAAAACACTGATATGCAAGGCTTCCACAGCAGAGTGCGAGAGAGCCAAGACAGATGTAACAGAAAGGAAGCAGGCAGAGGTAACATGTCAGTGGGCCCAACCTTTACGGTTACATGAGGCCTTCCCAAGGCAAAGGAATGAGGTCTCACACGCAGCAGTAAATGACATGCAGTTACCAGACCCCAGGAATAACAACCGTTGGGCCGGGAACACCACGTGGCTCATGCCGTAAACAATACTGCAGGCCTACAAGTAAAGGACAGAGGAGGAAAGGCCCAGAACCAGCACCTTCACCAAGGGCCCAGGCCAATTCTGCCCCACGCCAAGGCTGAAGCAAGACACCCACGTGTCTCCAGCATGGCCTGGTCTCCAGCCTTCTGGACACGGGGCATCTGTCACGGGCTTAGAGCAGTCAACACACTGCCCCTACCAGGCCACAGATCGCTCACCTTGCTGGGCCTGCATACAAGAGCAGTGCGATGAAGCACAGCAGGCGTGGCTGTGTGTTCTGCACAAGGAAACCCTCTCTAGTATATAGGTTAGTGGCAAAACCTACAGACCTATCAGGTCTACACGGACGCAAATCTGACAAAGTATGCAGAAGCAACTCAGGAACTATGTGGTTGAGGGTTTTTCGGTCGGTTTTGGGTTTTTTTAAGCGCTGTATTTTTCAAACCAGCGAGGAACAGTTAAGTTTAAGGACTTACCATTCGTAGCTGCCAGAAGCTCAGGCACGGTGGAGCAAACCAGGCAACTGCCTTCATGGCACTCCCAATCCGGTCGCAGGAGTCCCCGAAGCCCTGCATCTGGGAGTTAAATGAACAGTTAGCACCAGGCCCCACAAGCGCGTGAGGCTGCGCGGCCCTTCCCGCTGGTGCATCAGACACGATCTGGCTTGAAAGCGAAAGATCAACACTGTCGCTCTGACGGGAAAAAAACTGTCATCACCTCCACCAGCGAGCCCCCGCTGCCCCACGCCTGCGTCCCCGCCATGCTCCCGCCTCCCCAGCGGGCCCTGCTGACCGAGTGGAAGCCCTTCCCGGGAAGGGCGGCCATTCACGGGGAAATGTCAGTCACACAAACCCGGAGACGAGGGGCTGGGACCAGGCCAGGCTGAGCAGCACAAAAGCGGCCATGCGGCCACGCTACCAGCTCAGACGACCTAGGCCGCTCCCTCGGCAGGCAGGCATGGAGAAAGGGAACGCTAGCGGTCAGCAACAGCTCAGGCCAAGAGGGCTACAAGGAATGAGCAGTGGGCTGGGAAGCCCGGGCCCACCAGCCACCCAGGCCCCGACCCCAAGCCAAGCCAAACACCCTCACCCACCTTAGCCACGCCGGAACAAGAGGACGAGCAGGCCCGCGCGAGGCACTTTATAGGGGCGGCAGGGCCCGCCCTGGCTCCGCCTGCGCTGGGGCGGGCACCGGCGCCATGTTGGGCGGTGCCGTGGGAGCGGGCGACCGTCCTGCCCTGCTGTTTTCTTCCTTTCGCTCATTGTGCTGTCAGCGGAGGGGTCCTGTTCGTGCGGCAGGCGGTGGGTTCAGCCGAGCCGGCCACTTACCGCCCCGGTGGGCTCGGATCTCTTGTGGGTAGTGTGAGGTGCGCCCGGCCGGGGCCGCCATTTCGCGGTGGCCCCGGCGTGCTCGTTGGCGCCGCTGCTCCCTGGCCCCGCTCACCTCATGGTGGTGCGCGCCTGTAGTGCCAGCAGCCCGCCCCGGGCGCCGCTGTGCGCGGGCTCCGTGGGACGAGGTGGTGGATGCAGCCGGTTCTCCATAGGTCCGGTGTGGTTCGCGGCGTGAACGCCGAACAGCTGAGGCTCTGCTAGAGAAGCCACAGGAGGGCTTTTAGACACTGAAATCATAGAATTACAGAATGACTTCGGTTGGAAGGGATCTTAAAGATCATCTAGTTGCCGTAGGCAGGGACGCTTCCTACTAGACCACGTTGCTCAAAGACTCGTCCAGCCTGGTCTTAAAACACTTCCAGGGATGGGTTCTTATAAATAGTCCTCCAACTTTCCTCTAGGCTCCTTTCAGGTACTGGAAAGCTACTGCAAGGTCTCCACAGGGCCTTTTTCCTGGGTTTAATTCCCCTCCTTGTCTAGTAGTGTCTACCAACATAAAGCACATCTAGGGGCCTTACAGTGTGCTTGGTGTAACACTGCTGCCATTCAGCCGCCATTAAAATGCGTTTTCCAAATTAAATGTGTTTGTGGGCACCTAATTCCTGAAAGCAGCTTACCAAACAGGACTTGTGGAATAAACCTCAGTCCCATTAATCCAAGTTCCAGAACACCAAAAGATGAAAAGACAATCAAAGGAAGGACATTTTAAGAGGATTACAGGGAAAACTAATCTTGTTACACTGCAAACCCATGTCACATGCACAATGCAAAAAGAGCTGTAAATGTGATTTGTGTTGCCTAGCTTGGCAAGGAAGCTAAAATGGGATGATAAACAGCTGCAGCAGAGTTTAGTACTAAGTGTACTTGATTTCACTGGGGTTTATTCTGCTTGGCAGAACCACGTTGAAAATGTCTTTAGCTAGATGTGTTTTTCAACTTGGGGCTCAGTTGTAGCAAGCATGAAGTTCCTCAGGAGGTGGCAAAAGTCACTACACAAACCTAAGTCCCAGTTCTCCATATTTATTTGCAGAGGGACCTCTTGGGGCAGTGCTACCCAGAGCAGCCAGCCTGTGAAAGCTTTGCTTCCCAGTCGATGAGCCAGACTTTTGGCAGCAGGACAGCTATGCACTGCTCTTGCACAGGGTTGTGGTTCACTGCAGCCGCAGGCAAGAGCCTGCTGGGCTGGGCCTCTCCAGTCTCGTGTCCCTGTGTTTGCTCTTGTATGAGTCATGCAGGAGCAGTTCGAGAGTGGCCCAAGTGAAGGTAAAAGGTTGTTAGTCACATGCACTTTTACCACAACTTGGAAAGAATGCTTTTGTATTGTATGCCAGCCTTCACAGGGACCTTTACTGCTGCTTTCAAATGCCAACACAGTGCTAGCACACAATCAGTCTTTTCTCTAGGAAGTGATGAAAGAATGATTCTAAATTGCTAAGCAAGACCTTGTTAATCTCATGGGATGATTAAATTTTTCACATGCCAGCACCCAACTGCTACATTATGCTCAGGGTTTCATTTTCAAATCCGGAATGAATATGAAGAAACCCAAACTCTGTTTGGGATGCAATCCCTGACTTGCCAACATAACTTTGAAGCAGATTCCTCCAAGATGGGGGAGATTTCTAATACAGATTGTAATTTTCCAGCATATAATTCTGTAATAGGATTTTAAAAAAAAGAAAAAAAGAAAGAAAGAAAGAAAAGTATGCCTCAAGAAAGCCATGAAAAGATCTCTGAACTGTCAGGTCAGCAACTTCACTTCAAATAAAACACCACACTGACAGGGTATTGACAGAAAAAAAAAATATCTTTGTGAGCATCTGCCAAATCATCCACCCTGATCTTTTGCAGTATGAAAAATTCCAAACACAAAATTCACAGAATGGATTAAAGGGCAGCAAGAAAGGAAACTGCCATAGTTCAGCTGTAGAGCCAGACTTTTCTAGCCTGCAGCTAAAGCTAGAAACAAGACTGCGAATGGCCCAGCTGAGCTTCAGCAGGAGACCCAATGGGGTGATGTATTCAGATTTACCCGTGTAAGAGGCCTATTTGCACATAAACGATACTTTGTTTCCTGAAAGACTGTCCAGTCTCCTTCCAAATATGATAGAAACGGATCACAGCTCCAGTGTGACTGTAAGCAGGGCGTTTGCAGCAGCAGGTGTAGAGGGGGGTAGCTATGCACCACAAGGGACACAAAACAATCTTACAGAGAGGTGCCGACATTAATCTTGTGATGAACAGAAGTCTTCCCTAGGGATGTTGCAGTTTTTTTAAGGTATGACCACTGGAGCAAGTCTTGGGTTGACCTGGAGCACTCCACCTTGCAGGTCCTTCCTGATTTTATGCATCTGTTCAGGTTTAGCCTTAAAATTATCAAAATATTTCAACAGGATTTCCATGCTCAGATTATCCATTTAAAATGTGGAAACAATAAATGCCTGTTAGATGAGCCTTGTTAACAGCTTTCAACTGAGAAGACAGCAGTCTAGTATTAGCTACAGTTAGGAAAGCACCACAAGCTTTGCTTCTGGCTCCTTGGGATGAAGGATGAAGAGCTGTGAAGGTAGGCAGCAGAGAATGGAGAAAGCAAGCATCTTGTAGAAGCTGGCCTGCTTTCAGAGCAGTAGCTGGAGTGGTATTTCAACAGGACCCTGTTTTGCAGTGAGGATGACAACACTCCAGGGTAGTCTGGTGAAAAGGAGGACACCCCACACAGCCCTGACCGTTAAATATGTTTAGCCTTTGTGAGTCTGAAGTAGCACACTTTCTTCAAAACTTTATCCACTTTAGCAATTAAAATATCCTGGTGGCTCAGCATTTCAATACATAAGCTCCTCTGCAGCTACTTAACTTTAAAGGGAATTTACAAACTTGTTATGCAAGTGCAGTGGCATTTTGCAGGCCAGTTAAGTTGAATCTTATTTACAACAAACTACTGGTTGATTAATTTTTCCAGTGATACCTTCCTTTCCCAACTGTTGTTTTTTTTTTTTTCCTAGGCAAGTCATCTGGGTTAAAAAACAAACTACTGTGTGAAAACAATCAATGAAAGTCATACTTTGCAATCAGACCCCAATACATATCCCTGCTGTGATGTACTTGGTTGTGGCTTTAGAGTGGTAAAACAGCAGTTTGGGAGATTGCACAGGTGATAAAATGGGGAATAGGGATTAGTGTCTGTAGATGCTCAGTTGTCCCCAGATTTTGCATTTGGACTTCAACATGAAACATATCAGAGGTTGTGTCTG
This sequence comes from Picus viridis, assembly GCA_033816785.1. Classification (NCBI taxonomy): domain Eukaryota; kingdom Metazoa; phylum Chordata; class Aves; order Piciformes; family Picidae; genus Picus; species Picus viridis. The sequence goes on along the minus strand of CM066599.1, from coordinate 7,457,988 downwards.
TTGAAGCAGGGTTGGGATTGCCTGTTTTTGGAACACTAATCTCCCTTTTGAATAGAGAAAGAAAAGAAGGAGGCATTTAAACATAACAGACTATCTTTTAGCTGCAAGTAGTAAAGATGAAAGAATGGTAGCCGAGGATGAAAGTATTGAAAGCATACTCTGAGAAGAGTATTTGCTGCATCATTAGCACAGGACATTTAAAATCTGAAACACCCTCTCTCAGCAGGTTGCTAAAAATACTGTGGAAGTGAGAGAATGAGTCAGGTTTAAAAGCACTATGTTTTTTCCATTTCTAATCAAATACACCTTTGTTGCATTAGGATACTTATGTATGCAAAGATATGCACTAGGATACTAATAGTATACAAAAATTTTGTTTTGTCAGGGAATAAAATACACTTTTGGATAAGTATTATTCACCATCTGTATGCTTTTATTCAGTTCTAATTCAGAGATTAAATGAATACCCTAGAGATTTCCACCCCCCCACCTCCCTCCATGGGATGCTCAAGTTCTTGCTCAAAAGTTCCTGGGTATCAGTAAGTGTAGGTATCCAATCAGCAGATAAAGGGACACAATACAGCATGTCACAGCCACAGAGATGAAGTTGAGTATTTTCAGGTTTGTAACCACCTCTGGAGCAGCATTTCTTTATGCTTAAACAGAGGAGTCACATAAATAAAATCACTTATATATAGAAGCCCTTAAAAGGAAGCTATTACATTGATTCTCACTTATGCTGTTGGTTTCTCTCTCCAGACTTTCAAAATACGAGCAGCAGTTATGTGGTTGCTTCACAAAAGATCCATGAAGTGGTACACACATTCTATCCTTTCCTGCAGTTAGGCACTTTTGGAACCTCCAGCATTTATGCATTAGAATAGAATAGACCAGGTTGGAAGAGGCCTTTGAGATCATCGTGTCCAACCTATGACCCAGAATAAACCTGTTTTTAACTCTATCAGTAGGATAGAACACAATTTTTGGTTTGATCCTTAGGTAACAACATAATTGCAGTGGAACTGCAAGTACAGCTACATTTTAACTCTGATGTATGTTAGTAAAATTTGGCCAGAGAATTAAGGAGAAGAGCTGCTGACTCCAGACTCCCCACATGCCAATCCCCACAGATGGGATTTATCCTAAGGAAATACTATCTGTCCATGTCTTAAACAACAACATAAAGTTATGGGAATGTATTTTACTATTATGGAACAAACAGGTATCATGATGAATCGAGGCTGCTTCTCATTCTGTAGGCACATTTTAGCCGGCATTTAGCATTTCTCATTGGGTAGGTACATTATCCTACATGTCAGCATTCCCCAAAATCAACATTGCATAAATCCTCCTTTTCTTTAAAGATCTCCCTTCTGAAACCAAGAATCACAATCATGAAGTCATGTGTCTTCCTTTGGGGAGCCAGGACTTCCTACTAAAAAATATTCTGCTTTAAGAAAATAAAACATTCCTCACCCATTTTCATTATTCCTCTTTAACTTGTATGTGATGCTGTTGTTTGTCTTGAGGACAGCAGAGTGCCCCTTTCAAGAAAGCAGCTAAATCTCCCAAATCCCTAGGGTGAGCAGGGAGTTGTACACCAACTTCAGAGGGCTACTTGTTACTTACAACAGAGGACTTGAACAGCAGTCTTTAAGCTTCATAACAGCACTGTAAAAGGCTTCATTTGTCGTGTTTCACATGCAGTGTTCCTACAAGGCGACTCCTTAGGTTCTTATGAGGCAATACAGGAGACCTTTGACTGCGCCTCTTCACAGAACAGTGGCACGGTATCGTTCTTTTGAGAAAAGCCACTATTAAGTGTGGCACTTCTGTGAACAAGAAAAGGCTTGAAAGCAAGCAATACAGGAGCTTCCAGAATGCAGAGGCTGGCTTAAGGCTTTGACGTTTGAGAAAACAGCAAGGAGAGCTCTCTTTCCAATACAGAAAGTGACAACATGAAGACTGGAGTCTGTCAAAGGTGACACATGAGGGAGCACAAGCAGACAGAGCATTTTCTACTGCAAAGTGAACAAATATTTCCAGAACCTGGTTTCCAAACTCCTCAGCTACTTCCTTTGAGCCTATATACTCTGCATTTGGGAAGGAGGATGGGCAGGCATTAAAAATGGCCTAAATGCACTGAACTCATTCTGCCACATCACAGCTCCCATCCCCCAGTGACTTGCCTTCCCCAGTGACCGGCCTCCTCAGGCACTGCCCTCAGTTACAGGTTACTAAATCAGGAGCAGAAGCCCTTTAGGATCAGACCTCCTTCCTCTGCACATGGAAACAGGGGCCTAAGGGCAGCCCTACTTGCGAAACACTGGCTGTGTGGCTTAAGAAGCCGGAATAGTAATTCTGAAAAACACACCAAGATCACTCTCAGCTGTTGTTAGCACAACAGTTATGAGCCTGATAGATTGGACTAAATCGTTTTCCTTATTCCCATTTGAAACTGATTAAAGGGAAGTTCCCTGCAGCTGAACTGAGCTGAGGATTTTGAGTGCAAAAATTCACAATACACTAAATGTACAGCAGATTCTGGAACACTCAGCTTAGTAGTGCCATACTGCCAAATACTTTCAAGGAAACAGAGAAAAAAATGCATTCATTTACTAAAATATTTGTGGTAATTTAAGCAGAGTCAAATAAAATAATGGAGAGAAAAACACCTCATAAAATCTGCTGAAATGCGTGGCACGAAGCCGGAGCTAACGTACACTGGTATGGATATTCAGAAGCTCCAGCTCATTCCCTTTTAGTCAGAAGGTTTCTTAAAAATCAAAACCAGAAGCAGTTCAAAGGAAGAATCCAAAAGAGTGAGGTCTCTTGCAGACAAGTCTGAGTTCTTTGCAGGACATTTTAGTATCTGCTGAACAGAAGCGTCACAAAGCCTTCAGGTGATTACATTTTATACGTAATCATTCTTCCTAGCCGTTGCTGTATCAAGCACAGAGCAGATGACAAAACAAGCACCTGTAATGCTTTAGAAAACCCATACTTTTCTAGAACTGACCTTGGCTTACCTAGAATCCACACACTGACGTCTTCCCTCACGAAGCTGTGACTACACAGAACTTTGCCAACAGAACCTTCTCTTACGTAGCATGGCTAGTATGTCAGATGCGTTTAAAAGTATTCAAAGAGAGGTGTCTGTGGCAAAGCACATGAGCCGAGGTCCATCTGAAACACAGCATTATCAACAAATGAATGCTGCAAAACAGAAGCATCAGCTCCAGTCCCATGCAAAAAGAAGAACTCCTCAGCAGGAGTGAATAAAGGTAGGGAGACCATTTACTACCAGTGTGCCATCTATTTTCCAGTAGAAAATGTTTGGTAGGCAGTTTCTAAGTCGTAAGAATTTGCAATACAAAGCCTCAGCCTAGCAAGTTTCTTTTAATTTTTCAATGTACAGCATTTTAGTTCAACAAATGTAAAAAAAAACAAAAACAAACCAACCCAAACCAAACCCAAACCAACAAACCAAAACCTCAACAAAACCAAACCCAAACACCCCCAAAAACCCAACCAAACAACAACAACAAAAAAAAAACCTTTACAATTTTTTTTTTCTGCTTATAATGATCAAAACCAACTTGATTCAATAAACGTATGCAGTTAATATGGCCCAACTGCTTTTGACAACGCAACTAAAATGGCCAAGACATTTAGCTGTAAGCCACAGCAGGTGCAGTAACTGCAGTCACCACACGTGCTGCCAAGAGGTGTTCAGAAAGTGCCGCTACAGATCGCCGGTGCAGCGCCCCGCATGCCCTTCACAGCCGCGTGAAACGCCCTCGCCTGCCGCTCTATCGTACCAGGTTTTGTTGCTAGAGGGAACGTTCTGCTTTAGAAGTACTGCCCCCAAGAATGACTGTGCGAGGCAAGGTTATGACTCAAATTACAAGCAACCAAGGAAACTGAAAAGTAGAGACTCAGACTTTGAAATCATACCGACCTGTTGTGCCAGGTTTCTTGTCATAATCATAACTTTTAAGCTCCCATCGATACAGTTGCACTAACACACTGTGGCACAAAGAACAAAATGTACCCGAAGTTACTTTTGAATTTCCTTGACCTTGCCAGGGTTTCACATCCTCCACATGACTAAATAGTAGTTATTTATATGTAATTGATAACCATTGTACAGTTACTCCATAGCTTTACAATACTGCTCGTACTAGATCACAAGCATTACAAATCCTATTAACTTAAAAACCAACGAACAAGCAGGCCCTGGAGTGGCATACAAGAATAAATTAAACACCTCACCCCCCACCCCCCCAAAAAATAAAATAATAATAATTAAAAAAAAAATTAATAAATTTAGTATTACCATTTATTGGTGACAAACACTACGTTTTACTTACATTCCATGGGGAGAAAAAATTCCAGCGTAAACAATGAACTGAAGCAGTACTTAACTTGCAAGGCTATCGTGCTTTACCTGGACCATATGCAAAAACTTTACTGCGCGGCGGCGCGCAATAACACAACATCAAAAGCAACACAGTTTTATATATAAACATAGGTAATTCTTTTTCAGCCCTACATGGAGATGTAATTAAACAGTATAAAGCACTCAAGGAAAATCAATCTGCGGTTTTATATGCACTACACCGAGATCATATCCTGTAATGCAGTGAGCTGCGTGCCGTCTACGCACGCCATCCTTAAAACAGAGATCGGAGATCATTGAAAGTCACGTTGCATTCGAGTTGCCCTCCTCCCCCGCTCAAGAAAACTAGAAATTAACCCCAAAATGATCAGAGTTTAAAATTCCTAAAGCGTTTTAATTCATTCAACCGTTGGATAATTAAGCTAAGTTCTTAAAAAAAAAAAAAAAAAACCCCGAAAGTAATAATATATGGGACTGGTTCAAGTGGTGGGCACACAAATTTGTTTCCAGTGAAACTCTGCTATTTCAGTAAAACCAAAAGAACCACATACACGGATATGATCTTCCCAAGTTAGTTCACAGATAACATGTCAGTCTCAGAAGACAAGGTTTCTAAACGGTGCTATTGTTCTAGATACAATTAAGAAACTTTTAAAATGAAAAATCCATAGTGTCATCTCGATCAAAACAACAGAATGGAACTAAAAATTTATCACTGGTTGAAGAAAAAGCAACGGTTATGATTTAGACACTACAGTAGGTTGTAAAGACTGTAGCACTCTAAAACAGTTAGGTTACATTAAGAGGAAGCATTTGATTTTCTCTGGTGCTTTCAGGTTTGGGTCCAGTCAAAAGCCTTTTTTAGGCAGTGCTGTCCAGTGTTTGTCCCAAAGTGTTTGAGTTAGCCGGTTTGAGAAGAGGGTCACTTTCCATTTCTTGTTTCACACATCTACAAATGAGAAAACACCTGTTACTTAGGAGATAAAACACTATTTTCATTAATAAGATGCTTCTAAATCAGATGCAAATAATTTGAGGTATATATACAATTTGTTTCCATATAACTGGCTTAAATTTTTAATCAGTTAGCACTCTTAATACCACCATTTTCACAGCTTCTTATCTCAGTCGGAGGCTAACCCTTTTTCCTGGTCAAAAGGACCATTTTGCAGCCCCTCCACGTTTCTGCTGAAAGCAAGCTATGAAACCTGCACGTTGCTTACATCTTCTACACAGACGATTTGCGGGAAGAGAGGAGCAGCTGTAACACTTAATCGCTGAAAAGCCACAGTATTTACAAACAATAGGTGTAAACAAACAGCATGGGCAGAGGGATAACAGTCAGGATTGCTCTGTATCACAGCCATTACATTTTATCCACTTGCTCCTTCTTAGTAATTTGCATTTGACACACAAAAATGACAAGCTTGATCATAAACCTACCCTCTCATCCTTCTGAAGAAGTAACAGCATTCTAACTTTTCTGGCAAACAAAACCGCCCCTCACATTTTATTTGTTTAGAACAGCGGAGGGTTAGGGTTTCCATTAAGGCAAGGGAAAGGCAATGGGTCACTCACACAGACATTGGTCCATTTCCTGTTCTTGGCATCTCTGTGGTTTGTTGGTCCAACTCAGACAGCAACTTTAAAATATTCAATGCAGCCTGAAGAAGAGAGAAAGAGCATTCAGCAATTCACAGGATCACAGGATGTCAGCGGTTGCAAGGGACCTCTGGAGACAGAGTCCCATCCCCTGCCAGAGCAGGCCCACCTAACTATATAATCTAGTGCAGGTCACACAGGAACATGTCCAAACAGGTCTTGAAAGTCTCCCTCTGAGGAGCCTGTTCCAGTGCTCCATGACCCTTACAGTGAAGAAGTTCCTCCTCATGTTGAGGTGGAACTTCCCGTGCTGTAGTTTATATTCATCCTGAGTCCATTTCATTCACGCAACTGAAAGCACAACTGGGACTCACTTTAAATAAATGTGCTAATTTTGGCACTAAAGATGCATAATTACAGTGGGAAAAAACTGTGATGGTGCAGAATTGCATCTTGCTACACTAAACAATAAGACAGTGCTGTGGCTAGGGGATTCCCATAGCATTTGTTTTAGCAATGTGGAAGAATCACTTCAGTAGTACTGTTAATATCAAGAAAGAAAACACCTAATTAGTAATGGCTCAAAGTGCAGAGAGCTTAAGACCTAGGATATTAAAATAAACAGAACCAAAAAGTCCTTTGCAGGAAAAGAAAACAAGCTACACAGGAATCAAAAGTACAACACAAATAGGGCATGTGTGATGATTTAAAGAGCCAATGTGATGTGGCCAGTGCAAATGAAGCCACCTGCTGTGAGAAATTAAATACTTTTTCAATTCAGATTGATTTCAGCTGCACCTTTCCAGAGTGTCTCTGATTAGCTGTGGCACATGCACAGCCAAAGCTGAGTAACAGAACAGAGGATGGGTCTCAAGCTGGCCCAAGCTCCCAAGCAGCCATCCTTTTCCCTTCCTTATACTGCATGGACTGTGCTTAGTCTTACAGGAGCTCTTTATGACAGGATGTGGGGATGGGTATGAAAATGTCAGCATTAAGTGACGAAGATCAAAGAAACCTATATTCAATTATAGCCATTAGAAAAAGACTGCAACATTTTTTAGTACCAACATCAGTCTAATCAGGTTTCCCTAAGTGTATTTACATGCTGCAAACTATGACTTGAGTCTGCAGTCAGTGCTGGGGTCACTGCTGGGTAGCAGAAGGACAAAACTCAATTTAGATGTCAATGAACTGTGTACCTATTGCCAGCAATACTTGATGTCTTCTACAGACAAAGTCCTGCACAGTTTGGAGTCTAGGAAAATCATCATTTCACAGAAATATTTTAGATAACATAAGATCTTGTTTCTAAAGGAATCTTAACAGATGTTGAGCGTATCCTGCTGTCTACCAGGGAATTGCATTTCCTTCCATCTTGGATTGTGCTCCAGCAGGTCTGGTAACATCAACCCAAGTGTTACAGATCCCAGTGAAAGCTCAGTCTGTTCTTACCATTACAGAAAGTAAACTGAGATGCTTTTATGTTTTATATGTTCCTTTTCACACATTTTGCTCATGCAAATAATGCCAAGGTAAAGCAAACGTGGTTTTGTAAACCAAAGTTGTGAGCATATATTAAGCATTTTAAAGGTTATTCAGATTAGATTCTGGTATTCTTAACCACTTTTTTCAGCAACCTGTGAAATATCAGACAAAAATTAGCCAGGGAATTGTAAAGCATTTCATTCATAGCCCTCCAGTGGTAACATGAAACCTTGGCCTATCCAGCTCATCCCTTAGTTCACTGATGGTCAAAGAGCAAGCACTTGAGAACATTCATCATACCATATCATGGCAAGATTCTACATCCTTTCCAATGCCATGGCTGATCAGTGGTGGCTGAGAGGAACAGTTTATGAGAGATACAAACTCGTTCTTGTTATTTTTTGGAAAGTCTTTATATTCAACCTAGAGAAGAGAGAAGGATTTAGTTCTTACCAGCTAACCAAGCACAGGAAATATATCACAATTGCTCTAAGTTACCTGACCATATATGAAGCTGAAGCTTACTTTTAATCATTAGGTAAGCCAGCAAAACCATTTACTTAGAAGTTTGACATTCAATGTGTTTTAGGGATCCTGAGAGCTCTGCAGGCATTCTGAATAGACAGGGCTACTTAATGGTCATTGCTGGGACCTTTGTTCTGCCCACAGCTATCTGCATTTAAAACTTCCCCCATTATACTTCTTAATCTACTGAGCTCCATCACCATACTGCTAAGGAGCTTACATGCAATTCTGATTAAGTGTCCAAACATAAGAAAGTGTTAAAGATGTGGAAGACCATTCAAAAAAAGTGATTTCAGGCCAGGCCAGGCCATACTTTGTCCCTACATCATGACAATTTGCAGAAAATGCTACTTTCCACTTTATTCTTCCACAACTTCAGAGTAGTACTGAATGAAAGATGAGGATGCATTACCAAAGCACACATCTAAAGCTGTAAAACCCAGTGCATTTCATAGGTGAAGTAAAACATTTACATGAATTTGAGCTTAATGAGCAGCCTCAGAAGACATCAGTCACCAGCAGAACTCAGAAGCTTTAAAACTAACAGCAGGCTGGACAGATTTGAGAGCTTTGGGAGAAATCTTGCAAAGCTGAACACTTACCTGGATTCCCTGAACATTGGAAAGATAGTCCAGCTGCTCAGAGGCCCTAGTGAGTGGTCCATGGGGTACGTGGCCTGACGAGTTGTTGTTCTTTAATATGGTCTCAGCAGTAGGAGAAGTACCACCATACAATAGCTCTCTAGCAATCATTGCTGTTACTGTAGCCTTGGCAGGATTTGGGGCTGCCCTGTTGAACTCTTTGGTGTGGTGTCCTTGATTAGCTCCTACGGCTTGTGCAACCTCAGGGACCATGGGAAGAATTCCAGCAGGAAGCTGCTGATGGCTGAGATAAGGCATCCTAAACTCATCTTCTTTATTACCTGAGAAGAGACAGGTTCATACTAAACAGCTGCTATTTTTATCAGGCTTTCTGCAGGCACATGAATGTGAATAAAGACATCCAAAATATTTTGTTCCAAGTTACTTTTGAAACACTAACAAACTTAGCTTGAGTCACGTTTGGTGGGTCAGAGATTCAGCACCAGCTTATTCAATAAATGATTCAGTGCAACACCTGCTTCTGCCAAAACGAACAACTTTACCTCTGGGAGCAGTTTCTCAGGTTAGTCAAGCTTCAGACAGTTGGAGCCACGTTCTAGATACAGTCTTTGGGTTTAGACTTTATTTAATCATTTAAACTGTAGGAGCAAATAATGAAACCATCGAAATGCCAGAACCACTGCTGTGTACTGTACAGACAGCAACGTAGAGCTCACACTAAACTGTCTATTATGAAAACAAACAGGTGGTAGGTGAGGTTAAATGTGATGTGAGCACAGTCTGAAGAAGCAAGAATGACTGCAGCAAACATCTGACCACAGTCCAAACTGATGGCAGTTTATGGACATTATGGCATAAGTCAGATTTAAGTGAGGTAACAACAGCTTTATATGGGGAATTCACACACAGCTGTGGAGAAAAATTACAGGGGTGTGCTCAGAAAGGCAGGGAAAGCAGTGCCACTGAAATAAAGAGAAGTTGGTGTTACAGGGAGTGGATAAATGCAGCTCAGCAGGACTGAGCTATTTCAGGTCTAAGGATGAAGGCTAACATTTGTAGCTGGGAGAAAACAGGGATGGCAAAGTTTGAAGAGGAAGCCAGGAAGTTTACTTAAGATATAATGGATGCAGTAAAACATTACTGAAGTCCAAGTCAATCCCAAGTAGTTATAATTTACACACCAAAATTAATCTTACACACATAAGGCACTGGAAACACACTGTCCAGAACAGAAATAGGCTGCAACAGGCAAACTTTCCATAATGACTCCTCCCAACAGCTCACAGAAGAGAAAGCAAATTCCCATGTACTTGGTGGCCAGGTCTGGGGCTTTATTTCTTCCAGGCAGTTACGTTGATTTGACCACTGTAACCATCAACTATCTGAAATAAATGCAGGCACAGTCCCTTGCTCTCAGGCATTAAGAGATCAAGCACAGACAAAGAGGTGGTTCTGTTCTACAAGGCCATTCCTTCCTTCTCCAGCTCTGCTTTAGGAAAACCAGTTTCAGTTAGAACTGACACCCACATCTTCACCCCAGGAACAGTCTTTAACACACTGCAGTTATTCCCTCAACATCTGCTAGATGATACAGCCAAAGCTAACTGCCTCAACAGATTCAGCACCACCTTCCCACTGCTACTCTGCCTCAGGACTGAAGTGACATTTCTGGGGCAGCCTTCCAAACTGCAACCATTCTTCCAAATCTAGAAGGCTATTTCCAGGTGGCAGAAGCCCCCAGTCCTTTTCCCAGAGAATCTGCCCCCATCCTCATTTGCTCCCTGTATACTACAGAAACGTTTTGCTGAGTCTAAGGGGCTGATCTCTCCTCCTCACCTTACCTTCCCCCCACAAAGAAATTGCCCACACTTCACTCCTGATGTTGGCCGAAAAATCCTTGTCCCTGGATCTGAACCAAGCTTGGCCCTGAACATTCACAGCTGTCCTAGAAAGCTCTACCTACAGATTAAAGCCTGTCTCAAGATCCCTTAGATTGAGGTAAGACAAGCCAAGACATAGCAGGTAGCAGCAGCTGCACCTCTACTGGCTGTTCAACCAACCCATGAGCACACACGTGCTTTTGGCTCAGCCACTTCCTTCCACCAATTTGGGAGGGGAAAAAAAAATATAAAATCTTTTTTGTTCAAGCCTCAAACTTTCCCAAGGGGTAGATTTAGTTTGCAAGCCAGCAATTGCACACCTCTGCTCGGTCCAGTGTGTTAAAAGACATCACTGAAGGGACTGAGAAACACCTGACACAGACACACACAAGCCAACACGGCCATGCCTCTTGCAGTAAGATTACTTACTAGTTGAAGTCTCTTCAGAGCCTGGCTCAAAGAAGGTTACTTTTCTTCCATCACCTGCTTTCTTCAATGGTGTCTTAAAAATAAAAGGAAAAAAGCCAAACACACCATATCCTGTTAAAAGTACCACCCTCACCCCCACCAACTTTTATAGTGACCTGACTAGTCAAGATTTAGAGAAAAATGTATTATTCAAGAACTTCAGTTATTGCATAACTGCTAAGAAGAGACAAGTTCAATGACTCTTATTTATTGAATCACTAAAACCATCTACAGACCAATGATGTGGTATTAAGAGCACAGATAGGAAGAACAAGGTGCTACAAAGCCAGCTGAACATTAGCTGTTGGCATTCTGAGGACAACATTGGACACAAATGAGCAGATACATGGAAAGCAGAAAACTAAACCCAGGGTTGATACTTGAACTGTGTGGTAACATCTGCTGAATCAATAGGAGAAAACAAGGCTCCTTCCCTGCTAAGGGATCTACCACAGAAAGAGAGCTGGAACAAACTCCCAGCTATGGCACACGCTGAACTATAGCTAGCACCAAGTTCTACAACCTACAACGTCTGCAAGTTGCTAAGGTCAACACACCAATCACCACAGGTTCTGAGCCATTCTGCAAAGAATGCATTCATTTAGCCTTCTGATGAGACTGATTCACTTACAGAATGGAACCTTTAATGTATCCAAAGTGCACTATTTTTAGACATCAATCACCTCTATACAGCTGTTTCCAGGCTAGGGCAGAAAGCATCCATTTACTGCACAGCTACTGCCTTGCAAAGCTGCTTTTGTTTCAACTCAGCTTTTGCTGTAACATTAAACAGTGGCTGATTCTTAAGAACTTACCTTCTCTTCTGTCTTTAATGCTGGCTTTGGAGGTTGAGGCTGAGGGACTTTGAAACCTAAAAGTTCCAACATATTTTCAGCTGCATTGCGTTTAGCAACTTTTTTGTTTGTGCCCATTCCTTCAGCTGTGTGTACACCAACTTTCACCTGGACAAAGAGGATTAAAAACGAAGTTCTTAAACAGCAGTATGAGGATCCACTCATTAGTGATCTGTGACTCAACAATGCCATGAGTCACAAAACCGTTCAAGGGATCATTATTCTAAGCAAGTTGTCATTTATTACCAATAATCATTGCCCCCTCAAGCACAAAAAAACCCAAACGGAAGTCACACAAACAACTGCATTTCATCTTCTCACCTTGGCAGCAGCCTAAATGCTCAAAAATGGTATCACAGCAGATATAAATTTTCCAAGTTGAAGCTACAGGGTTAGCAGATTTACAAATGTAATGGAAAGAAAGCAACTAATGTTCCTGTCTTGGCCAGGAGAGGAGGGAGGTCTGGAGAAGATATTTAATGATCAGAGGCTAGGAGATACTCAAGATTGAAAATACTGCTGTGCCAGTGGGATTTGCAATGCAGAGTGCAGGAAGTGCTGTACTCTAAACCAGCACACAAAAATACAGGGGAAGGAGGAAATGAAGGATACTCAAATTCATGTTAATAAATTCTACATTGCAGAACATAAGCAGCTCAGTATCTGTAACAGAGCATTAATATTGCTGTTAATTAGAACATTAGGTGGTTACAACATAAGACTCCTGGTGTCCTAGACGTACGCTTATTTTTTTAAAACCATAATTCAGGTCACTTTTCTTGAACATTTCTCTTAGAATCATAGAATCAGTCAGGGTTGGAAGGGACCACAAGGATCAGCTAGTTCCAGCCCCCCTGCCATGGGCAGGGACACCTCACACTAGATCAGGCTGGCCAGAGCCTCATCCAGCCTGGGCTTAAACACCTCCAGGGACGGGGCCTCAACCACCTCCCTGGACAACCCATTCCAGGGCTTCACCACTCCCATGGGGAAGAACTTCTTCCTCACGTCCAGCCTGAATCTCCCCACCTCCAGCTTCATTCCATTCCCCCTAGTCCTATCACTACCTGAGATCCTGAGAAGTCCCTCCCCAGCCTTCTTGTAGGCCCCCTTCAGATACTGGAAGGCCACAATTAGGTCACCTCTGAGCCTTCTCTTCTCCAGACTGAACAGCCCCAACTCTTTCAGTCTGTCCTCATTGGAGAGGTGCTCCAGCCCTCTGCTCATCCTCGTGGCCCTTCTCTGGACACCTTCCAGCATGTCCATATCCCTCTTGTAACTAACAGGGGCTCCAGAACTGGATGCAGTACTCCAGGTGGGGTCTCACCAGAGCTGAGTAGAGGGGGGGAAATCACCTCCCTTGACCTGCTGGCCACACATCTCTTGATGCAGCCCCGGATCTGATTGAATGCAACCCACTAGAGATTCTCTCAATAAATTTTAGGGAAATTTGGCCATAATCCTGTTAACTTTGTGTATCATCATGATAACCTGATTACCATGAGCCCAAAAACGAGCAAGCCATCCCATCCATGCAGCTGGATTTTCCCAGTTATCATACAAACCTGCATAACGAACTCCCTGCGCCTTGGAAGACCGCGTTCTGTGATGAGCATGTACTCTGGTTCCTTCTCTTTCTTGGCCTGTTGTATCTGGGCAAGTCTGCTAATGGGGTTCATTCCTTGACCATATTCTGGACTTGTTTGCAGCTATGTAAAAACAGTATTTAGGAAATAAGCCAAAACTGCTGACTGTTAGATTTCATAGACAAAAGGCCATCGTGCCACTGAATTGGTGCATCTCTAGGATTTAAAAAACACTGAAATACAAGTTGCTAAATGAAACACAGTCACAGCCCAAAAGAAACTATCTATTTGGCTCTGCTGTCACAGCTGACCACATATAATCTGCCACTGGTAATAGTTTTACAAGTTCTAATCCGGCTATATTAGGAGGCACAGGCTTGCAGGAGAATTTGCACAAGCAAAATCATTCAAAACCCAAACCTGTGAAGTCCAAGGCTTGAAAGTCAGGGCTTGATTTTTATGTGCCACTTGTTCTTTTATAAGGCTCCTCTTGCATTCTGAATTTACTGATCACAGTTGTAAAACACAACCCCATTTAGAGGGGGAGCAAAATACAATTTCATTTGCAGTGTCAGCCTGCTGATAGGCATTGAGCAGCTGAAGAGTGTTTGTAATTACAAGGAAACATCTCTCTGCTGCTGATTATTTCTAGCAGCCAGATTTCCAGCCCATTTGTCTCTTACCTTCACTATTGATTTTGTTTTCTTTTTGATTCGTGGCTTCATTTTCTCAACCGTAGGAAGGGGTGGTAGTTTTTTCAGTTCTTCTAGGACTGCTATTGCAGCATTTTTCTTTGAAATCTTCTTGCTCTTTCCTTCACCTTCACCCATGAATTCTCCAACTGACACCTTGGTAACGAAGCTCTTCATATGGGGAGGACCACTTTCCTTGGTCACCTGTTTCAGAGGGAAAAACTGAGTGAAAGCGTGATAAACACTTATTAAAAATGGTAGGGCACATTGTTTATAGCAAACTTCTCTCAAGAACTATGGATACAGAGATTTTTGATTCTCATACAATCCACAAATATTTGTAAATCAGATTCACTCTAATAACATAACCCCACCCAAATAAACTTAAGACTTTAAAAAGATCAGATGCAGCAAGCAGAGAACAGTATTTACATAGAAGTCATTAACCCATCTCATTTGATTTGCTGATTTACTCATTCAGTAGTAAAATATGACCCTTCTATTTCATACTTGAACACAGTTAACATCACCTCATTAAAGACATCATGTTCTGGTAACAGAACATTACAGAGAAAGCAATTGAGTAGGATCCAGCATTTTAGTTCAGAAGTAAGAGAATTCTGGAGACATCTAGGAGATAGTTGCCTACTACAGATTTAGCTTTTAACTCCATTCGTAAGACATCGTACTTTGAAACATCCATAAAGTCAAAACTGAATGAAGAGCTTGCACCCACAACTGGCTTTGTCTGACAGAAATTTTTACCAGTGATGCTCAGGCTGGTCTGCAATAATTGAAAGCCTCAGGTAAAATTACACAGAACAGTTTTAGAAGCAATTTAGCTACGCGCAGTTGTATTTTCTTACTATAATAATTCAGAGAGTCAAATGTTACTCTGCCAGCTCAGGAAAGCAGCATAAATTAATACTTTAGTGGAACAGAGATGCTCCTATGGAAGCTGTTGATTTCAGATAACTACAATTATCAAGGAGAGGCAAAGAGGCAGCAAGCAGCAGGCCAAAGGGAAAGGAAAGATGCACATGAGGGCAGCTCATGGCAGGAAAAGAAACCTACTTGTGAGATTCTGCAACTTGCGGATAGTCCACATCAGTGCTTCATTAAGCAAATACTTCCATCAGTGTCTGTCAGAGTGAGCTACACTCTTTTGCCTCAGCTCTGCACTTCAATGTTCTAACCACTAATGTGGGGCTGTGTTTTGTTTCTCCACTGATTTTTCAAAAAGCTTGGAAAAAAGATTGCACAGACAACCCCAACACAGCTGTTCACTTGGGGCATGGTTTTAGTGCAAGAACTTGTGAACAGGTGGAGTGTTCTTTTTGTCTTTACCATGTAAACTCTGAGACAATCAGGGTGACTGCCAAAGGTAAAAGTGTATTCACAACTAACAAGGCACGTTACGAGTCAGTTGTTTGGCTCATCTAGAAAGAGACTCACTTAATGTGTACCCTTAATATTCTAACCAAAACAAATCTCGAGCTTGTAAAATAAACATACCTCAAAATTCACAGGCAAGTTCCTTTTAAGTGCAATCTCAAAAACTTGGCTTATTTCAGATTTATTGAGATTTTCATCATCTGGTTCTTTTCCGTTAACCTAAAAGAAGCATACTCTATTTAAAATAAAGATCCTATTAAATTGAATGTTATCCATCCAACCAGTCTACTCAACTCTCAAAATTTTAAGTGGCCTAACCTTCACTGCCACTGTATGGGAGTGTGTAGAGATGCAGCACACGTACTACACAACTGAACCCTGAGAAGCTCATTTCAGGTGTATGTGTAAAAGCTAACAAACCTTATTTTCATGTGCTCGGTGCAGGAAAGGACAAATGGAACAAGGCCAATAGGTTTAAAAAAAAATCTATTTATGAAAAACCTGAAGTGTTAAATGAACTGATTTCCAAATGGAAGTACCCTCATGAAATGCAATTTTTGTACACTGATTGGACGTTTGTACCAAAAGCACTAAGACAGCATCAGATAAGAGAAAGGGCAGGAAAATAAAGATTCTGAGAATGGGACCAATGTGAATAAAGGATGGATAATCAGACCCTGGCATAGTCCTGTCTCTTGATGTGCTCCCTTCTATGTGCTTTATCTGTAGCTTTTTATTTTCCTCATCTGAAGAACACACTATCTGGAAGTTGTCTGAAATCAAATGGTGTACATCTGAGAACTTTACACCTGCTAGGAGTACAGCAGTGCCAGGTGAAGCTTACATACAGGCACTTCTGTGTATCTCCAGGTGAAACACTGATTGTGATTCCAAATATGTCTGCACTGATGTTGGGATCAACATGAACTCAGAAGCATGGTAACAGCAACAGAGAAATTTTAAGATTTAAGTCCAGCAGTGATATTGGAAAGATCATGATAAAGATGAACAGCATCAATTTCACCAATTATATCATGCCACAACACCAGTTATGCAACCAGGTAACAAAAATGATTTAAATACCTTATTGGAGCAGCAGAAACAGGCTAGAGAGCTCTCACTGATTAAAAGTAGTTTTGATGGTAGTAAGCATCCCCAGTACCTGTTACTAACTAGTTAGATTAAACCATGAAGGAAAAAATTCTCCCACCACTTACAGCAGGCACTTCCCATCTCAGAAAAAAAAGCAAGTCAGATTAATCTGTAGTTTTCACTGCTCCCACTGTCCCATCAGATTTTGCACTATGGGGACATTTCAGGTTCAAGCTGCAAACATTTCAGAAGACTCCATATAGTCCAACATCCTTTAACAGTGGTCACATCTGATACTCCTGATCATCCTGATACTACACCCAGTCTCCGACCTCTGTGTGGAGGCATACACAGGGTAACCTTCACCTCTGCAGAAACTGAGACCACTTGATGGCACCACTCCCACAGGAGCATTAGACTGCAAGAGAAATGTGGAGGTATCTTCTAGGCCAGGGAAGCCAGGCTGCACCTCAGCAGAAGGCACAGTGCTGGTAAAAAGTTGAAAGTCTTGATGATCATATTCTAAAACCTATTTCATTTGCAATCGATAAGTTCACAAGGAATAGTTTCACAGACCCAGGAAAAAAATATTTGAACTACTAAGGTCTTGTTTTGTTATGGTCTAGGTGTTACACCAAGTTTACTACCAGCACCTGTAGGAATGATCTGTCACTACCCTCACTGCCAAAACTTCAGCACAACCATTTTAATACCAAACTCTTTCCCCCCTCCTTGCAATGTCAAATGTACTCTGGTTTTTAAGCTTCTGACACTTATGCTTGCCAAGGTGACCAGGACTTCTCTTCATTGGATTAGATTTGTTCCATTTCATATGCTTTCAAGAGGATACAAATAAATAACATGAAATTATGTGCTATACCACAGTGTATTTTGACACATTCCAAGTCTGTTCACAGTGTAAAATACAGTACTGCTCTTCAATACCTCTCTCTAAAAAGAGCAAATGCATAGCAAATAACCAGGAACAGACTTACCAATTCTTTTGCCCCTACTTGAGTTCTGTGTCATTTTATAAATAAAAAAGAACCATACAAACATGCTCTCCCCCACTTTCCCTTTCCCTGCACACCTCCAGGCAGATGGTCTATAAGGTCAGCTTTTGCAGTAGTTTCATCATGTGTGCACAGACAAAACTCTCCAAGGAATCTACGCCTCAATCAGAATGAGACCACGAATAAGCATTTAGCACTCTTGGCTCTCAAACTGGTCAAAATCAATCTCTAACGAGTGGGAAGAAAAACAAAAAAAGGGAGGAAACAAAAAAAAATGATTAAAAAAAACTCCCAGGCAAATTGCAGAAGTAGTGCATTCCTTTAAGAGGGATTTTGCTCTTTTCTAGGAACACTTTCAACATGCCCTTTCTCACAGCATGCTTACAAGCAAATGATGAAAACCAGTGGAGTTGCTTGTTAGAGCTACACTGATTTCAACTGAGCTTTCAGGCCGTTTTCTTCCATGGTAAGGGTAAAAAGAGCAGCTGGTATTTACCAAATAACACAGAAGCTATTCTGGTTTAGAGTAATTTTAGGCAAAATTTAGAATTTCTGTCTAAAAACTGTGCTAGAAAGCCTAACTGTCTGTGTTTGCTAAGCTTTAAATCAATGCTTTATCATCTCTGACTTCAAATATGCAAAGTAGCCCTGTACTGCAACTCTGCAATCAGCCCAATTCATGTTGGAACAGTCCTTAGGAGGTCTCCTAATACAGCCTCCTACTCAGAGCAGAGCAGACTACAATTGAATTGGATTGCTCAGGCAGGGCTTTGTCCACTTGAGAGCTAATATTACATTTTCTTCCTACCACTTGTTTCTAAATTTGCAGCCTGGCAAAGTGTGGGAAATGGTCATTCTCACCCTTAAAGTCTAAACATTTTATTCAATGATTTCCTCTTAAGCACTGAATATTTTCTAGTTTAAAAATACAAGAGCAACCTCCTGTAAATTCACACATTTGTAACACAAAAACCATTAAAAAAATTACAAAATTATCTCTCCCCCCAAAAAGAAATGTAAGAGAATATAAGAGTCCAAGCTTAAGAATGTTCTGTTTATACACACACAAATGGGATACACAACAATAACTGCATGTAAAAGGAAAATTACTTGGCAGGAAAATTACTGGCAACATCAAATGACAGTAGGAGGTATCAGGATGATATCTGCTTCTGAAAGCTTTATTTGCCTCCATTACATAGAGGCACTACAAGAGCATCCCTTATGCTCCTTCCCTACTGTAGCCTTCAAGCTCCTTGCCTCCCTGAATGCAACAAACAGGGCTCACTAAAAATCTTCCTTATTTAGTCTTCACTTTGTTTAGTGCAAAGTGTTGTTCCAAGCCCAGAAAAACCCTCAGATACTCCCAAAACTGCATGTGAAAGCCACAAATGTTAACAAATTTACCATTTAAGTACCAAACTTTAAATTAAGACTTGAATTATCCAAGGGCTTGTTATAAAACACTACTCTCCATTCAAAGAATTGCTCTCCTTATCCACAGCTGCATTTCCTACTGTTCCTTTTGTAGGAACAGTAAGACCCTGCTCTGGCAAGGGGTTGGACTTCATGATCTTCAGAGGTCCCTTCCCACCTCTACCATTCTGTGAAGTTTGTCCAAGTCAAACATAAATATGAAACTAAAATGACAGCTATGAACATTTGAGCGACTTGCCCAGCACACATGTAGCAGGGTCAAGAAAGGAATCAGCTCTTAGTGAGCTTGCAACTGGTTTAGTCATAATTCTCCCTTCTTGCAATCTCTTGCATCATTCACAGCAGTATTTCCCTTATCAGATCCTTATAGAAAAGAGCCTCTGTAGGTGTACTTCCTTCACCTCTCGATTTCCAGCCCTCATACTGAATGGGACAGCCTACAGGAAAGCACGTGTGGTCACGTAAAGACAACTGCACTGTTTGTTCTGAAGACCTCACATTACTCAACTTCAAACACAACTCTGCAAATACTCAGGAAGTCACTTGTACAGAAGCATTTCTAACGAAGTGAACAGAAAATAAATTCCGTTACATCTGATCCTCTTATTTTCTGCAGCTCGACTCCTTGGGTGCAGACACACAACACTGCTACCTGAGGTGAAGAAACTGCTGATGACAGGAGATTATCTTTAAGAGGGTGACTGAAGAAAGAGGATGTTAAACATCACTGACACAGAATGACAATACTCAGGAATTTGGGGCTCCCTTGCACTGGAAAGGAACATCCCTTTCAGGCATGACCTCTCCTGCATGAAGACCCCCAGCCTGTCTCTGATCACATCAGTTCTAGATTTCAGCTCAGAACTTATCTCCACTCTTTCTGCTTCTATTCCCAGCACCACTCTCTTCTCCCCAAAAAACATTTGTAATCCCTTGACTCTTAACAGCTTCCATCACTCAATCGTCTACATTCCTCCGTGAGAGCTTTCCGCTACCTGAACCATTACCAGTGCCTCCTAGACTTCTTCCCTGAACCATCAGACCCAATGTTTTTGCCTTATTACCTGGAATAGAAAGTGCTGGGCACTCATAAATAGATGGAGGGATACAAAATAGCTTCCTATATTCATATCTAAATGTGTGTATGAGTTTATTATTTCCATGGCCTCGCTGCTCTTCGAGAACTTCCATGGTTCTTTCCAACATCATGTAGGAAATTTGCCCAGGAAGCAAACCCATGTCTGATTTCTGTTGCCCACACCTGAATACAAGTACCCCATTTACACACTTCTCCAGAAGGTTGTATATGAGCTGTACCTGATAAGATATTAGTTCCTATCTATGCTTCCAGTTCTCATATCTGACAGATGTCTATAGCATTGCTGTGGAAAAACACGACAGCAAAAGAATTAATATAACTTCATTTGGGAAAACTCCAATTCCATAGAAATCTATGTTTTTAAATCAAAGTGTTTCTATTGACACAAGTAGGCCAACACCACTACTCAATTAAATTCCACAACTGTCATCTTCCTCTCAATAAGGAAAAAAAAAATATCTACAACAGCATCTCAGTTTATCTTGGCAATTTATGCTTATAACACTCAGATAAATTCCCACCTCTGGTTTCTCAGGCAAGGGCTCATTCTGCAGAACTTTCAGTGCTTTAGCAGCTGCATCATGCTTAGCAGCCTGTCTTGTTCTTCCTTTCCCATGAAACTGCTGCCCTCCAATTGAAAGCTCAACTTGATAAAGTAAGGGCCCAACAGGAAATGGGTAAAAGTACCTGCAAAGAGAGATTCAAATCAGCAAATAGTTTGGCCTACAAGGTAAACAAATATAAGTTATAGATGGATGTCTTGGCCACCAATAACCACAACTCAGCACTGAAGCCCCAGTATTAATAAGCTAAACTTTGATTTAAAACCTAAAAGCTTTTAGGGAGAGACTTCTGAAAGAGAGCACTGGCAGTTCTTGTTTTACAACAGGCACACATTTGTAACCAACTACAGCAGGGAAAAACAATGCAAGTGCACTCTATAGACTTAGCATGCCAGCCAGTTTTGAGTTCTCAGCTCCTATGCCCACATAAACTTATTTAAACTGAAGCTGTAGAAAAAACATTGAACTGTTCTGTTCAATTTTGCTTTTCCACAGAAAGGAAATATAAGAAATATTTGGCTAGTATTTAGCTAGTCACTTCACAAAGCTGGCTACATCCAAATACCCTCAAAAACACTGCAGCATGTGATTCAGTTCCCTTTTTCCTCCTCTTCTACTCCTCACCAAGGGGAAAAAAACAACAAACAACCAACCCACCCACACTTAAATAAGACAAATTACAGGTATTAATGGGGCAGCTTCATGAGCTGGCTGTGTTTCAAGCTGAATATGTCTTTAAGGGATGTGTTCTTTTTAGCTAGTTTTTGGAAGATAGTATCAAAGCACTGAATGATTAGAGCAGAAGCTGAAAGATAAGAGACTGCAAAATCAAAAGATTCAACACCACATACCGTGGAGGGTAAGTGCCACCTCTCATAGTGTAGTTGTAAGTGGATCTCATCCCTGTATAAGGATCGATAGGTTTGTACATAGGTTTCTTTCCCAGCTTCATGCAAAGTGCATTTAACTCCACTGTGGGGGTTACACTGTCTAAATAAAAAGGAATATAAAGAGAATTGTCCAACTGGTGCAAGGAACCGAAACAAGCTAAAATCTCACGTGGTCTCAAAGCAGGGAAAAATGAGTTCAA
This sequence comes from Picus viridis, assembly GCA_033816785.1. Taxonomy (NCBI): domain Eukaryota; kingdom Metazoa; phylum Chordata; class Aves; order Piciformes; family Picidae; genus Picus; species Picus viridis. The sequence continues at coordinate 7,436,203 of CM066599.1, read as the reverse complement.
GTTTTGCTATATGCAGTATCTTACATTAATGAATTCTGAATAAAAATGCTAATGAACAGAGAAAACAAGTCTGTATGACACATGTCAAATGATCAGCCTAGTACAGCTGTGGCAAATCTTGCTACAAAACCTGGGAATTTGCTGGGGGTCAGTATTATTTTGTACATTGTGTATCTAACAACGTGGTCTGCAGAACAGAAATTTGCCTTCCCCAAAAATACTTTTAAATTAAATTAACAGACAAGCTACACATCTTCTGTGTTACTGTTCACTGAGAATGATCAGGAGGACATTGAGACTCTTGAACGTGTCTAGAGAAGGGCAACGAGGCTGGGGAGAGGCCTCGAGCACAAGCCCTATGAGGAGAGGCTGAGGCAGATGGGATTGCTTAGCCTGGAGGAGGCTCAGGGGAGGCCTTATTGCTCTCTACAACTACCTGAAGAGAGGTTGTAGCCAGGTGGGGGGTGGTCTCTTCTCCCAGGCACCCAGCACCAGAACAAGAGGACACAGTCTCAAGCTGCACCAGGGGAAGTTTAGGCTTGAGGTGAGGAGAAAGTTCTTCCCAGAAAGAGTAATTAGCCACTGGGATGTGCTGCCCAGGGAGGTGGTAGAGTCACTGTCCCTGGAGGTGTTCAAAAAGGGATCGGATGTGGCACTTGAAACCATGGTTTAGTGGTAATGAGGTGTTGGGTGACAGGTTGGACTCGATGATCTCTGAGGTCTTTTCCAACCTTATCGATTCTATGATTCTGTGACCTTTCTTCCTGTACTCAATGACCTAAAAGGGCTTTTATGACTCTGCTTTCAAATTGCAACCGGCTCTTCAAAAGGAATGTACAGAGTGCTGCAAACACTGCTAACTGAGGGCTGCAAATACTTCTCCAGACTCACACGCCACATGGATGAATAACTGACTTCCTGACTATTTCCATTTGAGAAAGAAGTCACATAAATGGTCAGATTTTCTATCACAGGCCTCACTGGCTCAAACACTAGTGTGTACTCTTGCCTTCTAACAAAACAGTGTTGTGCAACTGCCAAAAGAAAATGTAATCATGGAACAGGTTCACCAACAAAATAAGTAGTTGCGAGCTTCTAATATTTTCACTGCTGACTGCACAAAGTGTTTCTAAAGAAAGAATTTAGGTGCTAGCAGAATGCAGCTGGCACAGAACATAAGTTCTGATCTTTCCTGAACTTACCAATACTGTCCCAATAGCTGGATTCTAGTGATTAGGAAGAAATGCAAAATAATTGTGTGTCCTGCTGAGATGTGAAGCTAGTTGATGATTTCAAATATATCTTAAAAGCAATTTTAGTAAAGAAGCCCATACAGAATGAACTACAACATAAATGCTTTCATACAAAGCAACATCTACTTCTCTTTAAAAAAGCATAAATGATTCAAATTCCACAGTTCTGATTCAATCCCTCAACACCAATTTCACAGTTTTGGGGTACGTTGTTTTGTGGGTGTTTGGGTTTTAATTAAACATTTCCAAAACTCTGTTGTCAAGGTTTTGAATGGCCAGGGAAGTTTAAGCTTGAGGTGAGGAGAAAGTTCTTCACAGAGAGAGCTGTTAGCTGTTGGAATGGGCTGCCCAGGGAGGTGGTGGAGTCACCATCTGGAAGTGTTCAAGAGGGGACTGGACGTGGCACTTGGTGCCATGGTTTAGTAGTCATGAGGTCTTGGGTGACAGGTTGGACTCGATGATCTTTGAGGTCTCTTCCAACCTTATTGATTCTATGATTAGGCCAACTTGTTCAACTGCTCTGCAAAGGAGCATTCTTTGCTTTGAGCTCTGCATTGTTATGTTTGGAATATATTTTACTTAGTTTTGGGTTTCTGAGATTAAGATAAACATCTCTTCCAGGATTCCACCAAGTGTTACAATACAAACCTGTAAGTTAAGCAGTGGGTTACAGTATCACAGTATTACCAAGGTTGGAAGAGACCTCGAAGATCATCGAGTCCAACCTGTAACCACAAACCTCATGACTAGACCATGGATGGCACCAAGTGCCACATCCAGTCCCCTCTTGAACGCCTCCAGGGACGGCGACTCAACCACCTCCCCGGGCAGCCCATTCCAATGACGAATCACTCTCTCGGTGAAGAACTTTCTCCTTACCTCGAGCCTAAACTTCCCCTGTTGCAGCTTGAGACTGTGCCCCCTTGTTCTGGTGCTGGCTGCCAGGGAGAAGAGGCCAACCCCTTCCTGGCTACAACCACCCTTCAGGTAGTTGTAGAGAGCAATGAGGTCGCCCCTGAGCCTCCTCTTCTCCAGGCTAAACAGCCCCAGCTCCCTCAGCCTCTCCTCACAGGGCTTGTGCTCAAGGCCTCTCACCAGCCTTGTTGCCCTTCTCTGGACACGTTCAAGTGTCTTGATGTCCTTCTTAAACTGAGGGGCCCAGAACTGGACACAGTACTCAAGGTTCTTCAAGCCTGGAGGACTTGATGGAAAACCCCTACACTTGGAACTTGCTAATTAGCATCATGGCTTTTATCATGTCACCTACAACACTCAGATGAAATCAAAATGATGCTCTCAGGAAACCTGACGATTGCCATTGTTAAATATACAGAATCACTGGTTTTGTTCATCCTTCTGCACTTTGAAAATCTATCCCAAACCCAGAGAGGTGTATTCTCTACACTGTTTTTCAGCAAGCAGTTTTCTCTGGGCTGTACCTGGATTCTTGCCTTCACTACGAGCTGGACGAGCTGTAGGCTTAGGGAATTTTGTCCCTTCCAAAGCTTTGGCAGCTGCCGCATGTTGCGCTTTTTTAATACTAGTTCCTTCAGCTTCCCAGTGCTGGTCCCCAAGAGTCAGCTGCACTGTAAATACCTCAAACAGAGAAGAAGAATTTTATTAGGAGCCACTTCAGAGCTCACAGTATTTACTAGACTCTCTTACACAAAATAAAGGGTCTGATAGTGATGCAAATGCTGAGAATACAGTAACCAAAGCTCTCCTCCAGGACCACACCACCTCCGCCACAGGTATCCCTGAAACTTCCATGATTACTGAGCTGAGAATGTCACAGTAACTGCAGCTAGCAACTACCCTTTTTGGCTAAAACCCAAAAGATACAATGTGCATAGAGGTGACAGCTACATGGATACTGCTATGACAACATTACTCTGGACAGCAGCCTTGTAATTCAGACTTTCCTATTCCACAGGGCTCAGTTCTTGCTTTAATACAGTGGGGGCTTTTTTAAAGTTATTTTTTGGCACTATGAAGAAAAGTTAAGCTCACACTGCATCATAAAAGCTTCTACATGCCCATAGGTGAACACAAGTCTTGTTATATCTGTGGGATAAGGAAGGATATATATTGCTCTGGATTTTCACAAATTGATTAGACACCAGCAAGCCAAGGTGTCCTTGGTAATTAAATGAAGTTTAATTTCGAGCAGAATGAAAATACAACTGAGAAGATGCCTGGAATGTTAATCCAGTACTTTTTGTGTATGCAGACCTTGCCTCCTTTGAACACTGAAGCTGACTTTATACATTTTAGACAACATATTTTAGTTCTGAATAATATTCAATTGCGAGGCAATTCCTCTAACATACAACACACACTGTTCCAGGAAACACCTGAAGGAGACATTAAACAGATGCATCCCAAGGCTGATTTTCTTGTATGCCTTGACCTCAGCTCTTACAACAATACAGATCTTCAATGAGGAGTAAGAATTTAAAGTTTTCTTCAGTGTTCTTTGAATTAACACAAAGTGCTTGCTTATTTGCTGTGCTCCTGGAAAACTCTCTCTGCATCTGAACAGAAGCCCAAAGGAATTGTGAACCACTGAGGTTCTGACACGTAAAAGATGTGCCATGATATGGGATGCACACCACATGCTGGCACACCCAAGGCATTCTTCTACTCCTGCTGTGAAAAACTCAAGATTCTTTTGTTAAAGTAACTGTTCCAGAGCAGATGAAGGAACACTCAAGTGCTCTTCATTCATACTGTGCTTCAGGCAGTACAGAACAGCTACCACCATCCTTGCTTTCCAAATATTGGCCAATCAGGATAGACAGGTTTGTTTAATTTACAACTAGAACACAGTCATGGCAAAGCAACATTCAGTTATGATGTGCACAAGAGAAAAACTCCTCATTTTAAACAGCAAAACTTTTTCTGGGCATAACAACAACAACTATAAATTTGTACCTTGACAGCTATATAGACAGAAAAGCTCAACAGCTCCTTATGTAGCAGTTTTCCTAAAGAAATGATTGCCACAAATCCTCCTGTCTCTCACGAGATAATTTGGACTAAGGAACTATTTTAATCTTCTGAAGTTGGTGGGATTAACCTCAAAACACTATAATGCCCCACAGGAGGAGCATAAAAAATTTGCAAACAGGCAAGATGTAGAACAAAAGCTTAAGACTGCACCAGAAAGTGATGGTATGAAGATTTAACACAAAACTTCGTAGCAAAGAGTGCAAGGGGCACACCTTGCTTTATTAAATGAAAGTCAAAGCCAAGCATCTCATAATGGAGCTAACCAATAACTCTTCTGAAGAGCTATGTGGTTTTAGGGCCCAGGTAAGTTCCACCTTTACATACTTTGGGAAGCCAACCTTTTAGTATATGCAGCAGCTTCACACTTCCCTAACTCTGACACTTTGGTAAGCTTCCCATTCCATCCTATTATTCTCAGGCATACACCCTGCCTTTCCAATTAGGAAAGTGAAAGAGCACAAAAACCAGCAATAAGAAATGCACATGAACATTTATATGATCTCCAGAGGTCCCTTCCAACCCCTATGACCCTGTGGTTTACCTTAGAATGAGCTGGACCTTGCTCACTCAAAAGCTTATACTCGGGCTGAATCTTGTTGAAACGGGCTAACTCATTCACAAGACACATTGGGGTTTTCTCTTTGGGGTTTGCCATGTTTGAAGGAGCTGAAAGCATAAAATCAGACAAATGAACAGGCAGCTATGAATTCTACTATAATTTTCCATTTAAAAAAACCCAACACCTCACTGGTTTAGGATTTAGCTGTGTCCAGTATGCCACCTGGTAGAAAGGATTTGCTGAACTAGACAGCTCAGTTCATCAGCCAAACTGGCACCAACCTGCTGACCCCCTGAGCTTTCCAAGCAACGTGCCTGCCTGAAAGGCAGCACCACTGGCTGGGATGCTTTAGTGCAAGCCAGAAGCACACAGTTAGAAGCCTCCTGCCTTTAGCTTGCATTTTACACAGTACATTTCAAGGAGCAAATCCTCTAACTATTCATCACGGTCACTTCCTTTTTACACAGTACATTTCAAGGAGCAAATCCTCTAACTATTCATCACGGTCACTTCCTTCAAATAATTCTCTTTTTGCCTTCATCTCTTTTTTCCTTCATCTCTTTTTTTCCTTCTCCTACTTTTCCATGTTATCTGTTGTTTATTTATTACCTTTTATTCACTCTATTAGAGTTTATCAGCACAATATAATTACCATTACACTGGTCATAATAGAACTAAAAAAAAACAGAACTAAACTATTTTGATGATCTTTCGAGGTCCCTTCCAACCCCTAATGTTCTGTGATTTCAAAATACCATATTTTTATATTTAAAACAAGCTGCTTGTAGAAAACAGAGATAGCAATGCTTCAAAACATTCCATGTTAGGCAATAGTAACTATTCTTTACTATCACAAGCATCTCAATTAATTATTAGAACTTGGTGGAAAGTATGCTTGTCTGTCTCACACCAATTTCATTCAACAGGGAGAAAGCATTACAAGCTAGAGTAGCAAATGCAAACCTAGAAACACTAAGAACATACACAATCATTAACAGACACTCAACCTTACCTGCAGCTGCATTGGTGGATGTAACTGATGCAGAGGGTAAAGCAGAGTTTTGGATAGGTCTACCTGCATTTTCAGAGGGCAAAGAGCTAGTTGTAGAAGGAATACTCAAAGGCTGTGAAAGAGAGGGGTTTTTATTCAATATTTGGCTCCCTGTAAGGGCAGCAGAAGGATTCTGAATTTGAACTTGTGACATGTTCACTTCCAACCAGAGCAAATTATTGTAGGCAAACAGCTTTGAATGCAGGCAAACTCAGGGTGATGAAGCCAAATGGGTGACCTAAAATGTAAAGATTAAAAAAAAAAAAAGATTATACCAAATCTTAATGCATTCTCTAACAATCTATTGACATTTTCTCCAGCAGCACAAAACCTGTTCAAATCGAGCAGCCGTTGTTTGCAGTTCCTATGCAATAAGTCACTTACGTGTCCAGTTTTAACAGCACACATTCAGCTGCAAGCCCCAGCATTTAAGTTTCACATTTCTTTCATTTATAATAGAAGCTTTATTTATGCTTGTTCATTTAAGATAACTGTCCATCTGTTTTCTCCATCACTGCATGCATTTACAAAGCAAATCTAGTTACTTAAGCTGATAGCCACTGCTTATATACTAAACAAAGAGCAACTGTCATGAACAGACCACATTTCATACATTCTACCATTTGAAGTTCAAGATTTTAACTTGAAAGGGCAAGCAGTAAATGCAGTCTTTACAAAACAGCTATTTAGAGCATGCCTCCTTTATTATAATCATAGACATTTTCCCTAGGATCTCCAGAAAAATGACTAGCCAGTTATGAAGGGAGCACAGCTGGTGGCCTGCAGAAAATGCTGAGATAGCTATGGCTGGGAAAAGGCAAGGTGTGAGACTCTGTAAACTTTGCAAGCTACATGCATTTTGAAGGTTACTTTAAGTCGAGACATGTCTCAGTCGCAGGTCAAGCATCAATTTAGAGTTCTTTGGCCTTGCAACATAGTAAAGAAGGGCTGAGAGTGCTCACTGGTGTCTGTGTTCATTTAAGACAAACCACCTCCGGGCGATGAATTCACACCACTCAACATGAACTACTCTGATAGGCCCTTCCCTCCACCAGCTAATTAGTATTAGATTTCTCTTACACATGGATGCAATATTATCTTCATGCTCAGTTAAACCTAAATATACACGAACAGGTTGCCAGTCTGAAGGCTCTCACTGCTGCCAGAGCTCAGCTGCCCTTATCTGCTTACGACCCACATATCAATTTATGTATTGAAAATAAATTTTACAGCCAAGCAAATACATTTCACACACACAGAGGCGCACACACACACACAGAGATCACCTACAGATTTTGCTAGGGCAGCAGAGGTTTATTCTTTCATAGTTTATGAGCAAAATGGAGAAATCACTGCTCCAAACACCACCAGAGCTATTAGTAGCAACACAACTCCATTAGTGCCCTGTAAGCTTCAAATTCTGAACCTGTGAATGGACTTCCAAATGTAAGAGGAGCAGCAGTGAGTCAGAGCGAAGTTTTTAGATAGTTACTGACAAACAAACCTAAGAGGAGACCCTAGGTTAATGCATTCATGGCCACAAAGACTGATTTACTTCTTTAGTAGTTAAAATAGAAGAAAGAAGCTACTGGGAAACAACAGATCCACCAACAACCTACCATCTGGAGTATTTTTACTTTGAAAAACGATTGTAAACATGTCAGGCTTATCATACTATGATTTGGACAACTTGTTTTTTCACTAGAGAGAAAAACTAGTTCAGAAGACCTATATGTAAATTACACTCAAAACAAATTCTACAGCTGACTACTAAATTCACAGAAGTCACACACTGGGTGTATTATAACTGTGAAAATGGTATTAGGACATCTAGCAAAAGGAATTCAAGAAGTTGTAAGACAAAGACTGGAGTTAAGACTCCAGGGCAGTAGTTTTACAATCACTAAGTTTCATTCCCAAGGAGCATCACTAGAAACACTGACAATTTTCAAACAATACAACAATAATTGCCTGGAAAAGACCATAAAGTCTTGCAAGAGCAATAAAAAGAAGGCTAATTCTCCTTTCCTGCTGAAGTGCAAAGCTCTTCAAAGCAACTGCAGTGAAACAGTTTCTGATCCACACATTTGGAGAAAACAGCACCACAAGTTTTTATTTTTGAAGTCATTATCACCATGCTGGAAGGGAAGTCTGAACTTCTCTTAAGAACACTGACCACAAGCACTGTGCTGTTAAACTGGGCACTGCCCTTCATTTACTTGCAATCACCTGCTGTTTGGGAAGAGAATTTCAGCTCCAAAACACACGTTGAAGTAGTTTTCTAGTCATGCAATGCAAAGAACAGAACACCAACCCCTAGGAATTCTATTTCCCCCAGGAAGGGAAGCCTCTGAGAAGGATATTATGAGTTCACTTTCTATATTTATGGCAGAGTACCAGAGAACCTCACAGCAGTACAGCTCAGACTGCTCCCTGCCCAGCTCTCTCCATGAAGAGTAACAGCCCCCAGTACTCAGTCTGAAAAGGCTTCTTCAGACACCTCTGGCTAGAACAATAATCAGGACAGACAACTCAGCTGTTATTCACAAAAATCTGTGGAGGCTTGAAGTCACATCCTAGTGCCTGTAACAATAAGGGTTTGGAAACTGATCCAGTTTTGAATAAACTTCAGCTGTGCACATTCAACAACCAGACAAAAAAACTGCTGCAGGCACATCCGTAGCTGATAACCTGCTTATTGTCAGCACAGAGACCAATCGCCCAGCTCCTTTGGCTGTCTGGCTGCTCAGTGACATCTAAAGGGACTAGTAAGGACCCAGGGGAGTGGCTGAAGCACTCCTTCCTGGAACTTACCACATGCCCTCCCCCAGCCTTTCAACTACGTGGAGGAGTTCAACCCTCAGGTACCTTCTGGGAATACAGAAGACTTCCAGCCTCACAGGAGCCCAAGTACAAAGAGTTTAGGCACAGCACTCTTCATGCGTCTGTGAGATGGTAACGATTCCAACTGCCCTTCCTTCCAAAATGCTTTGCAATGACAAGTGTAGCCATGACTTGATGACCAGGATTACCATACCTGGCCTGTGGAGCCATTAATTCATCAAGAAAGAAAAGATGCAGTCCATGAAGGTTTCAAGGGGTGGAGGAAGGAAGAGCTGCAATGCCTAACCAAAAGGCATTTTAAGGAATCAGCAAGCTAGATCTTTACTTGAAATGTGAAATCTGCAGAATTCACTGCTGGTCAAGGCTTGTCCCTAAGACATTCAAGTAGCTAAGTACCTGGCCATGACAGTCTTTTGCCACAGCTCAACAGAAATATGTTATCAGGGAGAGAACTGAATTGCAATGAAGATAAAACTTCTCCAATGAATGTATCTGTACATGAGTATAATGCTAAGTGAATATAATGCTTGTTTCTACATAAATTGCTACATCATTTCTATGTGAATTGCTGCACCATCATCATCATGCTCAGTCTAGAGAAGAGTAGGCTGAGGGGAGACCTCATTGCTCTCTACAGCTACCTGAAGGGAGGCTAGAGCAAGAAGGGGGCAGCCTCTTCTCCTTGGACTAGAGGAAATGGATACAAGCTGCACCAGGGGAGGTTTAAGCTAGATATTAGGAAATATTTCTTCACTGAAAGGGTTACCAAACACTGGAATGATCTGCCCAGGGCCATGGTGGAGTAACCATCCCTGGAGGTGTTTAAGCAGTGTGTGGACCTGGTGCTTAGGGACATGGTTTAGTGCTAACCCTCCAGTGCTGGGTTGAAGGTTGGACTTGATGAGCTTGGAGGTCTCTTCCAACCAAATCTATTCTGTGATGTTTCTCCCTTCACCAACACAACCATTTCACATGGTTTTATATTCAGAGCAGAAGCTGAACCTGTAAGCTATCACCAATTCAATGTTATTTTGGAGTTGATTGGATTGAGTTCAGACGGAAGCAAGGTAGGCATTAAAATCATCTTGTGAATTGCTGAAACCCTACTTCACAAACTTCTGACAATTTCAGACATTAGGTTGTTACAAGATCATACATCACCATTTCTATATAAATACAAAGGATGTTTTCTACCAAAAAAACCAAAACAGAGAACAGCCTGATGAAAACTGGAATCCCGTTTGCGGTTTTTCAGCTGCTTGTGAAGTTTAGGGTACTGTAGTGGATGTGCCTAAAGTAGTTCACTAGGGTGTAAGAGCTCCCTTGTCCATCATTGCACATTTAATTATAGGCTATTTGGGGATTATAAAAGGGTTTACAGTGCCTTTACAAAGTAATGCGCCCTGCCCTATAACAGGCTGACAAAATCCCAACTATCCAAGAAAAAGCCCCATTAGCTAGAGAGTTGAGGCTAACAACTTCTAAAGGCTGTTACAGTGGACAAAGAGATGCCACCATTTCAGGTGATTTTCCCATGTACCTGGGGGTTTGCTGCTTCAATCTTTTCAAGTCAAATACTAGCACAAATAACTGACCCCTTACACAGCACTCGAGGCATTGCTAGAACTTAAAATCACCCAAACACTGAAATGCAGGCGACTTAGCTTCACTCATACCATCTTATTCAGCAGCTAATCACATGCACCTTTCCCACTACTCCACACTTAGGTTTTTGCCAAGTCAGAGAGTAGTATTTTAAATTTTACTGAGATAGCATTGTGCTTGCACAGCATCCTCATGGCACCAATGGCTGCCATCAAACAATTCAATGACCTGTGGACAGTAACAACTTTAGAAAGATGGATTTTCCAGATGACAGAGCACCGGTCCTCACTCCAGTTTAGATTTTTGTTTTCTTTTGCCACATCCATGCCTGGAATGTTCCCACAATTTTTGAACACATGAAAACACAAAGTTCAGAAGTCACTCAGGTCACCAAAAGACAAGCCCAAGAAATGCACCAAGATGTGAACTTCCCAGCTGACTGGGCCAAAAGAGAAATTAAAATCTTCCTGCATAAAAGAAAGAATGAAAGAACTCTTAGATGAAAGTTCTCTTGGGGCTTTTTTCGTGTTATAATTCTCAAAGGTGTTGCAGACAGAAGCCAGAGGATCAAACAAAAGCCAGACACTTCCTGTGAATAATCATGTTTCACCACTGCTTGTGGACTCTTTAATACGATGCAAATAAAAGGTAAGAAACTTTAATGTTTTAAGCAAGTTTCCTGTACCTTTAGGAGATCCAGAGAGTGAAGATTTGGATTTAGTTCTGAATAGGATATTTATGATGGAGAATTCCTAAAAGGAAAAACAGAGAATTAGCATTTTGCTTCCTAAAGCTACAAAAAGATCTTCTGCTGTAAATGTCTCACCACTACACTAAGTTTGCCTCATGTTTGGAGCTATGATTTTCCAAGCAGAACTTCCAAGAATCTTCTTTCCTTGCTGTTTCCCCAAACCCAAGTGTTTTTTCTCACTGCAACAGTGGGATGGTGCCATGGTTTAGTAGTCATGAGGTCTTGGGTGACAGGTTGGACTTGATGATCTTTAAGGTCTTGTCTCCAACCTTATTGATTCTATGATTCTATCTCACAACAGTGCTCTTTGCAGGACTGTAAGAATCACTTGCAAATTTTCCCTCTGCAGTATAGTTTTCAGTTAACCTTCTTCCTAACTGCCCAAGAGATCAGCCACTGAAATTAGACTTAGACCTTAATTCACAAAGCCACAACAAACCCAAGCCACTAACCCTGGCAGCTATTAACTGCAAAAAAATCTGATCTAAACATTACCTTTTGGTTACATTTCCAGGCACTCATAAATAGGCACATAAAAATCAACCCAGCTAAAACCATTTGAGAATGAAATGGTTTCAGAATTGCATATGAAACCTGTCCCTGAGTGGACTGCTCTAAATGGAAAGCCAAATGTATTTTATTCTGCTTACAAATATAGCACAAACTGTTTAATCCTTCTTTTCCATGACTAAAGCCAACTGCACTCAGATGCTAGTGACATTAGTACCAGCAGCAAAATGGGTTAAGATCTCAGTCTCGATGAAGGTGAGGACATAGATCAACAAGCTCTTGACTTCACTTCAGACAGACATTTCAAAACCCTACAACAAATCTTAGAGCTATGACCAGGTATTGTGGAGCAGTCCCACAGAACAGATGAGCACGCACAGATCCTGAAAAAGGCAGACACCAGGCCTGGTTTTTTAACTGGAGAGTGAAGAGGGAGACAAGAGGATTACAGTCCTGTCAGTTCAACTTCTCCAAGTTCTTCTGGAGGCCTAATTACACAACTGTACACCAAGGCAATGGATAATACTCCCAAGCAGGATCAAACCCAAGCTGTATAACTGAATTTTCTCCAGTCTGCTCTGGTGGTCTAACCAGGCTCCAAAATTAATCATTTGATCTCAGCAGGAAAAAGTGCAAGGTTCTGGACAGACACAGAACAGAAAACCCACCAACATCAGCAGAGTGGGAGAAGAGCTACAACCAACACAATATCATCACCTAACACAAGCCATTCATGTAGAACAAGGCTGGCATTCCTGACTCTGCAGAGGGACGACTACAAGCCTCTCCCAGCCCGGCTTCCCAGGACTGCAGCACACTGTTGCACATCTCCATCCCTTATCAGAGGAAGACAATGGACTTATTGTTAACCAACAGGTCTGGTGAATTGGGGGATCTCACATGGGTCCTACTGCAGATTAGCTCTGAACTCTATAAATCACATGAAAATACAAGAGAAACTAAACCATCCACGGAAGAGGTTTAACTCCTCGTCAGGACCAGAACAAGGACAGGTGTCCTGTTCTCTAGGATGTGTATGTTTGGAAGGCTGGAAGCTGTGGCATTCCCTCTGTGCTTCTTGTTAGAAACTGGCCCCAGTAAAACATTTATTCATCACCCACCAGTACCAGGCAGGGATGAATGAGAACAGAGTAGAGTGAGACAGAGCAGATACCAGATAAAACCCTCAAGATTCATATTACAAGGACTTCTTGATATCATCAACTAAAAATCATGTCATAAACAACATACAAGAAAGGTTTGAGCAATAGGAAATGAGGTTTTAAATGAAGCATTAATTTCTTTCTGGAAAGCAGATGCTTCATAACATAATGCATCTGAACAGATCTTGGCCCTTCAAGTCACAGAGCAAGGAAGATTAATTGCTCCTTATCACCAACAAACTCGGCTCTCAAAGCAGGAAACTTCATTCACCCCTATTTCACAGATGGGGAACTGGAACACAAACCCCAAGTCCTATCCCTGCAAAAGGATGCAAGTGAGGGCTCTGCAGCACTGAAACAAATACACCAAATGGGGAATGCATGTTTGCTCACTAGCCCCTTTGTCACCTGTATTTTCATACACCCATAGCTCTGTTGCCACTCAGTGCCAACCAATCCTCATCAGGGCAATGGCAGAGTGCTGCAGTGGTGCTTATCTGCCACGCAGAAGCAATCTGCTGAGCTGGTCTGACAGAGCAGACCAATCTCCAATCAGAATTTATGGTCACATCAAAGACAGCCCCACTGCTCACCAACACTTTCACCAGTTGCTTGCAGGCTGGGCAACACCACAGTGCATCCATCAGCTAGATAAAATATTGGTTAGAAAGGTTGTCTCTCTCCTCCCTTTTTGTAATGGGTTTTGAATAACTCAGATGTGGCAGCTGAGTCTCTCCTGTCCCACACTTGGCCATTTTGGAGCATGAAGAACACATTTCTACAAATTCTAGGAGGTTTGCTCAGATGCTTCATTTCCCAATATACCTGGGGGATAAAACCCATCAGGGTGAACTTTGTAACTCGTAGTGCGGCATTCTAAAGCATCTGACTCCTGTGACAGTGTTTCAGAAAACATCTAACTATTTAAATTGGGAAGTTTAAATAGCTACTCACTACCACCTGACATAAAAGGACTACAAACTGAAGAGACTTGAGGCTGTTTACTCAAATTGTAAAACACTAGCTGAACATTTTCTTCTTGGATAAATCCTTTTCTTTAATATTTGGGCAAGAGAAGTAACATCTCAAAGGCAGCATTCACTGAAGAAAATGAGGATGCTCTTTTTGAGTATTAGTAAGATGGATTTTTCAAGGGTGGAAACGCTAAATATTAAGCAAATTGGTCTGGGAGCTAAGCTGTGGATTATTAATAAGAGAACAGGTGATGAAAAGCTAAAATTTGAAAGTAAAATCTGAGGGAAGAGAGGAAAGGAGCAGATGTACACAGAAACCAGACAGTTCTAAAACATAATGCAAAATAACAAATGAGAAAGTGCTAAGCCAATCATGAATAAAGATAAATGTTTACTTCTAGCTGAATTAGTTAGTACTCTGACAAAACAGTTCAATTGTTTTTTCCCCCTGCAGTGGAACAGGTGAAAAAAGCCCAGGGACACTGGTGGCATTTAACATGCTAATTAGTGCCCCGATCTCCTCTATTGTTTCAGCTGCATCTTCAAGAACTCTAATAAAACCATCAACCCCCTGGCAAGGATTCTGGACAAAGCAATGATACAAAAAAGAAAAGGAAAGTTCATGTGCCTTCAGAATAAAGTTGTTCTTCAGCAAGATCTGAAAGGCACCAGAGCAGCTCTCAATTTTGCTCTGTCTGTGTACAGTTACATCACCCTAAATTTATTTCAGTCTATAAATACTTCAATTTCATTACAAAATACCCAATGCTTTGATTGGCACCGAGAGTGCAAAAATGATTGATAAAGATTAAACAGAGAAAGAGTGGCTGCTAAAAATAATAATAACCAAAAACTGTATCTCAAGGGGGGAGTTTTGAAACAGGATTTTGATCCAACATCAGAAAACACAGCAAAAACCTCATTGGCTCTTTACATTTTCACCAAGCTGTGATAGGCATCCAGTAAATGGAAAATGTGAAGGGTTGAACATACAAACCCTTTGTAAAAGCTTGAACATACAAATTTGATGCATATCTGAGGTGATCAACATACAGACCAGAGATCACTTTATCCTACCACAGCTATAGGTACATTATTCCAAAATGGGGTTTGATGTTCATTAAGCATTAAAAAGCCCCAAACGTTTCTGCCAGTTTGAGCAAGGGAACGATGGAGTCCACTTGCATGTTCAACTTAACAGAAGAAAGATTTTATATCTAAGCTATTCCAAAAGCAAAGGACATCACTCAGGTATTTTATGTCACTGCTATATATACACCTAGCTCTCATTTGCATTCCAAATGATGTTCCTCCCAGGTTTGCCTTAAACCTGCCAGAAAGGCTACGACAAAAATACACAAATAAATGCATGAGGAAAAAGGCTCATGAACAGTACTAGCTATAGTATCACCTTGACAGACAACCCAAACAAATCAAACCATCTGGAACCTCTAGGACAGACAGAAACAGATTTAAAAGGAACTTGTTGCTGTTCCATCTCCTGAAAAACCTAGTGCTGGGATCAAAAACAGTGAAAAGCAAGCCTGGTGCAGCAGTGGCTGCCAAACCCGGTGGGCAGTGAGGAGAAAGTATGATGATGGCAGTGTTCAGAAAGCAAGCTAATGCTGCTAATACCAGCTGTCTCAGTGTTTGCATTGTAATCTGTACGAGAAGAAGGCTGGGGGCGTCTCCTGCTGTTGTCACCAGATCTACACCTTTTATCAGAACAGTCAGACAAGTCTAGTTCAGTCTCGGGAGTTTTGCTACCAAGATCATGTGCCCCTGAGACTTCGCAGAAGTCTGTGACTGCTGTCACCCAATCTGGGCAATCTGGAGAAGGATGGATGCAGCCACCTTCTCTTAAGAGGTTCAGAGAGCCTAAATTAGCCGTGCTACCACTAGCCCCTATTCCTGGGGAAGGATGGAGCTACGACTGTCACTCTAAACGGAAACAGGGATTCGGGGCAGCGAAGGATTGCCAACATCACCTGCCTGGAGCCCCGTCTCACAGCATTCAGGGATCCGAGCCCCGCCGCTGTCACCTCCCTCGCTAGGGCCGACCAAGTCACCTGCTGTACCCACCACTCGCCCTGGGGTTTGGGGCGCCGCGGACGCTGGGGCAGGGAAGGACGGCAGGGGCCCGCGCGGCCCCAGCGGGGACGGCTCCACAGCTCGCCCGCCGTGACCTGCTCCACTCTCCCCGCACCGGGCTCTTTCCCTCGCTGGGCCCTCGCCAAGCGGTGGGGACAGAGCCGGGGTCTGCCCGCCCGGGCCGCCGCCGCCCCCCGGGCAGCCAGTCAAACCCCCGTGGGGGGCGAGTGAGAAGCGGCGGGAGAAGGGGGATTGAAGCCGAGAGTAAAAGGGGGACGGCTCCGCCCGCCGCAGGAGCTGTCCCCTCCCCACAGACCCGCCGGCACGACTCGGCGCGGCCCCCGCTAGGCCCCGCCACCCCCGCCCCGCTGCCTCGGCACCGGGGAGCCCGGGCCGCCGCCCCCTCACCTGGCTGCTTGGGCTGCGGCTCCCGGGCCGGCTGGTGGTGCGGGCCAGCGGGCGGCTCAGTCCATGGGCCGGGTCCCGGGGGGGGAGGGGGCCGGGGGGCGACCGCGGCAGCGGAGGAAGCCGGCGGGCACAGGGCAAACACTAAAGAGAATGAGCGGGGCCAGCTCCGGCCGGGGAGGAAGTGACGGCACCGCGCCGGGAGGCGGGGCAGGCAGGTAGCCAGTCGGTAGCGGTCGAGTCCCAGAGGGCACCGCCCCCTTACGGGGTCTCAGCCAATGGGCGTGGGGGTTGGCCGGGAGCACCGCCTCCTTTACGGCTACTACAAGTCCCGGTGTGCCCCGCGACACAGCCGCAGCCCTCTTGGGGCCGGGGAAAACTACAGCTCCCAGCATGCCTCGCGCGGCTGGGCTGTCGAACCCAGGCAAGATGGAGGCGCTGGAGGGAGGGGGTCAGGCCGCCGCCGCCGCCCGCAGTTCTCTCCTACGGCATAGGGCCGCGCTCGGCCATCTTCCTCCGGGGCCTGACGCCCTCCCGGTTCGGGACTTGCCTGCCCTCTTTTCTCCTGGGCGAGGGCAATCCGAGGACCCTGTCTTAGGGATAGCGGAGGGGTGGCGTGAGTGACCGCACGCACGGCCGGGCCGCGGCCGACGGTGCCTGTGGGGGCGTATGCGAGGCCCCGCAGGACCGGAGCCCACCCGGGGACAGGCTGCAGGCCACCGCTGGCAAGGCGGTCGCGTACGAGACTGCTGCTGCGCGGCGACAGGCTGGAGAGGCTGCAGCTTCCGCCCGGCGGTTTCCACGCAGTCCCCCGCCCCCACTGCCCACCCGTGTGGCAGGGAGCATCTCTAGGCACCATCCTCTGTGCACGTACTTGTTTCTCTTTGGATGATCTGAAGACCCGTAGATTATGTACCTATTTTCTACTTCTGTCACTGCATTTTTGGAAAAAGAGAAATGTTGACTGAAAGCAAGGCAGAACTCCCTTGGGTCTTCCTGGGAAGTTGGGTCTGCCCCTTCAGAGAAGGGAAATACAGCCGAGAGGAGATCTGAATTCAACACAGGTGCCTTCAGGCTGAACATCTGCATGAAGTTGTTTTCTAATACAGAGTTAACAACGAGTGTCAGCTAGCACTGCTAGGGAAGGGTATCAAAAAAGAAAAAGATTTCAACTTTCAAAACACGCAGGTGAGGGGAAAGAAAATCATGCTGACCCAAAGAGGACAGAGAAGCAAACTACATACGTGCAAAATCACAGATATAGAATGGTAGAGGTTGGAAGGGACCTCTGGAGAACAGCTAGTCCAACCCCATTGCTAAAGCAGGGTCAGCCAGATCAAGTTGCTCAGGATCACATCCATGCAGCTTTTTAAAGTCTCTAGAGAAGGAAACTCCATAATCTTTCTAGGGAGCCTGTTCCAGTGTTCCAGTTTTTCCTTAAGTTCAAGTGAAACCTGTGCTCTAGTTTGAGCCTGTCCTATCACTGGGGACCACTGGAGAGAGCCCAGCCCCATTCTCTTGACCTCCACCCTTCAGATATTTATATGTATTGATAAATCTTCTCTTTGCATGGATGCTGTGCAGTAAAAAATCCCCAACTGGTGTGCAGAGCTGCACACAGCTGACATTACAGACCTCAGGTAGGGTGCACTTCAAGTTCTACATATGAACATAAAGAACATACATAAAAGGTGTCTAAGCTAAAACTACATGTTCTATACACAGCTTTAAATTTGCCCTCTGCCTCTCTCTCCTCGTTTCCCAAAGCCCCACCCCCAGCTGCTGATAACCAACTGCCTTAACCATGGCTCTCAGTTACCTGGTGATTGTTTCTGCTGGACTCATGAAATTACTACCTGGAGTGAACCCAAGTCTGTTAGCTGAGTCAGAGCTAAGAGATGAATGTGTTTATTTTGCATCATGAAAACAGAAATGCCAGCATGCCACTCCTGATGTCTGTGATTTCCAGTAATTTTAGGTTTATCACACAAAGTGAGCCTTTCAATACCCTTTTGTTCAGATAGCTTTCACTCTCAAGAGCTAAACTATGTTAACAGTAGCATGCAGCTGCCCGGTGAATTTCTGGCACAGCAGAAGTTTCCCTTCCTGGGTCACTGTAGCAATGGAAGTGTCCTACAAGATTTAAATAAATGCCACAATTTATTTTTTTTTAAAGATAAATATCATTAAGTGTTTTAAAGACACCACTTTTCCTAACCTGTATGATGTCTGAAAACACTACAGATGTTGTTTATAACAAACCTGCACTAACAAAGCAGCCAGCAAAAATTCCAGTACAGTATTAAAACAGTCCCCAGTTGTACTAGAAGAGGTCAGTCCATTCTGTCAGAAAAAGATACTGAGAGAACTTTATGGTTTAGAAATATTTTTATCTTTCTTGATAGGTAAAAATACATTTTGAGTCACAAGGTTGCATTTAAACCCTATGGCATCATTAAATTGCAAGTCAGTAATTTCTGCCATTGTCCAGCAAAACAAAACCAAAGTGGCACCCAGCCCACAACATTTACTAACCACAGACATGTAGCTGAACTCTACAGGAAATGCAAAAGCTTTCATATTGGTGGGGGGAATCACAACTACAACATTTCAGCCAAAAATGAGAAAGAAAACCCAGTACACCTAAAGCTCCATATCTATTGCTGTATTTAATATTGATATGGATTCCAAAGATACCATAAAGAAAATACATCATACACTTTAAGTCGATTGACAAGATAGCATTTAAAAGACATTTGCCATAGATAAGCATATAGATATATATCCCATAGCACATTTAAACACCTATTCACATGTTCTTGTGGTCTGTTGCATAATAACATGTGCTGTCAGATGCTTTCATGACTCCAAGCCAGCAACAGTTATATTTCAGAAGGAAATGAAATTCCAACTACTGTGTAATCATCACTGCAAGGTTTAATGTTGTCTGTAACCGAAACAACATTTGTGCAGGGGTTTGTAGAACGTTAGGTGGAGACAGGGGATTACAAAGCCAACTAATTCTTCTTCTTTTTTTTTTTTTTTTTTTTCCCTCCTATTCCCCCAGGCTGAGTTCCATTAAAAATTCAGGGTTATGCTCTCTGCCTCCAGAAAATTATGAACGTCTGGCTAAGTGTAAAATCTGCGCGCCTGGGACACAAACGGATCCACGACCAGATTACAAAGCCGAACGTAATTCAAGCACCTACACACCGAATTCAGACACTTTGCACGCCACCTCCAACACCCAACAGGTCTGGCCTTTCGTTACTCCTCCATTAGTTACTGAAAAATGTGACAAAATACTTTTCCACCCTTCTGTATATGCAGCCCCTTAAACAAGGGCAGAGCTTCACTTTGAGCCAGTAATCCGTACAACGCTTGAAGCTATCGTTTTCTTTCGTGGAGGAGGAAGCAGTACTGCAACGGCAGCATTTTCAGATATCCATGTAGAAATCTGATATTTGTTATTAATATATTTCCTTTGCAAAATACTTACTTCAAAACACCCCTTACATCAGGCACAAAACCAGTGTGAATTTCTCTTCACAGCTTTTCCAGCTGAGAACCTCTTACTAGGAAGCTAAATATATGAACTAGCTGTGCTAAAACACCTTTGTTCTGCCTCTCTGACATGTTACTCCTTTGTAACAAAATATCTCTTACTATTAGGATTTATTTCTTTATAATTACACTATTTTCTTCTATTCTCATCCTGAATACAGTACATTAAGTCCAGTACAAGCTTTGACTTCCCAAGAATTAGAAAATTATTATTTTGAGAGAAAATTTTTAAGCCTAGTCACTTTGTTGTCAACAGAAGTCACTGAGCCTTTCATGCACTAGCTGGTGCCTATTACTATAGCCCTTATTCCCCAGGAACACCTCAAATTTGCTCTAAATGATATTAAGGGCAATAATTAATTGATTTAAATAAGGGTAGAAAGCTAAGGGAAAATAAAGCTTTTATCCTGCTTTCTGATGGCTGAGTAGATTTATAGATGGATTTAAATTTTCACAGAGAAGTCATGCCTGGAGCATATCTTTGTCAGTTAACATCTGTGCAATTTTAAAAGCCAATGCCTGAAACAGTAGAAAATGTCTCTGGAATACTTCTGCTGAAGGCTAAAAGAACGTGCCTGACTACTCACAGCTCGTTTGGGGTTTTTTTGCTGAGGGACTGCACCAAACAGGTAACAGGTATTGGGAAACACTGTTGCTTCTGTGGAGAAAGAATCAAGCTGTTTTAAGACAAAAAATAAGGTTTGACACGAGGAGCTTTGGGACAAGGGAAGTGCCCAGCTGTGCTGGAGCAGGGGGTGCAGCTGTATCCACACACCTTCCATAGGCTGCTGTGTGTACAGCCTGGCAGAGGCAGCTGTTTGCCAGGTGAGACAACTGACCATCAAAAACATCTGCACTGCTACAGGCAAGCTGTGTTTATTATCTTAGCTAGTGCAAGTGTACAGATGCTCTGCCCCAAATTCCTTCCAAAGCTTTGGCAAACTGTTTTCAAAGTGATTTGCCAGCATTTTAGCAGCAATTTTGACAGCTTGAAGCAGTCTTGAGACTGATAAAGGGAAGCTGACAGAAAAATAAACCTTTTCTGCACAAGAACAAGAGAACTCCAGGAAGGGTGAGGAACTGTTAACAAAAAGATTGCTGTGACCAGCTTTGAGCTGGAATCTCACATGGTGCCTCGTGGCTAACTCGTGCTGCTGACAGTACAAAGACATGCTGACAGCTTTAACCTGGCCTGCTCCTTCTTGGCACTACTACAGCTCTCAAGAAGGCTGTTCTTCTGGAGAGGTCAAGGAATGAGTACGGCAGTACCTGCAACAATTGAAGCGGCACGGCCTGATGGAAGGTACATTCAAGCAACATAGATTGAGAGCCTGAAGAAAATCAAGTTTTCTGAAAGCAGAGGTCAGCTGAGAGAAAGAATGTGCTCTGGCCCCATCAGAGAATTCCTAGTCTGGCTGACTGAGAGGAAGACTCTTATCTTAACACGTATTTATGTGAAGAACTAGAGAAAGAGAACTTTGCATTCGTGTGCACTGCTAACGTTGCAGGAGTGCTGGTAGTGTCCTGGCCCATTCACAACCCAAGAGAACAAGAATGTGCTCTGGTCTTGAGGGTGGTGGTGATTTGTTCTTTTTCCTTAAACCAGTAAGAGCAATTTTTCTGTTACGAAAGCCTCAGAATATCATTTAGAAGCTGACAACCACAAGTCAGTAGGCTCCAAAAAGAGAGGACAGTAGATCAGCATTCCATGGTGTCAAAAGATCACCAAGCAAATGTCCCTTTGCCCACTTCATACCCACAAAGAACACAGAATCTTTTCCCCCTTGAACTGGAATCATCTTCAACCATTATCAGCTGCAAGGGAGAACTGGCTACTTATTATTGTAAGTGTTTCAGATCTCAGGAGTTAACTGTCTAACATTTAACTAGATGCTCCCAAGTCCTCAAAAGATCCATTGACACCAGATGCTTCCAGCCTGAGCCTTCTAAAGCAACTGGTATTTGCCTGTTTAACAAGGAATACAGCAAGGGGTGGCCCAGACAAGTTCAAGGATCTTGCGAAAAACTGTTACGACATTGCTTGCATCAGCTTCCACTAAAATGAACAGATAAATATAGTTGGAACATTGTGTTGCCTTCTGAATCTTGAGAATGGGAGGTGTCAGAAGTAGCCCTAAAGTCTGCACCTCAATGAGGGTGAGGGTGCTGCCAACACAATTTGCCTGTACTCTGAAGCAGAGGTGCAGCTGCTCACCCACACTGCACTTGCAAAGTTCATTTCCCTGAAAGGGTTAAGTGCTCTTTGTAAACACTTGCATACCTTATGAACTCTGTGCAGAGTGTGTCAGGACTAAAGAACACATCACTAACAGTGCCACAGCCATCTCTACAAAGTCTACATTACTCAACTCTGAGTGAACTAAAGGACACATATGCCACTAGTATTTGTTGATCTGAAGTCACTTAGGCACTTATCACATGAAAGTCTGTCCAACAATGAAAAGTCAGACATTGCAGGAAGTGCAAGGTAATGAGCATCAAGATTCATGGATAATTTTTCCTTCAAAGAGCCAGTTTCTTTGGCTACCTCTCAAAAAGGTTCTATCTTGTTGCTGTAAATCCTGCCCAGTTCCATCTTCATTGGTACCGTTAAGAGGAGAAAGATCTTACGTATCCCAGCAACCTAAAGGTATCTTGTTTAGAACTGCAGAACTAAGATGGTCTCATGTGAGCACCTTAATACTGCATCTTGCTGAGGAACCTCATTTCAACACAAGGTTATCTAGCACACATGTATAATGGGCTGCCCACTTGAACAGATGCAAAGGTAGCACGTCAAGTTTCTGTTACGTGACCACCAGTCTCAGTTTAATTTTGGTTCTTTGAGGCTGACAGAAAAAAAAACAAATCTGCAAGTCCTCTGCAGAATTGTTCTCTCTATGACAAAGCTGCAGAGCAGACAGAGTTCTGAGTATCCTTTTGGCTTGCAGGTTTTGAATGACCACAGCTCAATTAACACTGACATTCGAGGTAGGCATTCAGCTCCTTGCAAATGTCACCCATCTCCCGTGTGGTTTCAGCCTGGCTATTGAAATTCATTCTGTGAGGCTCCTTGGCAGCCTTGCCACACACATCACAGCCTCTCTCAGCAGCATTAAGGCAGATGCTTTCCGTGACCACCACTGCATTATTTCACTCTTGAGAACTGCTTTCACTACACAGCTATGAACAAAGAAGGTCTGACACTGCATGACAGACCAGATTTAAGAAAACCTGTTGATGCTGACTCATTTAACACATTCTTAGGCACTTAGTAGTTTAAATCCATTGTCTAATAAGCTACTTATTTCTTTATATATATTAAGAGGTATGGCCAGCATGCATTCACATGGCAGCCACAGATACTAAGGAAGAAAAAAGACAGCTGGTTCTGCCCTATGCTTCACTCTCAGTAAATTTCTTGATACAAGGCCCAGCTTCAACAGGTATTCCAACTACTAAAATCCAGTCCTGATTCAAGTAATCTGCAGAAATTCTGAGCATAAGTAACTAAAATAAAATCTGTCATATATAACATTGGTTAATATCACATTAGGTCTGAGACTTCACTCTTATTCAGGAGTTTTTCAGTCTCTATAATTAGATTTATTTATCTCCCTGCAGTACCAGTGCTCTAAAAGCCTTTGGACTAGCAGTTTGTTGCCCAGGCCACCTGAGAACACAGTGAGGCTCAGGCATTTAACTAGCCACTAACAGCCCTAAACACAAGATAATCTGATGCACTTAGAATTCAAGGCTACCCAACCTAATATTTATGAGGAGACAGGGGGAACATCCGAGTTTAGCTTAGCCCCAACATTACTGTTTCATTTTTAAGACATTACTAAAAATCCAGTTGGAGACTGACACCCACTCCAGGAGGGTCTGTGACTTGCTCTCACTGCACTACACTGACACATCTTGTTCAAAGAGAAGGGGTGCACCTGTTGACGAGTATCAAGAGTGGTTAGAGCTTTGGATCTTCTGCCAAAGTTTCAGATTTGCTCTGTATGAGCCTACAATGTACTGAAACTATTACTTCAAGAAAAAAAAAATCCTCACAGTCCTGCTATTTTGTATTCTACCCTAAGTTTAAAACATTATCTTTTTGGACCAACTACATTCTCTAAAACAGTAAGCGCACAGTGACAGGCATCTTAAACAAGTACTTCTTATTTATTCACAATTTAGATAAAGTTTAAGGAAAGACAAAGGAAATACAAAGGACAACATCAAAATGAAAAGGAATTTTAGGGACCAAAGTGAGTTTCTACAGCCAGTGCTCTCCATACATTTCACAATGTTATCCAAACACTGCAGGTGCAGATTTCAAATAAAACCCATAACAAACCACTATGACTATTCCCTTTGAAATTAAACTGGGAATGGAAGTTAGCCACAAACCACCAAATTCTTTCAGTTTCTACTTAAAGCCACATTTATCTTTTACAAGATGGATTCTGCAATATATTTTCAAGTAGCATTTTTCATTTTGTCCGAGCTCTGCTATAAAAAAGTCAGTGTCAACCTGTGTAACAAACCACCTTTTGATCTTGCTTGTGGAGTATGCACTCAGAGCAGTGTCACACTTGCAGCTTGGAGGTATCCTTGGAGATACTGCAATGCTTCTGCATTCAGACTAGTGCTCAGCATTGATGGAACCTTAAAACATATGACAGAGAGAAGTGTCAATGCCTGCACACATTAAACCACTGCTACATCCTGTTCATCGCTGTATCAACACATGGTACAAAGTCAAACAACATCCTGAGAGCAGCAGTTTTCATTGTGAAAGCAGCTGCTGGAACTGCAATTCCTGATGCTGACAGTTTTATGTACTGCTTATCTGAATCAAAAGTGGAAGAGTAAGGAAACTCTTCCGTTATTAAAGCAGATATCTGGATGCAGCAAACATCTGATCTCTCAGGCAACCTTTACTTACCAAAATCCTGAACAAAGCAAAGACACCAGGAGTTAAAATACTCAACCATAAACCTAACTTGTTTAACATGAGTCGCCTGAATTTCCTGAGTACATACAACTGAACTGGAGCCAAGTGTTAGCTATATACTGACAAGGATACACTTTAATTTAAGAAATGGCATATTTAAGCATATTGCTAAATGATGTGAAGTCACAGCCTTTCTAAGGTTATTAGGGGGAAAACCTTACAAAACTTATAATCCATTCAATAGTAACAGAGCATGACACACTTCATTTTACTGCTTATCAGGCATTAGCAAGGAGACCAGACCCACTATCCAAACAGCCTTTCTGCCCTGCAGAATTTCACATTAGCAAGCCATGTATAAAAGTCACCTACCCTGCCTGGGCACGCTGTAGACAGTTTGTGAAGAGACTGTGCCAGATGGATTCTAGGATTGTTCACCATTTGACCTACAGGATCGTGTTCTTTTTTCCAGCAAAGGCCAGCTGAGAGAATGCAGTCTGATATCCTGGAGTATCCTCTATGTCAATGAAATGTTCTTCATCGGGGATAGTGTCATCCTCAGGCAGTTCAAAGAGGCCAATGAGGGCCTGCAGCAAAGGAGTCCTATATGTAAAGAGAGAGGGATAAAATTGGAGTGCTTAAAATACATTAGGACAGGGTGTATTTCACAAGAATGTTCACATTACTTGGAACCCTTTAAATTTAGCCCTTGCAGGTACTTGCTTAGCTACTGAAATCATGACTGCCCAGTCTAAGCTGGACATGAAAAACCGTGGATGTTTACTTTACAGGCATAATGTAGGTGTTCATATTAAAAGCATGAACAGAGCATTTAGTTTTGATCAGGTCAAACTGTCATCAATCATATCTAAGAAAAACCATTACTTGATGATCACAGAATCACTTTGGTTGGAAAAGACCTTTGTCTAAGCACATTAAAAAGTTCTCATTCAGCAATTCAGTTATTGCCATTGAATGCAAGCTACCTGACTGCTGGACTGGCTTGCAACCTTCACAGGTAGCTTTCTCCAAAATTCTACTGTGCAGCTAAGATCTTACAGCTTCTCTGTCAGGCTGTAAGAATATTCAAGTCTCCTGCTTAGTAGAACAGCTATAAATCCAAACTGGGCTTAGCTTTTCAGAAAGAACACAAGCTAACAGAAGTAGTGTATTTTCCTACATGCACTTCAAGCTAGCCCAGTCAGTGCTATCCCCATCAGAAAAATCTCAAACCAGCTCTGGCACGCGCTTTGGAAACCCAGTTTTCATTTGTTGCAAAGAGGAAGTGGTATGAAAGGCCCTAGAACAGCTTGGGTTGGAAGGGACCTTTCAATGTCACCCCTGCAGTCGGTGAGGGTATTCTGATGATAGCTCACATATTCAAAAAGAAAACAATCAAATAGCTTCACTAACAGAACTTGAAGAAGTGTTCCACCTACCACAGCTTGGTGTATTCAGTGTCCATCATAGGAGGACATTCTGTTAATATTTTTGTAATGCCAACAGCACAAATTTTCTTTTCAACTTGTCCAGACACTTTCTGGATTTCAGGAATGATAATCTTCTCCAAAACCATTCCAAACATCCTATTATGACATCAGACAAAAAAAACCCCAAACAAATAAACATGCAAACAAAAGTATTAGAAAGCCTTATCAGCCTTATGATGACAAAAACCCCCCCCCCAGAAACAAGAAAAGCAGGTAATTTGTTAAGACACTGCCCTGCTGCAGTGGACACCTAGTAGAAATTTGAGCACATAAATTTTTCACAAAGGGAAAAGATTAAAAGCATCTCTCCTTTTTATGACCCCTTGAGGAGACTAGTATCTTGAACCAGCAATAAGGAACCGTGGGAGGTAAATCAGAAAACAAAAAATTGCTAGACTACTCAAATTAGGGACAAATGCAGTTTGCAATTTTAGCTAAAGATGACAACTGTTTCCTACTTTAAGAGAAAAAAATTACACAGAAGTATTAATAATGATCACAACAACAGTAATAATATAAAATAATAATACTAACTTTGGCTGTATGCTGTCAAATATTTCCTGCAGAGCTAAAGCCCCATAT
This sequence comes from Picus viridis, assembly GCA_033816785.1. Taxonomy (NCBI): domain Eukaryota; kingdom Metazoa; phylum Chordata; class Aves; order Piciformes; family Picidae; genus Picus; species Picus viridis. The sequence continues at coordinate 7,409,398 of CM066599.1, read as the reverse complement.
TTTATGCAGTACAAGTTGATGAAGACTAGGAAACCTGTAACAAGAAAAAGGTCAAATGACAACTCAAGATGAAAAGAAAAGAAGAGCTTTAGAGTAACCAGCAAATACATTCTAAGAAGTTTTTCTAGGGGGCAGAAACAGCAATCTTTATCAACGTTCAGTTTTAGTGAAGTTCATTAACTTGCTACCTAGAAGTTTGCCTAAAATCTGCTGGTTCTTCACACACCACAACATGGCGGTAAGACAACCAAGACAAGATGCAGACCTTTTCCCCCTTATAGCAGTTATAAATCATTAGAAAAGCCATCTGCAAAATTTTCAGGTTAAAGACCACAAGAATTTTTCCATGTTCTTAGTCAAAAATGTCATGCAGTAAAGTTTCTCATCCCAGTCGTGAATGCCTCTGCATGCCCTTTCTCCAGAGCACAGATGCAGTGCCTTAACAGCACCATTTGCATTTTCTTTGCAGAAGACCCTTATAAGCCATCCCATCATTCTTGCTCCTCTCAGGTGCCATTAATCAGATTTTATAGGATTAAGTAATAGACACTGCATCATTTGTGTAGTGGGAGTATCACTAAAATAATTTAATCAGTATGAAATAATCCTCCTGTTGCAGCAGGAATAAGCAAAATATATGCTCCAATAATTTGTGACAGCTTTGCTAATTTACCATAAAACCTTCTCGATAACTTCAGTCATATTAAGGCAAGACACAAATGCATACCATAGCTAGCAGTAATAACCCCCAACTACATGTAACTGAAGGAAGTGTGGTCAGTATCACTGTGCTGTGTGGAGTGAAAGTTTGCCCGAATTAGCTGAAGATTATATGGAGCCACTTTCAGATTATTAATGATAACACACAGAGTAAGAAAGTGAAAGGAATACACAGCTCTCTCATTTTAGTTCCATTCCTTCAGCTTTCATGAAGTAAGTGTCACCTGCTGTGGCATGTGCACCAGATGCCAGCCTAGATGCAGCAAGTCCCTGATGTTGGGTCATTAGTATCGCTTCACCCCCATAGTCACCAGACACAACAGGATACTCAGTACAGCTGCATGGTCTAAACTGGTGGCACCACCAGTGCTGAAGGTTTTCACATAGCAAGGAACTTACTTTTAATAAATTTTGTTGTTTTGGAATTCTGAAGTCTTTGGAATAGCAGAATGAAGATTTGTTTCCTGTACTGGTCAACTGATCCACTGGAAATTTAAAAGAACAGTTATTCAGTTTATGCTAGGATTTTATTACTTCACAGAAAGCAGGTGCAGAATTGTTCACCTCTATTTTACTGATAAATGTGACACTTTTCAGTAGTTAAACATTCATTAACTATGAAGTGTTCAAACATAACCATAATGCAGTCTACAGACTTCAGTTTGGAATGGAATTTCAGCTCATACTCACGGAGGCATGTGCTCTATAATACTGTTTAGAAGATAGAATCCTTGATGGTCATTAGCTTTAGAGGCAATCAACTTCTGGAACACACCCAACAATCCAGGCTGCAAGCAAAGCAAAACCAAAACTCTATACAACAGTTCTTCATACGTGACCTACCAAAAGCTGGCCCTGCCCATTTAAGATATAGACCAAGGCTAAAGCTTCTACAGTAAACCTAAACCAGGATTCCGCTTCTGCAGTTAAGGACTAGGAAAACACATTCTATCGGCACCAAATGATATTCCTTTAAACCTTAAGATTAACCTTGAGCAAATGAACACCAAAGCCAATTTGAACATGCACATCTGCCTCATCAGTGGCATCGTCTAATCAAGTCTGACTCTAGCAGACCATGAAGCAGAAGTACCAGAAGCATGCAGAATAAATCTCTCACTGAATTCACTAATCCTCAGATCTCCCAACATTTTGGCGGCTCCTCATTCTTCTCAAGGCTCAACAGAAGTTTCTGAACAGAACCTCAGAGTTTTCCTGATCCACAGTGTTCAGCGTGAGGCAGATTGGAAAGCTGTGGAAGCTTACCTGCTCACAGAAACTAAGGGCAGGAATTTTCCATGTTCACTGACAAAAGCACAAAAGCCTCAGATTTATCTTGCCCACAGAACAGCAAAGCATCCCCAGACGCTGCATTCACAATAAGCTTTGTCTTTCTACGCAGGCACCATTGAAGTACAAGCACAAATTCTGCCAAACCCAGCCACTCAGTACAGGTTTCTCATCATTTTTCATCTTAAATCAACATGTCCAGAGGCAGACACTGTGACTAAATCCAACTTACAATTTTGTCAGCAGCAGCACTTGCTATTGTATTGGCTCCCCGCTCTAGATAAGCCTGCAGGAGTCGGACCAAAGGAGGAATGTTTCCTGTCCTTTCCCATAGCACTGGCTGAAGTAGATGAGGAAACAATGCCATGTAGGATGATGGGATTTCATTTTTATGCATTTCTAGAAGTAGGGACATCACTTGAAACACATATGGAATGAATTCTGGAAAAGAAACAATGACATTTAAATACCCAGCAAATATGGGCCCTGTCAGTTACCAGGAACCATGTTAACTACTGAGTGAACTGTATGATAACAGAAAGATTCCAACAAATAAAACCTTGGGGAAAGGTATCACTTCCCACATTTCATTATTCCAAAAATGTTCAAGCATTGTGTATGTAAATCTTCTATTTCCTCTATTTGTTAATGTTTCAGAAGACGAAAAACCAGGCAACTTCTATTGTAGTAAGAGTAGCAAAAGGCTTTGCAGTAGTGATTGTCAGTTATCTTAAAAACAGAGCTCGTTTTACAACTAAGTTAATACAGTTGAGGTACCTCATGGAACAACCCAGATGCTTCCTGCAAGTTTTTAATTAGGACTGTGAACATGCTGCATTCTCACTTCAATTTCCTGTGTTACAGAAAAACTGCCATGAGCTAAATCACAGCAACCACTTAGAGTAGAGAGAGAGCACAAGCACTTACTGATTGTCATTTACCTTGCACATCATTCTGTAGTATCTCAGTGAACACCATAAATAAAGCCTCTTCAAAGCTTCCAACTGCATCAGGGTTTGCTTTGCACGTTATCCTTATCGACAAGCATATTGATTCGAACATGTAATGGTTAAAGTGAGGTTTGCTTGGATTCTAGAAACAAGTTATAAACAGATTCATCAACCCAAACCTGCAGCCAAGTCACTCATACAGCAAAACAGATTTTTTTTTAATCCCTACTGAAGTCTAAAAAAGCAACTGGGAATGAGGATACTTATAGCTTATTTATTAACAAGCTAATTAAATTAATTCTGTAGCTAAAAGCAAACATAAGAATCTTTAAAGCATACAGGAGGGGTGGTTTTCCAAAGTATTTTGAAGACAAGTGTCTTCCAGAAGTTCTACATAAACAAGCAAGTCGTTTAAGCATCCAAAAAATGGATAAACCTCTTCTTTCTCAATCCTGAACACTTCTTACGCTCCGTGGCTAAGTTTTAACTATACATAGTAGAAGTTTTTTGGGATAGTTGATGAAAGTATTCTGAAGCATTCCCTAATGTCAAGAATATGAGCCCAGCCTGAACAAAAAAAATGTATAGAATTTTACTCTCCCAAAGCAGGAAGGTAATTTAACTTAATCCCACATTTCTGTGCCTAAATTTAATATTAGCCTCAGAAGCTTCATGCACAGAGAATAAAGGAGTTGTGGAAAAGCAGATTACTGTAATGGTGGCCCTCTGCAAAAGGAAACATTTATACCAGAACAAGCTAGTGCTACCAAAAGATTTCATATGCTGTTTCCAAATTTCAGATGAGAGCAGGGAGAATGATTTCTAAGTATGTCCTCAAAGAAAAACAGTACTCCACTGAAGGTTGCTATAACTTAACTGTAGTCAGAAAATACTGACCAATTTACAGTGTTCTCACAGAACACAAACAACAAGGCATACATAATCTTTAGAGAGACTGCTCTGAAAGGAAAATAGCGAACATTTTGCTCAGCAGCCTGTTTATTTACCTTACTGACAGCCAGCAGTTTCTGTGTAAGTTGTGTGATGACAGAAGGGATGTATGGAATTATGGATTCCTGTAGCAGAGAAAAACTCCTCATGATGGCTGCAAATAAATTGAAAGCATTACCTTCTGGAGATAAGCATAACATTTCTGTCATCCACCATATGCCTAAAACCTTTACCTTTTACTACTAAATCAGATTTACAGCAAGAAAAAATACCTGCTGTAAGACCAGCCAATCTATAATCATGACAGAGGGTAAAGCAAAGCTTCATTGTCCCTGTTCCGTAGATGGAACAGAGAAGAACAAGCAACTTTGCAAAGACCATCATGTATCCTGTCTCAAATCTTGGTGTACTATTACTCCCAGCCCACTCAGATCTCCTGCTGACACTGTTCAGGTCACTGTCCTGACTCCAGATGCTACCATTTGTGAAAGAGTTTGTCACAACACCATTATTTTTAGTGTCCCTCTTTGGCACCATAAACTTAGTCAAAGATGACTTAATACAGCTTGGCTCTTTAGCAAGTTTGCATAAATGAGGTTTTTCAAATAATAAGGTTAGTAGCCTGCAATTCTAAGCCTTTACCTCAAGTTACCAAAGGTCCCCTTATATGCAGAACTCAAAGCATTTACCTTTCATAATGTACTCATTTTCAGAGGAGCCAGGAAGTGTCAGAGCTTTAAAAGGTTTGTCAATAGCACTTCTACAAATGGTGCCATTTCTGCAGCTGTAATGCTGTTAAGCAAAACAGTAAGAGAGTCACAAACTTCAAGCATTTTACAATACTGTAAACTAAGAAAGAAAAGAACCCCCCTATATATATATTTCTTATCCTTAACAGGCAAAACCTATGTAGCAATGCCTTTATTTCTGCTAAAAAACTTACAGGGTAGTATTATTTGTCCCCCTCATGGTAAACAGTCTTTCAAGAGCATGGGCTGCATAAGTATGGACCACAATACTTTCTGCTTGAAGATGATTGATTAAGAGAGGAATAGATACCAACAGTTGTTCTTTAGGTACCTACAAAAATACAGCAACAAATTATAGATATGTTATATAAAAATACAGATGGTTCCTCACTAGAGCACAGCCACAGAGTATGAGCCACAAACTGACAGAGGAAGAAATCTTAGAAGGCTCCTCCAGTTGCTAAATCATACCTTGACAACCACGATGCACCTGTTTCTGTCATCTCCTCTGTATTTTCCCCACACATCATTGTTACACTGGACAGACATTAAGTGTATATATTCTTTTTCCATTTTACTGTGTCTTAACAGGCAATTTAAAAAAAAAATCAAGCTTATTAAATATCTGTGTGGGGATTTTTAAGAGATAAATAAAGGTAGTCTAAAATTTAGAAGTAACACTCACTATCTTTTCTCACTGCATCTCACAAATGAGAAAAGGCAAAGAACGAAGTTGCTGAACTCTCTTTAACAGCTACTACGATGGTAGGAGCAATCAAGTATATTTAGACTCACATTCACTTAAAAAGCCTCAGTATGTCACAGAACTAAGCATGCTAAGATGTTCAGTGCTCCCAAAGCATATGGATAGCATATAGACTACATGTTAATTGGATATTTATAACAATATCATTTACTTGCAAAACTAAAATTTCAGCAAGAAGTGTTAGATATGACTATCAAACACCTGTTGAGTTAACATATGGCCAAGAAAGATAAATTAGGCTTGCCAAGTACAAAGTAACAAACTACAATATGTTTTAACCAGAAGAATAAAAGAAAAACTTACTTGGTTTCTAAAAATCATGATATATTTGATACCATCTGCTTTTAGCACAGGGAATTCATTCACTGCAATAGAAAAATATGCAAATTTTGTTGCTACTTTTCATACCACATGACATCACCTCTCTCTATAGTAGAAGTCATGATTTTTCCCCTCAGAAATAATACACACACTATTTCTCTCCATCGCTTAGTTCCTGCATTTCTGTATGAACACTGGAAGACAGACTGTCACACTCCAGTACCATTAAATGTCCAACCTTTTCACCTATTTTCCCCCTCTGGCTCAAATTTTAGCAGCATCCAATTATATATTCCAAGACAATCCACTATGTTCCAAATGTCCTAACTGTTGAAGCATAAAATAAATGACATGGGTTAAATCCAGACATCTGTAATCTCATCAACATGGGCTGTGACCCAGCCTGCAGGATTCTAACTTCCCAGGGGTTTGTATAGCACAGAAGCTTGCATAAGGTCTCAAATACAGAAATCTAATGACTTTGATTCAACAAGTTTAAGCATGCAGCTGATAGCACCCATGCTCTGGTCTTGCAGATAGCATGTGGCAATCCACCTTTGTTTAACAGCTCAGCCATAGCCGGGCAAACAGATCTGAATTACTTCCCATGGGCCAGGGGTGTCTCAGGATGCGGATATAAAAGCACTTCAAGAAACCAAAGTCACTAGCAAGGCTCTACATATACAACCCAAAATTTCATGTCCAAATTAATGGTAACTTACCACTAGCAGACTTTAAATCAGGCTGAATATGATTCACAAAGAATTCGGTCAGGTTAACAAGTTCATTGGCTTGTGTTATTCCATGCTAGAAAAACAAAAACCAAAACCAGCTCTGGTTTTAGATGTTAAGGTTCAGCTACTCTTTATACTCATTTTTAAGTGCTTTTAATAAAAGGAACTAAAAGGAATTAAAGAGTGCATACACATGATGAGGTTGTTGAAACTCAATCTTTATCAGAGCCATCCAGTTCCTCCTTCTTAATGCTTATAGTGTCTAAGTTTCAGCTCTAGCACTACTGAGGTTGAAAGTTACCAGCTCTGAGTTGAATAACAAATAGCCTGTAACACACTAATAATCATCCACCATTTTAGATAGAAGATACCCACAATCTCACTAACTTGGTACTTTTGTGATAGTCCTTTGACAAAAGTTTAGTACCCAAATTCCAATTCTGAATTAAAGCAGCAAAAGAATGACCAAAGTTTTCTTTCATGAAAAAATGCAGCCAAGCTTTGAAACAGGGTTTTCAGATGGATGTTTGCCAGTCAAGTGCTCTAAGTAATGTTGTCCCCATATTTACCACTAAATATAGCACCTAAAGAGATGTGCAACTTAGCAGATTTCTAATTGCTAGGAGACTGGTTCCCACTACATATCACTATTACCAGCAACTGCTCTGCAGTGGCACACAGAGTCTCAGGAAAAGGCTGAGAGCCTTCAGCAACACTGCACAAAGATACTGTACAACATATTTTACTGCGTTTGCCTCAACTCTGGCTTGTAAAGCCGCAGAGATCTGAACTGCATAACACTTTAAACACTTACTAGTACATTAAAATCTGTTCTGTGGGACCTTCCATACAATGGTACTGTTTCCAAACACAGTCTAGCTGAGGTGTGGCTTTCCAGTGTATCCAGCCTGTTAGCTGCTTTCCTCCAGACTAGTAAGGAGATCCAGTTCCAGCCATCATTATAGCATTCACATGCCATTTCCAAACCAAAAACATTCATCAACCAGGAAACATTAGGAAATGCACTGACAGGAACTGTTAAAGTCACTTAGATTCTTTCTAGTCTGCTTGACACTTCTGATCATCTTCTGCAAAGTTGAACTGGGTCTTCCATGGGTCAGTAATATTGAAAAGCTCAGAGGTTCTCAACCCAAACTCATGTTCCTGCTTCACACATTGTAGTAAGCCCTGCCAAAAGGTCTCATGTGGTTGTTGACTTTGCCCAGTCTACCCCAAGATCAGATACCACCAAATTACCACCTGTGATAGCATTATATAATGGACAACCTGTAACTTCACCAGCATTAAACTACTACAAATGCCATTCTGAAGCAGCACAAAATGAACTGCAGTCCTCACATACACTGTAACACTTGAATGCACACGGATTAAAAGGAAGAGAACGTAAAAGTACCTTCTGGGTCTGAGCTTTGGATGCCAAAGACGTAACAAGGTAAATAGCTGCATCTTTGTGCTTCCAGTTAACAGATGGATTCTTTGCATATTCTTGCAGCATAGAATTAACATACCCAGAAAAAATCCCTGTCACAGGTCCTTCAAAAAATTTGCACAAGCCTCTGACTAGATCACAAGCTGCTCTGCGTCTGGTGTCAATATCTGCAGGAGGACCAAAGACTCTTTAGATCTGAGAAAGTATACAACAAACTAATGATAATAACAATAATATATAGTATCATAGTATCAGTCAGGGTTGGAAGGGACCATAAGGATCACCTAGTTCCAACCCCCGTAGCTTCTTACAATACAGCCACACCTAATGTTAATTATTGCAATCCTCCCCACTGAAGTACAGGAACACATTGATGCCTTTTGCTATTTGGACAACAGAAAAAGAACGGACAGTGACCAATACTGCATGTGCAATCACAGGGTTTGCTGCCTTCTAAAGAAAGCTGCAGAAACCACACAGCAGGAAGCTTTTCACCACCTTGACAATTATGAACCCACATGTACTGGTCTGGTTGGGATGGGGTTAATTTTCTTCCTAGCAGCCCATATGGTGCTGTGTTTTGCACTGGTGACTAAAACTGTTGGTAACACCCCAGTGTTTTGGCTGTTGCTGAAGAGTGCTTGCACAGTGTCAAGGCTTTTCTGTCTTCCCAGTGAGTAGGCTGGGGCTGGGCAAGAAGCAGGGAAGGGACACAGTCTGGGTAACTGACTCAAACTGACCACAGGGATATTCCACACCATGTAACATCATCCTCAGCAATAAAAATTGATAGGAGAGGGCTTTTGGGGAGCCAGATATCACTCAGGGACAGGCTGGGCACCAGTCTATGTGTGGGAGGTGGTGAGTCACTGACTCACCACCTCCCCCACCTGTCCTCTTTCTCTCGCTTAAAACTGTCTTTATCTCTCTGTCCAGGAGTCTTCTCACTTTCACTCTTCCTGTTCTCTTCCCCATCTCTCTGCAGAAGGGTAGGGAGCAAGCAAGCAAGCTGCTGTGTAGTGCTTAGCTGCTGCCCCCCACACCAAATCTGTGCATTTTTGTAAAAAAACCCAAATATAATCCTGTAAAATTCTTTGCTTCAAGAAAAGAAAAAAAAAATAATAAACTCAGCTGGCCTTTAAGACAATATACTGACAGAAGGGACATAAGGAAAATAAAGCAAGTCAAATTCAATGCAATAGAGGACATTCCTAAAGTAATCAATGAAGAACACAAATAGTTCTTGCCTCAATTCTCTTAAAAGCAAAAGTAGCTAACAAATAAAAGCTTCACAAATACCTAAAATGCAGCCAATCCTGGCTAAGAGTGATAAAATATTTGCTTCAATGAAGTTCAGAACCATTTTCCTCCAATTTTGCCCTCCCCTGCCATTCTTAATTCCATTAGGAAGTTTCAGTTGGTGAAGTGTCAGTGCCCCAGAACAGCACATACAGAACCCCCACACAGCTCTCGTTTTGGACTGTTTGTGCTCTGACCTGACTCAAGACCAGGCAGCTACAATCAGAAAAATCAAACAGCTCTGTAACTGTACTGCTTTGAACACAGTGTCGGTATACAAGGGCTGGCTGGTGTCCAGCTGGCTCGAGCACAGCTTTGTATGCAGCACTAGTGAGAATTGCAGTTTAAACACGATAGACTACTAAATACAGGCACAGTCCTTCCATGTTATTTTAAACCCTGCGCATAGGAACTAAAGACACAACTGTGGCTACTCTTCAGCATTGACTTACAGGCTATATTTGCTGAAATGAACACGTGTGAAGGGAAGACAAACCAATCCAATCAAGGAAAAAATACTATAAAGACATTGTCCAGAACAAAAAAACACTGTGATGGGCATATTGTGACAGCAGACTTGCTGAAAAACCTGGGTAAACTCTCTTAGTGGGGGGGAAACTTCCCAATTAAAAAATGTAAGTTATAAAGGCCTCAGTAAAATGCTTCTGCTCTTTACAGCTGTACTTAAAAAGCAAGCATTCTTAGTAAAAATCAGTGGATTACCAGATCCTTCCAAATCCCTTCTTATATATTCTTCAGAATTATCTTCAAATGCTTCTTCATCGGCCGCTGAAAAAAGATAAAATGCAACAAAGTTTAAATACTGAGGTCTCTACTCTCTTTTTTTTAAGGTAAAAAGGTGTATTGGCAGCTTGCTATTTTTTCCAAGTGTTCTCTATAGCTTTAAAAAATAATCAGAAAAATCCAGCCAGTCTAGTGTGTTTAGCTTGCTCCTTTCATACTCATGAGATGATGTACTCCTGATTTAAAAAGACAAAAAAAGACAAGACCTATAAAACACTGAAGTGTATTTAATGAGGCTTCCAGAGTCACAGACTTAAGAGAGAAGCCTCTTATCACTGCAATACATCTTCACTATGTTTTACATATCTATGTCAATATGAGCCAACCAAAATCTGGAGAAACAGGCATTACAATTGCAATATTCATGCCTAATTAGAAAGAGAATAGAATAGAATTAACCAGGCTGGAAAAGACCTTTGAGATCATCGAATCCAACCTATCACCCAACACCATCTAATCAACTAAACCATGGCACCAAGCACCCCATCCAGTCTCTTCCTAAACACCTCCAGTGATGGGGACTCCACCACCTCCCTGGGCAGCACATTCCAATGGGCAATCACTCTTTCTATGAAGAACTTCTTCCTAACATCCAGCCTAAACCTCCCCTGGCACAGCTTGAGACTGTGTCCTCTTGCTCTGGTTGCCTGGGAGAAGAGACCAACCCCCACCTGGCTACGGCCCCCCTTCAGGTAGTTTAAGACAGCAATAAGGTCTCCCCTGAGCCTCCTCTTCTCCAGGCTAAGCAACCCCAGCTCCCTCAGCCTCTTCTCACAGGGCTTGTGCTCCAAAACCCTCACCAGCTTTGTTGTCCTTCTCTGGACACGTTCCAGCAACTCAGTATCTTTCCTAAACTGAGGGGCCCAGAACTGGACACAGGACTCAAGGTGTGGCCTAACCAGTGCTGAGTACAGGGGCACAATGACCTCCCTGCTCCCACTCGCCACACTGTTCCTGAAACAGGCCAGGATGCCATTGGCCTTCTTGGCCACCTGGGCACACTGCTAGCTCATGTTTAGCCTACTATCAACCAGCATGCCCAGGTCCCTTTCTGCCTGGCTACTCTAAAGCCACTCTGACCCCAGCCTGTAGCACTGCATGGGACTGTTGTGACCAATGTGTAGAACCCAGCACTTAGATGTGTTAAATCTCATGCCCTTGGACTCTGCCCATCTGTCCAGGTCCCTCTGCAGAGCTCTCCCACCCTCTAACAGATCCACACCTGGCCCCAGCTTGGTGTCATCTGCAAACTTACTGATTATGGACTCAATACCCTCATCCAGATCATCGATAAAGATATTAAAGAGCATTAAGACTCTCTGAATTACTGTGCTAATCATGAAACACCAAATTGTTGGCACATGACCTAACTTCCTGCATTTTCCAATTTGAGATCCCAGAGACAGAAATATGATAAGATGCATTCATACAGTGCTGCCAAAGCCCCCAGGACAGCAATCTGCTGGAGAAACTTGGAATTTTAAGCTAGCACTTAAGTAAACAAGAGGCAATCTTCAATACCTAGTCCTGCAAAGCAGAAGATTGTTAAATTTTATTGTCTTTTTGACAGATGAAGTCTTAAAACATTACCTCTAAATTCCATATTAGGTACAATAACTTTTTCACAGATGCTTGTCAAGGTATTCTGGTCTTCAAACAGATGCTTGTAGTGTGGTCTCTCACAAACTGAGGCCAGAAACTGGATTGCATTACTAACCAGCTACAACAACACAAACAGAACACACACAGCTTTAGCATGACTGACTGATCTGTAATTCATTATTGAACTTGACAAGATCAGTGTGTAACAACTTACCAAGTCGTATTTCACTTCCTGGCCTGTGGTGACTAACAGATTCCAGATTGCTGTTACAAAACGTGGCAGGTAGGGCTGGAATTCTTCATCATATTTTTGAGCATATAAAGCAGCATTATCACAAATTTGTGATTTCAAGAGCTCCAGTAATCCAGCTTCTTCTTCATCCTCACATAAAACAAACCAAAGAACTTAAGCATCCACCCTTCAACAGTATTTAAAGTATCAACAGATTTGAAGGATATATTTACACAATTATTTTGCCATGTTCTAAACAGGTGAAAGAAATTCCTCTCACATCCCTAGAATTGCTGTATTTTGCTGATTTGTAGTGGAACTGCAAATGAAAGCACTATGCCCTTTAAGTCATTTGAACCTGATAAAATCTGACATAAAATTAATTTACAGATGTTACAGGAAAAAGACTATGTAAGACACTGAAAAAAATGTGCTTAGAAGGCATTGTGTCTTGCTACTTCAAATTGGAACAGTTGTAAAAGCAGCTCACGCCCCTTTCCCACACCTGCAGAGATGCTTATGAAACCACAAAACAAAAAAAATCCCAACCAAACACCATCCCAGTAGTGTCTCCCCTCCCTCTCTCCAATCCCCACCTTTCAGTTTTAATGCATATCACTTCCTGACTCAGTTCAGCACACAGCTGCGGTGGGCAACAGTCCACTGATACAGGAACACAGAAAAGAGCAGCAAAACTTTTTTCAGCAGCAGCATTACCCTAAAACAACCATGAAACTCTAGCACAGGATACACTTCATGTGCCTCCCTGTGCCTACAGAGTTTCTTGGGCTCCCTCTTGTGACAAACTATTACAGTGTGTCTGGAAGAGATCAAAATTCAAAATGCAGAAGGCACCCACAAAACTGGAGCTTGGATGACTTAGTATCACCTATCACCCATTAAACTACCAATTCCTACAATTAGACAAAGACAGCAGATACTAAACTAAAGTACTTTGGGATGCCATGCCTTCTATCCTTTCATCTGCAGCTGTTTCAAGCTCTTTAAGACACCCTGGTTTTCTAGAACGTGGTGCATGAACTAGCTGAAAGGTGTAGAAAACCTGAGTAAGCACTGTGACTCTCTAATGAACAGGTTACTTCAGCAGATGTCCTTGAAAGTTGATGAGAATCCACAGTTTGCTTTCTGTGCACAGCTGGATATACCTGCACCTGAGATACAACTTCAAGAACTGGACCTCAAATTTCTTAGACAACTTCTGTTAAACTCCACTGCCTTACAGTTATTCTATCCCTCTGTTGACCCAACAAAGAACACATTGCATTGTTCAGAGTCAAATCGAGGCCCTCTCCACAGCACAGATGTAATCCAGGAGCTTTATGCAGTATACTTACATCAGTCTGCAAAAGTTTATTATCCAAAGTTAAAAGACTATGAAAATTTGTCATCCATGTTTCCATGTTATCTTCAAAAAACTCAGGAAGATCCTGTGAAGGAAAAGCATAAATCTATGTATGAATTTCTGCTTGCATTGCTTAGATAGCATAGCTACATAGTAAGCCGTGTGTATCCACCTTATCATTTACTGAGGGACAAAGTGTGGGAAATTATCTTCAAAATGAAACACTACTCTCCTCCTCCTCTCAAATGAAAACCCTCCAAACAGGCTTTGGAATACACTATTTCCAAATAAATTAGTTGTTTACACTCTACACAGCTTACAGTTTTCTGCAGAAAGAACCCTATTGCCTCTTACTCCAAGAGCAAGAAAGCACAAGCCTCTCTTTTAGCTCTTTTGCCTGCTATAGAAGCACAGCCCAAGCAATCAAAGGCAAGGTCATCACACTTTACAGACTCAGGTTTGTGTTGAGATGTTGAATAAATGTTACCTCAAAGTAGCCTGTTACTGTTTTTCATATAGTGATTCAATGATGCTAGAAATTTAGATCTGATTTCACAACAAAAACCAGTGCCACTGGAATTACTTGCAGGGTACAGAGCTACTAGTTTTAACTGAGCTCATGTCAGTACAGATGTATTTATAAAGGAGCACAGTGAGTACAAACTAAGGCATTTGAGTTCTCTCTCTCACAGCTCACTCTCTAAGAGCTACCCATACAACACCTCCTTGCTATGACAGGAGCTTAGACTCTCTTGAACTCGTTTAGATGGCGCCAAGTTAATGTCTCAGTTAACTCCATCCTTACTGCACCTTTATTCCAGCACTGATGCAGACTGTAAAATTTTATTTTGGGGATAAAGCAGGGCTCTAGAGGCTGCCCCAAATGGATTCCATAAGTAAGAGCACAACAGCTTTCTGAGATCGAAGCAGAACTATTAGAGGAAGAAGGAGATTCACCTGAAAATTTAAACTGTAGAACAGCTTCGCGATTAGAATGAGAGAAGAAAAGAGAACCTTCAAAGCACTAGCATCATTGGCATGTGTGCTGCAAAGCTCAATAGTTGCCTAGAAAAAGACAGAAGATTCAGTCAGGTAACACATTGTGAGGCACTGCAAAGTGTCAAGTAACTTCTAAAATTTCTTTAAACAGAAAATACAGTTCCTTTTATTCCCCTTATCCACCCTTTCAGGTATCACTTCAGGACTTCAGTTTGAACATCATGAAGAGTTTCAAAGCAACTGTTCTCAAGTTTTCATTTTACAGACATGCACAACGACCAGTTCAGAATGTTCAACTCGTTTTAGAAACGATTCAACAAGAAATACCTTGAAGAGATTTGTCAAGGGCAAAGCAAAGGCATCAAGGACAAGTTTGATCTCTGACCATAATTCATTTGACTTAAATTCATGGCGGTACCTGACAAGTGAAAGAGAAATACAGCAAAAATGGAATACAGCCTTCACATTTCTTATCCAATTAACTTGTGCACAATTAATTTTTTGTGCTGAACCTTGAAAAAAATACTGCCAAGCAAACAAGATGTAAAAAGCATAGTTCAAGATCACTCAAAGTATACATTTTGACAACCACTTAGTGTCTTATTACAAAGCCAATAAGCGTAAGAAGCTGCAGACTTCGTAAATCTACAAAATTAAGTCAAATGGTAAAAACTTGAGAGTGGAACAGAACTTTTACAACCCATTTACTAACTCCCTTACTTCCATTACCTTTTAAACAAGGAGTGAGCAGTGCGAAGGACTCCGTTAATGACATGGAAGTCTCCACTTTGGAAGCGATTCACCATTTCTGTCAGCAGGTCTGGCCATTTCTGAGGGAAGTCTTCCCGACCAATAATACTAATGGCATCACTTAACTAGGAAAGAAGCACGACCATTACATGATTTAACAGCAGGCTCTTCGCTACAAAAGACACAGCAGTTATGGCAGATGTTGCAAAAACCGGAGAAAATGCTTCTTTTAACTGTCAGATTCATAAATTGCTAAGTCAGAGATCTACTTCTTCTCAGTACAAATAAATCTCACTTTAAATTCCATGTGTACAGACAATCTCACTTGCTGGAATTACTATATTTAACTGCCTAAGGCTAGAATCAGCTGTAAGAGTATCAAATACTGCCCTGTAAAAAAAACCCAATTAAAGCAGTTAGAAGCAGCAACAACATACTACCAAGATATTTGGATTGGGATGACTTCATTGGTAAGGGAACCGTGTCCAGTTCTGGGCCCCTCAATTTAAGAAGGACATTGAGACTCTTGAACGTGTCCAGAGAAGGGCAACGAGGCTGGGGAGAGGCCTTGAGCACAAGCCCTACGAGGAGAGGCTGAGGGAGCTGGGGTTGTTTAGCCTGGAGAAGAGGAGGCTCAGGGGACACCTTATTGCTGTCCACAACTACCTGATGGGTGATTGTAGCCAGGAGGGGGTTGGCCTCTTCTCCCAGGCGACCAGCACCAGAACAAGAGGACACAGTCTCAAGCTGCACCAGGGGAGGTTTAGGCTCCTGGTGAGGAGAAAGTTCGTCACAGAGAGAGCTGTTAGCCACTGGAATGGGCTGCCCAGGGAGGTGGTGGAGTCACCATCACTGGAAGTGTTCAAGAGGGGACTGGACGTGGCACTTGGTGCCATGGTTTAGTCATGAGGTCTTGGGTGACCGGTTGGACTTGATGATCTTTGAGGTCTCTTTGAACCTTATTGATTCTATGATAATCACAGCCTCCAGATGTGCTTAAAACACTCCAGAAGTTTGAGGGACAAAACCAGAAATGGACATGTTACCTGCTTTTGAATTTGTTCTGGGCTGCTAAGCATCAAGGGCACTATGTTGGCTTTAATGGCTATCCTGTCCGATTCACAGATTTTATTCGGTTCATCCTCAACCTAAAATTGAAAGAATAATTGAGTTATGTACATATCCGTACACTCCAGGCAACAAGAGATTGTCAGCATTTCACAAACCACTTGCTTATACTAATTTATGTAACTGTTACACTGTTAAAGAACCCAAAAGGTCTGTTAAGAGATATTCCCTACAGTGAACCTGCAACAGTAGTACCTGAAAAGAACTGAAAGGAATTACATCATTGTGTAGAAGCCTGAACTAGCTTTTTCTCCTTTTCCAATATTGACTCTTCCAATCAGCAATTCAGCAGTAGTAAGGGTGGCTGCACATGCCAATAACATACCTATGTTTAACCAACAGTCTCCTCTTCCACCACACCAAATCCCACCTCTGGCCTCACTTCTGCCAAACTCAAAGACTTATTTTCTGCAGGCTGTCTCAAGCCATGCTGTCTAGAAACTGTACATGAAGATGCAGGTTGTGCAACTGAAACTGCAACATTGACTTCCAGAGCTATCCAATCAGTTCCACATATCAATTGGGTCTAAATCTAGTCTGTCAGTAGTGCCAAGGGGCAGTAAATAACAAAATTTCTACTAAAGATACGAAATAATGCTACCATCCAGTGACAGTAGTGGTAGTAACAGTCTGTGATGACAGCACCAAAATTCAGAAACCTAGACATCATCCAGCAATTCAGTGGTAAGCACCTTCAGAGAGTAATTCAATGATCTTAAAATGCTTTAAACCAGATGGCACTACCACCCTCCTCACCTCTCCTTCATCACCCTCTCACAAAATGCAGCCACTTCAAATTATAAATTATGCTGAGCTATAACCCCAGTCACTAGTGGTGATCCCCAGGGCTCAGTCCTGTTTAGTATCTTTATTAACAACCTGGACAAGAGAATTGAGTGCACTGTCAGGAATTTTGCAGAGGACACTAAGTTGGGAGGGAGTGTTGTCCTGCTGGAGGATAGGGAGGCTCTACACAGGGATCTGGAGAGGCTGGATCAAAGGACCAAGGGCAATGCTATGAGGTTCCACAGTCTCAAGCTGCGCCAGGGGAAGTTTAGGCTGGAGGAGAGGAGAAAGTTCTTCACAGAAAGAGTTCTTAGCCATTGGAATGTGCTGCCCAGGGAGGTGGTGGAGTCACTGTCTCTGGAGGTATTCAAGAGGGGACTGGCTGTGGCACTTGGTGCCATGGTTTAATAGTCATGAAGTGCTGGGTGACAGGTTGGACTTGATGATCTTTGAGGTCTCTTCCAACCTTATTAATTCTAGGATTCTATGATTCTTTGCACAAGACATGAAAGGCAGCACACAGATGAGTATTCTGCACATGTTTCAAAATTTATCAGAAAAAACAAATTCCTCCTTCACTCCCAAAGTGCCCTGTACATCCAGCTCTCCAGGCTCGCCAAAGTTCTTGAAGAGGCAAAACCATTCTACTTCCACAGAGTTTTATACCAGTTAGGTTCAACGCTGCTAGACTAAACCACATGATCTAGGTAAGGCAGCCTTACAGCTGTACTTTCTGTTCATACAGCTGCCCTTGACATGCACACTTTAATTTTGGACAAAATAATGTGGCTTGAAGCCACATAGCAACCATAACAGCCCTCTGGATGCATTTCCTGCATAGCATCTCCACCTACTCCCAAACAAAATCTCCTCCTGAATTACATCAGCAACCCATAAAAACGAAGCCACTTAAGGAGTTTTCTGTAACATAATTTCTACCTACAGGACACTCCAAATACAGATGCAGTTTGGGACAAATGACTAGTAACAGAAAAAAAGTTCCAGGAAGTGTCAGGCTGACTGAGCTGAGCTTATTACACATAACCAGATGTAGGGCTGCTATCACTTAATGTGAGGGGGGGGAAAAAATCCCATACGTATTTGGAAACAGGTACCAGCTAAGACATGAGGATTACGTACTCCTCAGCTTCCCTGTAGTAAAGCAACATTACACATTTGATACCCATCGGACAACAATAAGCATTTTCAGTGAAAAACAGTATATGCAGTGTTAATCAGAACCTCTCCTCACAGAAGGACTTGAGCTCTCAAATATACTTTCTAAAATAAATTTCATGAATGCTGGAAGCTCTGAATCAAAAATGGTTTTGAGTCCTTTGAAACAAAGGATAAAACGGAATTAAATGGCAACAGTTCTATTTGCTGTCTACAAATACCTGCAAGTGTTAAACTGTCAAGGCCACCAAAATAAACTGCCCCACACTACGCTATGCCCCAGAAGCACTCAGATGAAAAAGAAGCTCAGATCATCACTTTCAGCTGCAGTGCTGGCTTGGACCGTTTGTAACACTATGACAATAGAGACAGGCCAGACTGCCCAGCCTGTGTGTACAAACACAGCTATTTCAGTTTAAATACTACTAGTTAAATGAGCCTTAAATGCTGTGCTTCTGCAAAATATCAATAGAAACTACTTATTCAGCATTTTATCACCCATCTCTGCTTCTTAAGATAATTTACTGCAATGGTCCAGGTTTTAGGCCCCCATCAGTAAATTACACCCTGTCTTTGTTCTCTGAATGATCTCAGAATGACTCTTTCACAGACTACTGACGTACAGACCTTATTCAAGGTTACTTCAAGAATAACTTATCGTACCTTAAAACAATTATTTAATCTTAGCACGACCACTCAGCTGGATACCTACAATTCTCCAGTTCCTTTTAATGTAGTTCTTGAAGGTTACAGATGCACAAACTTTGATGACATTTTCCTGTGATTTCTCCAGCAGCGTCAGGAGTAACAAGGGGTAATTCTGGCTTCCTTCAACTGACTCCAGAAACTTCTCCGCTGTAAGAGAAGATACTAAGGTTAGCAAAAGCTCAACTGATGTTTCTAATGGGAACAAGTGTCTTTTTAAAATAACATATGAACACTTCCCCAGAGTCTCACAAGGACAGAAACACAACACAAGTCTGACAAAAGGTACTGCAGCTTCTTTAACACCAAGCTCTTTCAATGCTTCTGCTGTTAACAAAAGTTCTCAGTTCAAAGCGGGATGGTGAAATATTGCCTCCTCACTGCTTTTAAAAGCCATAACCCCTAGAAGTAAAACCTGGTTTAATGTAAACAGCAGCACTGTTTTAAATAACAGTACCAAAAAAATCACCAGTACAGGAAAACAAACCCAAACTGAACATATTTACAACCATTCTTTTGTTGTTCTTCTCTTAAAAACATACTGAGAACTTCTGCAAAGAGGTTGCCGCATAAGTAGCTGCTGAAGTTTGCTATACATAGACAAAGGAGCCAAAAGAGTGAACTTTTTGGGGGCACTCCTGAGAATCACTTACCAGGACGCCTTATAGCAGGATCTGGATCTAATGTTTTCTTTAGGTACTCAGTTAAAGTCTGTAAATTGGCATCACTCAGCTCCATTTTGGCAGAACCTAAAACCCACAAGTAGTTTTGTTGTAAGTACAAATCACAAAATCCATCCTATAAGCTATACATACAGACCTGGATTCCACAGAACACACCCATCACCTCTTTCTGACTACACCCCATAAAGCATGGTCCTATTTCATGCACTTCACCCAATAAAACAAGCAGTGTGCACCAAGCACCAAAGAGTCCATTTCTTCAAATCATGGAACTGTTAGTGTCTAATTTATTGAAACTAAGCTCCTAAAACAGGATCACACATTCAGCTAATCACAAACCAGATACAGCCCAGAGATGATCCCTTGCCCTTTCAGGACGACAGGAGTTTGTTTTTGCTTTTGAGAACTGCTGCCAGCTCCAGAAACCTGTTCTGGTTGAAAGAGCTGCACAGTCCTGTCCTGCATAACTGTAAACAGAACAACTATCAGAGTCAAAGTTTGTTTAAAAAAAAAAACAAACAAAAACTTTTCTTAATGAAAGAAAAGTCTCAAGAGAAAACTAATTTCTATTAGAGACAAAACACTGTGCAAAGCCAGAGCGCTTGTCCACTCTGTAGAATTAATCTAGATTGGGGTGGGAGCTAATTTCAATGGCAATACTCATTACAGAATAACCCTGTGCAATAAGTCTGAATTATTCCTCTCTAGTAATCCTCCCACACATATGCTCATACTTACCACAGTGATGTATTCACTTTGCTGCTTTAATTAGAATAATTAAAATTACAGCAACATTAAAAAGGCAACAAGACACACTTTAATGAACATGTTGCTGCTCAGGATGTCATCATCCATTCTTACCACCACCAGCAGCACAGCTCACTCCTTCCTGAAGTACTGGGAAAGCAAAGATTTCCATTTCTTTTCTGGAGTTTCTAACTAGTAGGACAGACTGAAATTTGTCTGTCTCTCTTCAGATTTATGTTGATTACCAGTGTGATAAATACAGTTTCTATTTAAGCCCACTTGCAAAGGTACCGAGTTTTAATGACAACATTTTTATTTAACTACATCTTCATCATTGCAAGAGACAGCAAGTTTCCTCTTGAATGAGATCAGTAACTGAGATTCCAATGTGATTTTCAAGAAGAATCCCAAAAATTCTCCTAGAGTCCTGCCCCACATTTTTCACTCCCCTGCCCTTAAAGGGATTTACTCAACTGTAGTCTTGCTCACGTTAACCAACAAAAGCCCAATAAAGTACAGCAAAAGCAAACAGCACCAGCAAGAGCTGGCTCTTCTACTCTACAAAATGGCCTCATGCATCATTATGATGATGTTAAAACTAAACCTTTTATAATTAAAAAAATCTGCTCCAGGGAATTTTGTAGGGCTGAGGTATAAACCCATGCAGAAATCATTTACGGAGACTAAACTTGACTCAAATGAGAAACCAAACTGGAAGAGGAGACTGACAATCTTGAATGACCTTTTGCAAACACCTCTCACACAATCTGTAATACCTCAAGCTGTGTGTTTATTTTGAAGGCCAAATGCAAAGATCTGAATCTTTTACTCATTCCATCACACAAAACGATGTTTTCGCTTGCTTCCTGCTTAGTTTTACTTCTCTCTCTTCCTCTAGTTATCCATTTGTTTTTCACGATAAAAAATGTGGTGGTACTTGCTAGGGTGATAGGAAGCCTTTTGCTGTGTTGTGACACATGCCTCCTTCAGAGTCCACAGACCATGCTTAATGCATCAGCTACTTTAATCACAGTGACAGAATACTTATGACTTATGGGGGAAAAACCCCAAACCAACCTGGCTGTACTCTAAGCCTTACACTGTGAAGAACTTCACAGAACCGTTCCCGCATTCATTCACAGCATTTACCAAGCAACATGCACATGCTTAAGGATGTTTACGGCCCAGATTTTACAGGAAAAATTATTTTTACACCAAACTGAAGATCTTCACACTCACTTGCCACTTCGCCACACCGTAGGGGTCGGCAGACAAGTACGGGAGTGAGTACCCATCACACCCCCGGAGTGCCCGCTCACTTCCCTAGAGCCCAAAGGCAAGGCCGCCTGTGAGGCGGGGCGGCAGCCCGGAGCTCCGCAGCGGGGACGGGAGCGGATCCCTCCAGGCCCGGGCACGGCGTGACTGTCTCCCGCACTTACCACCCCACAGGGCCGACATAGCCGCCTTTCAGCGCTGTAGCCCCGCACACCCCGGTACTGGCCCAGACCAGTCCCCAACCCAGCGTGAAGCTACCGGGTGGATTATCGCAGGGACGGGGGCGCTCCGTCCCCCCCGCCGCCAGACTGCGCCTCCCCCTCGGCGGCGCTCACGTTGCCTCATGCGGCAGCGGCCCAGCTGCGGGCCCCGCCAAATGGGCCCACGTGCAGCCCTGTTCATCCCGGCCGGGCCAGGCCTGGCCGAGGGGCAGGCTGAACTGGCGGCCACGGTGGGAGAGCCCCGAACAGCACCAACGGCCCTCAGACTAACTTGCTCCCCTCCCCTCCCCGCCACCTCCGGACTGGCAGCAGTAGAAACCAATGAGAGGAGAACATTGCTCAGTCCCAGGGCCGTGGGCCAATGGCGAGCTACGGAAGGCGGGCTGAAGCACCCTAGCATGGTGAGCTGCGCCTCCCGCTTGCGCCGCGGGCCCAGCGCCCCAGCCCAACGCGGAGCGGAGCAGAGCGGCGGCCAGCTGCGGGCCGTACGGCCCGACGGGCTGTGGGGCCGACCCACCGCCTGCATCGCCGGCCAGCGCGGCCCAGCCTCACCTGGCGACTCCCCGGCGGCAGCAGCGGCGGCTCCGAGAGCTCCGGCTGCGCTTCACATTCAAACTGCGGCGAGAGGGCGCGGCAGCGGCACCGTGACCGCATCACGCAGGGTGGTGACACTGTTCGGCCGCCAGACCAATCAGCGGCTTCTCCTTTCCCGACGCACTCCGCCATGAGCCAACCGTGACTGAGATCCGTACGGGAGGACAAACGGCCAATAGCTGGGCTCTTCCCACAAGGCCCCGGGGCGCCTCCGGGAGAGGCCGGGCAGCAGCAGGAGCCGGGCTGGACGCGGGGGTGGCGGAGCAGCGCCCGGAGAATACGGCGTAAGGAAGCCGGCATGGGGGGGGAGG
Source organism: Picus viridis (assembly GCA_033816785.1). NCBI lineage: Eukaryota > Metazoa > Chordata > Aves > Piciformes > Picidae > Picus > Picus viridis. The sequence goes on along the minus strand of CM066599.1, from coordinate 7,386,792 downwards.
AGGAGGAGACGGCAGCCCAGGAGCAGAAGCCATTGAGGAAAATAGGAACATGAAGGGCGGGGGGGGGGGAAGTAGACGCGAAACCAACCCCTCTACCACGCCCTGGCACTGAAAGGCACAGCAACACTTCTTAAAACTTTATTGATTTACCACTTGATTAAAGCATGGAATATTATAACAGTATTATACATAATATTTGCATGTAGAAAACTTTACATAGGTTTTTCATATTATATAATTTTGGTATTCTCAAAAATGTATACATCCATAGGGCAAGGAATGCTCTTATTATTTAAATTAGTGGTAGTAAATGCACTTAATATGGAGATCTTCAAAAAAAGTAGGCATTTTAAATATGTGAAAACATATATTTTACACAGAAATAACATTAAAGGTGCTGAACAGACTGAATTTACATACTACATTTCTGACCAAAAAAAGCTTAGTTCTAATTCAGACTAAAAGTTACTATTTTTAAATCTTCCTTAATAGTAAGACTGAGCTAAAATTCTGGGGGGGTGTTTGCTTATATTAGTGGACGTTGGTTTAGACTGTTCTGTTTGGAGTTTGCCAAGTGAGATATGAGACTGATAAAAGCACTGTAAAATTAATTTTCTTGTGCTGTAAGACAGAGTGAACATGAAAGAGTTTTTAGGGTTTTCCTCATTAGCATCCTCCCCCTGTCTATTTCCTAGAGGGTTCCAAAGTAAGAAGTAATAACAAATACCATGCAGTCTCCGTATGTATACCATTATAGGTAAATCTGTTTATAGTTCATCTGTTGCATAACACTACTTTAAAAGTCTAAGAGGTTACTTTGTCTTACTTCATGTATTGCACAGACATCTCAATCTCTACTGGGACAGGCTGACACGAAACCTTCTCCTCATTCACAGTTTAGCTAAAGCCAGCAAAACCACCACAGGCAGATAAAGTCCGTGCCAGCAGTCAGGACAAGATCAGAACCAGCAGTGACTAGAGGAGTTTTGGCTCAGCATTTTTAACTTCATTGAGATGACTATGGGTTATGGTCTTTCTGACACTATAGGGGAAACCAAACAGCTGATGAGAATATTTCACTTAACATACCATTCTTATTGCTTCAGCATGTACAATCAGCTCCAAAAATGTGACAGGATTAAGGCTGTTATAGTCCAATTGCATTCCTGTCCCCCTTCTCCTTCATGCACTACAGAGTCTAGGCTGTTTTGATGTCACATACCTCATTTCAGCAGTTTATATATGGCATAAATACAATTAAAAAAAACCCCAAAACTTTACTAAAACAACAGTCTCAGACCTAAGGCTGAAGGAATGGCTTGATTAACACCCTTGTTCTATATGCAGAAATAGTACAAATGTTGCACATTAAAGAAAGCCCACAATAAAACTGCAATATAGTCTAAGATTTGAAAATCAGGAGACTTGTTTCAAGACAGGAGTTGTAAGGCTTTCAAAAATGTAAAATACAGAGGGAGCATGCAACTTGTAGCAGTTTGTGTTTTGAGAGGAGATAAGGGGGTACATTCAACAAGGCAGTGACACATTCAAAATCTGAAAAAATAGTTCCATAGATTCTTCAGGACTACCTAGGACTGGAACAAAAGAAATAGCCTCGTCTTACAGCTTTAAATAGAACTAAAATAAATACTTCATTTTTACTGTAACCGATGAGGTGATTTTACCAGGGAATGAACAACTATAATAAACACAACATAAAAGGACATTTCAAATGCAGCAAGTTAAATACCAGCACTGCTTATTCTTCAGTCTTCTGTTGTAAAATGTAGCCATATATTCCCTTCTGCTAAGTATTAGCGTGTACATTTCATCTAATGGGTATTTAAAACTTAAAGAGCCACAACCACCACTCATTTTTCTTTGGTTAAAAATAAAGCAAAAACAAAAATATGAAAGCCTCATCACTCCTACCAACTGCCAACCCATTCCCAAACAACGCTCAAGTAGAACAAGCCAATTTACTGAACAGCACCATATGAACCCTTTGGAAACAGCTCACAAGTGAAATAACAGGCTGAACACTTCCCATCATTCAAGTAGGTTGTTGAGTTTGTTGTGTTTTCATATACCATTATATTTTAGGTGCGCTACTACAGATAGCACAGCAGTTTATATACCAACTTTGTAGTATTTTAGAAAGTGGAACCTCTCCTCATCCCATCCTGCCACACTCTTCCAGGCTAGAGAAGTCTCAAGACCCCTAATTAAAATTTTTTCCAAAGGTCAGACCTGAGTCCTGCAGTACTCCAATACTAAACTGATACTCTTATCATGGAAACAGCTGTCAGAACAACTCATGCATTTTGAACAGAGAAAGAGAAGTTTCCAGGGCAGGCAAAGATGCAGTGCTAAGTCACATCTGCCTCACAGATACCATCAAAGCATAGAGATGTATTTGTAACTCATATAGTCCATGAGTGAACTTACTTAGTTTTTGTTAGAGCAGTTTTGAGGAGGGATATTTCAAGTTTAATTTTTAGATCACAACAGGAATTAATAATGGAAAATAAAAGTTATTTGCACAAAAAGATAAATCAGAAGTTGCAGATCTGTAGCAAGACAGAATTTCATATGTATTAAGGACAGGACTTTTTACTAAACAGACACAATTACTACTAAATACATAGTATCCAAGGGCAAAGAGGCTGGGTTGGTTTGGTCTGACCCTTGTTTTCAGTATTACTGTATATGCTCTGTCTGTGATCTGGCAATGTATGAAACTAACTAGAAAGGTTAAGTCTTTGATGTGTTGGTTTTGGTTGGTGTTTTTTTTTTAGATGTCTAACTCAAGACTGTCAAGCTACATAGAACAGCTGCTACTGTGTGCTCCTGATGTAAAACCTTACATAAAACAGGTCACAGAAGATGAAGATATTAAAAAGTTTTTAAAATTAATTGCTAAACAGGAGGAAAACCCTTTACCCAAATACCCTACAGGCTGTCTGTCCACATCAAAAACCATAACACACTGCCTGGTCTAGTCATGTACACACAAATAAAAACCCAGAATGATCTTCAGTGCCCATTAGCCACTGCAGTGTAGTTTATTATGAACACATGTCCTAACATCACAAGGCTATACAAGTAGATTCATTTCCAGAGGGCATAATTCCTATTGAGGAATCCAGCTGATTGATCAGCTTCAGCTGGGACGCAAGACTGAGCAGTGGTAAGAGACCAGAAGAGACAGACTTGATCATAAGGATGACAAGCATTGAAACAAAGAGACTGTTACACCTACTGTATTAACTCTGTAAGCAGTAATTTAAATAAACCTGCTGATACTTTTGTAGGATTGACACAACAGGATGTTTTTTCCCTCCTCCCCAGATGTCACTATGGTACGAGTAACTTGCTGCTGTGTTGATACACCTGGGGCCCATGCTTTCCCATCCATTTTAATTCATCTGTGGAGCACAGCTTTATGTGTAAGCTGCAGTAACCAACCCTACTTAGGGCTGCCATGAAGGTAAGGTTATCCCAGTTGTCCGTATCTGCTCCTCTGTTACGCAGATTTTGAACACAACACCTATACGAAGGAAGAACTTCCGCAGCACAGCTCGAAGCTCAGGAATCAGGTCAAACTGCATGATTTCACACAAGTATGGATAATATGTTGAAGCATGTGCTCTAAACTGTCAAAGAAAAGACAAAAAAAAAAAAAAAGAGAATGTTATTCTCTGTTGCTATAGGAAAGCAGAGGTTTTCCACATTCACAACTACATGAACTTGTTAAAGCACAAAGTCTCATCCAATCAGAGGCCCTCCCAGACCATCAAACCCAGTGTCTGTTTTCCACAGCAGCCTTAGCAGATACCTGCAGCTACCTAAAGCAAACCATATGCAAAGCATGCATTTGGCATTACTTCCCTCAAGAGAAGTCAGACTATTTTGTGACCCAGGGACTTCTAATCATAAAGGTGGTTATCAGGGACTACTTGTAGACACATCTCCCTCTGGTGTGAATTTGTCCAGTTGCTTCTCAGCCTCTTCTAAAATACCATTCACAATACATAAAGCCTTCCACAGCTCAACCAGTGTGTGAATGATCATCTCCATTCTGTGTGTATTTGGGTTTATTTTCCCCTCCAGTAACTTGCCATCTTCAAAACTGTCATTCACCATCTCTTCTAGTACAAGCACTACCAGTCCTTTCCTTCTCTCCTCATGCTAATGACGACTTCATGCACCTCTTCTCATTTTTTTTTTTCTTCCTTGGATAAAAGATAACTGAGTAAGAGTCTAAACTACATAGAGCTCTGTATATGAGAGCCAGTCTCTCTCTCTTATTCCTGTTACACTCCCTCAACCCTTTCCAGCTTCATTACACTGTCTTCTGATACAAGGGATCAGACTAGCTATTCAGGATGCAAATCTGTTGAGAATTTACACAAGAACAAAGATATTGTCTCCTCTTTTCCTAATAGCACTCAGTATTAGTTAAAGGGAAAGTTAATAATACATATTAAACAGAAGCAGAAGTGACTACCTGAATGCAAACAGACTTCCAGCTTGTTCTTACCTTCTCATCACTGAGTTTTAGTGTTTTTGTTAAAAGCAACAGCAAGAGATTGGTCCAAGCTTCTCTGTGGCTTTCTGAGTTCACAGTAATAAAATATGCCAGGGCTTCACTGCATACACTGAAGAGATGACACAATTCAGACAGAACAAAGAAAACCCATCAATACCATGAACTGCTTATTCTCTTACAGTGTATTTTTTTTTCCAAGCAAGATGTGTTTCCATGGGAAAGTTTTCCCCTCACATGAAACAACTTTAATCACACATATTTGTCTCAATGGTTTTCATGTTACAGCAGTCTTTACAGATAATAACATGAAAATTTCAGTTAATAAAGAATCATGGAGTCAGAGCTGGAGAGTCTGATTTTCCAAATCCAGACTGCTTTAATAAAGATCTGCAGAGCTCAGCATCACAGATTGAAGAGGAACTACTATTAATGTGTTTTTAGTCCTTGCTCTATACTGTCAAGGTACAAAACGTACCACTTGGTATGGCAGAAGAGGAACTGCTTTAATTAAAGAAGGAATGGAACCTCCCCTTTTACACACTGGAAAGATGAATATGTTCACAGATGCTGATAAAATCAGAATGCTAATGAAAACCACTGAGTTGGTGCCAACAGCAAGTTCCAGAGTTGTCCTATTTGGTTGGAAATTAATACTCTGAACTTTCATGTACCAACAACTCACTTCTCAAATAAAGGGGACTACAACACATTTTTAATGTCCATTTAATATACTTTTCTACTCAGGTTAAGAGTTGCAGGTACAGAGCAGCTCATTACTGTATCCTGTTATATCTCTGAACATCATCATATATTCAGATGTTAGAAGCATTCATACACTTGCACTTTTGCAAAGACAAGTTTATGCCAGGCAAGAAGCCGCTAAATTTATTGCAAGTACACTGCTTCCTTACTGCTAAATTCACTTTAAACAGGGTGGTCATAGGTATCTATGTATCTTCATATACTTTGCACACTCTGCTCAGCAACTTAAGCTAACACATATCCAGAGATGTATGTTCATCCAGGGTGTATCCAGGGATGCACCATCCTGGCTGAAAGGAAAGTGCATCAGAACCAAGCTGATTCTCTCACCTAAGCAGTCGCTGCTGTATGGCATCCCAGGAGTCTCGGCGGTTTTCATCCACATACATTCTGAAGAGTATCCTCAAGCAACAAGCCAAGCTGCTGGTCTCTTGTTTTAAGAGATTGGGTTTTGATTTACCCTTGAACCCTAGAAATTGGTTACACACAGGAAGAGATGGAACATTCACATTTGTAGTTACTAACCAAGAGGTAAAGTTTATCAACAATACCTCCCCTAGCAAACAGTAATGATTTCTTATCCAGATTGCTTCATTTTGATTGAGACCTAGTGTATTTATAAATAGATTACACTATAAATAGCTACACAGTACCAACTGTGTAGCTGTACTTTAACCAAGAAAGCAGATAATTTAGTAAACAGGAAGGAGACAAGTAACAAAAGTTTGCATCACTGTCAGAGTCACTGTAGAGATTATTGCAGTAGGGTAATTCTGCATGTCAATAGCTAAAGCTCTAAGTAGGGTTTAGTACTTTCATCAAGCCAAGCATAAAATCCTCACCTGCTCTCCATAACACAGTTCTCTGTTCATAATTTGAATTAAAGGCTTTTGAAAATGAATGAGACTCTTGCAGGCAATCTAATAACTTAAAGAGGTGATGTGAAGACATGTATTTATACATTCCCTGGTCTTCTGTGTCAATGTGGATATCTGCATCCAATGCATCTCGCTAAAAGGAGAGAGGGAAGTGAGCAAGGAGTGTCAATAACATTCTTACACAAGCTTAAGAGGCTTTGATACTTCACAGACTATATACCAGTAAGTCCAGATTCCATTTCTGGGTGCATGCAAGATATTAGCATAATACAGTACATCAGAATGGTCTTGTCAATTATCAGAGCTGTGGTCTTTTCAGTAGGATATTCTAAAAATGAGAAGTTATGATCTGTTCTAGTTATTGGCAAGAAAAAAAACAAACCAAAACAACCCACCACACAATCAAGAACAGTAAGGGAAGGACCTCCCTTATCAAGGCATAAAAAAAGTCTAACTATACAATACAGAACATTTCCTCTCCTCTAAGAGCTGGCTGAGCAGGGCTGCTGAATTCTGAAAAACACCAATATGAACCACAAAAATAGGGCAGGTTTCAATGTTGCATAGCACAAAAATTCTCCATCTGTGGCTAATGTTGAGTTTCAGTGACAGCGGTCAATATTTTCAGCTAATTTCATTAGGAATTAAACTATACCATCCCTAAAACACTGTCTGAATGCACTAGACCAAACTTCTAATCCTAGGATTTTATTAACACAAACAACAAAGAGCTACCCTGCACTATTCCCTAGAATCAGAATGTTCAGGTACAAGAACCTCTCAGAAGGTGGTAATGAGTTATATCTTGATCATTAACTCTGCTAAAACTCAGCTTCCACATCTCTTCCTACATAAACACCTAGAGGCTGAATGAAGCCTTAGCTGTGACTAACTAAAGACACTCAGGCTAAATACCACAAAAGAATGCTCTCCCCAAAACAAGCAAAGACATCCTTGATGAGTATGTATTCATTATAAAAACAATAACATACTATACTGATAATAATGGGAAGCAGTAAAAAAAAATAAATTGAAAATATAAATCACAGCTTAATAGTAACAACAGACATTCAGAGTAGTGCTGAGAGAAGAGTATTTGGTAAACAGATTCCAAAGCATTCCACAGGCTTTGTACTTTACTGACAACAAGGTTATAAGTAAGTCTGATGGTACCTGAGCTGCAGCCATGTGCTCAGCATCTTCCTTCTTGCTTGTTGCTGGATAGAACACTATATTATCAATGGTCTGTATCAATTCCAGCTGCACCACACACTTTATAAGGAGGCCAGCAAACAGTTTCTGGTCTAATGAAATGGAGTAAAGCAAGCTTCAGAAACAGCTTAATAACAATTCACTTACAACAGGCTAGCAAATCATGACATTATCTTCAGCATTTTGATATTTAGTGATGCTTTAAATTACCTTATAAAGAGAATTTCTCTGTGAAGCATGAACATGTTGTAAAGAGGTACCCCAAGTTTAAAGGCCTACAAACTTTCTCTACAGAACTATAGAAGTGGACTAAGAGTGGCTTTAGAAGGTTATCTAATACACTGGCATGTTTTCCTTACTTGTATAAGGACCACCTTTCCAGCTCTCATCTGTTGGATTTGAAAGTTGACTTTGTCCTCTTTCTGAAGCGTTTTTATCCATGCTGCTTAAGGACTGGCGATCCAGGTCTAAATCCTAGAAGAGGATGCACAATTCTAGCAAGCCAAAACACTAACTACAAAGCATCTATCACTTTACAGATGACTTCACTCATTTTAGGTTCAAAGGCTTCCTGAATCCATTCTTTATATCTTATAGTGTCAATTCCAGTATTTGTTCTCAAGTGCATTTACTACGGTAACACACTTTGAAAGCTAACCTAACACAAACCCCTCCAGGTTAGCTTGTTGCACTCAACTGACTCTTACCAAATGTTTTTCAGATGAGTCTTCCTCTATTCCTGCAGGCCTCCATGTCAGCAAGCTTCACAAAGTTAAAAAAAAAGTAGTAAATATTGTTGCTCTGGAATCAGGTATCAGTATGAGAATTAAATTACATTCATTAACTTACACGTGTGGAATGGTAGTTTTGAAGATTTCTAGCATACAATTGCATGTCTGACCCCAGACTTCAGAGCTGAATTTCTGTCCATTTAGTATTACCAGGTTTTCTAGGCAGTTTGTACCTGATCGAGCCAGCTGCTCATTATCTGTGAAAGAAAGGCTCCATGTTTATCTGCTGTGTGACAGTTTAAACCATCACAAGCTGCTACAACACCAATGAAAAATTCAGCACACTCTCTTACTGCTCCATTAAACATTTTTACCGATCTTGTGAAAAGCACCAGGCCTACTTATAAAGCAGGCCACAATAATATCAAGCTCAGGTACCTACTGAACGCAAGTGTTTAGCAGTAGACTGGAGATTGTCTTTCCTGTTTGGATTTCAAAGGACAGGAGAGAAGAAGAAAGGAAGCTTACAGTGAGACAAAGGAAGGAAAAGTATCAATTAGAAACTTATGCTCTCCTGCAAGGCAGGGGCCCCCTCCCTCATTCCATGCTACCAATATTTCAGGCATAAGAGTTGGAGCCCAAAAGAAAGCAGAGTCTTCAGAAGGTAGCATTTAGAAGTACTAGATGGTTGAGGGAGGGGGAAGGTAAAAAAACCCGAAAACCAAACAGTCAGAATCCATGTGTGTGTAAAGAAATGAGACATTTTATCCATGCAGCAAAACAGAGAAAGGTTTTTGGCAGAAGACTAACACAACTCTTCCAAAGTTTCTGCTCTGTCACAATAGCACCATAAACATATGATAAACACATTAACAGAGAAACTGCCAAACTAACTAAATAGAATGATGCTTAAATATTTAAGACACTGCATCCATCTATTACATAACATTGTCCTAATGGTATTTTTTATTATTCTAAAATTCAGTTAAGGTTACTTTTCTTAACTAATAAGAATTTAGAAAATAATATTCATCAAAAGATACAAGATATAAATAAGCTACCTTGTTTTACACACCAGTGTAACTGTGCAAGTATGTCAGGAAGAAGGATCTCATTTAAAGCTTCATAAAACTGTGTAAATACATCACAGATTGCATAAAGTGCATGGTTGCATGTAGTGGTCATCCATTCAGATTTCTATGAGAAGAAATGAAAAGTCTGGTTTATGGGAGGAGTTACATGATGAGAGCACCTGGCTTATGCACTGCTATTCAAGGGACACAGGCTGAACTCAAAACTAAGTAGTCTCACTACAGCAGACATCTCATCAGAAGCATTTAGTTGGATACATGAACACTGCTCAGGAAACAGACATTTTCACAAAGTGACAATTATGTCCTTGAAGATACTCAGACAGATAGACAGGTGCCTAATACTATGACAAGTTTCACACACACCAGAATACAACATTTGGGGTAGTACAGGGTAGAAATAGACTGAAAAGACAAACCATACAAACTGCTGCCTTGATTGCTTCAGTCCTTAACCAACTCTTACATTTACTTGCTTTTACCTCTGTTTGTTGTTCGGGGAGTTTCATATTATCAAATATCCGAAACACAATTCTGAACAGATCCTGCCACCAGTGCTTTTCAAAGGTATGGCCATAACTCTTCATTATTTCAAACATCACTGTTAAGCCTCTATAAACAAAGCCAGATAAATACAGGAGGGGGAAAAAAAAAAAAAGAAAGTTAAGATGTGTACCTAGGAGATGTCTTCAGTAATGGGAAACAAGGAAAAGAAAAGCTTTATTACCTCGTTCGAACATCTAATTTGCAACGATTGATGATACAAGAAAGTTCAAACAGAATGGGAAACCATCCTCTGACCCATACTCTGTCCCCAGGAGCAACATTCATGTCATCACTTGTGTATTCTCTTAATACCTTGGAGATGGGCAGGAAAAAAAAAAAAAAAGTTAAAAGAAAACAAACAAACCAACCAACCCCGAACAAAAAACCCCAACAAAACCTCGAAGATCTTCACATCTGATAGATGTAGATACTACTAGTAGCTCAGAAGCACTTGCAAAGTTAGCTCAGTTTCTACCATAACACTCAAATGCTGTGAAATATAAGCCTTAGACATAATCCTTGTGAAAATATTAGAGAGGAAAAAAAAAAAAAAAGAGTAGATACTTAAATCCATTTTACTTAAGTCCTGGCAAAGGCTTTCCAAGTTTCAGAGGTTTGGAGTTTAGGAAGCAAGTGCAACAGTGACAGGACACAATTATGTAAATAGAGGCAATAAGGAAGGGTGAGTTTGGCATAAACCAGTTGTACACTCTTCTGACATTAAATACAGTGTGCACAGCTTGCAACAGTAACATGTGACTGCAAACTAACTCCAAGCTCTTTTCAGCAAGGTGATTATTGCATTAATTATTCACATAATAGACTCAGGTAGAAAAATATCCATGTTTGTAACCAATTTAAATAGACACAGTAAGGGAGACAGAACAAGTAGCACTGTTTTCCCAGTCATCCTAACACTATATAAAAGTCTATCACATTCAGTTATTTCCAATTTGGACTGATGAGACTTACATTTTTTTAATTACTCCTACTTTGCTGCTTACATAGTACCAAAACAAGTTATACACTGCTGGGAGACTCAAGGTTGAGTCTGAAAGCTCTTCCCTAGCTACAAGGCTAGTCTCAGTTTAACAGCAGAAGGTGGTGCAAGAACACACAAGGATAAACACAGACAGAAAATACCTGTGGTCTTTCTGAAACGTATTTTGCACAATACCGAATTAGCCTAATGGCTTCCATGCTGGTGTCTGGGAATGCAACATTGCAGGCAAACTCAGAAAGACATTTGACTGCATCCTGAAATGAGTCAATTGCTGCTGGAAAGTGCTGCTGAAAAATATTTGCTGTGAAGAAGAAAGAAAGTTTAATGATATTGAAATCCATCGATAATGGCATTGTTCTACATACATCAGCCATGGTGTATCACTATCGAATGGACAAACACATAAGGATCAAGATCATCCCTGTTAAACATGGCTCTCTGCCTTCCCTTGCATGCTTCCCCCATCCCACCCCACCACCCAGACTTGTCAGCATCACATTTTCTTAGGTTGGATAGTTACCAATTTTATAACCCAAGATTATTTTGTGGCTTCTTATACAGCTCAGTTTCCTCCCACATCACATGCAGCCCAAAGGTTTAATATTTTGAGAAAGAGAAGTAAAGCTTCTGTTAGTGTCCCTACTGTGAAGCAAGTTACCCAATTTAACCTAAATCATCATCTAAGCCTGTAACTATTCATATTCCATATCAAGAGAGGAAAAAGCAGTTAGATTTCAGACTTGAAGGACAGACTAAACAAAACAAATCCAATGTGTACAAGCTTTTGAACAAACTACAACTCTCAAGTTAACAGCAACCTGGTTTTCTACTATTTGCATTTATCGAGTTGTCTTCCTTTGACAATGGCAGCACTGTGTTGTTCAGATACCCTTTTAGAGCAGGGAGGCTGTCGCAACTGAACTCTACAGGCAGACACAAGCCTTATGAACCCCACCATATGCTACTGAATCAGCAAAGAAGTTCATGAAATGTGCTCCTTAGCCCAAAACAACTTTTTGTGACAGAAGGGGCAACATGCAAACTTACTGATTCTAATTCCAAACTTGAAGTTCTACAGCAGGCTATCTTTATCTAATTTTTGCTGTCCATAGCAAACAGGAGACTTGACAGGCAAGACCCATCTAGATCTTGTGTTTATTTACCCAGAAATACAGAAGTCTTATTCAGATGAGGACCTTTTAAACAGCAGCAAAGGACTACTTACTAACTATGTGTGCCGTAGTTTGAAAGGCCAGCTCCACAATATTCCCATCATGGTCTGATGCTGCTTGATGAAAGACTGCAAAGATGTTCTTCCAGCCTGAACGAATATTACCGGCCTGAGAGTTGACCATCTGAGCAATACAGCGTATGGCCATGTCCCGAATCGTTGGAGATCTTTAGGAAACACCAAAGGAACAACAAATCAACAACCAAACAAAAAGAAAGGAAGATTTTCCACAAGTGGCACAATTTGACGCTGGGCACAACGTAACCGTGCCACTTCCATGGACGTGACAACCTAATCCACACCAAGGAACATCTTTAAGAAGGGCTAAAACAAGCTGACAAAGAAACGGCAGAGCATCACACCTGTTTTTCTTCATAATATGCTCAAAAGGCCTCAAGAAATCTTTCTGGAAGCGGAAGTTGGCCAGCTCTCCTTCTCAAGAAATTTCATTGACAGCTGCCTCAATGAGTCTACTGCAAAGATGGCAACATCTTCATTAGGGTTACATCCAACCTAGAAGTAAAGTGTATTTTCAAACACTTAGCAGCTAACGTGTATCACGTATATGAGTAAAACTCATCATTCAAGTTTTATGTCAGTCACTAAAACTCACTGGCACATTCTAGTTTTTCAGGCATTTGATCCAACTGAACAGATCCATAGATTTTTGTGAGTGCAGAATTATCACAGCCAGATATATACACACACAAACAAAAAAGATTAGATTATCTTAGATTCAGAAAAAGACAACCCTTTCCAATCTTGGTTTCCAGCTTCTTAAGGAAACTATCTTTGTTGCTGCAGAATCATCTGTATGTATTTTATAGGAAAACTAACTTGGCATTTCACCAGAAGGATGAGGCAATGGCATAAGGACAAGTTACAAACAAAAAAATCATACGATGATGTGATTAAAGATCATTCCCCATAAACATTTCCATCACAAAAAGAGTCACAGAATGCCAGGTTGGAAGGGATCCCAATGATCATCTGGTCCAACCTTTCTAGGTGATAGTGTAGTTCAAATAAGATGGCTCAGCACCCTGTCAAGCTGAGCCTCCAAACTGTCCAGCACAGGACATTTTCACCTGGTTAGCCTCAGAAAAACACAATGACTCCTTACCCTACATTTCTGAAGCCAATAGTAGAGAACTAAGGGCTGAGATACATCCACAGGAAAACAAGTGCCAAAAAAACCCCTTACCTATGCTATAGTATTGATACATCACTATTTACACACTTAAGATGCCTCAATAGGTGCTTCCTTCAGGTGTCTTTAATGGATTTAAATTTTTAAGTATCACATCATAACGCCACTGAGAAAATGAAAGGAAAAAGCTGAATAAAGAAGTCCTGCTGTTCATGTACGTCAGTAACGTGGCATTTTAAAGAAATACCTTGTTGAAGTGATCTCCAATCACGTGCCAAATCCGTGACCACTGCAGCCTAATACGATTCATGTTGTAATACGAGATCTCCACTATCTTCTGCAGGCTGAACATGCGTGGATGGTGTGGAGAAGCCAGCTCGTCCATGGAAACAGCACACAGCCAGCGGACGAAGTCAACTGAACATGGACACACACCACTGTAAGTTCAGGGCGTTGCAGGGCAACAGCTCCTACTACCCACCACAAGGTCAGCATACATACCTATTGCATTTCCATCCAGCCTAGTTGATCCAGTAAATATCCTATGGAACAAATAAATGAGTTGCAACTTTAGCTGAACATCCACAAGAGTCAATCACATCTTAGTGCCATAGGCAAATGCCAGCACGTTTCCTGAAGGTACTTTACAACCTCCATGCCATGGAATCTGCAACTGTTTTACTTCATGGCAGTGGTTCCTGTCCATCTCCAAGTCTAAGCATAGTCTTCCCTGCTGCAAGTCACAGCCTGCTGTGCTCCTCCCCACTGTAGGAAATCGGCACAGGCTCACATTTTTACCCAGGGCAAGTAGTGCTGGAACACTCATTTGAGTGTCAGTATGGTCGATTTCATAGGGAGAGTAAAAAGACATGAAAAAAAAAAAAAAAAATACTTTACTGCAAGAGCTCACTGGATGCCAGCCACCTACTTGATCTTTACAAAGTTCAAGAATGCACTTAAGTTATGGCTGCCAAAACAGGTACCAGAAAGATGTACTTTTATCCCTTCTTCCCTTTCAGTCATTCAGTCTTGACACTGATTGCACTTCATGGAGAAGATTGACATGTGCAGAATGCTCCCAAATCTTTCAGACTTTGATAACAGACACATTTATGGCATTTATTGTACCATAAGTCTGGATGTATGATTTTACAGCCTTACCCAATGGTTTAAATAATTTAAAAAGTCCCCTTCTAACACGTGCTTTACAATAGAAGCCTCTCTTTAGGCAATACTTTAGAAGGACAAATGAGAGAGAGAGATTTGGACAAGAATGCAGCAACTAATGAATAAAGAGATGAAGAAGGACAACTACTGAAATGCTGAAATTGACTAGAGTTCTCAAGAGCAAAGAAAACTGCAAGATTTAACAGAGTAGCAGCATCTGTTCTTTTCAGATACCAGCCCAGTTCAGACTAAGTCAGATTTTAAGACAGAAACAAACCCAACCCCAAATACACACATGTAGGTTACAGACAGCTGTGAGACAGATTTGTAAATCTGACACAAAACCCCAAGCACACAGAGTGCCCCCTCCCAACTCACATCAGTACAGTGCTATTTAATGGCAGTCTTTCCTTTTTCACTCTTACATGCCTAAAGAGAGAGACTTATTTGGTGCAGGTAAAACACTTCAATACAAGCATCTTTCTCACAAGAGAAACAGGCTTCAGGAACAAAAGCCCCTGTCAGAGACTGCAACTGAAGTGAGAATGGTTGAAAACTTTCAGTGACACTTTCTCTAGTAAGAGATTACGTTCTCAGTACCTGTCCACTGCCACCACTACACTCTGTGAACTGGTCTCTCCCACAGACTCTTGAATGCTTGCCATATGCCTTTTATCAGCTCCACTGCCAACAAGGTTACCTGCAAGAAAAGCCATTAAAAACCAGTATCTAGTATCATGTGACTTCATATCAATCCCAACCTCATACATACAGACAGAAAAGTGACTGCTGCTTCAAATTAACACAGAGCAAATGGTGCCTTTGCCAGATTTCTGTCAGATTATTACACAATTAAACCTCCAGTAATAAGTAGGTTTTATTTCTCCCTGAGGGCACTGGGTTTTGGCTATCATGTTTATTAAGTTAGGATGATGTAATGCAGTTAGTAATATTTTAAAATAATATTTTCCCATTTCCAGTATTAACTGTAAGTGAGGTACCAGGAGGTTGTAACAGAATTGTGCCCAGCATCTTCAGCATCATCACTGCATACAGCATCAGCTCCAGAGTGCTTCCAAATTAAAAAGGTTTCTTTGATGGTTTTCCAAAGTTTAAGACAACTCAGATTGCCTCTCTAATTTACAGCTTAAAATCTGAGGGTTGTTTCTTGCACATACTACAGGAACAATAGAAACTAGGACAGCAAACCAACATGTAGAAATTAGCAATTCCTTTGGAAAGCAAATTATCACTGGAACACCCATTAGTTCCAAAAGATACAGGGTTTGTCCTTTTGCTACTAAAAAACAGAGCACAAAAAGAAGAAACTGGTAACAGAACCATCCCTTGTTAAGTATGGTAAAGCAATTTTTACAACAATACATTCCAATAAATCTGGAGGAGTTTCATAGCTTGACCCAATTACAAAGTTAGAACAGATTTGGTAATTATGAATAAATCTTGATATATACAGTTGCATTTTTTAAAGTTTCACTAATCCAATACAGCTCCCCCTGGAAGCAAGTAAATCTTTTGACGTCTTTAACACTGAGCTTTCTTAGCCATCATATTTCACTTATATGTGCATCTCTGTGATATTCAAGATTAATCTTACCTAATCCCAGGCCCATGAATTCTTCTCCTCCAGACGCATAGCCTTTAACGATGCCTTCCCTTTCACGCCCAGAGCCAGATAAATAGCGAGTTTTCACTCCAGTTCCTATAAGTTGTGCTAGTTCCAGCTGGCTGATACATTTCAAGATCTAAAACCAACAACATTTAAACACTGTTTCTGACCACCATCATGTTTTTATTCCTATTTATTTGTATTTAGTATTTATAGCTTTTTCAGGTTCTCCACCTTTTAGAACAACTTTGCCAGTGACAGCAGTTATTAAGTAGCTAAAACATTACCAATGCAAGTGGAAATTAAGTTGAGCAATTCGTTTGAGATCACCAGCTGCCATGAATCACTCCAATATAAGAGACAGCAAACAATACCCCAAAATCTAACTTGGACCTCTAACTACCAGAGGAAACCTTTCTATTCCTTCTCAGAGCACCAACTTTCAAAACTATAAACACCTTCGAGCTGATCTTGAGAGTTTATAGTCACAGAGAGATGAAAAGGCTGAATTATTGCAGCTGCCACTTTGATTAGTGATGTTCCAATGCAGACAGTGAAAATGCCAATGTTGTGTTTCGCCATCAGCACAAAACTGACTATCTCTTCTTTCTTACTCCTCTGCTGCAACATCCCTTGGATTGGCATAAGCATTTGTGAGGGTATACTGTAAGCCAGCTCCAAGTAATTTGTCAGCTAAAGTAGCTTTTGGCTCATATTTTCATGTAGACTATTGCCAGAGAACATAATGCAGCAGGAATGCCCCTTATAGCAGCAGCAGATTTAGATCTGATGAAGAGAGCTCCTGGAACATATGCTTTAAGAAAATGCATATGGTCCTGGTAAGTTATTCTCACCTATCCCCCACCAAATTATTTTAGCCCTACTTTTTCAAGTGATAGTGGTGTCAATGTTGCCAAATGCTGCACAGATAAATCTGGAGCTGTGAGGGAGAACATTTATGTTTACATGAACACAAATACAAGAGTTTCTGTGCAGAATTTTCTGAAGTCAACTGAGATTTTATTATGGTTTTAGTTCCATACCAGAAACACCTACAAAAATTACAGTATTGGTCACACAGTGCCTATAGAGTGAAAAAAAAAAAGTGCATTTCATATATACAGACATATATAAAAACCACTAACAAAATATTGCACTTGGCATGCACATCTTAATGTTCTGACACATGCTGGTTGCTAAAGGCAGTTAAGGACTGGCAGTAGAGGAACACCACAAACCTACAAGTTCTTGAAAAATAATGCAGTTACACTATTTAAACTAATCAAGATTTTTACCTCATGCCAAGAGTTCCCAAGATAGTTGCCATCTGTGTGAGCAACTGTAATAAGTGTCTTAATGGTATCTATGTTCTTCTGTTTCATTTCTGTAATACTGGAACTGGCAGTCAACAAGGAAAACCGAGCAAGAGCCTGTACATAAGCATCTCGTTCAAGCTACAAGACAGAGAGAAAAGCATTGTAATCAAGTCCCTGGAGAGCTAGAGAAAGCTTTGTCCAGCATGCCTACACCATTGTCCCTCTATGTATAGTTGACAATTATGCTAGAGCACTTTCCAGATGAAGAAGAGTAGGAGGCAAGCTAGCAAATGCTCTTAATAGAAGACTCCATAATAAGAGGAAAGCAGTGTTGAAGAAAAGCTCGAGGATGCCAGCATCTAGAACTAATATGAGACTGTAATGTTTTCCCATTGCAAGAAATTAGATGAGACAGTTCATTTTCTACATATAAGTTGTTTGCAATTCTTCACCTCCCTGCCAGAGCTTACGCTGCCCCCAGGAAGCCTTACACGAACCTGCATTCCAAAGATACAGGCTATTCTAATTGCACAGCGTATTCCTTCCAGGCAAAGGGATGCGACTTCTGTGTCATCACAGTTCTGTAAGCCCACACTGTAAGCTGCCAGCAATGGAGTCCAGACAAGCTAAAGAAAGGGAGAAACTAAGTTTAGAAGTCTATCACAATTTTAGCCCAAGACACTAGGTAACCAAGCCCAAATATATCCAGAGTGTCCAAGCTGCTGCCTTGCCTAACTCCTCAGAACAATGTTCCACTTTTTACCATGCTTAAGACTCTTAGCAATGAAGACAGAAGGACAATTTCACACTCACTTTGAACATGGGTCTGACATGATCCAGATGAGTGGCACTAGTAAAAGGTGCTTTAGCGTGGCTTACAGCCTCCATGAGAGCTTTAGCTGTTTTGGCCATCTGCTCCATCTCCAAGTTATACAACAACCTCCGCTGCTTCTCATTAGCTACACCTAAGGGCAACACCAGACAGCTGCATTGGTTTTCTTTGGTTACAAGAACACATTCCATATCTTCATGCTGAGCATCACAAAATGTCAAAGACATTGCAAATGAAATCTAAACAACTCCCACAAAGTTAGAATTCAGGAACTTATCATAGGTTACAAGCAAGAAACTCCAACACTAAAACCCACACCACAACTTCATTCTATACAGAATAACTAATTCAGCACTTTATTATGTATGTCACATTAAGGCCTAATCATTCGAGTCAGAGATGCAGGTAAAATGGATGGAAAAATCCTTCACCTCCTTAGCCCGACAGAAGACACTATGCTGAAGATCCAGAGTTCACTAACTTGAATTAAATTAATACCACCTATTGAGGTTAAAAGCAGAGCACAGCTAGAGATACTGGTTTTTGCTGTGTACTATGTACAGAAGTCCTCATTTGGTCTAGATGAGGATAGGTGACTAGAGATCACGACAAACTCTCCCATCAGAATCTATGATTCTATGATCAGTCTTTCACAAACACTGTCACTGTGGCACTTACCAGCCTCTGAGCTAGGACATGCTACTAACAGCCAACCCAAAGGAAAACCCCCACTTGCTGTCTAGCATATAAAAACCAAGCAGCTAACCTGAAAAGTGCCAACTTCAGCTACTCTACCATTTTCCCCTCACATGTCCATTTAAAAACAATAACCCCCAAATCTAGTCTCCAGTGCCTCTGTACAAGGGTGCCAGGTGCATTTACACAGCTATGCTTCCATCACAGAAGCAGCAGTATTAACAGGGACAGTTTAATTCCAAAGATAGATATTAGCCATTCTAAAAGTAACTTATGCATTGCACAAAGGTGTTTTCAGAAAAGGGATCTGAACTCCACTATGCCATCCTGAAAGTTACTGCAAAGAGTTCAAGAGCACTGAGGTCTTCCCAGTTCCTAGTTCCTTCTTACTTGGTTTACTACACTTGGTCACAATTGCGTATTCTTTTGTCTCTTTCATTGCAATTTTCTTTCCTTCTATTTCTTCATAGATTGTGGATAAATACTCTACTGGCAGGTCTTTACTGTCATTGATTCCTCGATTCATTTTAATGTATTGCTCCTTTGTCATTTTATTTTTTACCTGGAAAAAAAAAAAGAATGGAAGGTAGAGGTAAGATTTTAAATGCAAGTTGTCAGGAAATTTGAAATTCTACGAGTTTAGTTTAATTTCTACCTGTGGACTGTGCAAGTCTGTAGTCAGCATTATAATAGAGTATGCCAAAACATAGGCAGTGTCAGCACTAGCAAATAGGGTTTGCCTAAGGGAAGAAAAAAAAAAAAAACAAACAAAAGGCAAAACAGGTTTTAGAGCCTTAATTCCTCAATCCAAGAGCTCTATTTCTACATGCAAGAAAAATACCCAGAAGAGCAATGCATTCAACAAATAAAATGGGAGACAAAATACAGAAGCATCTTCTTCACAGTGTTGAAAACTACTGATGACTGGAATTCTCAAGTACATTCCCAAAAGAGTACACACTATCTTTCTTTGGGTAACCCTATATAAGTTAAAGAACAGATGATTTCTTTCACTGTTTCATAAATAATTATACAAAACCAACCCCAGTCATGCACTAACTGGAGCAAGGAATGGGAATCAATGAAGCCTGAACACCTAGCTAAATGTCAGTGCCAGCTTACTGCATTAGACAACAGCAACACTGCCTACATGATGTCAGCTAATGTATATAAATTCTGTTCAACCTCTAATGGGCAAGTTAAAACAAGTGTAACACCTTAGTAGCTGTTTATGCCATGTGTTTAGCAATTGCTACTTCTTATTACTGCTGTTTACACTTGAGCGCTCTTCATTTGTTTATAAATCTAACAGCTAACACAGAGATTAACATACTCAAGGCTTTCCTCTTCCAACAACTCCTTCTAGCAAGTGTTTGGGATTTAATGAAATGGCAGCATAAGGACACTTTCTATCCAAAGTTTCCATTTTGCCTGGCTGCTCAAGAGGGTCAGCACCACTAGTAGCAACGAGATCTGCTCCTCAGACAAGCATGTAGAAGCTCCCAACCTGCTGTAAATGAGCTGCATCCTGCCCCTAAGGGCCACAAACAATACAGCCATTCTTCAGGTACTTCTTCAATAAAAAGGGGTTGAATTACCGTTGGTTGCACTCAATATATCTAGCAGCAAACTTCTCCATTAATCTATCAATCTTCTGGGCTTCACCTGGCAGGCGAAAACCTTCCAGAAACATACGCAGAGCAGAGACAAAGTCTTTTCCACAGAAATCCAGCTGGTCTACATAGGCATACATCACTTCCTTGTTAAACTTGTTGCTTTCCCCAAGAAATTCTCCCACTTGAGTCTGAAAACACAAGAGACAGTTATTACTGCGTAATCCAACTGCCAGCTTTGCAAGGAAGTTTACATGACAGGAATTGCACAGCTGTCAGTTTTGTAAGAGCAGTATGCTTAACTGCGTGGGCAGTGCAGCCACTGGAGGGACAGCAAGAAACCAGTGCCATCAGAAGTGTCCTTACTCTGCATATTCCTGCCTCCCTCGCTCCCTAAAGCAAGGTCTGCATTCCTGCAGAGCCAAGGAAAGCTCAGCTGGGTCTAGTTTCACACACAGAATGCTTTGCCACTGCAGTACACTCGTTTGCTGGCAAGACACTGGCAATGCAGCTAGAACACATGCTGCCAGCTACAGGGAGTCCCTCTTAACTCTGCGCTTTAAACACAGTTACTCTACTAAAAAGCCTGGGCCAAAGTAAATAAAACGTGGAAGTGGCACTGCTATTAAGAATCTCCATTAGAAGCCTCACACTATCAGTTATCCAATAATGAAATATGAAGTAAAGAGTGCAGACAGACATCAAATGACAGGGGAGAAGATAACAGTGGAAGATGGTTAATTAACTTGTGTAACACACAAGCTTACAGAACAGAGGCGTTCTTCTTGGTGCAAGAACTGTGCAATGTCCTCTGCTGTAGCACCGAGCATTCCCTGCTCCTGGAGATACTGTATCCCTCTCTTTGGTTTTTTATTGAACCTATTCAGGCAAAAACATGGAGAAATTGAGGGAAATGAAAAATATTAAAGCCTATGCAAATGAAGAAAAGTATTAGAGCCTATACAATTTTTCCTTTTACAGGAAACATTTTTTCCTAATTAAAAATGTCCAAGAATGTGCAACAGATGCTAACTATCACACCAGAAGCTACATGTCCTAAGGTACACACAGCTGCTGATAAACTTACTTCAAAATTGCCCCTTCTGAAATACTAAAAAATGGAGGTTTGCCATAAAGTGATACAAATGCTGCTGTTCAAAACATGTTTATAGCACTTAGAGTCCCAAATAAATGAAAAAGCACAGCTGGATAATGATTTAAATTACCCAAATTCTATTGCAATAGAAGACAAATGGTCTAAGAGCTGTAAGACAACATTAAGCCTGCCTGTACAAATCAATTTCTCTCTAGACAGAAACACACTTTCATGTGTGGCTGAAGCAGTACAAAGGAAAGCTGGGAAACCACCTTTCAACTCCACCCAACATTTTACTGAATCCTTTTACCTACAATAGCCTCCATAATTAGCTTTTGACAACAGCAGACAAGAGTCTGCAGCATTTAGATCAATTTTTAAGTATCCCTGCGGGTTTGACTATGTAAGACTGCAAGAAACAGTCATTGTACAAGGTTTTTTAAACAAGTGACATTTTCTTGTCGTGCTGGACTTACAGCTCTATCCCATGTTCAATTATTTCCTTTTGTTGCTTGATTACTTCAAATTGCTCAGGATCATCTTGGACAGCAGTCTGGGTACCAACACTTCCAACTCCTGAAGACACAGTGGAGTCCAAGGAACTGACACTACTCCGTCTCCCTCCACTGTCCAAGCATTTACCTTCGGCCATTTCCTGCTCAGATGGTTTATATGAACCTATTTATAAACAGGGCGAGACTTAAGTTACTCTGCTCAGTCAAAAGCTTTTAGCTGTAAAACTGTTCAGTACAAATTTGAGTCAATATTCTTTTTGGCAGCCTGCACTAAACAAAGAAGCCATACTGGTGCAATTCCAAAATAATCCAATAACAGGCAGAAGAGAAGCAGCAGCTATGGAGAAATTCTTGCAGTTTACCTTAGTAACTGCAAGACTCATCACCTGTTCTGTTGTACACAAGCCAGCTTTTGTAGTACAGACAATGGCCTGCCTAAAACTCTTCAACAGCACCTGGCCATTCGAATCAGACAATTCAGAGTCAGTTACTACAACAGCATGAACAATTGTTCATTAAATACTTGGTCTAAATAAATTGTTGTGCATAAACTTAGCATCCACCTTTCCCAAGAGCTTCTAAACACTGAGTACAAACAGGGCCACACTTAAACAAATTAGTTTTTCCATGAGGAAATAATCTTACCCAAGCTAGCCTGATGATTTGGGTTCACATAAAGGTCTTTGCTCCACTCTACCATACATTTTAAAATAGAAACTAAACATTCAAGTCCTTTTTTCCTCAGGCTTAGTTCCTGAAAAGCACAAAACAAAAAAAACCCAATAAACATATGGTGCCTTCAAAAAACTTGTGGATGTGTATCACCTTCCAAATCTTAGCAAGTTTGTCAGGAAGAAATCTACTGGTTATACAAAGTTTTGCCCCTTCATTACTTAGCCTGGATACATCTATGCCAAAACGGCCACAACCAGACTGACAGTAGAACATGCTCCAGCTGCTTGAAGGAGGTGGTCTAATAACAACTGATGAGTGCCAGCAAGAGGCAATATATATCAAATACTCAGTGCAGCCACTTTGTACTATGAATGATTACGACCATTCAGTAAGCCCCCACAGCGTCAGTTCTCCCCACAAGTGAGACAAGTGTCTCACTACCTGAGCTGTAAACAGTTCCAGTCAAAACCAAAACAAGGGACTCTTCGATTGTACTTCCCATTTGCTGGTCAAAGGACAACAGAGGAGAAAAAATAAACAAACGAAACATCAACACCCCAAGCACACACAAAAGAAAGAAAACAGCAACAAAACTGCAACAAAGAAACAACCAAGCAAGCACTGATACAATTTTAATTGAAGGTGAGAAATGCACTCAGTTCCGAGACCAACACTGGCATTTCACTTCAGCCCTGAAAGCCATGACATGGGCTAGAACAGCAGTGTTGTAGAATAAGGCCAACATCAGAAACATCTTCTCTTGCTGAAAGCAGTCTATACTTCATTCTCCCTCTAAGGATTAGGGAAGTATATAACTGGAAAAAATAAGATACTTGTGGTAGGGATGTGGCAAAAAAGTTTGTGTAACACAAACACAAGATGAAGCCACTGCTAGTCTGTGGGCCCCAGAAGGAAAATTCTGGCAGAGGAAAGCTCATTGGATTGTGTCTGCCATGGCAGCCCAACAAAAGGGCCCAGACAAAGCCTAGAGTCACAATAAATATTCAGCAAAACCACCAGCATTCAATTGCAACTCTATTGCTATTAAACACTAAGGAACATCAGTTATCTACTACAGTTACAGGGAACAGACATCATGAACTACAGGAAGTATTGATAATGATGGAAACAGCACTATTTATGAAAATATAATAGCTTACGTTCCAAGCTGGTTTTCTTACCTGTAAAGGAGTCATTCCTAACTCATGCCCACTCCGTCCCTGTGCGATTTTGGACAAATCGTTTACAAGGCGCTCAAAGATATTAGCAGCATTTAAATCACAGTCATAGTTAACATAAATATCCACTACACACTGGGCATCTTGAAAATAAAAGAAAGTGCAAGTATTAAGATTCAGGATAACAGCATTTTTAAAAGGAATCAGGCAATTGGAGCAGGCAGTGAAGATGAATCCAGGTATTTAACCCAACACTTATGGAGTCAAATGCCGTTTTCCAGGCTTAAACACTGCATGTGGCATTTGTCTCCAAAGCGAGAGGAAGTGACTGCTTTTCACAACAATGGAAATACCTGCACAAATTCTAGTTAAAGTCTGAATCACCATCCATTTGTGCTCAAAGGAGCTCGAAGAAGTCTCTAGGATATTCAGGAAGATCTCTTTGAAGAACACCTGCAAAATAAATGAGGTAAAGGACTTGATTTGAAACTTATTAGAAACATGTTAAATGTAAAAAAATCTTTTCCATTCAGTAATTTCTCTTGAAGAATATCATCTCATGCATACTAGAATTTGAATACAGTAGTAATATTAGCTCAACAAGCAGCTGTTACTTTCTCATTACAGTATCATTTTGAGAACTAGACCACCAAACATTTTTTTTTCCAAAAGCCTCTCACCTCAATCTGCATCTTCAAATGGGTCTTAAAATTGGAAAGCAGCGTGAGAAAGATGGCAAGAGAGAGCTCAAATACATCAGGAACAGAAGAGACTCCATTTTTAGATAATGCTACACAAAGGTATTGCTTGATTGCATTGATGAACATTTCGTGTGTCCTGAAAACTGGACCAGCATTCTGCAGTACCGAGAGAAGCAGCTGGAGAGAGACTACTTTAGAACGCAGTTCATGGGATCTGGAAAGAAATGCAACACTCAATCCATTTGTATTGCAATGCTGAACACATGCTTCTGCTCCACAGGACCACTGCAGCATTACTCCAGGTAATGAAAAAAGGACTGGTCTTTTAATTCATTTCAAGGCATGAGGCAGAAGGGGGTGAAATCAGCCTGCAAGTGATTCTGGACAACATCTACACTCTTAATTTGGAGATTAACATCTTAGACTAGGATAATAGATGCAACTCAGTGCATCTCAGAAGCATTCTTCCACATCCTAACAAATACTGCAGAGAAAGCCATTTCAACTGAAAAGATGAATAAAAAAAAATAAAAGAAAAAAGAGAAAGGCCTCAAGTATTAAATCCCAGATTCATCAAGCTAACTCAAACAGGGGCCTTAGAGGTGAATTTTGAATATCCATTTTACTATACAGCAGCTACCTAAACATCTCCAAAACTACCCAAAAAGGACAGCATAATAAACAGTCTCATTACTTGGGGTCAGGTGGTCCGTCACCAAGTGGCTTCATTGAGAGCTTGCACAATGACCTGAACACAAGGAAGGCATCCTTTTGTAGAACATGGGAAAATTTGGCAGCAGCTTGATGCCCAGATACATCTGTTTCCTTGAGAGCAAGAAACAACATTAGATCCACAGCGAGACAAAGGAATAGAGCAATTAGGAAGATTCCACAGTTCCTCACAGAATTAGCCACAGATTTAAAGAAAGGTACATTTGGCAATGTTTAAATCTAAACAGGACTAAAAGTGATCTGGATCTTCTCACACACATCAACTGACTCTTCCCCCACTAGCCCCACCCTTTATTAAGACACAAGTAGCATCATTTTTAGAACAGTTGTTTTAAGTATCTGCTTAGATTGCAGTTGCTGCTTCCTCTTCAAACCCGAGCAGGACATACACATTAAAGGTTCCATCCCTCCCCCTCTCCAAAACCCCATCATAGCAGTTGGCATGATAAAAAAGTTTCTCCTTTCCGAAATATACATTAGCACCCAGTGAAGTTATTTACCAGGTTATCAGTGGAGGAAACAGATTGCCCATCATCTGGAATCCCATTTGTTTGTACATTTTCATTACTAGAGCTAGAAAGAGCCAGATCTGCAGCATCTGATGCAGGGAGAGCCTTAACTGTTTCTGTTACTTGCTTTTCTTCAGCCACTAAATGTGAAAGAGTAAAACTGATTAAAATCATCCATTGAGCATTTTCATGAAGCTCTACAACCAAGTGGGACACAGGCAGTGCTGCTAAGCTAGAAAGTTTCTCAACCACCAGCAAAAAACCCTCTGTAGATGGTCTTGACAACATACTTGGTAATGAAAAATAATTTGCATGGTTTTACAAAAAGTTCCCCAGCACCTATTGTACTTCAGGAGATTCTGCTACCTTTCACAGCTGACTCAACCACATCTTCCAAGATGCCTTTAACCATTTCTTTTCCTCCATCAGTTGCTTCCTCTAAAGAAACACACAGAGAGTCGAATTTAGTACTTCTGTTTAGGAGGAAGATGGAAATGACAAACATGAGAGAGGCAGAAGGTTAAAAAGAAAGAAAATAAAACAAGAGACAAAGAACCTCACACCACAGATTTTCTTTAGTAGTTGTCCTCTAAAGCCATTTCCAAGAAGTTATGCAGAAATGATCATTGATATGATTTCCATTGCTTAAAATAAAGCACTGTTATTTTTAATGCAGTGATTTTGTCAGTTGCATTTATCAGCTGTTATGAACTGTTATGTTTTGGAATATCTCATGTCCCTAATTTGGATACAGTACAGGTTTATGAGAAGGTCTTTATAATACATATTATTTTTACCACTAGACTTCAGTCAGCTCAAAGCAATTCTGCAACTTCCCTTCCCCTTTATCAACCTAATCAGGTCAAACTCCATTATAACTCTATATACATAAGCTATATATAGCTACATTAGGATTCTAGGGAAAACATGAGCTTTCCTTAATAGTGATAATGTTGTAGACAAGCTAAGGGTGGCCTACATGTTCTGACTAACTACTGAGAAAATACAACTATGATTTGAGCCAGTAACCCCAGCCACTCCTCCCCACAATAAGAAGAGTGTTTTCCAACAGAAATGTTAACTGAAAGCAGGAGTCCCAACCTATTTTTGTTCACCTGAAGCTGAACGAGTTGGATCCTGCTCCAACTTCACTTCTCCGTTTTCTGCCCTCTCAGGCTCCCCGTTTGTCAATTCTACACTTGCAGGAGCAGTGGCTTTACCCTCCTGATAGCTGTGCTTGAACTGACCAAGCTTTGGAGACTTGGGCACCACTTGAATTGCAGGAGACTGGGATTTTTGCTGATTAGTTTTTTCTACTTCTCTGGATTCTTGTATCTTGAAAAAACAATATGAAAAAGTTAACCTAAGGCACAAAACATAAGGGAAAACAAATCTGTATGACGACTGCTGTTCCTCTGCGAATTCACATGTTAACAAGACACACACAGTGAGAACATAGCTGCTTGGGCAGTCAAATTCAAAAGATGCTCTTGGAGCTTATTTTAAAAGCCTCCCATCATTTGTTTATAGAAAGCTACTTGGCAGGCACTACAGTGTGAAACCTTGTTATCAGCAATAAGCTTCATATTTTATTTTTAATCAGAGAGAACGCTTCAGTGCAGGATTTGACAGGGGTAGTTTTTACACTACAGATCAATAGATATCCAACTACAATGACAGACCCATTAAAAAAACAGCAATAAGAACTACTCTGTTCATTTATCAAGCCTAACCATTTGAAATGAGCCAAGGTAACAGTTACATACAGCTTGATTTTCCATCCGTGTGAAAATGACATTTAGCATCTGCGTCAGGGTAGCTTTGGCAGTTGTCTGATTGATAAGATTTTTACTGGCCAGATAGATGTTGTAGCAGGTTCTAACAGTCTGAAGAATTGTTCCTTCGTGGATTTCTATATACGGAGAGGTTACTGCAGTAAGAAGAGCCTGAAAAAGTCCATAAAAATTAAATCTAAGCAAGTAGGCATCAGACTTTGTTGTTTGTTTTGTTTTATAGTAAGGTTGGAAAAGGCCTCAAAGGCCATTAAGTCCAACCTGTCATCCAAGACCTCATGACTACTAAACCATGGCACCAAGTGCCATGTTCTATCCCCTCTTGAGCACCTCCAGGGATGATGACTCCACCACCTCTCTGGACAGCACATTCCAATGGCCAATTACTTTCTCTGTGAAGAGCTTTCTCCTCACCTTGAGCCTAAACTTCCCCTGGCACACTTTGAGACTGTGTACTCTTGTTCTGGTGCTGGTTGCCTGGGAGAAGAGAACAACCCCCTCCTGGCTACAACCTTCAGGTTGTTGTTGAGCCTCCTCTTCTCCAGGCTAAACAACCCCAGCTCCCTCAGCCTCTCCTCGTAGTGCTTATGCTCCAGGCCTCTCCCCAGCCTCGTTGCCCTTCTCTGGACACGTTCAAGAGTCTCAATGTCCTTCTTAAATTGAGGGGCCCAGAACTGGACACAGGACTCAAGGTGTGACCTAAGCAGTGCCGAGTACAGGGGCATAATGACTTCCCTGCTCCTGCTGGCCACATTACTTGATGCAGGCCAGGATGCCATTGGCCTTCTTGGCCACCTGGGCACACTGTGGGTCTTCCACAGTAATCAGTGGGTTGGGTTATGAAACATCTGTAGAAGACATGTCTGTTTCTCTGAAGTGATGTTTGAAATCAAAGAAAGTTTAAACACTCAGGAGAGAAGAAGGAGACTTACAAGCCCTGTTAAAGTGTTTTATCACTACTAGTATTCCACCTCCAAAGGAAACTTTTTTTTATATTCTGTGGTTGCATTTCTGTGAAAGGGCCAATGGGGTCTACACTGCCATCAGATTAGATTACTAGAAGGTTCACCTCAGATTTGTTAGCCCATGAAGCTTTCAAAACTGGAAAACATATCATTGGTTCTACTATACCTTGCTAAGAATATATACTGCAGATCCCTCTGGAAAAAGGGACAGGAAGGCAGCTAGACTAGAGCAGCAGGCCAGGATACTGCTTCACAATTACAGTGCCTTCAGCTGAAGGCCAAGAGCAATTCATTGGCCTAATGAATGTGGGCATTACTAGCCTAGAATACAAACATTAATCTGTCTTCTAGATAGAGTACCCAGCCCAAAAAGGAGGATAAACGTTTATAAAGGTTTCCCTTATGTTCTGTTTCACCAAGAGGAAATATATTTCACATATCAAGTCTGGCCCTGTGACAGCTTCCCTAAATTCAGGTGACACATCTAATGGTGTAAGAAACAGAGAAACTGGGCCGTAAGTGCAGCTTTGTGTTTAAATTTTCCTCCATTACAAAATCAAAAGTCAGTGAAAGCAAATTCATATTGCACCAAAATTAACCAAATAATATACCTTAATTATCTGCAATTGTACTCCTTCATCTGTTTGAGGACCCTGAAAACAATTGCAAATGGTTTCAACTATTCGGTCAATCAGTCGTTTCCCAGGAGCTCCACTGTCTGGAGCATTGCCAGTGATATGTCCATATGCAATGAGTTTCTAGGTAGAGAGAATGCAGGTTAGACAACCATCACTAAAATACACTTAAGTACATCATAAAAGCTGGAGCAAGGTGGGGTGGTTAGACAGCACACCTCACTTAACCAGTTGTAACACAAAAATTAAACACCATCAATAGTCTGGCCACTGTAGACTTGTCATACACCCAGACAAAATAATTTACTAACTGATACATGAGCTTTCTCCACGCAGACCATTTCTTCCTATTGCAGCCAGACAAAGCTTTCTAACTTCAGTCCTTGTACCTATTTACAACAGGTTCTGCCTTTAAGTTGCATTATTTTTTCTGTAAGAATCTGAAGAGGAGTAAGGTACAAAGATTCCAGACTCTGACCTCCTATCACATCAGCACTGCAAGAGACACCATGGCAGATACTCCTTTCAGAGCATCACAGGTGGAGAATCTTCACTAAATAATGCAAACATTGCTGAGTTTCAATAAAGGCTTGCTTCGCTAGAAAACAACACACACATTTCTGACAGACAAGAAGCACTTTCAGCCAAGTCTGATGATAATCTATTTCGCCTGGCTTATGCATCTGTGTAGCCACAGTGGGCGTCTTTACATCTTTATACCCAGGACATTACTTCTTCACTCTAGCAGTGCCAACAGCACACAAGGTTTTTCTCACTGCACGTTTCTCCATAGCACTCTGCCCAAGCTGAAACACAAGTCACCTGTAAACAGTCCAGTGAGGTACTGACAATGCGTGGAGACTTTGACTGGCAGGCCAGCTCAAATGGAAGGAAATATTTGTCTGCTTCAATGAAGTTTGCTTTTGGTGGAGCTGCAGTGCCTTCTCTAGGTCAGATAAAAGAGTTATTAGTTTTTGTAAGCATGTATAGCAGCAGACTACACTTTCTCCTTCTCTAAACATAAGGCTGGGTGGGACATAGCAGCATGCAGATGTAATGCAAGCTTCTCTTGCACACTTTCTTAAAGGTCTATTTTCTTTAAAAACCAGCATTGCATCTGATCTTTGTCGTGTATTCTTCAACTTAACTCTTCCTTCATTACACTGCACACTATCCTGCTACCTGGGGAAGTTCTACACAGCCTGATAGATAAATTTAACAAAGTTATACTGACTTAATTAAACAGGGTGCATGTGAGGAATACTAAGCAAACACAAAGGGAGCCCATTTTAGATCACAGAATTGTGCTACAGAAGTGTTCTGAAATTTACTTAAATTGGTATTCCTGATGTATGTAGTTAAGAACATACACTATCAAACAGAACACCTGCTGTTCTTCATGGTTTCCTTGCAGGCTATATTAAGCCCAGTAAAAGGAAGTTAAAAACTACCCATTTGGTAATTTATAGTGAAATCTGGAGGCAGTTATGGCTTCAGCACACATACACATACACACTGTGTGACTGCAACACAAGGGCCATATCCTGGGTTTGGCAGAATTGTGTGTAACTGGGTATTCACAAATTCATTGACATAAGTATACACACAGACTTACATTTCCACTACCAAATTATTCCACTTGCTGTTTTCTGGCATAGTTTACAGCAATTAATTACTTACCTTTGCTTTTCCAGCTCTGTTTTGATTTCATCTGAATGAAAAAAAGAAGGAAAAAAAAAGAAAGATTCAAAACATTTCACACCCAGCATGAAGTTATCCTTACCAATATTACTAGTAAAGAAAATGTAACAAAGCCAAGCTCTGTTCCAAGCCACAAGTCTTACACTTCAGTATTTGCTATTCCTTTCCTGTAACATCTTCAGAGATCATAGAGAGCTACACTTTTTAGTTTGGAGGCTTAGCTCTCAACTTCTATATGAAAAAGCTGAATTGTCCAAATATTCTTAACAAAAGGCATCTTTAGTAAACACAGCATTTTTTCATTGAAGAGTCAGTCTGCATCATAGAGAGCTCAGGTCCGCAGAAGTCTTTAAGCCACTGCATAAACCATGACCTTCCTGTTAACTGCAATGCTAGTTAGCCTCCTTTTGTTAAGCCTCACAATATGATATCAGCTGAAAAAACTCCCCAAGAGATAAGAAACCTTAAATGCATGCTGTCTCTTTGCCAGCAGTTTGGTTGGGGTTTTTCATTGCTGTTGTTTTGGGTTTTGTTTGTTTGGGGTTTTTTTCAATCACACTTTCAGGGAGCTTCTCAAAATTAAACACAAGGGGGAAAACCAGTGTCTCATTTCTGTTGTATACAGCAACAAATCCCTTATGTTGTAACATGGCTTTTTTGAGGATTGCTAATGTTATCTCCATGATGCACAACACAGACCAGAACCATACTACCCCAGATATAGCACAAGTGCATACTGTGAACCCTGACAGAACCCATCAAAAATAGCACACAGAGTGAGGGTGCACAGCTGCAATCACTGGTAACACCACATGGAATCCTGTCCATCCAAAACTACTTCATGCATCTGCAAATTACCAGGCCTACAAAACTTGTTTCAATTGCAAAGTTATCAGAAGTGGATCATTCCCCCAGTGTTCTCCACAGCCCTGGAAAGGCACCATTGCTTGGGATTAGAGGCTCAGATGATTTCAGCACTGTTTGTGAACCTCAATAACTCCTCTCTTACAATACACAAAACACTAATGAACAAGCAACATACACAAGTTTTTCAACTGTCCTACTGTTCAATAAATGTCACAATAATTCATCTTCACAGAGTGTGCCCATTTTGTAACACTAGCAGCCCTGTTTTACAGGGAAGATGGAAGCAAAACATGGAAGAAACCTGTAGAACTGCAAGTTGTGAGTGACAAGCTACATTCAGGAGTGATCCTTGCTGTTCTGTCTCCTACACTGCCTCATTAATGAAAGCCAGCAGTCAAGAAAGGAGCAGTCTGACACCCATTAGCAATAAATGATGTAACAGGAACTGAAGGAACATTATCCACCCTACAGTCAACAAAAGAACAGACAAACTGAAGAGCCAGAGGCCCACAATGTATCATGGCCCTGTTCAGAAGCTCACTATTTTTTCCATCAAGTCCATCATGCAAATTACTATGCCTGGTAGTTTTAAAGGAGACAGTTGCTGCTTGCCAGTACTGCACAGGCCAGTGTCAAGGCAATGAGCTGAGCCAAGCACACAGCCCCAGTGCCTGGGGTTTCAGAACCACAAGTAACTCCACAGTTCCACAGCAGTGCAAACCCAGCAGCATCATCCCCTAAAACTTGAGGCTTCAACTTGTAAGGCAAGTCAACAGAATGGAGACTGTTGATAAGAAACAGCCAAGGTTTCCCATGCCAAACAAATCTTAGCATCACTTCTTGGATTTTCTTCATCCCAGTATCCAGTTGTTTCAGCAACAAGATGGCTACTCAGAAGTTCAGTTCAAAGTTTGAATTCAGTCACCTTGATTAATTTCCCCATCTTTAACACCACAAAATGATCCACAGAGCTATTGAGAACAACATACCCTAGAGGACTCCCCAGACTATTTGATCTGTCGTATACACTGGAGCAGTGTATTCCTGTTGCCTGCAAGAACTGCCTCCTTCAAACATGGCTTTCTGGGTAGCTTCACACATTCAGAACACTTAGTTCTGCCTCTGGCTCATGGCACAGAAAGGCATTATTTACTTACAGCCAGAATCCCAAGTACAGCAGGATACCAAGGTGGTCAGTTATACCACAGTTAACACTGTATTCCAGACACCCTGTAGAACTAGGGTTTAGAGGGGTTTTTAACAACTGCAAAAGCTCAGCACCTTCTCAACAAGCTGTCCCGTCCCCCACCCCCAAAAACAGACAAGGTTGCTCAAGTGAGGGAAGTGGTCCTCCTGACACTAAAAAGGTGATTTGTGTAATCAAGCAATGCTATTTTCCCCCTCTAAATATCTTACATCCAAGTGAAATTATTTTTCTTTCAAAGAGATCACTCCCCCCACACCCTAATATTTATCAGCAGAGTGGCACAGCAAAACAAGTTTTGAATTAGAATTTCACAAAGATTTTAGCCTTAAGGAGACACAATCATGGCCATCTTTACTGATAGTTGAGATTAGACCAGACCTTGCATTGGAAAAACAGGTTAACAACATCCCATATTAGAGCAATGACAATTTTATCCTCAGAAACACTTCATATATCTTTTAAAAAAAATAAATCTAACCAAGGCCTGACCAAGTTCCCACAATTTTATTACATAAAGGCTTTTCTAAAGCCATAGAAAAACATCTGCACCACAACAGCATTTTAATAGATAATGCTGGCAAAAAAAGAATAAATGAAAAGACAAAAGCAAGTTAGAGCCATGCCTCTGCTAGTGATTCCTTCAAAATAGTTTGGAAATCTCCACATCTGAAGCACTTATTTAGTGGTCTGACCACCAAAAGTGAAACAGAAATTGTTGCCTAATTGAAGTCTTCTACCATGAACAGCTTGCCAAGCCCTGACCAGGCACAGCCAGTTTCCAGAAACCTACTGCCACTGGATTAAGTGGCACAGCTCAAATCCATTCCACTGCTACAGAAAACTGAATTTTTAGTCTCTCTGGCCATTCCAGCACAAGGCAAATCCCTTGCTTTCAAGGGCAGGATGTATTGCCCATACATTGCCATCTACTTCAATCGGAAACAAACCTCTTCAACTCCAGGCACTCCTTGCGCTGCCCACTCAAGCCTTTCAGCATTCCTACCAGGAAGCACAACTGGAATAACACACAAGGCCCTGCAGCAATTTCTTCCAAACCTTGTGGCCATAATAAAAACAGGATGAAGCTCATGCTGACAGTAACTACTGTTCTGTATTAGAAGGATGGTTTAAATTTTCTTGTATTAAAAACTACATATTACAATGGAGGAAATACTTGCTTGCCTGCAATTAGATATGTCCTGTGTTAATGTACAGTTGAGTTTTTCTCAATGCAAGCAAACCAGTTCCTGCGCAGAAAATGGCATAGTTCATGTGAGCATAAGGACACCAGCAATGTCTTTCCATAGCCTGACAGAACACCAGAGAGCAGTGCCAACACAAACACACAGAGCAGCAGCAAAAGCTTCCCTACCCCCAACCCGTGAAGTCTGCTGCATTGCCTAAGTTCAGGTTGTCTTAATTTAAATCAAAAACTCAGCACCCTGCATTTAGTGATTCTATTCATCTAGAGGAGCCTACCACAATGAAGCAAGACTATCTCTTCTGCCCAAGCTTGCCCAAAATATGCTAGCAAAGAGGCTACTAAACTAAGGCAAAATCCTTTTAGACATTTATAACCAGGAACTTCTTAAACACCCAACTAAATTCCTAAGTGAAGCCACGGTTTAAGAGGCTGGCTTTTTTCACACTCCTTAACAGGCAGTTCTGTTGTTTATAAAGCTCCAAGATACATGCATGGAGGTGCCTAGGTAATCAAAGAAGGTCACGTAACCAGGCTGCCTGCACAGTATGTCATTAAACACAGTCCTAACAGGGCAAGAGTGATGGTTTGTATGAAAGGCCCAAGCACTCAGTTAGCATTAGAGCACATGAACTGCTGTGACACACACTGCTGTGTGCCACTCTACATTTCTCAGGTTAGATTATTTCAGTAGATTTACTAAGAACTTTGTGTACCTTGAGGTCCACATAAATGCTTATTAAGCAACTATTTTTATACAATATACTGGCTGTCTGCTCAAAACAAGGTCTCAAAACCACAGTTTCCTAAAGCAGAGCAGAACAGCTTGTCTGTTTAAAATTCTCCATTTCTCCCAGTCTCTCCTGGGGCTGACTGGCACAGGACAGGATACAACCGTTACACCTACCGATGAAGCAAGACGCTGGATGAAGGAACCTATTCAGCTCTGCTTGCTCAACTAGCACTGCATATTTCAAAGAAGGGGTGGATAGAGGAAAAAAAGCAAAACAGCCAACCAATAAAACACCACTGGGAACTGGTTTTGTTCCTTGTCTTCCACCCTTGTTATATTTATGTCCGGTTTGAGCCTGTGGCACTTCTCGTTTCCACAAAGTCATGCAGATGTTTTGCACTCCAAAACTGCACAGTATTAGTCCCATCTTACTAGGAAAAGGCTAAGACCAGTTTAAAACTAGAATGACAGAATACCTACGCTTCCTACAGAAGAATGACAGCAATTTTCAGCAGTAACTTACTTAAGTTTTCAGAAGTTGAACACATTCAAAGCAGTAAAGAACTCACATAAAAGAAAACAAGAGCATCATTCCCAAAGTCAGAAATATATTCCTCCATCTTTCCAAACAAATAACAACAAAAAAAAAACCAAAGCATAATAAACAGAAACACAACTGCAGGAACACTACAGCAAAAAAAATGTGGAAATAGCTGCAGCATAAGCTGTGCCAGTTAGTTCCAGACTACACAGGTTCCTCTCTTATTTAGAAAAGGTACTGGGAAAGTCTGTGATGCATGCCATGACCAGTGCCTGGGCTGACTGGTTTGTAAGCACTACAATACTTCAAGGCTCCATTAGAAATCACTGTATAAATAAGATGCCACAGCAAATGGAATTTAGAAGAGGTTGAGAGGGATTATTCAAAGTGTGATGTGGAGAGCAAAAGAACAAAACAGCTGACAGTTAGCAGTTCCATAAAGTTCATGTTACATTTCTCTCAAGCTGAATTAATTTTGCTTAGACCTAACTGGACTTTTAAAATTGTTATTAAAAAATACTGCATCTTCTTTAATCCTTGGCAGTTTGTGTAGATGATAAAGATGGATCTGAG
This sequence comes from Picus viridis, assembly GCA_033816785.1. Classification (NCBI taxonomy): domain Eukaryota; kingdom Metazoa; phylum Chordata; class Aves; order Piciformes; family Picidae; genus Picus; species Picus viridis. Next base: position 7,350,763 of record CM066599.1, on the reverse strand, counting down.
TAACCCAGAGTGCAAGTAATGTTCTTCCCACATTTCCTAGCACATTTACTATCACGTGGGGCTTGCTAATTAAGATAATACATTTGAAATTGTAGCCACAATCTTATTTGATATAAAATAGAAGCTTAATTAAACTTCAATAAGGTTAACAGAACTGATTTTTTCATTTGTATGAAAAAGACTAAACGTAAACAGTATTAAATTGGGAGGGAGAGGGGATCACATGTAAATAAAGAGGCTTCTTTCACACTGGCAACTTAATGATGCAGTGCCATTCAACAAATAGAATGAGACCCTTTAGTGACGTAATCAAGGCCCTACTAGGACAGGATGTTGGGCAACAGAAGGTTATCTACTCATGCTGACCTCTGCTTTAGTCCAGGAAGGCACATGGATTTTTTTTTCAGGCAAGATTAGCATCACAAGAATTAACTAACCTCAAACCTTCTGTACCTTAAAATACACAGGCACAGAATAGATATAATCCAACATGCAAATGCTAACAGGTGGCTACTGTACTGTATCCCTCCACCATCTTGGATGTGTTAATAAACATAAAGACCTTCACTAGTAACTCTTCACAGAAGTTCCCCTTATCATCCTGTAAATAAATTTACATAGCAGAAAAGCAGGTTCCCAGTGCTGTAAGTGGGTTGGTACATATTTAGGGAGTTAGGGACAAAATCAGGAAAAGAAATTAAGTAGCAAAAGCATGCTGGATGAAGCACACATGTGACAATACTGCTCTCAATGTTAACTTTACATAATAACACATAATACCCTTCAATCTGGTTGCCCTCCTCCGGATATACCATCACTACAATTAGCTTCCACAGATTTCCTGAAGGTGTGAGAAGGAAGATAAAAATGACAGCAATTTTCAAGCCCGTGTTCACAGTGCATTTGACAGAACTTGCACCACCTTCCTTACATAGTCAGCCTGTCTCCTTTTGTTCGGGATACTGTAAATGTCCCCTAATTAAAGGAAAAATACCAGTGCAAAGTAAGTGAAGCTGCAGTAGATATGTCACCTTTGCAGTGTAGGGAAGGCCATGGAGAACTCAACTCTAAGAGCTACAGCACTTTACCCAGCTTACTCTTCCCCCTTCATACCATACCATATGTTTTCAGAACTTTAACAGATCTGTATGATCAATTTGCACTTGCAGGAGATTTCAGGATCACTGCACCAACTCCACAAAAAGTATTTTCCGTTCTGTAAGACACCACAGACATTGCTGGTATTTGGCTACACTGCTAACAGCTTCTATCCAGTCCAACCACGAGCTGGAGATGAGATGTCACAAGATAACTAGCCTTGGAAGATCTCACCCTCTGCAAGCCGAGGGCCTTAAGCACCCTGTCCCCTAGTCTAAAAGCTTCCAATTAATTTTCTCAAAATCGGTTCTGAAGTGACAAACGCAAAGACTTTTTGCTTCCTAACACACCCAAACCCTAATAAACCAGATGAGGCGTTCCCCCTAGCATATGAGCGTCTCGTATCAGAGAGAACTTTCCCCCACTCGGAAGTCCGGAGCTCAGCCGGGATTCCGGCCAGCGGCCTCACAGACGGGGGCCCGGGACTCTCGCACTCCGCCGGGGGTTGGACGTGACAGAAGACACCATCGGAGGCCAGTAACACCGCCTCCCGCGGGCTGGGGTTCCGTGCCCCGGTGCCAGCAATGTCCTTCTGTCAGCCTCCCAGGCCAGGGAGGGGCCGCGGCTCACAGTCCAGCGGAGGAGTTCCGCGGCCAGGCCAGGCCGTGCCGCGCCGTGCCGGGTCGGGCCAACTCACCCAGCGCCACCTGGCAGGCTCTCCGTAGCTGTCCGTGCGGGGGCCGCTTCGCCTCTTTCTCGGCTAGGATCTTCTCCAGGGCCCGCGACACAAACATGCTCTTGGTGCGAGCGTCCTGCTCGCGGGCCGGGGGCTGCATGGCGGGACGGCCCCGCCAAGGGGCAGGGAAGGGATCGCCGGGGCCGGCGCTCAGAGCCCGCGGCCGTCACGGCACCTCCACCATGCGGAGGAGACGCGCCTCCCTCAGCGGCCGCCACCGCGCCACCGCCACGGCGCCGCCATATTGGCCCCGTCACGTGACACGGGCTCCCCCCGCCCCCGAGGTGACCCCCGACCCTCCGCCGTGCCGGCAGTGGCGGGGGCGGCGCTTGCGGCGGAGCCGCCTTGCCGGGCCGAGCGGTGGCAGCCGCGGCTGTTCTGACGCTGTCACCGTGCGTGGCTGGCGGCTGTAATAGCGGGCAGTAAGCGCCACCTCCCCGCAGCGGCGGGTTTCCGGCGAGCAGCTCTGCGCGGCGTGTGTGCAGGCGGGGCCTGCCCGCCACCACCGGCTTCCCCGGGAGACTCCCGGAGCTCCACGCACCGTGCCGGCCTCATCCTAGTCTTTTAAAGAAACTGGCCCTTGTCCTGTCCCCGCGCGTTCTGGGGGCAAAACTCGACTAATTTCCGTGCTGTAACGCAAAACGCTGTGCTTGGGAATTGGTCTGTGGCACCTCAGGCACGAACTTCAGTCTCAAATAAGAACTGCAGGTATAGTCACTGCTGCAGTTGTTCTAATTAAGTTACAATTACCGAAAGGGAAGTCCCGTTAATATAACCCTCATATCTGTAATGCTTCTAATCGAAGCATCTCACATTTGCATTACCAGCGTTGCCAAGAGGCACTGCTGAGAGCGTCCACGTGTGAAATACTCGAAACTGTACATTAGAGTTACAAGCGGTTTCACTGCAGTGCCCAGAAACTGAGTCTCCTCTTACAACCTTATGCCCAACTGCATCTTTCTCCCTTTACCTTTTGGCCTCGGTAGGGTACCTTGCACTCCAAGTCATACTATGGTCTTGCTAAAAGTCAGCATAACCTTTGGAAATAATCTGTCATTTACTCCCTTGACACCCTGCACCATAACCTGGCAACCATCGGTGGGACACAGTCACCTCCTCTGTGTCATTCCACAAAAGGCTTAATTAAACTAAGATGACTGCATCTCACTGAGAATATAGGGGCACATTAGATTGTCTAGACTGTAATTTTATTTACTTATTTCCCAAGCAGCAGGACTCCAATTCTAATTCTTTAAAATGTCATTAATGGATCCTTACTGTCAAACTGTTGACAGTTGCAATTTACATTCTAGAAACCACTGACAAAGGCTTCAACACCAAATACCTGCTCAAAGCATTAGTTTAGTATCATTTAATGGGGAAAATGGACAGGTACTTTGTGATCACCTCTGCTGTCCAGAGCTTTATGTAGACTGGTTCACACAGAGCTGAGGACTCCACTTGTATGGAATAATACAAGTTAGAGCATGGGAAATCAGAAATTATAACAAAGCCCAATAAGAAGCAGGGAAGGACCTTTGTCTGGAAACAATTGTTGAGATTTGTCAGTATCTGAAGACTTGGGTTTTCTTTGGAGACCAGCAGTTCAGGTATAGGCGTTATGGGAGTGTGATTCCATTGCTCATCATTAGATCGCAATTTATCAGGATGCAACTGTCTCAAAAATCTGCGAATTGTATCTATTCTCTTGACAATAATAGCCTGATCTGCCTCTTCTGCTACCAGAAAATGTGCCATGTAATAAAGGTGAGACATCGTTGGTAGGTTAAAGTCCTTCTGAGTGTTTGTCAGCTGAAGCTGCCATAAGGCATTGAGTAATACATGTGCAGAATGAATCACTACTCCAAGTATGGGAAGGCCTTCAATAGATCATTTAGTCCATCTCCAAGCACAAAGGCAGAACGTGGCCTTTTCATGAAAAGCTCTAACAGAGGAGATTCAACAGCTTTTCATTTAGTTGCCTCCAATGTTTCATTAACTGTCCAATTAGGAAATTCTTCCTAATATCTGGTGTGGATCTTAGCTGCTATTCATTAGCAGATGGAAGGACTCTATTATTATGGTGATGGGAGTATCAGGAAAATGGAGGCAAATAATGGAGAAATCTGGGCATTAGATGTTTTTTGGTCTTGTTTTTAAGAAATGAAGACATTTCCTTATTGTGACTAGAGTTATGCTTTTGTTTTCTATTGAAAGTGTCTTACGGTCTGATTCTTCTGGTATTTTCTTTTAACTTTCTGGTCTCCCATACAAAAAGTCATTCATTCCTATAAAAATATATATATGTCTGATTTCAGTCTTCTTGTAGCCTCAGTAACATAATTGTTTTTATACTCAAAGCAGATTTCATCCTCAAGCTTTATGTATTCATCTCATTGCACAGTACAGTGAAACCATGTAATATAGGCTCCTTTACTTGCTACTAACTCCATTAAATATTTAGCTCATATTTTGCCCTGGTGCTATCCTGGCAGGATTCATCATGCTACTATTTTGTAATAGTATCAGCTGTGTAATCATTTTATATATTTGCTGTTTTTAAAATATATTACCATCTAAAAGTGTTGGTCCAGTGTTCTGTATCTCATTGGGTTTGTGAACATCTTCAGGGTTTAAGCCCTATTTGTCTATCTTTGTATGCCTCTGATCACTTAAATGTGATATTTCTGAGTAAATCACTTTGGATAGCAAGTGGTTAAGAGATGGTTTGTGTGCCAGATGATTGAATTAATTTGCATTAAAGACTAAAATACAGAGAGTATTATGGGGTTTAATGGCAGTTTTCAAAACCTTCCTCCAAAAAGCCAAAGTCTGAAAAATAAATTTTTCAGGTTAATGCTGATTCCATGTGTCTCTAGGAAGGAATTAGGAAAGTGGCCTGCTGTGCATCTCATGACTCAGCTGCCTCCTTTAAATTCTACTCCCGTCTCCACTGTAGCTCTGCTATACTGCAGGCTCTCAAATCCTCTGCACAGAGCTCACTGACCAGGCAACATCTAATTTAATTTGCTCTGTTCTGAAGGGCAAGAAATTCAGTATAAAACTTAAGAGCCTCATTACTGACCAAAGGGGGGGGGGAAGTGACAAAGAGGAACATTACAAAATTTCTTCTGGATATTTGAATTTATCAAAACCAAACTAAGAAAAGGTTTAGTATGTCTCCCTAATAATGCTTGTCTATTAGAAAGGGAGTAATGGAGAAATAACACACACACACAAAAGGACAGAACAGGATCACCTGTCACAGAGTTAAGTACTGACATTGAGAGCTCAGAAGGCAGAGGACAAACTGCTTGTACCTGGACTTGAGTAATTTCATTTCGGTGCTGAAATCGACAGTCCTGGTATAAGTAAGAGTATGCCTTGAAGAACGTGACGGCCATGGTAGAAGGGAAGATTTGGCTGATGTAGGTCAGCCAGTAAGTCAGACTTGGTGAAAAACACTTGTGTTCTGTGAATCAAGATAAGATGCAGGTGGACCTTCAGAATGACAAAAAAAATTGTGTCCTTTATAGAAACTGAAGTAAGGGGTTTTTTACTCCTTTTTTCCTCCCAGTTTTCAGTTTCCCAGACTGATCCAGTGGCTCAAGGAATCACCAGTGGCTTGGTACATCTGTGCTTAACGTCTCTAAGTCAAGGGCTTTTACCCAAAGGTCAAAACATACTTTGATCACAATAACTTGGGACGCTGCAGCATGTTCATCTCACCACAAGTGCAATGATACCAATTCTTCTCTGTCAGTTGGCAGTAAACGGTACTGACAGCCTTGACTTCATGTAGGGAGGGAAAGGTTAATACGAGAGGCAGTGACTGTCAGGACGGTTTATTTCCAGGCCAGCAGCATTAAATTGATATCCTGGAGTCCAAATTTCTGTAGTGGGACTCAACATACCACCCTGAGTTGTCTCTCCTGGCTGAAGTGATCAGCTGTCATTATCAAAATGTAAAGTTCTAATGATGTTGGGACTGCCTGTTCTCTGGTGTTACATATGTGACAGCAATATTTCCAACATATTTTTCCAGGAAAGTAGCTAAACCCATCAACGATTTATCAGATGCTGTGTAGCCTCAGACTAGATTTTATAAGAATTCCCAGATGAGAGACCTTTCTGAAATGCATCAGTGCAAGTAGCCAGATCACTCTCAGGACACCTCCTCAAAAAATCTTATCTGTTGCTCTTTTCATTTACCCTGGGGCTAGTGCTTTGGGATGTAAGCTGATTAGTCCCTCCCACCTGTACACAGTTTTACTCAGATGCTTCTGTCTCAACAAAACCAATCCAGTTCTGCTAAGGAAGCCTCCTGTCTATGTGCAGACAGTGGCAACACAGGAGTAAGACATTAGTTTTGGCTTGTGTCTCAAGTACTTGTCTTTGGAGCCTTTGTTATCAGATGTCAGATTCATGTTACCTAAATGCAGGAGCTTAGTGACTGAAAGCTCTAAATCCAAACACTGGTTCAAACCAGTACAGATTTCTCAGTTCAGTGCTAAACAGTAGGTGGGATGAAGAGAGGTACTCCTGGGTGAAGCACAGGTTTGGGTTCTCATTTTGCTTTCTAGGTTTTATCATACCTACCAGTCATGGGAATGATAGAATATTTCAAAAGTTATTTTAATTCCATAATAAAAGAATTAAAAAATGTAATTTAAAAAATCTAATGACAAGGAAAGAATGGAGTAGTCTAAGTGTTCTCCTTCAGTACCTGAAACCCAAACAACATAGCATTATATTGCAAAACAGTGAAATGGACCAGAATGGATGTAAACAGTAATAAGCAACATCACAAGAGTAAGAAAATTAGTAAGTTGGAAAGATAATTTAAGACATTTTGACACATAACATAGTTTGCTATTAGTCTTTAAAATATTTTGTTAGTTTTGCCCACAACCTTTTGCTCTCTGCTGAAATTATTTAACTGGAATATGAAATCCAAGACAAATTAATAAACTGACTTTGTAAGTGAGTGGAATTTAACAAACCTACCCACAAGCTTTTGGAATTCAGATGATTCACAGGGCCAAATCTGTAGAGGAAGTGCTCTGGTAGTATAAACATACCAAGATGCTATGGGGGTAATTCCAGCAGTGATATTAATGATGAAGGTCTGATGCAATGAAGCTGCTAAGTTTGCCCAAACTGCTTAGAGATATGGCTCTAGGATGTGAGGTATCGATTATCCTCCTCCCTGATAAATTCACACCCGTGTGATACCAGCAAAGCATTCCCAGGATGAACCGCTAGAACTGCTTTGCTGCCAATTCTCTCTAGCTGCCAGCAAAGTACATTTTTGTCTTTATAATGTTAACCACAAGCAGGAATTTTGCCAACATTGTACCTCATCTCAATCCTTTTTAGGCATAGACCTGAACTATTTAACAAGACTGCTGTATAACATCTTTGCTGACCTACCCGTTGTAAATTACATTGAATTCAGTGGACTTTGGATTTACAGTAGTATGAGTCAGAGTCAAGTTTAGCCCAAGAAGGTCCATTTTGAGCTTTCTTATACCTGACATGTCTCCTCAAAGACTCAAAGAGCTGATTGCCCTCCAGCTATTTTCTAGAATCCATTAATTTGGCAATTTTAATTTTCTTTTAAAGGAACTGGTGCAGATCGTGAACAGAGGTAAACATACAGACATAGCTACAGTTTGGTGTCCCTTGTATGGGTTTGTTCCTCTCCACTATCCACAGTAAAGAGCAGGCATACTCCTCTGGAATTGAGTTGCTGACTGCTGGAAAGACAAGCTCTGCAGCCAGCTGTGAAGTGTATACAAGGTTCTGCTTAATGCTCTATGGGAACCCAGTGCTTGGTCTGTTGCACTGACAGAGCACAGCTCCACATGCTAGTATTTTCAGATGCACATTTTTCAGATATGCTCACAGTCAGAAATGTGACAGCAAAACAAATCCCTCCAAAACTGCCCACATTTGCTGTTGCTCTCTATACATCTGTTTCTTCTTCCACATGCATGAGTGTAAATCAAGGGCAATTCTGCTGTTACCAGTGAAAATACAGTGATGCAGAAATGACAGAACTAAGAGACAAATAAGGCCCTGAATCTTTTTTTGAGGGATGCTGACTTAGTTATTGAGACAAAAAAAGCTGTAATTACTGTCAGCAGCATTGCAGAACTAATTAAGTGGCAGAAGCTCTTCATGTATTGTCAGCCAAATTATCAGTTCTGTTATGGCAGAAGCAAAATGGATACAGGTTAGTTTTTAGGAAATGGATTGAACAGACAGTTTTACAGGTTTTTTTGTGCACACATGACAGGGATTGCATGCTAGGGACTCCCACCCACAGCCCTGAACCACTCTCATTTCTGTTTACTTCAAATACAGCCTCATCCTCTTTGTTTCATTCTCTTTTTCTCTTTCACAGAAACGTGAGCACTTCTAACATACAAGCACATTCCTTGGTAAGTTGTCTGAAGTGGTGTTAGCATGCAGTTGGATACAGAGGCCAAGGATACTTGAGTTATTTGCACCAAACTATTGAGTTTGGTACTAAATTAATGACTGCTTGAGGATACATGAAAGAAAATGTTGAAAAGGTGAAGAACAGTCTTTTAAAAAAAAATCTGTAATTCAAAAGAAAGTGTAACTGTGGATGCAGCTTTTATGACAGATCATGACCTTTTCCCTTACATGCAAAAAAGGTTAGGCTGTATATCATTCTGAGGTGATCCATGAGGTGATCTCTTCTCTCACTGGGTAATATTCTGGGCACACATAATTGGAGACAATTCATTGCCACTAACCATTTTCCATGCTCACTTAATATAAGAACAACAGCTGCAGAAAGATGGGTCAGTTCTGGGTGGGACCTTGTTGGGGTGTCAGAAATTTAAGAGTATGAGCTCACACAGCCAGATTGCTACTGCATAAAAAATGGTGTCTGTATGCCACATTGGCCTTTCACAAGGCTCCGATCTCTCTCCTCATCCCTGTTACTTGAAGTACCACTTATTGCTAAAGAAATTAATTCTTGCTCAGATATTGAGATTTACTTTGCCCAACTGGAATCCAGGGGTGCCTCTAGTTTTCTAGGCCATATCATGTCTTTCAAAACAGTTCATGCTGCAGCAAGTCAGCAGGACTGATCCAAAAGTCAGCTGGAGAGTACATTGCAGGTGACAGTTAACCAGGCAAACTGAATGGTTAAATACAATCTGTTAATCTGTGGTGAGGTGTTGAGAGGCAGCCACATAAATGGAAGGCCACAGCCAGTCTTGTGGCTGCTAATTCAGAGGCCACAAAGAGAAAGAATTCAGTTTTATTTGGGCAAAATACTTGGAACTCTTCCATTTTCACACTGGGACTACTATGCATTCTGTTGGAGAAGGCATTGCTTGACACAGCTAATAGAAGTTCCCCTGCAGCTTTTTGACAAAAGTGCTTCCACAGAGACAATTCAGTGATACAGGGAGGGGTCTGCCTGCACCTTTGCAAATAATGCTACCAAAATGCAAAGAACCAAAAGCTATGAAATGAGAATAAATTCTATTCAACATTGTGACAAGGCAGCAATCCACGGCTTGGCCTGATTCTCTAGTTTTTTCCCTCACAACTGTATCATCATGAAAACTGTGCTTCATAAAAAATCTCAGTTCTTCAAGCACCACAGAGTGGGGGGGAAAGGGCATATCATGGAATTAATACATGGAGTGAAAAACAAGCCCCCAAACCTACAGAAAACAAGCAAGAATTTGAAAGACTGCATAAAATCGGATCTACCTGGGGACAGTCTATGGGAAGAGAAAACAGGCAGCACCCACAATTAGAGCATTCCCTCTGATTTAGTGGCTAATTTTGCTCACAGCTTCTACTGATGTCAGAGTAAGGTTACAACGAACTGGCTTTTTGAAAATCAAGCTTGTTGTTTAGGTGGTCAAAAATGCTATTTGAATTTATCCTGATAGTTAAGAGTATTTGACGTATTGGTAGTACCTGGATGCACGCCTGCATTGGGTTTGCTAATCAGAAAGGGACAGGAGAGCTAGTCGGCTGTGCCCCGTGTCCGGTTACACCCTGGTTTTCCCTTGGAGTTGTGTTCTTGGGCTGCGCTTTGTGCAGTCCCAGCCGTTGTTTAAAGCATTCTCCACTAGAGGGCGCTGCAGGCCCAGCTCCGGAGAGGAACAGAGCTGCTGGAGGTGGTGAGCCGCTCTGCTCCTGAGTATCACAGGACATACGAAAGCATCACTCTGCAGTATAAAGAATTCTTTCTAGCTACACACATTAACACGATGAGTGCTAGAGGTGGAATAAGACTACTGTCATACAGATGAAAACAGATGACCATGTGCTGCTGTCTGCCTTGGGTTAGAAGATGACCAGAAGCTCATCCAGGAGCAATGTGTCCTCTGACCAATCCCTTTTCCACAGAGGCAAGCAGAGAGAACCATGCCACTGTAAGCCCATTGAGCTAAACAGAGACCCGAAGATTTTGTTTGGGGGTGCCTCCATGGGATGTGATCCTAATGTACCCTCCCAGCCATATCTGTCTGAATTCACAGGTACTATTCAACTCCTTTTAGTTCCAGGAGTCAGTATTTCATTCAGCAGCAGACGTGGTCTTCTCACAGATTTCAGGAGTTCACCTCATCCAGATTATCTTTCCCCTCTGGCTTCTCCTTTTCAAATGCTTTTTATAGCATTAATCGACACAGCAGTCTTTCTATTTTTTTACTTTTTTTAAAGAGCTCTATAACAGAGACTCTACTTTCTGTCACTTCTTCACAATTGAATTGTCATTCAAGCTGTAAAATACTAGCTGAACTCAAGAGGTAACAAAAGCAATATTCCATTGATGTCACAAGCAAAGCCACTTTCCATAGCTGAATCACACATGACTAATATATTGGTCATGCCGACGTGCCGCCTGTAGTTTAAATGCTTCTAATGATGTTCTGTAACTATTTATATGACTGGTGCTTAAGAATAATCTGGCTGTTCATTCAAAGCTTTTACAGCCTGTTTGAGCTGGAAAACTACTTCCCACCATGAGTGTAGATATTTTAAACACCTCTGTTTACCTGGAAATTTCCAGCTGAGACTGGATTTCGCTTGCAGTACTATATAAATGAGGATGCAACAAGATGGGATGTGTTAATTCTTACACATGCAGAACCAAAGCCTGAATGAAGGGCTGCTGTAAACTGTGGGTCTTTTCCATGTTGATTTCATTGCTAACATTTTCTCTGCTACTGATCACAGCACTTTAGCCCCCTTCCTGAGCTAAGGGCAGGCATATGTCCTAGATGACCCTTCCTCTACTAATTCATGTTATGAAAAAGGAGATGGTTCAAGACCCCGTGTAGTCAAGCACAAACACTGAGGTGAGCACTTGGAAAAGTAAGTCTCCCTCCTTCTTTGTGGGGTGTACTCCAGTGCCTGTTCTATTGACTGTCTATAGAACAGCAATTTGTGTTAGTGGAACTGTTTTCCCAACCACTAGCTATGAAGCTGTGTGGTCACCTGAATTCCCAGGTGTCACTGAAGTGGACATGGAAAGCTGGCAAGCAATTATGAGCACAAAAGCTGTCAAAACTGAGAAGCAAGAAGGCCCCTTCTAAATGTGCCTATAGGCCCTCTGAAATGTGCCCATAGGCCCTCTGACATATGCATATACCTCTCACAGGTGGGAAGGTTATCTGCATTTTTTACCAAGCAAGGCAGTTACAGAAAGTCCGTGATGGTGGGCAATGAAGGTGAAAAACTGTAAAGGAAAGTGGCAAGAAAGGGGATGAGCTAAATCACGTGAAGATCCTGAACTGTCTTGGGTCTCCAGGAAGAGAAAAATGAGATATTCAATGACCATATGCTTTTGTGCTGCGCACAGTGAAGCTAGGACAGCACTGTCAACAGTGGCTGTGTCTGACACTGATCACAGTGGAGAATATAAGCAGCAGCACAACTTTGTGCTGTTACATGACATGGAAACCACACTGCAATACACGAGGTCAGAGGGACAGCTACATTCCCTTAAACCTGCAATATACTGGACAGTGGGTTCAGTGGGTTCATCTAATCAATATTCCTTTTAACTCCAGTATTGATCAGTGACTTGTATCTACTCATTAATTTTAAACCAGCTGTGCACTTTTCATTGACACTTGTGTCAGCACGTGTGAAAAAAGACAAGATTTTCAGGAGAATCTGTGTCTGATTTGCATACAAGGATACAGAGGCAGCACATAGAAACCATCAAAATTTACCATCACTGGCTGCTGGTGACACATTTGCTGACCAAATGGCATGGGAATGCCAAACCTGAACCAAATGCCTATTAGATAGCTTGGGCGGGGGCGGCGGGGGGGAGAGAAAAGACTTAGGGAAAAATAAATGCTGAGACTTTGTACCCAAATTCCACTGTACTCCATGCCAGAACTATAGATACAGACAACAAAACCCAAATTCTGCCTCCAATTACAGATGTGTGTCATAAAAATTGTGATCCCTGAGCAGTGTAATATGGCTGCTTTCTTACAGTAAGTTGCACAAACCCCTGCGTGACAACACACTGCCTTGTTCTTAGTGTGCAATGTGATAGTCGTTCTGTTGCTGAAAGTCCCTATACAGAGAGATGTTTGTTCCCATAGTATGAGACCAACACAACTTTTGGTAGTATCTTGTCCCTGCCTCTTTCAGCCCACTATGTATCTATGATGTTTTATTTTTTTCATCTTCCCAGAAAATTTCAAAGGCTTGCAGTGGTTTCATATGCTTGTCATGTTAACATGCATCACTGGCAATTTAGCAATCCACTCAGTGCAGGCATATGGTTAAGCAATACTTTACTATAAATAATAAAAAAGAAGTAGTAAGAGATTAGAAAAAAAAAAAAAACACAGAAGAAGCAGGACTTCCTTTCTGCACCAGCTAATTCAAACAAAGCCAACACACAACTTCAGCACTTGCAGACAAACAATTGTTTTGCACTATGCCGTTCAGGATGGTCAATCAGATGGGCAAGAACTTGAGCAATCTGGTTTTCATGTGCTCAGAAAGCATGGGGGCATTGCCATTGCCCTGTGGAGAGGCCACAAGCCAGGCCACAGTGTTAATCACTTAGAGGGTTGTGAGGTCTGAGCAGAAAGGGATCCACAGTTACAAGAAAATAATGTCATGGTTTCATAAGCAGTAAAATCCCCTGTAATTCTGTTGCATACATTAGGAAGCTGAGAAGGAGGAAGTCTGAGGATCTCGCTGGCATCCCCACAAACCTGCTTGGTCTCCTATACCAATTGCAAGATCTAGCCAACTGCTAGCAACCCAGATAGCCAAAGAGAACTGCAACGAGTAGGACAGCTGGTTTTGAGTTAATAAGGACCCACTGCCATGTAACCTGGGTTTATCTCAGTCCAGTATAACCAGCTCTAGGCTGTGCTGGAATACAGCTCACGCTCTAGTGCTGTTCAGCCATGGAGAAAGCTTGGAGTGAAGCAGAATAGGAGAATGGTTTATACCAAAGAATTTATTGTCCAAGGCTAGTCTAGACCTGGCTCATATTTTGTCTGAAACCTTAAAATTTGTTGATAACATGGCTTGGATGACTTTCATTATGGCTTACCCTTGTATACCAGTGCCCAGCCTATAAGATTATCTGCTTCAGCTCTTACTGGCTTGGGTGTGTTTTCCATACACCACAAATTCACACTGATGTCAGTCTACAAAGTATTTTACTCCAGGTTAAGGAAGGAAAGAGAACAAAAACAGGTCTCTTAAGTGACCCCTCCTTTAATACATACCTTTCTGTAATTTATGTGTAGAACAACCCACAACTTCTGTTAGTGGGTGTTAAGTGGGTTCATGTGAAGGTAGAGAAAGCAGAAAATGGGATCAGAATCTCTTTGTTATTCTAACATTGTTTAGCACAGTTAGAGACAGACAAATGTTAAATATGTCCCAGGCTTTTGCTTTCTCTGCCAATGTGAGATTGAGTCAACATGTCCTGGTAAGATTACTGTGGTAGTTGAAGAAGGTACTTTTCTGTGGTGAGAATCTGGCAGCCTTCTTTGCTAGTTAGCTTTTTCTACAGTGCTAAATCCAGGCATTCATGAAGCAGGAACAGAGCTTCCCAAACTATCAGATTGCCTTAAAAGGCATGAGATTGTGCAGAATTTAAAACTGGCATGTTCCCTATTAGCCTTCTGATTGTTAGGATTCATGTTTGGATGTACTCTCCAATCTCAAAAGCTAGGCATACACTTGAAAATGAAAGAAATGCTCTCACAAATCACAGCGACTTGCCTAAAGCAGTAATGGCATGTCCTCAATGACACAGGATATGTGAAGCCAAGCCTAGAAATTGCTTGTTTCTAACCAAAAATGTCACTCAAAATAGTTCTGACTACAGAGACTGTATAGGAATTATTTCATCCAGAGCTCTCATTACAAAAATACTGTCCCTTCTTCACTCTACTACCATCTCTGAACTTTGATGAGAAAACAGGAAACATTTATTTTTGAAATGATCAGGACAAACAGGACAATGTTGCAATTCTCATAGTTAGGAGCTTCAGAACCAGCAGAACAATGCATCAGTCTTCTTCCCAAACAACCATTTGTGATCCCCCAAAAGTGAAGAAATAATATGCAGGCTTCAGACTCAGTAGCTACCAGCCAGGTAATCCAGCTGCTGGGAACAGCACAGTGAGTATGGATTTACACACATATTTGCACAAGTGTGGTATGGCTTTTTTTGTCTTCTGAAGTAAACCCAGAAATGTCAGAATGGGGCCACGAAGCTGGCCTGTCAAAGAAAGAATAGCCACCAACATTATAATGTGGAAGAGACTAAGAACTCTTTTTGTTGGTGGTTTGACATGGTATTAGTGAAGCCCCTTTGTCCTCCCGATAAGTCTCTACTTACTTGATCTATCATAAACCAAAAGATTTAGTCTACATTACATTTGAACAGTACCTCACTGAAGGCTTCTTCCACCTGAACACCAAATGCTCAGCACATGGAATAATGTCTTAATGTCTTCCAGGCCACATAGTGTCTTAATCTCCCAAGAGACACAGTTTTAATGTCAAATAAGGCACACTCAGCAAACAGCGCTCTCATCACACTGAAGGAGGATTTGGAAGTAATTGCAGTAAAACAATAATGGGTGTTGTATCATTCTCAGAAATAGATTAAAAGATTTTCAATTCATTTGCTCAAAATATTTTAAGATCATGTTAGCTGATTTTCTGAGGGGGGAGCGTGAGTTATTTGGCTAATACAAAAGCATCATAGACTAGCACAACATTATGAGTGAATATAGCACTGTGCTGCAGACAGAGTTTAACTGCAGGATGTGCATTCATGGCTGGAGGCAGACAAGGGAAGAAATCTTTTCAAACAGAACATAAGGCAATAAAAGGGAGGGAATACATGTATCTGCTTGCAAGTGTTTGCAAGTGAGTCCAGTGCCAATTACAGGAATTACTATTAAACTGATGTAAAGAGCTAGCTGTAGCAAATATGTCTGTAGTGCAAGACATAAATCAAGAGCACACAATGCCTAACAGGTGGACACAGTTCACAGTTTGTGTAAGCTACTTCCTTGGCAAGAAGCTTCTCTGGATTTCTGCCCAAGGGCCAGGTGCTGCTCACTGATTGACAGGGCTAACCTCACAGCACTTCCCCCACTGGCATATTGCTGCATATTTTGCAGCCTTAGGAAGGAAATTTCACCCTAAAAAAGGATACAGAATGGACAGAAAAATTCTTGGGAAAATGGCACTGGTCTGTACAGTAGCTCAGTTCTCAGCCCAGTATTAGCAGAAATTCCTTGTAGATCTTTTCCCTTCTGCTGTCCATTTTTAATCATTTCCACAGGGACTGATTCTATTTATTCTGCTTGGCTTCTAGCTGTTTTTTTTCTGCTGTCCAGTAATGTACTTACTAGTGGATTTCCCAGGGGACTCTACATTTAATTCACTGTCTCAGCTCTCTAATTTTTTCCAGTTCAACATGGCATGCCCTAAAATCAATAAATCCAGATGGTAAAGAGTTCTCCCATTGCTAATAATATAATTGAGGTAACTGAAGGATTACTAGAACAAATTATTAAGTGTATATTTATATGAGTATTCAGTTTGTATTAGCAAGACATTTCATCGTGAGGTTTATATACAATTCCCTCCTGCTCATTCCCACTGTTTTCTTCAAATCCTGATCTCAGACCTTCTGTGTCTTTCTAGTCAACTTAGTGCCAGCAGCCTCACACTGGCTCGCATTCCTGCCCTGGGAATTTAAGAAAAGGACAGTGACAATATAGCTAAACAGCATCAGGCAATGTCAGAATATGAAAAGAAATAAATATTCCTTTGACAGGAGAGCCAGTGTAGTTGGATTTACACAGAGCTGTGCCAGAGAAATCAGAGCAGCTGTGGCAGTAATTAGGGCACATGCAACACTCTACTAATGCAGTGATTCTCCTCTGCCTCCAGTAAAGCCTCAGGAATCCATGTCAGTATTTCTGCACAGTGCTGCTATTTTACTTTTTACCTTAGTATTTTACCTTGAAGTAGCTTACAAAGGATAACAGTCATATATGGAATGGGTGTGATTTATGCAAATTGTGAGTCAATAAAAATTTAAGTCTTCTTTCCTTATGAAGCCAAAGAGAACTGACCAGATTTTCAGCTGACTTTCTCACAAGAGAACTTGCACTTTCTTGTTAAAAAAAAAGAAAAAAGAAAGAAAAAAAAACCCCTGAAAATTAACACTTTGGCTAAAGACAAGCTCTGCAGTTTTCATATTTTTTGCATTTAACAGCATCATCAACATGTCCAAAGAAAGCAGACACTTCTCCCACAGAATAATTTTGTTAAAATTCCACATATCAATCAAAGAGATGTTTTTTCAGTAGCCCTGGCAGATGAAGCTCCTTTCTGAAAGCAGTAGTTGCCATTTATTCTCAATGTCCTCGTACTTACTGGATGGAATACAAGAATGAGAATAACTGGGTACAGTAAACATCTTCATCTTCAGATGTACTATACAGGAACAGATAAAGACACTTTGACCCTGTCCTGACCACTGTCATAATAACAAATAATATGTAACAATAACAGCATCTGTTTAGAAACATAACAGTGTGTAGACGACCAGAGATGCAATAGAAGATGACTATTTTAACTCCACCTATTCACATGTCCAAATATGATTATCCTCAGGGCCTGTTTTACCGAACACTCACAGCTCCCACTGACTGACATCAGTGTGTGCTCCTGGTGGGTAGCAGTCATTTTAAGAGGCTTAGCATACTCAGCCTTGAATATTTGTTACTAGATTTTCCTTTTATAGTCTTTAGAACTACGTCTAGGCCAGAAAAGCCTACAATTACCCAGATACATGTCAACATTAGAAACAACTTGTCTTTAAAACACCCCAGAAGATGTGTATTTATTTTTAAAACCTAGCAGCCAGAGTGGGAGAGCAGATGGGAAAAAAATAACTTTTGCCAATCACTGCTTTTGACTGCAGAGGAGAAGTCTAATTGAGTGGAAAGACACAAATGAAATTGAGTAGCTCCCACACCCTGAAGTGCCTGAGAGGTGGAAGACCCAGGGCTGGATAATCACTCATTTACAATTTTTACTGTCTGAGAGGTGATAATGAGATTTTATTTGCCATGCAAGCAAGTGCTATTTAGACTTGCATGTATCTGGATGCCACAGGATTGATTCCTTACACATTCTATCTTGTGCACAGAAAAGCCTGGTTTGCATTGTATCACGCTTTTCACATAGTCAGTAGTGTAACTGTCCAGATTTTGTTGGCAGAAACTGTGTATTCAGTAAAAAATAAGCAAACAGAATACTAAGCTAATGAAGATCCTGGCTTACAATATAACAAAATCCTGTCAGAATTTCTTAAACATAAAGGAGTTGAACCATGTTTGTAGATTTGTAGGGTTTTAGAAACTGCTCTCCACCTCTTACTAGTGAGATGACTGCAGTTACAAGGAGAGCTATTAGTAGCACCAGGAATTAAACTGATAAATGACCTTCTCTCTGACCTTTCATCTGATCTTTATATCTCATAATTTCTTGTAAGAAACTCAAGAGAGTCATCAGGAAATGTCCCTGCATTGTACCATACAGTACAGATTTTATTCATGCATGTGCAAAATTCGTCATGTTTTTCACAAAACCAGTTCAAGACACTTCCTTGGCTCCTCGATTCAGATTTAAGAAGACTCGTTTCCTTTCCTCTCAGCAGGGAAGGCTTCCTCTCTCTGCTCATTACTGTATTCATTTATTCTCAATTTGCTCTTAGGTATTCTTTAGAGAAATCTTCATTTAGACAAAAGAAGCTTTGTTCTGGTTTTGCCTCTTGTATCTTCTGCCTACCGGGGCAGAATTAACGTGTAACCCAACAAGTCTACTGACTTTATTTAAGCTTAATTTTCTTTAGCCTTTCTGTGTTTCCTGAATACTTTATGAGATTAAATATTATTGGAACAAAAGAAACATACTGACAAAAGTGAAGTGTGTGTGTATGTTGAGAGACTGGGGTACAGGAAAGATTCTTTCTACGTATTGGTTCAGTTTAAAAAGTGCAAAATGATTTTTCCGTGCTGTTGTCACTGGAAACTTTTCTACAAGCTTCTTGAATGTCTCTGTCTCATCAGGCAGAAGGAGCCAGGGAGCAGCATAGTTTTCCCCTGTTCCAGGATGGGATAGTTAGAGATCTTCTGAGCCACTTGGACCCCCACAAGTCCATGGGACTGGATGGGATCCATCCTAGGGTGCTGAGGGAGCTGGCGGATGAGCTGTCCAGGCCGCTCTCCATCATTTTTCAGCAGTCCTGGCTCACTGGAGAGGTCCCAGAAGACTGGAAGCTGGCCAACGTGGTGCCCATCCATAAGAAGGGCCAGTTGGAAGAGCCGGGGAATTATAGGCCTGTCAGCCTGACCTCAGTGCCAGGCAAGATTATGGAACGGGTCATCTCGAGTGCGATCACACAGCACTTACAGGATGGCCAGGGGCTCAGGCCTAGCCAGCATGGATTTAGGAGGGGCAGGTCCTGCCTGACCAACCTGATCTCCTTCTACAATCAGGTGACCCGCCTGGTGGACGTGGGGAGGCCTGTGGATGTGGTCTACCTGGACCTCAGCAAGGCCTTTGACACAGTCCCCCACAGCAAACTCCTGGCCAAGCTGACAGCCCATGGCTTGGACAGGAGCACACTGCGTTGGGTTAGGAACTGGCTGGAGGGCCGAGCCCAGAGAGTGGTGGTGAATGGTGCCACAGCCAGCTGGCGGCCTGTCACTAGTGGTGTGCCCCAAGGATCAGTGCTGGGCCCATGCTCTTCAACATCTTTATTGATGATCTGGATCAGGGCATTGAGTCCATCATCAGTAAATTTGCAGATGACACCAATCTGGGGGCAGGAGTTGATCTGCTGGAGGGCAGAGAGGCTTTGCAGAGAGACCTCGACAGGCTGGACAGATGGGCAGAGTCCAATGGCATGAGATTTAACACATCCAAGTGCCGGGTTCTGCACATTGGCCACAACAACCCCAGGCAGCGCTACAGGCTGGGGTCAGAGTGGCTGGAGAGCGGCCAGGCAGAGAGGGACCTGGGGGTGCTGGTTGATGGGAAGCTGAACATGAGCCTGCAGTGTGCCCAGGCAGCCAAGAGGGCCAACCGCATCCTGGCCTGCATTAGGAATAGTATGGCCAGCAGGAGCAGGGAGGTCATTGTGCCCCTGTACTCTGCTTTGGTTAGGCCGCACCTTGAGTACTGTGTCCAGTTCTGGGCCCCTCAGTTTAGGAAGGACATTGAGACACTTGAACGTGTCCAGAGAAGGGCAACAAGGCTGGTGAGAGGCCTTGAGCACAAGCCCTATGAGGAGAGGCTGAGGGAGCTGGGGCTGTTTAGCCTGGAGAAGAGGAGGCTCAGGGGCGACCTCATTGCTCTCTACAACTAACTGAAGGGTGGTTGTAGCCAGGAAGGGGTTGGCCTCTTCTCCCTAGCAACCAGCACCAGAACAAGGGGACACAGTCTCAAGCTGCACCAGGGAAGTTTAGGCTGGAGGTGAGGAGAAAGTTCTTCACCGAGAGAGTGATTCGTCATTGGAATGCGCTGCCTGGGGAGGTGGTGGAGTCTCCGTCCCTGGAGGCATTCAGGAGGGGACTGGATGTGGCACTTGGTGCCATGGTCTAGTTGTGAGGTTATGGTTACAGGTTGGACTCGATGATCTTCAAGGTCTCTTCCAACCTTGGTAATTCTATTCTATTCTATTCTATTCTATTCTATTCTATTCTATTCTATTCTATTCTATTCTATTCTATTCTATTCTATCATTACATTGGCTCTTCTGGCCTTCTTTTTAAAATCAGTATTTTAATGCTATAATTTCCCCCTATATCTCTGTACTTCTTTACTTAAATCCCTTTAAGGAACCTTCCTATACAAAAATCCAATGCAATATGTTGTGCTGACATAGAAGAAAGAATTTCTTAACTGTCCTGGTGTCACTGGGAAGCATGCTGAATTTGAAACTGAAATGGTTCTGTAATTTGTTCAGTCAGCAAAATGGCAAAATGATTTCCATATCAGAGGTCATTCAAATGAAATGCGGAGATTCAGGTTTACTGATCCCACCTTCCTCCACCTTTCTGCATGTGGGTATTGTCAATGACTCCAGCTGCCCTATTTGTATGATTGCCTTGCACAAGCTTTGCTTGTTGCTGTGACCCAGTGCATACCGAACAGCCAAAGCCAAACCTTCACAAACAGAACACAGATTTCTGCCTCTCCAGTGGAGCACAGGAAAAATAGGGCTCTGCAGTGGTTTTAGTGCTTGAGTAATCACAATACAGCTCTAGTGCAAGCCATGCCCACAGCATTAGCCATTCAAAGAGAAGGCTTTGTCTGTACAACTCTAGAGACGTTTCCTCTCTTTGCACCTGGGAGAAAGCAAACGTAAAAGTAGTTTTGCCTTCTTCCCCAGGGACTGGCAGAGCTCAGGGCTGCTGTCTGAAGTCTGCAAGGACTTCCAAAAAGTCTGAACTGTGGAGCTCCATTTCAGGGCTTAGGGCTATTTAGGCTGGAAAGGGACTGTTTACAAAGGTCTGTAGTGGTAGGGTGAGGGACAATGGTTTGAAATTAGAGAGAGTCGATTTAGGTTGAATGTTAGGAGGACATTCTTTGCCATGAGGGTAGTGGAACATTGGTACAGGTTGTCCAGGGAGGTAGTTGAAGCCCCATTCTTGGAGATAATTCAAGGTCAAGATTGGGCAACCTGATCTAATGAGGGACGTCTCTGCTCACTGAAGGGGAGGGTGGACTAGATGACCTTTGGAGGTCCCTTCCAACCCAAATCATTCTATGCTTCTATGATTTATGTAATCATCATGGAGCTCAGCGGTGGGTGTAAAGGTGTAAAACTGGCTGCACAATCCAGTTCAACATAACATCCTCAGAAAGGAAAAGGAAATTCCTGCTTGGTCTTTTCTACTTTAGAGGCATTAGACACTAGGGTGCACCTATAGGTTGTGAAGTCCAAACCCCATGCATGCTGAAGACAAACACCTTAGACCTTGGTAAGCACTTTTTTTGGTTAAACAAAGCATTCTGTAGCATGTTAGCTACAGTCAGTTAAAATTCACTTTTTTCTTTTTATTTTCTTTTTTTTTTTCCCCTCCTGGAAAGCAGTTCCAGCACACCAGTGAACCTACATGGTGATATTTTAATTCAGTTTTGAAAAGGATAGCATTTTTTCATGTCCACTCCAGTCAAGCATTCTGAATAAGTCTTAGAATATAAGTCTTAGAATATAAAGATTTGGCCAAAATGAGGATGTCTGAAAAGTATTGAGCCACTGGAAACAAAGGGGCCACAACTGACCTGTTTGCAATTGTTAACGAAATTTGGTTGTTAAAAAAAAAGCTGCAAGAAAAACAGATCTGCCCCATTTCCTTCTGTCTTTAGTCTAAGACCTTCTGCATGCTGTATTCTGGGCCATTAGTGTTTACACCAAGTTCCACCTTCTGTGGCAAAACATATAGGCCTCCTCCTAACCTTAATCTGCTGTCACTGGCTTCCTGTTATGACTCATACAGTATTTACACTGTAATGCAAATGAAGGTGTTCTGTGATTCCATGAGTGATACTGTCAGACAGCATTTTCATTGCTGCACAAAACCAAGGAGAAAAAAATAAAAGCCCCCTTTGAAAATCTCAGTAAAGCAAAAATGTCTGATTTCCAGTGTGACTGTTGTGATCAACTCATTATGTCAGAGCTGGGTGATGGTTTCCCAGAATGGCTTTCTATTCCTACACTGTGAGCCCATACACTGACCTTACAGAAGTGGTTACAATTCCATGGAATGCATCCACTATTGATGCATGCAGCAGTGTAAGACTATAGTTTCACAACCGATCTGCATGTGAGTTACTGACAAAGGAGGCAGTTCCATCCTCCCAGCCCTGCCCTTACACCTCTTATGCCAGCCATAGCTCTTGGGGACTGCACACTGAGTCAGTCGGGGAGCAAATCTGACTGAAAAAGGACCTTTTGTTTGTCTGCCTTCCGGTTAATTTTCAGCTGGATCAGCTGATCAGTTCCTGATCGTGTTCACCACAGCGTCACAAAGGAGGTGGTGAAAACATGCAGCAATGTGGAAAAGGGGAAGCTTACACTTAGAGTGTCTCAAGTTCAAGCAGAAAACCACAGTCTAAGCTACATACAGGACTAAATTTTCCCCAGTTACATGAATTCAGCCCTATAGATATAAAATGTGTATACTACAATCACCAAAGGGAGAGTTTTACCCCGAGCACAAGATGCAAGTTATGTATTATAACACTATTTGGTTTGTGCTAATGTGACAGCTAACTGATTCACTAAAAGATCCTCACTTTGTCAAATGCAGACCTTCCTTACTCTCAGTATTTATTGGTATCTTGCTCCTTTCTCTTAAACCAGCACAAGGAGTAGGCCCCAGCTGAGTCAATCACTTCAGCATGATCTGAGCTTAAGCATGTGAATGCTCCATCAAACCTCTTAAGCACATGTTGCAGTTGGAAGCCAGCAGACAACAGATTGCCGAACTATTGCCAATTCCTAGCCCCCCAAATCAAGATCTACATCTTCAAAACCACTGAGACACATGGTAGAAAGCAGAGAATAGAACTGGAGAAGAGTGGATGGATGGATGGATGCCTGCAGGATAGTATGTATTTCATAAAACATTCTGATCTTCAAATCCCTGTTCCATGAGGGAGACTTCCTGGCTGTAACTATGCAAACCACAGCATTTTAGAAGCGGCTGCATAATTCTAGTCTCCACCTTGTCATTACTTTTTTTTTATACAGGTTGGTTGCACTGACACAAAGGGTAGGAGGCTTTTCCTGTAAGATGTCCCATAAACAAACCCAAGCACCATCATTTGTGTGATTTTTTTATTCAAGTACTTATAGAGGAAAAAAATATATACAAAAAGGGACATTTGCTTGGTTGTGTTACCTCAGGCCAAATACTTATTTACAATACAACCTGCAAAACTTCCACTGGCCTCTCTCAGCACTGCCCCAAACCAATAAATTTCCTAAGAATGTTAATTTGTCAGAAAAAAAAAATGTAAGGAATTGTAAACTTGTAAATGGTCTCATGGGAAAAAGACCACTTGGAAGGAGCCCAGTTTAATTGGCTGTTTCTTCTTCTGACAAACTTCCAATTTGCAAAATAATAATAATTTAAAAAAAAATCATCATCCTCCTTCAAGTGTATTGAAGTTTGATGCATCTTATTTTCCCCACCCTTAGTTCTGGTGCTTTACATAAAAGCACCTAGGCTAGGCCTGCTAACAAGACAATGTTTCTCCATTGTTGACTTTAGAGGGTAAAGGGCATATCACATAAGATTGTATGTCAGGAATAATACAAATGCTTCCTGCACATTATAATAAAAGCTGCTTTAAAATACCCTGAAATGAGCAAGACCTTTTGATTAATTAAATAAAAAAACCTCCTCTCAGTTCAAGAGCCCAATGAGAACCCTTAATTACATAATCAAAAATTATGTCAGGAAAGAACATCATGAAAATCTAATTATGCACTTTTTAGTACGTGATTAGTTTTAAGTAGGTGGTATGGTTGAGGAAGAGGAAAAAGGGGAAAATACGATAAAAGAAATGAATCAGGCACTGCAAAGAAAAGATATATCAGAGAAATCAACCTCCACCCAAAACATCTTCAACAACTGGGTGTCTTGAGTAGATTACAGGGTGAATGAAACAAGACCTGCTTCTTCCTTGGTTATGTGCATTTAGGATTTAATACAAAAGCCACTGCAGCTTACGACAAGGAAATAGGCTGCAGTTCTGATTCATTCAAAGGTTTTGTCAGTCTCACCTGACCTTATGACAGAAACAACTGTCTGTCCCTTTGTTAAGTGAAATGGTGACCTAACAGTTTACAAAATATTGTGTGCAGGTCCCATGATGCAGTTTATAGAACCTCCTTCTTTCTTCTTAAGTCCTAAATCCGTTTTGTCATGAAGTTGTGTTAACCTTCAGTCCTTTCTGGGATATTAGAGTTATCAAATGATTAGGCAGATGGGGACACCAAGGAGAAATGCATGATTCAGGCACTGCTGCCTCGTCACACTCCCAGATGGCCTGAACAACATCACAGTTAAAATCTGAGCTGCTGACTGGAAACTTGTGTGACATCGTGGGGCCCCTTTGAGTGGGCTCTGTAAATCAAAGCTAGGAACCATGAAGTCTTGATTCCTAGTTTTGCATATATTGACACTGTGTTCTTGGGCAGCCACTTCAGCTCTCTATATCTCAGTTTCCCAGTTTTCAAATGGACATAATAATACTTACCTCTTTCTGCCACACACCGTGACTCTAATTAAGTGCTTTCAGAGTTTAACTGGATGTGTGTACAATATTGTCCTCTAATCAAAGAGAATTCCACCTAACCCTACCTAGCAATTCTGTTTCTTTGTTCTCCATGCTCACTCTAAGCCTCTCTCTATTTGTTCCAAGTCACTCTGCAGTCAAGTTACCTGAGCATTTTTATTCTAAAACTATTTTTATACTGATGTTAAAAAGGAAATGCAAATGCTTCAGTGGCAGTCTAGGCTCCTGGAGAGTGAAGACCTGAGGAATTATTTCTGCACAGCTCATTGCAAACTACCTCTGTATATCCTACTTGAAGATAAATCATTTGTAGAAATCAAAGGGATTAATTCTCAGCTAAAATAAATCAGCAAGGGCTTTAGTGAAATCAGTAAGTTGCAGTGAATTATATAGGGGTAGGTGAAAGGTGATTCATGTCCACTACACACAGGCCAGAATCTGATTTCAATTACAGTGATGGAAATCTCTATTAACTACATTACTTTCAAGTTTCTAGAATTACTCTGCATATCTACAGATACAATGATGGGCTTGAAATTAGCTACTGCTATTTAATAAACAGTTCCTGGAGTCAGGGTTTATTCTCTGCTCAGCAGCAGCCACAAAAGCAAGCAGCATTTTAGAACACATGTGGAAATAGCACATGGTACCACTGAACAAATCCCTGACACACACATCTTTAATGTATTGCAAAAATCCATTAGAGCCATCTCTAAAAGGACATAGCAGAACTGCTATAGGTAGAGAGAAGGGCAATAAAGATGTGCAGCCATGTAAAATGGCTTCAGTATCACCAGAGTCTAAGAGATTAAGGCACTTTGATGTGGAGACCACAGTGGGGAAATACACTAAAGGTCTGCAAAATCTTAAATGGGAAGCAAAGCATGAAGAGTGATTAAGCTCTGTTTCTTGCAACACTAAAGTTAAGGTGCAACCAAAGAAATTATCAATTCTGAAGCTAAAGGAAATATCTTTTCAAACAGCACATCATTAAATGTGGAAAGAATTGCTACAAGATCCTGGGAAAGCCAAAAGTTTAAATGTGCTTTAGGAGCATTAATTTGGAAATAGGCCCATGGGTGACTATTAAAAACAATGGTCCAGATACAACCTCCAGCTCAGGAAATCCTTTCACTACCTTGAGCGAGGTACCTCATACTCTGGACTTAAGTGCCAAAACTGGTTTGGGGAACTACACCTCAACAGACCTATTGATTTCCCACGAGTCCTTGGCCATTTCTATACTGCTCAGTAAAATGGGCTGCAGATTAGTAAATGCTGAGTCAAGATGGTAAGTGCTAAGGTGCCTCATGGACATCATATACCAGATCTGGAAACAGTGTAACTGTGATCACCTAAGCAATAGATCTGCCTCTCTCCAGCATTTACTAGCTCACATGCAGCTCCACACAAAGCTAACTCCCAGCTCTAAGCTTCTCTTAAAGTTAGCTTGCCATACATGCACTGTTTGAGACCTATATTCACCAAGAGATCCAGACAAACCACCTTGCACATGAACATACAGGAACCTCTAATGCAACAGCTACTTTAACACAACACTAAGAACATACATGTGACGTCCCAGTGGAGATCAATATGAGAAAGTAATGTCCAGGTACCTTCTCTCTTAGATGCACGCTGTACCCAACACTCTCTATTATCCACATGCTTTTCACCACAGCGAGGTTCAATAAACTGTGAAAATGTGGCACACTAAATTCCACTGAAGAGCTGTATAAACATTTTCATAAATCAAAGCATGTGAAACTGGCGTTTATTTAGCACCACAAGAAATAAATGAATGTGTGGGATTGGTTCATACAGATCATACATACAACGTGTGCACAGACAAAGGGTCACACTGAATGTGTAATGCACTCCAACATCTGCCTTTGTCATCAAGAGACTTTAAAACTAAGCATGAATGGCAATTTTTTGATAAGTCAGAAATAGAGATTTGATTCAAAATTTCCCAAAGTTAACAGAAAGAACACGTTAACTTCAGCAGACTTCAGAATGGCATGCTTTTGGGAAGCCTGATGAACAGAGATTCCTTTCAGAAAAGAGTAACAGGGGTTGAGGGAGGATAAAATAACACAGTGGGGAAGAGGCAGGATAGTAGTTTATAGGATCTTCCTCACTGAAACTAAAGGGTGTATGAGTATAAACCAATGAATTCACTCTGGATTTCTAAACCCTATTCTACAGCAAATAGGTGCCCATACAAATTTCCGGGGGGCTACCCTAGAGCCTTCAGCAGGCCAGTAGTGAATAATGTTTTCTCCTGCAAGATTGAATGCAGCCAGTACATAGACAAACACTTAACTGATGACTATTTTCTTTGGTATTGTGATACCATGTAGAGATCTTACCATCTTGGTGCTACTGTGGTCGACAATGTGCCAATATAACAGCTAAAACCAACTTACAAGTGCATGTAAATTAATTACATCTTCACGAAAGATGGTGAATTTCATGGTAATTGATATGTCAGTCTCCTGATAATTGACTCCCTGACTGTTTTACAAAGTAGCAGCATTTTTTGTTTGCTTTTGAAGTGCTCACTTGAAAAAAAATATTGGCAGTAACGATCCTCTTCAAAACGGAATAGCTGTTGTAAACTACTTCCTTTTAAAAAGTGTTTTAAAAGGAAAAATAAGCACAAAGAAAACAAGCTACAAAGAACATATATTCAGTTAATGCTTCATTCACTTAACACCCAGTATCCCTTTAAAAATAAAAGAGCTTGCTGGCTAATTACAGATTTTTGTCTTTAAAACCCATGCTAGCAACTAATATGATATCCATTCTAAAGTAAGGGTTATGTGTATGTATGAGAGGATTTGGACTTTACCAGATTAATTTTCCTACAGATAATAGAAAACCATTTATAAAAAGACCCAAAAAAATCTCCCTTTAATTATAGTGGAAACTTTTTTTTCTTTACTTGTTAATCTTTACAGTCACAAGTAACAGCCTTTTAAAAATCCTTACATACTAATGTTTCTGATACTAAAAACAAAGCTAGGAAAGCAGTGTGAATCAATGTAGCTCACACACAATGTCAACAAAAAGGCTCTCCCGTCAGTGTCTCAGCCATTGCACAGATAACATCCCACTGATTCTATGGAGGTCTTAGCATTTGCTACGGAAATGAAATTATTGTTAAGACTTTTGAGTCAAAGACAGGAGACAGAGTTAACAAATTAACAAATTGAAAACAACTTTCTCATTCAGCCACAGGGTGGGGGCGTAGCTTTGGGGATGATGATCTTTCCTAACAGCGCATTGTTATTGAAACAGGATCTTTTAGAAGTGAGTCCTGCCACTTGCCTCAGAGAAAACCCAAGCATTGGATGATTTTTAAGACATCGACTGGAAACACACTGAGTAATAATGAAAATGCTCTAGTGACTTTGAGAAGAAAACAAAAAGTTAACGCTACCTTGAAAGACAAACAGTGAATTTGGAATATAATCTGACCTGACGAAGACTTCGCTCCCTCGTCTCAGGCCTGTGGTGTGGTGCTTTTCCATCTCCCATAGCTCCCCGCAGTACCGCCGAGATCTGCGTAAAACCCAGAATTATCCCTTGCCCTCCATGCTTTTTCCCTCAAACCCTCCACATTTAGTGAGACAAGAGCTTTCCCACATCTTTCTTCCCATTTTGAGCAGTGGTGTTTCAGACTGTATTAAGAGTGAAGGAAACCTTTCTCCTTGATGAGGCTGCAGCATGGCAGTAACACCTATCATAAGAGTCATGTTTGTAGAGGTGCACAGTGTGCACCTTGACCCTAGGCTACATCATAAGAAGACGTGGCAAAGTAATACATTATTGTTACTTAAATAAAGGCTATATCCACACCTAGGGCTGAAAGTATTGTGGATCTTTTATTTATACTGCAGACCTGCAGCAACGATCTCTTTGACTGCAAAGCTGTGTTTTCATTTCATGTGATATGATATCCATGAACCCTTCAGGACGACAACTGTGTATATTAGACTGCCATCGTTTTCTCCCCAAACCAAAACTTAAGAGCAGTCAAAACAGAAAAAAGTGACTGTTAAGGTAAAAGATCCAAAGAGGTATTTTGTTTTGGTCTGAGGAACATGATGATTTATGACTTTATTTGTGTTACTATTTAAGGTAACCAATTCAGTGTTTCTGTTCCTTTGCCACTTAAAAAATCACATTTGTTTTAAAAATTTCCTCTTGAAACTTCTTTAACTGAAAACAAATAAATATCTCTTTGTGGTTTGACAAAAAGCTGGCAGCTTTCTTGTGGTGTAATGAAGATGTTTGGGAGAACCTCCACTGTTATGAATCAAGATAGCTTTCTGGAAGTCAGTGGAGCAGCACTGAATTGTAGGACTGGGTCTGGGGGTATTTTTGCACATAGATTTGCCTCATTCATGCCTTGTCCTCTTCCACTCACTCTGCACAAGCACTTACAATCACCTTAAAAATCCCATGTTTTTGATTTACAGCAATGAAACACATTTGGCATATAGGTTGTCTGATGGCATAAAAGTCTGCACCAGCTTATTTCTGCATATTTGTGTAGGTTCTGGTGCACGTGTTCCTGTATGACTTCTGTGTACCAGTTGTGTCTCTGGGTCCAGCACCGTGCAGGGCAAGGGGGAAGCACAGGTTTGGGAACACCCCTCTAATTGTGAGCAGCCATGGCATGTTTATGTCCCTGCGCTGTGTGAGGAGTCCACAGCGGGATGAGGGACTGAGGGATGGGAGGGGTAAGTGTGGGAGGGGTGTGAATGAGAGACACCTGTGAGCATGGGGTGTGAGGTGCGGATGCGTGTGTAGGGTGCATGGCTGTGAGCGGTGAGGAGGTGAGTGTGTTCAGCTGTATGTGTGGGTGCGAAGCAGTGTGTGGGGCTTCGGCCGCGCTCCTGCCGCCCCACCCCCGCCAGCTCTTTCGCCCTGCCAGGCCGCTGCCCGCCGTCGGCCCGGCCAGGCCCCCAGGGGCCGCGCTCCGCCGCCTTCGCCCTCCCCGTCCCGCCTTCCCCGCCCGCCTCTCGCTCCCCCTCCCTCCCCTCCCCGCCGCCGGGGCTTCCCTTCTCTCTTCATTCAGGCTGCCTCGCTGCTGAGTGCTCGCCGCGCCGCTACCCCGGTATGTCCCGCAGCCGGGCTCCTTTCAGCGACCGGCTCGGGTAGCGCCGCCACCAGCGGGCAAGGCAGGGCCGAGGGGGCGGCAGGGGGGTGCCGTTGCCCAGCCGCGCCGGGCACCGCGCTGCCATGGGGGACTCCTGAGGCGGCCGAGGAAAGCGGCGGGGAAGCGGAACGCCTCGCCCCGCGGCCCACCACCATGGAGGCACCTCCACCGCCGCCACCACCCGGCGCCCCCAGCGCCGCGGAGCCCGCCGGCTGCCCCAAGGACACCGACCGCCAACTGCGCCTCCGCCTCTGCGTCCTCAACGAGATCCTCAGCACCGAGCGGGACTACGTGGGGACCCTCCACTTCCTGCAGTCGGTGAGCGGCAGCGCGGGCGGGGAAGCCCTCTCAGAGGCACCGCGGGGGCCTGGGCGGGCGGCCCGCCGCGGAGCAGTTCCTCTTCGGGCTGGCCGGGGGCTTGCGAGGGCGTCCCGGCGGCGCGGCAGTGCTTGGCGCAACTCGTGGGAAGTGCCTGGGGCCAGTCCGCTCCGCCGAGAGGGACTTTCTTCTGTTCGAGAGACTGCGGAGGGATGCGGAGGGTCCGCCGTGGACAAAGCGGCACGGCAGCAGCCGTTCTCTTCTCCGATGAGGAGAAACTGCCACCGGAGCGGTGCGAGTGCTGGGGCTCGCAGCATCCTGGCTCTTGCCGGGCCGTGGGGAGTGGGGGAGTGTCTGTGCCTTGCTGGGGGTGACCAGGAACAGACCCAAGAACGAAGTTGCTTTTCAGCGTGCCTTATCCCTTTGTTGTTGTTTAGAAGTTACTGTTGCACCTACATGGACGCTCTACCTTTGTTGTCTGTTATTTATAAGTAACTACACCGTATGCTTTGCTTTAGTGGTAAACACAAATACGTGATCGGGCCGGGTGTGTCTGTGCATGTGGAGACAATTATACCCGCCTCCGAAATTATCCACGGACTAGTTCAGAAGTAATACTCCATCTGGATATTTCCTTTTTCCTATATGGGCTCTAGATGTGGAATTCATCAGCATACCACGACACTCCTGCAAATAACTAGAAAAGCCTGCAGTAAAAGTTAGTAGATAACAGATATGTCATAAAGACGAAGAAGAAACTATTTGATCACACAGAGATCAAGAATCAAAGCAGGGGAAGTCTCTGCAGAGATTTCTAAAAGATTGGACAGGGCAGAAATTGTTTCTGGTGTTTTGCTAGATAATGCTAAACCCTGATTTCATCTAAATGGGCTTAGACCCTGGACTCTTCTGACTTGTCTTTCTGGCAAGGCTTTTGTTTGTTTGTTGTTTTTTTTAAATCAGTTAGTCTTTAGTGTTTTTTTCAGATTCACTCAAGTGGTAAACTGTCTAGCATGAAAGATAAATTAAAAGGATGTGGTTGCTTTATGAACTAGTCTCTACTTAAATCCTTCTTTTCTCTGTCAAATAGTTGAACTCAAGAGTCTTCAATTTCAGAAAACTTCTGAGTGAAGTTCCAGTTATCTTCCTTTAGAACTGGGATTCTGTCAGTGTGAGAAGGT
This sequence comes from Picus viridis, assembly GCA_033816785.1. Classification (NCBI taxonomy): domain Eukaryota; kingdom Metazoa; phylum Chordata; class Aves; order Piciformes; family Picidae; genus Picus; species Picus viridis. Next base: position 7,319,352 of record CM066599.1, on the reverse strand, counting down.
TCTTAAAAAAACTTCAAGCTCCAGAGGTGCCTCACCCTTCAGACAAAACAAAACAAAAACCCTCAGAAAACTCCTCTGTCCTAAGTACTGAATTTGAGATTTTGTCAGCTGCAGGCTGGAATGCAGATTCAAGCTGCATATATTTTTAACTTTAGTTCTTAGAGTTAAATACATCCCTATTGTTAACTAATGGGATTTTAATATATTAAGCCAAGGTTTTTATTTATTTATATTCATTAATTGGGCAGTTTTCACGAGAGCAGTAGTGACTAATATGCCTTAGGTAATGGCAGAAGATGCTGGCAGAGTACACTTGGCTGTGGTCTCAGGATGGCACTGCAGACAGTCAGAACCTTTCAGTCTCACTGTTACTAGTGACCCGGTGGGGGTTGGTTCTGATAGTGCAGCTTTACCTCACTGTAGAGTTTGTATTTTAGTAATTATGCCTGAGTAAAGCACTGGGGGGTGGGATCTTTCCTGTCTCTAGGCCTTGGTTTAGAAAACATTCCCACAGAAGCACATGTTGAATGTTCATGTACTATCCTAAATAAGTTTTCTTCTGTCATTACCCTGGTTCCTATGGGCTGAATCTCACAACTGCGTTGAGATGGTTGAATGGTGTTAGAACCAAGGAAAGGAGAATGAGGATCTACTGCAGTATGTGAGTTTACAAAGAGCAGTAGTGGGATGAAATTGTAAAAATACATTTTGGATAAATGCTTTTTGCCTCAATTTAGTGCATGGTCATAACTTAATACCTCTAACAAGAAGAAAGAATTCTGCTCTGCCTCCCACATTGGACTGCTGACATGACAATGCAAAGATAATATCATCTATGTAGTCTCTGGAATTACAGGCAAAAGTTTTGCCATATGCCACTAGTGAAAGCAAAGCTGTGGCACTGAGACCCTGTTCTTGAGCCTTGCAAAGTCCACTTTACTCCCATTAGTTTGTTTTTTCTGAGTGCTCTGATGTTAATGCATAGGAACTGCTGCTTCTGCCCCATGGGTCTCTTACCATCTCATGTTCTGTGTGAGTAGCACTAACCCAGAGCAAAATAAATGTAAGCTGCTACATTTTGTGGGGTAATGCACCTAGTTAACACTTAGATGTGGTTGGGTGATGTTATTTTGTTTTGTTTTGTTTTAATAGTGTGAATTGTACTGAGATTGATTATACTTCCATATGTTGCTGAAGCAATTTTTGGCTGGAGAAAAGACTGCAGCTCTTCTGTGCAGGACAGCTGCAGTTCCCAGATCTTATGGAAACTTGTTCCTGTCAAGCATGAGAGGAGAGACAGGCAGGGTACAGGTTCTTTTTTTTAAAGGAACATTTGTAATAGCTTTGATAGATAAAGGAAGGCTAAATCTCATATCTTTCCATCCCTAAGTAGGATGGAGCAGTTGTGCTTTAGAAAAAGGTTAGGTGAGGGAATGTGTGTTCTTTGTTAAATATTTGCTGTTGGAGTCCTAGTCCTCATTAAGTATTCTCAAGAAACAATGTTTTAAAAAGCAAACAACTAAATTCTATGGGTTTATTCACAGCGCTGACGTTGTTTGCTAGCAGCAGCTTCCTGTGCTCCCTGGTAATGTAAAAGAATCTCTCAAGTATTTAATTCTATGGATTTGCAAATAAATCACAGTAACTTTGATTTATTAAGAGTGTTTTGTACCTTTTTAGAAGAGTAATATGTGACTATATTAAATGAAAGGTTTCCTTTCTCTTTTCTTTGCATGGTTAGAAACCTTCTGCTATGCTTGAAAGACTGTGGTCTTTATTTTGTTTCCAGAGATTGTTAAAATAGGTATCATTACAGTTATAGAACATGGAGCTCTCTTTTCTTACAAGAAAAATGGTATTAGTCACCATGGAGAACATTTTGCTATGAGTTTTGTACTCTTTTGATAAAAATGTTCCAGATGTTTACTTACTGAAATGCAATTTGGTTTCTAGAATGTGTTCTATTTCATAGTTCAAGCAAGTCTGACAAATGGAGTTGTATCTGCAAGTTTAACTTAGATGCACCATGCCCCTTTAGCCAAATGAGGCTATTAACTCTCTTACATAAAATTATTTTTTCATTGTGTATATTGTTTGTAGCATTTTTATTCTATTGAGTGTTGGACACAAGAATGAGTTCCTAGTCAGTTTCGCTCCTGTTTACTTTCTGGTACTCCTGTTGGTAGGTTGTGTTACAGTATAACATATCAGAACTGTATCAATACTGTACAGTATTATGTATCAGAATGAAACCCGGTAGCTTTTCTCTGTGGTTGTTCCAGATCTCAGAAGATGAGATGATCAATTTCAAGGGATACAGCTATTTATTTTAAACAGAGCCTGGATTTTATATTCAGTGTTAAAAGAATACAGATATGATACTCATCTGCATATCATGGTTTTTACTTTTTCTAGTTTAAGCCTCAAAATGAGGAGCTGAGAAGGGGCAAACTCTCTTCTGCTAGCTCATAGCTGATCTGATGTTACTGTTTTAACTATGAATATGGACACGCTGTATTGTGTCCTGTCCTATCTGCCATCTTGTTAGGCAGGTATGATGTTGCAGAATACAGAATCCTTCTTGAAGAAGTGCTGTGTAAAACAGAAGTATTAATAGACAATACTGCAGTTATGCAGATGGGTCACTAATTTTGCTAATAAAGGCTCCTTACGCAGCCAAACCTTATTAAGTAGCAGGGGGAACAACAGGGAATGGGTGAAAACATATGGCTTTCAATGTCATTGAAGAACTACTGATCAAATAAGAAAGTGGAAAATTATCAGAAGCTAATGGAACTTTACTAAAAGTTACTGGTGGAGTAAGATAAGCTTCAAAGAGATGAAGGCAGGTAATTCTGTTGTAAGTCTCTGGTGAGACTGTAAACTGTAAGGATTTTCAGTCTTCAGACTTCAAGATTCAATTAATCCTTTGTCTCCCTTTGGCATCTTTTAACTCTCTACAATGTATGCAGAAATGTTTACAGTTTATATGTGATCTTGTAAACTTTTCTGTGTGACCAAATCAAAACAGGTGATAATTTAGAGGGACCAGATGAGTAAATGTCAAAGCATCTGTCTGGTGGCATGAAGTCTTGCACATGAGTATGTGGCTGAGAGCAGAGTCTTTGGGTACTGGGGTGCAGTGTCTGCATATTGCAACCCTAAAGCTGACCTCTTCCCTAGAGACCTGTTCTTGTTCCTGTTGTCAGTCTGTGTGGAAAAGTGGCAGACAGTTAATTGAGACAGGAATGGTGGTTGTGGTTTGTTTGATTGCTGCATGGTCATTTGAGAAAATCCCAGTCAAATCTGTGTACTAATATTGCAGTAATTATAGACCAGCTTTCAAATAAGGAAACAGAGGAGCCCTGAGCAATTTCAGACATACTCATTTACCATAGTTCTAAAGATACATTGAATAGTGGGCACACAACAGTTAGTATTTAAAGGTTTGGTTTACCAGTTTGTAGACATGATCATATGAATTACACATGGAAGTGTAGCAACAGGAATTATCCAATACACTAGACTGCAAAGGGAGCTATTGTGTTGCTTAGACTTGTTTTTGGCCATGCTTTTAATTTCACTTCACACTTTGCTCTAACCTGCACATGCAGTTCCCACAACTTGGGTAATTGCAAGTATATAGATTCAAATTGTTCTCCATGTTGTGTATGAATTCAGCTCTTTCATCCTTCCAAAGACCAACCACCAACTTGTAAATTCTAATGTCAGGATGACAGGATATACTTTTAGCCTGAGCAATCGCTGTGTGTTCCGTGCGGGCGTGAAAACAGTTTGAAAGTTGCATTGTCTTTATCAGACAGGTATCAAGCTGGATAAGTAGTTGTACCAGGACTATTTTTAGGTTTTAGAATTATTCCATCCTTTATTTTTACATGGAGACTAGAAGTCTTTTTCCATCTTATCAGTTGTATAAATATGTTATATTAGGACACGTGCCATCAGATAATTTAACCCACATCCTACAAAGTCAAAATATTTATGTTATGCTCCTTTTTCTTGCTTACTTTGTAGTTGTAATTGATCTAGTATCTCTGGATTTTTGCACTCCACCCATCTTGAAATATGATAAGCATCACAGGCCTTTTTTTTTCTTGTTTTTTTTTTTTCCTCCTTTCATATTTCACAATCTTGTTTGCATCCAAGATTAGGGCTCTGGTGCTCAGATAGAGTAGCAAACAGACCATTTGTCTCAGCTGTGAGGTGTGGTTTCCTGTCCTACCCGGTTCTCTGCCTGTTTCACCCTCAGTAGATACAGATAAACTCTAATTCTGAAAGGTGAACCATATGGTTTGGGTAATGTTGCTCCTTCATTCTGAGACAGCTAAAGAGCAACTGGGGAGAGGAAGGAGATAGACAAGGAAATTTGTTTGGAAGTGATCTCAGTTAGCTTTGCTGTCTTTTCTTTTGGTGGGTTGGTCACGTGCAGTCACCTATAGCCAGCAGTTATGATCACAAATGATCATGATTTTCTGCTGAGTCTATTCACCATGGGAGGTGTTTCTTAAAAGCTTGGTTCCTGGCATGTAAATTGAGGAAGACTGCACCTTTAATTTCAAATGACACTTTGTAGCCCTTTTTTAAAGCTAAGTTTAAAGATACAACAACAAAATATCAAAACATAAAAAGCTTGTAAGTTTTTAGGGGTTGTGTGATGAGGCTTGAATGTGTGGGGTTGGTAATTCTGCTAGTATAGTTTACTATTTGGACTAAGTGTGGTGCCAAATTAGCTGCTAACAGCTGACATGGAAACAAATTAAAAGGTTCTCTTGCCCTGGATGCAAAGAGAGAATTTGAAGAAAACAGTCTGAAGAATGTGATGTGGAAAACAGAAAAGGAAAAGAAAGTGAAGAGAAAGCTCTAAAAGTATTTATTCATCGGAACCTATGGTCTGCAGAACCCAGTCTGTAGCCATGAGTCTAAGGGCAGGAATGAGGATACAGAGTTCCCATGTCAGAGCTTAATGTTTTCATTTGGAAGAATTGTGTGACCAGCCCATGCCTTTTGCAGTGAGGATTTACAAATCAAAGGTATAAAGGAGTACAGTGGATTTTTCATGTGAACAAAGCTGTTTCGATCTTTTTGCTCTCCCACAGCATCTCCACAATGAGAAAATACCAATAAAACCCCAGTGTAGTTTCACCAGTTTACTGCCTCACAGGTGAGAATTGAAACTCCATTCTCTTTTCTACCCTTAGCTCATTCCAGCTGCATCTGACTCTTGTTATCCTTTATCACAGACCTTCTTTGGTCTCATTACATCCTCCAGAACGAGCTCTTTGACCTGAGTCTCGCTCTGCATCTCTCTCTCTCCTCAGCTGCAGTGATATCATCAATCAGCCCTTTTGCCATTTGTCCCTCCCTCTCACTTCAGGGATGCCAGTTGTTGTCTGAACATGTGTCATGATCTCTGGGGGAAGGGAGAGGTTGGCTCTCCTGTACTTTCCCAGTGCTTCACTGGTGCCTCTGCAACAAAACTCCCTTGCAACAGCAGTCTGGGAGCTTGGTGAGCATAAGGGAGGGACAGAGACCCTGGGCTTCGGTAGGAAAGAGCATGGGGATAAGGGGAACCAAGATCACAGATGGCAGAAATAACTTGAGTGAGCTGCTCCACACATAGCTGAGTGCATGCTTGACTTTCACACATGTTTCTGGCTGATATTTGCAAGGAGGCAGAGTGATGCTCCTTATAGGAGCTTTTTCGTCCCTAACTACAAGAAGATAAAATGTTTGAAAGCTTTGCTGATATTTTCCCACTTCACAGGTTACAGCGTTTGTGCCGCAGACAGTACTGCTTTGCAGAGGTTGGCAGTGTGGTTCTGCACTTTTACACCATATCATAGAGTCAGGAAGCATAGTCTTGGAGGGGACCTTGACAAACCATTCCATCATTGGTATGGGGTTAAAGGGAAATTCTTAGTGTTCCCTTTAACCCCCTGGCTAGATTCAGTTCAAGCCAAAGCAGAGTTTGAACTGAATCTAGCCAGGGGGGTTAAAGGGAACACTGAGAATTTCTATAGGTATATTAATGGCAAGAAGAAGACTAGGGAAGGTGTGGGCCCCCTCAGAAAGGAAAGTGGTGAATTGGTCACAAGTGATGTGGAAAAGGCTGAGGTACTCAATCACTTCTTTACCTCAGTCTTCACTGCAAGGGCCTCCAGCCACACTCCTGGTGTCATGGCAGACGATGCCAGGGACGGGGAGGAAGAACTGCCCATCATAAGTGAAGCTCAGGTTCGTGATCACCTGAAGAACCTGAAAGTGTTCAAGTCCATGGGACCCGACGGGATACACCCACGGGTGCTGAGAGAACTGGCAGATGAGGTTGCCAAGCCCCTCTCTATTATATTCCAGAAGTCATGGCAGACTGGGGAAGTCCCCACAGACTGGAAAAGGGGAAACATTACTCCCATTTTCAAAAAGGGCAAGAAGGAGGAACCGGGGAACTACAGGCCAGTCAGTCTCACCTCTGTGCCCGGAAAGATCATGGAGCAGATCCTCCTGGAGGCACTAATGACTCAGAAGAATAGTGAAGAGGTGATTGGGAATAGTCAGCATGGCTTTGCCAAGGGCAAATCCTGCCTGACAAACCTGGTGGCCTTCTATGATCAGGTGACAGCATTAATAGATGAGGGGCGAGCAACTGATGTCGTTTACCTGGACTTGAGCAAAGCCTTCGACACTGTCCCACACCACCTCCTGGTCTCCAAGCTGGCGACACATGGGTTTGATGGATGGACCACTAGATGGATAAAGAATTGGCTTGATGGCCGCACCCAAAGAGTGGCTGTCAACGGGTCCATGTCCCAGTGGAGGCCAGTGACAAGCGGAGTCCCTCAGGGATCAGTCCTGGGACCTGTCTTGTTCAACATCTTTGTGGGTGACATGGACAGTGGCATCGAGTGCACCCTCAGCAAGTTTGCTGATGACACCAAGCTGTGTGGTGCAGTGGACACCCTGGAGGGAAGGGATGCCATCCAGAGGGACCTGGACAGGCTGGAGAGGTGGGCACAAGCCAACCTCATGAGCTTCAACAAGACCAAGTGCAGGGTCCTGCATCTGGGTCGAGGCAATCCCAGGCACAAATACAGGCTGGGCAGTGACTGGCTGGAGAGCAGCCCTGAGGAGAGAGACTTGGGGGTGCTGGTGGACGAGAAGCTCGACATGAGCTCTCAATGTGCGCTTGCAGCCCGGAAAGCCAATCAGATCCTGGGCTGCATCAGGAGAAGTGTGACCAGCAGGTCAAGGGAGGTGCTTCTCCCCCTCTACTCAGCTCTGGTGAGACCCCACCTGGAGTACTGCGTCCAGTTCTGGAGCCCCTATTACAGGAGAGATGTGGACGTGCTGGAGCGTGTCCAGAGAAGGGCCACGAGGATGATCAGAGGGCTGGAGCACCTCTCCTATGAGGACAGACTGAAGGAGTTGGGGCTGTTCAGTCTGGAGAAGAGAAGGCTCCGAGGTGACCTCATTGTGGCTTTCCAGTATCTGAAGGGGGCCTACAGGAAGGCTGGGGAGGGACTTCTCAGGATCTCAGGTAGTGATAGGACTAGGGGGAATGGAATGAAGCTGGAAATGGGGAGATTCAGGCTGGATGTGAGGAAGAAGTTCTTTACCATGAGAGTGGTGAAGCCCTGGAATGGGTTGTCCAGGGAGGTGGTTGAGGCCCAGTCCCTGGAGGTGTTTAAGACCAGGCTGGACGAGGCTCTGGCCAGCCTGATCTAGTGTAGGGTGTCCCTGCCCATGGCAGGGGGTTGGAACTAGCTGATCCTTGTGGTCCCTTCCAACCCTGACTGATTCTATGATTCTATGATTCTATGATCATCTGCTCTGAAAGGAGGATAATTTCTGATGGTGTTTAGGTATCTTTAATGTTAGAAATGTCTTCCTAATGCTTAAGATAATAATGTCTATTTATTTATCTGTTATTTTGCAGTGAGCACGGAGGTGATTTCTTTTGCCTGTCTCTCAAGTATTTAATGGATATTTTCACATTTTGTCTGACTAGACTAAATAGTGAAGTTACTGAAGTTCTTTGTTTTTCTCAAAACCTATTTATAATTTTACTTCTGATAATTCCTGTGTTATTATCTAGCTTCTCTAGTCTATGTTTCTTGAGCTCTAGTGCCCAAAACACAAGCAGAAGATGTTCCCAAGGCTTTAGCAGTACTGAGGGAATGGGTTGCTTCACTTTTTTTGTGCATTATACAAGAGTGTTATCATAGCACAGAAGCTTAAGTAAGGTGTGTCTTAGTTTGTACTTGTATTTGAGGACATCTGATTGCTTATACCAGTGACAGTGTCTAGGTGTCTGCATAGAGGATTTATAGAGCAATCCAGTACTTTGAATTCTGGGAGGTACCCTAGAAGGGCAACACTGAATTCTCTTTAAGGGGAAGAGAGTGATGTGGTTTCAAGCCAGTTTTCCTGTGTTCAGATCCTGGCAGTCTCAGAGGCATCCTGCTCTAATAGGGTGTCTGAGGCTTGAAGAAGCAGGATCTCCCAAGTGCAGTGTCTGCCTGCAGGCATCCAGATGAAGCTTCTGAGAAACTACTAATTCCTCTTGCCTGCCTATTGGGTCCTTCAGGCATTTGCAAGAAAGTAACATGGACTGTGTGTGAATCTCCTTCTTTTCCAGCTGCAGAATCCTTTTTCTGTTTTGTTGCCAGCCTCAAATGGATTCACAGCCCGCAGTGAATGTAGTGATGTAAAGGTCTTGTACAGTTGCAGTATGTTTTAGGTGGCAGATGGCAATACGTGATGTGACTTAGGTGATGCTGGAGACCCCTGTGCAATGATTGTCTGGACTGGTCACCACCAGGGTACTGTTTACCTGCAGGTATCTGCTTATTCCTTAAGTCTGTTATCTGCAGACTATCACCAGTTTCCTTGCACAAAATGGGAATTTAATGCCAAAGCTTTGCAGAAACCATCTTTGGCTTCCTGCATCCTTTTGGACCAGGCCTTTCCTGTGGTAAGGACTTTCAAATCTCCTGCACCTCATCTCCTATTTTTATTTATTTTTTTAATATTCTTTAAATGAGGAAATAGAAATATGTTCTGTGGACTTGTGAAGCTTGGGTGGGTTGTGATTGTTTGCATGTGTGTGTGGTTTTGTTTGTTTGTTTTTCATTTGCAGACAGCAACTGCCATGAAGGCAGAAATCAGTTTTGTGGATCAAATCTTTGAAATTGTCCTGACTGGCTGTGATTCTCATTTTCTCTGACTATGTGGGCATTTGCAGTTGTCTTTCAGACAGCATCTTTTGTTCTGTGCTTTAGATGACATGAGAACCTGTAGTTCACTAATGCTGCTGCTTATTACTAGTGAATCCGTATTTATACAGCACTAGTTCTATTAGATGCTTTGAATGTTGACCAACAGTCCCTTGATTGGTGCAGTCAAAGGTGATGCTGTCTCAGGGTGCATGAAGGCTGTGTGAATTCACGACATGAAAAGTAGGGTTGGACTTGTGAGATAGGGTGGCTGCTATTTCCTCCTCTTCTGCCACCCTTTTTGTCTCTGTTTCTGTCTTAATATTTTGTTTTCTGGTTTCAGAACTAGTCATGTCTCTTTGAAGAATGGGCTAGAAGCATAACAATCTTACCAAGTTTTTTATCTGTTTTGGAGTTCCCTTTAGCAGTGGGAATAACTGCAGTATTCTCAGCTTTTTACAGCTACAGGGAAAAAGAGATTTGAAATATACAAGAATGTAATTTCTCAGTCAGCTGGAGTGACTTCACTGTGGAGCAGAGCAACTCATGCAAAGCCATCCCTCACAGAGACTGAACACTACCTTATACTAACGTTTCCCAGCCCACTGAGGCTTGGACTGGGGGCTGCACCAAAAGCATGCCTAAGACCTGATCAGAGTCTTAGGTGTAAATATTATTGCAGATGAAGATTCCTAACCAAGCCTAATTAAAGCTTTTAACACTGCCTGCTGCATGTATGACGGAGTCAAGCTGTAGTGGACATTCAGAACTGCAGTAGATCTGTACTGGGATAGAACCTCAGAGTGGTTATCTGAACTCCTGCATATACACTCTCCTTCACCCTCCTGTAGAAGCCACTCATCTGAAGAGGCCTTGGCTCCCTTTGAACTGCAGATCTCAAGACCAGAATAAAAGAAAACAGCTCTGTGGCTAGAAAACAGTTCCTTCACTCTTCCTAATGAGCCTTAGAAGAGCAACTCATTGCTTACACAGCTGATAGCCATATGTCAAGCCTTGAGATAACGATTGCACAAATCTGAATGGGAGCTCTGGTAGGCCCCTTGAAACCTAGTGACAGAAAGGCAGGTATTGACCATTCTGGGCATTATAATGCTTATCTATGAAAGCCAACCTACTTTTTCACCCAGTGGTATTAGCACAAGAATTTGTCACAAGCTGACTGACAATGTGACTTCCTTGCGGTTCCAGGAAGAGCAGCAATTTTGTGCCGTACACCTTTGAGCTGCAGAGAGGGCAGGAGATGCCTGCACTTTGATTATTTAAAGATTAGGGTGGTTACTGAGGTGATGGGGTCATGAAACTGAGTTAAAGGAACATTTATGTTCATGTAAGGATATTGGGTCAATCTCACTGCTATTGCCATTGCTTGGGATGTTTTTTGTTGAGGCCTATCAGCCATATCTTGCTGAAACTTAGCTGAAGTCCCATGATTCATGCAGTAAGTATCATGGCCCTTCTCAACTTAACTCTTATTTTGTATTTCTGGTTTTGCTTGTGGTCAGTTCTTGTGCCAGCAGGTTAATTTGTTGATTCCTAAACCACTTAGCTTATGTTAAATGAGGGCACTTTTTTAACAAGCACTGTGTTTTAGTCATTAAAAATCCTTGTAGACTAGTCATCAGTTGGCCCAGTAGGAGCAAACAATCTTATATGCAGGATGCTGATTATTTGCTCCCCGTGGATTGTCCGTTGTTTAGTTGCCACTGTTTGAGGGTTAGGACATTCAGGGATCCTTTAAGCATATATTAGGAGCTACTGGACTCTATGTTCTGGGTATGGAACTTGGTGTGATTGGGCTAGGAGTCTGACTTGCACAAATCAGGCTGTTTTAATTCTGAACCAGTCTCACTACCGTTGATACTAAACCCAGGTTCTTTCTGCGAACATGTCATTCCTTAATGTGTCAGAGTGAGCAAATACTGATTGTTTAAAGGTCACACTTCTCACACCTTCCCTGAGTGGAGCACTCCTAAAGAGGGAGGCTGGGCTAGCACAGTCCTTTGCAGTTGCTGACCTTGGCTGCTGAGACTACCACTAAGAGGTGATGCTTGTCCTTGTGATCTGAGCAATTTATTAAGCAGCAGCTTTGTACTTCTGCGACTCATTTTACTGGATGGCTGTCAGCTATTAACTACCTCTGTACATGTTAGAATGGACTTCATCCACATCTTCATACACATTTCCTTCTCTGCAGTGGTTCACTCCAGTGATAATAGCCTTGTCTTGAAAGTTTTGCCTGCTCATTCTTCTGGCATCCTAGTGAGATTGGAGTACCCTGGAACACCCTGCGCTGGGACAGGTGGGAAATGCATGTCAGGAAAGAGGGGAAATGTGCTAGGTTGCATTTAGGGATTTTGGAGGCTGAGGAAGCTGACAGTGAGGGAGTTCCTTGATATTCAAAATGCAATGTGTCACTGGTGGAGGGCCCTGCTTTGGGGACAGACTCCTGATAAGAATTTGCATTTTAGTGAGTTCTTATCTGAGGTGGGTGGGTGGGTTTTAGCTACACAGCAAAGTCTCTGGTCCCATGGGACTTTGTGTCTCATCTGACAGCTGCTTTGAATTCATCACCTCACAGGGAGCTGTTTGCTGTTAACCTCCTCACTAGGTGGATGAAGAAGCCCCTTCCATTTTGTTCAAAGGGGCAATAACTAAGTTGTGAAACTTTTTGACTAGGTAAAATGTTTTGGACTCTGAAACCCAAATCTTAAACAGAATCCAGGTGGTTGTTATAACAATGGAGTAATTATAATGGGAGTAATGCAGGTATATATGAATAGGCTATGTGCTATTTAATATGTAGGTCACAGAGGAGAAGGTGTGGAGCAAAAAGTTATCTGCCTTGTTAGATCTGGTCAGTGGTTAGTGCTCTGTATTGTTTAGCAAGAGGCTTGGGCTGCAAATGTAGTAAATAAATCAGTGCCGGGCTTTATTCTGTGGCCCTGAGGCCAACTGGCATGGATCTGGTCTTGTCTTGTACCACTGAAGTCTCAGAGTAGGGTAGCTGTATTCAGCCTGCCTATTGGGAATGGTCCTTGGCCCATCCTAACTCTGGCACCATGCCTCAGAATTGTTCAGAAAAATGCTAGTAGGGCCAGGCCAAAGGGTGCCAGGAAATATTCAAACAGTTTTCTAACAGACTTGCAAGGCTCAAGCTCAGGTCCTGACGGTGTTTGCTTACTGCTAGAGGCATAGCCTGAGGCCCCACCCTATTTTGTGGCACCTCTTGCTAAACCAGAACTCTGGTAGAACAGGGTACCCAGTGCTGAATGATCTGTGATGGTGGCTGCTGTGAATGGATTTGTTTTCAATGCTTTGTTGTTATGTTCTATGTTCTAGGTGCTAGACCAGTAGTGTTGGAAATGGGTTTCATCAGCCTTCTTCATTGCTGGCTGTGTTGTCATCCTTACTTGAGATCTTCTATGTTCTTGAACTGTGGCAGAGGAGACAGAAAGGAAGTGCAGTGTGAATGGGTGGGACTACTTTTGGACAGTGTGAAAAGGAACTGGGTGCTAATTACCTAATTCTGAGTGTCATTGTTAAGAGTTGTGAGCTGAGATATCAAACTGAAAGCACTTTGGTCCTTCACAGGAAGTGCTGCTTGCTCTTTTTTATTTAATTCCCCTACTTATGGTTTAAAATCAAAGCTTCAGATGATAATCACTGGACAGTTGCATATAATTTTTTAGCTCAAATCCCTTTGGGTTCTAGTGGTTCTGTCTCTGTTGTGTTACCAACACTGTACTCAGAGATCAGCTCAGATGGGAAGCAGCTGTTTGTGGGAAGAGGGTGTTGACAAGACACAGAATAAGGGAAGAACAGTGGGGGAAGATTTCCAAAGAGAGCTGCAGAAGTGTTTGTTGTGAGCATTCAGTTGTCAGAGGCATGATGCCTCTACAGGAAAGAGACAGATACTGGGAAGACACTTTTCCCAGAGTTTGGCTTCTTTGTTGCCTCTTAAAATTCTACACATGACACTATGCCTGTTGCAGACACATGTCATCTCCTTTGCGCTGGCACAAGTGCTTTGCCTGCATCTGAGGAGAACACGTTCTGAAAACTTGCCAGTGAATAAATATCAACTTTCAGGGTACATGGATCAAAGATGATTTTAGGGGGAGGTGTGGTTAAAAAGTGAGATGACCAATTAAGTTGCTCGTAGGAGACAGAAATGCCACTGGAGTGGTTTAACATAGTCATTAAATAGTGCATGACACAAAATACAGTGTATCTAGTGTTGCAGTGCCTGTTTTGCTTAGCCTTTTACCAAGTCAGACCTCCAGCTTTTCCTCCAGTGAATTTCTAGAATGGTGCTGCATTCAGTCCTCTGGCCTCCACATAGCACCCCCAGTCTTGGTTTACCATTGCCTTCCCTTGCCCTGGATTGCAAAGCCATTGCACAAGGATGGAAAATCTTACTGCACATTTTGGTTTTTGTTCCCCCACACACTTCTGTGCATTCCTCCTTCTCTCTTCAGCACTTACAAGTAGTATTTGTCAGAGTAACTGCCCTTAGAAGTTAAGGAGCAAGACCAAAAAGCATTTAGAAACAAAAATGGACCAATACATTTAAGGCATGGTCAAGACTTTTGAACTAAAAGCATTTGGAAAGAGTATTGGTTCTGGATGGATTTAACAAGTCAGACAGAATGACAGGTCAGTACTTCAGGAATTGGAGGTCATTGCAGACATATTACATCATTATAGTCTTTCACTATTCACCAACTGGTGATTCTCTGGGGAAAAAATCCAGGGAATGAGAAGTTCCTGTTGTTCTATATTAGAAGTTGTGCAGTTTTTATTACTTTGGTTTTCATTGTTGGTTGGATTTGGGTTTTTTGTGTGTGCTTGTCAAATGGGGCAAAGCTTCTTTACTTGGTGAGCAAAATGTTCCCTGAAGAAATGCATATTTTCCTCTATTTTTTTAATAAAATATTAAGCCTCTTTCTCTTTAAATATTTAATGTACTCAGCCACATCTTAATTCTGACATGGTGAACAGATCAAGTTGATGAAACTTTGCTTTATGGATGGATTTGTTGGTGAAGGCTGCTGGAAGGTTTCTGCTGTTTTATACTGAGTAGCAAAGGAAAAGGAGAAAAGGAAAGTTGCTTAGGATGATATTCTCTTCTGTATTGTATCTGGTAGAGCACTTTTTGAGGGCTGTGTTGTCTTTGTGGACTTCATCCTGCAGGGTGCTGAAGCCAGGAGAAACTGGGAAAGCTCAGCCTGTTCTAGCAGGTGCCTGGCACCTCGCAGTACCAGCATTTTCTATGTATAGAGTATGAATGCCGTGAACAGCAAGGTCGATCTGGGAATTTCACCCTGACCTCTGTTTCTTTCCCTGTTTAAAAACAACTTTATATGCACCTTGATGCGAAGCCAGGAAAGACAGACAGCCTCTGGACTGGTTTTGTCTGTTACACTTTATGTACAGTATACACACATGTGCCATAAGAGATCCTTTTGCACAAGAGAAGCCAAGGCATCTTTCTTAAGCACTTGCACAAGAAAAGCCACAGTATTTGAAAAGTAGAGTATGAATCAAAACTTGTGCAGCACACACAACCAGAGGAACTGAAATTTGCAACCAGCAAGCAAGAATTAAATTGCAGTGGCAGCAGTTGCTATGTCCAGGTGGTGTATTGGGAGGCAAGGCTGCATGACATCAGTTCTCTTTTAATGTGGTTCTGGGGGAGCAGCGTGCTATCAAAACTCGGCTTAACCCAGTGGAAAGAGAAGTCTCAGGCTTTTTCACTTAGAAGAAAATTTTGCTTTGAAGTGCATTAAGAAGAAAGGTCTCAAAATAGAAAACTAGTATTTAGCACATGGAGAAACTGAGGCACAGAAAGGCAAAATGACTTTCCAAAGGTTGCAGGGGAAGTAACTAAGAGAGCCAGCAACTGAAGCTAATTATCTTGTCTTCATTCCTTACATCTTGTAGAACGAAAAGTTGAGCAAATGATGTCATGCAAGCTATAATTGTTTGGGTTTTTTGGTGGAAAAAGTGCAACAAAAAAATGTGAATGCTTTAGTTCAATCTTCTGGTGGCCAGGTGGCAACCATCCTTGGCAGTGCTTGATGAATTGGTGGCCTTAGCTCAGTTCCAGGGGGACTGTTAGGCACGACCAGAAGCAATATTGACAATCTCTTGCACAGACTGAGAATCAGTGGCATGGGTGGCATTAACAATTTTCTGTTCTGGGAGTATCTCTGCTGGATGTGAGGGACTGTGCTGGGAGAGTTTTCCTGCTGTAGTCCTGTGTGAACATATGGTACAGAATGTAAGTCTTGGCTCTCCTTGCCAGTCAGCACCTTCCCATTGCTCTTAGTGAGTACCAAAAATGTAAATAAAGGAGCTATGTTATGGCTCAGAATTACTCAGTGGCAGTTGTCTGAGCAGTTGTGCTTATGTTAGAATCTCAGCAAGTGCAAGTGAAAACACTCAGACATCTGGTGTTTCACACTTGCCTGGTCTTCTTGTGTATGTGTTAGCTGCTAAGCTAACTCTTCTCAGCACTGTGCGGAAGTAGTTTTTAAAGCAGTAAGTGCAAGCCTGAGTTCCACAGTCAAGCACACATTGAGCAGGGAGGGTGCAGAAGAGAGAAATGAAGTGAAAATGTCAGTGGTTTGGATGTACTGCTGGTGCTGCCCCTGTGTTCCCTAGGAAAAGCCAGTCTGCTAGCAAAGCAAAACTGGCTAAGGCCAAACACAGTCCAGGGAGAGATTTGGAAAAAGTTCAGCTATAAAAGTCAGTAAGTTGGACATGTTACTTGCATGGCTTTGCAGCACTTCTTGCTTTTTTAATGAGGAGCTGGAACTTCAGAGATGCCACAGAAAGGAACTTTCTTCCTGTTTTTTTTTTTTTTTTTTTTTTTTTTTTCCCAAGCTTCAAGGTTCAGACTTATTTGAAAGTGAATTAAAGTAGTTGAATCCTGAAATTCTCTGCACAAATCTGCCCTCTGGGACAGGAGGGTTTATTTTTGATATGTTTTGCACCTCTCTGTGCACTTCTGATCTTCCAAGGTATAAACTGCCTCATTTTCATTTGTTCTGAAGATGTGTCTTCAGTCAACACCCTTGTTGTGTGTTGCCCCAGTTCTCCTTATTTTCACATAAAAGGACTTCTGTTTGTGAGCTCCAGGTCTGTCAGAGGCCCCTAATGCCTTGTTCAACTTAACATGGTACTGAAATAAAAACACATAACGTATTTCTGCAAACCATGATACTATTGACCCTTTTGAGTAAGAGATTGGCCTGTTCTCTTAGAGTACAGTAGAACAAACCAGAAGATATTCCTACCAGTTTCACTCCAATTCACTGGCTGGGGCTTTGATTTATGCCTGTAAAGATGTTTAAAGTGGGGAGACCATGACAGTTATCACTCTGCCTATTTGCCCTGCCACATTTCCTAGATGTTCAACTCTTGTGGTATGAATGGATGTCTTCAGCTGCTATAGGTTACAGCTTAATGTATAAATCACAGTATCACCAAGGTTGGAAGAGACCTCGAAGATCATCGAGTCCAACCTGTAACCACAGACCTCATGACTAGACCATGGCACCAAGTGCCACAGCCAATCCCCTCTTGAACACCTCCAGGGACAGCGACTCCACCACCTCCCGGGCAGCCCATTCCAATGGCGAATCACTCTCGGTGAAGAACTTTCTCCTCACCTCGAGCCTAAACTTCCCCTGGTGCAGCTTGAGACTGTGTCCCCTTGTTCTGGTACTGCTTGCCTGGGAGAAGAGGCCAACCCCTTCCTGGCTACAACCACCCTTCAGGTAGCTGTAGAGAGCAATGAGGTCGCCCCTGAGCCTTCTCTTCTCCAGGCTAAACAATCCCAGCTCCCTCAGCCTCTCCTCATAGGGCTTGTGCTCAAGGCCTCTCCCCAGCCTTGCTGCCCTTCTCTGGACACGTTCAAGTGTCTCAATGTCCTTCTTAAACTGAGGGACCCAGAACTGGACACAGGACTCAAGGTGTGGCCTAACCAAAGCAGAGTACAGGGGCACAATGACTTCCCTGCTCCTGCTGGCCACACTATTCCTGATGCAGGCCAGGATGCCGTTGGCCTTCTTGGTCACCTGGGCACACTGCTTGCTCATGTTCAGGCAGCTGTCGATCAGCACCCCCAGGTCCCTCTCTGTTTGGCCGCTCTCCAGCCACTCGGACCCCAGCCTGTAGCTCTGCCTGGGGTTGTAGTGGTCAAAGTGCAGCACCCGGCACTTGGACTTGTTGAATGTCATCCCATTGGACTCTGCCCATCTGTCCAGTTGATCGAGGTCCCTCTGCAGGGCCCTTCTACCTTCTAACTGACCAACATCTGCTCCCAACTTGGTGTCATCTGCAAATTTGCTGATGACTGTCTCAATCCCCTCATCCAGATTGTCAATGAAGACATTGAAGAGGATGGGGCCCAGCACTGATCCCTTTTAGCAGACTAAAAGCTTCTGTGGTTTAAATGCTTAGTTGTTGAGCAGTAGAGGACAGTGCTTAAGAAACAGATGCACATTCTGTGCTGTCTTGGCTGAAATTAGAGGTGTAACCTTCAGGAGAGGAAGGAACAGAGGGGAGAGGACAGTTAATTGCTTCAGCCATCTCATTTAAATCAGTTGGCAAATGAGAGTCACAGTCCTTAGCCCAAATGTATGTTAATTAACAGTTCATAATTATCTGTAGGATAGCAAATGGAGTGGCTGAGAATGAAGCACTTGCCTATTTTGCCTCATACACTTTAGACATGGTAGACGCTAGGAAAATGGTAGGGAAGATACCTGGGGGCTTTCAAGCACCGTATGTGACAGAGGTCCCCTGTCGGAGGTCTGAGGTGGTGTTCTATTTGTGGGCAAGAGCTGTGCAGGCAGAAGGGCTCAGATGTGGCCTTGGCTGTGTGACACCTTGCATCTGGACAGAGCTCTGGTGGCTCTTCCAACCCTTCACTAGTCACTTAAGTCATCTGCACTGGACCTCCGCTGTAAGACTAGAGCTTACTTTTTGGAATCTAGAAATGTTGAATACTGATGATATTTGAGTGACAGTGTCAAAGGAGGAAGAGAAACATGCTGCCTTAGTCTGCTTCTGTTTTCTAAGCTTTATGTTATTTTGTTATACTTGTGGTATAAGCAAATTTCAGCTGAGCTGATGGAATTGGTTGGTAGGGTTGAAAACAAATTCCTTAGGGTTGTGGTTTTTTTTTTAGTGAAGGGAATAATTTGGGCTTGAGGGTGGTGGTGGTTGGTTTGGTTTTTTTAAAACTAATGATACACCTGTTGTGGCACTAGTAACAGAAACCTCAAAATCTGCTTATTTAGAGCTGTATATTACCTGTCCATTCTAATGGGCAGGAGTGGAATTTATCTGAATGATTAATTGTAGTCTTCACTCAAGTCTTTTCTTAAAGGAAAAAGTCTCTCTTTCTCAGCAGTCTAAACACCAGGCAGTAACACAAAGTAGTTGCACACCTCTGTGTATTGTGTGTCTTGGTAACATGATATTCAACCCTGCCATTCTTTGCGGGAAGCTCTGCTGCTTCAGATAGGATGCATGATGCCATCTGCCAGCAAGATCCCTCTGATTAGACACCTTCAGCAGTGTTTTCAGCACAGGCTTCTTCATTTGAGGCTCTGTGATTCTGTCAGGATTCTGGAGTGCCTCTCCAAAAGGTGTGATCTACTTTAGAGTACCTGGAAGTGAAAGCTTTGATGCTCTGTGATATGTATACTGTGGTAACAGCACCATTCTGAAAACAGGGGTCCTGTTTGTGCTGGATGAGACCCAATTTTAGCACACTTTGTCCTTGCTAGTGAAGTTTCTTTGTTTGTAGGAGTGAGGGAGAAGGAAAATTACAGATTACTTTCAAGTATGGGGCAAAGTTCTGATGTGCAGTTCTTTATCCATCTTGCTTTAATTAACACTGAAATGAGAGCTGTGTGCTTCAGAGCTGTGGGGCAGGGGTTTTATTTGTGATTTTTGGTGTTACTTGCATGAACTGTTGTGGTTGTTTTTTTTCTGGATTCGTTTGTTCTTGGTGTTCATTTGCCAGCCCTGGAGCTGTCCCTATGTCAATTATTGTATAAAACAACTATTTTCAAACTGATTCAAGTGCTTATTTTAACCTTCAAGGTGATAAATCGAATAGAATAGACCAGGTTGGAAGAGACCTTCAAGATCATCACATCCAACCCATCATCCAACACCACCTAATCAACTAAACCATGCAACCAAACAGAAGGATGTGAACTGAGAATCTTTTCTCAGATGTTTAGCTTATAAAGGAGATTATGTACTCAAAGATGTAAAGAAGATAGCAAGAGAACACATTAGAAAAAGAATGTCTTTTTCATATCGCAGATTCAGCTGACTTGGCAGTCTGGGTGTATCTGTGAAAACGGAACTTTGCAGGCAGTATTACAAAAGCAGGAGCAGTAAAATTTCTAAAACATCCCTACAACTGGTTTTCTGTGCAGTGAGTGGTGAATATACAACATAGGAGGGATGGAATTCAGTTAGGCTTGTACTCACCCAAAAAGAGGTTCTGTGTGCAAGTCTGCTGCACAGGGATGGGGTCTGCGGGCTCCGTAGCAGGAAGGTTCTGCGCCCTACTTAGTGCCCAGAAAGAGTAAAAGATGGGGCCTGGTTAGAATGCTGGCACTGTCCTACCCAAACATCTTGTTGGCTCCTAGTTTGCAGCAGAAGCCTGTGTTTGTATTTCTAGTTTCTAAATAGTTTCTACATTTCAGCATAGTTGTCTCACACGCGTACATACTTTGCCCATATATTAATGGCCTGCGCCTTCTACCCATGGCAGAATTATGGGATTCTTGCTTCTTGGCTATTACTGATTCAAGTGGAGTCTTAATAAGTTTACATAGCAGTCATAACTCCAAATTCATAACCCATTGATGTGTGGTACTAACTGCTAAAGCATGCATGAGCTGGAAATCTTGGCAGAGCCCGGAGTGAGTTATGGAGGGCATTCATGCATAAAGTGCGTGGTGCTAAATATTAGATGCTGCTGCTCCTTCTCAGCAGCTCATGTGTGCTTTCCAGGTCTGAAATTCTTCTTCAGTTGCACTGGCTGTTTCTTCAGCATAAGGTGGAAATAAAGCAACAACAAAAAATTGCTATTTTTTTCCATACACTACCATGTAAATCTTTCATTAAATAACATATCAGGTCCACTTCAGTGGTGAAACACAGTGGAAGCTTCAGTCCATGCTGCTGTGAATTTGAAGAGGAAAACATGGAATCTGCAAAGAAGTAGAAGAAACTGAAGCCAGCAGCTCTTCAGAGGCTGAAATAACATGAAGAGAATAACCTGATTGCTCCAAGGGCTGGGTATGAGGGAGCAACAGAAAGCATTTCTTTTCATTCCTGGGTGGTAGCTTTCTTTGTTGGAGAACAGATGAGCTCACAGCAGAGCTAAGAGTAGGCACAGTGAGGCATAGGAACACCCCTGGAAGTGAATGAAAAGAAGAGATTTTTGAAAAGAGAAGAAAAAGCCTAAAAAATCTGATCAGGAGCTGAGATCTAATCTGATATTTTCCTTTTTTTTTTTTTTTTCCCCCTTAAAAAGCAATTGAGGAGCCATTAGCATGAGAAGAACTTGAAAATGCCGTTCGTCTGACACACTACTTACATCCTTTCTTGTGTGCAAACCCTAAGTGTTTGTATACAAGAGCAGGGAGCCAATCCATGTTTCCATGTTTCCCTGGCTGGATTTGTCACCTAGAATGTGCTGTTTGGACAGCATGCTGGTCAGCCTCTGCAGCCTTGGCTCTGCTCCTTAGGAAATGAGCGTGGTGATCATAGCGTTTACTGAATAAACAGCTGAATGCCCTAGACTGGAGTTTGTTTAGCTGTATTTGTGGCAGACATAATCAGCATAGGGTGAGGACGACTGTGGGAGACAGTTGGAGGTACAGTTCAAAGTCAGGCACAAGTAATAGATGCTTACACTTCTATGGCTTAAATGGAAAGGATTCTTAAAGTATTCTTTTTGTTATTGAAGTCCTTTGCTTAACAGGACAATGTCAAGTTTTGTGTATAAGCTTTCCAAGTTGTTGTTATACAAAAAAGAACAACAGGAAAAAGCAAAAGTGGAATGAATGAAAAGTGGATTGCTGAGGCTGAAAAGTTGCTGAGATGAAGGGAGCAAACTCTTGTCTGTAGCCAGAATTGATAGGACAAGAAGTAATGGGTTTAAATTGCAGGAACTGAGAAAATTAGGAGGTGCTTTCAAAAAGCCAGGGTAATGAAGCAGTGGAATACATAAAGGGAATGTTGTGAAGTGTCTGAAACTAGTTCTTGCTGAGAATGAATGAGAGAGTGTTGAGAGGAGTGTAAAAGATACTGTGCTCCTGCCTTGGTGCATGGGGTGACATTCTGATCTCTCCCAGTTCTGATTTCCTTCATTCTTTGATTTTAAACAGTGGAGAGGAATTAGTCAAAGGCTTTTAAAATTGCTTGTAGGCAGCTTTTCTGTCTGATTATTTCCTTGTACCATACTTAATGTATTCATAACCCTTATCCTTCTGCTCTCATTGAAATGTGTGAGAGATCTTTAATATACCTGAGTTTAAAGGTAGGGAATTTAGTTTGAAGTGTTCCTTTGGTGCCTAGAACTAAGCTGGCTGACACTATGCTGACACAAGGATGTAGCTCCCAAACTGGCAGAGAGCAGGCACAGTTAACTTCCAGCAGTGAAGTGCTAGCCATGTGGAAGAGGTGGTGAAGTCCTAAATCACTCCAGTCCTTAGTAATGTGACTTAGCTTTGTGCAGCACTCTGAACAAGTTACTCTAACCTCTCCAAAAGCCAAGCATATTTTAAACCAGAGCAAATCCCTTAAGACACAAAATGTGTGGATTTTTTTTTTTTTTTTTTTTAAATAGTAGTAAACCAACTGAACAAATGCAGTTGTGGAACTACAAATTTCCTCAAACTCAGAATGGAGAATCCAGATTTACCATGCTGCTACCAATGGTAGGAAGGGATACCATGGGGGATATCTTGTGATACTGGTGGGTGCACATTTCGCATTTGGGAGAGATTAATCTTGCCTGGAGTCGTCTTTTTCTGGCAATTAATTTCTTTCCTTTCTGATTTCAAATATGTCCCACAAATGAGATGACTTGAGAATGTTGTGGCAATCCATGTATCATGTCTGGAAACTTTCAGAGTCTCTTTAAATGAGTTGTTGGGGTTTGTGTTTGGTTTGGCTTTCCCCCCCCGCTTTCTTCCACCTCCCCTCTTCCTCCCCCAAAAAAAAAACAACTCCCTCCCTTTTCTATTTAATTCTTACCTGAAAAAAAAACACCCAAACAGCTGACTTGAAACTACTTTAACATCCAAAAGATAGCAGAATGTATATGAGGAACATGTTTGCTTTATGCTTCTTTGTGCATTTTTGAGGATACACAAAATGACCTAACTTGATAAACGATTTTCTCCTTCTAATTGAGACAGTGTGCAGCTCTCCCACATTTCTGGCTAGTTGTTTGGGTCAAAAGAATAACATCATGTTTTGTCTGCTTGGATTCTCCAAGTTGTAAATCACTGGACCATTTTCAATTGTACATTGAAATTCTCTTTCCAGGTTCTCCTGGGGGGACTGCCTGTCAGCTTTCCCTACATGCCTGGCTCTGCTGTCTCTGCACAGAGGAGCACCATAGCATGGTAGAGGTTTGCTATGCTGATAGAAGAATTTTGTCTGCTGTTCATAAGCTACAATTTGGCTCCAGAACCTGGCTGGTTTCACCTTTGTGAATGTTCTTGGCATCCAGCTGCCTCATTTCCAGCCATCTTTGTCTTGGCTGATTTCGTTATGCTGCGGAGTGGCTTCCTCACACCACTTCCTTAGTGGTACAGCTGCGTTCTTCACTCTCTTGTAGACAGCATTTTCTCCTTAGCACTCTTGCATCTCAGCCTGATATTCCCACACTTTATAAATATGCTTGCAGGGGTGCCATAGGCTGTATAGGCTGCTCCTTCTCCTTTCTGGGTAGAGTTGCAAATCTGATCCAGATGGTGCTGTTTTCTAAAGTCTGCTGCTGAAATCTGTTTGCAAGATATGATCTGCCTGAGCATATGCCTGATGGGCTGTTTTCAGGAGATCCCCTTTCAGGACTCCTGGTTAGTTTTGCTGTACTGAAGTTGTGCTTTCTTAAACGCCTTGGGTCAGTGGGATTGCATCCTTTTGTTTGCCAGAGCAGCACAGGCATTGTTTAAAAGCTGCTTAGATTTAATTGTTGTTTTGTCATAATTGTTTCTAAGAGACTTTGTGTTCTTTGAGCTTAATGAGAGCAAACCATTATTTTACAATGTGTAGTAAAATAACAATTAATGATAGCATTAGTAATAATGACTGGTTTTGTATCAAGAGACATTTGACAGCAGCTCCAGCTGTAACAGGGGACATGGTTTCTCAGAATGTGCAGATGCTGACTGGGTGTGTTCAAGCCCCTTGCAGCTTGCACACTATCATCCTCCTTGGTTTCTCCTGTGGACATAATCTCATACAATGTGTATTCCCTCTTTTTTCTTTTCTCTGCCCTTTTCACATGCTTACATAACTTTGCCCTCAAATCTGAAGGGGGAAGAAAAAAACCAAAGCAACAAGAGTTTTTGAGTCTGTTGTGCCTTAGCATCTTTTTCTTAAGCACACAAAGTAGCGTGGAAGGCCTTGGGGAGGTCTGTTACAGTTTACATTTTACAAAGCTGTATTTCTGGAGAGCAGAATAAAGCTCCCCCAAGCTGTATGGCAGAGGTGTGTAGTGAAGTATGGTGAAGTCTCTGCTTCAGTCAAATGGAGACTGGCCTGTAGAATAGGAGTGTACCTGCACTGAAAGGCTCAGAACTCACAAGGCAAAGAATTAAAATACCACTGTCCCCACCCACCATGGCTAAATTCTCATGGGTGGTAGTCCTCTGCTGTGGCATTTGTCATGCGGTTCATTTGCTGGTCCGTGGTCATGGGTTTACACATTTAGCCGCTTGCTCTTCTGAGTAGAAATCATTCTGGCAGTTCAGTAGGAGGAGCATGGTTGACATTGTCATCTCCCATGGTAAGCCTGAGCTGTGCCTCTCATTTAGGTCTGTTAGTAAGTGGCCTTGAGGAGACTGAATAACTAATGACTGGGGGGGAATGCAAATGGCTTTTGTGCTGAGCTTTCAAATGACAGTGAAATCAAATCATTGTGGAAAAACCCCACTTGCACAACAGAAATGTTTTACCATCTCCTTCCACAAATTCAGGGTCAGAGGAACTTAACAAA
Source organism: Picus viridis (assembly GCA_033816785.1). NCBI lineage: Eukaryota > Metazoa > Chordata > Aves > Piciformes > Picidae > Picus > Picus viridis. The sequence goes on along the minus strand of CM066599.1, from coordinate 7,294,824 downwards.
ACCTGCTTTTGAGTGTTAGTGCCATGCTGCACAAAACACAGGATGGTGACCCAAAGCCTCTTTCAGACGACCTCCAGCTGCTGTTGACAACTACCGAGCAGACAGATGCTTTGATGTGCAGAATTGTTGAGGCAATTTGGCTTCTCTGTTTCAGTGGATATAAAACATCAACAGTGTGTTAAGTGCTTGCTAAAAGGGAGGCTGGAGCTCTCCCCTGCAGCAGCAGGGCAGTTGCTCTGTTACCTTACACTGCTGTTGCAGCTTCTTGATAGTTCTGTTTCTATAACCTTCCAACACAGAAGCAACAGTGTATCTTCAGACAAGGTATGGGTAAGACTAGCCTCTAGGAGTGGTGACACCAGAGAAACCATTGCTATTTGTGGACCACTACCTGATTATATGGCAAAACTGATATATAGGACTGGGAGAAGAGTTGCTTGTCCCTTGTCTGTCTTACCAAGACTTGCCATTGGACCAGTGACAAGCTGGTAAAAATTTACTCTTCCACCAACAAAATAATGTTAATTGAGGGCAGCCTTGAAATCTGTTACTTGGTGGTGTCTGCCTTTGCTGTCGCTGCTGCCCCTCTGAGCCTCTGGAAGCGTTGTGAAAGGTCATCCTCGCATCGTCGAAACTGCCAGTCAGAAAAGATGAGTGTGTAGCCCAGAGAGAACACAGGCACGAACAAGCAAGTGATTAGGCTGCATTCTGGTGTTACCTTGTTATTCTTACAGCTCTGCACGGAGAGGACTCTGCTGCCCCAAGTTGTCTTCACCTTCTGAAGTGCTGAGGCAGGATATTTAGAATATGAATGTGTCCTTTCTTTGTATCTTGTGCAGTGTACTGCTGAGCAAACTTTGTGTTTGTTTTCAATTGTGTGCGTCTTCAAAATGGGGAGAGTCTTCTAATTCCAGGTCAATATTGGCTTAATGAATCAACCAGCCACATGAAAAATATAAACTATGTTTTCTCACAGCAGAACACTCAGTACTGCACTAATTCTTGCTGAGAAGCCATCCTCCCTTCTGCACTGCTTTTTAAATAATTGGAATAAAAGTGTCACTTTCTTTTTTCTCTTTAATGTCCTTCTTATCAGGCTGCTGGAGCAAGAGCTGAGTTGTTGGGGACTTGTGGAGGTGAAAGAAAGAGGGGGTGTCAGGGGTGCCTTAGTTTGCCCTCTTCTTCGTAAGGTTTCCATTCTTACATTTAATCATGGCATTGTAGATGCCTGCAGAGCTTGGAAAGAGGGGAAATAGAAGAGGGGAAATTTTGGTCGTCATATGGCACAGTTATCTCTGGTTTGTCTCTTAGGTTTCAATAGGCAATGTTGTTTTACTATGGCTCTTGGGTTTGGTAGCAGATTTGCTCCTTTCTGACATAGCAACTGCCAAAAAAAGATTCCAGCATGGACTTGAGGTCCTTCCAAGTTGACACCTGTTGCCATCCTTATGTCCTCCTTGGCCGTGCCCCCCTCCCTTTTTACCCACTACAGCCAGTATTTATTAACCAGTCTTCCCAGTGCAAGCAGAAAGTAACATCTTGCAGTTAGGAAATCAGAAATACTGCTTCTCAGAAGTTAACTGTTGCAGAAGTTGCAGCCTCAGTTTACATATTTTCATTTGAAACTTGCTGTACTTGACAAAGGATATCCCACGCTGGCAGAGGGTCAGTTACCAGTGAGGGATTGCAGTGAGTGGTTCTGTTGTGTTCTGCCACAGACTTTTGACATGGAGTGGAAACTCTTGCAGAAGCCTGGGAGCTGTTTTAGGAACAGGTGCTAGCATTTGAGAGCTTTGCTTTCCCTTCCCTGCACACGTCAACATCTCTGAGAAGTGAGAGTTTGATTTATAGAGAGACAGAAAAAGAAATGTAGGATGGGAAAGGGAACAGGAAAGAGAAAAATCAGCGAGGAGGGGGGGGGGAAGGGGAGAATTGGCCGAGGAAAGGGAAGTGGAGACAGACAGAAAGACAGAGAAAGAACTGTTTCCCCTTTTATGAGGAAAGGAGCCTGCAAAACAAGATGACTTAGTTCAGCTGTGCAAGCCCCTTAATACCCATGAACTTGCAATTAAATGCGGAAGTGGCAGACAAGAGGCAAGCTAAAAGAAGATATTGTTGAATACTCGGCATTGGAGGATGCAGGGGGAAACTCAGAAAATGGACAGAGCCCAAGTCATGAATAAGCACTCAGTTTCCTGGGATTCTGCTGCTGGTGGGAGGAGTGCTGGAGGTGCTGGAGGCCTCTGTCATTCAGAAACTCTGCAGTGGCAGAGGCCCTTTGTCCTTCTCCCCTGGATGCTGCCACAAAGAGAGGTTTTATTCAATTTCATGGTGCTGAGTCGACAGGCCTCTTTCTACTAAGCAAAGGGCTTCTTCCCCAGGCTGGGCTCTGGATGAGCTCTGCAGAGAGGCTCTGTGAACCTCCACTGTTGTTTGGCTTGGAAGGACATTGTTTGCTGCTTGAATATTTCTTGATTTTTATGCCTAGATAACCTCAAAGGTTCGTATTTTGCTCTGGAAAATTACATGTGCCAGATCAGTTTTTCCTGGATGATTTTACAGAATGGAGACACTCAAAAGGAGTCAGGACCTTTACTTTGTGGGCTGGTCAGAAGGTTCTGAAGCATTTTTGTTTTCTTTTGGGTTACAGGGTAAGAGTTTACATACTCTCTTAATGACAGTTTGCACTTAATTGTGTGTTTCTGGTAACCTCTGCTGACTGGTGAGAGGTAATCCCCACTTAGTCTTGTAAGTCAGTTCTACTTCTTGCCTCTAGGCAGCAGGTAAACTCTTATAGCTGAAACATCAGCTGAAGCTTTGAAAGTGTTTTGAATTCTTTAGGCTGGAAGATGCTGTATGTGAGACAGTCCTGGGATCCAGGAGCAAAGAGTGATTTGACAGGATGGGATAAAGCTATCACATTTATTCCCTTGTCAAACATGTGCCTTTGGAGTGTAGGAATGGCAAAAGGGTTTTCTCAATGTTTGTGAAGGCCTTAATGGAATGCAAGGGATGCTTTGCTGACTTGAACAGGTTTCATAACCTTTGAGAACAAAATGGGGCTCTCATGGGGTAATCTGCCAAACTCACTGAAGTAAAGGAGAATAACTTCAATAAGGGTTCAACAGAAAGTGAACACATTCTTTGGGATCAAACCCTATCTCATGAATCTGCAGCAAGCAGCTGAAATGCTCATGTATTAAAGATGTTTGTGTAAAGTAGGTTTTTGGGTTTTTCATTACTCTAAGGACTAAAGCAATATTCAGATAATAGCACATGATTTAAACTGAAGTGTGTATATTATTAATAGGCACGAGGATGTTTCCCAGCTTTCACTCTGTAGAGAGTGAAAGTAGGTCATTCTGACTCCTCTGTAGCATTACAACTCCAACCCCAGTTTGCCTCAGCATGAGATCAGGCTGAGGGAAGCCTTGGAGTGGGGAGGTTATTTGATAGCCTCTCTGATTGGTACTGTCAACATTTTGCCAGTTCCTTTTAACTTGGTTCTCTTCCCAAGGTTGTGTCTGTTGGATTGTTTGGAATTGTTTAGCGGGTTAATTTGTTTCCCCTGTGCAGGGCTGGATTTGAGAGGCTGATCTGTGTTGGTGCTGCTGTGGAAGGGACAACAAACAGTTTTTCCTGCTATCATTTGACAGGGAAGAGGTCCAGAAAGCTGGTGCAAAGTTAGTAGTTCTTTTTGTTACTGCAGTGCTGCGTGGATTAGGCATTGTTGGAAAGCAATCATCGGGCTGCCTAATAGCAGTTGTCTGCAAATTGTCTCTACAGTGTAAATGTAGCTGTTTACTAACTGTTGCATTTACAACTCCTCATAGTCAAGTGCACCAGCCCTGGGTGACATGCTGCACTACCCATCATCATATATAGATTCCTAGGAATTACAGAGCTATGGTGGGACCAGCTTCATGTGGATGGCTGATTCTGTGCCCAGCATACCTAGCTGTCTGCATGTGTTCTCTTGCACCCAGGCATGACTGGGAGAAGTATTGAAAATGTCACCTCTCCTATCAATAGAAGGAACTACATTGGTCACAAACCATGAAATGACTGGAAATCTGGGAATGACATGCTGTTTTAAGCTTCAGTTTTGGGTTGAAGTAGTTCCCTAAAAGTTTTATAGAACATTTGAGGTTTGCAGCAGAGCAGAATGTGTTAAATACTATCAATACATGCCTGCTACTTGCAGGCAACACTATCAAAATTCAATAGAATGTGAACTAAAGCAGCTCCTCAAGTTGAGACTGCTTATGTCTCCCAAATTTTTGTTTGTGATTAGGGAAGGCATTGCTGGGAATTTTCCTCATGGTCGTTAATCTCTCCCATCATTCCCAGCCCTTGTTACTCCTGGCTGATTTGGTGATTTGGCCCTTCCACAGAGATTCCAGTCTAAGGAAAGAAGTGTCTGTTTATAATTTTTATTTCTTTCCTCCCTGTTTTAATGCATATGGAAAAAATGTGGAATAAACAATGCTGAATACATTTACTCTGCACTGTCATCCCCATGATTTAATCACAAACTACTGGGGCTGCATTGTGCTGTGCCGGCATGAATGTTTTATCTCGTGAGGCCTTTCAGGCTGCTGCATGAGTTGCCTTTGCTGCCTAACCCAAATCCCTGGGAAGGATTATTGCCCTGTGGCAGGCAGCCACTTGACTGTTTCTTGAAACACTCAATTCCAGTGGCTGGTTCAGGTTCTCTTACTGTGACCAATTGGCCAGCTTATAACCTGTGGCTTTTTGAGCAGAAAGAGACTAGTGGAATTGGGCAGTAGATGAGTGGGAGGACACAAACAACACTGGGAAAAGGAACGGGTCTTTAGGCTCAGGTGTGAGTGAATCAAAGACTGGTAAAGGAAATATTTTTGTCCTGGCAAGGTTGATTGCACATTGACAACTGGAATTGACATGTCAGGGGTCTCTTTCTTTTCTTGCAGCCCCACACCAACAGCCATATGGTAGCACTGTAAGGGACTTAGGCAGCAGACAAAGTCCAGCTGTTCTTCACTTGTACTCTCAATATGCTTTTGCCCCAGTGTAAACAGATGCCCTTTTCCACTCTTAATCATGTTTCACTGGGATTTAAAAATAAAGAAGCAGGAATTATTTCCTTGGTTTGGGTAAGATTTCTTTTTCACCATAGACTATAAAGCTGGTAAGAGCCCAGTGTGAAGAAATAGTATCACAGTAACAACTTGCATTGTATTTTAGCAGGACTCTGAGTAATGTAGCATTGAATGCAAACAGATGCAGCAGCTAAAATGTCCCTGGTAATGACACCAGCATTTTAAAACTGTACACACAAGTGTGTGTTTAAATGGGGAAGTAAGAAAAGGTGGCAAGGAAACCTGATTAGTATCAGCCAACATCTTGGTATATTCTAGGGCAAGAGTTGGACTGGATGAAGTGATGCAATGAATACAGATTGTCCTCTTCTGTAAACTGGCTGAATTCTCTGTTGGATTCAGTGCAGATAGATGATTCTGGCCCACAGCTTCTCAGGAAGGAGCTGTTACTGTCAGAGGCCAAAGCCCAGTCATGATACACAAGGAGAGAGATCCAGCACTGCAGCTTAGCATGCTGTGTATCCTGTAGCTGGGACAGACGGTGTTAAAGACCAAATGCTGCTGTTCATGGGACACTGAGTAAGGGATGCATCTGCATCCTAACTCAATGTATGGAATAAGTTACAAATGGACTTCATGTGTAGCTCAAGCACAGATTCAGTGGAGCTTAGTAATACCACACCCTGGTGTGCATTATGTTTTTCCTCTTTTGTGTTTCATAGCTGTTGTGACTGCCTCATTTTCTCCTGGTAGCTTACATTATTTTGCTAGTGTGGACCTCAACAGCCTCACTGACATGGGATACATGAATAAAATCTTCCAGTAGAAACATCTTAACCCAGTTCTCTCTAGAAAGGTGATCATTTTCAGGGATTCCTAGGAATGGTCCTGCCTAGTAGTCTGTTGGCATTGGTACAAAACTTCAGGCTATTATGAGAGCAGAGGCATCCCTCTTCCTCCTTGCCTGAAGAGTGCAAGGCTGCTGTATGTTGGGAGTCTTGAGATCTCAAACGGAAGTGAAATTAATCTTGCTTTTTCCCTTTTGATAGATTTGATTTTCCAAAGTGTGAATCCAGCTGCTTTTATCGATACCTGCATCCTCTTTCAATAAATAAATAAAATGAAATCTAACAGAGTTGCTAACAGAGTTTTCTCTAAGGATGAATCAACTGAGGGTGGTAGAGTGGGATATAAAGGGTCAAGAAAAAAAAATGTTTCATGGAATTAGGTGTGGAACAGGTTCTGGAGTCACTTGGCTGGAAAACTGTGAGCAGAATCTCATTTGGTAATTTTAATTCAGTCCTGAGTGAACTCTCAGGTGTTCGTTGTGGCACATGTACATGTGGCACATGTATTTTTTAACAATCTGAATTTTTCTTGACTAGGTCTGTGTTGTTCTGATCCCCCCACATAAGGCTTTTGAAAGCTGAAGCACAGCAATGGGCTCACTTAGCTGCTGCTGGCTGGAGCTCCCTTGGCAGTCACTGTCGTTCATCTGTTGTTGTACATTATTCAGAGGCAGTCGAGTGGAGACAGTTTTATACCAGTTCACAGGAAGAAAATGAGGGCAAATCTCCAGGAGATGGTTCAGACTGATAGTAAGTTCTCCCAGATGAGACCACTGCAGAGAGGAGCTGCTCAGAATGATTGCCTTTCCTTCTCATAAGTTACTTGTTACGGACACCATATCAAAGTCAGCTCAGGAATAATGCAGTGAAGTTTTTAAATCCTTACATATTTTTTGCATCCTAAAGACCTTTTGTAGTTGTTTAATGCAGCATTTACAAGGTTTAAAGCTGTCTGCAAAGATAATGATAAATAGTAAGAATGCTTAGCAAGACCCCAGAGTTGGGAACTGAATCACTGCTGCTCACAGGATTTGTCTGAGGTCTAAAGAAGTATCTAAGTTGAGAGAAGGGAAAGGAGGAGTTAACCCTGATTACAGCCTGAGAGCACCAGGAGATTTTAGCACTGATTTTAAGAGCACTTACAGGAATTCTAAAGGTGATATGTACATAATGTCCTGGCCTAAGAACATCACAGGTGGGATCTGTGTCTCTGTGTTGTTGCTTTGGTATTAGTTTTTCTTTGGTGTATTGTTTTTACTAACATGAGTGTGGATATACAGATTTTTTTTTTTTTTTCTCCTGGTGCAATATCACAATCTTGCCAGCAGCTTTTTGTTCTTGTTGTTTGTTTTTGTTTTGGCTTAGCAGCCTTCCCGAAAAAAGCTTTGTGAGCTATTGAATTAAATGTCACCTTATAATTAGCACTTTCTATAAAAAGGAATATGGCATCTGAATCCAGTCAGTGACCTAAAGATCTCATCTAACAGCCATATTTTGTATAATAGCAGCCTGGCTCTCACCTGTATTCTGCACTGGTTAGGCCACACCTTGAGTACTATGTCAAACTGAGGGGCCCAGAACTGAAGAAGGACATTGAGACACTTGAATGTGTCCAGAGAAGGGCAATGAGGCTGGTGAGAGGCCTTGAGCACAAGCCCTATGAGGAGAGACTGAAGGAGCTGGGGTTGTTTAGCCTGGAGAAGAGAAGACTCAGGGGAGACCTCATTGCTCTCTACAACTACCTGAAGGGTGGTTGTAGCCAGGAGGGAGTTGGTCTCTTCTCTCTAGCAACCAGCACCAGAACAAGGGGACACAGTCTCAAGCTGCACCAGGGGAAGTTTAGGCTGGAGGTGAGGAGAAAGGTCTTCACTGAGAGAGTCCTTTGTCATTGGAATGTGCTGCCCGAGGAGGTGGTGGAGTCACCGCCCCTGGAGGTGTTCAAGAGGGGATTGGACGTGGCACTTGGTGCCATGGTCTAGTCATGAGGTCTGTGGTGACAGGTTGGACTCGATGATCTTTGAGGTCTCTTCCAACCTTGGTGGTACTGTGATACCTTTAACTGACATTCTCAGGTGCGCTGCTTTCTCACGCAGCTTCAGGATGGTTTTGTATCTGTAGCCTTTTTCTGCATCCAAGACAGTGTAGGAGCTGAATATTGACTGAGATGCTAACAGTGGCACATGCAAACACAGCTCATCTGTATAATTGTCATTTTATTCTGTAGCCCCTATATTTTACATTTTTATTAGTTGCAATTGAATTAACTCCAATTAACATGATTTGCTGTGTCAAATCAAACAAAATACGATGCTGCCCACAGAAATTTTGGAGTCTTCTTCAGCCTTCCCGTATTTTTATCTTGCATTCATTTATCTTGCCAAAAATAGTTTCAGAATCAATCATGCATTTCCAGGGGCAGAATTAAAAAAGGTGTTTTGAATTCTAAATCATGTTATGGCCCACAGGCTGCTGCTTTAGATGGCTTTGATTTCATGTGCGTGTTGATGTTCAGCACTTGCTTTGACTGCTGTATGTTGCTCCTAGAGATGAATAAGGCGTGTTCTTTGCAGACTGATATCCAGGAGAGAGGAAGGCAAAGATAGGTCCTTCTCATCTGTGCTCTTCAGGAGAGAGCTATTAGTTACTGAAAAGGGAATGTGATCTTGCAGTTACTGCAACAGAAGGAAAAAAATGGATTTATGTGCTCTGTAGTTCAGCAGGAGAGTTGTGCTGAAGTTTGGGTCACTTCTCTGTGAAGAAAAGATTATTTAAGCCTCTTGGGTTTCATAATTTCTGGATAAAAGCTTATTCTTATTCCTGTTTTTCTGTATTCCTTTGATTGGAGCAGGTGGGGTTCCCAGGAAAACTGCAAGTAATGCCTTTAAAAGAAGCTAAATGCAGCAGTCTTCTGCAGGCAAAACTCAGCACACAGTGTGTAACCAAGTGACCTGCTCTGTAGTACTCACTGACTTTCAGTACTCTCCTCTGCAGAGGAGACGTGTGCTTGCAGAGGGCTTGAATAAGGTGAAACTGCACTGAGGCATTAGGAGGAAGAGGCAAGTCAGGAATGAAACCATAAAGAAGATGAACCAGAGGGTAATCGTGGAATCCTAGAATGGTAGGGGTTGGAAGGGACCTCTGGATATCATCCAGTCATGGACCGGGAATGCTCCTTTTCTCATACACATATCAGGAATAGTGGAAGTGACAGAAAAAAGATAGAACTGAAGTAAATACAGACACACCCCCACACTGGAGCCATGGCTTTTTTTCTTCTGAACCAGCCTTTCTTAACATGAATACCAACAAATGTGGCTACCCAAGAGTGTCAGGCTTTCTGTATGTGTGCACATAGCCAGTATTTCCCAGGAAGGGATTGGTTCTTATACCCTACTCCAGCTTGGCTTTGAAAAGGAAATCCTATGCTTCCAAACCAAGAAAGAATAGAATAGAATAGAATTACCAAGGTTGGAAGAGACCTTGAAGATCATCAAGTCCAACCTGTAACCACAACCTCACAACTAGACCATGGCACCAAGTGCCACATCCAGTCCCCTCCTGAACGCCTCCAGGGATGGAGACTCAACCACCTCCCGGGCAGCCCATTCCAATGACGAATCACTCTCTCGGTGAAGAACTTTCTCCTCACCTCGAGCCTAAACTTCCCCTGGTGCAGCTTGAGACTGTGTCCCCTTGTTCTGGTGCTGGTTGCTAGGGAGAAGAGGCCAACCCCTTCCTGGCTACAACCACCCTTCAGGTAGTTGTAGAGAGCAATGAGGTCACCCCTGAGCCTCCTCTTCTCCAGGCTAAACAGCCCCAGCTCCCTCAGCCTCTCCTCATAGAAGAAGATAGATGGCTTTGCTGTCTGTGAGGGCTTAAAGCATCACACAGTGCAAGACAATCCCCTGAGGAACTGCTGCCCCAGCTACTGGCCAGCTGGAGGTGTTCTGTTGCCACAGCAGTTTTGGAATTGGTTTCCTGCATCCTTCCCTTCTGTTTGAAGTAACTAATTACTGTGGTAAATCTAAGTCCTTTCACCCTGGAGGGTTAAAAATGGGTTCTCAAGAACTACTTTGTTTTCCATGTCTGCTTGGGGGACTCTTTCTTTGTGATTTCTTGCACCTAGTAACTCAGTGCAAATGAGAAAAGGTGTAAACCCAGGGCCCACACCTAGCAGGTAAGTGCTGCCATCTCCCCAGCAGAGCTTTGGAGTGATTGCTCAGCCAGACTCTGCAGACAGGGAACCATGCTGACTCTGAATTGGTGTCTAGGCAGTGTCTAGCACTCTAGCTCTCTCTGTGTCACCTCTGTTGATACATTCAAATGTCCTTGTAAGATACTCATCACTCCATTGGCATTGCAGACTTGCTCCAGAGGCTTCTACATTGCTTCAGTGGGGGGTGGGGGCACAAGGAGTACTCATCAGACAACTCAGTACCTTTGCCTCCTTTCCTTTTGTTATCCTGTAGGAGATACCCCAGTGCCTCATTACTGATACAGAAGACTGGGTGGAACCAGCCTCAGAGAGCCAGCACTTTAGACTTACATGCATATATTTAATGCCACATCATAGGCTGTGGTATAAATAGAAGAGTTGTGATGCTGGAGTATCCTGAGAGGCTAACCCTAAATTAGAGGTGTGGTGCTGAAGCTGTTCCCAAGGACAGAAAGAATAGGGAAAGGAGAGACTTCTATAATAATGTGCTTTTCTGTTTAACCCCAACAGGACTGGTTAATGTGTTACAGTGGAGGAAATGAAGTGCAGAGTAAAGTAACTCAGCAGTTTGAGGGAGGAAGGAAGAGGAAGATTTATATGACGTTGATCAGTGGGCTATAGATCACAGTATCTATAATCTCCTTTTATGAGCACAGTGTGAACTTCTGGGGCATGCAATTGACTGTACAGTTTAGGCATCTTTGAAAGGAGTCAGACTCAAGCAATGCTGTATCCCTTTACAAAGGAAACTAAACTTTAATGAAGCCAGATCAATCTCTCTAGTGTATTATGGAAGAATCCAGACTACTTACATTGACTGGGTAGAGATTATCAGAATACTTTGTTCAGAGAGATTTGGTCTTTTATCTATTGGTGCAAATCCAGGTTATTTTTCTGTTCTATACTTGGGCAAAAGAGAAGCTGCTATGGCTGCCACTTGTTTGTGTCTGTGCTAGCAGATGCAAGTGTGGTGGGCAGGGCAGACCAATATGTTTTTTCCTGTGCAAGTCCCCTGGGATCCTTTAGGACCCTATGGGCAGAATGCAGTGTCACAGAGAAGAATCAGACCTAGTGATTTTTCTGAATATGATGTGAAAATTGAAGTAGTCTCTGTCTTGCTTGGTTCAGAGGAATGATTGTGGCTGCAGAGAAGAAACTTGAGGTGTGTTGCAGTGAGCACATGGACATGACTCCTTTTTGGGAAGTCTTTAGAGACTCACTCTTCCCTGCTAATGCTTTTTGGGCTGTGATGCATTACAGGCTGAACATCTGGCTTGGTTTTTGCAGGCATCACTGGAGTGTCATTTTCTCCTGAAGTGTTAAATTCCACAAAACACTGTAATTCTAGCCAAGCTGAGAAGTTAATGTCTACTACGAGCTTCTCAGGGCTGCTCGCATATGACTGGAAAGCAAACACAACATTAGTTGTGATGCCATTAGGCACTGAACAGGACTTAGTGAGTCAGGTAGATAGTAACTCTCCCTTCACTTCCTACCATAGATGCATCTGAAAAATATATCCCAAATCAGACATTGTTGTTGCTATCTGATGTGTTTCACTTCTGTGCGGTTTTGGTGAGGGTGATACGCTTGACAGCTTTTAGAGACTGAGGCCTCCTGTTGCAGCAGAGCAAACACAAGCAGTGGCAGCACATTTTAGTCTTCAGGGCAGTTACACCTGGTCTCCAAAAGGAAAGTTAGTTTTCTGACCACCACCAAGATTGCAGATGAGTATCTCAAGCAGTAGGGGGTGTTTGGAAGAATTAATTTGTGAGCCACAGAACTTCCTTCATGCAATTGCCAAATGAGGACAATATTAGGACATTACTGAAGTAAGCTAAATTCTCCTTGATGACCAAACTTCCATACGATCATGTAAAATATTTGGATTAATGTATTTTACATGTTCTTTACTGGCTCCAAACCCCTGAAGTATCTAGTCTCCTCTTCCTTGTGTTGTAATTGATTAACAGCTATGCAGCAGCAGGAGGTATCTGCTTGTGTCTTCCATTCACACGTGTCTTGCCCCAGGTGAGAATTACAACTCCTTGCTGCTGAGATGGTAAATAATCAGATTGTAAGAGTCCCTGTTCCAAAAGGAGTAGAGAGATCAAAGTCGTATATTGGACAACTCATGTTGAAAATATCAGTGAAGATTTGCTGTGCTTGGATTATGTCAAAGTGATCAGCTGGTTGTTCTAGTAAAAAACTTCTCCTCTTGGCTTCTCTGCATGTCACAGTCCTTGAGAAAAACTGTCTTTTCAGGTATGAAGGCCATCAGTTTTATGGCAAAGTCTTGAAATTATTTTGCCTCTGCTATTCATGGAATTCCAGTCCTCACTGAGGCAGCTCAGGATGTTTTCTTACCTTGTTCTAGATAACCTCAGTTTAACTTTTTCCCCTTTTTTATTCCTGATTAAAGTGAATTCTTGTGTACTTGGGAGTATGAAGTTGGGTTGAGCAGTTCTCTGTGTGCAGCCCTTGCAAATGTGTGATTATGAACATAATAGGATGAGAAAGAATCTATTCTTTGGATCTTTGGGCCTCTCTGATTTCCTGTGGAAGTGATTTCCCATGAGCTGAGATGGACTTTAGTGAAGCGGAGAGAATGCTCACAACAGGGAATCACTTGAATGGGAGCTTTTATACAGGCACAACATGAACAAAGAAAAATGATAAGTTGACATAAGCATGTCTGTCTTCCTCAAAGAGTGATTTGATGTCATATTTACCAACAGATCCTGAGGTCAGTTCTTTGCCAGAAACAATGGGTCTGTTATTAAAAAAAAAAACCACTTCAATAGACCAAAATTTTCATTACAGCTACAAGCTGCAGAAATATAAAAAGTTGTTCAGTACATGTCTCTTTCAATTTGAGAGGTAAGGAACTTAAAGAAGTTCAAGAGAAATGTCAGCCAGAGGAGCCCTCTGGACAGGAAGGCCAAGCACCTTCAGAAGTTTTGCTCACATAGTCACCCCCAGTGCCCTTTGAGAAGGCATGTGGCATTGGATGAAACTGCGGTGGCTGTGGGAGACAGGGTCTTGCCATGGCCCTCAGCTTTCTGGCCTGTCCTAGACAATCTGCTTCCATTTGGTGTAAATAAGCCACAGCTTGTCTTCTGTGTGACTGAAAAGAAAATTACAGCCTGTAGTTTAGAGGTGGGAGTCTGCCTACAGTATGATAAACTTCATTGAATAGCAGAAAAAATAGTGTATAAGCTGTTGTGACTGACCTGCTGATATGTGTCTAAATGAAGCATAGACCTGCTTCAGGATGTGAACTGTCACACATTGAAGTGCTGTACTAACTCTGAGGACCCTGCTGATAATTGCAGCTGTAGTAACTTTTTTCCTCAGTTGTGAAAGAAGGGAAGGACTAATCTGCTGAATTCACTGTGAGCAGCATCTCCTCTGTACCAAAAGTAGATGTGTGGAGATCCCACCACTTATTTCTAAACAAAGTTCAGTCTAGTTATTTGTCTGGTGTATTCCAGCATGGCCCTTTCAGAGACAGAAATGTGCTTGAAAGCACATCCTGTGCATGAATGCTTAGGGCAGAAAGAGGTGAAGGCAGCTGATGTCTTACACTGGTTTTCTTACCCTGCAGCAAAAGTGCAGCTGTTCAGAAGGCAGTAGATAATGGGGACAGGTTGTATAACCCAGTTTGGTGAAAGCAGAGTCATGTGAGGTGTTCCATATCAGAAAGGAAGACCTTTAAGATCTATCAGACTGCCTATCTGCTGTCAGTGAGGAAGTGGATCCTTGGGATGCTGGAAAATTAGATTTCTGAGTTCATTGGAGCAAGTGAAATTTAGTTCTTGGAAACTGCTGGCCTAAACCTTTGTTTTAATGCTGTTATTGCTCTATTAATGCAACTTTGACTTTTAAAGAATAAAATGTACAGGTCATTATTAATACTGACTTTCAGTATTTTTGTTATCATGGAAACATTTGCATCTTGAAAAGAGTCTTCGCTGCTTAAGTGTCTAATGAAAGGACAGAATCTTAGTGTTGTCCAGTGAAGACCCTTTTAGAGTGGGGAAAAAAGTAATGGAAAAGTTTTTGTGCTTGTTTTGTATTTATTAAAAACATGTATTTTCTTACAAAATATGTATCGTTTAGGGCTTGATGGTGTTTTTAATTATGAAAGCATTCTATAGCATGTACTGAGAGATGAGAGACTGGATCCTCTGTAAAACATTTTGTCCTCTGCTGCTTGCTTTACAGAATTCCAGTTTCATTCTACACTGACCTCATTAACATGATTATGCAATCCTCATCTCTTCCCCAGAGACTTGTCCATTGTCAAGGGCAGCTGCATTTGCTTATTACAAGAACCTCAGTCATTAGTAGCATCAATACAAAGCAAGGCTTTTAATAGAACCCCAGATTACAATTATAAATCAATTCAAATTTCTTTTTAAGTGCAGTAGCAATATATAGCTTTAAATCCATTCACCCTAAGGGCTGCTGCTTTTATATATATATCTTTGTAATTGCTTTCCCCACTCACCAAATGGCCTTCTCTGCTAGAAGGATGAATAAGTGGAGTTTTGTGTCTTGGCAAGTCAGATCTTACTTATTTTCAAGATGAATGGACAAAACTGAGAATCCTACCTCTGTGGAAATTGGTGTGCCAGCAGTTCAGACATACTCTGGTGCATTGCTATGAAGCAGACTTGAGTGGAGCTAGTTGAAATTCAGGTCCTGCAATTCAGATAGGTGCTCTTGTATGTTAACTTCTAATATTTCAGAAAGTCCTCTCATCTCAGATTTGGACTAATTGGCCAGCTCTAATTATGAGATGAGTAGTTTCTAACATGAAGGACAAATCAATATTTTCTTTACTCATTGTGGAAATGGATTAGGAGTTGGGGTTGTCCAGGAGCTAGAGCTCTTAAGGCTTTTGCAATGTGATTCCATATTTGTTCAGGGCATGGTTGGTTGCTTTTTGTTGTTTTGGTTTGTTTGTTTTAACATTAAAAAAATATTTATTTTTTTAATAGTATTTGTCTTTCAAAAGCAGAGGTATTGTTAAATATAATTGATGCACAGAAGTAATACATTGTAATGCTTATGAAGTAACTAGGACAACAGAATGTGAGAAGCAAGCAATGTTTTGTAAGCCATTGGTCTCAGTCCAGGGTAGTGAATTGCTGTGTTAAGGGAAAGCTTAGAGTGTCTCACTATTACACCATCCCTTTGGGTCAGAGAACTTCACTTCTTGCCTGTTGTGGAAGGAGCTGATATAATGTCACCAATTCTCTCCTGGAACCGTATACTAATGGTGCACTGGAATTCCTTATGTACAAGCAAAGCTAAAATCCCCAGGTTAGGAGACCCCTCACATCAGAGCTGGATTCAACCTTCTAGGCATGTTTCCAGGATTCAAGTGTTACTGAATGCTTTGGGAAGAACTTGGAGCTGACACTTCTCTGGGAGATGTTAATGAAAGGAAGGGGTGAGAGGCAACTGGTTTCCTTAGGAACACAAAGACCTTAATCATTCCCGTTCTGCATTCTTGTATTGGTTGCCTGTAACATTTTAGATTGATTTCAGGATACTTCTACATTGAATGTACTGTGGTAATGAAGAGATTTGTGATCATTTGACTAATGCTCTGTCATCTGATGCACATTATGATTAAAAATCCCTGGATTGTTTTGCATACCTCAGTTTGGTTATCAGAACAACTTTGAACAACGCTGCTTGAAAGTAGAACTGATTTTTCTAGGGACATCTGTGCTGATCAGTTGGTCATCTTATTTATAGCTAAATTTAAATAGCAGTCACACTTCTTCTTTCAAGTACTCTGAGCACTGGTAATTTTGCTTGTATTTGTCAGATTTCCTGTGGCTTCTTTTGTGGTTACTGAAGTTATAAATGCTTTTTTTGTCGATAAGACTTAAAATATAGAGAGAAACACAAGCAGGCTGTGAAAAAGTCTGCTGTGTGAAGAAATACTACTAGGAATATCACTTGCAATGAGAGACTTACCTCAGCCTCAGTAACTCTCTCATTGTAGTTACTGCAATGTAAAATTGATGCTTCTGGGTCAGTGACAGCTTATGCTGCCATGTGACACTTTGGTAACCGAGCCTATCTTTGTGAGGGAGGCTTTCAGCTCCTTGTATTTCCTTAGTGGATGAATACTGAAGAGAGCTCTGTTTAATGTGGCAACAACTTTGGAGGGTCTTGGGAATCCTGGAGTTACAGACTGATCATGGCATCTAGCTCCCAGAAGGGAGAGGTTCTGCCAGGCACACTTGGGTGCATTCTGTTTCCAGATAAATGTCCAAAACCAATCAGGCATGTGCGACGCTTTCGCTTTACTAGTTAAACGCCCCAAGTGCTGGGAATGCTGGAGATTTGGATTGAGAGCTTCATGAACTGCACCTATCCTCAGATTTTAGAAATAGAACAAAATCCTTTTTCACCATCTGTAGTGCTTAATGAATAACAAAAGAGCTTTGGAACAAAGAGGAAACATGTACTTTTTGTGAGAGGGTTTGTAGGTAACATCTGTCATAATGGTTGCTATGTGAGAGGGAGGGCTGGAATCCATCTCTGTGTTGCTATGTGACATCAGTGTCACGCTTGATACCTGAGCAGTAAAATCACATATCCTAGTTAAAATGCCTTTCCAGATTTCACCCCATAAATATAACCTTTATGGGGCATTTTACAATTGGAGCTCCTCAGGAGCCAGCATCATTGCAATCAGCACACACAGATAGCTTCCTTCAACCTATGAAACTGGGCCTTGGGTGGAATCTGGAATCAAAGGAACTGTTGGCAATGTTATGCAAATGTCGGCCTGACACAAGCTCCTACTTTTTGGTGCTCTCATTGTGATTTGAAACAGACATTGAGAGGATGGATAGAGTTGGACTGTGCCCTTCTTTTATTATTTTCATGTAGACCTGTATGAAAAAGTATTCATTTCTTCCCTGAATGGTTTCCTCCCAACCTCCCTGCCACACTTTTTCCTTACAGACAGCGTGTGACTTCAGTCCTTGTTTGCACAAACAGATGTGCTCATGTAACCTGAGAAGTGATACTAAACCAAGTCACTACTCTAGTGTAAGCCTGCTTTAGCAGTGGTTATTTGCAGTTTAGCTTAGATCAGCTGGGAACAGTTTAAAACTAACCCAATGTATGATACTTCTGTAGAAGTTTAAGTGCCTACATAGAGGTTTGCACCTGCTTAACTAAATCACTTTAAATCAGCAAAGTCAGAATAATGCCCTCTGCCCACCTTTGAAGAATCTGGTGTTTCTTCAGTGTCACTTGAAAGAGTGGTGGTTGTAGCTCAGTTATTGTAACTCAGTGATAACCAAGTTCTTCACTGCCTATTGTCTGATATTTGTCAAAGGCAGATCAGTGCATCAATAAACCTAAACCTTTGCAAAGTATTGCCCTGTGCTTCTGCAGAAACCCAAACATGAGTTTACATTCACTGGATGAGCTAAAGAAGTTTGGATAAGCACTCAAGATTTCAGTGACTTTTAGCTAAAGTCTCTTTGGACTTTGTCAGTTGCAAAATTTGACTAGAAATTGCCTGAACTATTTTGGTGATGTTGCCATATCTCTGCAGTTATGTTTTCAGCACTGAAGCTCAGAGGTATGTGAAGGGTAAAGAGGGAGAAAAATAAGTGAACATCATGCAGTCAAAAATAACGTTGACCCCAGGCTCCAGCTCAAGAATGAGGCCTGGTGACTTTTTTTGTTATTAGGCTATACCTGAACTCTCTCACTAGTTTTGGTTTCTGAAAAAGCTGTCTTGTACCTGCTTGTTGAGGCTGCAGCTGATAACAAAATTGGCTTTGCTGAGATGCTGGTTTGTCTCTGGCGTTGCTTGCCAATATTGTTCTGGTTTTGTATTATTTGAAAACCTTATCCAGAAAGATGTTACAAAGATTCACAGCCAGAGGAAAATACACCATATAAGTTGCATTGTCATGGAATTTCAGCAATTCCCCAAGTGTCAATACACAGCACAGAGTCATTCCAGTAGCTGCTATTACCTCTGAGCAATAATACCTGCTTTTATCTCCTCTGTTCTCCATCTAGATCGTAGATAAGATATTTCCGTTTTCATTGCAGTGGAACAAGATGTGAATGGAGTTCAGTACTACATCATCCTACCACTAGTACACTGCATGGTGAAAAGAATATGGCTTGCTCATAGTTTTAGCAGCCAGCATGTTGATGGTATCACTAAGAGCCCAGGGATATTTTTGAACCACTGATTTTAAGGGTAGCTGCTTTATACAAAGGAACTGTAAATCTCTGTGAAAGGTTGCTTGTTTCTGGTGTGTGTTGTGTAAAGGGTTTGGGTGTTTTGCAGAAAAAAAGTCACTTCCAGGTCCATGCAGGCAGTTCTGAACCAATCTTTCCATCCTGAAAGAAGGCTTACAAGAGCCAGTTTTAAGTGCATGTCTTATAAAAACTATCAAAACAGCTGGAACAGCTCTGTGATTAGTGAGGCTGGACTCTAGTCCTGTGGCTTGTTTGTAATTCAGCTTTGTAATCCTCAGAGCCCTGTGTTTCATGACAAGTTTGCTTCCTTGTTTTTTATTGTCCAGCCTTTATAGCCAGTGCTCACTTTTCACAGGTGGTCACTGCCCTGGCTTGAGTTCAAGTCGGTATGAATTTTGTCACAAGAATGTTGTCGTCTCTTCTGATGTTCTCCTTTCTCTGATCTGTCTCGTCACAATGGTTTCTCTGAAGGGTTTAGCTTATTCATATCCTCTTTCTCTAATGACTCTCAGCTTACCATCACTAGGTGGTTCCTGCTGCTTTGACAGAGTTTAAAAGCATTTATTCAAGCATGTGTTCTTTTAATATTGATATACGCAAAATGGGGCAAATGTGGAAAACCAAGATAGCAATGCAGCAAATGGCAAACTGGGCATGGAAATCTAATATTCAT
Organism: Picus viridis; assembly: GCA_033816785.1. NCBI lineage: Eukaryota > Metazoa > Chordata > Aves > Piciformes > Picidae > Picus > Picus viridis. The sequence goes on along the minus strand of CM066599.1, from coordinate 7,275,744 downwards.
TAGAAAAGAAAAGACATAAACACCCTGGTGAGGACTAGGCTATAGATGCAGTGACTAAAGAAGACAGAATAACAGAGATTTAGTCAGAGTTTAAGATTTTCTTAGGGGCGAACTTTTCACCACCACAACATTCCTAGTGCCCCATTGACACGCCTGTATTTCACTCATGAAAGCAACTAATTCACACCCCAGACCCGGATGCCAAGTACGTGGAAAAGAGATGCCTTATTGGGTACTGTAGGTTATGGTGTGAATGTTATGTCCAGAAATTCTCTGAACTAGGGGAGTATGCTGGTGAGATGAGCAGTTTGTACTTGCCCTCTTAGCTTTCTTCCTTAAGCAACAGCTCCTTATCACCATAAGAGATGGGATGAATAGGCTTTGTCTCAATCCATCCAGTGTTCATGTATGCAGCCAAATTATGCTGTTTCCTCTTTGCAAGCGAGGAGGAGAAGTTGAAATGATTTACTGCAGGTGGCTTATTCCAGGTTATAAGTGGCAGCATTTATCAGTGGGATTTAAATTTAGGTATTGGTAGCTTGTAATTCTTTGTTTAAATTTAAACAGCACAGAATAGACTGTGACTAGAGAACAATAAAAATCAACCCTTGACATCAAAAGACAATTGCCTTTCCATCAATGCAAAAAATATTTTTCTCTGAACAATCCTTTGTGTTCTGGCAGGGGTGAAGTAATTCCCTTCTGTTGGGCTAGTCATGTTGATTTAAGAAGCTGAGGTCTCTAGAAACAATACAGAAGAAACACAAAGGGTAAGAATAAGTTGGACTCTCAGGAGACTGGGAAATTCTTTACCCGAACAAAAGTCTTGGGCAACTGAAGAGAGGGAATGTGTAGAGTGGGTTAGAGGAACTGAAGATGCATACATTTGTGTAGTTGCTAATATGAAACCCTATAAGCTACAGGTATTTTGGTTTCTATAGAATCAAAATACTTTGAGCAGTCGTAGGCTGCACTGGTAGTCTGACATGCAAGTCATGTCCCATGGTGTCTTACCAACAAGGAGTTCCCATGTTAGATGTTCTTCTGAGAAAGAGGTATATGTTGAGTGCTTATTGTGAAACTTGGAGCTCTGAATGTAGACAGACCAAGAGGAACAGATCCTGCTGGATCTTTACTCCAAAATATGGTCTTGGGTTTCAGTGAAAGCAAAAGAGACAGAAGAATCAAGTGTGCTTTTAAAGACACCTCCATGAACTGATAACATGGAGCCAGTGTGGGTGGTTTCCTGTCCTCATGAGACCTGTGAAGAAGCTGTCCCATCAAGAGAGCAACTGCTTTCAGGATAAAGTAGTGTTGTATTTGTTTTCCTCTTGCCACTAAACTAGAACAAAACATTCTGTCACATATTGTAAATCCAAACCTGAGGATGCTAGAAATGGATTTAGTGAAAAGTGAGAAATAAAACAGTGGAGCGTAGAAATCTTGGCAAGGTATCTGAGTGTGTTCCTGAGCAGTGCTCATATTTCCACCATGCCAAAGACAACATTTAATTCTGGCTTAGGTCAAAAATTAATTAATAATTTCTGGGACAACACTTATGCTTCTTGAAAATTTTAAGCAGGGATTCTCTGCAGTTGCTCCACAGTTTGCACTCCAATGCTGCCTGGTGCTAAGGCAGTCTGTAAAACATTGAGCCTTCTGTTCACCTTCCTCACCTCTTTTCAGATCTCTTTCTCCTTCACCCATATTCTCCATTGTTCCTTTTGCTGTTTCTGGAAAAGGCTGAAGGAAAGAAATTTGAATTCTGGGAAGGAAATGGCCACTTGTGGTGTGCCTCCTTTTAACTGTCCCGTTTGGGTAATGTTGATTTCAATGTGAAACACATACATAGGTATCATGAAGTTACTTTGATACAAACAGTGGTCTTCAGCATCTAGAAAATGTCTTTGTCTATGCCTAGCCATACTCTGAATTTTAAGTAACTTTAAAATTCAATTTCTGATCAAAATTCCTCTCAGAATTACTGGAAAAGACTTAGTTACTGCCTATTTTAATATGATTAATGTTCTGTTTGGTTTTATAGGTGGGTTTGAAATAGCCTCATGTTTTGCTTGGGGTTTGCTTGAACTGAACCATCCCTCCCTTGCAAAGTAATAGTGATTTGTGAAGCTTTTGGGGAAAGCTAACAAGAGCAAGAAGCAATTAAACCAGATTTTTTTCTGTCATAGCCCTGTGGTTATTTTGTGGCTTCAGCATTCAGATCTGAAAAAATGGATTCTCTGAATTAAATGGAAATTATGATTAAATAAAATAATGAAAGTGTAAGAGCATCTTCTATGCTGGAAGAAAGGCACTGCCTAGAAATTGCTCTACTTCATTTGGGGAATAAGTCTTGCTATTATTTGGTATAGTAGTAAAGTTAGAATGTAATTTAATTAAAAGCAACACATTTTGAAGGGACTGCTAGTATAGTGGGAAGATTTTGTAGGTACAAGACTATAATTAATCTTCTAGATTCTGAGCAGCCATTGCCATTAGCTTCTTGCTGCCCATATAAAGCACCAGCAGCAGCATAATGCAGAAGGAGGACCTTGGATCTGGGGCCATGGGTTACGTCTCAGAAGATGTCTGGCATCTGTTCATTCCTTTAAGAGTTCTGCCCTAAAGATAAAGTTTGGTTTGTGACAGTTCTTCTGTAATTAGAAGCATTTCTGGTGGCTCCAGGGCAAGGGGTAAGATTAAGAATGAGGTACCAACATGCTTCTGTATTCAGTAATTGACAAGGCATCAGGAATGGAATGATGAAAGCTATGTAAATTAGCACTATGATAATGAACCAGAAATCCCATCAGCAGGGAAGGACCTGTCACCTCTAAGGATGAGGTCAGCTCTTCTTAATTCTGCAGAATGATGCCAGTTCAATCACTCGTGCATTTGAAACAGATTGGTCCTTTATTACATGGTGACAAGGAAGGAAGAGCCAACCAATTAAGTGAGAGTCAATGCACAGACTAAGAGCAACTCCTCGTGTCTGTCCATCTGTATTGTAGTGCTCAAGAGCTCAAGTAGCATGGCTGAGGTACAGTGCCAGCATGTTGAGCAATTCCTAGGTTTTCTCTGGAAGAGAGTGTTTGCCTTTGATCAGTGCAAGTGACCTCTCCTTGCCTTTCTCTCAGGAAGTTCTCCCATTTGGTGGGGTTAGGCAGAAGCACCAGCATGTTCTTCTGTCATGCAGTTTTGTTTGTAGCTGACATAAAAGTGTGTGATGATTACTTGCTGAAGATCCCCCAGTGCAACCAGTCCACCTGCACTGACCTTTGAATCTACATGGTTGTGCTTAGCCTGAGAGTAGTCTTTAATAAATAAAGAAGCTCTATGCAGTTTCTCTATGTAGCAAGGAGTAATAAAGTGTTTGGCTTTTGCTGTTTTCTGTTCCAGTTGTTAGAAGCCACAACACACGATACAACATACAGAATTTGTGGGTAAGCACATCTTGCTTTATGTTGCTTTCCAGAGCAGTAAGTGAAGGCAAGAAATGTTTGCATTCCTAGCTGAAGAGAGGCAGTATTAGAGAAGGCAGCAGCCATTTCTTGCTGAGGTGTCTTGCTCAGCCTCAAGGGCTCTGCTGCTGGGGTTGGGGAAGCCAAAAGAACAAAACCCATCTGCCTTGCTAGGCACCTTGTACAAGGGGATTGCAGTGCTGACTTCATAAAGGCTCCACTCAAGGCACTCATAGCATGACAGACCATATTTTCTATCAAAACCAAAAAGGTAGCAAGCATCAAATTGAAGTGTACACAGGCTCCTAGCTGTGCTGGTGATGTGTTTCCAGTTGTGAGGGGTTTTCAGCAGAGCATGCAGGCATGTGCATTGCCCTGGAGGAGCTTTTAGAAGGTTTTTAGAGGAGAGCTAAAGAAGTACTAAAATAAACATAAAACCAAGTGGTGACATCCTATGCAGATTACTTCCTGCTGTGGTTTCTTGATGTTTTGCACTGGTGTTTGGTGTCACCTACTTTCTGTCTGTATTGAGTGGCTGACAGCTAGAGCAAGCCACTGTTCCTTGGTGTGGCTGGTTTTATCTTGTCAAGAATGTCAGTGTTAGAACTGTTGTATTGCTTTTTCAAGGCTCAGTTAAGTGCTCTGAAGATTATTTATTTGCTGTTTGGGTTTTTTGTTTTGTTATTTCTCGTTTTGCTTCTCTTCCTCTTCCTATCTTGAAGATTAGCAGGGAATATTTTCCCTCTGGCTGAGCTCTCCTTCCAAGGCATCCAGCAGAAGTTATGTGTTTGGCACACTGAGGGCATGATTTTGCCCAGCTCACAGACGTTGCTGGGTAGACAGGAAGCTGCACCAGTGCAAACCTTTTGCAGAGTGGCAAAAGCTCCTGTCTGTGCTGGCTTCCCAGCAAATTCAGAGTAAGCTGCTCCTCTGCCAGCCAAGGTTTGCATTAGTTAGGGTAAAGCCAGAGGGATGATGGGGCTATAGCTGCTGATGGTAATGACCAAACCCAGTCCCTCAATGTAGGCAAGACCTGAGTTATGTCTCCAATTCTCTCCTGTGCTTAAATGTGGAAAGCAGAAAGCATGCATCAGAAGTTGTTGACTCTCTGTCCTCTGCTTTTTGCTCTATCTTAACAAAGTGAGAACCCCAGTGTACCCTTTGGGAAAAAAAAAAAAAAAAAAAAACAGGGAAAAATACACTGTGCCACCTGTTTAAAGGGGCAGTTTATTAAGTACAGGGAAGGTCCCTAGATTGCTGAGAGGCAGATACCATGTTTTGTTTGTAGCTTCACTGCTAACTGCCTGCTGTTTGAGGGCAAGCAGACTGCCATTTTAACAGGAGAAAAAAAAGCCAGAATGTTGGAAGGAAAGCATCTCTCTGTACTTGAATGGATGGATGGATAAGACTTGACATTGAAGCCACATGTCTTTGCTGCTCAAAATTTCTGAAAGAACCTCTGTGCCCTCCTTATCTCTGAATGTCAAGCCATGCTTCTTACTTACCTGCCACTCTAACGCTTCTGCTTCTGCACACAGCAGTAGGGTGTTAGCCACAGGATGTTACAGTGAAACCTTAAACCTCTGTTATTTACTTCATAGTCCAAAAGTGTACGCAACAGTAGATTAGTGTAGCAAGTTCTCCTGTTGCTTTGGCCTTGATGTTGTGCTCTGCTGGGCTGTACTGAGTTTCAAAGACAGGTTCTAAATCTAAAAACTCTTCTTTAGACCAAGCTTTGTAGCCCCATCCTCACCATCTCCCCAGTTTAACTTGGGTACCTTAGTATGCCCTAATAGAGGTGGATGCTCTCCAGGGTGAGCTTTAGAAAGCAGGAAGAGAGCTGAGGGTGCAGAAGCTTAAGCAGTTCTACTCTGTCTCATTTGCTGATGTCTGTTAGCAGCAATGCTCAGGTGAGTGGGCAATCTGGCAGTTCATGAAGCTAAGGTGGCTGTAAGGGAATTGCTTCATTTTTGTGTGGCTGTGGTTGGCTGCTTGAGTCATCTTGGCTGGCTGAAGTCAGGCTGCAATTGACTAATCGCATAAGCCAGCAGTGTTAGTGGAAGGCAGGGCATGGGCTTGTGCAGCCTGGGTGCAGAGGAGATTTTGCTTGATGTAATTGCCTGAGGAATCACGCTCTTGTTTGCATCTTGTATTGCTTCTTTAATACCCAGGCTGTAGAAAAAAACACAGGACAGCTTTTGGTGTCAATAGATGGAAACAGGAAGAAGGACTATTTCCATCCAGGACAAGTGTGATTCCTCAGAGCAGGAATAACAGGCACCTCTGCTTGGGCTGTTAGAGAAGGAAGAGGTGCAGTCCCACTTTCACTCCTGTCTCTTCTTTACCCTCCATCTATAGTGCTTTGGAATACAGTCCCTTAACTTGATACATGGCTCAAATAAAAACCTAAAAGAGGTTTTCAGAAAGGATCCTACATCAAGGTGATAGTTGAAGGATCATCCAGAGTTCTTTTCTTGGGATCTTCACTGCGTAAAAAGGCTGAAACAAGCTTTCTAGAAAAGATGCTGCCTCTGTAAGCTTTCAGAGTAATTTTTATGAACACTTGCTTCTAAAAAGCTTTTAGATCTATTGTATTTTTCGTGGTAATGACTGAGATGTTAAAACTTGGGTGTTTAAATGCAATTTTTTATGTGCATTTTGCCTTTGAGTTGGCTGGTGCAGTTGTGCTTAGGTATGCAAATTGGATCTGTGGGGTTTTTTTTTCCCTCTCTGAACAGTCAGCTATTTAGCCAAAGTAACTGTGTGAAAATACATCCACAAATGAAGCCTATTTACAATCCAGGGTCTCACTCTTTATTCTGTATAAGTAAAATTGGTTACTGTTTCAATACAAAACGGGGTTAAACCAGGCATTTGTTTAATTGGCAGAACTTGAAAGTCCAGCTTTATTTATGTAGGGAATTCTGAGCATCTGAATGGATGCACCACAAGTCATTGGCAATCTGAGACTGTTGCTTTTATTAAATTCTGGGGTGTTTTTCCACTCTAAATATTTTATTGCAAATAAAAGCCCTGCTCTGTGTGAGCACTCAGTAACTGGCAATCAGCTGGGTTCACAGATGCGGTTAGGGCTCTTGTAAAGGCTAAATTCAATCCAGTGTCTAAATGTGGTGGATGAAGTGTTAAATAAGATATTTGCTTTGGCCCAGCATAGACCTGGGCTAACAGCATATTTAGAGGTTTGTTCTTTGGATTGGTAGAGATGGGTCTTCGGGGGAGGTAGTGCCAACAGTGTCTGAGGTGACTGATGATGGACTTGGATGAGGAGCTGCTGCACTGACAGGATGAATGGCAGGAGTATCTGCTCCAAAAGGAACTCCTTGTGTGGATTTCTTGGCTAGGCAGTAGGTGCTACTATTCAGCCTCTAATGAAAAGGCAGCTGAGGGGGAAATACTTAAGAAAAGAAAATGGCAGCCTGAATGAATGGACTGCTAAATGCACAAGTCAGTGCACCAGCACCTAGGTGGTGTGGTCAGCTTCATTTTCCTAGCAGGCACAATTCCTGTGGCTCTTCAGGGCTGGTGGGCAAAGCTGGATCCAATTCCAGCTCCAGGTCTGCAGTTATGAAGTACCTGCATTAAAAATAGTTGTGATAGGCCCTAAGGTGCTTGAATCCTTCTTGCAATGCAGAGGAGAAACCTGTTGTGTTTCTGAGAAAAGGACAGGTTGTGAAAACATAGGTTGGGTTGATGTGTCCCAGCAATGTACTTCAGTTAACTTCAGATGAAGGGAACTCAGATTTTAACTGTTCCATGTTTTAAACTACCATTGGAACAAACTGTTTTCATCACAAAGCCACTTTTAGTAGAATTAGAATGTCATTAATTCCTTTTCAGTGTGTCCATCTCTTTGCACCTCTGTAATGAAAGAGCAAGCAGATCCCAAGGCTGTATTTTTAGCTTTGCTCTAGGATATGTGTAAATTAGAAACACAACTGCCAGCTCACTTCTAACACCATCCTCCTAACACAAGGCAAAGCCTTTGACTTGTCCATTTTAAATAGCTCTAAGTGAAGATGACCTCAATACAGCCTATAGTTGAGAGCTCTGTCCATCCTCATACACAGCCAGGCAGTGCTGGTGAGTCCTCACAAACATTCACAAGAAGTCAGAGGCCATGGGAATGCTGGGGAGGGCAGCATGCTTGTGGGAGCCATTCAGATGAAGGCCTGCTAGAAAGCTTCACTCTCTCAACTTCCCCTTTATGTTTAAAATATAATGGTCTAATTCTTTGCTCTCGTTCAGAGGAAGCTGGGGTTTCAGACCGTGTGTGATATGATTGTGTTCTGCAAGAACATATGTGCAGAGAAGAAAGGCCACAATGAGAGTAGCTTTTCTTTACTGTATTGCAGCAAAATAAATGTATGTGAAGAAGAGCTAGGAAACCCAGCTTTTTGGCTGGCTTGGGGCAGTGGAATAGGCAATATTTTTAGGCTGTGCTCATGTCTAGCTCTTTGACCTGGCAAACGGCATCATTTTCCACTTGTCTGGGAAGGAATGGGACAGGTCACTGTGGAGTACTGGATGCAGTGAAGAATTTAGTTCTAGCTAGGCACCCCAAATTGGTGCTTTTTTGAATAGCCCAAATAGATTAAGTCTGTAAAACTAGGCAGGACCCCTGACTTGATTTAAGCCCTCTGAGAATGTGCCCGAGTGCTCTGTGGACAGAGGCCAGCTCCAGAGGACTCTGCAGTGGGCTTGGGATTCTCTATTGAGGTTAAGGAAAAATAGAAAGAAAAAGCAAGGCCCATAAATGACATTGCCTTCAAGGGAGATTCTGGTTTGGTTAAGCTTTTGTCATCATATTCCATAACTGAGGATTATCTTCTGCTTGTTTGTTCAGTTCAGTCTTGGCTTGCTGCTTTATTCCAGTATAGCAGAGATGGCTGGCAAACATTGTGTGCCATCACCATGAGCAGCTACAGTCAGATGGTGCACACTTTGCAAGGGTACAGACATTGTTAGATTGGGCTGTTAGGCAAACTAGCTCAGGTCAGCTACTGTACTTACAGCAAGCAGCTTTTCATCAGCTAAACTGTTTGTTCCTGCTCAGGGCTAGTGCTGAGAAATGTGCTTGTGAGGTTAATTTCTCTAATTCCTCTTTTAAACCAACATGTGAAAGACACTCTTTTTTTTCCTCTTTTTTTTTTTGTGTGTGTGTGTGTAAATAGTTGCAAATACATTAAGGCAGATTTGGCAAAGCACACCTGTGTGTGCAACCCGTCTTTTCCTGCATGCAACCAGCTGAGGGTAAAGCACATGCAAAGTGGCAGCTCTGAAGCTGTTCCTTTCTCTTCTGTGATAGGAAGTACAAATGCATTGTATCTTTCAAAAAAACCCCAACTCTAAATAAACAGCTTTCTTGACTGGTTGGGTTTAGTCAAATGTTGAAATACTTTCTGCCGTGTTGCCTGGAAACAAACACCTCCCCTGAGGTGAAATCATGATGTAGCTGAAGTGAAACAAAACACCGTGGTGTTTTTAAAACTAGAGTTGAGTGAAAGTGCCTGAGTGCTCAGATAGAAAAGGTGCACCCAGTGCTGGCCAGTTTTTGCAAACTTCTGCCCTGTCTGATCAGAGACCAGGGACCTTTCATTCTTAATTACAGCATTATTCTTTAGTCAGTTATTGTAATACAGACAAACATTTACCCTGTAGGTAAAGCACAGAAATTGAAAGCTCTGTAAGTAGGTGCTGCCTTCTCTCAAGACATACAGCATGGCCTGACCAGCGTTTGGTAGAAAGACAATGCATTGGAGACTTCCCTTTGCTTTCATTGGGTTTTGGGGGGGTGGGTGTGGTGTGGTACATTGCTTTGTGGCCTTTATGTGGGGAAGGCAAAAGTTCAGATCGGCGTCCTTGAAATTCATTTTCCTTTCCGTTTACGTGTAGAAGGTTAATCCTTTAGCTCACAAATAAACCTACCCTGGCTGCTGGTTTTATGAGGTGGGATAATTCATAGCAGGGAGAGTCTGACACACTTTTGGCTGCTTGAAAGCAGCCTGAGCTGCATGAACCACACTGTATCTGGTGTCCTCTGGTAGGATGGGGAGAGAGCCCCATGAACGTCAGCCCACCCTTCAGCAGAAAAGGCTTGGGGCAGTTGAAGTTCACTCTTTTTTTTTTTTCTTTCTACCTCCTCCTCCCCCTTCCCCTTCTGGGTTTCTACTCCTGGGTTTCTACTACTTCATCAAATCACATTTTTTTCCATGCATTTTAAGTTCTTGGAAACCTTTCACAGGCTACAGAGAAGCAGCTTCTTTCCTTGGACTCCAGTGGTGAGAATCCCAGAATGTCAGGGCCTTTTGTGGTGGTTATGCCTCCTCCACGGAAAGCTGCCTTCTGCATTGTCACACCACAGGCACTTAAGCAGATTTCTCCCAGCAGGAAATATCAAGCTCCAAAGGCCAGGAATGCTGGCGTTTGTGTGCTGCACTGGAGCCCTAGCTGCTGATTTTGAAGGAGGAAAAGTTCCATAAGAATTTACAGCCCCGGCCAGGGAGCCCTTGCAGACCCTGCTGCTTGCGAAGAGCCTGAGGGAAGCTGACTGCAGTTGCTGCACAGGCAGATGCCACCAGAGCCTCCTGAACTAGAGGGAACTTTGGAATTTAAGTCCTTTGACCCATGACTGCACCGATGTCCAGAGTACCTGCATGGAGATTCTCAAATGCAGTTTTTGCTACTTATTGCTAAAATCCAGTGGCCAATGTGCCTGGAATCAGGAAATAGGGACGGTTTCTGTGCCATTTCTAGTAGCTGCTGTCAATTCCAGTGTTAGTTTTCTGGAGAAGGCACCTATAGACATCAATGCTTCCCATTTTGCCTCAGCTGTGAAGATTGATCATACTCAACCTGTGAGTGCATGAACAGATCCATTGGAAATACTTCTGAGCACTTCTCTGGGGTGAAATGAAATTATGATTGGGTTTTTGGTGGCTCTGAATTATATCAGTTGAGAATGTACAATCCAGTCAGCTTTCACTCTTGGGTCCTTTTAACTTCAGAATCAAATGCAAATATTTATACATTATATATCCATTTGAGAGTTTGGTTTGATCTACAACCTGATAGAAACCCATCATGCATTAGGTCAGTGCACAGAATACTGTTTCTTCAGGTTGCTAGCCACTACATATTCCTGACTGGAGGTTAGATCAGCTAGACATCTCCTTGAGCAGGTACCCACAAGAGCAGTCAAAAGTCCTGTTTAAACTGGCATATGAGATTCTAAGTACCTATCAGCTGGGCACAGAAAAAAATGTTCCTAGTGAAATAGGATCCTGGGATTTTGTTACATTTGCAATGTAGATCAAGTTTTTGGGTCACCTGAGATCATGGTTCCTGGCCCCAGTGTGGATTCACAATGTAAGTTAGAGCAAGTGGCAGTGAACCCGCTGGCAGTAAGGTGAACTGGTCTGTGTCAGTTAACTCAGAGAGTCAATCCAAGCTTGAAAATTGATACTGTTCAGTATCATCACATACTCAGCTGAAAGGCAAAGGTCCAGGTTGTCACATGGATCTAGTCACATGCAAATCAGTGAAATGATGAGGATTTACACCGCTCCGTGTTCTGGCAGTTCTGTTTGCCTGACAGTGACTTGAGGCAAACCAGCTAACTTTGTGCCTCTGAAGTGATCAGTCTATTGCACTTACTCAGAAACTGAGGATGCAAGAACAGAGTCAACACCTTTTAAACTTTTGTCTATGGCCCTTACCTGCTGAGGGTATAACACTGGTAGAGTCCTAAACTTCTCTCCATTATGGACTAGTGAACATAAGTAAAATGGGTCAAATCTTGAAGTATTTATATGTTGTTTATTGGGACATTATTCCTGAAGCAAACAAATGTTTAAGTAACAGAAGGGCTAAGCAGACACCGGTTTCCTTTTCCACACAGAAGAGGAATGAAGTAAACTACACTATTCAAACAGACTACATTCTGAAAGCATTTTAAAGCGTTCCATGGTAGAATAAAGTTATTAAGGTACCCTCAGATTGTAGAGCAGGGGAGAAAGACATGAAGAGGCCAGTAAAAGGGCGAGTGTTCCAAGGGCTTGAGAGAATTAGGCACATAGCTTTCTTAAGCTTCTTTGAAAATCCAAACAAATACGTTTTCTGTTGACATTAAAAATGGGCTGGAGACATAGTGGGATAGACATTCACAGAAGAACATGCTTAATCTGTGAGTCTGCAGAGGAGAGGAGAGGTTTTTAAAATCTACAATAATGAGAATATTGAAAATGATTTAGGGGTAGTGTTGGAGAGAGGATGGAGAGCATGAAGAGGAGCCAAGAGAGACAGGGTACTGAGGATATGGAGAAATTAGTAGAAATGCATCCTCAGGTATTTCAGAGGTGAAAAACTGTAGCTTTTGTTTGGCCCTGAAATGAATTGGGATCTTCTGACCTGCCTGAGGATGCAAATATTAGTGACTAGGGGGAGGAGGGGAGAGGTCAGGGCAGTGGTAGAGCAGACAATGGACCCCTCTGCAGCACCAGCCTTTCTTTCACTTCACAAAAAGGTTTTTCTTTTGTAATTCAAATGAAAACAAACCCTCCTTAAAAATGGGATCTCTCTGGAGCAAGAAACACTGCAACATATTTCACTCTCACTTCCCTTTAGGTTCACCTTCCTGCATCAGTCAATGCATGAATGAATTTGATCTGACCTTTTCTTGTTGCAGAATTCCGACATAAACACCAGCACAATGGAAATAGAGATACAGTCTGGGATCTTTTTGGAGCTTTCTCTGTATATGACTTCTTCTGGGAAGTGCTGCTAGATCAATTACTTGTGATGAGTCCCAGAATACTACCGTGCTGTGAATGCCTGCGCGCATTAATTCTGCATGTGTCACCTTGCAGTGCCCCCACATTCATCCACACTGAGAGGCAGTCACTGGTTCACTTGAAGAAATGGTGCAGCAGCACTCCTTGCCCTGGAACTTTGTGTTCGCAGATGCTGAGAAACTGGAACAGGCAAGGAGGGTGGTCGAATCTAAGCTTGTCATCCTGGCTCTTTCTTGATGGAAAGAGAATGGCATTTCTGGAGGGCAATTCATCCTTTCTTACTAAACATCACTCCTAGAGTACAGTGACTCATCCTCTGAATTGCTTACCCATTGCTCTCTGTTGTAGAGGAAACCTGTACCACTTGGAGCAGGCTTCAGCCTTTAGGTAGGCATGGTTAGATGAGGTGAATTCTAGCCACAGTGACTTGTTGACAGAAACCATTTTGTGGTGGATGCATCAAGAGACTCAAAGTAAGTGAAAAGCAATTGGAATGTCTGACTCCCTCAAGCACCACTGAAAATCCCAATGCCAGTATTTTGCAACTGTTCTTCATTAACGTTGCTGTTATAGACAGTTTAATACTCAGTGGCAAACCAGATGTGAGGTAAATCAACCAGGCATGGTTGTAGCTGCATGAGCCTTTAAATGTGGGATTGGTTGAGGACAAATCAGTTCAATTTTGGGAAATGTCTGAGGCATGTAGCTTACATAAGCAGTGACTACTTCTCTTATGGAGTATATGAGGAAATAATGAAATTTATTCAAGCATTTTATTCAGACATACACTCCTAAACAGTTAAGTTTCTGTATGCTTCCCCATATTTCATTTGGTATTTTTCAGGATTCACTGTATGTCAGACTAGGAATCATAGAATGGCCTGAGTGGGAAGGGACTTCAGAAGGTCATCTGGTCCAGCCCCCTCTGCAGTAAGCAGGGGCATCCTCGCCTAGATCAGGCTGCCCAGAGCCCTGTCAAGCCCCACTTTGAATATCTCCAGGGATGGATGTTTCAAGTTGTCATGTTAATTGTTAATGTTCATTAATGTCTATTAAACTGTTAGTATCATAGAATGTTAGGGGTTGGATCAGAGATCATCAGTTCTTAGGCCTCTGCCAAAGCAGGATCACCTAGGACAGGCCACACAGGAACACATCCAGGGTGGCTGGGAAAGTCTTCAGAGAAGGAGACTCCACAATGTCTCTGGGCAGCCTTTTCTAGTGCTCTGTCACTCTCACAGTAAAGAAGTTTCTCCTCATGTTGAAATGGAACTTTCTGTGTTCTCGCTTATATCCATCAGTGGAGGATTGGTCTAGTATGTATAGATGTATTTACTGTATATCTATACAGTTGTAAAAAAAGCCCCTTGAAAGCATGCTTCAGATGAGAAGATCTCTTCCCTGTGAGTCATCTGGCTTTTGCAGCTGAAGCTGAATTTGTTTTCTCAAGGTCTCTGCAGTTTCACCTGAGATGTAGTTCACTGTTTGTGCCAATGGTTGTGCAGTCCTCTGTGGGAAGAGATGATTCATGGACGTTAGTCCATGCTTTTGTGTGTGTGAAATGATTATTACTCTAAATAACAATACTGGAATGAAATAAGAAAAATCTCCTGAACAGAAGGAAGAGTGGGTGTGGGGGGTGGAGTTGGGGCATATGAGCAAGAAAGACATTGCCCTCAGGGATATGGGAATAGTTCTGAAGACAGGGATCTTCATATTTGCTTTCAAAAACTGTGAAAGAAGTATCACAAAGCATAGGTGGCCAGGATAAGTAGCTCTCCTCTGTTCATGTCTAACATAGCCCAAGATTACTCAAAGGCTGTAAACCGCTGGGAAAAATGTAGAATCTGTTTGCCCCACTGCTTAGCAGTGATGGAACTGATGGAACCTTACAGCTCAGACTGAACTGTTTGCAGAGAACGTGTTTGGTATTCTGTCATGTACATGACTGTTTTGTTTTAAAACATCTGGGTTAGCTAACAGTTCCATTTCTCTTCAGGGGATGGATCAAAAAATAAATATGTAACAATAAGCTTTGAGGCTTTAAAGCTAATTTGATACACAGAAAGCCTGAAATTAAGGCAATAAAAGATATTTCTGATGTGATTTTCTCTTACTAAACACCTCAGCCTACCAGGCAAGTCCCTGTTCAGCAGTTTGCTGATGAATTAATTTGGCTGTAGGTCTGAGCTACTTTTCTGCAGAGTTATTCTCACAGCTGTGGCTCCCCTTTTTTTTTTTTTTTTTTAAAGAGGATCTAGAGAAAAATATTTTTAATAGGTGAAACACACTCTGCAGGAATTTCAGTGTAATGCACTCATCTAATGCTTAAGTTCTTTCTTCCTTTACCAGACATTTAAAATGTGTTTTTATAGAAATCTTAATATAGCAGCCAGTAATTGAGCCATGAGTAAACATGGGTTTGGCAGTTTATAGTTTGAAAGGTACAGCAATATACTCTTTAAAACTACTGAGTTGCTTTGGTCTTGCTGCATTTTACATGTGTAATGCTAGTGTTGTCATAGTATCATAAGTATCAGTCAGGGTTGGAAGGGACCACAAGGATCATCTAGTTCCAATGCCCCTGCCATGGGCAGGGACGCCTCACACTAGATCAGGCTGGCCAGAGCCTCATCCAGCCTGGTCTTAAACACCTCCAGTACCCTGACAGAAGTTTCACAACTGAAAACCCCACATCAGGCCCAGGATTCTACATGCATGTACTGACTTTCGTCCTGGGATTTAAGAGATGTTTGAATATGAGTTGTCTGACTTTATACAAGAGTGGCTTCAACTGTCTTTAAAGTCCAGCTGTCTCTAGGATGGAGGTCAGTAGGTGTTGGCTAGCAGTGCACAGTACTGCAGGCCACTCCAGGAAAAGTGGAGCTAGAGTAGAGTCGCCTCCAGCTGAAATAGAACCTCAATCTGTGCCAGCATCCACCGAAAGATCTATGTTCAGGTATTTGCAGTGTGATTAAAGGGAAATGCTGAAAGACTTAGTTTGACATAGAACTACACACTAAAGTGTTATGAAGGGGGCGGGGGAAGAGTTGTGATGGGATTTATCTTGTGTAAATAGCTCTGTGCAGTTGTTGTTATGTTATTTTGGAGGAAATTTATCGCATTGTCTTTCAGACCTCAGTGCAGGTGAGAACTGCAGTTCACGTGTAGGGTGCAGGATATTTGTTTCCTGTCATTTGTGTAGAGCTTTAGCTTGTAAACTGCATGTCTGACAGAAAGCAAAAGAACATGATCAGGATGACAAGGCTCAAAGCTAACAATTGAGTAACATGAGCAAGGATGCACCTGCTCTTAAAACAAACTTCAGCACACGCTTATTTTAAATTGTCAGGCTATTTTGGTAGAGCCCAGTTCCCACAGGACTTTCAAGCTGCTTTGCTAAAGACAATGGAGATTTTCTGGTGCCTTGCTTGTACTGCTGTGGAGTCAAAGGCTTATTGAACAGCCACAGTCAGTGGCAACACTTAAGTGATGGGGGGTGGGGAGGGTGGGTTAAAGAATAACTTAAATGACACTTGCAAACTCGTTCAAATCTTCACAGCAAGTTTTCCTTGGTATTGTCAGAGGCAGAGTAATGCATACTCTCTGTGCTCTAATTGCAAGGTGAAGATGCCTGTGGTGGTCAAATGATGAAATCCGTTGTCCATGTCATCACTTTATTTTTCACTGTGAGCAGATTTTCTTGAAATCAAAATGTCTGCATGTACAAGAAGCTTTAAACAATTGATTCTACAAGTGTAAAGCAATTTATTCATTTTAGCGCTTAAAAATACCAGGCTCGTGTAGATCCCTATGGTGTTCTGAATCAGCCCTGATCACTGATGAGTTTAACAGAAGTGCCTCACTTGTCTTTAGAGCAATATGAAATTGCAGCCTTCACAGGGCTGTGCTTTCAGATATTGTTCCTTCTGGATATGGCAACCAGTTGCCTTATAATTGTTTGTTTCTGTTCTCCCTTTCATTTCCCTCCTGGTTATGCACAGTTTGCCTGCCTTGCAGTTTAATCAGAATCTCTTGCTATTTCTGACCGTTTGAGGAAGTATCTGCCTTGGACGTGAATTTATGAGAAGGAGCATGAGCAAACCATCACTGCCTTGTCCCTAGTATTTGCCATGTGTTACTTGTGCTACATAGAACGTGGTAAACACTACTTTTCCTTAATGAAGGCTACAAGTTAAACTTCAACAAGGGCCATTTCAAGGCATTTGAGAGAAACTGCCATTGCTACAGCCTGTTTCATGTGAGAACAACTCAGAATTAGGGTTCTTTCCTTAAAGTATTCTTGGTGCTTTTGTGGTTCAGAGCTGCTGCGAAGACACTCTGCAGCAAGGTTCCATTGCAATGGTAGATTAAGATAGTGAACTGAGGAGCAAAACACTTCCATGGAAGAGGGGTCATTAAAAAGTATTTACTTACTGAAATGAACTTTTAAACCTAAATTGCACAAATTTGCAATGTGTTTGTATTAGTGCTTATTGGAAGGAGCTAGCCCAACATGACATGGTGCAGAAGGGAAGCATTTCACTCTGCTTGCTCCAGTTTTTCTTAGACTTGCTTGAATCCTGCAAGGCATTCCTACACTAAGACAAACTATAAACAGTGTTTATGCATGACATGAAGAGCATCAGACATGGCCTGCTGAGTTTGGAAGCAGCAGACCTCTAGGGCAACAAGTCACAGTGCACAAATAAATGTTATGTTGGTGCAGCAGCAGAATTTTAAACAAAAACAAATCCTCTGTGGGATGTTTTCCTTTGGGTTAGCACATACACATGGAAGATGAGACCTCTGCAGACTTTCATCAGGAGAATGAAAATTTATCAGCCTGGTTTCTCATTTTTCCCTTACATTGTGCCAGGACCTGGTTTTGTTCTGGACCCATGTGTCTACCAGTCCTTTTCTCCTTTTCTGTTGTGCAAGTAGTAGTCTACCATACAGCTTGGGTTGCTCAGAGACCTTGCCCAAGTGCGAGCACAGCAGTTTGCAGCAGCCCTGCAAATGGCAAGAGGGCAAAGGCAGCATATGTGGGGATAAGGAAAGAAGTTGTGTTATCTACCATCTTCTTATCTATGAGTTTTGTATTTTAACCTTATATAAGCCCTGCCCAGCAAACAAGCAGACAGAAGGGAGTGCAGTCTACTTTAGTTGCCTGTTCACCTTTCTAGCTCTTAAACAGTATCTTACTGATCTGCTCTGTGATTGTTTCACTGTAGGGTGTATCATAAACTCATGTCCTTCCTGAAATCCCTAGTAATTTGTAAGTGTAGAAAACCAACAGCAGGCCACAGCAGAGAGTTCTGCTTTTGTTTGTGGTGCAGGGGTGATTGTCGTCATGTCACTTTGCCCTAGGAGTGATTTTCAGAGTCCTGAGGTATTTTTTTCAAGAGCTTCCATGTATCCCTGGAGGATAATGAGTTCACTTTTGTAGAGATCCAAAGTGTTGCAGATGAAGAGGGTTATACTGAGGGGTCCCTGGGAATTCCCAATGTAAAATGTCCAGAACCACACTTCTTGAATTCACGTATGAGTTGCGCAGAGTGTGAAGATGTTGGAGCAGCCAGAGAGAGCATTTGCCTCAGTAACTTTTGGCTACCCAGGAAAGCCTTTAGCTCTTCAGATAGTTCCTCTTTAATAGCAAATGTTTTGGAATATAAATAAGATATGGGCATGGCAGGTTTTCCATTATTCACACTACCCCTCCCCTCTCCTTTTTTTCCATCACCTTTGTCATAACCTGGCCCAAATATCTATCTTATTTTCCAGATAAATCAATAGGTTTAATAAAAGCTCATTCCCCTTCCTGTAGCTGTGTTTCCCAATGAGAGTTGTATACTACTTGTATAATGGGGACTCTAAGAGCCTGTGTCACCAGGTGAGTAGAGAGATGGTGTTGGTATAGATGAGCTTAGAGCTTGGTGAAACTGCTAGTACAAAAAAATCCCTTGAAGTTTGAAAAACAGTGACCTGAATGTCTGAACAGCATTTCTGGGACAAGGGCTGCTTTTTCCAAGCTAGAAGGGGTTTGGAAGGAAAGTGATGTTGTCATGTGAACAGGGCATGCAACCCTAGCACTCCGAGCTGCTCCTGGGTAGCTTCTGTTTGTCATATTTTTAATATGAATGACTGTGTTGCAAAACTTTCTGTTTGCACTTGAGAAAGCATTGAAAACTGGGGAACAAGTAGCTCTGCATCCACTCAGTTGTAGTATTTTTTTTAGGGGATTGCATTTTGGAAAGTAGGCTACAGAATGTATGGGACCAAAATCTCTTGTAACTGTCTTGTTTTAGTCTTACTAGAGAGACTGCTGTTCATGCACATCAAGACAAATCAGAGGCCATAGGAGACTTGACAAACTATCTACAAAGCTGACTGCCTGTTTCTCTCATGTCTTTCATCCTTTCTACTCTCTCCCTGCTTCTATGCCTTTCTCATTTTTTTTGTTTGATTTTTTCTCTCCCTCTCATTTTCTCCCATTCTCATGCTCACATTAAATGATCTTTTCAGACAAGCATCACAGAAAAGCTGTTTTTTAGATTAACACAGACTCTGCTTCTTTATTGACTAGCCTGTAACAGCTAATGTGATTTGCACTCCTGTTTATCATCTTTCTATTATTAGACCTACCATACTGGGACTAATGTGAAGGTAACTCTTAGTCACCAGTGGAGCTGCTAATTGGGTAGATTAATTAACCATTCCAATTGGATTTGTTGTCCCCAAACAGATATGTGATTAAAACAAGGAAAAGCCTCTTCCTGGTTTGTCTTTTGAGAATGAGTGGTTTAATGTGATGTACTGCCTCATATAAATCAGATGCCTGATTATTAACGCTCAGGTATCACACCCAGTGCTGTAGTGGGAGGGCAGCAGCTATTGCTGTCAATCCTCCTGCCATTTTCATGATGCTGAACCCTTCATCTCAGAGAGTTCCTGACTGTTGCCAAGGTGCTGGGCACTAAGTGAGCACTGCAGCAGTTCCTGGGCAGGTTAGTGGCAAAGTGGACTGGCTGGTTCTTACAAAATGCTGGCAAAATGCTGGCAAAATCCTCTTCCACCACTGGCACACATGTCCTGTCCCTTCAGCGCAGGAATCTGTTCTCCACACAGCCTGCTCCAGGCTCTCCATATCTAGCTGGACTCAAGCCAGTTCTCCTTCCTGTTTAACAATACAGGAGGATAACATGGTTATAGTCTTGTGAGATTTGTTCAAAAGCAGGCTGAGAGCTGCAGACAAATGCAGGTTCTGTGTGTCTCCTTAATTAATCTCTTTTTCTATTGGTGCCTGTCCTGTAGAGTGTGACTGGCTGACATGTGACAGAGAGCCATGGCTAAGCAGAAACAGAGATCTGCCCTTTTTAGTGCTGGAGGTCAGACAGAGGGACATGTTCGATGTCTTCTAACCAAAATTCCAGAGGCAAAGAATTCCATAAGCTCTCAGTTTGGTTCAGTGACACTGCTTCTTATCAGGTTGTAAGCTGCTGCCAATCCCAACAGGCAAAAGGCAAAGAGAAAAAGCTGAGTGTGCATCAGCTGACAGGGGCATTGCTCAGGAATAGTCCTACTTTTAAAAGCCTTTTATTTTCAAGGTGTAACAAAGCTGCTTTGTACCATAAATACAAAGAAATGACCCATTTCCCCTCTCTGTCTCAGGTGGGTAGGAAAAGTTCCTTTCTTCCCTTTTCACAGCACTCCCCAGGGCTCACTGCTTTGTGTAGGAGGCAAGTTAAAAACTGCTAATAAGAGCAGAGGGGAAAGCCCTCTGCCCTTCCATGCATGGGTTATGTGGTTTATCACAGCACATTCTGTCCTCGGTGGCTGCACTTCAGTCTCACCTGTGGGTGTTTGCATCTCTCTTTGCTGAAGCCTGTAGAAGGTAAAATTCCCTGCTCTCAGTTTGGAAGGGCCCTTTAGCCAATAGCTGCAAAAACAGTGGAAACTAATGTAGAAATCCCATGCAGTGGGCTGTGCTAAACCCTTCCCACTGAATCAAGTATGTTGTGGGTTGTTCAGTATAAATGCAAGTACGTCCCAACCTCCAATAGCCAGTTATGCTTTGAAAGCTGATCTTCAGATCGCTGTGCATTTACATCTGCCTGGAGCTTTTTATTGGTTTGCTTGTGAAAGCCAAATTTGTGCAGAGCTGAGGGAAAGGGAAACGTAGCTTAGGTACAAAAACGCACCTTTGTTTTGTCTGTTTATAACCAAATGAAATACAGTGAACCAGGTAATGTGTCCCAGGCTCTGCCTGAGGGTTTCCATTTCCTTTCCTCATGGACTGACTCTGTTGCACTTGTCCATAGCCCTAGCTCATATCGCTGTCGTGCCTCAGCTCCAGCAGCATCAATGTCCTTTTGTTGTTCTTTGCCGTCCTTTTCACTGACGTACATCTTGGTGTGCATCAGGCACGCTGCCTCCCAAAGCTAAAACAGCTGCACCTCGGGGCGGGTGGGAAACCTTCAAAGGAAAAACAAATACACCATCCCTGTCGTCTGTTGGTCCTAACAGACAATTAAGTTTAGAAGTTTGGGCAGAGTATTTATGGCTGGGCTCTGCCCAGCAACTTGGTAGGAAATGTCTTTTGTGTGGCCCTGAGCACAGGTCTGAGTCGAAGAACTGTGGTGGTGACTTGGTAAATGTTTACATTCTTTCAGTCTTAAAGGTCATTGGCCACACTGTGATAATGGGAACCTAGGGGATATAAAAGAGTGAAATCAAACTGTATCAAGCCACTTGAACATAATCTTTTGTATCTCTGCAGGCGTTTCTTCACCGGATCCGCCAGAACGCTGTGGACAAAGCTGAGAAGTACATAACAGAGGAGAATGTTAAGGTATTTCTTCAGTCTTCCTCATTTTTTTGGTAGGGAAAATGATGTGTAATGAAAGGCTAGATTCAGGGATATAAATACCAAATACCTTCATGTCCTAGTGAGGCTTATTATTAAACTGGATCCCTAAGGTAAAGAGGCTCAGGTTGACAGTTCTCTGTCAATCTATTTGCCCATTCACAGAGCTGTTGTCCTCCAGCAATTTTTCATCCCACCAGCTAATTTCAGTAGAATCTGACAACAGCAAAGTGTTGTCAGAGATACTAACTTTTGGCAAGATTTATGAAGTGATTGGGTAGACAGAGAGGCCTTTTCAGTGTCTTTGAGGAAAGGTAGGGAATGCACAGCCCTTGTCTATTTTGTTTGACAGTATTCAGTTAGCCAAGCTGCATCTGCTGTCATCTACAAATCTAAAATTGATAGGGATTTGAAGAAGGAGGTAAGAATATTCTTTGGGGTTCTAGTAGGAATGAATTTCTGTTCTCGTAGGACTAAGTAATGTGAGACCCTTGCATGGGGAGGTTCCTGAATGATTTTTACCCGGGAAAGAGATAAGGGACATAGAGCTGTGAGGTACTTACTGGCTTCTCTAGTGCCTATGGTCACAGGAGACCTTGTTGTTAATTATTTTCATAAATAGAAGCAACACTTTCTTGCAATAATTTGCCTTAAAAACTCCTTGTACCCCTGTGCATATGAAACCAGAGCCTTTTTGTACATCTATGCAAGTAAAACCTGACGATCAGCGGGACAGTGTGTGGCTTGTTTGCCATTAGAGGCTCACTTATTTGGCTTGTGTTTGGTCTTGTAGCTCCTAAATCAGCAGAACCTTTGCTCTTTACACTTGTGGGAGCAGGGCAAAACAATAATAGATGTCACACTATGTCACACCAGCCAGTGCTGCTGCAACTGATGTGTTTCTCCAAGACTGATTCTTCCACTTCACATTATGGTATTGTTTGGATGTATAGAGATCCTAGCAGGGCTCTAGGTCCTGTTTTTGCTGTTCGTTCTGCAGGCTAGCAATACTGTAGGGTCGACTGACTAGTGTCAGAAGGGGCTGGGAGCAAGGTGGCTTGGCATCTTTGGAGAGCTAAGCTTTTCTCTGTCTTCAAATATGCAAGTCCCTGCTCCCCAAAAACTTAACATCTAGAGTCTGAAGTATATTTGGGGGCAGCTGCAGAAAAAGTAGACAGGTGATTGGTGACAATGGGTCTCATATGCAGATAAGTGTACAAAAAGTAAGCTCTGAATGAGGAATAAACTTACACAACATTTGCCAGTTTGATGAGCAGCTGCAGATGTTGATGAACATTATTATTCTATCATTATTCATATATCATCAAAATTAATTATTAACCATGCAGTGTCCCCAATGCCTGTGCAGAAGGATCCATATTTTCTCTGCTGATTTAAATGTATTTGTATTTGAAGTTTCACCATATTCCTCTGGGGAAGTCCCACTTCATTTTTGTGTCATTCTTGAAGTGCTTGGGGGTTCTTTTTGAGGCTGCTGTGAGACCTCATTTATTCTTATTATTACAATACTCAGCTTCCAGTAATGGCTTTTCTTCAGTAATAAAGGGCCTATGCCTGTTGTTGGTGAAATAGAATGACAAAGGTACATTCTTTTCTAATCAGGGTCAATTATCTCCCCTTTGTGCCCGTCTTCTTCCCCTACCAAATAATTCAATTGTCTTTCCTGCAATCGAAAGAGATTTGCTCTTTCTTTCCCTCTCTTTTCTTCCTTCTTGCTGGTAGAAGCAGAACAAGCAAGGTGGTCTTGGGACTTCAGATAATTCTGCCTGCTAATGTTACATATCTTGAGTCACCAGAGAGCTGTGAGGTGGCTGGCAGCAGCAAAGGTGATAGCAGAGACTGTCTAAATGGTGTGGTAGCTTATGTAAGGAGAAAAATTATTTTTCCTCTTCATGCAGTGCAAAAGGAAAATACAAGGTATTCTGGCAGTCCCTCAACCTCTGAGCAAAAGGAGAAGGTGTTTTTTAGGATAATTTGGGTTATTGCCCCCAATATTACTTTTGAAGCTTTCTCCTATGGCTGGCACTAAGAACTGGGGATATCAGTAGTCTTGGGCTGCCGTATCCCCTTCCAGAAAGGCCACATTGAGTTCTGTGCCAGCCCCAGATTTTACAAGCACTCCAGGGACTAACAGCTGCAGCAACAGTGTAAAACAAACAAACAACAACAACAACAAAACCCACACACAACAAAAAAAAGAACCCCCCAAACAACAACAGAAAAAGGTTTATTCACTGCCTCATGTGGGAATAACTCTTGATGTGTTCATTGTGATGCTGCATTCACAGCAGGGCACTGATGTTTTACAGATACCATAGCTTGAAGGCAGCACAACTTGAGGGTGCACACAGGCTGCCAGACATAGACCCTTACAGGATGTGTGTGAACAGTAACTGTGTATGAGCTATAGCAGCACATGCAGCTAAAGTCTTTCTGCTGCCTTGATTTTTTTAAGTGTCTCCTCTTATCTGTGAATTCTGCAAGCAGAACACTACTGAGCACTATGGAATTCATCAGATTACACAGATACTCCTTGCATCAAAAAATACCCCCAAAGACTGCTCCTGAAGGATAAAATCATCCCTGACAGATGTTTTCCTCTTCCTTGTTAATCCCCTTTTGGCATGGCTTCTGGCAAAGCCATGCAGACAGAGGCTACCTTATCATCACATCAGCTTCAGCCATGTGACAGAACCATCCTATGCTCTGCTTGAAATAGGAAGATAGAAATGGGAAGATTTCTGGAAGCAATGAAATGGTCCTAGCTCCCTGTCCTTTATTTTGGTTTGGAGCCCATCAGTGCAGGTTCAGTGTAGTAGAACCTTTTCATTTATTTAGAGCTAGAAAGTGGCTGTGAGGCACAAGTTTGCATTCATGATGGTGTATGCTACCATACCTCGACATTCCTGAAGTGAGAGGAGAGCAAAGACAAACAGGATGCAATAGGCCTGGCTCTGCACATGTAGCCAGCCTGCAGAAGGGGTTTGAAAAAAAGAAATACTCTGCCCATTCTTGAGTAAGAGAAGGTACAGAGTTGTACCTGGGTACATGCAGAGAGGAAGGCTCCTTGAAATCCTGATCTTGTCTACAGCTGCAAAACCAGAGAGAAACTATTTTTAAACTAGGAGCTGAGATTTCATTCTATCTTGAATGATCAGATGAAGGCTGCTTCTGTCAAGCTGCCCACTGGGGTTCAGAGGAATGTTATCCACTCACTGTACAAGACCTGGAAGGCTGCTCCCAATGTAAACACTGCTCATCATCTCCTTGCAAGTGGCATGGTTACAGCAGCATGATAGGAAATGTCTGCAAAGCACACATCACTGCAGAGTCCAGGGTTTAGTCTGCCCATTCAGGCTGCTGTCAATACTGATGGCTATGTCACCATGGGTCAGGACTCTCTCTCTCCTGTGTGTGTATTCATATTTTCTTTTCATATTTTGTATGAAAATGGTTTAGGCTTACAAAGGGGCCCCATGCTCTTCAACATCTTTATTGATGATCTGGATGAGGGCATTGAGTCCATCATCAGTAAATTTGCAGATGACACCAAGCTGGGGGCAGCAGTTGATTTGCTGGAGGGCAGAGAGGCTTTGCAGAGGGACCTCGACAGGCTGGACAGATGGGCAGAGTCCAATGGCATGAGATTTAACACATCCAAGTGCCGGATTCTGCACATTGGCCACAACAACCCCAGGCAGTGCTACAGGCTGGGGTCAGAGTGGCTGGAGAGTGGCCAGGCAGAGAGGGACCTGGGGGTACTGGTTGATTGTAGGCTGAACATGAGCCTGCAGTGTGCCCAGGCAGCCAAGAAGGCCAATGGCATCCTGGCTTGCATCAGGAACAGTGTGGCCAGCAGGAGCAGGGAGGTCATTGTGCCCCTGTACACTGCACTGGTTAGGCCACACCTTGAGTACTGTGTCCAGTTCTGGGCCCCTCAGTTTAGGAAGGATGTTGACTTGCTGGAACGTGTCCAGAGAAGGGCAACAAAGCTGGTGAGGGGTTTGGAACACAAGCCCTATGAGGAAAGGCTGAGGGAGCTGGGGTTGCTTAGCCTGGAGAAGAGGAGACTGAGGGGTGACCTTATTGCTCTCTACAACTACCTGAAGGGAGGTTGTAGCCAGGCAGAGGTTGGCCTCTTCTCCCAGGCATCCAGCACCAGAACAAGAGGACACAGTCTCAGGCTGCGCCAGGGCAGGTTTAGGCTGGATGTTAGGAAGAAGTTCTACACGGAGAGAGTGATTGCCCATTGGAATCGGCTACCCGTGGAAGTGGTGGAGTCACCTTCACTGGAGGTGTTCAGGAGAAGACTTGATGGGGTGCTTGGCTGTATGGTCTAGTTGTTGGGTGGGTTGGATTGTTTGATGGGTTGGACGCGATGATCTTGAAGGTCTCTTCCAACCTGGTGTATTGTATTATTATTATTATTATTATTATTAAGGATCTGTGTTTATAGCAGCTCGCAGCCTGACAGTTTATTCCCCTTAGCACATGCATATTGAAATCTCCAGGGATCATTTAGCTGGGAGATTGCACAATTGCCTTCTAGTATAGGTCTAAACTAGGGGCCTCTATCCCATTCCATACACCTCTTAAAACCACTGAGATCAGTGAAAGCACACTCTAAAATGTTTGCAAGCATTTTACACTATTCTGTAGTCTGTCTGCTGAATGTTAGATGCCACATGGCAGAGATTTGGACTCTTGTTTACAGGTACATCTTTGTGTCTGATAGCTTCTTTCAGAAAGTGACTTCTAATGCATTGGAAGGAAGGGCAAACGGCTTCTTGCTTGTCTCCTGCAAAGTGAGTTTGGTCCTTGTGATTCTGTTCACCTGATTGGTCTCATAGGAAATCTTCCCTAAACTTGAAAGAGGTTGCTGACATGCATCATGCTCAGGGATCTGGAAAGATAACTCTCCTTTACAGCAGGTACTTCAGCAGCAATAAAGATTT
The DNA here is from genome assembly GCA_033816785.1 of Picus viridis. Lineage (NCBI taxonomy): Eukaryota > Metazoa > Chordata > Aves > Piciformes > Picidae > Picus > Picus viridis. The sequence goes on along the minus strand of CM066599.1, from coordinate 7,249,631 downwards.
CTGGAAGGGGCCAGAAAAGGGGCAAATACAGTGTAATTCATTCTGTGTGAGCCTGTACTTTAGAGCCTATTGAGACTAGTCTAGAGCCACAATGTTTTGGTACTGCTACTTGAACAAAACACTCTTAGAGGTATCAACAGCTAGCAATGTTTTTCTCTTTATATTTCAGATCTTGTTTTCTAACATCGAAGACATTCTTGGTGTTCACAAGGAGTTCCTGGCTGCCTTGGAATTTTGTTTACAACCAGAACCTCAGTCTCAGCATGAACTGGGAAATGTTTTCTTAAAATTTGTAAGTACAATGACTTACTGCTATCTGAAAATGCAGTTTCCTGTCATGTGCTCCCATGCCCCTTAGCCAGCCCTAATCTCTGAGGCTAGTGGCAATACTGTGACAATGTGTGTCTTGTATGAAAGTTGTAGGGTGGGAAAAAAACTTGTGAATGGGTTAGAACAATGGAAACCAGATCAATCTTGGCTAAACAAGGAGGTATTTTTAGAAACTCTTCCTTTTCCCATTGCATGTTTCTTTCTCCTTTTTTTCCTCACCTAGCTGATCACATCACTGAGAATTTGTCTGCATGGGTTTCAGATGCTTCAAAAAAAGCACAAAGTAAATGAATGGTTTTTTGAATATATTTTAAAATATGAAGATCCTAAAATAAGGATAAAAGTTAAACCCAAAGGGCTGTACATCATTTGCAGTAGTTAGAGTATGTACATAACTTTTATCCTTTGGTAAATGAAAGGTAGTGAGAGATGTCGTCTTGTGCTGAAATACAGCGTGAGATACAGCACACAGCCTTTTACTATGGAGTAAGCAAGTACCTGCTTTCTGGAGCTCCAAAGTGAATAAAATTTGGCTTTTGACTTCATAATGCTAGCTCAAGAAAGCCAGGGCTACAAAATGCATGCAGACATGTAGTATGAAGTCACTCTGTTAGCTCCAGGTTGTTTAGAACATTTTGACCAGTTACTTCTGTGTCCTCTGACTTTATGCCTGAGCTCTAGTTGTAATATGCTCCAGCCTGGTCCAGTCAGGTGAGAACTGTTTGGTGATCCAGGAAAGCACAGACCTGTACTAAGCATCATGCAACTGCAGCTTATGATCCTACCATTGCCTCTCTTACTGTAATTTTTTTCTGATACCTGTGAAATTCTTCCTGTAGATTTTTGGTTTGCTATGAGCTTGGCCTGGTTTTCAATTGTGTGTGTGTGATCCTCTGGCTGATAAGTGTGTAGAGCACACTGTATATGCCAGACCAGTTGTTATATACACCTAGTTACAAGATGGACTCATTTAAATGCAAAGTTACCTGATTTACATGTATTATAACTTCTGCATTTTATATGTATAAGCTTTTTGTTCCACTTGGAGCAGCCCTCTTGAGATGTTCAAAAGCATCTACATAACAGACATTGCTTCCAGTTCTTATTAACTGCATTAAGCCACAGGCCAACTTCCTATAAAAATGTGTTTTGTTATGCTTTCATAATCAAAATTCATGCTTTCACAGCTCATCAGTTTGAGTGGGCAGCAATTATACAGCTATTCATCACTCATAGAGCTTTACAAACTACCTCCCCTTGTCCAATTTTTAGTTCTGCTGTGACAACTATTAAAATAGCACTGGGAAGTGTTATGTTGAGATTATGCCCAAAAATTCTGTCGGCTGTGAGGCCTGTCTTCTGCTGAAAAACATATTGGTGAGCTTTGTTAAAGCCTTCAGTACCCACTAGAAGCATTGCCTACCAATAAGATGTGCTGTACTGATGTATGAGTATTCATTAGTGAAGGTACCAAAATTAGAGGGCTTTTGAGTGAAGCTGTCAAATTGTCTGCTGAGTTTCAGAGTGGTGCTGAATAACCCTGAATGTATTCATTGGTAGTGCTTTCTTGCTTTATTGATGTTAAGTGTGGAATGTTCCTTATTTACCAAACATGCAGCAGTATAGGAATTATGAAGCTGTAATGCACAGGGATGAGTACTGGTGAGAATTTATCTTCTGATTGAGGCAGTTTGACTGAGATCAGCTTATGCTGCTGTCTGGAGTGCACTGCAAATAATGTTCACATCAACTGTTTCATGATCCCTTAGGGAATGAAGCAGCGTATGCAGAAGGATGTAGAATATATGTATTCCATTGAGACTATAGAGAAAAAGTTGATCTCATCCATAATTACCTTATAAAAATACAGGAATACTATTAATATTATTGTGGTATCTCAAGTATGAGTAAGGAACAGAAGGTTGCCAAGAGAGGAGGAAATGATGTGTCCTTGCATGCAGATCGTGCCTAGGTTTTAGCAGACAAGCTTCAATGTGGGTGGCTGGGCCCAAAGAGTGGTGGGGAATGGAGTTAAATCCAGTTGGTGGCCAGCCACAAGTGGTGTTCCCCAGGGCTTAGTTTTGGGGACAGTCTTGTTTAATATCTTTATCAATGATCTGGATGAGGGAATTGAGGGCACCCTCAGTAAGTTTGCAGGTGACAGCAAATTGGGTAGGAGTGTTGATCTGCTCAAAGGTAGGAAGGCTCTGCAGAAGGATCTGGACAGGCTGGATCAGTGAGCTGAGGCCAATGGGATGGGGTTTAATGAGGCCAAGGGCTGGGTCCTGTACCTGGGTCACAACAACCTCATGAATGCTTCAGGCTTGGAGAGTGAAGGAAAGAGGATTTGTGCCCTGTCAAAGGCTTCCACAGTTAGTCCCCAGTGAGTGACAAGGAGATGCCAGTGACAGCTGTGGTTCAGAGAGTCTCTTTGGTTCCTTTCTGCTCAGGCTGCCAAAGCTCCATTTCCCTAATTGAGGCTGTTCTAATGAAGCAGAGACATCTTAAGCTCCCCAGTGCCTCAAGAAGCAGTACTCCTCAAGGTGTTTCTGTGGTGCTGAAGCCATTTTTTAATAATATATTGTACAGTATTTTGCCACCAGAAGAAGCTCTTGTGGCACACTTGAGGCTTCCTGGAGAAAAAGCCAGGTGTCCTTCTCCAGTAGTGCACTCCTGAAGCATGGCTGGAGAGCTTTCTTCAGAGTGCATGTTGTTAGCCAGTGTTCCCAGGGAAAACATGAGTCAAATATTTCTTTGGTCTTTCAGTTTGGGTAAGAGTCTCTTGTGTTGCAGTGTGCTTAAAGGGGGTGTCAGCAGGAGCATCCTCAGTGCAGCTTTTTCATTATCATCAAATCACGCTTTATCCTCGGGGGAGTTTGCAGTGAGGAAGTGACACTGACAGTCTTCAGTGTATTAGTGTTTCTTGTGTTGTGATCACCTGGCAAGGTCGTTCTTCATCCTAATTATGAACCCAGTCCTTGTCAGCAGCTAGATGTTAGCACAGGTGCATTGCTGTAGAAACCCAGTGTTAAAAATGCTCATAAATTTGGTGAACAGCTTGAGAACTCTTGAAGCACTGTTATTTCCAGACACTGTTTCATAGTGGTTCATGTTTTCTGTGAATTTCCTTGTATCCAGCCTTAATAGAGATCCCCAGGTTCCTCCTGTGGAGTTCCACCACATCACAGTGTTATGCTTGGTTCATGAGATCCATTTATCTTAAAGATCTTCTAATCTATGTAAAGCCTGATTCTTTTTCTGCTTTACCTTGATGTAGAAGAGCCTCACTCAAGGAGAATTCACTCCTCTTCAGAAACAAGGCAAGCCTTTCAGTTCTTCTGACTCTAGGACCGGAACTGAGCCATTTATAGTAATGCCAGGACACTCTCTTCTGGATCTCCAGCTCTGAAGGATTCAGATCTTGAGTAATGCTTAAATCAAGCAGGCAGATTTCAGGAGGGTTCCAAAAGAGCAATCACTACACATTGATTTCTGAAAGTTCTTCAGCAGCTGATGAAATACACTTGCTCTGACATTCCAGCATGAAAAGTTGTTTTCCTTCAGAAGACTTTGTTTGCACTGGTGTACTCCATTTGGTCCAGGTGGTCGTTAGAAGTTCATTGTCTGATGCTAGGTGCGAGAATTTCTTCTGGAGCTGTGGTTCTGTATGACCATAACAGGCAGTAAAGAGCATGCTTGAGCATTCAGGCAAAATTGAATCTGCAGCCTTCACCAAAATGATGCCGTAGCACAAGTCTTCAACATCAAAGAGCATACACACCAAAGGTGGAGTTATCACACTTCATCAGCACAGGTTCTTTTGTGCAGGTCAAGCAAACTTGTGGCTGTCTGCAGAGCAGAAGGGCAGAGAACTGACAGATGCTTCATTTCTGATCTTGCCGTATTGCCAGAGATTTGGTAATACAATAACTAGAATTGTGTTCACGGGAAACGTCTTTTCTTCTCATTTTTGGGAGACAGTTGTGCTGTCACATTCATCAGGGATCTTGTTGTGTTGAGAATTGCATCTCCTGTTTTGTATGGGCTTTTATGTTGACAAAACTGTTTCCAGCCTGCTTTGAAACAAGAAAATGTCACAGCTTGTTAAAAATATGTCCAAATAAAACGGTTACAACTTCCCAAATGTCTTAACAGGCTCTCTCGAGTCAAAACTATTTTCGGGTTTACTCTAATTTGTGGACAGTTCTAATGGACCCAAAATAACATATTTGGAGAATAAACTATTGGTTAGAGGTTTATTTTAACAAAACTAAGAACAGCACACTTATTTCTGTCACTAAAATCAAAAGGGCTAGCTGTGTATCCAGCAGATTTGCTGAGTAAGAAGGTGCCTTTTTTTATACAGTCCTATCTCTGACCATAATTGCACTTTAATATAGAGTAACTGCAGGTTCAGAATTCCTGGGCTAGCATCTGTAATTATGTAACTGATAATTTCCTCACCAGGGGATGGGAGAGTCCAGGTCTGAATGTCACCCAGAGAGGAAATTAAACACTTCAGACACGAGTAATTTACAGCATAGTTCTCATATTTGTGGGTCTCATGCATGAAGGACAGCTGGAAAAGACTTCATGAAAGCACTCTGGTGTGTGCATAATTATTTTACTGACTTGAGCTTTAGCAAGGGATTTTGTCATGATCTAAATATAACCACCCAAAACTCCAGGCACTCCAAGCTGCAGTCAGAAACCTGAGCAATGACATTTTGTGTGCGTTGATGTAACGGATGCTGCTGTGTTAATGGTTGCTATTTTTAGTTTTGAGCATATTGCTTCTGTGCATCCAGGGAGTCGAAGAGAGTTGAGAGGAGGAAATGTTAGAGAAACTTAGATATCTGTCTTCTCATTCTGTACTTCTCCCGTTTCTATGGTTGAAAACAATCCCATACTTCTTAACTGCCTCTTTTCTGTTCTGCTGTGGATTGAGCCCTGCCTTTTCCTGCATCTGGTGGTCAGAAATGTTTGTTTCTTTTCTGCTTCCCAGTATTAAACTCCAGTACTAATATGACCAGCTGTAGTTGAAGGACAAAAGTGTCAAACATCTGTATTCCAGCTCTTTCCACCATATTCTTTGTGGCAACTCCTTTTATTTGTTTTGAACCATTGTTGTCCTTGGACATGCATTTATTTTTATTCTCAGTTTTTCCTTTGGAAGTATAAAGAGGGAAAAAGATTTAATCAGATTAATGATAAACCAAACCCCAAAGCATTTTACAATCTGGAAGCATGTACATCTAGCTATTAAGCATCTGACTAGAATGTCAAATGCTTCTAAATTAATAGCAATACAATTTCTTTTCCATGTGACCGTAGTGAAGAGAATGCCCAGTTAGTGCAGCTGTATTCCCATGAAGTCCTGTTGGCAGTAGTTTTTTGTTTGGATCACTGTGAACTGTCTTAAAAGTAGTAGCTAGATGCTGCAGATACCTTCAGCTAGGACAGGAAGCTCTACATTTCTGAATGGTGCTGGGAGTCTAATCAAAAGTCTAAAAATTAACTTCCTAGTTCTGGGGAGATGAAAAGGTTCAGACAGAAGGTTTTCAGACCAGGATCCTAAATAGAAAATTAATGATGTGAATGCCACAACAAACTGGAGAGCATTGTCTACATGGCACGGTGCCCTAAGATGCCAGCTCTGGAAGGCCTTTATTGCCACTGGCAGAGTGCCACGCTAATGCATCTAAATTACTTTTGATATGCTAAGTAGCTTGTCTGAGTACCTCTGCATGGCACTGCATTGTGGCCTATAGAAGTCAGCCTGAACCGGGAAAGAAACCACTATTGTGAGAAGCACCCGAACAATTATGAATCTTTGGCTTCTGACTAAAGCCTAATACAGTCTCTTGACCTCCCTTTTATTCCAGTGAATGCAGTGCTGGAATCTTGTAACATAGCTACTGAAAGTGCAGCTCCTCCCAACAGCATCGACAGGATCAGCTTACTTCTTGCCTGGTCTGTTCAGGCATGGTAATACTGCTGCTTCTTTTTGTGAAGCATTTCCACGTCCCTGGTATCTGATGTTTGCAATGGGTTCAGCATCTCTGATCCTTTCAGTTAGAAGTTGTTGGTCTGTCTTTGTTTCTGGAGATCAGTAAAGCAGAACTTGGTGCTGCCAGCTGACCCTTGTTTCTGAACAGAGATTTCATTCCACCACATGTGCTGGTGGGTGTGACACGTTCCAGGGTGAGTACCTCAGTCTAGTGGTGAAGCTACCCTTAATTTCCTTTAATGTATGTAATATGCTGGTTGCTCAGTGTTTATTTGATGAAAATCTTCATATAGGGAAAGTGTAATGGACAGCTGACCCACTGCTGAGTGTTGCTTTGAAATAGTGAAGTCTGCTGCTTGTTTCAGAACACAGTGAACCAGCCAAATCACTGGGGGTTCCCTCTCAGTCCTGAAAGAAAGGGGTTTCCAGCTGGTTGCTTTGTGTTGTAGTTCCCCTCCAGATCTCTGAGCTTCTTCCAGGCCTTGGTTCTTCCCAGCCATTTCTGTTTCTTCCTCCTGCAGGAGTGGTCAGCCGAGTCAGAAATGTCAACCCCTTTGCTCCTTGTTTTACTCTGCACCTGGCTGCTCTGTTGGAATATCCTAACACACATGCAAGTATTCCTGTGAAAGCAAAATCCATTCTTTCAGCAGAGAATCTAGTACTTCAGTGATGCATTAAGAGGAGAAGTTCTGTAAGTCTCTGAGCTCAGAAAGCTGATAGTTCACATAAAGTAAGTTAGGAATTAGTGGAACTCCTCTGTACATTATTCGTATTAGAGGAGTATCATGCACCTCATGTACACTGCAGCCCAAGTGCCACTTGGAGTGCACACACCTTTGTAAAGAATTTGGTATCAGACTGTGATAAAACAGTCACTCCAGTTGTGTCTGAGTCAAGAAGTTACTGTGTTTTTCTTTGCAGAAAGACAAATTCTTTGTGTATGAGGAATACTGCAGCAACCACGAGAAAGCACTCAGACTGCTCATGGAATTGAACAAGATCCCAACAGTGAGAACATTCCTCCTGGTAAGTGCCTTCTCTAGCACTCTTGACATAATGATCTGACTTTGTGTTGTACTCACAATGACCCTTGGTATCACAGGAACCCTGAGCATTTTGCAGACACTGCCAATTCAAGGTATGCAGCACTCAGGATGGATAGATACTGAAATCCCCGATGAGTTTGGGCACACCAAGCACAGCTCTGGTATGAGTGATTGTAGTGAAGAGAGGGAAGATGGTTGGGGTTTTGCTTTTCTGTTTGTTTGCTTTTAAATAAGCAACAGAATTTGAGCAAAGATCATGAAAAGAGTAATGCAGTATGTCAGCAGTAGGGCTGTGACTAGTTCCCAGTGGATCTGATTTCCTGCTCAGTTCTCTGACCAATTCACCATCTGCAGACCCACCAGAAAAAATGTGACCTACTTCTGACACCCTTTTGCCTATGAGTTCAGTTGTGGGCAAGAAATGTAGTCTGGATGAATTGTTTTGACTGCATCATTGGTGCTTGTATCAAAAATGATCCTATCCACCCATCGGTGTATGAATGTCTGTGCTGGGGAGGGACTGTGATGTACAGCCTTCAAACGCCTCTATAGTGGCTGGGCTGGGAGGAGAAACAACCAGCAGAGAGTGCCTTCTGCCCAACATTCCTTATTTTTCTTTCTTTCTTTGAATGTTTATCCTCCTAGCCTCAGTCTAAGTCTGCCTGATTTTTGGATGTCTTTTTTCCTGGCCATGAATGCATGGTATTTGGAAAGTGGTTGGCATATAAGTAAGGGACTAATTCAGCACATAAGCTTTTTTTCCTTACTAAATGCTAGGGCATAAAAGAAAAAGGCTGTCTTTTAAAGGACCTGCTCTTCTTCCTACTTTTTTTTTCCTTTTTTTTTTGCCAAGGGTTTGCTCTTTCCCAAAATAGTACAGCAAAAGAAAACTTCTGCATGCATGTCTGTCACAGGCAGGCCCAGAACATTCTTTCAGCCACAAAATACAAGCTTGGGAGGGAGCAGTAGGAACCAGCACTCATGCTGTTGGGTAGTAAGAAGGTTTGTCATGTCTGAGTTTCAATCAACCTTGCTGAATCATTAGTCTGAGTCACCAAATAATCCTTTCCTTGTTCTTAAGTTAGTCTGGTTCCTTCTACTGAGGGAAACACATGAGAAGGAGGAGAGACAAAAGTGCAAGTGAACACCATCCTGCCCAACATTCAGAGGGTTCTCCACTTCTACTGGATTAGCAAAGCCTCTTGCCTGTGTTACTGGCAGCAGCTGGCACACTGATTACCAGGCACACAGTAAGCTGCTGTGGCTTACTGCAGCATCTGAATCCAAGAGACTCTTAAGAGAGCAGTAAATACAGGAGGAGAGGCTGCACTGAAGTGTCTACTTTGCTGTGGCTGGTTCGGTTTCTTCCTGGCCTCCCTTCTCTTCTCCACTGGCTTCTAAAGCAAGTGCTATAAAGCCACCACGCAGAGAAAGCTGCATTAGAATACAAAGCCTTTCTTGTGAGAACAGATTTGGTCTGATTGCCCCCTCACAGCTGCTGAAATACAGAATGTGGGAATGTGTTTGAAAAATCACTAAGTGTTAAAGGGCAGTTTTGAGCCCAGAGCTAGAGAGAGGGCTGAAAGAAGATATAGGAAGAACTGAATCACTCAAGACTTGGAAAATTGGATAGGGAGCATTGTGAGCTGGTAGCCAACGCTACAGATCTAGAATAGCCTGGGGAAGGGTTATTTTACAGATGATTGTCTGTAGAAATACCAGTTAGGAGTAATGAGATTTATGTATGATGTCTGTGAACATAGCTTGAAGAAGGGAATTGTTGAGCTACAGCCAAAAACCCAGTAAATTTCAGAGTGTCTGAGCCATGGTAAACTTCTCATAGGAGAACATGTTATCAGTGATGCCCCAAAGCAAGCACATCTTGGCTGAACTGAGTTTAAACTTAGCTTCTCTTGTCAGGACAGGTTTGCTACCAGGGTGAGTTCTGGAGCAAAGCTGTCCAGATTCATGGTTAAATGTAGAAATACAGACTAGTTTAGCTCAAACAGATTTGAAGTCTGAGTTCACTACCTGTCTCTGGCAGCAGCCAATAGCAGAAACTTCAGGGAAATGTGGAGAAAGCTTGCAGTAGGTCAGAGTTCGCTTGTCACACAAAAATTACAGATTATTGTGACAAAGGACAGGTCAAGTAGATTTTTTTTTTTCCTTTTAAATTCCATACTGAATTCTTATATTCACTTTCCATGTCAGTCCTGAGAAAAGAATTTCCATGATCTATGGAGAAGTTGATTGTCGCTCGTTTTGAGCAGCATGTGCAAGCGCCTCTGTGAAATGATTCTTCTGGAATGTGGGGCCCCTCCACATTTGTGTGAACTCATTGTGTGAGTGCTGCAAGGGTTGATACAGTTGCATCTTCCGTTCATCAACCTAAAATCTATTGGGACTTGGGTTTCTTCAGTATATCTGTCCAATATTGTCCCCTGCCTTACTGTGTTTAAACAACAGCAGGAGAGCAGTGTTTTTATTCCAGGGGAGATGTGCTTCACCACCTTTCTGCTGGGAATTCACAGAACTTCACAAAATCACCACTGAAACCCATTTATTTATTTATATTGAGCATTAGGATCAATAAAACCTGATTTCTTTTAGATTTCATTCCCTCTAGCACCTGTTACCTACAGGGTAGCCTTGCCTGCATGTCCCATAGGTGTTTTTTTTGCTGGCTGAGCGCTACATGTGTGCTGGTTAGCCAGCTAATGCACCCATGCTGTTTATCCAGCTGTGCTTAGACATAAAGTTTTGCCAGAGAATTGGTGGATGTGATGCAATGACTCATTTATTTCAATTCTTCTAAGCTTTCCTTCAGACACAAAGATTAGACTAGAGTTAATTACGTGATTGCTAGTTAGTAGGCTTTATTTTAGCTATTAAGAGTTTTCTGGACCAACAGTGTAAATTACGTAGTCAAGGAAGACAAATGGTTGTATCGGTTGTGGGGGTAGACGGAGTTCTTTCAGCTAATGGTGCATCTAGATTTGCTGGTTGTCATCCTATTGTTGTGACATTTCTTTTGTCACCAGCTGTATGTTTGTCTGGGACACCGTGGCCCACAGCAGTTGTTCTTTTGCTGATGCACGAAGGACTTGGCAGGCTTTACACCCGTAATTCAGTGGTGAATGAAGTCCCATTTCCTGTATCCCAGGTGTGACAAAGTGCTTTCTGACCATAGTGCCTGTTACAGGAGTGCAAAGTCATGCCAAAGAGCATCTGAATGCTTTGTGTCTGAGGTAAGACTTGCTTCTTTTTTTTTTTTTTTTATTATTATTACAGGGTTGCATGCTTCTGGGAGGCAGAAAGACGACAGACATTCCACTAGAAGGTTATCTGCTGACTCCGATTCAGAGAATTTGCAAATATCCACTTCTGCTTAAGGTAAACCAAAGAAAGTATTTCTCCAGATGGTGGTTTTATTCATGGAGTGACCCTGTGTGGTTTTTTTTAGCCCTGATTCTGGTTGTCACTACCACCTTCCAGGTTTGCTCTTCTGTGGAGAAAATGGCTTTTTATGTGTACAATCAAAAAGCTGGCTGGTGCTGACAGGCTGTTAAATCTTATAATGGTGTGAGTCTGCCAGACTCACAGTTTACTAACTAATGCCTTTGGACTTCAGTTCTCTTCAGATGTTCACTGGGGCTCGTGAGTGCTCTTCTAGCCACTTCCTGAAAAGCTGCGTTTTGAGGGATGGAATTGTATCTGTGTTTTGAGGGACTGAGTGGCTCTGGGGACTCTAAATGGGATACATCTTTCATCACAAGGACTCTAGTTTCAGTGTGCTCGGGTCAATAATGATCAAAATCCTTTATCATCTGACAGCTGTTTGACAGCTTGTTTAAAAACACTTTGGTTGCCTCAGATGAGTTCCCAATAGACAGGTGTCATTCAGAATCGCTACTGCAATTGGCACTAATTGGCCCCCTTGCCAGTATTCTTACTGTAACAATAAAAGACCTAAAAAGAGTTGACTTGCCTCTCATCCTTCCGGTCAGGACCAGGTCACATGCCTGGTGGCGACAAGGAGAAGAATAGGAGAAAGCTGTGTCTGGGAGAGTTTGCATCACTGGTGGCCTTGTAGCTCCTCTGTGGCTAGCAGCCATCAATCTTCAGTGATGTCAGTCTTTTTGTCAATCATTTGTAACATTGCATGTACTAAAAGAAAATGCCATAATTAAAAAAATGTGAAAAGAAATGGCCTTCATTTTGAAAGAGCAATGCCTTCCTGAATTCTGGAGGAGCATATGAGTTCTGTGATGAGCTGTGCTCTTGGTCACAGGCTGACCACATGCACCATAGCATCGTTTTGGTTGGAAGAGACCTCTAAGATCATAAAGTCCAACCATTAAACATGTCTTTTTATCACCTGTGTGTCACATAAAGCTGTGGCAGAGCAGTGTCCAGCATCCAGCACAATTAAATGTTTTTGTAGATACAAGCTGGTTAGCTTGATAGTGATCTGTTGTTTCATCTAATAAATGTTTAACTTGGTTAAACATCCAGTTGGTATTTCAGAGCAGAGTTTTCAAAAGGTCTTTCCTTCAGGTTGAATCATTCTGTTGTCTGTGCAGCTGGGCACAAACTCATCTCACAGCAAACCCTCATGTGTCCTTCCTTACGGATTTATCTACTGGGATTTATGTGTATGCAGCCAGTCAGTCTGTCCACAACTCCACTTACAGTTTGAACCAACAAAAGTGCACACAATTTAGGCACATAGCAAAGGAACCTTGTGTGTGAGATTGCTACAAACATTTCTTCCATGGTATCAATAACAATCAAGACAGAGCAAGGATGCCCAGATCAGGAGAGCATGTTGGTGGCTCCAGGTCTGATTTACCTTCAGAGAAGAATGGTTATATAGAAACAATTGAGAAATCTAATGATGCTTCAGTCTAAGTCCACTCTGTTTATTTGAAGTTAATGTGGAGATAATTTGGTGCCTATTCAGTCTGTGGATCTTCATGATGGCTGTGAGCCACATCTATGTGCACAGAGAGGGTGTTCCTATAGTATCCAGCACAATAAATAGACTAGGGATGTGGGCACCTTGGAATACAGATTCCTAACCAAGTATTGTGGTAGTGTTGGTAAGTGTCGATGTCCTGCAAATACCCTTTGTATGAAGGGCATTGTTAATGCGTACAGAGCCTGGAGTCCAGGGACTGTCTTTTTATTCCACGCTGGAGACTTCTTAATCCAGTCGGAAGGGTCAATATCTGGCATACCTTGCTACACTTACCTAATGTTTGTTACATTTTGCTCTGTGTCCTTGTTAAGCTTGAAGCAGCTCTGAAGTCAGTGTGGTTTCATGTATCTCATCTGATACAGTGTGTGGAGCAGCAGTCATCTTTTAAGCGCAGCTGGGGATCTCAGCTCTAAGCCATGCCCATGACTGTCTTAGGGAGCTCAGAGCTTTGTCTCAAGTGCCATAAGTATGCTGGCTACAGGAACACATCTAAAAGCAATGCACATTTGTTTACAAGGTAGCAGCATCATCGGTGCAATGACATTTTGACTTTCTTCAGCTTGAATTTTCCCAGTCCTCTGTACCGTTATAAGGCAGGCTTTCTGGAAAGGATGAGGTTCTGTAGCAGACTTGCCAAGAGCTAGAAATGCACCAGCTTACATTGCTGTTCTTTAAGAATTTATTTTGCAAGGGGGTAGTAAACAAAAGACTAGAACAAAAGAAGTCTTTCTAAACCATAATTCAAAGCTTCCCAGGTTTAATGCTAACTGAAGTCATTGGGCTCCAGGGATCAAATGTTGGACGGTGGAAATAACCTGGTGGTTTCCAGTTTGGCACACAGGTACGCTTGTATATGTCAAAAGGCTGAGCAGCACAAACCAGCCTTTCTTGGAAGCCAAAGCCAAGACCAAGGCTAAGACTGAAACAGTGTTTCTTGCCTTCAAGCCACAGTGGGATAGAAATAAATTTGTCCTCTGACCCCAACACTGTGCCTGCCTTCTGTGGTGTGGACTCTTGTGTTGGCCAGACCCCTGTGTGCCTGTCAAGCAAACAGCTGTGAAGGGAGCAAATGGGAGGAGCGGTGATGAGTTTCTTACAGATTTCATTTTGTATACAGGCTGACACAAATCACACACTGTTCACTACTTGAGATTTCCTGGACAGGAAAAAGCTGAGGGGAATTTAGTTTTGGTGAGGTAGCCAGCCTGCTTCAGTCATTGAGATGATGCCATTGCTAGGGTTGTTCAGCTCAGAAAATACTTGTGATCAGTAGGAAGTGTAAGTGACACTGTTTCTCATAGGTAGTGAACTTACAGTGAATGGATTGCATCCCACTCAAGACTTGTTTGACACATGCTAGCAGGAAATTACCTGTGTGGACAGAGTTTCAAACGTGAGAACATCAGCAGGCTGATTTTGTGAGTGCTGACCAGAAAATGCAACTCTCTGAGCAAGAATGAAAAAAATAGACTTAAAAATAACACAGCCCTCAAATTAAATGTTTGCTCTCCCTCTGCTCCTGAACTGCAGTTACTGCTCCTGAAATAGCTGGTTTGTATTCGTGGGGATTGGATCTTCTTTTGCCTAATTCCCAGGGCAAACAGATACTATTGTGTTCCAGTTGATTAGAGAAGTCATAGACCAGAGCTATCCTACTTTTCTTTTTTACTTTATTTGTAGCATAATTTGTGAGCATCCAGATTTTCTGCTAACTTTGTTATGACCTCATTGCAGCATGTATATGCTAGAACATACATGCTTGATAGAATAGAATAAACCAGGTTGGAAGAGACCTTCAAGATCGTGTCCAACCTATCATCCAACACCACCTAATCAACTAAACCATGCAACCAAGCATCCTATCAAGTCTCCTCCTGAACGCCTCCAGTGATGGTGACTCCACCACTTCCTTGGGCAGCCCATTCCAATGGGCAATCACTCTCTCTGTGTAGAACTTCCTCCTAACCTCCAGCCTAAACTTCCCCTGTGTCCTCTTGTTCTGGTGCTGGTTGCCTGGGAGAAGAGACCAACCTCTACCTGTCTACAACCTCCCTTAAGGTAGTTGTAGAGAGCAATAAGGTGCTTGGTATAGCATAAGTACCTATTATAGCTGAGTAGTTAGGTTTGATAAGGGTAGTATGAGCAAAGTAATCCAGACTTATCTGTGTTGGGAGGCAAATGTAAGTAGTAGGGTAAGGCACCTCTTTGAAATATTATGGAGTTAATTTGGGTCAGCTAATTAGGAATAGTATACTGGAATGTCTCCAAGTGCAGTTGTAAAAGTTGCCACTAGTTCCCATTATGAAGTATGACATCTTAGGCTTTCTCATCCTCTGATGAAGCTTTCTGGCATTTCAAACAAGCAGATCATAGAGACAGAATGATGATTCAAATGATGGTGATTGACAAATTACAATTTTCTTTATAATTTATTTTTACTCTTTCTGAACCAAGTGTTGCAGCTTTGGAGTGGCTGACAGTAAACCAAAGCTTTTTATTTTTGGCTTGGTTTGGGTTTGCTGTTTTAAAAGTTTTAGTCGCTCTGTCTAACCCTCAAGGCTTCTATATGGTTTGAAGGGTGGGCCCTCTAACCTAGCCATGGTGCTCCATAATCTCTGGAAGAGAAGTAACAATATTAATGTTTTTGTCCCTAATACAGTGTTTGCCTACTTTAGGCAGCATAAAACAAACAAACAACAGGGTAAAAAACCTCTAAGTGTAGAATTTATTGGTCAGTACATTAGGTTTATTCCCAGTCCAAAACCTCTCTAATGTGAAGTTTCACAGCAAGAAAATGATTTCAGTGTGTTTGGGCATATATGTGCTCTGAATATTTGCTCATGATGAGCTTCTTTAGAAAATTTCCATAAAAATGAGACAGGCTGGGACTACTTTGGGACAAAACCAAGCTGTGCTTGCTGTGGTGGGTGCTGTGATTTGGTAAGAAGCAGCAAAAGCAAACACAAGCACAGACCTTGAGAGCATGCACTGTGGGAGCGACTTCAGACACCAGAGTGTGTCTGAGGACTGGAAAGCCTGCCCAGTGAATGTTTCTAGCAGAACATTTTGGATTAAAGCAGCCCTGTCACACTGATAATAATTGTGTGACTCGGTATTAATTAGTGTGAACCATACTACTTAAGAGTAGAAGCAGCTGTTTTGTAAACCAATCTCTGAACAAAAATAGCCTTTTTCCCCTAATAAAGAGCATTTATGTCAGCAAGATGAAAGCCCTAAGGGAGTGGTGATCATGAGTTAATCACACCATTGGGGGTGGGGATTAGGAGCAGTCATTCCTGTCTCCTTCCTCCCAACACAGGAGGAATGTGCAGCACATGATAACCGCACCCCTACGGGCTCCTGATAGCCCAGTGGGTGTCACAGAGGTTGTTTCTTGTTCGATATCTCTTCTCTTAAGACTCAGACTCCAGCCAGAAATGCACATTCCACTTCTGATCCCTTAAAAATACCTCACAATGTACACAACTTCAGGGACGATTTAGGGCAGTAATTGTGTATTGCATCATGCCTGTGGAGGGAAAGAAAAACCTGGATGCAAAAAGTTGAGTGACCAGATTCAGAGCTTTCTTGAAAGGCAAATCCCAGCAATGAGACGCACAGGGGCCTTAGTAATTGCAGTGCCTGGTCTTGGAGAGGAAAGATGGGAAGCTAGCGGTGTGGACACAGAACAGGATGAGGAAGGGTTAAACTCACTGTCTCTCTCCATTCCTCTCAGAGCTGTTTAAGGAACAGAGCCTTCTAATTGGCCAAAACAGAATCTATTTAATCTTTGGGGGTTGGTGTGTTGTTTTTTGTTGTTGTTGTTGTCCATGCCCTGTGTGTTTCCTCATCCCTTTTTCTCCCTCAAAAGTGGTGCTGCTCTTACATTCATGACCTTGCCTGGTTGAAATCCAACTTGGTGTAGCAAAACATTAAAAACCCTCCAGAGCTGGAAGGAGCACTGCCAATTTATAAATCACACTTCTGTCTTTCACACTTTTTAATATCAAGTCACGAGTAACTGGCAATATTTATAAAACTGGAAGCATATTTTTGTTACATTTTAATTTAGCACGTGTCATAGATTTGATGGCAGATTTAATGTCATCTCTTTTACTGATTTATCCTTGCTTGTCTGGTCTTTACCCTGCAGAAACACTGCCATAAATGACAAATTATAAACAGAATAGAAAATATATGCCATGACTGGCAGGTACTCAGACACAGCCCGGTGTAAATGTATTTTTCTGGTTAGTTTAAGTGGAAAATAAATTGTAATACAAGCAAATACAAAGTGTAAAGTACAAAAATAAAACTCCTGGAGACATTTATATTCACAGAGAGGTTGTGGGTTGGGTTTTTTAGAAGCACATCTTGGAGCTGAACTATTTACTAACACAACTGTTTGAACTGGTAACCAAAGGGGGAAAAAAAAATGTTGTCTTTATCTCCATGATGCTGAGATGTTCAGTAGGTAACCAACGGATGTGTCTCTGAAGCTGCATTTTATGTGTGTGCTGGTTTGTAGTGCAAAGTGAGGCAGCCCGGCAGGCAATGATTTGCACCAGCCGGTGCACAATGTTAACATTCACCACCCAAAATCCATGCTGAGCCATGCCTGAACGTCCTCAGGAGTATCAAGACTGGAGGAAGGAACTTTTGAAATAGAAGGACTCGTAAATTTCAGCTGCCAAACCTGTGTTTGGTTGTCAGTTTGCAGTGCACAATCATTTTCGTGCAGCAGGAGGACACTGGGAAGGATGGCAGAGCCTTACTTGTTTAACAAAGATCAGTTAAGCGGTACAGCATCCTTTTTTCTAAGAAGTATAAAAATTATGTTCACATGTAACACCCCCTCAGCCCCCCCAGTTTCCTCTGCCTGTATTGTTCGCATACCATCACTCTTGCCACCTCTGTGCCTCTTTCTGTGTCATGTTCTTTTAGCCGAGTTCTGTCCTCACAGGTTTTTGTTTGGGGGCTAAGCGCAATTAGCAAATAGGCAAATGTGAGCAGCTGATATGTCTGACTTCTTATGTGATTAGTTCTTACATTTAGATTCTGGCATGTTTAGAACTCTTGCAGCCTGAAGCTGTCTAAAACTGCATCTGAGACTGAAACACTTGAATTGGAAATCCTTTTACTCCATTGCATAATCAAAACCTGGCATTTTTGAGTAGATCAGATGTAGATAGTACGTCCTTTCTTTCTGTCTGCTGTTCAGGAGGATACTAAAACTGAATGAGGATGCCTCTGAGTTACTTCTTTTGTAAAATGAGTTGTGTTCTGTGTGTAGGTGTTACAAGTGGCACAACCTCAATCTTGCAGCTATGAGAGGTGTGTGAAATAAAAGGAAAACTTGGTGCCCACAGGGCACAATTCCCCTTTCTGTCATAGTTCTTTATAAAACAGAGATTCCCCCCCCCCCCCCCCCAGCATATGATGCAGAATCACTTTGCCTTTTTTTTTTTTTTTTTTTTTTTTTTTTGAGGATAACAGTGAAGATGACAAAGTCTGTGAAGCATACTACCTTTTCTGTTCTCTGCTGCTGGCTAGTCTGAAAGATTAACAGGTCTGTAGCTAGAAAGTAGATGAGTTTTACCAATTATTTTAAGGAACTCTTTTCCATAAATAGTTTTCTGAGAGTGGCAGCAATGTCCTTTCCTGGCCCTGTTAGTGCACATGTTGCAATGCATAAGATAGTAATTCCAGACAACAATATCTGAGCTTTATGGAGGACAAGACAGCCATACCCAAGGTTTGCCATCTGGTCTGTCTCTCAGCTGCCTTTCAAAATGTTGTCAAATGCTCTCAGAGTTTACACATTGTAAATCTGTCACTAAAATAAATAGTACCCAGTGCTCCCTGACTATTTCAGAACTGCTAGGCTCTTCTTTTCTGTGGAATGGCAGTCAGAGCAGCATGGCTTTTCCTCACGTGACTGAAGACTAGGAAGCGGCGGAACAAGCTCTTCACCTGCACCACTTGTGCTTGTTGAAGCGGCATGACTGCACCAACCAGCACTGTCCCTGCCCTTTCCAGCCTCTTCTGCAAGTAGGGTGGGACTGCAGCTATCAGGAGTGTGGCAAATGCTGTGTTTATTGCAGCAGTGGCCTGCTGTCAGTGAAGAGTTCTTGGTGATACTTCAGAAAGGGATGTTTAGACAGCGCTAGTGTACACATATCTGTTTCCAAAGCAGCGTGGGTGACACTTGAGCTGCAGAACTTCATTGATTTTTAATGAGAGTCATGTAGCAAAAATTCCCCACTCTGCTTAGGAAACATAGAGCAGAGGCTACTGTCACCAAGGTGCAATGCTTCCCTTCTGCCTTTTCTTTAGGATCACTTATTTTAAAGCATAGTGAAACTTCCATAGAGATTTTCATATGTAACATCGAGTGACATTTGTGGCAGCCAGCCTCTTTCTCCTGTGCATGTGTTACTCTGTAAATCAACCAAGAGTTTAAGATCATTAATTCCTTTCTCTTAATGATCCCAGCTGTCACCACATTTGCCCACCCATCTGACAAGAGCCATTCTCAATCTCCATTTATAATTTTCTGAAAAGAGAAATTGTAGCTATGAGTAAATTCTCAAAACATTTAATCTATGCAAAGAACAGAGTAGTTGTATTTCACTGGAGAAACATCAACATTCCCATCCATTCATGTGGATCTTTCTGTCTGTATGGGAATGAGCACCTCTCGTTGCGTGTTTTGGTTCTCATGAGATCTGTCTCTTCTATTACTTAAAGGAGTCTCAGTGGTCAAGTGGTTTGATCTGAAGAATTATGTTTCACTTTAAAAGATTCTACAAAACTGAGAAGCCAATAAATAAATAAAATATTTTGCCTGCCTCTGACACTGGGTCTCAAGATAGTTTACTCATGCTAGTGATTTAAGACTTGTTCCAACCAGTGTGAGGAAGCATGAGAGGGTCTGTACAAAGGCAGAATCAAGTATGTACTACATCTAACTTGAGCTTTCTCCTTCAAGTACGCCTTCCAATTCTGCTACTGAGTACCTCACTGTGTAGTTAGTTATTCTACACTTCTGCTTGCTTCTGCTGTTATTCTTACTTCTGCTATTAGAAATGTACAATTAGCTATGCATTAGCCTGTCACATGCTAAAAGTGACTTCTACCTAAAGAGCTTCATAGACCAGATCTATGCATTAATGCTAGGACAGAGAAAGTTCCTTGGTTTAGCAGTTCAGAGTAAAATGGTTGGATTGGCAGCTATTATACTCACTATAAGTTAATGTAAACTTCAGCAGAACTTGAACCTCAGCCCACATCCCTCCACTCTCTGATGGGCCATGTAGCTTCAGCCTGGTAGTAGCAGTTCATTTGTTTTAGAGGTGGTGCGTGAACCTAATTCAGTTTAGGACCAGTGTTTGTATGGCAGGTTGTGACACCAACTTGGGCAAGCAAGCTCCAGTGATGCTCAGGATCATACCTGAAATCAGAGTAGGTCAGTGTCAGGCACAAAGATCTGGAACCTAATGCTAATAAGGCACAATTTTATGTGGTGAAGACACTCTTGCTGAGGTTAACATGCTGAAGCAAAAGACAAATCAGACCACAAATTGAGCTTAGTTGGAGCCCATGACAGGCATTCTGGGGTTGTAATTAATCTTGGATGAACAACAGTTGTAACAGGCTGTCTTTACCTTTAGCTGTGGGAAATAGGGATTGAAGCAATTTAGTTATGTTCAGACCACAGTTCTGTGCAAGCTCTCTGCCTGTACTTGCTCTTGTGTCGTGCAAAATCATGCAATTGAGTAGCAGCTTGCTGTTGAGACACAGGACTTCCTAACAACCAAATAACATGGTGAGGCAAAAAGAATGTAGTGAAATAATTAAATATTCCAGGCAATCTAAAAATGTGGGTATGTGGGTCTTAAGCCCCATATTACATATCAAGATGAAATTGCCAGCCTTAGTTAAGGTTTCTTTAATGTATTTTTATGCAGTTGTGGCTGACTATAAAGTACCAGTGGTCTAAAAATTATTATTTGTGAGTTGACAGTGGTTACCCCACTTGCCAAACTGGTTAATGTTGTCAGGTCCCGAGTTCTCCCACTGCTGTTTTTCTGTGGGCAGCATTCAACTGGGCTGTTGTGTACTGGATCAAGTGGAATCTCTTGGAAACACTTCAGAGCAGACCTTCATCTCCATATTAACCTCTACAATGAGAACATGTGCTCCAACCACCTAAACATAATCTGAGGAACAGCCTTAGCTGAACTCTCTCTGCTCTTTCTCTCACATTGCTGTTTGGGGAGCTGTTACTGCTTGTCAGGGGCCTGTTTGGAGGCTGAAACAGTCAACTGAGTGCCGGAATGTCTTGGTTCTGCAACTGACTAGCTCTTGGACAAGTTACCTACTCTTCTGTAATTTAATTTCCTCCTTCATAAAATGCTTATTTTACTTCTTGATACACAAAACCATGGGACAGTTGTGATTCCTGACTTTCCCTGCAATCGCTGGACAGACAAACTGCATGCACAGAGCTGTAGACCATTACTGGCGTGCAGCGGTCTGATGTTAGTCTGCTGCTGACTGCCTACCCAGCCACTCTCTTACTGTTTGGCAGGAATGAGGAGAAAATAAGATGAAAAAATACTTGTGGATTGAGATAAAGACAGAGAGAGCCCATAGTAATTGCTATCACAGGCAAAACAGACTCCATTTATTGGCAATGATAAAGCATGCAGTAGCGAAAACCAAAAAACATCTCCCCCCAGCCTCCATTTTTTCCCCCATGCTCAGCTTCACTCCTGTGTTCCCAACTCCTCTGCTTTACCTGCAGCCCCGCGCAGTACAGGAGGTGTGGAGAATGTGGGATTGCAGTGTAACATTTCCTCTTTGCTGCCCCTTCATCCTCATGCTTTGATTTGCTCCAGCATGGGCTCTTCATGGGCTGCTGTTCTTCAGGATAAACCTGGTCCTGTGTGGGTCCTATGGGGGCTGCAGCTCCTGTCAGGAGAACCTGCTCCTACATAGAATCTTTGCCACAGTTCCTTCAGGGGATATCCACCTGCAGCAGCATGAAGTCCTCTGTGGGCTGCAGCATCAACATCTGCATTGTCATGATTCTCTCCATGGCCTGCAGGGAGATGCCTGCTCCAGCTTCATCTCTCCAGGGGCTGCAGGGACATTGCCTCTGGCATAGGGGCAACTCTTTCCCGCCTTTTTCACAGGACTTGGTGCAGGTCTGCCTCACGGGGCTGCTTTTCTCGTGTTTTCCTTTCTGCCATGCTACTTTTGCCTTTTCACAGAGGTGCCACCAGCCTCCCCAGTAGTCTCAGCCAGATCCTGCTGCAGGTCTGTTGTGGAACCATCTGGAACTGGCTGGAACAAGCTTAGGGCAGCCCCATATCTCTCTTTGGAGGCCCCTGCAGCCCCCATGCCAGCTGCTCGTACAGACACTCTGAGGTGTCTGGGTTAGGAGAGATGTCACTCTGAAATCCCTCTTTGGTCAGTGGAAAGAAGGTTCTCATGAGTGCTGTGCCACTCTTGGGTCAACCTGATTTGCACTGATTTGCTTGCATTTCTCTTCTGGTTATGGATCTGAACAACTTGGGTCCTAAGGCTTTTTGTGGGTTGTGATTGTTAGTACAATACAATACAATACAATACACCAGGTTGGAAGAGACCTTCAAGATCATCGCGTCCAACCCATCAAACAGTCCAACCCACCCAACAACTAGACCATACAGCCAAGCACCCCATCAAGTCTTCTCCTGAATACCTCCAGTGAAGGTGACTCCACCACCTCCACGGGTAGCCCATTCCAATGGCCAATCACTCTCTCCGTGCAGAACTTCTTCCTAACATCCAGCCTAAACCTGCCCTGGTGCAGCCTGAGACTGTGTCCTCTTGTTCTGGTGGTGGCTGCCTGGGAGAAGAGGCCAACCTCTGCCTGGCTACAACCTCCCTTCAGGTAGTTGTAGAGAGCAATAAGGTCACTCCTCAGTCTCCTCTTCTCCAGGCTAAACAACCCCCAGCTCCCTCAGCCTTTCCTCATAGGGCTTGTGTTCCAAACCCCTCACCAGCTTTGTTGCCCTTCTCTGGACACGTTCCAGCAAGTCAACATCCTTCCTAAACTGAGGGGCCCAGAACTGGACACAGTACTCAAGGTGTGGCCTAACCAGTGCAGTGTACAGGGGCACAATGACCTCCCTGCTCCTGCTGGCCACACTGTTCCTGATGCAAGCCAGGATGCCATTGGCCTTCTTGGCTGCCTGGGCACACTGCAGGCTCATGTTCAGCCTACAATCAACAAGTACCCCCAGGTCCCTCTCTGCCTGGCCACTCTCCAGCCACTCTGACCCCAGCCTGTAGCACTGCCTGGGGTTGTTGTGGCCAATGTGCAGAACCCAGCACTTGGATGTGTTAAATCTCATGCCATGGGACTCTGCCCATCTGTCTAGCCTGTCGATTAATCTGCTCCTGATCATTTCCATAAATTCTATGGGTGGCATGTACAGCTGAGCATTATTCCTTTAAGGCCATAGTTTAGGGGAAACCCCAGTCCAGAGCTCTAGTGGTTACTGTTAAGACCTGCTGTAAGCATAGCAGGTCTGAAAGCAGAACCAAGGTGCCTGATCCAGCATTGCTGAAATACAGGATGCATGCCACTGGGGCTGGTATCGTCTCTAGGTCATGGCTAGATCAGCAGTCCTTCATGTGTCTTTGAAGTAGACAGTGTGGTTTTATGTAATCTTCAAATTAATTTGATCTTGGGTCACACCAGAGACAAATACATGCAGTACAGCCTCAAAAACTCTTAATTTGGTGTATTTAAGAAGAGCAGTTTCTTTGTTCATTTGGCAGCATTCATATAAAATGGGAGCCCTTCACAGATGAAGGAACAGAGAACAGTATCTACAGTGGCATGCTCACAACTTCTTTTTAATTTTGCTGTGGTTCTGGCATTTTCTAATGGGACTGAACACTAATGCATGTGCCTTTCCATGGGCCACTTCTAAATTTGCATTGCATGTTTTCTTTTCTTTCCCCTTTTTTTTTTTTTTTTAAGGAATTAGCTAAGAGGACTCCATCTAAGCATCCTGATCACCCAGCTGTCCAGAACGCATTGCAGGCAATGAAGACTGTCTGCACCAATATCAACGAGACCAAGAGACAGATGGAGAAACTGGAAGCTCTTGAACAGTTGCAGTCCCACATTGAAGGATGGGAGGTATGATGCAGGACCAGCAAGCTCCCTGGAAGCAGTTTGCTACACAGTTTAATGGGCTGAAGTTTAGTGACTCATACTGCGTGCAGGGATTTACATGATGTGTAAATGCTCTTGAAGGTGTGGGTGGAATCACTCTGAGTTTAGAATTTAGCATTTATTTTGGGTGTGCAGGCTGCTGCTAAATTGTAGCTGAACAAATGGATTATTTAACAACGGTGGGAGAGCTAAGAATGGACCAAAATCTCAGATGAGCAGATCTTATTTGACAGACAAGTAGATCTAGAAGATTAAATCAAGACTGATCTGAATGACAAGTTTCTCTTTCCATTCCTACAAGCCTTTAGCTTTCTTGGGAGCTTTGAAAGTTAATTCACTCAGCTCCATATAGATTTCCTGCATGAAAGATAAAGGCTAGATTATCAGGCTTTAGATTTGAAAGCGAGTGATACACTTGTGTTTGCTCCAGTTCAATTACTCATGGATGTGTTTCTGGTGATGTTTATCAGTAGGATCTGTGTAGGTAGAAGCATTTCCTGTGGAAAGGAGAAAAATAAGCAAGGGAGAAAACTAGTATGTGAAGCTTGGGGGAAATCTAGAAAAACAGCCACTCAGTAGAAGTACTGTGAAGTCAAGATGTTGTGCAAAGGGTTGGCAGATTATCTTGTGATGACTTTAGTCCCTTGAATCAGTGGAACTGGAAGTCTCTGGAGATGCACCATAGGGAGTCAGTGGTGTTAAATGGCCTCACAGAGAGATGGCGTCGGCGTAGCGAGACTGACGTTTAAAATGTCACGTCTGATCCTTGCCAGATGAGGATTTCTTAGCTGAGGACATTTTGTTAGAGGTCATGTAAACTTCCTCGTGTTCAGACTCTTGGGTGCTCTCCATGACTCTTTTGGGTTGTTTTTTATCTTTCCTGTATGTTTTAAACCTTGTTCATTTTTTCCCTGAAGGATGTTCTTGGCATCTAGCTAAAGACATGAGAGCAACCCAGATATCCAGCTGTGTAATTTTTGGATAGCAAGTTCAGCAAACAAAGTCATAGAGTGTTCTGTGAAGCAAGACTTGTAGAAGCAGTTAAAATCATTTCAGGTTCCATGCAACTCATGGGTCATCTAGGCAAGAGGCTAGAGCCTGTGCTCTGGAGCCTGAAGCATAACTCTTAAAGTGTCTGTGATACCATAAATGAAGTGATATCCCAATTGGCTGCTTTTTCTGTTGGGGTTTTAACTTATCTACAGCAACACTGTGGGGCTGAAAATCCTTTCAGATTTGTTTATGCATACTGTTTTGTAACCAAGTCATCTAAATCACTCTGCTTAAAATTTCAGAGGAAGAAGTGGTTTTCCTTTCCAGTAAGCTGTGGAATGTTTCTGAATTATTCTGGTGGTTTATTAAAAGGAAGAAAACTAGCTTTATACAGCATGGGTACAGGGCACTGCTCAGTGTGACAGCTCTTTATTGATAGTTTTTCTTCTGTAAAGAAGTTTGAAACTTAGTTTCCTGTCTTTACAATGCTATGGGTCTTTAGAAATGGTGTCTTGAGAGTAAAGTGCTGTTTCTAAATAATTGATTTTAGTTCTTTTGGATGTATTTCACAGTTTGTTCCTAATGAGATGGGCTCCTAAGTTCAGCCTGTGGAAAGCTGAAAATGCTGAACTAAATAAATTTTAGCTGAACACTGTGGTGCTGTAATCCACAGTGCTGGCTGTAGGAGGTCTGTAAGGCAAACATGCCTATTTTTAGTTTATCTGATAGAAATCTGTCCTATGAAATAGAATATTTCCCTTTTCTGTTACTATGGGTATGCATTCTGAACACTGGAGCTCTGTAACCCATGAAGATCAACTTACTTATGACCAAGTATTTTATGATTATAAGGGATGTAGCCTGAATCTGGGGAGTGTAGAAGCAGTCTACATGAAGTTTGGCATTAATTTATTCACATAATTTGATAGGCTCCATCATGTCTAATGTTTCTATTTAACCAGATCATCAATTCCACTGATTCTATGACTTTTCACTTCCTTCCAACTGTCCCAGTGGGCCGTCCCTGGTTTGATCTTCATCCTGTTGTCATCAGTGCCACCCTCAATAATGCTCACATGAAGAACAATGTAACATAATTTTGTTTCTGCGGAGTCTCTTCTGGGGAGTCATCTGTAACTTCACTAAGAGCAGTAGTTGGTTTTTAAAGCAATTTCCTTAGGTCAATATTCTACCATCTCCACCCACCAATTTGTCTCTCTAATATAACCATCAGTGTCACACAGGAGCATATAGTCAGTGTGTTGGCATCCTGGAATGATAGAATGGTTTGGTTTGGAAGTGATATTAAAGATTTTCTAGTTCAAGCCCCCTGTGAAGGGCAGGGACACCTTCCACTAGCTCATGTTGCTCCAAGCCCCATCATCCTGTCAGTCTCTTTCTGAGACAGATTATAATGAGTGGACATGTTAAAGTAGGCCAAACCTGGGAAGCCACCAGAAGCCTGCAGCTTAATCAGAGGTCTGTTCATCAAAATGAACTCTGCTCAGATTCCTCCTTCTGGAATGCACAGAGTCCTTGTAAGATGTATGTTATGGATTAGTCTCAGGCAGGTCAATTTGATTCTGGTTAATCCTTCTGGGAAACAAAGATTAACTTTAGAAAAGGGGAAGGAAAAGTAGAGGATGTGTGAGAAGACCAACTTTTGCATGCAGTATTTTTGTTTGCTTAGTGAAGAGCAAGTTAATATGCTGTTTCTGTTAACTATATCTTGATTTTTTTATGGGGGAAGAGCTCCTCATCATGAATCCCTGTGATTTTTATTTTTATTTTAATGGAATAATTTCTGCATATCCCCAAATTCTCCCAATCTGAAATCACAGAATCACCCAGGTTGGAAGAGACCTCAAAGATCACCAAGTCCAACCCGTCACCACAATGCATAAGGAAGCAAAAATCCCTTCAGAGAACAGCATGAGTTGTAAGGTGTTCATGCTTAGGCAGATCAGTCTGCTCTAATTTGCAATTCTACCAGCTATGAAGTTTTTCTTTTTCCTTTGGTATTGTTTTATTGGTCATGCTCCCCTCTCCTGCAACTTGGTCGCTTGTAGAAAAGTGAGAAATTTGGGGTTGTCTCTGAAAATATCACATCAGTCTTTTTAATCTATATCTTTCTGTTGAAAAAATTTTCCAATCAGTGTAAATAGGAAGCAGCTAGGTCAACAGCAAACAGGAGATGCATCAATAGTGTTTAATTTTCCAGCAGCCCCATCATGATGGTATCTAGAGATTCTTAGGTTTTAAGGCGAGAGGCAACCGTTTGCAATCGTTTACTTTACTTCCTGCACAAAATAGGCCAGATAATTTTACTTGGTGATTCCTGTCAATGAAAGACAGGCTCCAGTTGCTGATGATCCTGTGCCTATTGCTTTTTCTGACTTCTTTTGGTAAATGAAATACTTGATGCTGAGGTGCTCTGAAGGCAAACCACACGAGGAGCATGCTTTTGCACTGTACCATCAGCTGGGTTCTGTTCCCATTTGTGTCTGTACAAGTAGGCCTTTGGGCTCATAACTCTGAGATAGTGATTTCTCCTGGAGATAGTAATGGTCAACAGGTCATTTTCAAAGTAACAAGTGCTCATTTCTGGACATGTGTTAACTCTTTCTATAGAGTGATTAAGAAAATCAAAACAAAACAGGACAGCAGATGGAACTGTTGCATTCAGCTAGTTCCTGCATCCTTCTATGCAAAATGCATAGAAACTCCTATGTGGAACACACAAATTGGTGTTGCATAATTGGCAGCCTTTAAAAAATAGCTGCCTCTTTGTTAATGAAAAGCCAAACGTGGACAGCACAGCTGGCAAGGTTCAGCTTAGAGAATGACGTAATCCAGCTTTCATTCACACCTTTAGAGTGACTGCACTGCATTTAAAAAGGCTGTTTTCAATTCAGTGATTTTCCCCTCAACTGCTTGATGGCAGCAGACTGCACCTTCCTTTGCACTTAGGCAATGTTTAAAGTTGTTCAAACAGATCTTTCTGGGATAACTCTCTAGATGGAGGTGGATTTCATGTCTGCACAGAGGTGTCTTCAGTTTCTTTTAGTGGAATGAACTTTTATAAAGGTGGTCTATTAGTGGGGTGAACCTTTATAAAGGTTGTCTCTTATTTGTGAATATAGGGCTAATGGGCCTTCAGAAATAAGCAGTTATGTTGATAATGGATGTCTTGCAATCTAGTCAGCTCTCTTTGCCAGAGAGACTCAAGGCAATGGGTCATATCACCTCATTTACTTCCTTATCTAAGTGCTGACTGTGGAAGAAAGTTACCATTACTCTAGGTTCTTCCTTGCAGCTCATAGAGAAATGTAGAAATTAATAAGTGACCCAGAACTGGATGGTAAATTTTTCCAAGGCCTCAAGAGTGATTCGTCATTGGAATGGGCTGCCCGGGGAGGTGGTTGAGTCTCTGTCCCTGGAGGCGTTCAAGAGGGGACTGGATGTGGCACTTGGTGCCATGGTCTAGTTGTGAGGTTGTGGTTACAGGTTGGACTCGATGATCTTCAAGGTCTCTTCCAACCTTGGTAATTCTATTCTATTCTATTCTATTCTATTCTATTCTATTCTATTCTATTCTATTCTATTCTATTCTATTCTATTCTATTCTATTCTATTCTATGAGTGTTCTCCTGAGAAGGTACCTTTATTGACAGGGTGACAGGATGCTCTTGAACTTTCAAAGTAATACTAAATCAAAGAATTTAACCTTAGTGCCTAAGGTATAGACAAACCATCTCATTTGATCAATGGAACAGTAGAGAAACAGATTCCCCACCGTGTTCATTCATAATGTGGGGACACTTGGAATTTGCCTGTCCTGAGAACACCCTGGGACAGTTCTGCAGTTGTTTTTCATTTGGGCCCATCTGCTTTGACTCAAAGGGCCCCATTTATGTGTGATCTGAACAATATGGTCACTTTTCCTACAAATAATCTGAGTAACAGTGCATGGAGTGAGTGTTTTGGAGTGATCTGCTGTGGTTTTCAGCTTCTGGGCATCCTCATAGACCCAAGTGTTCCAGCACCAAGCTCAGGTGCATACAGTCGCTTACACATAGCAGCGGAGGTACCCCAAACCAAACCTCTGATTTTCATGGCTACATTTATAATTGAGTGTTTGTTAGAACTCCAGAAAGGCAAGCACCTCTGTAGATTTTCAGGGAAAGAGTTGGAGAAACATCACCTCTGAGATGATTTTGCAGAGAGATGGTTAAGAACGAGCTATGTCAGTATCAGAGCTCTGGTGTTTGGGGAAAAAAACTGCTATTCTTTTATAAGCATTCCTAAAGCCCTCACTTGAAATCTTTGCAATGATGGCTCAGGATATGAAAGAAAGATTAATGGTCACAATACAGCTGCTTTGAGAATGAAATATTTCTTCAGGAAAAAGTCTCATGGAGTTTAATAGGGCAGATTTATGGTAGTGTATGAGGACTCAAAAAAAAATCATAATCCAGAGGGAATGTGTGGTGTTTAGCCTCATTACGAAATTGAGCACTTCCTCCTCGTGAGTATGTTGGTTAGCTCAGTATAATGACATGCAGATAAAATAACAGTGTGTTAGCAAAAATCCTTCACACAAGCAAGTTAAAAATAATATCTCTTTTCTGTGTTTCAGGGGTCAAATCTGACAGATATCTGCACCCAGCTCTTGCTCCAAGGGACTTTGTTAAAAATCTCAGCAGGAAACATCCAAGAGAGAATGTTCTTTCTATTTGATAATCTACTGGTCTATTGTAAGAGGAAATCCAGGTGAGTCCCTCTGCTATTACAGTTTTATAGTGGGACTGTTCAGAAGTTTTTTAAGTAGAAATTTTTATCAATTCCTGATCACTCACTCTATTCCCAGTGCCTCTATAGGGATGAGTCACAGGTGTGACTTTCCTCTGTTCTTGACTACTGCTGTAATTTAGACTGGGTAAGAAGAAAGTCACTACATGGTAAGATAAATATGCCAGACAGTTAATGGGCTCCCCACCCTGAGAAGCGTGCAGTACAAAGACAGAAGTGGATACAGTGCAGTAAAAACAGAGTGAATTCTTACATCTGGAGGGCTTCCCAGAGTAGATGGGTCTACAGGAGTGATGTGAAGAAGGAGGCTTTGCCAACTTTCATTGTGAGGTTAGTCCAAGCAGAAGAGGATGACGTGAATAATTATACAGAGCCAAGAAAGGAGAAAGTGGAAGACTAAGCAAACATCAGATGCAGTGTGCAGACTAGCCAGGAAGAGGTAAAGATTAGCAAGTTAGTGTTCATGTGCTTTATGTGTTGCTTTCTTTCTTAACCCAGTAACAGTTTTTGCATCATTCCACCTTATAAAGCTTAAGCATTATTAACACCTACTGCTTATTAAAAATAGCATTGGTGGTGTGGAGCGAAATTTGCTTCTGCAGCAATCATACTGCACTGCAGTTCTTAAGCTTTTCACCTTCACAGCTCCAGTCTCCTTCTCATGTGTTGGCATTTTTTTACACTCTATTCTCCTCCTCCTTTCCCTGTAACATCCTACCCCTTCTTCAAGTTACACTTCTCTACTGATGACGGCCAAGTAGAATGGCCAACCCCAGTTAGAAATGATCCAAACCCTGAATGTTTTCTCTAAAGAAAAATTTCTTACCTCAAAATTTGGGTTTATCAACC
Source organism: Picus viridis (assembly GCA_033816785.1). NCBI lineage: Eukaryota > Metazoa > Chordata > Aves > Piciformes > Picidae > Picus > Picus viridis. Next base: position 7,219,371 of record CM066599.1, on the reverse strand, counting down.
AGGTTCTTGTCCAATGGGAATTTTGGAATGAAGTTTGGGAAAAATAATTTCAATGCTGTTTGGACTTTTTTTGTGGGTATTGTGGAAGCTATTCAGCATAAATAGAAATTGTTGGGTGAAATCTCGAGATTATGAGAATACAATAAAAACAGTTAAAAAAAACAAAGGAAAAAAGAACTCAGATAATAGTACAAGATGTGGAAGATTGAGTGAAGCATTCTGACTGAAGCAAGAAAGATGTAACATTCCATTTTGACACTTTACCAGATTTGTCAAAATCCTGACTTCCATATGAAAGAGAGTTCAGATCCACTATCTAATCTTTTACTTCTTCAGAGCTCTTAGAAACTGACTTTCCAGCCGAGTTTGTAGTCCAGGTTATCCTGGCTCATCCTGTGCTGTCCAGGCATTTTTCCCAGAATGCTAAGATTTAGGAAACAAAATGTTCTGCTGCCTTTTCAGCAGCTCTCTGTTTTGGTACTGGAGATATCACTGAGCTGCTCTGTAGTTTGGCTTGGTTGTGGAGGAGGCTGCTGTAACACTTTGATTTTCCCAAAGGATTGATATTGTTTATCTTTGTCTAATAATGTAGCTTGAACTGATGAAACATCCAGAGTCTGATTTCCATTAAAAAATAGAATATTTTATTAAGCCTGCTGGGAATTGCCTAATATAGAAGATATATTTAGGAATCGCTGAGTGACTCTAATTTTGGTTCTTTCTCCTGTCTAGCTTCTATTTATAATCAGTTCAGAATGGGAATTAACGTCTATCCAGTTGTGCTGGTGCGATCGTTTGGCCAGCTGCTTGACAAACAACTGACATGTTAGTGGGAGACAAGTTTTGAAAAGACACACCAAAAACCAGATCGTGTCTGTTCCTGATTTGAGGTTGAATGGCTTGGTTCTCATCCCACTTATGCTGTGCTGCATGTCATGTAGAAATCAGTGGAGTTTTTCTTGATTGAAAAGTGCAGTCAGAATTCAGGCCTCAGTCTGATAAGCAGTCAGCAGTGCAGCCATTCGAATTTGGGGCATCGTATCTTTTCACAATAGCATGAATTAGAAGTAGTGTTGTTGAGACCAATTTCAGATGTGTTTAGAATGAGAATTAGATCTGTGCTTTTAGATCCAAGACCACAATCTCATCTTTTGCTGAAGCCTGGGGAAGCCTGACAGACTGATGACATAGATTTTCAGGGCTGCGTATTGTTTGGTGTTTTTAGCTGGATTGTAGACTGCTGTTTAAATTGAATCCTGATGTCAGGAACAATGTTTCATGTGGGGAAATGGGCTGAGCATTTAAAGGGTTTTACTAAGGCTGCCAGTCGTGCTTAGGAAATGATCTAATAGCTCCAGGATCTCAGTCTGATCAGTTGTAAATATATGGTCACCACTAAATGTACATTTGTCACTGAAGTCAGTCGTAAAAGAAAAAGTTGTCCAGAGAAACTTGGTGATTCTCCTCTTGCCTCAGTTTATCACTGATACTTGACTTTGACAGAAATTTTCTCCCCAGCTGTTCTTTAGTGCAATATTCTTTGACTCTTACAAGCTCCTGGCAAGCTGCCACAGCAGTCCCTTCGCTGTGCAGAATTTGGAGGCCTGCCATCTCAAATGATGATCGTTTGACTGGTTGTGTTTTGGTTCACATAGCAGAGTTGTGCTTAGATATTAAAGCTCAGCAGGTGTCAGCTGGATAGTTTTAAACCTCTTCTGCCCATTAAAGTCAGAACATGACTAGCAATGAAAAATGCTTTCCTGAAAGTTTTCAATGACACTAAGCCAGAGATGCTGTGAAGCAAACATGGATGAAACTTTGGTGCAAAATGGCCACGGCAGCACTTTCACAAGCGCCACATACAGTGGCATTTGACACACATGACAGACCGTGCGACGCTAGCCTCTGTTCCGTGTCATACTTGGAACTTGTGCACACATCACAAATTTGTCAAAGCTCTAGGCAAGCAAAGGAGGCAAATGTAATACTGTCAGGTGATACCACAGTCTTCCTCCCCAAGGTTCAGCTGTGCTGGCATTGCAGTCAATCATCCGGAATGCAAAGCTTGAAGGCAGCCCAGTCTCCACATAGCCTTGCAAACCAAGCTCTTTATCGCTGTACTGCTGCTGCTGTAGTCTTATCTTCGGGAGCTGATTGAGTACTCCAGTTATTGACCACCAGAGATGTGGTCAAATACCACAAAGCACTATATTGGGATCCTTTTTTAGTAGTCCTATCTCAGATTGAGTTCTGTATGTATATGTTATGCTCCTATCTCGGGCTGAGTTCTCCATATGCATATTGCCCTCCTTGTGGACATGTTGCTAACAGTCTAAATCTTCATTGCAGAGTTACGGGCAAAAAACCCTCTAAAAGGACAAAGTCAATCAATGGGTCCCTTTATATCTTCAGGGGCCGAATAAATACAGAAGTCATGGAGGTGGAGAATGTGGAAGATGGAACAGGTAAGAGACCAAATGCAACCTTTCAACCACACAGCAGGTGTTGGAAGTTGGTACCAAACTCCTTGTCTATTTCCTTTAATGAAATCTGAAGTAAGCTCTGTAGCCTCTGATGCCTTCACTATTAGACTAAATGACATAGTTGAAAGACTGGACATGTTTTCAGGCACTGGTCCTTCATTCTGAAGTGACCTTGTGAAGGGTTTGTGTACCCAGAAGCTTGTCTATTTTTATTCCTAATCCAAGTTAATTTACTAAAAGATATTCTATCTTCTTTCCATCCTTTCTTTTCTTACCTCTTAAGCCATTACAGCTATAATAACAGAACTTGTGGATCTTCTTCTCATTTAAAATGCTACCAAATATTAGTCTTAGCATCAAATCAGTATGATGGAATGTGTCTGTGAACAGAATATGGGAATGGCAGTTGTGTTAGAGTCTTTGTGTTCTGACACAGGCAGGAAGACTGTGTGAGTTTTTGATTTTTGTCCGCAAAGGCCACACCAGACCCTGTTCCTGTATAGCAATAAGTCAGGAATTAATAGAACATCCTTTAAACAGCTAACACTGAAGAGTTCTTGTCTACTTACAGTGCAAGAAGTTAGCATGTTCCCAGACAGTTCAAAACAAATAACCTGGATAAATATCCCAGACTTTTCCTCTGATGTTGTATTTCAAATGTTTTGCTTCTTCTGAAAAGAAATTACAAAGTGCCACTCATAGGACTGAAACATTCAATCAGTTTGAAGTTTAGCCTTGGAGACTTCTATTAATGTTTGTACTTCCAGAGTGGTAGCAACCAGTCACATAGACAGTAAGGCTGATGCATGAGGAACACCTCCAGAAATCAAGCTCTTCAAAGAAGCAAGTTTTAATTAAGGTGTCCCTCACTGATTTGATTGAAGTAGCAGGTCCTCTGTTCACTGTGTGCCTTGTGCTTTGCATTTTTACAGCAGATTACCACAGCAATGGCTACACTGTGACAAATGGCTGGAAGATACACAACACAGCCAAAAACAAGTGGTTTGTCTGTATGGCCAAGACTGCAGAGGACAAACAGAAATGGCTGGATGCTATAATCAAGGAAAGGGAGCAGAGAGAAAGTAAGTGGATAATGTATTTTCTAATGCACTGAATCAACCTGTGTACATTGGTCAAATGTCTAAGCATCAGAGAAAAAAAAAAAAAATGTTACAGTTTTTCCTCCTTGGGGAGAATGAAAATCTATCCTTAATGATCAAGAAAATCAAATATTTGTGAATGTGTACCTTAAGGATTTAATGGACTTGAGTCAGTATATTTATCAAATTAGTAACTGACCAGAGCCTGTTTCTTTGCATTGAATTACTGTGGAAAAAATTGCATTTAATTTCATTTTTGTTTGTCTTTCATTCGTAAGCAAGCTACAATTGTGTTGTATTTATCAATAAAAGCAAAGAAGAAAATCCAGCTTGCAGCTGTTTTCCAGAGGCAGTGACACAAACTCATTCTCACAAACTTGGCTTTTGTGATCTTGAAATAAACAGAACAGCTCATGGAGGAAAAACTCTGGAAATATTATGTTTAGACTGAGAACAGTGAGAGCTGCATGCAGGTGCTTGTCACTTTTATAGTTTCTCATGGAATGAAGCAAAAAATAAGCTTAAATTGACACAGTGTTGTACAGTAGAAGGAAGCCACAAATTGGAGCAGGTGATAAAAGTTCTGAGTTCCTTTTAAGAGATGGAGCTATCTTCCCAGCTTCCTTATTCTTATTTAATGGGAACAACAATAGCTCATGGCCAGAGAAAATGACACTTAAAAAATGTGTGCCTGACTTTTAGAAGTAGTTCCGTCTGCCTGCACAGACAAAATGATTAGATGTATTTGCTGTACTAATATTGAAAGAGGTCAGTCTGAACCCCTTTTTGAGCAGTACGTTTTCAGAACTTGATAAACTAATAGTGCTGTAAAAAAATAGTTTAAGAAAGTTACAGATCTGACACCTGAGTTCAGTAACAGCAGAGAATCCAAATCCTTTAACAGCCTTTGAAATCCAAACCTTAGTTTCTGTGTTGCAGTGCTTTGCACCTAATCTGTAAACACAATGCACATTGTGGTGGTGTTTCTCACAATAGGATATAAAACATATCCAACAGACCCTGTGATGTATAATCCCCAATACACCTTTTGATAATAGCAGAGATACTTCCTTCCAAATGTAGATAGGTCATGGTGTAAATTCAAAAGTGCAGCAGAGAGACTCAGTTTTGATTTTGGGCTGTTCTGCATCCCATTCTGCTGTTAGGATCCTGATCTTCCACACAAAATATTATTTAAAATGAAATATGTCTCTTGACTCCTTTTTCCCCTCAAAGTACTAAATCATCTCTCTAAAAGATTGAGCGAGTCTCAATTTCATAAGGAGTTTTTACTTTATGAGGTCACCAGTGGAATTTCCTGTGCATCAGGTAAAATGTGTGAGGCAAGAGAAGATTCAATGAGAAGTGAAAAGAGAGAACTAGAAAAAGATACCAGATGTAAATAGAGAGCTTGAAATTAATATTAGGAAGGGAAAAAAGCTGTTGATTAAGAGAAAGTTTCTCTAAGTTTTCTATGTAGCATTGCCTGGTAGGATTGGGACTTTTTTTCCTGATGCTTCTTGTTGCATAGCTTTATGATGTGGCAGCTGATGACAGGCACTTGGGATAAGTGTAGATTTTCTGGCAGACATTCCAAGCCTTACTGGAAAATCTCCTTTGGATCTAAGTACTTGCAGAGTCACAGAGATAGCAGCCTTTGGATTAGACAGCTTGGTGAGGCTTCCAATTCTGTAGGCTGAGTTGGGTAGAATGTGCATTCCAGTCTGCCCTTTACATCAGGGCCTGGGGAATTGGGTGACGTAAGAGCAGCAGGAAATGTGTGCAGTGTTACACAGGCTGCTTTCTGTCACAAGTTCACGTTGCAAATTAGCTGCAGCTACACATGTCAGCATTGACATTGAATTTGGACACAGTACTGGGGGAAGAAGATGATGGAGGAATAACAGCAATAACCCAGGGGATTTGCAGAGACACAACCTGTAGCCAGATACCGGACACATGAAAGAAATTCTGTATTTGAAAGACAAAATGGTATGCAAGTCTAATTTCTGGAACGTGCATTTCAAGCTCCTGAAGCAAATTCATTAAGCACTTTCAAAAAGACAGAAAGCAGCTCTGATGACACTGAAGACTATTAATTAATTTCAGTATTTTGCCATGAAGCAACAGGATTTATGCTCAGTTAGGGTGAACTGCTGTTCCCAAAGAATTTACAGCTTTTGGTTTTTGGCCTTACACTGATCCTTTAAATTCTGCCTAATGTCAATCTCTGTAAAAATTAGGCATGAAAGTACAGGACCTATTTAGGCTGCCTGCTATCGAGCTGATCTTAGAGAGGTCTAGAATCTTAGAGAGGTCTAGAATCTTAGAGAGGTCTAGAATCTGTGACTGTTTTGGACTCCAGAGTTGCCTAGATTTGCAGGTTCTAGGGTAATATAGCCAGAACACAATGTGATTTGTTCAGGCTAGAAGAGACAAAATATCTACAGCGGGAAACCAGCTTTTCCTATCTGCTGTCCTCTTGAGGCAACTGAAAATCTAAAGGGAGGAGCACCAGGAAGTGCCAGGTGTGACTACAGCTGTAACATACCCATTTGTTATTTTCAGAGATCAGCCTCCTGACTGTACCTATTTTCAGGTTACCATAAGCTATGTGGAAACTCATACAAAGTGGAGGTGATTTTTTTTTCTCTATATCCAATTATCTGTCATTCCTTAAGTCATTCATTATTTCTTTCATTGGCTGGATAATATGATTGTCAAACTGTAATTTTAGCCAAGGGCTATTAGTAAATAAGTTAATTAAGAAAGGATGAGAAAATAATGTTCCTGTCTATTTTTGATTTATTTAAGGAAGTGAATTTGATTTCAGCAGTTCTGTATTTTTGGCTTCGAGTAATAGGACACTCAAAAAGTCATCTGCTGTGTCAAGCACTAAGCTGCCTTGAACAAGTCTTATGCCAGCAGTTATTTCAGGGTCAAAAGTGAAATTGCAGCAGGAAATCAGTTTCAGAAGGTATATATTTTATCATGCTTTGGAACTTCTCCATGTTCTGTAAACCATTCTACATTTTGTGATGTGATGCAACTGAAAGTTTAAAGCCTCCTTTTTAAAATGAAGAAGAAAAGCTGCAAGCGTCTGGATGATGCTGTACTCATCAATGACAGTCTTCTGCTCAGATAAATAAATTATTCCATTTCTCCCTTATTTGGAAAATAAGTCAGTTAATTTTTGTGTTTCTGCCATTTTTTTCTGTTTGGCCTCAGCTTTTGACTTTGAGCAAACACTTTATGTGATGCTAAGGATATGAAGGAATTTCTGCTTTGTATTCCAGGTTTGAAACTGGGAATGGAGCGGGATGCATATGTCATGATTGCAGAGAAAGGAGAGAAGCTGTACCAAATGATGATGAGCAAGAAGGTGAACCTTATCAAAGACAGGAGGAGAAAATTAAGTACAGTTCCCAAGTGCTTTCTTGGCAAGTAAGTGGCATATGAATTCGCAAGTCCCTTTCACACCAACTGAAAAAAACGGATTTTGGATTTTCTAGGGACAGTATAGTGAGGTCAGATCAGATATGCTTTGATGCAGCTTAACTGAAAAGGCTGTAACCCCCATTACAGTTGTGATTTATTAGAATTAATCATTGATTTCTGGTTTATGCCACACCGTGCAGGGACAGCTCTGTTGTACAGTAACAGCTGTTTCAAATCGGCAAAAATACTTAAACTCCCACAAGCTCAGAGCTGTTGGTGGCCTAACCTGTATCCTCCTGTAAACAGACAAATGCTTACCAGGTGATGGTTAAATCCAGCAGAACTGGTCAAGCCTCAGGACTGACTTCAGAGTTTCTTGTTTCTCAGTGTAACAGACACAAATGAAATTTTGTGCATCAGGAGACCTGATACATTTGTCAAACATTTAGAGCGTTACTGACTGGGGAGGAAAAACCTCTTTTGCTTCAGGCTAGATATTACAAGCTAATTCTTAAGAATGACCATGTATAAGGCAGTATAAGAAAGACCCCGTGGATAAATCAGGTCAGAGATTAGATGTGGTATCAGTAGGGCTGTTGTAGGGATATGTCCTGCATGGCACCCAGGGAGACACATCAGTTGTCCTGAAAAGACTTCTCCTCCTCAGCTGTTTCTGACGGAGAGGATCAGCTGTGGGAGGGAAAAATGTTCCTGAAGGCAGATTATTCATTCATTTACTTCCCTCTGGTCTCTGTAGCAGTGGTTTGCAGGCAGCATTCCTTGTGTACAGGGTGTGGAAATGATGTGCTGCCTTTCTGCCTGACAGAAGGCAGGCTGGGAGCACAGGCTGACAATGTTTCAACTATTTAAATATTTTACTTTTTATTTTTGAGATTTGCTTGGGTTTTTTCTTCTTCACACACAGATCCCAATTATCTTACTGGATTCAAATTGAAACCCTTAAGCTCTGGTTTTAGAGGCACGATAGAGCATTTAGTATTTTCCCATACAACATGTACCAGATCAGAAACTTTTGTTCTTCCAGTGCCGATATTTGAGTCTGTTGTGTGCTCCCTGATATTTTCTTTGGTCTCAAGTCTTACCTGGGTTTTTCTGCTGCTCCTTTTTCTTTTAAAAGAAGGTGTGTTTCCTTAGCTACTCTGCAGTCTGTCCTGCTTGTTGCCCTCAGTTTGCTTGACAACCATTTGATGCTTCAATAGCAAGGACTTAACTTTGCCAGTGTGTAACTCAGATACCTCTAGGTGTCCTGATCTCTGACAAGAGCATTATTTCTGCTAATGTTCCAGCCTTCCCCACAGAAAGTAACTGCTGATATCTTTTTCAATAGCCACTTGTTGATGCAGTCTTTGGCAACTCAGCTGAGTTCAACTCAGTTGTTCCAACCCAGCCATGACTCACTTTTTGTATCATTCCTGGGGCTTCCCCTGAACAATGCAGATTGGCTGTGACCTATTCATTTTTCAGACATTCCTGTCTAAGGGAGTCACTAATAATTGTGCTGAGATGTGCTGAGTGGTTTTCTGCTGCATGCAGCTGTAAACAACACTGAGGCTGCAAAAAGCAGTTTTTCTCCTGGCCTTTGGATATCAGATAGCATCTCAGAATTCAAGAGACAAAATGTGTTTACAGACAGAGAGTATGAACTAATCCTGATGTCTTCAGAAATATCACATGTATTTGTTTGTAAGGTGCTTTATTGAACTTAACTTCAGCAACTGACTTTTTTGAATGGAAATTAATTTTCCTAACCCCTCCTCATTAGAGTTGTGATACAGTGAGCAAAGGGGTGTGTGTGTGTGTAAATATGTTCACCATGCTTCTTTTTCAGCACTGCATTAAACTGACTGCAAAACCTTGAACTGTATTGAGCTTATAATAGAGGATCTATGAACGTCAGGAGATACCAGACATGTCTGATCAGATTGGATAAATCTGGATGAGTTGGATTTTTGTCTTTGTATTTCTCGAGTTGAAACCCAGCTGTTCTAAGTGCTCTTGTTTTAGAGAGATAGTTGGGAGATGGTGGCCTGACCTACATGTCAGATGAGAACTGAGTATAGTGAGAATACTCTGTTATACTGAAGTACTGCTTAGGACAAGATGAGGAAACAAATCCAGCTTTGCCATCCACTTTTTGAGTTGATGCTTTTTTTAGCAACACTTCAGCATATACCTTAAAACTCTCTTGGAATATTTCTGCATCATGCACTTTTGCTCTGAAGGCTTTATAAGCACTGAAATGATTATTGATTTTGCTTATGAGTCAAATGCCACAGAAATCTTAAAGTGGCTCTGAAGCTTCAGGCCTGTGAGAGGTACCATTCAGTTATTTTCCTTCTTCAGTTTGCAATTTCTGACTTTTAACAAAACTGCCTCACATTTACAATCCAAGTGCACTGCAGGGACACAGTGCCAGATAAAAGAAGGAAGGAAGGCTATCAGAGTGCTAGCCTCAGTGTTCCACAGAAAGTTCTGGGCAACTGTTGAAGTGCTGTAAGCTGCCACAGACCCATTGCACTTATGGAAAAATACAGCAGTTGGGCATCTACCTTGGTACTTAACCTGATTAGAGCCAGCATGTCTGCGATGGGGCACTCTACAGAATGTGTCTTGTGTCCACAGTAATAGGTGCAGAGGATTCTTCTTCTTCTCTTTCTGTGATTTTTGCTGTGTTTCAGCTTTTGAATAGTTCTAGATACAGTTTAGAAACACTGGGAAGTTGGGAAAGCACTTTCCTTAGGAGGCAGTCTGACTCATCACTACAGTGCTCTGGCTTTAGGAGTTTTACAAAACTCTGCTGGTTTCCATGGGATTTCCCTGGCATAGCTGAATAGATTCTGCTGCTTTTTCTGCTCTCTGGCAGTTACAGAGTAGCCCCTCAGCAAACTGAACTTGTTAGTACTGAAATTGCTGTTGTTATTCTAAAGGCAGAATGCAGATCCTACCTACAGCTTAGATGAGTCAGCTCTGATAAACATGAAGATACTAAAAATACTTCTTTTAGAGCCCACAAGTGGAGGCATGGATACTGGTTTTGATAAGCAGCAACCCTCCTGCACACTGGCAAGTGCCCCAATGGTTTATTAAACTCAGATTTCCCATATGTTGCTCTAATTTCATATATTCCTTTTCTTCTCTCTGAGCTTAACACATCTCAAGTATCATCACTAATTAGCCTGGCAAACAGCTCAGACCCCTAGGGCTTTGGCAGAGCTGTATTCCTCAGGCTTGCAGTGTCCATTTCTCTGTACTTACTGTTTCTAAATGAGTAACATCCTACATATCTATCCATTTTTGGCTTTTGTTCTGCACATACGTGCAGCTCTGCCCCTCGCCAGGGAGAGGTTTTATTTTGTGCTGCCTGAGCACACAGACCTAGTACCTTTTGTCCATAAGTGAGGAGCACCATTTATATATCTGCCAGGCACCGACTCCAGTAAATGGCCTTACATTAGCCTGTGCTCTTGCTGTTCTGTACTTGACTTCAGTAGGCTGAATCCTCTTGTTTTAAGTCCTACTGTGACTCAATTAAAGCCAATGCAATTACAGCACTGAGTCTGTGTGTGTGCAGAAATCAGACCCAGTGAAGAAAGGTGAGCATGTGTAATTTAGTCACATCATGAACACTGCTTGGAGGGATAGCTTGGGTAGAAGCAGCTGTTTTCTCTGCTGTCCAACTTCTTGATTTTAAGGGTCAGCAGTTAATTGTGCTTGCCTTTCTCCTCTTGGATGTCTGAATTGCTCAATAAAATAAGGATTTGCAGCGTATTTATAGATCCTGTCAGGTCTTCTTTCCTTTTGTGTGCATGCTAATTGTGAGCTAAGGGGAATGGGGGGGGAAAGTCATAGAGTTCTGGGTCTTCTGCAGAGAATTTCCTCAAGAAGTGTAGGAAATTGAGCCACTTAGTAGAGATATCATCGCTTACAACAATTTTCACACTTGCTTCAAGGAGAAAGTCTCCTGTGGTTGGCTGATGACTTGCAGAGGCATGTGTCTGCTTATATTCCAAGTGAAAAAGCTAATTGTTTCTGTTCTGCTTCCCTTTGCAGTGAGTTTGTATCCTGGCTCACAGAGATTGGAGAGATAAGCAAACCAGAGGAAGGGGTCAACCTGGGACAGGCACTATTGGAAAATGGAATCATTCATCATGGTGAGTGCTCCATGCCATGAAGAGCTGTCAGATTTCAGTAGTGCCAGAAAACTGACTGCAGCTCTTCACTTGATCTTCAAATGCTTTCCTGTACCGTACCCATCCAATCCTCAAAATGGGTAATAACTTTTGGGATCAAGGAGTGGACAAATTTGTAATGAAAACAGGACTCGTTGGGTATTCTGAAAGTATTTATGATGTCAGTTCCTTGATTTCTCTGTACCATCTGTTTTGTGGACTGTATCAGGTGTACAGTCTGCTTTTTGTGTGTGTTAAAATCTGTAATGATAAATACAGCTTTCTGTGAGAGACACAAGCAATACAGAGGCTAGTGCAGCAGTGCTCTTTGAGAATGGGGTGAAGTGAAGGGCTCCAGATGACACGGTCATTCTTTCCAATGGGACTCCTTGTCACAGAGAAAAGAGATGATGGAGGATTTTATTGTGGAATTTGTACTTTCCAGATCATTTGGCAAGAACCTCTCTCCTTAATAGTGATGCACCGGATTTCTTCACACCCAGCAGATGACCTACAAGTGTTGTGATGAGGGTATTTCAGAAAAGTAGAGCAGTGCAGAGAGAAGTGCTGCATGACCAAAGCAGCATGAGATGCTTGTTTGAAAAGTTTCTTTGCTGTCTGCAATCCTAAATGGAATTCTCCAGATTGCAACCTTTAAATCCAGATTTGACCTATTCTAGTTAAACAGCAAGTGCCCTAATTTCAACATTCAGATGAGGTGAGCTGCAAAATATGCATGTAAGGAATACATGCCATATTATAGGCATCTCTGCTATATATAGACATATATAGGTCTTAAGTCACCAGTGGTCTACGTTTCCATAAAATCTCTTGGAAACCAATTTAAATAGGGGAGCCATTTAATTAGGCAGGTCTGTCTTTAATCTCTTGGCAACTCAGCTCCACAAACTTGTCTTTCAGGTGGCAATAACACTGTTAAGAAATTATGTCTGTTATCTTAATTAACACATAGAGAAATCAAATAAGAGCAGTACCATAATCCCTCATGTACATACATTCCACCTTCACATACCAAGGTGTACTTTCAGGCACATTCAGACTTTGATGGACTTTGAGCATGAGCTCAAAAACACTGAGCACTTTGAGTACTTGATCCTGCTGGTGGCTTTTGAGAACTGAAATGCTCTGGCTCCAATGTCTAGGGATCCCACTTCGGATGAAGGATGCTCTTTAGTGTCCACACCCTTACTTGCCCACATTCTGAGCGTGTACACATGCATTGTTGTTGCAGAGAGCTCTCCTGAGACTTGTTGTTTCATGATGACTGTTTACTTTGTCACAGCATCATACTGGAACACTTTCAGCAGTGCCCCTTTTCTGTAAATGCAAATTTACAGCTCAGAGAAAGTTATGCTGTTGCATCTACTGCTCCCCTTATTCAAATACCCTGAGTAAGATGCATCAGGTTTGGTTTTAATGCTATGTGTAGTTAGAGTTCATGATATTGGGGTCTCCAATGACAGTTTCTGCTAGACATTGGAAGGTATTTACCACACTGCGTTTCCTTGAGGAGATATCCCTTGAGATTTTGGTAAATCATTAACCAGGAGAGTTTCCCATTATGTGTTTCCTAGTGTAGCACCAGAATGAAGCCTTTACCCCTGTTCTACATTAGGCAATATCTTTTATCTTTTGTTTTCACTTGGGAAAATATTACTGTCAGGTGAAAACTGCTGATCTCTCAGCCTGCCTGAGGAGCAGGACCACAGAAGATTGCTAAACACTGAGCACTGTGTGTTTTATCACTCAGTTTCCTCTGTATCTCCTTTAATTCTGGCTATTTTATCTGGGACTGCTGATGTGGAAGTTCTGGTACCTGTCACAGAGAGCAGAAGTGATCAGAACCTCATCTGCTGTGTGCCAGACACAAAAGATGCTTTTTGCGGACTTGATTCTCAATTGGGTTTAGAAATACAAAATCCAGAGCTTGCAGGCACTTGGAGTCAATAGCTTATGCAGCTTAGACATTCTACTGTAGACAGAAGGTAAACCAGGTCCTGCAAATGTTGTTTTATTCTGTGAAATCAGGGGAAAACATCACCAAAAGCAGGAATCTTATCTAAAAAACAGGATGTCTTATGTATTGAGGGAAGGTCTTAAGAACTTATGGGCTCTGCCTTCTAAATAATTTCCTGGCCACTCTGCAAAGGGCACACTAAACCTTAGTCCTGGTACTTCTGAGTCTGCCTAACCTGGTTCAATTGTCTTCAGTCATCCAGTGCAGTTCTCTAAGGTTAAGCAAACTCGGGCTAAGATGCATCTAAAGTAGTGTAAATCCATGTTTTTCTCTCAGTTCACCAAATGTTCTTCTTACACTATTAAATACTGCATCTAAAACATTCAAGAGTGCTCCAGCACCAAGATCTGGCTATGATTTTCTTACACTGGCACAGGCAGGAAAGGTTAGCATAACAAAGCGACCCCACCTTACCTGCTCTCTGTTTTGGTTGCTCCTCTTTGTCTAGATAGCTGTAATTGATCCCCATTAAATTAAGCCCTGAACAATGGCATTTCTGTACCACATACTGTAAAAAATGGAAGATATAGAATAACTTCTTTTTATTTTTTTTTCAGTTGTTGGCACTTTTAGCTTATAATTACCACTTCTTTACTAATTAGTGAAGCAAATAATCTCTCCTACTTACTAAGTTACTATCTTCAGTGTTAGTTTCCCATGTCCAGGTTCTATTGAACCCTTGTAACAGAGGCAAGATAAACCTACATATAACATTCAACCCTCTTCCTCTGGACCAATCTGTGTGACAATGGGTATGATTTTTAACTCCCTTCTGGTTTTGACCAGTGCTTCTTTTGAAATATTCCTTGTTACACTGACACATCACTTGCGTCCTTAAGTCTTATCAGTGTGTAGCATTACCCAGCAAGACTTTAACTGCTCTTCTGTGGAATGGCTATTCTGGGAAAAAAAAAAAAGCAGTCTCTCAAAATGACTATTTAATTTTTAGAAGACACTCACTCTTAAATGCAAGAACTGTGGTAGAAGAACAGCTGTAGTTCCTCTCACCAGCACACTTCTGCTTATGGAGCAGCTGAGCTTTGAGCAACTGTGGAAATAACTGTAGTGCTGTGATAACTCTTGGGAATCTGCAGGCGCCCTGTTCAGAGCTTACCAAAATACTCAGATGGTCCCAATTACCTTCCCTAAGTCTCTTTCCAAAACCTTACATAAATTTGGTCTGGTGTCAAAAGAAGGCATTTCAATGTTGTTGGAGCTGCAGTGTTTTAGAAACTGCCTGTGTTGGTGGAGCAGCTCACAAGTGTGCCTAAGTGTGTATGTTCACAATAAGGGGAAATTGAAAGAGCTGAGTCCTCTCTTCAGAAAATGATAAATACCAGCAAATACTTAGGTGTGGATGTACCAAATGGCCTGTGGAGAGCATGGCAGGGAAGAAAAGACTAATTTTAACTAACCTACTGGTGTTTTAGTTTCAGATAAGCACCAGTTCAAGAACGAGCAGGTGATGTACAGATTTCGCTATGATGATGGAACATACAAGCCAAGAAGTGAACTGGAAGACATCATGTCCAAGGTTTGTATTAGCCTTCTTGAACCATGTGATTTGCATCAGAAGAGTTTGTTCTGCCTCTGGATGTGGCTGACCAGTTGTTTAGGAGATCCCTAAAATTGTTTATCTTTATTGTATTAAGCTATCCATCCTAATGCTATAGGAGACATGCACTCCAGGGAGAGGAAGCAGAGCCTAGAAATAAATAACTATATAGTTGTGACTGCACCCGAGACTGATGATTACAATCCTAATACAGTAACAAAAGATCTTAAACACTATGTCTTCTGGACATTATGTTTCAGGGAGATAGAAGAGATCAATATTTAACTGCTGCTCCTGATAATTGTATGTCAGATGAGTTCTGTTGATCCTGTATCTGCCCATATACCTTTTAATAAATTAGATTTCTTATGGAGGGCAGTTCATGGGTTTCATGGGTTAATTGTGGGGAAGGCTTAATGGAGAAAATGTTGGAATGGAGGTGATTAGAGATAAAGAACATTTTTTGGCTTCTGGAGAGAGGGAGGGAAGAAGGTTTGACAGAAAAAGTGGACTGTTTTGAAAAACAGTCAATAGATAATTCCGGCTGAGTAGAGACATCAGTGTCCAGGTTTAGCTAGCTTTAGTTTATTGAAAAACAACAACAAAAAATGATGATAATATGCATTTTGCTTTCTTCATCTTCAGGGTGTGAGGCTCTACTGCAGACTACATTGCCTATATACTCCAGTGGTAAAGTAAGTGCACTGTCCTGATCCCTATCTGTGTATAACCTGGCTTTATTATTGAAATCTTTCTTCTGTCTTATTACAAACAGTTATTTTCTGCATTTTCTTGGCTCTTTTATTACCCTTCTATTACCACAGTTCAGATGTGTAGTTTTACATCTAATGGGGTACATTGGAACAGGGCTCTGGGAGAGTGACAGGCTGGTGTTGCAGTCTTCCTGACATGAGAGCTGCTAGCGTGACACAAGCGTGTTTGTTGACGCCAGCATTTTCTGCGAGCTAAAGCGAATGTGATTAGTATATGACTACTGATTCAGGGCAGGCTGCGGTATGACTGTAGCTGCTGTATTGTTTGGGCTATAGAAAATTTAAACAGATGCTGAAGTGGTGTAAACAGAGTCCAGTGTGATGCTAGGATTCCTTCCTTCAAAACACACTAAGCAAACAAAAGCCAGTCTGAAGTGGAATAAAGCCAGAGATTGTGTGTAGCTGGCCTAGGCCTTGTGAAGCACGTGATATTCCTCCAGTTTCTGAGAGGCGGCAAGGTGTTGCCAAAATTTGAATGTTTGCCTATTCACCTGCAGCTCATGGTTCTGGATAACATTCTATGGTCTGCTCCTGTTCAGGCTAGCCTGAAGTGGGGGAAAAGTCAGTGAACCCATGTTGACATATTCATCCTGACAAGCATTTAGCTACAGGCAGTGAAAGACTGGGCCTTGGACCAAGGTCCTGATGCCAACTTATTCAAAACTCTAGCTCTGTGTCAGTATCTGTATGAAAATGTTGGGAGTTGCTTCTCACAATCTGGAAACCCCTCCTCATTAGTGCTCAATATTTTAATACTTTTCTTTATTGGTCTGACATTTCAAAAGCACATTTTTCCCAAGATAAGAGTGTGAGGGAAAAACTGCCCCAAAAACTCCCACAGCTCAGTGCTGGTTTTAGCACATTACATTTAGACAAGTCACAAAATGTGTGTAAGTGCTATGAAGAAAGCTTTTGTTCTGAGGACACGTATTTCTGGAAGTGCTGTCATGTTTTGTTGGTTTGGGTTTTCCCCCCCCCCCCCCAGTTCTGAAAGCCTTGCTTCCCTTTCTAATTTCTCCCTCCCTGCTCTCTGCAAACACACAGGCGTTTCTCCTGCTTTTATTTACAAAAGCCAGACACAATACATTCGTAGCTGTAGGTGATTAGAAAAAGGAACATGAATAGGATGAATTTTAGATGGTGGTTGGATGTTAGATTTTTAGGGAAAAAAGAGATACCCAGTAGTGTGGTGCTAGTGAAGGAGGCTGATTTGACAGAGCTGAAGAATAAAGTCTCCTCTCAAGCTGCTGTGTAGATACATCCGGACTGTAAAACAGGCACAGTGGCTGTGAGAGTTTCCTTCCACAGTCCTGCCAGTGGACCTCCAGCTTGAAATTGAAGGACCACCTCCAAGGGTGAGAGAGGAATTAATTCTCCATAGCCCATTCAACATTTGGCCTCTCTACTGAGACTCTTAACCAGAGGGAGCCAATTAATGCAAATTAATTGTGGTAATGGCTTTTGTGATGTGGAGCTAGGAACTGGATCAAGACCACGAAACTTATTTCACATGGGCCAGTAAACAGCCTTGAAATGGAAAGAGCTTTTCATCCTCTCATGAGCTGGCTTAAATCCAGTGACCTGGAGGTGAAAGGTGTTAGAGTCCAATGTCCTGAGCCACACAGTCCTCTTATATTTGTATCAAAATTCTTTAGAAGTATTTTATGAAAGACTGAAAACATCAATTATCTCCATGGCTCTGAGAAGAGGGGTGGAAGAAAACTGCAAAAAGCAGCAAGTTACAATAGGGTTTCTTTTCCTTGCTTCAGTGCTGCTCTCTGCAATGGCTGTGTGAGATTGTGCAAGTTGTGGTACAAGACCTAAACACAGCACTTCTCTTTTTCTTTGCAATGGCTGAAATTTTGTGATGCCGTAAAAGAACACTGTGCACTCTTATTTGTATCTGGCTGCTCTGTGGTACTTTGCTAAAGGAAGTAAAATCTGAACAGATGCAGGGAATCAGGAAAAATCTCTCTTGACAGAGAAGGCTGAAAGGTGCTTAATCCAGTGAGCCTAACAAAAAGGGGGCACAGAGGGAATATGTAGGGTCACTGTTGATGAATACATCGATGGGTAAACACTGGAGAACTACTACTGAAGCTTAGGTCTGAGGCTTGTGCTGAGCCAACAGACATAAACTGGAGATGAAAGGATTTAGGATGGAAGCTAGAGGATGACTCCCAGCCAGAAGAATGTGACTTTCAGCAGGACCAATGGTGGCGATACCTAACTTAAGTTAAAGCAGCAGCTTAGTACATTTGTGGAAAGAATGTCCTTGTTGTCTCTGGCAGGAACATGAGCTCACTGAAGATGGCTTGAAACAACATCTAGAGACATTTGCAATAACACTGCTCTGTACTGATCTGAAATATCTTCCTAATTCAAGTTGTTAGAAAAGTTTAAAAACTGGTCCTTTCTTCTAAAGAAAAAGGAATCTGCTGCTTCTTCCTTGTCTTGTGTGTGGTGGGAAGT
Organism: Picus viridis; assembly: GCA_033816785.1. Classification (NCBI taxonomy): domain Eukaryota; kingdom Metazoa; phylum Chordata; class Aves; order Piciformes; family Picidae; genus Picus; species Picus viridis. The sequence continues at coordinate 7,201,322 of CM066599.1, read as the reverse complement.
CTCTTGTTTTTTCTCCATCTATAATACTTGTTCTTTTCTTAACATAGTAGGTCTCAGTAGTATATGAAGGTTCAGAGTGTAAAAGAGATATTTAACTTTTTGTCCTAATTTCCCCTGAATTCTCCTTCTTGATTAGAGACCGTGACTACCACCTAAAGACCTACAAATCAGTTATCCCTGCAAGTAAACTAGTGGATTGGCTCATTGCTCAGGTAAGAAAATGTTAAGATACTGCCAAGGAGCTTAATTTACCAGTTCCATTTAAAAATAAATAGAACACATTTATTTGGGAACACTGAAACAGAATTAAGCATGCTCTGATTCTTTGCATTTATAATCCTACGCTTTCTGCTATTGTTCATTTGGTGAAAACTTACTTGGCAGCATGAAGAGGAAGAAAGTTCTTTGTTAGCCCTAGGAGTGGTGAACTGGCTGTTCTCAGGAATCTTTTTTATTTCTTGTGATTTTTGGAAGACATTTAAAGCAGTGTTGATCTCCTTTAACCTAGCGATAGGTGTGGTACAGTTCTGCTGAAAAATGAGTCTAGAGTTTCATACCAACAACTGCACTGTTGTCTTTAGAAACTGTAGTTGCTCCACATTTACCCTGTGGAGAAGAGCCTGTAACTTGGGAAATCAAACATTTAGCTTTGATAATCTAAAGCAATGAAGGGAGAGCATGCCCTGTTGCTTACAATCATAGAGTCAACTGCACACTCTAGTTTTGTCTTAAGTGATGATCTGATTCACAATCACATTGAGTCCTACACTGACAAAATGACATAGAGAGGCTGCTTTGAATGAGAATCAGGCCTCTGACAACCAGGGATGTTGTCCTTCAGAAATGTTTTCTGCAATTGCATTTGACATCTTTCTACAATAATAAGGTTGATATGATTTAAGGCTGCTCTCTGTTAAGAGCACAGAGGAGTGCAAGGATATTAGTACTGAGGTTGTCATATCAGTTGTGTGTGATTTAACTGGGTCTTCTTCATGGAAAGCAGAGGGGGAGAAAAAGTCTTCTTTGGTGAAAGAAAAGAGATGTCATCAAGCTGATCTGGCCAATAGAATAGTTAATCATAGAGCTGTGGGCAGCAGAAAGGCTCAGCAGAGTAAAACATCAGCTCTTGGTCTGGAAAAGGCAGCTCATTTCTTTCCCCATTTTTCTTCATTGTGGTAGGTTAATGTGGCTGCTAGTTCTCCTGTTTACTGAACTCTTCATTAAGATTGAACCAGGCTGTACTAAAGCCAGATGTGGATACATGGAAGGCTGTGTAATTTATTTTGTGTCTGTGTCTGCAGACCTATGTGTGTGTGCATACAGATGTGAAGATGAGGGCAATTTTGTCTGTCCTCAATGGGGAACACTGCTAAATATTTAAATCACTGTCAGTCTTAGCTCATAGATCAATACAAATAGTAATTTTCAGGGAGATTTCCTTAGAGTTTTCTTTCTAGATTGAACTGTTTTCTAGCAGCCATTTATATTTTGGCTGTATTAACTAGCAGCAGATGTTTGTGGGAACTAAGGAATACTGAGCTTTTGTGCATTCATTTGACTACACAGATCTCAACCTTTCAGTGTAACTTTAGCTGTCTCTTCCGGAAAGTCTTGGTGATGGTGTCTGATCTGATAACGTCCTGTTACACAAAAATGCTGGGCTATATTTGTCTTAGTCTGACAATTAATTTACATAATGATTTTAGTTTAGAAATGGTGCACAGAAACCATCAGGCCTATTGCTTCTGTTAGATTTAATGACATAGGGATGTCTGTCCTGAAGGGTAGTCTCTTGTTTCTGTTTGCAGTATAGACTATAAATGCTGGTGGGAGCCCTCCTTAATAAGAAAACTCCTTTTAATTGCCATGACCTTTACAAATTTGAAAGACTGAATGGGGAAAAAAAGAGTAAGAACTTTTGTAATAATCAAAGAAATTGTCAACTGTATTTTGTACCTGGAAGCTGCTGGCTATTGTACTCCTAACAAGAGATAAGCTGGGTCCTCAGCGAGGCTTAATCTTGTGTACATTTGAACAGTTGTGTGATCTATTTTAAATTATGTCTTATAATTAAGGAACCCTCTTCCACTAGGAAAGTGTTTTGAAGCCAAGTTAACATCATCAGAAGTAGGCAAGTCTGGTTTAGAGCCTACACAAAGATTTTGTTGCCTAAAACAAAAGTGCATTCCTAAAAGTTGAGAGTCACGTTAGAATGAGTTTTCTCCTCCAGTTTATTTATAATTGAAAGGAAAAATTAGATCTTTAAGTCCCAGCCTCTGTAAAATAAACCACCCATTTATCCCAAAAAGTAGCATGAGTGTTGAGAGTTGTCACATGACAGGATGTTGAAAATGAGCAAAGGCTAACAAAGGCTTGAATGTAGTTTATGGTAAAAGTTAAACTTCAGGTTTATTAAAGCCCTTTGCTTAGCTTTCCTTGCCTGATTACAAAACAAGCAGTTTCTCCAGAGCTGCCTTGGCCTTTTCCTACCAAGATAATAGTATTTAGTTCTTATTTTGTAAATGTCATGCCTTCCCTCCCCCAGAAAGTCTCTTAACAAGAGCCAGTAGTGCTGCTGACTGGCAAAAGCCAATCCTTTTCTTTTTTTCTATATTTAATCAGTATCTTTACACCATAGCAATGCTCTTTGCCCGTATTGGCCTGGCACATAGTTATTGCTCCCCGTAGTAGGGCTTGAGGTAGGACTCATGTTCTGCTGACAAGATCAAAGATCTTTTGCTCTGCAAGCTGCTTTGCTTAAAGTGAAGTCAGTACACTACTACTCTTGTCGGTTGCTAGAGCTTCAGGATATCTAGTTCTCCAGATGGAGGGGGAAAAGAAGGTGAAATATTTGTGTAGGATACAGCTTCTCATTTAGTAGGGCAGGAAGTAAACACTGAAATTGCTCTTCTGCCAAAGCAGCAGGTCCCTGACCTGCTAGAATGAGCTGACCAGCTGCTTTTAGTGAGCAGATCCCAGGTTCTCTTGTGCCTGCCTGGGGACTGGGAAGGAGATAATCTTGCATCAAGTGACCAGTGTTCACATTTTTCATCTGGGTAAGGCTGACAGCTCCTCCTGATTTTTAGCAGCATTATTTAGGACTTCTATAGCTGCCTTAAAACTATAACCAGCATGTTCATAAAATCTTCACTTGTGGCTGCAAATTAGCAGATACATAAAGAAAATTAGGTGTGTCTTCTGTTGAGCTGCATTGTGGATGCACAACGTAGTGCTGGCATTTCAGGTGAACTGGTACATTTGGCAAGTTCTCTTTGGCACCTGTTTTGAAATACTACACTCACTGCTTTAGATAGCGAGAAACTGAAGCCTTTTGTTCGTAGGTCTGCTGTGTAAGCAAAGAATGCCCCTGCAGTTCGAACCAGTCTGACCTTTGGAGTTCATGTTCATGGGGTTCACTCAGGTTTCTTGCCCTTTGGTTGAATATAGATAAGATCTGTCAACTTCTCTCTCTAAGAATGAATTTTATTGTCTGTGGCTAATGGGTCCTCAAGTCTGACACTATGCTTGCAAATAAAACTCTGTACATTGAATTATGTGCTTTTGTGGGTTAAACAACTGCTTTGCAGAATCCTGGTCCTTGTATTTCTAGTACCTGTAGGAGGCAAGAGCTGACATAGATAGGAATGGGATTTGGGCAACGGGGTAGCTAGTTTAATTTCTTGCTGTTCTTCCCTACAAAGAACATCCCACTAATTTCAGAGCCACAAGCTCTGCGGTGGGGAAGGGGAATAATTGAGTTTAGGAAGTCATCTGAGATGTAATATTTATCCTCTTGTTTCTAGGGAGACTGTCAGACTCGGGAGGAAGCTGTCGCGCTGGGTGTTGGACTCTGCAATAATGGCTTCATGCATCACGGTAATGCATCAATATTGCTTCCCACGGCCAATTAGAGGAGCACTGACTTCAGATTAGCTGATTGCCTGAAAACCCCTCTTCTGTAGGCTGTGCCATACATGCTGATGTGTATACAATTGTAGGTATCCTAAAAAGTAGGTCCTCCTAAACAGTGAAGCGTCTAAGCCTGGTACCTTCCCATGTAAATCCCCTTGCTAATAGTTATGATGAGCTCTGAAGTGAACAGACAAGCCAGAAAGGGCATGTTTCTTCACTGTATTTCCTTCAGAGCCTTCAGACCAATGCACAACCCAAGTACCATCCTGAAATTTCACTAAGAAATGTCAGGTATGAAGTAAAATTGCCTCATCCTTGATGCTTGCACAGCAGGCATGATCCTAAGTGCAGAATCTCTGAAGCTCCCAAATCTGAAGTGCCAAACTGCCAAGTTATACATCATCCATCCTTAAGTGATGCTGCTGCTAAATTGGGAGTGTAAACAAGCCACATCTGTATCAGTATCAAATAACACATACAAAGCCCCAAGAGTAAACCATAGTTAATCCAGTGGAACATCCAGTTTTAGTCATAAATAACATTTGCTCTGCATATTTTGAGTAGTGGTTTTGAGAATTTGCATAGTACTTGATAAGAATGTAAGAATTGTTTTTCTTTGAGGAGTTTGATCCATTAGCCTTTGCCGTTCATCACATCCTTTGGCAAGGAGTTCCTTGACATAAGTACTTGCTGAAGGAAGTAGTTGTTCCTCAGGTTTTGACATTGTCTTTGGTGCTTTTGTTTGAAGCCTCCAGGTATCATATTTGAAAAACATGGTAAAGAAGTGTCACATGCCCAGAATTCTATAGATCTCATTTCTTCCTCCATTCCTTTTTGTTTAGTCTGTATACCCATTACACTTACTTTCAAACAGCCATTTTCACCCCTCTTTGGTCCTTTTAGTTTTACCACATTCATATTGACATGGGAAAGGAGTGCAAGGTTTTCAGTAACATCTTTCTTCTGAAAGGATCTTTTGCATTTTGTGTGCATTCTACATGCCAGGGAGGTGAAACATCATGATGCACTACGTGCACTGTGAGGAATAGTGTACCCCTAAAATACAGCAGTAGCTTGAAAACAGAGAGCTGACTGATAGGGATGCATCTGCTCTTTGTTCTGTAAAGACTGGGGAAAGCTTTAGGATTTCCTTTAACTTTCTTTTCGTTTGTCTCTTCCTTTCTCTGTGTAAATGCATCTCTGTATTTCATACACTGCTTCCAGTTCTGGAGAAAAGTGAATTTAAGGATGAGTCCTTGTATTTCCGCTTTTATGCTGATGAGGAGATGGAAGGCACCAGTTCAAAGAGCAAACAGTTACGTAATGACTTCAAGCTTGTGGAAAACATCCTGGGAAAGAGTCTTCTGGTAAGAAATATGTTAATGTAAACCTTGATGTTTCTGTCAAACTGGTGGTGTTTCATACCTGAGCAGAATGAAAAGCAAAACAGAGAGAATAAAAAGAGGAGTTGCACCTGTAGCTAGGTGTTTCTTCACTGCATAAATACTGATTCTTGGGTTACTTTGCTATAGAGCTTCAAGCTGTGTAGTTCTTGTCTTTTGTAGCTGGCAGAATACAAAGTTTGTTGTGGTATCAAGGGAAATCTACAAGTGGCAATCTCCCTTCTCTAGCACGTGAACATCCTACTGCACTATCTGGGAGCTTTGGATTTACCGCTCACACACACATGTGCAAATGCGCATATGAGAGGAGACTCGGAGATACAACTGTTCCATCTAGCTCACAGCACAACTCCTTTCTATTCCCATGAAGCAATCTAGAGAGTCTGGAAGAGCTGGAGATGTTACCGTAGGAGGCATTGTGTGTTGCTTGAGTTCATTGATCAGGCACCACTGTGTTGGTGTGGTGGAGGAGAAAGTGACAGGCGCTGTTGTCTTGGGAGAGGTCTGCTGTCAGGTTTAAACACATTTTCTACAGTCTTATATGTAGATCCAAATGCAAGTTAAAAGCATAAGAATGATATTTCAGAACACCGCTGTTACTTTGTGAATGGAAATGATTTTCCACACAATACTGTTCTTCATGTTCTTTATGTTCGTGCCTTTGCAACATCACAGTTATCTCCTGAGTCCCACCTCACTAAATGCCATCGCAGTCCTTACTTTTCTGGGACTATTCTAATGCTTTTAGGTATGATTGCATTGGTGCAAAGTCTTTGTTCTGAGATCCTTGTTTGTTTCCAGTGGCTCCAGGGCCATCTGTTATTCCCTTTGAATACTGGCAGAATGCAGGACGAGGATAAAAACTTGAGTCAGAAACTACAAAACCAGAATTGCTGGAGAAGGTCCAAAGGTCCATTACATGGGAGTTTTTTCCTGTGCTTCACACACAGTTCACTATCTCACCATTCTCTTGTCTCCCAGGAGACCAATCAGTATTAGTCTCAATGGCCAGAATTAATATTTAAAGCACTGTAGTTGCTCAAAATGATCCCTCTCTGCATCCAGTGCCAGAAACAGGGGTGTTGGGTTAATGGGATTATCCTCATGGAGCATTATTAGATCAAGCAAAGCAGTTAAAAGATGATACACTTGAGTTTGTTGGGGTTTTGGGTTTTTTTTACTGTGGTTGCAAAGCACTCAGCTGTCAGTTTGGTGTGAGTTGGTGGGAGCTGCCGTTCTGCAGGTATTTTTAATTTTCCACCTTTTCAAGACAAGACAGTTCAAGAAAACAGATTGACTAATATCTCTCTTCCACGTTTTTTGTCAGTTCAAGGCGCTTGTGTTAAAATGCCAAAATTCAAGGGTAATGTGTTAGCTGTGAAATGAGTTCTTTGAGTCTGCTTCCTGTTTATGTAATAATAATTTACTGATATTCTTTAAAGAGACAGAACAAACAAGCAGAGCTTGCACATGGACTATTTATTAGTGATTGATCATAATCCCTAAGTGGTCCTTCCAGTCACTCCATAATTTAGTAACAAATTACTTGCAGCAGGAGTAATTTTTATATTACTGTTATCATAGATCTGAAATGCATCAGTCAGCCTCTGTCAAAATACAGTCTCATCTCTGAAAGTAAACAACCTGAAATGAAGAGCACAGGATGAGTAAGAAACCTCCTTAGAGGGCACAGGTTTTTGTCAGATGAGTATGAGTCATGCTGAAGTTCCGAGGTGCCCTCCTTTTCACAAGTAAACTAGCATGTTTGTGAAGAAGACAACACAAATAGCAGTCCAGTAAATGCATTGCACTTAGCCTCAAAAGAAATTGTTCTTGACTTCTACTGTTAGCAGTTATGAGCAACTGGAATCCTGAGGCTTTGCTGCTGTGGAACATCACTACCTGCTTCTTTATGCTCATGACAGGGCATTGATCCTTCCCACCCAAGGAAGTCAAATGGAGTTTCTTTAGCACTGGCTTTTGAAACATGCCTTTCTACTGCTGTGAAATCCCAGCTGTTCAATGAGCACCTCCTCTACCATCTTCATCTAAGTTTGTTTAGGACAGAAGAGCTTGGCCTTGAGAACAGAACTCAAAAGAAACTTTGGCAAGTCATCAGAAATGCCAAGGAAAAGTGTGCTTACAGTCTGCAAAAGTCCACTTCAAAGAAGGTTTAATCCTCATTTATTTGTGCAATTGTTTCTCATTGAAGGGCATAAATCTTGACAAACTGAAAAAATATACAACATTCTTTTCATAGCTGAAGAGAATTTGGATTTGGGATTGATTCCAAGCATTGTGACTTGGTTACTGCAGTGTGCTGTTAGCTTGTGGTCAGCACCTCTGCAGTTAGCCCAAGCCAACCATGACACAAGTTAAAGCTGAGTATCAGACAAGGATATTTGCCTGTGGTGAGGGGCCTCCATCAGAGGTTTAATGAACACACAGTGCTAGACTCCTGAGCAGACTCTAGCATATCACTTACCTGGTGGCAGCAGGGCCCCTCAGTTTAGGAAGGATGTTGTCTTGCTGCAACGTGTCCAGAGAAGGGCAACAAAGTTGGTGAGGGGTTTGGAACACAAGCCCTGTGAGGAAAGGCTGAGGCAGCTGGGGTTGCTTAGCCTGGAGAAGAGGAGACTCAGGGGTGACCTTATTGCTCTCTACAACTACCTGAAGGGAGGTTGTAGACAGGCAGAGGTTGGTCTCTTCTCCCAGGCAGCCAGTACCAGAACAAGAGGACACAGTCTCAGGCTGTGCCAGGGGAGGTTTAGGCTGGATGTTAGGAAGAAGTTCTATACAGAGAGAGTGACTGCCCATTGGAATGGGCTGCCCGTGGAGGTGGTGGAGTCACCTTCACTGGAGGTGTTCAGGAGAAGACTTGATGGGGTGCTTGGTGCCATGGTTTAGTTGTTGGGTGGGTTGGATTGGTTGATGGTTTGGACGTGATGATCTTGAAGGTCTCTTCCAACCTGGTGTATTGTATTACTGTATTATTGTAAAGCATTTCCAGTGATTTCTGAAGAGAATACCTGGGTATGTTTTATATAGCATTCTCAAAACTGTTGCACTGGCTTGGAGCAGGGGCCTGAGTACTGTGGCATATTGGGTGAAAGCCAGTGGTTTGAGCACAGAAGTCAGGGCTCCCTGGGTTTTAATTTAACTTCTCACTGAACTCACTGTGTGGCCTGAGCAAGACCTTAAGGCACTCCATTCCTTGGTTTACCACCTGAGAATCAGGATGCTAAATCTCATCCATACACAGGGCTTTGGTACAGCTGTTACATTTAAAATCAGGCCTGAACATGCAAGTGCCCTGAAACTTCATCACTTCAGACACCAAGGTTTTAGGTAACAGTATTATCATTTGAGTTTGTATCTTTTCCATTTCAAACCAGCTGATCCAATAAATACAGCATTCACCTTATAATTATTTTTTGAGGTGTAGAATGCATTTCTTCTGTTTTAATCATAAATAAGTAATGGTATTTTGTATTACTCATACTCGGTCCCTAATAAAAATCTCTTCCATCTTTAATCTGCACCAGGAGAATAATTTTTGTGTGTCATGCTAATATAAAATGACCTAACTCTGCAAAATTTCAGCAGAGAAAGAGCAAAAATGAGCTTTCCCTTTGTTCTTCATTATACTAGTCTGTTGTAGCTTGAGAATTCAAATCATTGATTTGAAACATCCCTGAGATGAGAGCCACTAACAAGAGTGCATCCTCTAGGGATTTCTGATCTCCTGAGGAGACAACAGGCTGGCAAGTCAGTAACAAGAGACATCTATCATCCAGGTGTATGTGGCCAGATAAGGGCTTTGAGTGGATTTGGATACTAAGATTTACAGTGAGTTCTGAAGTGAAAATCATCCCTCGGGCTATAAATCTTAACACCGTTCAGAAGGAGCAGTTCCATTTCAGTGCTCAATTTCAGAGCTCTCAAACCAGAAGCAGCTTTGAGTCATTTTGTATATATTAAGCCTATTTTGCTAATGTGACAAAACATACCTGTAAAGATAATAGTAGTAGAGGCGACTTAAATTCTGAAGCTTCTCACTGGGAAGGAATCTTGTCTTCTCAAATTTTGTTTTAGTGCCCCAGAGCTGTTGACTTTTGAAAGGCTGGAGAGACTGGAACAACATGGAAGATGAGGTAGCAGGAAAATAGTTCTCTTAAAATGAATGCTGCTGAGGGTCACAGAAACCTTATGAGTTTTGCGAAGCATTGAGACTTGACATTATCTGATATGTCAATGCTCCTTAAGAAATCCTTAGCAAGTCAAACTGTTCAAGTGTGTCCTACAGAGATGAGTTTATGCTGGAGAGCTGTAGGATGGATGTAGCTGGAAATGGTCTTTGATCTGCCTGTGCTGCTGATGCCCCCAAAAGTTTACGTTGAGAGTTCCCGCTTCTGCATGATACAGTGCAATAGAACATCCTTTGCACAGCTTTTCATCTCCTCTCTCCCGCTCCACATACACATACCCCCCTCCAAAATTCTCTTTGAATATGTTCTGACTACATTTGCCCTCTGGTTTTGATTAAATGTGCTTATTTTTCATATGGTCTCATTTTTTAATGTGGTTGTCTTTCAAGATGAAACAGCTGCTGCCTTTACATTCAAAAAACTGATTGGATTTCAGGGGCACAGCAATAATTGTTGCAGATGGCAAGTTAGTTAATTGCTTTGGGCTCCTCAGGGATGAAGGTGTTCAGCTGTGGAACTGCAAAGTATTACTACTTTGTTCTAAAGAATGATCCACAGCCTTCTCCAAGTGCTGCATACTGAATATCACCCAGAGGCTACTTTTCTGTAGTGTCCTCGGTACAAGAATGTCACTCTACAGAATGTGAGGTTTATTCTTCACACTATGATGATGCACCTGGGGTTTCTTAAAAAGAGTTTTGGTTCTTTGCTTTCAAACAATGTATTTTTGCAGTACTGGTGAACAGAGAGAGGTAGGTTATTAAAAATGATAGCATATAAAAGATCTTCTTGCATAGTAATGGTAGCTGCACCCAAGGGATCATTTAATTCGTGTAGCTGCCGGCTTCTTAAATTTGGCAAATCAAAGCCTCCAGATTTTTAAGTGTCTCTTTCATATATGCATTCAAAATCCAACAAAAGAAACTGAACAGTACCTCGAAAGGTAAAATGAGAATTGGAAGGAGGGGGAAGCTATCCTAGAAACTTTCTATTTAATCCCAAATGCAAAGTGATTAAAGTACTGTTGTTGGCTGAAGCTCATTGCACTTGCAGCACTGAAGATCTAACCAGTGGTGCAGATGGTTTCCTAAGCTGTCCTGTTACTAAACCTGCAGAAAGAGCATTGCTTCTGAAAATACTTTGTTAGAAATATCCAAGAATGGCAAACTTACTTTTTTTAGTCTTTTTATTTTCTTGTCCATCATTTAATCTGAGCATTATCTGATGAGGATGTTTTCCCTGCAGATATATTATGTCATGAAGCATTTTCACATGGATGTACAGCTCCAGCAGGAAGGAAAGATTCTATATCTTTTTTCCCCCTTTGTATTTCCTTAAGGTGACTGCCTGTAGAAAGATAAAGCTTAGGAACTGATGGCTTTGACTGAAACTGAAGAAGGCAGTTTTAAAATCATGCATGAAACATCAGATTGAAGGAAATAATTCTCAGTAATTTTTTTCCCCAGTGGCTTGCTGGCTTTGTTTTTCCTTTTAACAGAGTTTATAATTTATCAGAGAGTTCTTAAATGTGGACTGTTGCTCAAATGCAAGACGTTTATCAGGTAGAATTTCCTCTTGTCCATTTACCAATGGCCGGGCTTGCTTTGGTTTGTGTTTTGAAAATGGGAAGTAAGTTCTTAGGCTTTTCAACCCCGTTCCCCCCACTGGTATTAAACCACTAGAAGAGAATGAGTGAAACATTTGCCATGATTGATATAATTTTTTAAAAGGCAGGACTGTGTAACCTTAGTGCAAATAAGCAGAAGCAGGTTCTCAGTAGCAGCAACTACTAAGTCTTCTGTTCAACCATGAAAGCACAAACTGAGCCATGCCACATGTCTTGTATTTTTCCCTTACACAAATCTCATGTGACTGTTCTCTAGAGGAAGGAGCTATACAAGTCAGAAATGGTTCTCTCACTGGTCATCCAGAATTTTAGCCAGCAGACTGGCTGCAATGATGTGGATTTATGTAGTGTGTAGTATTATCTCTAACAAATAGGCCTAACATCCCAAATTTATCTGAAACTGATGGCTCAGAAGGGCTCACAGATTGTTCATTATTGGCTGTGAGGGATGTGTTTAAAAAATAAATACATGATGACACTTTGATCTTAAAATCTATGCCCCAATGGAAAATACTGAATATTGATACATCCTGTAATCTGAAAGATCAAATGAGAAACGGAGGGTTAGAAGTTAAAACCAAATGCAATTTCTAATAAAAGAGTTAATTAACCATTGAAACAAACTCTTAAGGACAGGAACAGATTCTTCACTTTAAGACTGCAGATGATAATGGGATAACTCGCTGGAAATTCTGCAGTGTTCTTATATAAGGGTGCAATGCAGAAAGAACTGGGTTATACGGTTTTGCTTATGTTGTGTAGGAGATCAGAGCAAATGACCTTGTAGTCCCTTTCAGCCTTAAGATACAAAAGTCTGTGTCAGTCATGGCTAGGAATGAGACGATCCATTTCTCGTCTCCATCCTTCAACTTCTCAGCTAACTCCATGTTTATGAAGTGTTACCTTTTGCTCTTTCTAAGATTTTACCAGAAGAGGATGACTATGGATTTGACATAGAAGAAAAGAACAAAGCAATTGTGGTGAAGTCAGTTCGAAGAGGGTCCTCTGCAGAGGTAAGAAATTGCATCCATAAATATTTTGGGTTTGTTACCTAAAAATATTTCAACGCTTTGAAAAGGTGCAAAACCATCCTCTTATTAAAGACAGCTAATAGAAAATGGGGTGGCCTCTACAATTCCTGTGATGATAAGCTATTTCTGTAAACTGCAAAGCTTTCTGGCATCTTTGGGTGACTTGCTGAATATTTTTGGTAAGTGACTGGACAGCAGCAGTATCTCTGTGTGGCGATAGTGTACCTCAGCTGCAGTAGTGATGTAATGTTACTTTCCCCTCCCTCCTCAGATTTGTTTTGGGGCAGCAAAGATGTGCAGTGAGAAATGGGTTTGGGTGAAAGCTGTATTTTTTAGATTTGTATTTATTCCTTAAAAAGCATGCACTCATTTCCCTCCTTGGTATTTTTAAGGGTTCTGTAGAACATACTTGCTTTGTTTCTTTGAGGCACATGGATGGCGCAGATATCATAGAATCATAGAATCATAGAATCAGTCAGGGTTGGAAGGGACCACAAGGATCATCTAGTTCCAACCCCCTGCCATGGGCAGGGACACCCTACACTAGATCACGCTGGCCAGAGCCTCGTCCAGCCTGGTCTTAAACACCTCCAGGGACTGGGCCTCAACCACCTCCCTGGACAACCCATTCCAGGGCTTCACCACTCTCATGGTAAAGAACTTCTTCCTCACATCCAGCCTGAATCTCCCCATTTCCAGCTTCATTCCATTCCCCCTAGTCCTATCACTACCTGAGATCCTGAGAAGTCCCTCCCCAGCCTTCCTGTAGGCCCCCTTCAGATACTGGAATATCATAGGATCTGATTATGTCATAAGCATTTATTCATCCATACAGAATCCTTGTGTGGATAACACAACATGATCCTCCATTTACTGAAAGAAAGTGTTAGACAGACTGAAAATCACCTAAAGAGCTTTTAAAAATAGGCTTTCAAGCACCTGTGAAGATAAGAGAGGACTAAATTACTTGTCCAGTATTTCACAGTACACTGTAGCAGCACACAGATGGTACTTCTAATTAAAAGCCCCAGACAACCATTGCAGAATTTATTCTCATGTCTACATTTATTTGTGGTTGGTGCTTTTGGGCGTCACATAACTCCTGGATGACTTGCCCAATGCAGATATCTGACGTGGACAGACTGATTTTAGCAGTGTTGAGAGTGTCAAGTGGGAAGGAATTTTGAAGTGAAGCTTAATAGAAGAACTAAATTATTTCAGTATTCCTGATTCTTGTTTGATTTGTGGTTGCCAAAGAAACCAATCTTATCCTCTACTTTGTGCTCAAAATCAGCACGGGTTGGCCAAAAATTTGATTAGTCCAAAGCTCTGCTGGAAACCATTGCCTGACAGATAATCCTTCTGCCCTTTCTTAGGTAAGATGCTTGTGGAATAGCCTGCAAATCTGTTGTGTTTTAAGACAACAGAAGCACACAATTTTCTAAGGAATCCTTTTCTTGATCTTCCAAGACAAACTATCTGTGACCATGAGCCCATATTTTCAACTTGATCTTAGAATACTGCTTCAGAGAGGAATTTAATCTGCATCTCTCTGGACTCAAGGGCTGTCAGCTCATTCTGGGAAGACCTGAGGCCCAACAGGAATGCTTTTCATTACATTCTACAGGGTATTTTTAATTGCTTTGTGATAACAGAAAGATATTCTACATGTGGTTCTGTGTGGCTCAGCAGCTGTGGGCCATTTAGAGACCCTCTGCCTGCTGTCACACTCTTCAGGGACAAAGATTAAGATGTGCAGTTTTGTTTTACAATGCCCACCACAGTGAGCGTTCATTAGGTCTGTCAGACCTCAGGGCAGAATAAGATTCTAGGTTCACCAGTTCAATGGGAACAAATCTATGACTTCCATGGGTTTATTCAGGGTTAGGATATTCTCTTTGTGTTCAGGAGTGTGATCTCTTTTTTCCTAGTACACCTGCAACAAAATTGTCAGGCACACACAGGTTGTGGCAGTACACAGCATGTGCAGCATGGGTCTTTAGGTTTTTCATTCAAACTAAGAGTGGCCAGGCATTGCTTTTTCTATTATTATTGGGGTTTTTTCTTCTCAAAATTTTATAGAATCTGCTTTTCAGATTTGTCTATGCCAGAAGCAGTTTCCAAATTGTGTTTAAAAGCTGTTAAGAAAAGAATTGATAGAACATTAAATTCCTCTACTGACAGGGTGCTTGAATTCTTCCTGACGTGTGTCCAGCTTCTCAGTTTTGGCCTTTAGATGGAATAGTGCTGTACTGGGCACTACTCCTGCATTTTTCTTTCCTGAAACTGGAGGATCAGTAGCTCAGGCTGGGACTCTCATCTGTAGCAGATGTCCCTCCATGCTCCTGGCAGCAGCTGCCTGTAACTATGAGCACTTGCTCTGCTCACCTAGACAGAGGGTCACAAAAATATCATATAGTAGTGGTTTGTTGATGTGGATGGTGGCGCACCCAGGCTTATCCCAAGTTCTTGACTCTGTCTCTTCCAACCTGGTGTATTGTATTATATTGTATTATTAAAATTCAGAAAGTCTGTGTCTCCTTAGTTTGAACCTTATCTTCCCTTCTCAGCCAGCTCACTTGCAGGGCAGTTGCAGCTGGGCTTATTCCCACAGGTTGTAATAATGGAGCTGGTTTAGGAATGACACTGTCAGAAGGAAGCAACAGTGAAAAAATGATCCTTTGGGGAGGTGAGGTTGCTGTCTTACTCTGAACAGCCGACTGACAAGCAGATGTCTGCACAGAGTGTGTTCAGCCAGCAGCCAGTTGGCCAGTGGCCATGCAGATGAACAGCAAAGAGCCAGCTGCTGGTGTCTGGGACAACGCAGTGGCCTGGATCCAGACAACTGCATTGAGTTGTCATAAGGAGCATCCATTATTTAACTCTGTGACTCTGCAGGGTCATTAGACACCCTGTCTGATCTTCCTTAGCCTACTTAGCTGTATCCCAGAAGAGCAGCAGATTTTGATTTGAAAGTTGCTAGTTTGTAGGGCTTAAGATGTGACTTTGTACCTCCTGCATTTGTTGATTTGCCATGATTGCTTGCACAGATGGGTGTCCCATATGCACAGGCAGTGAATAGCTTAAACTGAAAAACAGGTTACATTTACTTATGTGACTAGGTATAGACTGGTCTTGCATGGTTAGTGGTTCAAAACTTGACTCCCTGTGCCTCACATTTCTGTATCTCACTGGACATTGCAGCCAGTCTGTTACAGTCCCCTGTTTTTCAGTTGTCCTTCCTCTCCCTCTCCTGGTTTTTTTTTGGTGTTTTGGGTTTTTTTTTTTTTTTTTTTTTTTTTTTTTTTTTTTTTTTTTTTGTTTTTTTTTTTAATAGTCTCCCTTATAGTAGCCCCTCTTAAAAAAAATTGTACCACAAAAGGAGAAAGTATATCTGTGCAGTGGCATGTTGATACAGATATTGGTAAAATCCCTTTGTTTTCTGTAAATGCAGACAACTTTCATGGTGATTGACAAGTGATTTGATGGTCCAACACTTTATATACAGCATTCCATATGACAGTAATCCTAGGAATGCCCATAAATTGAATGTTGAAGCCTGAACCTTGAGAGATGCTGACAGTGAGCTGAAGTTTCCTGTGGTGTTTGCTTCATTTGCAGATGGCTGGCCTGCAGACAGGAAGGAAAATCTATTCCATCAATGAGGACTTAGTCTTCCTACGCCCGTTTTCAGAAGTGGAAACCATTTTAAACCAGTCCTTCTGCTCACGAAGGCAACTTAGGCTTCTGGTGGCCACCAAATCAAAGGAGTAAGTGCTGAGATGGTCTGATCAAGTTTATCTGGAAATGGCAATTACTAAATACTTCTACAGTCTGTAGTGAAAACTCTATAAACACTTTTGCTATGCAGAAGCAGTTCAGTGGGGCAAAAATGACATAAAGGAAAGACACAAGAGTCACAAGTTTTTCTTAGTGATGAACTTTCTGCTTCCAGGACAGGTCTGGATGTATTTTCAGTGTACTGAGTGCAGTTAAGTTTTGGCTTCCTTGTTCGCAAACAGAACTGAATCACAAGGACCATGATTCTGACTCAGGCATGAAGCTTCTCAGACTCTAATATAAGTGCAAGGGAAAGCAGTTTTCACCCCATTAAAGCTTGTCTTCTGTTGGATGACTAACAAACCCCTTGCAGTTTTTCAGCTCTTTTTTTTTTTTATCCTCTAATGAGACTTGGCCCTGCTAATGTCTTTTGCATCATTACATCCTGAAATCCCAGAACTTGCCATAGAATTGAACATCTCAGTGAGCACTTGATGCTGAATTCTAGTCCAGCATGTCTTGTCCAGCTTATTTCTTTATTTTATGGGGTGTTTTTAATGGAAAAGATCTTCAGCTGATGTAAGTCAGCAATGGAAGTGAATATAAACATCATAGAAAGATTTTGTCCCCTGTTAACTAAAGACATGACTGTGTCACTTAAGGACGTAATCAATTGGGAGATGCCAGATTTTAATTATAAAGAGAATCTCCCATCTGCTCTAGAGAATGAAGATGGAGTAGGTGATTTCTTCAGGTCTGTGTATTTGTTACTTGTTTGTAAGCTGTGTAGATACTTTCTTTAATCCAAGACCTGGTTATGAATGCCATGTTAGAATTGCTCAGAGCTCTGGCAGCCTGACTGAAGATGCTGCTTTCTCTTCTCCTTGATTTACCTGCAGGATTATTAAAATCCCAGATTGTCCTGAAGCACTTTGCTTTCAGATACGGGGAGCAGCACCACCATATGTTCATGCAGTGGGAAGAGGTAAGGAAAGAGGCTGTGGTGTAGCTAAGCTTGGAGTACAGCTGAATATATATACATGTGTATCTAAAGTGTGTGTGTGTGGATATATATATCTATGTGTGTATCAATGAAGACAGATCAAAGGTTTCATTGTCAGACTTACTCTAAGCAAATTCTGACAGCTCAACTTTAATGACCATAATGATTTGGACTCCCTGTCCTAAACAAGAATTGCAATCATGTATAAAACCATACAAGAAGTTAGTTCCTGCCTCCAAGTGTTTGTAATCTAAATACAGTCTAAGAAAATAGTATTGTCATTGTTAACCAAGTGTTGGGTCACTAATGCCATCAACATAATACAAGGAATAACTTAATTCTACAGTAGAAGGAGCCTGGTGACCCTGCAGTCCATAGTTCCATGGAAAGACTCTTGAGAAAGCATCATCACTTGAGCTCTTGCAAGCTAGAAGTGTGCTTGCTTAGTGAACCTAACCTTGTTCCTTCCTAGACTACTAAGGTAGAGCTTTACAGTCCCAGGAAGTAAAACTGAAAACTGAGAAGCCTGAGAAAAAGTGAAGATGTAATACTGACTGTTGCTTCTTCAGTATTTTTGGCTGTGGTCAGCCAGTTTGGATCACTGTAATTCTGAGTGTGCTGTGAGATCAGCAGATTGGTAGGATTGTGTTTCTTGATGGACACCACAAAGACTGAAAAAGACTGCTTCACTCTTCACATTGCCTTGTACTGCTCTAAATTACTAATGTAGGATAGAGGGGGACTGCTTTCCTTGGCCTTTTCAAAAGGGGAAAACACAGTTTGACAGAGATATTTACTACTTTCATCACTGAAATCTGAACTGAGCTGCAAATAAAGGACAGCTCTAACCTTTACTGTCAGCAGATGCAAAAAATACAGCCTTTCAGACATGTACCACTTCCTTCCTCCCTCTGAACACACACATATATCCAGATAGGTGCAGATGGCCTTCAGACAACAGGCAGCACTCAAGTGCAACGATGTTCTCAAGGAGACTTTTATTACACTGCCATAACAGCACCTCATAGCCACTTTTCAACAGTCTGTAGAGTGCAAACTGCAAGTACCAGCATTCTCATTTTTCAGGATTTTGCTTGCAAAAGACAAATTTCTTTGGGGATAAAACTATGCATTGTAAATAATGGTGCCTTACAGAAGTGAATCACCTTAACTGTAGGTTTCTAGGAGCTGGATTTGTGTCTGAGTGTTGTTCACAGGAATCTGGAGTAAATCCATTGAAGCTGGTTATTGCACTTGGCTTTCTGTAGTTCAAGTACACTGTGGTCATTTTCTTAGACGATGGTAGATTGCACAGCATGCAAGTGTTCTGTATCTTTCAAGGGTTCTGTTTCTTTCAAGTGCAAGCTGAAACAAATATAACTGTTTACATTTAAGCAAGACCTCAGCTCTTGTAAGCATAAGGCTAGAAGAGCCATATAAGAATCCCAAATGATTTCCCACAAGAATTTCGTTTTCTGTCACAATCTAGGAGGTCTCTGTTTTTCCCAGCACTACTGGAAGTATGTTTTCCTTTTACAGCAAAGGTCTCAGGGTAAGTACTTAGTAGCAAAAGCATGACAGCATTCAGCTAGCTCTTCTCTTACCCTTCTTAACCAGAAGCACTTTGCAGGCTTTCCAGGTTTCTGTTCTGCAGTCAGATGACATTACTGCCTAACTCCCCTCCTGTTGATTTTCCAGGTTCTGAGGCTGCAGCTGTAGGCCTTCATCCAGGGCAATGTATTTTGAAAGTTAATGGGAATAATGCAACACATGGAAATTACGTGGAAGTTCTGGAGCACTTTACAGCCTACAGGGCCAGGCAACAGGAAGCACTGGTAGGAATACAAAGCCACAAAAGAAGTACATTCATTCTAGCTCTTCTTCAGTCCTCTCTCCTGTGCTTTTCTACGCTCTAAATATTCACAAAAACAATGTATACATGTCTCTCTTGACATATTTACTCCTGTGCCAAGGCCTTAGTGTTACTAAGGGAGCTGATTACAGTTGCCTGTAGTTGCAAAAAATCTACAAATATGTATGCCAATTCATATTGATCTAGATCTTGTATTCTCCAAAGTTCAGAGGGAAGCCAACTTAGAAGATATAAAATTGATAGTTAGATTCACCTTTGTATAGAATCATAGAATCAATAAGGTTGGAAAAGACCTCAGAGATCATGAAGTCCAACCTATCACCCAACACCTCGTGACTAACTAAACCATGGCTTCAAGTGCCACATCCAGTCCCCTCTTCAACACCTCCAGGGATGGTGACTCCACCACCTCCCTGGGCAGCACATTCCAATGGCCTATCTCTCTTTCTGGGAAGAACTTTGTCCTTACCTCCAGCCTAAACTTCCCCTGGTGCAGCTTGAGACTGTGTCATAGTATCATAGTATCAGTCAGGGTTGGAAGGGACCGCAAGGATCCAAATTTGTACTCCAAACATATCAAAACTAGGCATTTTTACTGAGGTCATGGCTGAAGCCTGTATGTCTTGAAAGGGATTGTACCAGTGGGTGTACAGAACACATGAAGATGCTGAGGACGACAGACTTCAGCAAGCAGCATCCACTGCATATCTGAATGGCAGTCATCCTGGCTCCAGCAAAGAAGACTCTTCACTGGAAGGAGGTACAGAATTGAATCCACTTCAAAGCAGCCAACAGGAATCAGGTAAAGATCTCCCTAGGGACAATTTAGGGGCTTCAAGCAGGAGAAGTGCAGTGGAAATATAAAGTGTGATTATATTGGGAAATACCTCATCTTAGTAAAGGTTTGTAATAGAACAAGGTCTGCTGGAGGAAGTGTTCTTATGTTGCAGTTTACTCATGAGAAGAAAACAGAGAGGTACAGGCAGAAATCACACTCCTGTGACTGATCTTTGCAAGAGAGATGGTTTCTGGAATGAAAAGGCTCAGCATTTTCAGAACCATTTGGTAGCCTCTACAAACCAGGGCAGAAGCAGATGGAGAAGGAATATCTGCAAGTAATTCCTCATAGAATAATCTGGTTTCTGTGATTTAAGATTAAAGATTAAGATTTTAAGTTACTTTGATCCAGAGCAAGTTTTCAGACAATGTTGCCATTGTGGTGTGCTTCCTCCAGCTATGAAACGTAACTCAAAACCTCACTGCTTCGCCTTCATGTTGAGAGCTCCTTCAGAAGAGCAGATGGTAGGGGGAAATACTGAGACAGATTCAATCCAAAGGCATGAGCCTGGACTCTCTGAATGCCATTGACAGCTTCTTCAGGAACAGATGCACATCTCTGTGTATCACATCTGAGGCCTGGGGAGCCCCTTAGTCTGATGGTCAAACAGTGCAGCTCCATGGTGGAACAGCTGGAGCAGTGCCCTGGTAGAGGCATGTGAGCAATTCTTTGTCAAATCTCAATTGGACTATTATTTAAATATCTTTTCTGGTGACAGTGGCATAGACAATGTTATAGCTGCACAGAAGATGTGTCTGGAGCATTTCCCAAAATTGGACAGAAAAGTAGCAGTCTTCCAGAGGGTCGCTACAAACAAGACGACTCTGAGAGTAATATACTTCGCTTCCTTCTGAAAGCTGCTTCTGGGGTCTGTGTGCCTGAATGCTGAACAGAACTAGAAGTAATGTCCTGTGCCTGGATGTGTGCGTGCACACATGGAAGAGCATCAGAATGTGGGTTAGAGCATGTGAATTGTTTATGCCTCTATCACTGTCAGTGGCCAACAGCAAGTATGTTTCTTGGAATACTCTGCCAGCCTCCAGCAGTATGTAGCTCAGAGACTCCTTGAGGCAAAGATTGTATGTGTCTTTGCATATGATGATACCGCTGCACAGGTTTCTCTTCCCTGTGTGTGCCTATATTCATGTATGCTGCCAAACATCTCTGACAACTTATTTTGGTTCCAGCCCAGACACCACAGACCATTAGCTCTCCACTGGTCATCGGTGAGGAAACTCCTCTTGTTAGCCTGACTGTGGATAACACCCACCTGGAGCATGGGGTGGTGTATGAGTATGTCAGCAGTGCAGGAATCAAATCCTTTGTCCTGGAGAAAATTGTGGAACCCAAAGGTTGCTTCAATCTCACTGCAAAGGTACCAGAAAACATAGAATCATACATAACCAGCTTCATTCCTGAACAGCACAGGGGAGCCAATAATACATGCATGGCTTGGCTCTTCAGATGAGGTAGCACAAGGTCTTCTCAAGCCTGCTTGGAGTTTTCTGCAGTAAAATGCAGCAAGTTATAACAGCTTGTTTGGTATGAGCAAGTCAGCAAATGCTTCCAGGATTTCAGCTGAGGTAGAGGGAGGGGAGCCCTCAGCTGTGGAATTCTCGCTCTTATCTCTCTGGTAAAATACTCTTTGCTGATACTCAAGATTAATGTTTACAAGCAAGAATTTTCTTTATCTTGGAAGAAAATCAAGCAGCTTCTTCCCATCTGGTAGACTGTATGGGTCACTAAGGGAATTCAGTAGAGCCTCTGGTATTGAGAAGCAGCAGTGCACTTAGTATTTTGGTCATTTGTGATGATAATGAGCTAATAGCAAATGTTTCTGTCACATCCCAGTGAGATTGTTGTTATGCCCCGTGAAAGGACACCAGAGCAGGTACCTTTGACAGTGCACAGTGGATATTTGAATCCACTTGAGTTATTCTAAAAAATTTTGAGGAATGTTTTATGGCTCTGGGGATTAGACATGGTAGTGGTTCTCAGCTGGTAATAAAAGCAGCTCGTTCTGAAGGCAGCTTTATTCAACCATGACTTTGCCACTTACTCAGTGAAAGAAAACTGTTTTCTCTCACTGTCAAGTCTCGTATCGTTGACATCCTGTCTTTTTGTTTAGATTTTAGAGGCCTTTGCTGCAGAAGACAATCACTTTGTAAGGAACTGCAGAAGACTTATATCCCTAAGCAGTGCTGTGGCCACCATGCCCCAGTATGAATTCCGGCAAATCTGTGACACTAAGCTGGAAGGCATTAGCAGAAGGCTCACAAACTACCAAGAGGTACAACACTACTAGTTAATGGTGGAGTCTCAAGACAATACTTCATTGTGATAACTGGGTCTTAGTATTCTGTATTAATGAGTCTTAGTATTCTGTATTAATGAATCCATACTGCTTTAGAGGTGGGTGTCCTGGAGGTGTGAAAAGAGCTCTGCAAGTTACTGAAATGGCAAGTGTTGAGGAAAAAAGGCCTTATCTGTGAATCGCTCCTTCCAGCTTTTCAGAGCTTAGTTACTTTACTGCAGGTTCATTTCCACCATGTTAGTGACTAAATTATAACAGAATGATCAGTGTTTGATTTAACATGAACTTAAGTACAATGTGTTGTAGCATGAACAAACTGTGTGTGTGCTTTTCATGCAGTTAGCTGAGCTGTTTGAAGCGGAAAAGGATTCTTTGTATTGTGTCATAATTTTGGGTAAGGGAAGTAGCATGAGCTTGCTTTATTTCTCCCAGTTTGCAGATGAATTGAAAACAAAGGTGAGCCCAGCCTTCAAGCAAGCCATCACGGAACCACATTCCCTTAACAGCATGGATTTCTGCCCCACCAACTGCCACATTAACCTCATGGAGGTATCATACCCCAAAAACACTACCTCAGCAGGGAGGTCGTTCAGCATTCGCATTGGACGGAAACCCTCTATTATTGGTCTTGATCCAGAACAAGGTGATAATTAACTTTCAAATCATGCTGATTTTGTCTGCATCTGTGTCTTTCCACTGCTCAACAAGGTCAAAATAAGTTCCAAACGCACACAGTCTTGTCAGTACTTTTTTCCTCCTCAAAATCAGAGCAAATCAGACTGTAGTGCAGTTTTCTTTTGTCATTACTAAATAGCTTCCATGCACTGGAGCTGAAAGTCTCTGTCAGGGAAATCTATTTTCTGATAAATAGCTGGTAGACAGCATTTGTCCTACAAACTGATTGCTTGAGTTCCAAAATTGTGATCTCACCTAATATGCTTCTGATTTATTGTCTTGTGACAATCAGAGTGCAGGAGTGTTTAGAAGAGACACAGGGAAGTGTATGCTAACCAGCCTTCTGAAGAATGGCATTGACTGTTCAAAGTGAGGGCGATAAAGAAGCCCTGCTCACCTGAAGATACTAAAATTCTGTAGTGTTTTTACTGCAAGCTAAGGTGGTTACCAAAGCACTACACCAAACCTGTCAGCATTTTTAAATGCAAAGGAAATTTATTTATCTTCTGTGAGGACATTATCCTATTTCTTTTTATACATGTCTGTGTGTGTGAATGCTTGTAAAGCTGGAACAACAACAAACCGACTCCCCAGAACCTGAATTCATTCACATTTCAACAAATGCTTTTAGGCACTATGCTTGGTATGTGTATATCAATGGACAGTTGCTGTCCTTCCATAATTTAACCTCCTTCTAGACTGCAGTAAATTCAGACTGTCTAGCTGACACGCCAGGAGAGAAACACTAAGTCTTATTTTAAAAATGATGCTTTGGTGATAGGATGTAATGATGTTAAATAATGCTATGAAGTGTTGGTTTTTTCCTGTTAAAATGGCACCAGTCCTAGAAGATCATGATTGGGATGGAGTGGGTAACGTCACGAGACCTATGTTAACTAGGCCCTTCAATGTTCAGTAGGTACCTTAAATCCAGTCTCGTATACTCAACATTGCATCACCACTATGGCTGCACCATCCTGGAGATGTCTGACCCCAGAAGATGGAGATCTCGATGGTAGCTTTGGCCAGCAGAATGGAGGATCAATTCAGGAAGAAAGGGGACTCAGTTTTCTGCTGAAACAGGAAGATCGAGAGATACAGGACTCCTACTTGCACCTCTTCAACAAGCTTGACATAGCAGTGAAGGAAATGAAGCAGTATGTCGTTCAGATAAATAAGTGAGTACAGAATCCTCTATGCACTGCAGAGAGCAAGTCTAACAAAAGGGAGGCCTGAACCTCAGAAATAGCAGTGGGTCCTTGTACTGTGCATAACTGGCAGGGGCTTGTTTTTCTCCTTTAGTGAACTGGGGTTCATGGATTTCTGAGAGCCCCTTTCAGTGGTTGCTGCAGTCTGTAAAATGCTGCAAGGTCACTTTTGATTTCACATAGCTGACTTCCAGCTTTGCTCATTTCACCTTATTTGTGAGAGTGCCCACCAGACAGCTGTGTGTTCTACTTTTGCAGACTCTTGTCCACCATAACAGAACCTACAGAAGGTGGTGCCTGTGAGCCACCATCTACTGAGGAGACACCTCCACCTTCTCTGGGAGCAGAAGAGAGTGATCCTGACAAAGCTGAGCATGGTGGAATCAAGAAGGTCTGTTTCAAAGTTTCTGAGGAGGACCAGGAAGACTCTGGACATGATACAATGAGTTTCAGAGACTCCTACAGGTTAGTCTGAAGACTCTACCACTTTGACCTTACTAGTGTAGTGTTTGGAAGTTCTAATCCAGGTATGGATTTAGCAGGCAGATTATTTTTCAGTCAGTCATTCTGTATTCACTTATTGAAGCACTCACTAGCTGTAGTTACTTCGTTACAGTTATTACCATGGAGACCTACACAGCAAAAACCTTTCCTCGTAACAATGCCAAATTACTGACGTTTGTAGGTAACTGAATAAAATTAAATGAGTAGGTCTAGTGTGACTTTCCCTTTCTTTATCACAGAGCTGGAAACTACAGAAGCTCAGCAGAGTCTGCAGACTGCTTGGTCCTATAATAGCCACTTTTGTAAGGGGATGTTCCCATTCAAGGTTTTCCTGAAAGTCAGAAACACTGAGAAACTGAAATGGACCTTGAGTTCCTTATTTTTAGTGAGCCTTTGAAACCACAAATGCAAATGTTTATTCAAGTGTCTCAAAATCTTGGGTTTGGGGTATGATGACTGCTACTTCTCCAGGAATATTTGCTGCTGGAGAACATCACACAGACACCAAGTCTCTCTTTCTTGGGAGGAAACGTTGGAAGCTCAGCTTCAGAAGAAATGGAATAACAGGTTGCAGTTGTGTCAGACCATTGCAACTTCATGTCCCTAACAGGCCATTTTTATATTTATAGTAAGGCCAGAGGGTTTTGTCTGTATGGAGGGGTGCAGACACTTCACAGAGAGTTGGGAGGATGACAGTAATTTGAATGAATGATGTGGCTTTGCAACCTCCAGGCTACAGGCCTGAGCCTTTACTTGCTGTGGGGTTCGTGCTACCGCAAGTAGTAATCTGTTAAATTCATGCAGGACTGTGGAAGTGACAACCTGCACTGGGAGGAGGGTCTGGAGCCCGTGTGGTCCAATCTGTGGCTCAGGGTCTTGTCCAATTGAATACTGAACATCTCGAAGGACAGTAAAGAAACAGAACCAGCTCTTACAATGTTGAGATCTGTACCTTCTGTTAGTTGTGTTAGGTTGAAATCTGCATGTGCTCCAAAGCTCTTTCTGTTGAAATGTGCTGTGTTTCCTTCATTGCTGATTGGAGTCCCATTTATGAGAGCCCCTTAGTTTAGATGGTACCTGTGATTGAGGCTAATCTATTCTGGGTAACAAAGTGACATTAGAAACAGTCTCTGTGGGTCTGCCACTTGTTCCAGAATTCTACACATTGGTGTACAATGAGCAAGATAATTCTGTGTTATCTTTGTTAAACAGAAGCAGAGAACTGAGCAAACATATTACAGGTAATAGTTACTCAAGGGAGAAAAACTATATTGATGGGTTTTGAACTGTAGCTACTGAGGAGCTACAAAAATAAGATGATTATTGATAAGAACATACCTTGTTTACATTACCCATACTGCTTTTTCTGGGATCATATGGAGGTGTAATTCACATTTCATAAGGGTTTGTACTGCAGAGTAGTTGCCAGAAGTATTCATCTTCTTTGGAAAAAATAGATTTCTTTGCAAACAAGTTTAAAAGAGGACAGATAAGACCCCTGATGAGGGTTCTTCCAGTTGATCTTAGATTTCCATTTCATCTTGGTCTAAAATAAAAACAGAGGAAGAGACAATACGGAGAATATTGTAGGCTTTGTCTTGGGTTTGTACCATTAAAACCAGTGGTACTTAATTGGAGTGGGACAGTTTTGGAGATCCACACCTTTGTGATTACCTTTATTAAGTTATAGGTAGTGCAAAGTGAACTTCAAACAGGTCATTCATACCAGAATTTTCTAGGTGTTCAGGAACCAACAGGAGCCAACTGTAGTCACTCCTCTTCTTCCTGAGATAGTTTCAGGGTACGCAGTGCCTGGCTCTCCAGTAGTATGAACTGTAAATTTCCCCTCCCGTCTCCAATGTCTGTGCTCCTACAGCTTCAATATGTGCTGGAGCTCGATGCTGTAATATTCTGAGAACTGCTAACAAATGTTGAGTAAATGTCATTAGGTTTTCTTTTGTATAAGTGTAACAGAATTGGTTTGAGGGATTGTGGTCTTAATAAAAAGAGGAGGATAATACATCAGAGAGTGGCTGTAAGGACAGTCTGCACTCAGTCACCCTCTGTGCTTTTCCTTTCAGTGAATGTAACAGTAACCGGGACTCGGTGCTGTCATACACCAGTGTGCGGAGCAACAGCTCTTACCTGGGCAGTGATGAGATGGGATCAGGTGAGTACATCCAGAGGTTGCCTGCATTCTTCTTGTACCACATGCCTTAGCAGAGCTGATAAGCCTTTGGGGATTATAAGTACTTTCATATTTAGAGTTCCACATGTGGTTTCTTCAAAACTAATCACCAGAACATAGAGATTTGTTCTTTCTCCAATGACCCACAGTCAGTTTGGAATATGGAAGAGGTATTAGGCAGAGTAGGCTGTTGTAGTTATTAGGTGTTTTGATCTATGAATTAGAGATAAAGCAGTAATCAATTTTAACCCACCCCCATGTGAAGATGTGCTTGTATCATCTCTGGGCTCATCACAGATCAGGTTTGTAAGACAGTGATAAGATCTTCATCTGTCTTTAATAGGAGATGAGCTTCCCAATGATATGAGAATTCCTTTAGACAAACAAGACAAACTTCACGGCTGCCTGGAGCATCTGTTTAACCAGGTATGTAAAGCATTTTTCTTGCACGTAATTTATTTCTCTTTATCAATCAGTGTCATTACAAGAAATTGTTTAATGAAAGCATATTTTGAGGCAAGACAAGCTATCAAGATTTTGGGGGTACAGTGTAAGCAAGTATAAGACAGAGGAATCGGTTTTGTCAACATGCAGTTTCCTTTGTGTGATTTTATGCAGGGGTGACCTGTCTTATCAGGAGTTAGACTAAGGGGTGAAAAGCTTCTTCATGAAGAGGAGGAAAAGGTGAACAAAATTGTAATGCATCACTTTTACAGATCTCAGGAGAGTCCTCACAAATTTAGCCAACAGATGCCTTTGTGGTTGTAAAGCTCCAGAGAACTGTTGTGTATCTGTTATCAGTCTGTAGATCATCATTGTGTTGCATTCAAAGTGAGGCTCTTGAGGCCAGTTCATGGTTCGAAGGTCTTAATTTGTCAACAGGAAATCACTCCAAACTACAAATAGTGAAATGGCTTTTGCCTATTCCTACAAGAGTTCTGTTCAGATTTTCCTCTGGAAATCTTCCTAACACTGAAAACATTCCCATTGTAGGTTGATGCAATCAACGCACTTCTAAAAGGACCAGTAATAACTAAGGCCTTTGAAGAAACCAAGCACTTTCCAATGGACCACAGTTTGCAAGGTAAAGAAAAAAGGTTGATGGTATTTAATGGATTTGCTAGGGTTTAGGAGCTTAATGTGAATGTATCTGTACTGTATGGCTACACAGTCACAAAACTATGCAGTCTACCTAGTCATACATTAAAGGCAGGTTACTCTGCCTGGCCATTGAAATCTCACAGCCTTAAAAGGTCATTTTTACACAAATTCATTCTGAAACACACACAACACCTCTGTTGTGTGCTGCTGAGTCTCCTCATAGCTCTTTCACAAGTCTCCAAATCTATCCTTTGATGTGAACACTGATATGTGTCTCTGAAGGTACGAGATAGGCCAGACACAAGGTAAATGAGCACTGATAAGCTAATGAGGGGCTGACCACTGTAGATCTGAGGCACCAAAAGGTTCTGCCTGAGTTTGCTTAATGACTTACTGTGCTTTTCTTCAGATGGACAATTGCCAGAGTAAACTCATCTTCACATGACATGTGTTTTGAAAACCGATTCCCAGAGAGAGCAAACAAACGATGCCGTGTTTTCTTTTTCCTCAGGGAGCATGATGAGACTTTGGTCTTAATGGGTTTGAGGCCCAGGATGTGGTTCCTTCTCTCACTGAAATACACAGAACTTCATTTTCTGAACATTTACTGCATTTCCTTTCCCACTTGAAATCTGACATGTTTCCTACTATTCCTACTACACTTCAGGTGCTGCAGTCATGCCCCTGCTCCAGCCTTGGGCAAGCTCTGTGTTTAAGTTCAGTGGCAAACTCGAGGGCAGGACTTTTTCAGCTTATTCTTTCCTGACTCCAGAAAGAACTCCTATGAAGTTCTGTTACATGAACTCATCTCTCCAAACAGAGTCACATTTATGTAGAATATCTGTTAGTCTTTCCATGCACTGTTTGAATGAAGTCAAGAAACAACAGGCACCCTGTGTTCACTTCCTTTATTTTATTTTGCTTAAACAGAGCCTCATTTATTAAAACTAGATTAATTACAGTGAGAGTCTTTTAGTTAACTGAAGATCCCACTCTCGTCGCACTGAGGCACAAGCAGGCCATGCTTCCACTCAGCTGTAATCTTGGACCAAAGTGCCTGTTTAATGGCTCCCATAGACACCTTCCAGTGATGGATGTGGGTTTGAATGCTGTCCCATTTCCTTTCCCGAGCAGTTATTTGGCACAGTTTTTCTGTGTTTTCTGTCTGCCGGTGCATTTTATTACCAACAATGGGGTATTTGGCTCAGCTACCTAGCTAAATCACAGAGAGCAAATCTCCTGCTCTGGGATCACAGAATTAGTTTTCATCAGGTGAAAGAAAGCAGAATGTTTCATAACATCTCATCAGTATTATGGGATGTGACAGTTGCAGCCAAAAAAAGTTGATCTGATTCTGCACAGCCAAGACTCTAGAGCTACCTGATACAGCTGCCTGCACATTACTGAAGGCAGAGAAAGCAGAGGGAACTCTGTGCTTTGTGGGTAGTGCAGAGGTCCCTTTGTGTGTGTCACCTTTGTACATCTAATCTGCAGTCTGGAAAACAATGCTGCTGACCATGAGAGTCTAGGTACAGGGTTTTTACCCTTCTGTATTGGATCTATTTCCACATCTTTTTAGTTCACGGTTGTTGCTGTTGATACCTGTATCTCTGCTTTCGTCTGTGTACACATTATAACTAGCAAGCCACCCTCAGCTATGTAGTTTTTCCTTAATGGCTAACAGACTCCATTCTTTCTAGAATTTAAGCAGAAGGAAGAAACCACAGTTAGGTGCCGGAACAACATTCAAGCCAGCATCCAAGAAGATCCGTGGAACCTTCCACTGCGCATCAAGAACCTCGTTGAGATCATACAAAAACATGTGGAAGGTAAATACGGAGAAGTTTGTTACTGGCTTCAGGGAGAAATGATCTCGATCTAGTTAAGTCTTAGCAGTTCATTTTATCATTGTATCTCAATTTGTAATAGGCTGTGCTGACTGTAGAGAACAGGTAAAGCAGGTTGCTGTGTGCCAAGTCCCAGTGCTGTATAGTAAAATCTCACCTCTGTGGCAGTTCCACAGAGCTCCCTCTTACATTTTGTTTCATCAGCTCCTTCACACAGAACGATACCAGACTGATCTATTTCCCTGTGCTTTTTTCCAACCCTTTTAGAAAAAGGAGAGAGGTGGTTGGTGTATTCTGAATTGAAATGAATGCTAATCAGATACTGCACTATTCAAAAGCCATTGCAGCCTGGCAGCACTGGAACAGGAGCTGAATCTGATGTTTACAGTCCAGTGCAAAGCACTGGGCAGAAATCACCTCCTTAGGGATGTGCCTATTTGGTGGGTTGAAAATTTCCCCCCCATCATTAAATTTGCCAGACCAGCTCAGCTGGAAGCAAATGCAAGCTGTATTTACAAGCAAAAATAGAATCTACAATGGAATGCAATGAGTGTGTAGAAAATATACAGTATTTACAATATTTACAGGTATTTACTATCAGTGAACAGCACAAAGACACACACCCCCTGCCATGGTCAAAGACCAGGGGAAGCTAATAGCTTCTCCTCCCTGCCTACCTTTTCCTGCCCTGTACACAAAAGGGACAAGAGAAAGGAGCAGAGAGATGTTAGACTTAGCCAAAACAATGCAGCCAAGGTCAAGCAGAAGCAAGTTAGTAGCTCCCAGAGCAAAGAGGCAAGGAGAGCAAAATTGTTTACATTACTAGCTTAAGTCCCTTATCTCCCCAATGGGATTGTTTAGAACTATCATTATTTTCCTTTTTACACCCAATAATGATTTATTTACATTTTACTACTTTTTGTTCAAGATCTGTGAAAAACTTTAAAGGCATAGCCTAAAACTACCACAGCCTAGGTGTGCAATTTGTTTTCAGTAATTCACATTAGTTAACGGAGCATTTAGCCTGTAACAAAGTTTTTGATTCACACCTTGTTGCTTTTTCAGTCATTTGCATGTCTGTGTGAGTAAGGACTGCTAGAGTAAATAGAAATGGCCGCACAGGGCCAGGGATTGTAGGGAATGAGGAGACTGCAATCAAAGCTGCCTTGGTATCATGTTTGCATTTTTTCTTCACTGTTTTAGATGGGAAGAATCAGCTGCTTTTGGCCTTGTTAAAATGCACAGGTAAGGGGATCTGATTTGTTGCAGAACGACATCACATACACAGTTTTATGCACATGCATGTGCACACATCAAAACGTTTTGCTTTTCCTTAGCATTTAGGTTTTCCCTAGCATTTTATGCTAGCGTTTCTCATGCCTCTGACATCTGCTCTTCAGTTTACATTACTTAATTCACTGTAGGCTGCTTTTGTTACCTGCCTGGCTGCTGCTGTTTCACAAGCACTGTTTTTCTTTTTACTGTCTTCATTTTCCCCTTTGTGCAACCCTCCTTCCCAGATGGCCTTTACTGTTTCCTGCTGTGGTGAGAACATGCAGCAAAAATGAGACCTATTGCACAACTTTCTTTGAGACCATGGACCCTGTCCCAAACAGGGCAGGCATGTTAGGAATTAGGGTTGTGTAAACCGAAATTACAGCCAGGAGCAGGCTAGGACCCTAAGTGTGCAGGCAGCAGCCAAATACACTGTGGACATCATTAATGTGTTGCCATGCACAAAACATTGTGCTCACAGAGCAAGGGACAGGCCTTTCCCTGCACTGAATGTGCAGTCTTTTGGTAATTAAAACACTCCCTGCACTGAATGTGCAGTCTTCCAGTAATTAAAACACCTTCTTGGTGTACTTAAAATAACTGAAACAACCAGTCCATATTTCAGGGTGCCAGGCTTTATTCTCAAGTCTTCACAGAATGAAGATGTGAGATCTGTGTGGTTCTAAGTCACCTCTCAGCTACTGCCAGGGCTGGTCTATGAGTCTGTCCCAACCAGCCTATAATGTCAGTCCATATAGGCTGTCTTTAATGATAGCAGATATAATGGCTAAGTCTCTACCTGCACCCCATCACCTGCAGCATTTCCATGAACATCCCATGGAAAGAATGGAAGAGCAGATGACATTGAATTGGCTATGGCAGCTTCATGGCACGGGGGATTCCCATGCCTTGAGGGCAGTCCTAAGCTCTCTCTGCCTTACTCTAGCTGCACAGAGGTGTACTGCTAGAAGGATTGACTGCCCTTAACTTGAAAGTATGGCCCAGGGCCTGCAGTGTATTAGTCAGTCTATTCTGTTCCATGCTTTATAAAAATAGTCCAGATCTTAGAGCCTCTGGGTGATGTCTTTAGCTCCTTTCTCTGGGGAACACTGCCTTGCCAATGAGACACTGCTGTACTGCAGTGCCTGCTGGTGAAGCCCAGGGTGCCTGGGAAGCAGCTCGTCACTTATTCATGCGCCTTTTTGGCCTGCAATCCCCTTAAGTGTGACGGGGTTGATGTGACCAGCATGTGGCTGCTTGGCAGGCAGGCTGGAAGCAAAGTTGACGCAGGGGCAATTCTCCCAGGAAACATAAACCAGTCGGTGTCTTATGGGCAGGCCCAGTTAATGCATTAAGCATATGGAAAGCCCACAAAATACAGATGGAGGGGGAAGATGAATCTCTAATAGCCCAGGAGAGAAGTAATGGCAGAGACTTTCTTTCAGGAATTCTCTTGCTTCCGTAAGCATTAAAAGAAGTGAATCAGTCCAGCTATGGCATCAAGGAGTTACAACTCTTCCCAGTTGGAAGAACAATCATGCAGATGGCAGAGGTAGCAATAAACAGTCAAGTGGACTAGAAAATCTTCAGACATGCTCCAGCTATGTGTCTTTATCTGTATAGCTGGGTAAGTCAGCAAGAAGAGGTTATCTGTTAAGTCTGTGCAAAGCTACAGCAGAAGCCAAATGTCATGTGCACACACACAGAGAAATTGCTCTTTGGTAGTGAGATTAAAGACAAATGTGCTCACCACTTCTTTATGCTTCTACCCCTTCTCTGGCAGATACGGAGCTACAGCTGAGACGTGATTCCATCTTCTGTCAGTCTGTTGTGGCTGCTATTTGCACCTTTTCAGAGCAGTTACTGGCTGCCCTCAACTATCGATACAACAACAACGGGGAGTATGAAGAGAGCAGCAGAGATGCCAGCAGAAAATGGCTGGAGCAGATAGCAGCCACTGGTGTTTTACTCAACTACCAGTCTCTCCTCTCCCCTGTAGTGGTAAGATGACAAGTTGTGGCACCCTTGGGTCTGCTCACGCTTGCCTGCGTGCTTCTCTGCCACCGCAGCACAGCCAGAGCCCTTCATTCTAGCAGCAAGTTTAAACTCTCACTACAGAAACCTCTGGGAATTCCTACTGCTGACAGCCATGTGCCAGTATTCCACATCCCATCATTTCCCTCCTCACAAATGCTGGACCCTCTGTCACACTAGAACACTGTGGGCATCCCTCTGCATTTGTGCTTGGAGTAGTGCTGCCACATCTAGGTTTTGCTGCTTGTATGTTGGTGGCACATGTGTGGCCTGCCATCTTCTGGTGAAAACACACATTTCAACCAATAGGTGAGAGTGTTCTGAGTATTTCAAGAGTTCTAACAGAGATCTAGGCTTGTGTTCATACACTGGACACTTAGAGACTAGGCAGGCTGCACTTCCCTGGTGCTGCTATTTGAGGCACCATGTATAAGGGGGAGAGGAGCTGGTCTTGCATAGTTCATCTGCACCAAACAAACAGATAAGCCACAGCTACCACAACTGCAAAAACATAACGAAAAAAGACACAATTAGCTCTGAGACTACAGAGAAGCAGCATTTGGCTTTCACCTTGTCAACTAATTAGTTAATGGAATAACTAAAAGCTATTAGAAAGTTCCACCTTCTGCTGTAGGTCTCCTGATCCAAAGCATGTCCATATCAACTGCCTTCCTGCCACTGGTCTCTTTCTGGCAGATTATAACCCATTTGTATCTGTTTCTTTGCTCAACAGAAGGAGGAGCGTACCATGCTGGAGGACATCCAGGTCACTCTGACGGAACTGGACAAAGTTGCCTTCTATTTCAAGCAGCTGGATGAAAGTCTTGTAGCAAGTGAGTAGTCTCTGTTTCTTCAAAGCTCTTTTTTCTTGTTAGTTTTCTGGGTTAATATCCTCCCAAATTATAAACCTAACAGACCATGTCAGACCTAGAGAGCACTGAGCAGTTTCTCTGTTGCATTCTCTCAGCTTGCACTGCAAACACACAGCCTAAGCAGCCGCACTGACACGGTGGGATGCTGGTGGCGTGTTCTGTGATGTGTAACCATAGGGTGTGCCAACGTACCCAGCCTCTGTGAGCTCACACAGAGGGAGATAAGACAAACTACGGGCAGTGCTTGACAGATGTTTGTGATGTACCACATAACCTAAGCTGGGGACTGTCCCTCCCTAGTTCTTGTGTGTCCCACCCTGTAAATCTCTCTCCATATTTACTGACTTAGGTGCCATGAAGCAAAATGGGATTTTAATTATGAACCATGTTTATCATATTAGCATCAAAGATCATGCTAGGTCATGCTAGCTGTATATTTGTTTAAGGCTGTGTTTCAGAGCTTCTCAACAAAGGCTCTCCCTTACTCATGTAATGGTGGCACTGGGAAATGGCATTAGATAATCTGACAAACTCAGCAAGGTGTGGTAAAGCAGTGTTTTATCTTTATTTCTCCAGATACTCATGTCTTCTACCACATTGAAGGAAGTCGTCAGGCCTTGAAGGTTATCTTTTATCTTGACAGCTACTACTTCTCCAAACTGCCTTCTCGGTTTCAGAATGGGGGAAGCTTGAAGCTGCACACGGTGCTCTTTACAAAAGGTGTCTATAAACAGCTTGCTTGAGAAAAATTAGCTAAGTGGTGATGGTGAAAGGTTCAAAGTAGTGACCATGAAGCCCTTGTGTAACATAGCCGAGACCTACAGGCATAGCTATGAAACAGATGTTACTGCTCTGGGAAGACTTGGGGAGTGCTAGATTTTAGAGTGAAACAGTCATGAGAATAAGATGTTCCTGTTTGAGGCTTTATTTTCTGTCTTCCTGTAAAGGCCATAGAGACATTCTGTTGGACTAGAGGGACAATCTGAGCTAGTATGGCATCAGGAGATGTTCCCAGGCTTGGAAAGATATTTTAGAAGCATATACCATGACAATTATCTGGGCTGGAAGTTAACTTGATAAGCAAATACTCCAAAATACAATACAGGAAATGTCCATTAAGTAGGCATTAATGGGAAGTGACTGCTGCTAGAGCTGCTTTCTGTGAAGTTCACCTTTGTCACTACACTATATTCCCACACTGGGAAATGGATCCAGTTTCAGTGGTAACAGTCAGTCTAACCAGTCATTTGCTGAGCTGAGAGAGGATGCAGAGATAAATAAATGAATGAATAAAAGGAAAACTAATAACATAGGTTTAGTAAAATGTTTTCTTCTTCAGCTCTGGAGAGTCTGGAGGGGCAATCACAACCACCTGGCTCATCTCTAGAAGAACTTCCCCAGCAAATTAATGGTATTTCACTTGAAAAAGTGCAGCAGTACTACCGTAAACTCAGGTACTTCATGCTTCTCCTTTGCCTTAAAAGACATTGAAAAGATCACTTTTTGCTAAGGGCTTCAAATTTAGTGAAAAAGATATGCCACTCCTCATGGTCTCTTGTACAAATACGATTGGGGGAGATCCTCCTTGCAGGGGAAGCTTGTTAATTTCCCTCCCTAGCTGAGCTCATCCTGAAGCAGTGAACTCCCCAGGATGAAATTCCTGTCTAATTTAACTTCAGAGGTAGAATTACTTGAAGGTGGGAATTTGGAATATTTTAATACAGGCTCTGTAAATTACTGCAATCAAAATGATAAGGGAAGTAGATTTTGAAGTACAAGATATTTAGCAAAGTCTTCTCAGATGTTTTATGCAGGATATACATGTATGTGCTTGATGTGAGACAGCAGCTAATGTAATCCTTGCTGTCCTTTTTGCAGGACATTTTACCTAGAGAGATCAAACCTGCCCACTGATTCCAATACTACTGCAGTGAAGATCGACCAGGTATTGCTGTTGTATTTATTTCTATAGTCAATCTCTCATAGAACTATTCATTCTACAACTCTAAAATCCCAGGCACAGGATACCCACTTGGCAGACCTGTACAAACCCAAACATCATTTAAAGAGTATTCCCTGCCCTGAAGAGCTGCAGCTTGGCCACAGTTCTTTTGCAGAAAGGGTGCAAAACTGGGGTAGATGCACACCCCTTAATGTAGGTCCTGACAGGACTCTCATCACCCTGACTGCCCCTGCTAAATTTGATATCTGATGTAAGACAGAATGAATTCATCTTCCTTTCACACAGGTACATGAAAATGAGCAAGTGTTCAATTTGCAAGTCCTGCTTTGTTCACAGCTAGAAAAGGAAGCAACAGGGAAATAGCACTTTCCAGCCACCTACATGAAGGCTGGCTGTCCAGCTGGGGCAGGTGAGGTGGATGGAATGCACTAAATACTACTGCAGGAAGGCAAAAATCAGAGACACTTTGTGCAGTTGTACTGTACACTGTGAGCAATCTCCGTGATTTGTAATGATTGCCAAAAAAAATTGCCCCAAACTGAAGTAATTGTATTTTTCCACTTCTGAAGTTCATATATATTGGCAAGAGTTGTTACTGTGGCAGTTACTGTGTAGACTTTTGTGTGTAGGCGTATGATAAAGAACTGTGAATGTCTTCATAGCTGAAGGTGTTAAGTATGCCACTAATGTTTCTTTCTATGGTATTGTTTAGCTCATTCGCCCCATTAATGCAATGGATGAGCTTTGCCGGCTGATGAAGTCTTTCATTCACACAAAACCACCCCAGTCAGGATACTCCAGCAGTAACACATCAGGGGCTGGCCTGCTACCTATATCCTCTGAGCTCTGTTACCGGCTTGGAGCCTGTCAGATCACTATGTGCGGCACGGGGATGCAGAGGTGAGAGCTCAGAAACCTTCTTTTTGCTGGTGTGCTGGGAGCTTTTGTCCTGTCTAGAGATTTGAACAATGTCTTGGATTCTGTTCAATAGAGAGATGGGGCATAAGGGAATATAAGGAGGACCTAAATCTGCTGCCATCTTGATTTTAGGGTAGGTTGTGGCTTGTAATGTTTTTATTAATAATTAATATTGATAGACAAACTTAATGTTTGCGTGCATCAGCCAGTGCACCTGAGTGATCTCATCCTCTTACAGTCAATGTTGTCTTCAACTGCACACTGAAAATGTAGGAAACTGCTTACAGTTAGCTTTATAATCTTGGTGTGTGGAAGCACATCACTGCTCTTCCAGTGTCTCAAAACCACTGAGTAAAGAGGAGACTCGTGTGTGAGTATCTTTGTGACTCCGTGCAGAAAAACAGTGAAACAAAGCCTTGCAGCAGCTTTGCCTCAAATAATTGCAGTGTCGAGGTGTGAGGAGGCTGGAATTGCAGGGCTGAGGTCACTGTACAGTTTTAAGTTAAAAACCTAAAAAAAGGAACTCTAAGGTGTGACTTCTGTTAGCTAAAGTTCTAAGGGCTCAGTGTCCTGTATGTACCCATTGACATGCTTTAAATATGATCTGTCATCTCTCCTGGTGCTGTGTCCAGAAGTACCTTGAGCGTGTCCCTGGAGCAAGCAGCTATCCTGGCTCGGAGTCACGGCCTTCTGCCCAAGTGCATCATGCAAGCCACAGACATCATGCGGAAGCAGGTGGGGGTTTGCATGTGTCTGCTGCACACCTCTGTCCCTTTCCAGTAACAGCACTGCACAAACAGTCTGCCTCCATGCATCACTGAGGTTTGTGTACTACAGACCCATGCAGCCAAAGCTGATGGCTGAGCAGCTGCACACATCTGACAGGATCAAATTCACTTTGCCTGTACAGCCGTTATGGCCATTCAGACCAGTGCCTCAGTGGATGTTATTGAAAGTCTTTGTCTTAATGGGTAGAAAGTAGAAACTGTCTGGTAGAAAGTAGAAACTATCCAGTATATTTAAGATAATTTATGTGTATAAAAACCTCAAGTCTCAACCACAGTGTTAAATAGGAGGAATTCCCTAGTGCTAGGCAGCAGTGCTTCTAAAGTGCTGTGGGACTAATTTCATCTTTTGGGTAAACACAGATGACTAATGTATCCACCCCATGGATTCCAAATCTTCTGAAAGTAGTTAATGGATTCTGAGATAGAAACCATACTCCCATTATAATATTTTCCCCTAAGGATCAGATGCTTTATCGATACTGTCAGTGCCATAAATTTTCTCTTTCCTTAGGGACCAAGAGTTGAAATCTCTGCCAAGAATCTGAAAGTGATGGACCAAATGCCACAGTGTGCACCTCGGTAGGTGACTGTGATTGTGCATTCTGTTTGTGTTTCCTGTAACAGTTCCTGGTATAAGCAGAGCTCCTTAGTAGCAGTAGTGGGGAAAGGGTATAAAAATCTCCTGTTCTTCTTTCTCTCTGTCCTAAATTAAGTGCCCTGCCAATTGCTGCTTGCCACTTGCAGATTAAGGTTTCAGCATTTTCTGAAAAAAAAGCCATATCTGATCAGTGAGAAGGGTCAGGTTTGGACTGCTGCTGTGAGCTGGTGAGGCCAGTGATTGACAGCTATCTGTGTGGTGCTTAGAAAGGAAAAATCCTGGCTGACAAATGTGACAGCAGGTCTGCAGGGATAATTTGCAGGCTCATAGCACTGCATGCTTAGCAGAGTTTGACTGTGCAGTTGTGGCAGAAGACATTTAAGGGTAAGCACTTTAAGCAGAGTAACCATAGCGTAATGCAGCTCTTAGATCAGTTGCCAAGGGTTATAGATGGTTTTGACTAGAAGACAGTGTTAGCACTCTACAGCTATCAGAGAAATGTCTGATTCTACTCAATAAGATCATTGATTACAGGAATGCAAAACAGTTGTAGCTTGCAAGAATCAGAATCAGAAAAGATCCAGTAAAATCTCTGCCATCCCTTCAGCCAGAGCAAGTGTATTTGCTAGTGCTAGAGTCCTCCAAAGAACACTTTCAATATGCTGTCAGGAAGCCTTCCTTAAAACATTGCTGTCCTCCTCACCCATTAGGGATTCTGAGCCTATACAAGTGCTGCCACTTTTTCCCCCCTATCTGCTCCTCAAAATGTTTACAGGAAATGAATTCAGAGGCTGTGGTGATCCTTACTGTAACAGTCTGTCCTGGGTTAATTTTCTGAGAGACCTTAAAAAGCGCAGTACTTGGCATTTAGAACCTTACTCTTCTGTTGCATTGCAATTGCCGTTTCAAAAGGAAGAAAATAATAGTCAGCATTGGCTCCTACACTGTGTCCCTAGTGTCATACATCAGCATTTTAGCAGCATGATTATTTTGCCTTATTAATGGCTGTACATTACTTCAGCTCCATTTTTATGACCATAACAGCACGCTATGTTCAAAAAGAAACAGCTTTACAAACAAATCATAAGTGAGGCATTTCTCTTCTTTTGTATACACTCTAAATCACAATGACAAATTCCGGGACTTGGCTTATTTCAGGGCAATAAAGCTTAGATCTGTGTGTTCCTGCTGGCTTCCGTCATCATAATGTGAAATAAAACTGAACAAAGTTAAAAGGAGATCTGCTGAATTAATGTTAATTCTCAGGATTGTGTCTTCTAGCCAGTGAGGTTTTTTTCAACTCTGTAGTACCAGTTTTGAAAAAGAAGTTAGAAAGGTCTTAAGCTTATTCACATGTAGAGGAGAAAAGCCAAGAAAGAGCTTCCACAGACAATCGTGATGTGCTTAGGTTTAACCACTGGCCTCAGTTTGCTAATCTTTTGATTTTAAACATTTCTCTGAATACACACATTACTGGCACAGTTGAACAAGCTGTAAAATCAATGAGCACACATGTTCTTTTATCTGTGTGGGGTCCCAGTCTATATGAGGGATGAATTCTTTCACGAGGAAAAGTGCTAAACAAGAATTTGAAACAAGAGAAATTGAGAGAGAGGGTTGTTAGAGACCCAAATTGGGCTGAAGATAAAAAGGATTAATGGAAAGTCTCAACTAGTATTTGAACAATGATTGCAGATACTTCAGTGACCAGCTCACCAGTGGCACTAGGCATTGATTTGCAATTGTTCAAACTGACAGTAGTGCTGTTCCTGATACCAGATTACCTGTAAAGCTTGCGGAATGGCAAAGGAGAAGTGACTCTCTCATGTTATGCCTGATGATATTTATTACCCTTCTCTTCATCTGCCTTGAAGACTCTATAGGTTGTGCCAGCCACCTACAGATGGAGATCTGTAACCAGAGAGACACCTACCTTGCAGCATGCTTAAAGCATTTGGCTCCGAGCAGTCCTGTCTGCAGACACATGCTGACTGACACTGGTGCTGAATCCAGAGAGAGGAGATACTGCTCTGCTTTGGTAGGAGATGAACCTGCTGGACCCTGGCAACCAAGAACCTGCCTTTGAACTCCTGTAGCATGTGCAGGGATTCTTGTATTGACTTCTTGAAGAAATCCCTGAAACCAATACCAGAGCGCCAAGGTGGATGTCACGGCCCCTGCAAGATGCCTGGCAAAGGGACAAAGCGGGGTTTTACTGAGGGCTTTTGTGCTGCCCCCTGCACGCTGTGGATTTCCAGACACAGTCTGGGTGAGAGATCCCCAGTGACATGTTTCTCTCTCCCTCTGCTGCATCTGGCATAGGTTTTGTTGCCAGCATAACTTTGGTCAGCGTCCTTGAGCAGCAGCTTCCTAAACACCACCTTTCCATGAACTGACCTGCACTTTGAACCAGGAATAGCACAATCTATGGTTTATTCACGTATGAACATGAAGAATCCCTTCTGGAGTCATTTTCCACTTCAGCCCAATGAGAACTGATCTCTCGATGCTGCAGAGTATACATTCCATAGTCCTTAACATCACTTCACCTTACTGTAGCTTTCTGGTTTTTGATTAACTCTTTTTACTAATGCCCTGCTATGTACTCTGGAACTACAGCACTGTGTGAGAGCAGAGAGTAGGAGCAAAGGATTTGGAAGGAAACTTTGCAAAGGAAAAAAACCCACAGTCTTAGAATCTGATTATGTGAACAGATGTAGTTTTTACAACAGGTCAGAAGAACTATACTTATTTATGTGGGGTGGAATATGTGGTTTTGAGCCTGTTATATATACAAGATTTAAATACAAATTCTATTGTTTAAAATGGGACCAACATGCTGGCAATTACACAGCTGCTCCCAGTTTACTGAAGAAAAAAAAATCTACATTATTTAAAGTCTTTCAGTATTTAAGTAGTCTTTAATACAGTTATTAAGGTGTATTAGGGATGCTTTTAAGTTAAAAGAGAAAAGGAATTGTGTATATACTGTACTTTATTTTTTTCTTGTCTGAAGCAGAATTGTTCTCCATTCTGTCAGTATTATCCTAAGCACAGTGATCTTTGTTTTTTTTGCCACGTTACTGGCTGAAACTAATTGCAACATGTCAGCAGTCTCAGGACAGAAATCAGGTTCTCTTGGAGTGAGTGCCTTAATACCACCGCCCAGCCCTAAGGGATTGCAGCTGTAGCAGTGTCAGTAGAGGGTGTACAGGAACTCACCTTTCCTCTCTTCCTCCACAGCCTCCAATAAAACCCTTCATAGAAGAGCCAGAAGTGCTTTGCAGTGATGTATATCCTAGAAAATAAAGGTTTGGGGTTTTTATTTGTGACCTTGTTTGGTTTTTTTAAGCTGACTTAATTTTACCTTATTAACATCCAAACCAACTCAGAAAGTAAACTTTTCCCTTTGGCTAGGAAGGGGCTGCACTTCAACACAGGACGGCTCATGACACATCTGGAGGTGCAGGTGTTTCATCTTTCTTGCAATCGTTTTGTTTGTTCTTCACTGACAGACTGAAATAATTTTGGGGAAGGAAGGTGGTTTTGTTTAACTCTCTTGCCTGGTTCCTCAGACCTACAGCAGCCCATTGCAGAGAACTGGGTTAAACCTGCCAGTGGCCAGCTGTAGGATACAAGGCTTTGTTCCTGCATGCCCATTTTGTACTGCAGCCAGGGGAGCAGGTCATGATTTCAGTGCACTTTGGGTTAATTTTGAAAGAGTTACCCTTGCCCTGTGCTGTCTGAAGAAGAAATGGATGGTTCTTTACCAAGTCCTCAAATTAAAATGCGTATTTTATTATGAGAGCAGCAGGAGCACCAGAAGTGAAGAGAGCACATGGGCCAAAATCCTGCTTTGGCTACATGAGCTCTGATCAGTGGAGCCACAGCAGTGCCCACAGTTCATCAAGGATCCTGGCCCACACTTACAGTCACTGCAAACGTTACAGATGCACGGAAGAGTATCTAAGGGCATTTCCCCTGTGCACTGTTCTACATTGTATCTGCTACTATTCTTGAAAATATGAAGTTTTTACCAGTAAAAGTTGGTTTCTATTATAAGGGAAGAAGACAGGATTGTAGCTTTCTGTTCTGCCCTCTAGTTCCTTACCTGTTCC
This sequence comes from Picus viridis, assembly GCA_033816785.1. Taxonomy (NCBI): domain Eukaryota; kingdom Metazoa; phylum Chordata; class Aves; order Piciformes; family Picidae; genus Picus; species Picus viridis. Next base: position 7,159,244 of record CM066599.1, on the reverse strand, counting down.
GTTGAACAGTCTCAGTTCTGACATTTGTCTGGAGCGATGAGTTGGAAGTTTAAACTACAAGGGAAAATTTGTTTCTGATATTAGTTCAAACTAGCGGTGTAGACCTAAACTCTTGCTCTTTGGGTGGTGTCAGTACAGGTGTGCTTTCACTGCAGACTTCATGTTAAAAAAAGAAACAAACTGGTTTGATGCTGGAAAACTGCAAGGTTTGACTCCAGTGCTGGGAAAAAAACAACCACTTTCATGTGGAAAATAAGGAGGCAGTGTGCAAACTAACCTGCAAGTGCAGAGAGTAGATGATGTCTGGAGCATCTCCCTGGCTAAAAGCAAAGTAAGAATCAGGCCTGCCACAGCCAAGCAATGCAGATTTCATAGATCTGAAAGTATGGAAAACCTGGAAAACAGTCAAATTGGAGAAAATGGAAACCACCATGATGATGATGAGGTGTGTAGGCAGCTGGCAAAAGGAAATAATAGAATTCTGACAAGAGAGTGGGGGGGTTGGGTGGCACCTGCAAGTGGAATTTCTTACAGATCAGTCTGGTAACAGAGTTTGCTTCATCAATGACTGAAGCATGGCTGCTACTGGCTAGTGCTAATGCTAAATTGGGAGGCACTAATCTAGAGAAAGGTCAGGGTGCACACAAAAATCCCTGGGGGACTTTGAACCCTGAAGGGGATGAAATGAACAGGATGAAGTTTTACAGTACCAATATTAGCTCAGATGAAATATTTTGCTGCACCAGGAGGGAAATTTCTGGTTGGGATGGGGAAGTATTCAAGAAACAGTGCAGAAGCCAGATAGTTCAGTGAAATTGCAGTGGCTAGATGTTGAGAAAAGATACTAAAATGGTAGCAATAATCTGGATACCATTTTGCAAGAGAAAACCAGGAGAAGGTGATAGTTTTTTTTAGCCCAAGACAGAACTGTAAGGGATGTCTTTGTGAGAAGTTAATAATGAGAAAGGTAAAGACAGTTCCATCTAAACACAAATACAACTACGAAGAATACAAGCAGTCAGGGATAAATACTGGCTGAAAATTGTTCTGAACCCTAGAAACCTTTCCCATCCAGTCAGGCTCTGACAAAAAGAAAGAAACCTGTTCAGTGGGGCTTGTAGAAGACACGGCAGTGGTGGCTGGAGTCACAGGCGAGCCTCTGAGCAAGACAAGGTGGCCCTGTCTAGCCCTATCTGGCTGCAAAAGCTGTGTTTGGCTGTGGCAGGAGATGAATAGTCCCCCTTCTGTCTGTGGCATTGTAGAGGTGTGAGCTTCTTTCCAAACCCAGGCCTTGGCTGTCTGTTGGCATTAGACATGCTTACATTGCAGCATTCATTTGCAGACTGGGCTTTTTAGATGAACTACTACATGCTTAGACAAATACACATCCCATTTACAGTTAGAGCTTAAAACATGAAAAAGAAAAACATCCACCTGGACTCTGGCAAGGCCTTTTCCCCTCTGTCATATTTTATCAGCAAATGGTGCTAATCTGGGGGTATTTTCAGCCCTTATTATGGTTCTGAAGTGATTTGAAGATAACGAAACACTAAGGCCTAACAATCAGAATTTCAGTGTAAGAGTCATTTGAGACACATCTACCTCCTTGACAGCATGTGCAGTATTTCATCTGTTGTAACACTTGGCATTGTAGATGTCTGATGCAGCTGGCAGCTGTTATTGGTAAAAGGGAAAAAAAACCAAAACACCCTGATCCAACTAAGGGCTTATGAAGGCAGCTTATTCACAGAGCATGGCAGGGCCTTGCTGATCAGGTATCACTGAGACTGAAATCACCCAGTGCAATTTGTATCTAAACCCAGAGTTTGTGAAGCATTCAAGTACAGAGGTCAGATCTGCCATGCAGAGAAGGCTGCAGTAGCTCTTTGACAGGGAAGAAAAGTATTCCAAAAGCAAAATGGGGTTTTGCCACTTTTTAGAAGGGAAGTCTTGTCTTTGATTAGCACCAGGAACCACTGTCATGCCCCTTGGGTCCTGAGCCGGTACAAAAATCATTCCTGTTTCAAGTAATGCAGTGCAGCAGCAGTCTTGGTGGTACTGTCACAGCATCCCTGCACTGTGTTATATTAACAAAGTCTCCTCTGCAAGCAGACAACATTCTAGTGTCCTGCAGATGGGAATTTCCAAGTGCTCAGTCTCACCCTGCCTAGCTTCCTTTGCTGTACTGAGCAAGTCACCTTCCTTCTCTGGTGCATTTTAGGGAGGGAAGTGGGGAACTATTTTCTTTCCATTAATGCTGTGAAGAGTCAAGGGAGGAAAAACTCTGACATGCTTTGAAATCTGGCAGTGCTTTATTTATCTAATGTAGTTCTAATGACTTGAAAAACAGGGGAAAAGGATAAATACCACAAAGATATACAAATCTTTACTTTTAGTTCCCATAAATATATTAATTGTGAGCACTTGGTATAAGGAAAGATGACTGGGGATATTTTGGATGCCCTTGCTCTGCCCCATCTCAGGATTCAGCAGCACTACACAGCAATACCATACATAATGTGTTAAGGATATGGTCTTGGCAAGAGCATGCTGAATTGGGAGGTCACAGTAGCACCTTGTAGTTTGTAAAAGAATGGCAAGTTCTTTTGTCATATAACACTTTGTTGAAGGTCCTCATCCTCAGCCTTGACACCCTGTGAATCAGGCTCTGCTGCACTCTTGCAGTCAAATGTGCCAGAAGAAAGACTTTTTGGTTCTGATCAGTGGAGTGGGTTATGCCTTTGTACTCTGAAGCCTACACTGTCTTCAGTGCTGAATTAAAGCTTAAAGGACCTGATGGTTTTAGAACAGTCAATTTGCTTTTTGTAATTAACCTTGCACAGACATTTCCAGGTGAGCCAAGGCCACAAGATAAAAATCACTGCATTCATGCATTGCCAGAGAACAAACCAGTAAGTCAGTGAGGAGGGCAAGAGACTTCTAAAAGGGTAGGAATGGCCACAGTCTGGTCTTGAGTTAGACCAAATTGAAAAGGCTTTTAGAAGCTAGCTGGTGATCAGCTGTAAGAGCTCAAGTAAGGTTCCTGGAGCTTCACTGCACTGACAGCTGACTTTGCACCTGAGATCCATTACCCCATCTGGGCAGGGGGGCAAGTCTGGAATGACACAATCCAATCCAATACACCAGGTTGAAAGAGACCTTCAAGTTATAGAGGACGATGTTGCATGAAACAGAACTGCTCATGGGTTCAGGAAAATGTTCCAGAGATATTTTTCTATCAGTTTATAGGATTGGCATTTTCAAATGTTTTGTAAAAAAGAAAAAAAAATGTACAGACTGTTTGAGAGAGAGTTTCCAGGAAAGTTTGAGGGGTTCTGGTGTACTAATAGTGTTATATTTTTCCTCACATTTCTGTATTTTTAACTGAGCACATGTACCCTGCCTTAAGATAAAAGTGATAATATAATTGGTTCGACTTTCTGCCTTGTATTGTCTAATGCCTGCTGTCATTGTAGTCTTGCTGCTCTTGTGTGGTGGGTGTGCTCTGTGCCCTGTGTCTGCCAGAGCTGAAATTCAGCTGTGCAGAAAGCACTGGCAGAAGAAATAAAAAGGGTCATAGCAATGGGGCTTCTATTAGACAGGTTCTGAACACTCCTTTTGGATTTGGGAAGTTGAGAGCTATCTGAACAGGGGACATTTCTGCTTGGGCTGTTGCTCTAGGCACAACCTTCTGAACTTCAAGAAGATTGAGAAAGTAAAAAGAAAACTATTCCATGGGCAAGTCTTTTTTTGTTTTGTGGGACAAGATACAATTAAAAGAGTTCTTTTCTGCTGTGTACAAACTGCATTCTGTCTTTATAGGGCACAAACTAAAGAACTAGATTGCTTTTCCCTTCTCTGTAAAAGGAAAGACAAAAAACCAGAGCCAGGAAAATGCATTGATGCCTTTGATTCCCCCAGCTGTGCAGGGGTTTACATTTGGGGACACTTTCCATTCATTGAAAGAACCAACTGAAGAGAGTAGATCTGCACACCTGAAAGGGTTCAGTAGGTTTCCAAGAAAGAAGAGAATGACATGATTTAAATAAATCCTTTCAGCCATGCCTCATGGTCCTTCCTTTATAGGAATTGAGAGAAGCATGTCAAAGGAGAGGTTCACAAACACTTTTGTTTGTGGCTTCCTGTGTGGTGAACCCCAAATTTCTGGTTTGTCCCATTATTGCATGTTGAGACATGATAGGTTTTGGCTAACAGCCCGAATCACCCTGTCAAATTCCCTAAGTCCTTAAAGTTTAGTAGCCTGCATGTTGTTATAAGGCAAGGATAAGCTTCTAGTTCTTAACAGTGGTTTAATTTCCACTTCACTTGCAAGAACTTAAAGAGGTGCTTCCACTTCAGTAGCTCCTGACCAAGAGACCTGTTTCAGCCTTAAAAGATGACACCAGGACAGAAGCCAAAGAGAACCACACTAAGCCAACACACCACAGGCAGCAGTGATGGGCACCTCTCCAGGCAATGTTTTATGCTGGAGAAAATGGAGAATGAGGCAGCTGGTGCCCATCTCCCCTCTCACTAAAAATTTGTGCAGAGCTGTGTGGCTGTGCCTCAAGTTTCAGGAGATACCATTCTGTTTCTGAGACGACTACTACATAGGAGGAAAAGGAAGATCAGAAAAATATGATAAATAAGCTCAAGGAATTCAAACTAAGAAACAAGGACCTCAACTAGTAAGATTTCCTCTAGGGTAATGTAGATCATGAAAGGGGCACTGGACATGTCTTACAGAGGGCATTAAGATCCCTGCCCAATGGTTCTCAGTCCACCAAAAGCCCAACATTTCCCACTTTATCAACACTGTTTTTTACAGGTTCCTGTCCTTTTCACTGGTGAGCTGACTGGCTTTCCTTCCAGCCTTCTTTCTCCTTTCAATCCTAATCACCTGGGTGATGAGCAAGTCACTAGAGGAGGAGGTAACTGCTTGTTTATTGGAAATCAATTGAGATGTCTGCATTAGTTTTTTGGTTTTTTTCATTCCACTGTTCAGGCAAGCTGAGGGGCAGCATGTTCAATACCTGGACTCAAGCTGTCTTGAGCAAAGAACAAACAGCACCAGGAAATCTTCAAAGTGAGAACTTGTACACCAGGTCCTAGCCGCATCTGTGGCTTATATGGCAGTGACATGAAGTGAAATTCTGTGGCCTTAGAAGCACAGGGCAAGAGAGTAACCATCCCTGCTCAGAGCAGTGGGAATAATTTTTAGAAAGCTTCTGACAACTCTTTTCCCTTGTCCAGTTACCAGTAACAGTGGCTCACCTAGGGGCAAACTGCTGCTGCTGAGAGCACCAAGGGACAGTGCTGTAGATCTGCTGACAACCTGCATGCTGCACTTGCTGTCTGCTTGCAGCTCACCAGCTGCTGTCATCTGCAGCCCAACCAGACCAGGACCAGGGCACCCCAGAGACTATTGGCTTCCAAGCTTCCCCTATAGAGCAACCTAGACTTTGAATCTGCCAAGGCAGGGGCTGCCCACCTCCTGCAGGCACAAGTGTACAGGAGGGAATTTTGGGTGGAAGAGACACAACTGATTCTCTTCACCTAGTACTCCACCTGGATGCTACATTGTGCTGGCAACTGACATATGGCCTTAATCTTCCCTACTAGTTCCAATTTGTTTGTTGTTGGGTATTTTTGATCCTGTGCTCATTGAAAGGCTGGAATACTCCTCAGTGGGAAGTGTTCTCATCTTACAGTCAGCTTTCCATTCAAATAAATGTCTGTCTTGTATGGGTTGCTCTGTTTCACACTGACAATTTAACAAACATTTCCACCATGATTTCCCCCACTAGGCAGCAAGAACCAAGTTACTTGAGGCTTATCCACTGGACAGTTTTACCTGCTTATCTGCACAGCTTCAGATCATTACATTTATGCAGCAAAAGATGATGTTTGGACAATGTGTTTGCTCCGCTAAACATTTCAATTTCTGTTTTCAGCTGTGTTTTCTTTATCCCAGGGTTTAATGAATGGCTGACAGCATTTTAAGTCAGTACAAAATAAGACTTCCACTATGGAGGAAAAAGAACAAAGGTTACCTTTTTGGTAGTTTCCCTTCTCAATGCGAATGATTCCTTGTTGGAAGCACAGTTCTGGTGATTTTTCGGTTGCAAAAGCTGAGTCCAGCTCTTCCTGTGATTCAGGTGTGATTCTCTGAGGAGCAAAAAGGGGAGAAGGGTGAAATTGGTAAGTGTGAAAACAGGCTCAGTGGGAAATGTTCCTGAAAGTGTCATTGATAAAATGATAGCACAATCCCTTAGGTGGAGTGTGAACACCTGAGACCTTAGGAACACACAATTTCAGTAAGCCAAATTGAGCTATAGATTTAGCTGCCAGGAACAAGGGGTAAAGCCCACAGCTTACACCAAGTATGTTGCATGAGGGCTATAGTAATCCCACAGGGGCTTAAGATCAGGAGAATTACTGAGTTTCTCTTTTAATATATGATATATGAGCACTTACCCACTGGGCCAAACTCTTTGTAGTTACATATCAAAAAGGTAACCCTTTCCCAAATGACATCTAAAATCCAAAGGTCTGTCAGGTTTTGGAGGGCATTGGCATACCCAGTTCCTAGCAAAGGAGGCTAGATGGTACAGACAAGATAGACAAAACCAGTCCTGTAGTTGCAAGGCTGTACATTCCAGGACCTAATTGTTTGGATTCTCTACCCATTTCCAACTTGATTGCAGAGCAAGCAATAAACCTTCTCATTCTTCCACTTCTAAACTAACTGTTCCCCATCCTGGTTCAGTTTGCCTCAGCCAAGCTGTTTGCCTTAGGAGAGTCAGATGAAGAAAAGGTGTCCTATCACCAGTAATTAAAGGCAGGTAAGCAGCTCCCTGGCTGGTGTGAACAGCAGAGTTGCAACTGCTGCCCCAGTCAGCCTGGAGGAGCTGAACTGCTGCTAAACAGAGCTGCTTTTGCTGAGAAGTCAAAGGTCCCTTGGAGCTCTTTAACAATCCCTTCTGGTAGTCGTGGTTCACCCTTTGAAAAACGCTTCTCCATGCCAAAATAATGACTCATTTTGTAAAATGTCAATTAATGCCCTGCAGAGTCTGCAAGAAAATAGGTCTGTTTTTAGTGAATTAGGATTAAAATTAGTAATTAATGTTTGAATCAAGTGATTATTTTCTTGATCCTGCTTAAAATTAAATTTGGTTGTAAGCACTTTGAAGGCAACGAGCAAGGCATCATTATTATTTAATCAGCTTTAAATTGCTTACATAATTACTTACAGGAGTGACGTATTTTCATCTTGAGATAATTAAAAATAATTAGTATGGCTGTATCACAGTTTTAATGTGCAAAAAAATCAAATTCATATTATTAGTGGTGCTTGAATCCTTGCTTTTTGCAGGGACCTTATCTGCAAATTATTGCGTGAAAGTTAATGAAGCTGTCAGATGGATGCCTTGCTTGGGAAGAGTGGTTTGGAAAGGATGCACCATCTATCTCTGATCCCACATGAACTCAGCTCAGCTCAAGTGTATTAAAGTTTTCTGAAATAATAAGCCATGTTACAGCTCGTGTGACACACTGTGTCTTGCTGCAAGAAATAACAAACCTTGAGGCTTAGGTCTTTTGCTTACTCTGGCTGAAATCAAATACAGATTCCATAAAGTCAGTGGAATCACAGTACCGTAGAGTGTACCTAACCCAAACCCAGCAACATCTGGCAGCCTTCAAAACAACACTCAAACCCAACAAACTTTTTAAACAGTGTGGACCAAGCGTTCACCTCATTCTTGCCCCTCTGTATACCACTTCAAAAAGTATCCTGCATTCTTTTATTAACCAGCAGTTTAAACACCTGGAAGACTTTGCTCAAATAAGAAGGCTAGATTAGGGAAATAGGTGTAGTATTTTTACCCCTTTGACAGCCATTTTCATTGCCTTAATATCCATTGTAAGCAATTGAGGTAAAAAGGAGGAGCCAGCATGATGTCATTAGCCAGAAGTGCTTTATGGACCAGATTTATTAACACTTCTCCTTAGATAGTTACAGTAGGGTTCTGAGATGCAGTCCAGACCATGGCTGTTATTTGCTCATTTTTATAAAGAGGAGATAATGACAAAGTTCAGAACAGAAGTTTGTCAACTGCTCAGAATCTTTAGGGTTCTCACAGTTGCTTCTCATAATAAACAATTCTTATTTACCAGCATTTTCCTCCAGTTTCAGGAGTTGACAAGTGCTTCAGCTGAATCTTTTGTCACTAGCTAGTCAACACAGGGCTTTATTTACTGGTGGTCTTGTATTTCATCTCTGTTACGTGTGCTCTTGACCCAAGGTGCTGCAGTTATACCTGCCTTTAACATTTTGCTGCAGTGGAATTAACATTTTCCTTCCTTGCCCACTAAGTATATTATTTGTATTAGCAGGCCTAGGAAGACCCACCAGTTCCTAGCCTGAGTGATTGCCAGCACTGGGCTGAGATCAAGCAATTGCTGTATCTGCTTCTCCTCTGACTGCAGTTTGACTAGCCTGCAATAATACTGAAATGTATTTAGGGCTGCAGCATCCCTGTAAAGTAGGAAGCACTATTTCCTCACTGCACAGATGGGAAATGAGAACAAGAGCTTAGAGATTTAATTCCAACTGAAATGACTGCATTACAGTTGCTGAAAGACAGGAAATAAATGGAAGTTTTCACACAGAGTGGGTATGATCAGCACTACACTGCTCAGACCTGTCAGGACTTGTTCACCAGTAAAAGAGGTAAACAGCACTGTGAAAAAAAATTCAGATTATAAAATGTTATTTAAGATAACAAAATCCCAAGGCAATTGAAAAGAGCTGCTGAGGAATGTTGCAGTAATGAGTAGCTGAAGTGATTAAATGGCAACTAAAATTCACTAACTGCAGAGGACTGAAATAAATAACTAGGAAGTGGACAAAGTCAGTTTTTGTATTTGATACCCAAGCTCTGGAAAATCTTTCAGGGTTTTTGTGAACCATTCCCTGGAAACAATTGTTCAGAGTTCCGTGGCAATCACAAAGAAACCATAGCAGAAAACCTCATTAATTCCATGGTGCCCCTGAGTCTTAATGAGTATAAAATTCATGCTTATGGATTAGGCCTCCAAACACTTCTGAAGAACCTGAGAATCTGCATGCAAGCAAGATGCCCAGTGAAGACTCCACTGCAGAAATAATTCCATTTCATAGGAGGACTAGGCTTTCTCTGACCACTGAACCATCTTTACTTCAGAAATGCAGCAACTTTTCCTTCTGCCCTTCCTCTCTGTAGGTACCCTAGAAAGCTTTTTGTTGAGCAGCTCTGGGCTTCTCCATCCATTAAGGGAGTTTCCTTTAGTCTGAGGGCTCTTTCCCATTTAAAAACATCAGAAATACTCTTCAGAATCTACCTTCACTTGTTAGTTAAGACCAGACTCATGTGGTCTCAAAGCAATGAAAAAAGCCATATGAAACCACATATTTTTGGCTGAATTCCTCATTATTATATAAGTTTTATTCATGAAGGCTCATAAAATTGTAAAATACTACTCCTAAGAACAGATATTTCCAGGAGATTTAATGCAAGCAAGAACCCTGCTGGTTTCAAGAACCTTTTTCAGACATAAAAGCAAGCAAGGGAAGGACTTCATGACAGGTAGCCACAACTTAAAAAAAACACAGCCCCATTTAGTATGTCTCTGGTTGATAAAGGCTCCAGGGGACTTCCCAATTTGCAATTACCAGTGGAATTAAAGCTACAATTTCAGCATACCTCTGCATCAGCAATCCATAACAACTGCAGAGGCTGTGCATTTACTGGCTGATAAACAGCCTTATCCTCTTTGCACACAAAGAAGGTAAATTACCATGTAAGATAGTAAAGGAGAGACTAAATTAATCTCTTCCTCAGTTTGAAATGTCATCTGCTGGGCCAAGCCACACACAGTTCATGCAGGATTTTTCTCCCCCCCCCAACTGCCAAACATTAGCTAACCATTATAGTTGTCTAAGAGTTTCTCCCATTGGAAAATATACTGCTGGGCTCACGTTCAACAAAAACCATAAAAGGGCACATGCCCCCTTCCCAAACTAATGCCATATTAGATGAGAGTCTGAAATTTGCATTACCAGGTTTTGAAAAATGGTAGGGGTGCAGAATTAAAACTGAAAACCCTGTTAAGAAGAGCAGTTGCCAGTATCTCATGACAATTATGCTGGCTGTATGTGAGGTTGAAAGGAGAATGCATTAAGAATATTAGGCTAGGCTTTCAGTGCTGTCTAGAGTAGTCGGATCCCCTGAAGAGAGAGAAGTAAACATTTCACTGGGATAAATCTGCTGCTTTTGTCAGTAGGACATTTCAAAAGACTAAACCCTATAGCTATAAACACACACATAAAATAATGAGCTTTTCCTAACAGCTACACAGAGAACAGCTTTTCTATGTAGAAAGATTCAACAGACCCTGTAAGGACAATGCAGGTAAGAAGCTAGCTATAGCTGCCTTCAACTGGTCCTCCCAGTGATCATCTTTACTGCAGCTGAATGATACTCAAACAGATGTGAAATTGTTTCTTACCTCTGAAAGCCAGAGGAAATGAAGGGAATCCCTCCCAGACTCTCTCCAAATGAGTTTTCCCACTTATGAGTAAGAGCAAACATGCCAGCAGTCACAGGAAATTGTTTTCAGGAAGCAATTGTTGATTGATACAACTCAGTGATCACTATTAAGGGGGTTTATTAAAAATGAATTTCACCGTTTATACATTTTTGCACATTATATCACTCATGATTTGTTGCATAGTATCACTCCAGTATTATTACTTCTCCCCTGCCCCACACCTCTGGCACATCTGGAGAAACCACAGATGATGGACTGCTATAGATACTCCCTGTAAGTAGCATCAAACACATTCAGCCTCACTAGTTTTAGACAGACCAGCGCATAAAACTCTTCAAACACACTGAGAGGTTCCATGTGAGTCTCCAAACCAATATACACAGACACTGCAATCTGTGCAAAACTGCAAAATTCCCCAAAAACAGATATAAAAGGCTCCCACTCCTTTCACACCACTGCACCAGTATGACTCGAATGCATTCAGAGAAGTCTCACCAGTAATGGAAGTTGATGCTAGTAGGTGCCAAAACGTAATGTCTTTTCCATACACTCCAATTACATTAAAGTGGCAGAGGTTTGGGACTGTCAAACTGTTCAGTTATTGATTGGCCTTTAGATAGAGAGCATTTGTTTCCAGTTTCTCACTTTAACCCTGTGTTCCATTAAACTCGCTACAGTTAGCACTCAGAATAAATTGCATTTTGGAAGATTAACTAACTCAGATATAAGGCTAAGTGCACAATCTATTCTCTCTCTTATCAATCACTAACAGTTCATCAACTCCTGCAATAAAAATGAGAAAGGCAAAAGTCTCAGAAAGAGGAGGACTGAAAGGGGATGCTATGTTTTAACCACCTGATTTATTCCCTTCTCCCCCCTTCCCTCCTCCCCCTTCTCCACAAAATATTGAAGAGCTTGGGACTGCCAAAAGGAAGACCAAGACATTCTTTCATTTCCTGACTCAAAATATCATCAGAGATATTACTTCACAAAACTATGTAAGGAGGCATATTCTTTTTTTCCCCTGTTTAGGGAAACTTCTTCACAGGAAGAATGACAATTTGATATCAATATTAACATCACTATTAAAGGATCAATAGCTAATCCTACAGGTAAATCCCATCAATAATATCTAAAAAGCTTCGGGCTAATTATTTTAGAAACATGTCACCACTGAGCATAATGAAAGTACAGCCAGTATAAGGGGAAGGAGATTTTGGTACCCTGCCTTCAGATCACCCCATCTTCAGTTGTTCCAGGCTTTCAGTAAGCACCGAGCATGATTTAATATGGAATACTGCAGAACAAAGATGAAAATATGCCAGATTATAAAATAATAAATTCCTGTTTGCTATTTATAGTTTTTTCCACATCTTCTATCTTATATGGACAAGACTTTTAATAAATAACTGTCTTTGAAGAACCACAAAAACCATCTTGTTATACATACGACAGTGAGATAAGCTGGCATCCACCCGTGTGATTGGCACATCCTAGAACACTGAAATCCTTAGCTCTAGTTTAGCCTTTCCCTAGACAAAGCTTTTAAAGAAGCCAACAGATTTCTGCTCATTTAATTTAGTTCCCTGACAATCCCTCCCTTTGAATCTAGATACCACTTAATGTAAGGTCAAGTGGGTTGGTGTCTGAAGAGCAAGAGAACACGGTGCACATGGAGAGCCACTGCTGCAGTCAAAAGGAGGAGGTCCAGCTGCCCAGTTCTAGCCTCATCCTGTGCCAGGCTTGGCACTCATCTGACTATTCTGTGAGCTGATTTAACTTGTTAGCTCAGCAGAAACCTATTCCTTCTTTCACTGCTGTGTTTCCTGTTCGGTTAGCAAGCTGAATCAGCTCACAGCAAGGTTCAATGAACCAGAGTAAGGTGACAGAGGAAAGCACAGAGTGAGGAGTGGGGCAACAGGCTGTCCTCCTTCCAGCAGAAATGAGTTGCTGCACTGCCTTCTCCCTGTTAGGTAGCTGCACTCTGAGGTACTTCAGTAAAGTCTGGTGTTTGCCCCTCTGGAAGTCTGGACACAGACATACCTAAGAAAACATTTCCTTGGTGGCCAGTTGAGGGACACAGCCAGGGGCACTATGCCGGCGGCAAAGAACACCAGGGGTTTGCTCATGGTGTCCCTGCTGCAGCTTGGGGCCCTACAAGTGAACAAACAGCTCATGACAGCCCTTGTCATCTGCTTCAGTGCAGAGTTGGAGGGCTCACTTTATCCCGTTGACTGTTGCATAGTAAACTTGGGCTGACTGTGATGTAACACACAGTGAGTGGATGGCCAACCGACCCTCCTCCAAAGGCAGGGTGAAAACTGTCTTCATCTTTTGCATAGTGATCATGGATTCAGCTTTAAACTTCAGGGAGGGAAGGCAGAAGGGAGATAAGGAGGTTCAGCTAGGTGATAACAACAATGATTTATTTTTCACTAGAAAGGCATACTGTGGGGCCTACTATCCATGATGTCTCTATATTGTTTAGTGATTGAGAAAAGAATGGTCTTGAGAGTAAACCTGAAGGGTGAAAACCATTAGGAAGAAAACTGTTGCTGCCCTCACTGGTTTCACCCTTTGACCAACAGAAAGGCAGGGAGCAATAGAAGAGAACAGGAAAACAAATGCAGTCTTTCATTGACTCTTGGCTCAGTAAGGCAAGTAGATATTTATTATTTTTTCAAGTGAGTTTAAAGACCAGTTATCAGGTTAGAAGTGAAGTCCCTTGGAATTTCCAGCAGTGATGAGGTCCAGTGGGGATTCCTTTGTTAGTGGCACCACATTAGATCAGAAACCAACTTCAGATGCAATCAGTGAATCAGAAAGCAGCAAGAGGATTTCAGAGGGGAAAGAATAATCTTAAGAGCCTCTGATACGAGTGTCCTGCTGCTCAGCTGAATGTGGGTGAAATCCATGATTAAATCTGCTACCATGGCTGCTTTGCTCTCTCTGCTGCTGCCAGGCTTAATATCAGTGGCAGGTCAAAATCTTAATCTGCATTCATCTTGTGTGTCTATTGAAGATATTTAAAACCAACCCAAAACTCACCAAGGTCAGGTTTGATTGCTTCTAAATGATTTCCCGGTGATGGGCTTTTAACAGCTATCTGTTCTGCTGCATGTGTTCTCTCCTGCACTGTGGAGCATTTGGCTAATACATATGATATGAACACATGCATCTTCAGGGCATAACAGAATGCTCTGAGATCATTTGTTTACTAGAAACAGTTAATGGGATGAGCAGGGGCCTACTGAGTGTGAGAAAGAATGCCATCAACTACTTTCTGCTCTTTAAGAAGTAAGAGCATGAAAACCATTAAATAGAAAGTCCTTCATCCTGAAAGTCTCTCAGATGACACAGTGGGGAAGAAAAGGCTACTGCACTTCATTGTAAATATGAAAGGACACTATGAATAATGAAAAATAAGATTAAATGTTGTTGAGTCTTGTTGTTGAGAGGAAGTGTTAGCTTCTGGCCAAACTTCTTCCTGCATGCAGAGTCCATTGAGAGAGGGATGGAATTACAGCATGGAGAGGATGTGAACAAGCTCAGTGAATCCAAGTGTTAAGTCAAATGTTGTACATGGCTTCAGGCCTCTGGTCACCTTCTTTAAGGATTCTATTCCTACAAAGCACAAGCCAAACTCAAAATACTGTAATAGTACTTTTCAGATTTGCCTCCTTACTTAATCTTCTCCAGACACCACAACATACAGTGGGCACTAGCATTTAGAAGATCAACCTTTATATTCACTAGCTGGCAAATTCACTCTGAAGGGTTTTTAAATTCCTATGAACTCAGAGGTCACCACGAAGACAAGGCATTGAAGGATTCAAATTAGGGGGAAGATCATTTAAGCTGGCTTACATACAAGCCAGAATTTTCTGATGAAGAAAGACCACAGAAGATGTAATCAACCAAAGACTGGATTCTTAGAGGAAACAGAGACCTCTGAGAAGCAACTGTTCCCAGTAAATGAAAGCTAATAATTTTGTCCCCTTTCAGATGCAGTCACAGGAATATTATTTAAACAGTAAATAAAACAGAAGGCATTCACCAGCAGTGTATCACTAGTTGAGAGGATGTCATTGTTTAGCCCTAGCCAGAAACTAAGCACCATGTTATTTTCATGCTAAATTCAAATATGTCACTGTACCAGCTTTGAGAAGAAAACTAACTTTGTCCAGCTGAAACCAGGACAGAGGAACTGATGACATTCAGCTCTGCCTTTAGCCATTCACCCCAACTGATTTTTGAGCTCTTGGCCAGCCTGTGCTGAAATGGTCACTACAGGAAGCAAAACTAAAAGCACAGACACAGCTTATATTGATCTGTAACACAAAGGGGTATTGTTGATCTGTAAGGGGTATTGTTAGAGAAGTCTAAGACACAGCCTGATGAAAGAATGCTTCAATTGTCCTCCTTTTATAGCACAGATATTGACTCATCCCAACTCGCATGTTGCACCACTGATGGAACCATGTACAAATCTCAGAACCCGTTAGACCAGGCTGCCAACCTACAAGGAGTTGAATGTTTCGTTTTCCTCTGAATGGCCAGATAAATAATCCGGATAATGGTACTGGAATGGCCTGCATCAGATCCCTGGGGTTTCCCACTGAAAGTCTCTGCTGCAAGGGAGTGGTGTGACTGCGCAGCTCAGGGCTGGGTGGAGGAATTTCGTTATTCTCTGTGGCTTGACCAGGAGATGGCAGCAATCCCCTTGGCTTGAACAGGAGAGCTCGAACAGGCAGACGTGCAGACAAGGCGTCTAGGGGAAAGAGGACAAATTCGGAAAACATCCTCCTAGAGCTAAGTGAGTAAAATTACATTTTAGATAGCAGAAGGAATATAGCTAAGATTTCCCCGTTGTTTTCCGTGACTATATTTATTTCTTCTTTGGTGTCTAAAAGAAAGAGGAGTCACTGGAAAGATATACAGCTCTCAGAGCTTTCTGCTAGGTGTTATTTTTAGCACTAATCACATCTGCATATTGCAGAAAGAACACCACATTTCTATCTGCCATTCAGCAGCTCTGTGTTACTGTTATTTAATAGGGTTTGAAATTTTATAGAATCATACAATGGCTTAGGTTGGAAGGGACCTCAGACATCATTGATTCCAACCCCTGCCATGGGCAGTGACACCTCTTGAGTGGGCTTCATTGCCCAAGTCCTTACCCAGTCTTGCCTTGAACACCTGCAGGGAGGAGGCATGCACAACCAGTCTGAGCAAACCATTCCAGACAGAAAAACATCTTCCTAAGATCCAGTGTAAACCTACCCTCCCTCAGTTTAAAACCATTTCCCTTTGTCCTATCACTAAACACCCTTACAAAAAGTCCCTCTCCAGCCTTCCTGTAGGCTCCCTTCAGGTATTGGAAGGCAACCATAAGGTCCTCCTGGAGTCTTCTCCAGGCTGAACAACCCCAGCTCTATCAGCCTATACTCATAGCCAAGATGCTCCAGCCCTTCGATCATCCTTGTGGCCCTCCTCTGGATTCGCTCAAACAGTTCTGTGTCCTTCTTATGATGGGGACACAAGACCTGGGCACAGTATTCAAGGTAGGGTCTCACAAGTGTAGAATACACTCAAAAGCTTGCATATTAGAAAGAATTAAACATGTAGAAGAGAGCACCTTCCCCCCAGGTGCCTCCACAGTGAAATACAAAACATTTCTGTCCCAGTGCTGTTACTCTAAACATGAATCTTAGAAGCACTCCTCAATGGTATTGCCCCTTTCTGTTGTGCCCCTCTTCCCCCTTTGAAAGTGAAATCACATCAACTGTTGTGCCATCCTTAGAGCCTATCCTGAGTATGTTCCATAAATCCTGTTCTGCCTCATGCTGAGACAACCCTTTCACCCTACTCGCGCCACTTCTGACCTTACCTTCTGAAAGAAGCAGTAGGAATTGTTTGTCTGTGTGTGGAACTCTTACTCCCTGGCCTGCAAGATACATATGCACCAAAAAATTACCTTGAAATGGTTCCTTCCCCTCATTTTTGCTCAAGTTCTATGAATATGCTACAGAGGGAATATGCAGAGAGGACTGCTGAATGATAGAGTGAATTCAGTGTAGCTATTAAAAAGTATTATCAATAATCACATTTCCAAGTTCTATTTATTCTGGAAATGTAAGTTTTAAATGTATTACATTACCATGACAGGTCCATGTGTGGCATAACTGATGCTGCCCCATCAATCTCAATCCAAAAGATCTATGCTGATTTTTACCATCTGAGAATCTGGCAGAATGAGTGGAGGAACAGAACAGTCTCCCTTTGTCCATTCCAAAGAGTTAACATTTCAAAAGTAATGAACATTCCTGGCAAACAGCTTGCAGAAGCTCCCATGAGAAACATTTTTTACATCAAATATTCATTACATCATTGCAAATATACACCACTAGTTAGTCAACAAGGGTAGGTCAATGTAAGAAGACACAAAGGTCTTTCTGTGAATTATGTCTTGTGCTGGACAGATTATGGAATTAAGGACTGCTGGAACAGAGTGCTCCCCACATTGTTGTAATTTACTTTCTATAGGTATGAGTGAGGATTTCAGTGGTCTCTCTGAGCCATGTAACTCTGTGTCATCTGCATCTCAGACAAAGTATTTATCCTTGCCTTGTCAGTCTGAACTCCTACTAACCAGACAGAACAACTAATCATGCTGTCTTTTTGCAGGCTGGCATTAGCTCTTTCCATATGACCCTATCCTCCATTCCCCAGACACACAAATTCCTGTCCCTTCAAGGTTATGGTGTCCTCCAGGCTTGCACTGAAGCACTGCAGACAATACACCCTAAGCTCTATAGCTTAATGCTGGATTATACAATGTCAAGAAGGTGTTTTGCAAGCAAATGTGAGCATACTCTGTGTGCTCCAAGAAAGCTGGCTAAACTTTGTTTCAAGCCAAGAAGCTGAAAAGTCACATTAGCACAGCCTGGGGTGTTGTGTAGTTCACATCACCCAGAGCGTGGAGTACAGGTATTGCCTTCCCAGCAACAATTCTTGTGCATCTCAAGGATCAGTTTAGTTTTAGCCAACTGTGGATGCAACCAGTCTCCTCTTAACATCTCTCTTAATCTGAAGAGGCCATGAAGTTCTCCATGACTATCACAGTCCATCCCTGGGTGGAGTGACTGTCAATGCCTTCAAATGAGTTAGGTAATAAATGGGACTGAGAGGGCTTTTAAGTAATTGGGTTGTTTGGGGATTTTGGTGTGGTGGGTGTTTTTCCTTGTTTGTTTGTTTTGTGTGTGGTTGGTTGATTTGTTGGTTGGGTTTTTTTGTTGTTTTGCTTTGGTTGGGTGGGTTTCAGTGTTTTTGGAGCTTTTTGGGGTTTTTTTTTTTTTTTTTTTTGTTTGTTTGCTTTTTAATTATTCTGTTGCACTTGTATTTGGGTAGCTTTTGCAATCTGTCACTAAGCAGAGTGGTAACTTCTATTTCAGCCATGACAGGTACATTAAACACATCCTTTAGACTCTTGATGAATTGAAAAATCATCTCAACACTCAGTGTGTGTCTCCTGGATGGAAGCATGCTGCCATGGCATAAATGAAAACAGGATGGAGGAGGTGAGCTTTATCTTTCCATTAGGTTTTTATCATCCTGTCTTAGAATAATCCAAAGGCAGTGCTAGTGTTAAACATTGCTGCACTATCTGATCAAGACAGACTAAGGCTTTTCTCCCATTAGTCAGTATTCACTCATGCACTTTTTGCATTCTTTACTTTTCTCCCATAGCTTCACTATCATTTACTGATGAGCCAGTAGTGTTACATTATTTGTTACCTAACAGTTTGGATTTATGCTGGAACCATCTGATGAAGTTTTAAAGATTCATTTCTTCAGTGTCAGCTTGTTTGGTTTACCCCATATGGTCACAAAATCAACACAAATACAAGGCTGTTTGCCTGAGTACACTAAATAAATGATGAGTTAACTGTTTTCAGTGAGAGACAGACAGGTGCCACAGCAGAGCTCCAGTGCATCAGAAATAACATGAGTAGCAGGCAAAATGAAAAGGTCGAAAAAGCCATTGTCTGTTGTTGTCTTACTGCAAACTAATCTGCATATATATGGTATGTATCCCTGATGATAAGCTTGAGAAGTTGCATTTTTGTTGCATGTAATTACTATAACTGGAGTAGGGTCTGCCACAGTGGCAGCAAGTCCTGTTATTTAACCTCATTCAAATTTTGATCATTAGAAGGAGCTACTTCACAACACAGACATTTTTCTTTAAAATGACCAAGTTTTTTCCTTTTGTCTAATTAAAACACTGTGGTTTCAATTGTGCTCCAGGCCTGTTATTTTCCCAATATGGTGTAATCTATTCTCCCACTTAACACGCACAATCCTCCTTTTTCATTTGTCCTTCACAGAAGCTAAGCCTTTGTAATTTTGGCCAGTTAGTTGCTGTTACTTCTTTCATCCTAGTCAGATACCATATTTACAGCAGCTCTATATTCTTGAAAGTTCAAGACTCAGAAAACCCAAAGTCCAGGAGAGTCAGTGGTTCTGTTTCCAAACCTAGGTCAGGACACAGCCTCAAAACCTACTCGGTATGCCATTGAATAAAATGGTATCCACTTCACCTCAAAGTTCTGGCTCCAAGAGTACAATAGAATATGGAGCTCCCCACATCTGGAAATTAGAAGCATGCTCACACTCAACTTCAATTTCCTTCCACCCTGACTTCCAGCTAACATCATCCCAACCTGAGCACTGCCTTCAGCAGATGTGTCCTCTCATTTAAACTGTTACAGCTTTTTCCATACGAACTCTAATCTTGCTGGTTATCAAACTGTAGGATAAAGAGAATCTGTCAATAAACATTGCTTCAGCTTCCTAAGTCCCTCATAATTCTCATTCCAGTCAATGTTAGAGCAATTGTAGTTGCATATGATCAGTGTCCTAGCCCAAGCGCAGTCCCCCATCTGCATAAATATTTCCTGATCTGTCTTTTCACCTCGCCCTGGGAGATCAGTAATTGTTTTCTATTATAATTGTTTTACCATTGCAGTCTTTAGCCTCAAGTTCAAGGTGCCTCTGAGTTGCTATCCATGTGAATGTTACTTTGCTTTCAGCATAACGTCCTTCCTTATTTGTACTGCCATATCTCCTTCTCCTTTCTCAGTAAGAATTGCCTGTCCTTAAACTGTCTGGGTAATGTAATATTACAGCCTATTTCCTGAACTGGCCACATTTCAGTTACTCCAATTACACCAGATTTGTTTTTAAGCAGCAGATGTCCTTGCTCTTCCAATCTTGTTTTCTCTTCTGCCTCCTCCCCTCACCCCTCCTCATCATGCCCTCCAGCACATAAAGAAAGAATTCACCTGCTAAACAATAAACAGGACCTGGTCTGCCTCATTCAAGCATTTTTCATACCTGTCTAAATGGAAGAGGGGGTTGTTGTGCAGTTGTTATCTCTGTGGAATAGAAAGCCAGGCTCTTCTATCAGATGGGGATTAACCTCAGCTTGAACAATAGGAGGTGCTCCATTAAAACCCCTAACAGGACAGGCAAAACAGTGTTACATGGCAAGAGCTTTCCCATACTTGTAGCTCATGTAATCTCCTAGAATATCAGCTGTACCCTTCCCTGACTAGAGCGAGTCCAGTAACAGTTGTCCAAGAGCATCTTTGTCACTTTCTGGTCACCAGTTGCTAAGAGCTAGAACCAACATCAATACACTTGTGAAAATACAGAAACAAAACTTGGATATCAGTGAAGATTTTTGCTTGAGTGTTTCTGCATCTCAAAGTCAAGCTCTTTGTCATACAGCTTACAAGGTAGGTTTTGCCATTTATATCCACAGAGATGCCAGCATTAGCAAGAAAATCGTCGTCTGTCCTTCCTTTGCCTTTAGGCTAGAACAAATACTGTCCATCTGTCACTCTGCCTTTTATTCCCAAGGGGACAGGCACGTAGTCCTACCTTTTCTCGTTTACATGGCCAGGAACCCTGGCTGTACTAGTGCTACAGCTAAACATCAGAGGTCTCTCCTCCTGCTGTAGGGAAGTTCGGCTTAACACCCAAACTCATCAATGTTAGTCATAAAAATGGCATAAGGTTTTCCAGCTCACACACTCACTGCACATTTTATTTCATTTTTATTTTACTGGAATACATGTATTGCATACACATTAAGCAGGCTATGCCAGAAGCATCATTCCAGACACACATTTAACTCGACAGCCTGCTCAAGTGGAACAGCAGCGTTACCCGCTACACATTGGACTGAAAGTCTTACCACAGCAGAGACTACCAATGGAAGCTTTTCTTCTCTCCATTACTCTTCCCTGCCTCAGTTTTGAGCAACACATCACCATGTTGTACTCAAAGTGGATGTAGTCAGGATATGGCAAGCCAGAAAAAGGACAATTTTGTTTCTCAGAATATGCAAATGGAGTAAAATTATAATCCATTTTCTGGACATTCAGTAAAAACAAACCAAGTTGTCTGTGTTTGCTCTCTCTCTCTCATGTTGCTTTTTGAGCTATCTTGGGTTAAGCTGAGATTTCTGATTTAACTAGATTTGAAATACAGAGCAATGACACGATGAATTTGTCCTTCTCTCATTTCTTTCATACAAAAAAACCCCAAACAAACCCAAACCAAACCATTTTGTCTCCATTTCCTTGCATTAAAAAAAACCCTCACAACTATAATATTTGGCATTTTAAGTGCCCGCAAATGAGTTGAAAAGATGCCAGAAAGAACACACGTTGGAAGGGCGATTAAACATTCTGTAGCCGAAACACGTGAGGTCTCAGTGCTACGAGGAACTTGCCAAGAAAAGCATTAGAAGGTTTTCATTGTAGCAACTCTGGGGGAACAATAAAATATCTTGAAGCCTTGAGAAAGCATAATCAAGTACGTGACCACTTAGCAACTTGAATTCAAGTGCAAGTGAAAAATAGAATATCATTAGAAGTATATTTTTTTATCTTCTTCTCACAAGCATAATCAATTTCTAAGGCTAAAGGGGCAAGGTCATAGATCCTGTGAAGGTCTAACTCACATTAGCTCTTCTGCAGCTAAATCATCCTCACAGTTCCCAGGCTAAGTAAGTAGCCCTGTTTCACAAGTGGAACGATTCCAGCTCAAGTGCCCAATCTGACATAGGCACAAGCACTCTTTTTCACTCAGCTACCTAAACTGAAGCAGAAGATACCTAGCCTTGAGGAAAGTCAGGTACAAGGGATGGGGAAAAAATCCAGGCCTGAACTTTCCATGGTTTTGCTGTCTTATTTTCAAAAGATGAAGAAGAGAGAAAAATTTTGAGAAACATCTCATGGAGCGGTGTGCTGGGTACCTATGTGTGATGTCAATTTTCACCAGCAGAGAACTCTGCTCTCCTTTTCTGTGTTTTGTCTATCATTATAAGGTCAGAATTACTGCAGGGACTGGGAAGGTTACAGTCCCACTGCATTTCTACCAGAGCCAGCACTCTATTTAGAGCAGTGCAAGACCCATCTGAAACAAGTAAAGCTCCCTGCTATTATTATTTGTTCCACAGGTACCAAGCCCCAGATCAAAGAGACAACTCTACCACATCTAAAGCTGCCCTGATTCCACAGGAAACTTGTCCCAACCTCCTAGTTCACCAGGCCGCTCAAGACAGTGGAGGTCTCTGCAGATTCCCTGGAGGTTATTAAGAAGTAATTGTGTGTCACCTGCACACGATGTGCACCCTCAGACTGCACCCAAGCCAAACAATTCTAGCCTGCCTTTATGGATTACACTGACCCTTCTTAGTCCTAACTGACCAGAAAAGAGATGGCAAATGTCACTTTTACCTCTATTTAATCTTGCTAGAAAGAAGATGTGATTTAGCATAGGTGGTTTCCTTGGTTTCCTGGCAAGAAACGCATATATTTACAATACTAAGACTCTTAGTCAAGTATATGTTGCCAAACATTCGTGTCCTAGAAGTACTGCTGTTTAGGATTAGTTATTACACCAACTATGTATAATGCCATATGGCCTTAATAACATGCCTGTCACTTTCAGAGAGTAATTACTTCAATTTTGGCAGCATTAATCTGCAATATTTGCTGTCTCTTTGGATGACATCGTAATGGTGCAATGCAAAACATCTCCCAGGCTGTGAGAAAGGCAGTGTCTGAACAGATTATGATTAAAACCAGGCAAGGGCAATTTTCTTATGAAACAATAAGTTGTTTTCACTGATGCTATTTTTAGGAAGAGGGAATAGAAGTGTATAGAATTGCTAAAATCCTTCAAGATTCAAAATTTGAATATAAAAATACATACAGATGAAAACATGCCTGTTTCCAGATAAGTCCAGAAAGTAAAAAAGCCACCAAAGCAAAACCACAACTGCTAAATTAGAAAAAATCATTAACGATTATATTCTTTGGGCTACAACGCAGCTAAGGGCATCACTTCTATTTGTAGGCCCAGTGCAGATGTTAAATCCTTGTACCAATCTAATTCCGGAGGATTCTAATTTTAATTGCTGGATGAAGGAGATGCTGTGGCTTCATAGCTGATTAGAGTTCCTCCATGGAGTAAATGAGCTGGATGTAGCCGCCCTCTAGGTACTGCAAAACCGCTTCATAAATTTGTGAAGCATTAGTTCACACGTGACTAATCAGATATAGCAGTGTAGTCTCAGATGACTTATGACCTGATTTGGTCTCATTACCCATGTAGTGAAGTGATGTCTGCCACTATTTTAATTGTTTGCAAGTCTGAGAAGTGAAAACAGAAGTCAGAATTTGTTAGCCTGCACAAACACCAAGTAAAACTAACATGCTGAAAACCTGGACTTATGTTCACTTCACCCTGTGCATTCATAGACTAAGAACCTGTCAAGACCTACATGTGTTGTTAGCATTATTTTCACTAGCATTCCAGATGTGAACGGAACCAAAGTTAGCATGCAAGTCTAAGCAGAACTAGAAACAAAATGACATTACACAAGGCAAGGCAAAAAGCTCAGAAATAGAACAGGGCTGTACTGTATCTTCCTTTTCACTCACAAGAACCTGTGGAAAACCAACGGTACAAGCCAAAGCTTTCATACATGGTCTTATGTAAAATACCCTCCTGTAGATTTTTGTCTTGGCAGAAAGCAAGCCCACATCTGCTCTGAAACACCTGTGAAGTCTTCATTTGATACTCTCTTGTCTTCAGATACTCATTTCTGACTACAGATACACACTTGTGAAAACTTCATATACCGAGTAGCCTGGATGCTCACATAGCCACTCAAAATCAGTGTCCAAACACCACACCCATTTAACACACCCTGTGTTTGTCAGTATATGGACCTGTTCCAGATTTTACAAATCTTTACCTTGGATGAATATTTCTGCAGCTACAGCTCTACTTTAAATTTGGACAGACCCATGTGCTATGCTACAGTGATGTCATCATAAGCCATACGCATAGCAATACAAATGATCCCCGTTGCATTGAAAAGGAACATTAACAACACTGTGCCCTGTGTTAACCTGTCAGCTGGGCATGCATGTAGAGGAAATCTCAAGCAGGGATACAATTAGTGCTCTTGCACAGAATCCAAGTCATTAGCAGAATACTGGTCATTACTCAATACAGAACGACACCTCTACACTGAAAGGCAGGAAATTCAGCTATGCAACAAAACCTGTGGTGTTCCTAGGGAAAGAAGTCACTTCAAGGATTTTCAAGGACTCCACTAAAAGAAAGTGACCTCTGTCACTACAGAAAGAGAGAGAGACTCACAACAGAATTTGAAAAGAATGACATCTCAGGCTCTGATTATGGAGATGATACAGGCTTATTTCTAGGCCTTGCAGTTGATTGCTATACATGTCAATTATCATTAACTGCGCACGAGACCACGATCTTGTGCTTTTACCTCCCACCACATATTTCACTATAAACTAGGAATACAGACATCTCTTCAGAGTGCTCTGCTTTTCATAGGCTGCCACTCATTTCTGACACTGCCTGTACAGATATCTCTTTTTTTGTATAGGATAGAACAACTAATCAGTTATGTGAAATGACACAAGCTGATAAATCACAGAATTGTTAGGGTTGGGAGGGACCTCAAGGATCATTTAGTTCCAACCCCCCTGCCATAGGCAGGGACCCCTCACGCTAGATCAGGTTGCTCAGAAGGTCTTCTGGTGTAAACCAAAAGAACACTGAAGATTCTGAATGCAGTTAAGGTGTTACCATGGCTAGTTCCAATAATAAAAATATACCATATACCATAATGTGCCAAGCAGGAGAGTCTCTTTCTGGTGATGTTTGCTAGCAAATTCAGTGTCAGAATTCCTATTTATGTCATAAAGCAAATCCAAACCAAAGCAGAATGCCTGCACTATACACTCCTCTGCTGCTGCTTCACTGTTCTCCTCTAAGCTATACAAAGGACTCAAGGACACTGAGCTGCTTTTCATATCATCAGATACAGTCAAGCAATTCCTTAACAGTATTTCTATGCCGTATGATCTAATCCTGTGTAGGTACCTTTGAGCAAGAAATCCTGCACAGTAGAAGTCACGTAATCGCATTAGTGCAGCTCTCCACAGGGGCTAAATAGCATTCTTGAGGGGGACTTCACTGAGCAGGGCTTCTCAAGTCAAGCATGGCAGCTCCCTGGTGGTAATTCAGGTATCTGCTTTGTGCTGTACAGATGCCCCTTGGTTTTTCTTTACGTAAGACCTGCTTCACTTCTGCTGTTTCTTTCTCTAACCTGACTGGTTCCACAGTCTTTTATTGCAGATCAAGAAACATACTTCTGATTTATGTGTGTGGCTCCTGTCAAGATTACAAAACAGTATTAACTCCTTCATTTCAGCAGGAAGAACTGCTGCATAGCTAGAAAGTGCAAATGTTTCCACACTCTAAACCAGCAAGAACTGTGCTTTCTTACTAGCACTGTGCAGAATTTGTGGGCACTCTCATGAGAGCTTCAACACAAAGAATGTAGCAAGTGTGCCCATCACTGTTTAAGGGAATGTCCGAGATCTTCCACTGCTAATGGAGCTTACACACACACACACCCCAGATCACTGAATTTTAGTCTGCTGGCAGAGGCAGTACCATTTCTGGCGATTACAAATTTACTATAAAAGTATTAATGAGATATTCCAGTCTGGGTCCCTGCTTATGTGTGCCCTAGAGTTCACCATACTCTAGAATTGTGCTGCTGAGATCAGTCCTGAATTAACTGTGGGGAATGAGACAGGGCTATCCAAAAGAACAGAGTGATCAGTCTTTTATATGCAATAAGATCTTCGTCGTTGAAATTCACAAGACATTTGTTTAGAGGGCTAAGGAGGGGAGGGGGTCTTCAAAAAGAGCTCACAAGCAGGAAATGAAACGACAGAAGGGATCAGGGATATCTTCAGTTGGGTCCCAAAGTGATCAAGCAACATCAGTTTCAATAGCCTCTGCTAGCTCATTTTCTCCAACGGATTTTACAAACCTTGTCACAAAAAGATTTAATTGACCCGCTCCAAAAATGAAGTGGAAAAAGGAAACACTCCTCAGAGCTTAAATACAGAATATATTTCCCATGATTTAAGTACTTACTATGCATCAAATACATACTACACCACACACACCTACACTGTGATGATGAAATACACACTCTTAGTCAACAACTGAGATAAATCAGAGTAAGTCTTGCTGAAAGGGGCTTAAATTTTTTAGGCCATATTTAGAACAGGCTCAAAGAATGCCTCTAGTTTTACTATTATTTAGTTGTCATGTGGTAACTCATTAAGCCACAGTAACTCCATTGTGGATCAGATCTTCAGTGGCTCATTTAATTATGTAAACATGCTTTAATGCATAATTAGCACCTCTTGCATGTTGGAACTGCATGTGTAACTTAACAGTCCTTTTATCTTTCTGAATATCCAAGTGATAGAAAATTAGAGCATATTTATGTGAGAGGCCAGATTGTATCTTAATTTTTCTCATATTTTTTTCCTGTCCAAATGCAAACAATTCAAATGAGAAGTCTACACCTAAGTGAAGAAATCCTGTCCCCAAATACCCTTGTGGTTCTACACCCAAATTATTTTTCTTTCAGCAGCACTGCAGAGCCTTCCTGAAGATGGATGCGATCACTGTGATTCCTTGTTTCAAGGCTGCTATTAAGAAGGAACGGAATCAATCCTGTGGGTCAGCACAGGAACCAGCAGGGGAATGCAGCACCTAGATGCAGGGTGTAGTTAGCAATATTTATGCTTACCAGGCTATTCATTCTCTATGGCCTGCAGTATATAGCTGTAATTTCCCAAGACAGATCTGCTATTTTACACATCACCCGGCGGAGTGCAAAGAGGAAGATTTATCAGCACGCTCAAACCGCCTTTATGAAGAAGAAACAAGTATTTCCCTCAGTGAAATTAAAATTAAATATCAGTGGCACAGCTGCCAAATATTCATGTGCACTCAGACTGGTTTGCACTGAGATCAAGGATCAGATACTTCATCAACAATTTCAAATCTCCTAAGGCCAGACTTTGGAAAGGCGACTAGGAAAGGAAGGATTGGCAAATAACCAGAGAAGAGAATAAGAAAAAAAAACAGAAGGCAAAAATAAATGAATTCAAAGAGCATTATCAGAAGTCTACTTGTCCTGCAGAACAATTAAGGTATCAACATCATTTGCTTGATTATCAATGACAAATAAGTACCACTAATATTCAGCATTGTCACCATTGTGGATACCAAGGAAATGGCTTAATTATGTGTGATCTCCAAAAATCCGTTCTGTAGAAAACGATGGTTACAGTCAAATGCTCACAAAGAGTGCCACAGTGGCACTACATACAGAGCCTGTGTCACTCCAATAAGCTACATGCTTACTTGTAGCTGCTTCTGCTTGAAAACTGATATTACAGAGCTGCTGTAAGGTTGTTTCAACTGCAGCAGCGTACCACATATGCAATTTAACTTGCAAAAATCCCAGCTCTCTTCACAGACATCTATAAATCTTTGCCCTTTAGACCAGAACTATCATGCATCCCAGCTTGCTAAGCCCTCCTAATTTAATGACATTTATTTGGAAATACTGTAGCAGAACAGCTTCAAAAGCATTACTCTGGCATTATAACACTGTGAGAAGTTATGGCGGTTTGGGGTCTTCTAGCCTAATTAGATTCCATTTTGTTCACTCATCCTCAAATGAAATTTCCGTTTTCAAAGGATTTTGTGAACAGTCTGCTAATGAAAGAATTTATAGTATTTATGGGGCAACAGTATAAATGGAATTTAATAGCCAAGTGCCAGTAGGG
The DNA here is from genome assembly GCA_033816785.1 of Picus viridis. Lineage (NCBI taxonomy): Eukaryota > Metazoa > Chordata > Aves > Piciformes > Picidae > Picus > Picus viridis. The sequence goes on along the minus strand of CM066599.1, from coordinate 7,131,363 downwards.
AACCATCTCATCTTTAATCAAATGCTGATTAAGAACCAAGGATTTCTGGTGAGATAATGACCCCTGGACAGAAGTCCAGTTTTTGACACTGGCTCCAAGGTACATCTACGAATTGCTAGAGGAATACACATCATAACTGAACTTCAATGCATTAGTGGAGATTTAACCAAGACATTGAAGTTATATCTTTGAAATTCACAAAAATATTGTAAGTCAGATAATCACCACAGGCATTTGACACACCTTTAACCTATGCAATTAAATGAAGAGGTGAGTTTCCAGGACTGCATGACTCCATACACTCAGAATATACAACAGTAGCTTCCATGAATCCAGCCCTAGGAACTACAAAAGGTCCCACGCCAAACTGAACAAGTTTTGCACATCTCAAGTGATTTCAGTTCCTCATAACAGGATATGCCTGTGACTTTAATAATCAGGTCCTAAATTTTCAAGTGACCAAACCAAAATCACTGAATTCTGAGAACTGAATGTCTAGATGCACTTTGTTGCACCTTTGCTAAGAAGGTCACCTCACTGAAAACTGAGAGATTTAGACACATGCTTGCACAGCCAAGAACAGAATTTTATTCATTACTAGAATCAAGACCTCAGATTTTGTCTCAATTCAGCAATCCCCCAAACACCATTTCCTAAAGTGTTAAAACACATTTGAACATTCTTGACCACACAATTGCACAAAAATGCCACTACAGATCTTTAGGTCTGTAAAAAGGGGAGTGACACTGAACAAAACTAGCAAAACAAAAAACCAACTGCGCCCCAAATACAGATTTTTCCTTCTCCTGGTCCATGAGGAACAAACTATTTCCACAAGCGTTACAGTCAGGATGAGTGCAGCAGATCAGAGTTCTGGTTACTCTCTGCCTCCCATCAGAACCTTCTGTAACTCCAAACATATGCACAACCCTTCATTTCCAATATCCACCAGTGCACATTCACGTCACAGAAATGGATGCCTCAGCAGTTACATATCTGAATGATAAAGCCCAATAATGCAGTGAAAGAAATTTACCCCCTTGCCCACTGTACCACAAACCTTAAACATTCTCTTAAATGACCAAGGGGAATGCATAACTAATATAGGCTGAAGGGAATTTCAAAATCACTGATTTGACTGAACAAAAAGGTGAAACTCAACCAGGGAACCACACAGGTAAAAAATGCACTTCCAAAATTACACACAATTGCTATTTTGGCTTGGAAATGGGAAGCTGCAGAGACAAACAACTTGCATAACATTTCAAACTTGTCCCATGAATCCAGTGAACAAATACACCTTTAATGAATGGCTACCAATTGTAACTGCACCTCAGTGGGTGAGAGAAACAGTGTCAAATCCCCAAAGCCACAGTGTTGCCGCCGTGAAATCTCTTGCCATTACTCTCTTCTAGATAAGACAATCAGGTTTGTGGGGTTTTTTCCCAAGTCAAGACTGCAAAAAACCAGTCTGTGTACAATGAGAGTCCTGAGCAGGGAGGTGGAAACCCAAGTCACAAGAAAACAGAGGCATTATCATGAGATTACAAATAGCATGAACTAACAGCGCCTGAAGTACTCTGGGAGAATAGTCCATGCAGAAGCTTTAAGTTTGTTAGTTACAAAGCACCCTGAAGAATATACTGCACTGAATTCACTGTGGAATGGTGATAGGTCAGTGCACACACACAGAGAAACTACTGAAGGTTTGCTAATGCACTGCAGATTTTTATTTGTCTTCCCTTTTCCATCTCTACCACTAATCCAGAAATAGAGAGATGAGAAACTGAATGATTAACCCTATGCAGAAAAATGGGTCAATAATTTCATTCTTATCAACACCACAGATTCAGGGGAAATTGGAACCTCTAAAAGGATGTTACAGCAAAAGGATTACAAGATCTGTATCGATGGCATGATCTTTTATAGGCATCTCCTATAAAGGATCTTTCAAGCCCTGTCTCCTTGAAGAGAAGGCTAAAATATGAAAATAAAACTCAGAATTAGTATTCACCTGTATAAAAAAAAAAAAAAAAAAAGATTTTTATTTCACCAATGACCTTCTGCATAGCTCAGAAAATAAACTTTGCTGATGCATCCATGTATTGTAGCCTGCAGCTACCTAATTTTTCTAATTAATTTATTTCCCACAAGGACTGCAGTGACTAGCAGGTGGTTCTTCACCTTCTTCCAGCTGCAGCATAACACATACCAGGAGATCTGCATGAGCTATGCTGCTATTCTGGACACCACAGAAGGACTGAACACCAGGGAGATCTGTGCTCTCCTAACTCTGCAAAGAAATAATGTTTTCTTGTTGTGTTCTCAGGAGAAAGTGTATTTGTCAGCAATTGTAACCTCTTGCCTACGGGCTTTCTCCTAATTGGAGCTTTTTAAAAGCAGAATAGTTACCATCATTGCATGTAAAGACTGTGGGGCATGAAAACCTCCTTTCACAACCACCACCACAACAAACAGCTTTGTACAAATATAGGAGCTGAGTTGTTTGGCATCAAGCAGATGAATCAGTGTAATAAGCCACTTGCCAGTTCCTCTGCAAAGTGCTGCTTTGGGAGTCTTAAAGTCAGATAGGATGAGTCAATTATTATAGCCAGAGATAATTATTTCTTTGGATTACATTGGCCCTCCTGTCTTAAATGCAGATGCGCTGAAACATTTCTCATGGTTAGAAGGTTCAGACAAAATCCACACTAGTTATTTCCTCTTTATAATTGAGAATTAGACTTCAAGTGGGCCTGAATATTCATCAGTATCACAGGACATCTTCCAAAACGTCTTTTAATTTATCAAGCAGCATACAGATATAACTGGAGACAGCAGGTGGCAAAAAGTTCACAGCAATGGGCAGCTCCATGGGGGTTTTGGGTTTGTTTTGAAGTTTTATGACCAGTGAGAAACACCTCTGGTGTAGAAGGATATGCATAAGACACTGTTTCATAGACTTTTGTCTTTTTACAAAAGCAAAGAGCCAGAATGTGTCTTGAGTGTGTGAAGAACTTGGATGTCCCCATTACTGAATGACTTCCTATTTATACCCTGTTGGATATTTGCTTAACAAGTCAGAGCTGGCAGGTTGAAAAGCTGCTGTAATGTAGCTACTGTGTGTTCAGAAAGTAACATCAGGGATGTAAAATATGCCTGTTGAAGTATTAATTTAAAAGATTTCCAGAATAAGATGAATTTCATTGTGTAACAACATTTGAAGGCTGTAATATGAATTTGTAGAGGATCTAAGGGCACAGGGGAAAAATATAAGCCCTCTACACCTCTATGAAGGCTTTTCTAATTTAGGTCCAGCTTTTCAGTCAGAAATAAGAATTATCACCTCTTCAGTCAGTCCCATTCTATCTGGGGCTTCATTTAAGTCCTTTTTAAAGCAAAACCTTTCTCTACAGTTTTTATTTCGATTCATTTTCCAATAGAACCTTTGAAAACCTCTTCCTCTTATGTCTAGTGCTGAGATCTAAGGCTCCTTGACAAATTTGGAACGCTTGTATTCCACACCTTTTCTTGCTAGTAGGATTTGGGTACTGCTGCAGATTGTATTTTCAATCAGACATACATCCAGTTTCATCCAGCCTGAAATTTCCTGTTTCCATGTGCCTGTTGTCCTAAGAGATTAGGAGAACTTTAGTGGATCATAGAGAAAACAACAAAGGGAAAATTGGGATATGCAAAATGTTAATAAAATGACTGGTAGAGTTGGACTTACACAATTGTGGGTTTTGCTACATTCGTAATTTCATTACTTTAATAAAAAAAAAAAAAGACAACAGCCACCACCACCTTTCCTGTGAACTGGACAAAGAAGGCAGAGTCTTAAACCACAAGTTCTGGCCTCCAGTGCCTTTAAAGGATAGGATTGTTCTGTTTTGTTTGGTTGTTTTTTTGTTGTTTTATTTGGAATACCAACAAATCAACTTTTTTTCCTTCAGTCTTCCAGCAACCTCCAGTAACAGAAATGACATTAAAATCTCATCAGCATTCTTTTTATATATTTTCCTATTTTTACTGGAGCATTTTCCTCAGAATGGAGAGATTGTCAGAACAATAGATGTTTGCTGCATTTTCTGCTGGAATCAGTTGTGCAGCAGTATGTCATCCTGTGACTATATAATCACTGATACTTCCTTGCACCTATGGCATATAATTATGACAAGTGCAGAAGAATAACATCAACAATATTCCATCTCCTTGGAGCACTGAAAATACTGAATGGAAATGGAACAAAATGCACATAAGACTACTAAGGCTTGGCTAGGATATTGCTCAGTTCTCATCATCCCCTGTGACTATATAGACACGTCTCCTACCTTATGTTCTACCTGCTATGACTAGCTGGATAAACAATTTTTCATAGCAGAACAAATCTTTGCTGTGTGCTGCACAGCCTCTAGGCTGCACTTCACACTTTCCAGGTCTTCCTAGTGTGCTGCTTCAGAGGAGGCATGTATTTCAAGAGCAGCAAGATCAGATAAAGAAGACATACTAAATAATTCCAGAATTAACACTTTCAGGTTATTTCATTACTCCTTCCTGAATGCACTATTAGCACTCTTCCACATTCATTGGAAAATTAGTTTTTAAGAAATAGTTTTGAAGCTTGTTGATGTTACAAAAGGAGCACCTAGTGGGAAGGAAGGTGAAGGCATGTCCTTAAATCTTCTGAAAGAACAGATCTATGCCTGCCACAAAGTATGCCACTCAAAGATTATTATAGTTGATATGATTAAAAGTTGTTTAAAGAATGGTCTCTCATATGCACATGCCAGACTTATCCAAAATTAAATCTCTTAATTCACACACTAGTTCAAATTTTTACATTCAACTGGTTTCACTTTATCTTACCACATCATTAAAACACAAAACTCTTCAAATAAATGAAATCTGACCTTCTCTGCAGATGTCTTTATACTATCTGCATACAGCCGAGATGTAACCTGGTGGATGATTTTAATGTTTGTTCTCTGTATGTACAGGATTTGTTATCACAGAATCTGGCTTGCTTCAGCTAACAAGAAGATCCGGGCAAAAGCAATTTTGATTAATCAAGGTCAAAGCTCAAATGTCAAGATAAGCTTCTTAAAATATGAATGCTTATTAGATAGCTCCATTTCTGCCTTCCAATTCCTCCAAACTTTCTCTGCCTTCAAAACCGATTTGGATAGTTTTGAAACCAGAGGGTTACTGTAACTGAATATTGATTTGCACAGACTAATTGGACACTGCCCATCCATTTAGATGAAGAAGTGTCTAACAGACACAGACAATTACAACAGCCATGCTTGAATATTGGGCACTCAATTCCATTCAAGCCAGGCTTCTGAAGTGAAGGAAACCAAGGCTGCCAACTGTAAATTTAAGTTTCTGCAAAATACTTCTTGCCTTGCTTTATTCCCATTGACAGACCATCTTTGCTTTGTTTATAATTCTCGCTGAGTAATACAAAGGCCTGATACATTTTATGCTTGAGATAGGTAAGTTACATGATGAATGGAGTTCATTTTTCTTCTGTTGTTAATGTAAAGACTAGTAATGTACTGCTATTTCAAATAAGCTGCTGCGGTCTCTGAGACTTTGGCCATATATCCTTTGTGCAGAAGTTATTTATTATTCCTATTGCACCACTGGTGTACATAGCTTCTTACAATTACTGATTATATGACAGGAGAAAGATTTCAGTCAGTCATGGCCAAGAAGAAAAAAACGTTATTTTTCCACCCCTGTTGATGGCTTTATTAGCATCAGGCTAAATTCATTCCTAGGTAACATCATTGATTCCAATGGCACTACAATAGCAGTGAATTATGTGCTCACACCCTATGTATTTATTTGCTTTTTCACAGTTAGCCACCACAGCTTATCTATTCTATGCCCTGAAGATGGACAGTCTAATTTTTAGGGTGCCTTAAAGAATGGAAGGCCTCATCTCATTTCACTTTGTACTGAATTACCTCAGCCTCAATATCAGTATGCCTAAAAAAGCATCTCTTCTGCTCTGCATCCACTGCAAATAGATTAGTTATTTCCATTAGAAGAAACAGCTTCAAAAGGATGTCTTTACTCCCAGAGTATTCCCAAAAGCTGCTGGCAGGGCTTTTCCCTCTCATAAGGGAGACCTGGATTCAAGGTCCTGCTAGAAATCATGTGTAGTCTCTCACATGGTAGAGAAGTGAGCGCTGTAAGGGAGGGTCCTAGGTGTGATGAGGTGTACATTCACCAAGTACTCATCTGCTTTCCCTGCAAAGCTGCAAGACAAAGCCCTGAAAAAGCTGTTAGATTGACTAACAGATGGAAAAGGAACACTGGTTTGAAAAACCCATGAGGATTATTTGTGAATTATTTCTTTAAGAAGGTGGGCAGTTTCAGCAGTTACAAGAACATGTTTCCTTACTTGCATCTAAGCTCCAAGAGGTTTTTTCTGCAGAGAAGCACGTGGTTTGGGATATTAGCAGTGCATCGGTGTTTTCCCAAGGCCTGAAATCAGTAGATAGATGATTGCACAGAAACCCAGAAACTCCACTGAAGTATAGGGGCAAGAGTATTTGTAGATTGGAGTCACAGATTTATTTCAACAACTTCCTACAAAGGCTCTTAGTTTCCCATTCTCAGATAACAAGCAATTTCCTGAAATTATCAAATAAAGACATCTAGGAGTCAAAAACCTGGTGTTTCTTTGGTCTGGTCAAAAGAGTAGAGGTCCCTTCCTTTCATTAAATCTAGTACCAGTTAAAGTGATTTCAGGTGAATTGCTACTTCTGTTTGGAATTTCTTACCTGTTAAATTTGACTTGATGAACCGCTTATGGCAAGCTTAGAAATTTGGATCAGTGAGAAGAAAAAGTTGCAGCTCTCAGAATACAGAGCATGAAATCCAGTTCTGTTAGGGGTTTCCTTCTAAAGATAAGTTGTCCATGCAGCTCTTTCAGCAGGAGACAGACACCCAGCATCTTTTCTTGAACAGCGAAGTACATCACTATCTTTCTTACTTCATTTGATTAATGTAAATGATTTGCCTGCAGCAATCAGACTCTGTTTGCCAGGATAGTCATTATACAGTGACAGAGATTAGTGAGGTACTTAATCAAAAGCAGCAGTGATTGATACTCCATCAGTTTCGGTCTTTAATCAGTGAAGCTTTCATCCTATCATCAGCCATTAAAGATACTTATTTATCTGATTACTTTTGGAGTATTGGACTTAAAAAAGAAATATATAAAAGCAAGATATAGCCTTCTGGTGACATTACCCAGATAGATGACTGCTTTTTCAATTCTTTGTAGGGAGGAAAAAATAAACCCTATCAAAAATTACTTATACAGGACGGTTTGCTCAGATGGTTGGGATGAGGATGGGGAATTTTTCACTTCAGCTACAGAGTACTAGTAGAACTTAGCCTCAGGTCAACAATGACCAAAACTCATTTTTGTTTTATAGCTCTGTGGAGGCCTACCGTAAATGAGTTGATGGTCTCAGTCCAGTTCCTAGAAAGCAACAAAGCTGCTGATAAAGTTGTCATTTTTCATTTCTTCTCATAATGGCTGTCCTAGAATACAGGATGGGGAAACCAACTGAAATAACTGACATTTTTTTCAGAAGGTATATATGATACGTGACACAGTGGGAGCAAGCCAGCTGCTCGACTTAACTTCCTCTCAGCTTTCTTTGCACATTAGCAACATGTCTAATCACTACAAAATGGAAGATGTGTTCCAAAGCATGTACCATGAAGCTATGTAAATCCCAAGCAATTCAAGAGCTTTAAGAATGTGCCAGCTTTGATGAATTATGGTACAAACAAAGTCTAAATTGGAATGTCAGGTAGTGTAGAGTTATTAAGTAGAAAGAACTTAATGCTCAATTTTGATGTATAGAGAGGTGCAAACCCAGCTTGTGATAATTATGCAGTTGAGGTTGATCCCTAACAGGTAGAAAGGTAAATAAAAATCAAAATAACAATGCTGTGGGATTCCACTTAATCCCAATAGTCACACTGGAATGAAAAGACAAACCCCATCAATTAAATAGCTGCAAGTGTAAAAGGGATGAAAAAGAGAAAGCACAGAGTGAACAAATTCAGTTGCAGAATTACAAAAAGTGTTCTTGTGGGAAACCAAGGGAGTAGTTAACAGAATGTTTAGCTGGCCTTCACTTGTGTTGGAGCCCAGGGGGTGATAAGGGATGGGTCTTGTACCTTGGAACCGTGTGAGAAAAGATGGGAGTGTGGAGATAACAAAATGACGTGTCAGAGAAGCGGATGGGAAAAGCAGCTAGGGAAAAAATCTCTTAGAATAAGACAAAACAGTGGGTTTGAGGGTTGTGGAAAATAAATCGCTACTGGTTCTGAGTTGGAGGCCATTTGGCCCACCTGTGGCCATGGTCACCTCTTTGCAAACTGGTCTGTCAGTTTGTATTTGACCTCACCGTAGTGGGTCCAGCCCCATCCTATTTCCACAATACTCACAAAAAAAAGCTGCAGTCCTTGTTTCACGTTCTCAGAATTGTGCATTTTTTAAGACGCATGTTAATGTGTGACACTAGCACAATGGTTCATGTACTCATGGTATCTCCAAGCAACAGTGATACATGAGCACAAGTAATTTTCATGAGCAGAGATACATGGACAGCTGAGACTCCAGCCAGAAAAGCTACTTCCTGAGAGCCCATACCCTCCTATGCATATGTGTGTTGTAGCTGTGCAATAGTAAAAGGTGGGAAAAAAATAAATAAAACAGAGTATTCTGTAAAGCCAGGACATTTATGTTAATTACCAAATCTCACTAAATTAGAGGCACTGGAAGAATTATTCACAACAGCTGCTTCAGCTGCATATGCAGGTCCAACAATAATTTGGCTGAGAGAACACAGTCTATTAAATATGTATCATGCTCTTACTCTTGGCGCTGTTATCACAGAAGAGATGCATGGGGAAGAGCTTGATGTTCAAAAACCAATGTATGTGTGGCAGATAAATCTGGTGGTTTGGAGCTGATCAGCTTGAATATTGATATAAATTTTGGAATTCATTCCTACCAGTTATGTTTCCACTGCTGGACAGAGAAGGTGCTTATGTTTAGAAAGGTAAGTATGATATTTGAATTGCTACAGTCCTTCAACAAAATTAATATAAACGGCTTTTAAAAAAAAATAATCCCACAGTATATTTACTTTAAAGTTTATGAAGTGTATACTAGCTGCACATATTCATGACATCTGGAATTAAAACCAGGTGTGGTGACAGGAGCAATAAGCAAATTGCAAAGGGACAGTAAGCTCACACAGTAGGACTACGTTGGGTTGTATTTTAACCAGGATAATAAAAGCAAGTAGTGACTGAACATGGTTTTGTCCTAGACTTAAGTTCTGTCAATTTTGTTTCATAAGTCTATTTCCCAAACATGAGATCTGGTTCACTGAATGCCAGAGCAAACATGGGGAAGCTCCAATGAAGTTGGCAGCACAGTTATGGTCTAAAAAAAACCTGCAAGTTAGAATACTTCAGGACTTAATTGTAGAAGCAAAATGCTGAAGTCAATACTTAGACTGTCATACAAACTACAGGACCTGTCCCAAACGTTACTCATCCAAATGAAGACAAAGTCCCTACTTTGCACTGGTAGGTGGCTGAAGAGTACAAAGCCTGTTTTTCTGCCTTCCCCAGATATACCAGGGTACTTCAGACAGCTTTGTGGGCAGTACATAGGTTTACTGTTTCCAGGCATCTCCTCCCAGGTAAATGTCTTACTTCCTGTGTTTACACGGTACTGTTCTTGGGCTAGTCTGGAAAGAACTCTATCTCCTTGAACAGACTCATTTAGTAGCCACTATTATCACTGCACTATTACTCATGAACACCTCATTTTCTTGCTAAGCCTTAAATGAGACACACCAAATGACAGAAACTCAAAATGCAACACATGGTATGATTATACACACAGGAAACCAAAAGGTAGGGACTCCTTTCTTTCACATAAACAAATCCTTTGTACAATCTCAGTCTTAGGCTTTCTCAAATTTCTTAACAGTACTTGCCAGTTGTACAGAACTTTTCATCAGCAGACCTCAAATTGCTTTACAATGGAGGTCAGTGTCATTACAACATAGTCAAAGCTGAGTCTCAGGGGAACATGCCAATTCCAACAGCTTCTGATTCAGAAGCATTTAGCTTTGGAACACTGCATTTGATGTTTTTATTTCAAAGAAATTTCCTTGCTGCACCCCCCCACTCCTATATTTTCCCCTTGACATAGAAGGGGTTGGTCCCCTCTTCCTATTTGTTCTGGGTAAATGAACACCACAAGGTGAGTTACATTGAATAGGCTGTCCCTCAGTCTTAATGATCCATCATGCTCCATCTCATCTCAAGATCTCCTCCTTCCTCACGCTCTTCTGAGTGCAGCCAATGCAGAAGCCCAACCATGCTTATGTCAATGACACTGAGTTTTTGTATTCCATCACAGAAACTCCTGCTCACCATTCCCACACGTTATTTACACCACAAAAGCGTCCCAAGGATCACAATGTAATGGCACTGTTTACTTCATCACACAAATGATTTAGTTAAAAGATTTTGTCTTAAATTATGATATGGTTGGTCATTATTATTTCTTATACCATTCTCAGAAGGCTGTTTATCACATTGTTGCTATATGTGGATATACAGAACAAGAATCCCATGGAGACATGTTCTCCTATATTCCAATACATGACACTCCACACTTGAAGAAGACCAAAATTTGAACAAGCTGCCTGACCCAGTAAAAGAGCACTTCGTTGTCATCAGGAGATGTTGTAATATGCATGGTTAAAAATACAGTTAGCAAATTTGTTCCTCAGCCATCCAAATATGCTTCCATTTGTTATTATTGGCACAAAAATTAGGGTTACTTTCTTTATGACTCTCATTTACATTTATGTAGCTTCAGCAGGATGATTCTAAAGAGTACAAGACTCATAACATTCAGACAACTGGTTCCTAATGTATAGACAGGATGAATCATCTGTATGGGGCCAGCTCTCAGCTGAGCTGCTACAGCTTTATAAATGCTAGCAATAACCATAACAAAATAAATCCACTTCAGCAAACAATGTAACTGTGTGCTCAAATGCTTTTTTACTGAGGAGCTATACAACTGAATCTTTAGTTTTCTTTAAAACTGGGGCTGAAACTGTCATTAGTTTCCAAAATCAGGTTACTTAGGTCTGGTTTTGAAATCCCTGTTACTATACATATGCTTGAAGACAGCTTTATTAGAGACTAAAAGTGTGTTTTGAAGCATCTTGCTAAGTGACAAGATCCCATACAACAGGACACTGAATCCTGTGTGTCCCTGGCAGTCCTGTGTTTATTTTAGCTGAGGACAACAGCAGCATCACAGCTACATAAATTTTATCAGCTTGCTTGTGAGTTGACATGCTGGCTCCACCTGTTCTTTGTAGAGGGAGTCTGCTCAATTGTGAAGAGAAGATGCATCTTAGCAAATGGCCACACACTAGGTGTGTCTGCATCAGTGACACCTCCTTCAGCCAAGGGGGACATAACAACATTGCTAACCATAAAGAAGATGTTTACAAACTTCACTGGACAGAGAAACATGGTGATTCTAACTTTGATCATCATCTCCTCTCCATCTCTTCTTGATTCAGAAACCATCTTTCAGTCTTTATTTCAAAAGGATTAGTCTGAGCCTATTTTACTAGATATGAAATGCACAGATCTCAAGGGCAGAGTAAGTTTTCTAGCATTTCTGAGAAGAGGCTACATCTTCATCAAATGGCACGTCCCTCAGGACACAATCACAAGAGTTATTTTAAGTGAAAGAAATAAAATATCACGTCTGGTAAGCTTCTTATGGCTGATTTTCTAACTTTCATGGGTCTGAAAGAAAATAAGTGAAAAAATACCTAGTTAAGGCAGACAACCCATGAGTTCAAATGCCAGCATCTCACTGCCATCATGGACAACATGGCCTGAAATTCTGCCCTCCGGTAAGGGACTATTGTGGCTTAACATCTTCATAGGTTTGCAATAAAAGAACGGGAAAAGGCTTTTTTTCAATGGTTCCACATGAATGTGCAGCATCTTAGTAATCCAGGAAACTATTGTTTTTCTAGTCACAAATTCATTTTTTTTATTTGAAGTTGCTCAATCCTGAAAGACAGCAATACATGTTTTCCAGAAATATCTCCTGAGTCTCAGTAGAGATTTCCAGTGTTAACAAAGGATTTTACTGTGGTCTAAAGAAAAACCAAAACAAAGAAAAGAAAAGGGCACAATCTGCTATCTCTAGCCATCACAAACCATTGCTTTATGTTACTGCCACGATAAAATATTAACTTCACTGGAGAAACAATACAATTTTCTGCACAGCTGGAACTTCAGTTACATTGGTTGTTTCTCTAGATGCATTTCAAATGTAAAGGAGATTTTATTTCAGTCTAAAACTTACTGTGGAAAACGTCTCAAGATAACGTTTTGGGAACTTCAAAATATATTCATAGATGGACAGTCCTTTGTGGGCTCACAGTTCTTGTCATGTGTGTATTTTTCCTCATTTAGTATTTATAAATAGATCACAGCAGAATTCAAGATGTGGCCACCATACAAAGAAGTAGCAAAGGAAGTGAGCTCAGGGTGGAATTATGCTAATACTGAGTCAGAGATGAAGCCTGTTTGTTGTGGAGACCAAGGGCTGGTATCCACCAGGCCATAGATGGATTGCACAGCTCAAGATATTTCTTGAAATAAAACCTACTCTAAAGTTATCCTTTAAAAAGAATCCAGTCACATTAGAAGGCAGAAATGACGCAGCACTAGAATAGAATAGAATAGAATAGAATAGAATAGAATAGAATAGAATAGAATAGAATAGAATAGAATAGAATAGAATAGAATAGAATAGAATAGAATAGAATAGAATAGAATAGAATAGAATAGAATAGAATAACCAAGGTTGGAAGAGACCTTGAAGATCATCGAGTCCAACCTGTAACAACAAACCTCACAACTAGACCATGGCACCAAGTGCCACATCCAGTCCCCTCTTGAATGCCTCCAGGGACGGCGACTCAACCACCTCCCGGGGCAGCCCATTCCAATGACGAATCACGAATCACTCTCTCGGTGAAGAACTTTCTCCTCACCTCGAGCCTAAACTTCCCCTGTTGCAGCTTGAGACTGTTGAGATGATTTTCAAATATGTAGAAAAGAGGAATAAGATTCCAATTTCAAAGCTAACTTTAAAACTGGCAGCCATAGGTTTGACTTAGCATGCAGTGATCTACGTAGTTCCTTAGAAGTAAAGAAAAAGTTCTAAAAGTATTTGAGATAAGTTAGGAAGGATTGTCCCATTGCAGAAACTTATGATTCCACAGCTGTATCTCCGGAGGATCTATCACAAGTTCAAAATATGCTCAAACTCAGAAAAGGCACAACACATTCCGCTGAAAAAGCTTAAGAACAGGCATAATTTATGAAAGATCAATGGTGAAATCCTCTAATTTCACATGTTACTACCATGTGGAATTCCAAAACTAATGAAACAAGAGCTACTTTATCCTTCCTTGGCTGTTAATCGTGGTGCACAGTAAATACTTAGCCATTTGACATAGCAAGGTATGCAGAAAGGCAAGGAGAACATACAGCTCAAAATAAGGTTCCTTCACTCCACACAATTGTTTGTGAATTTAAAACTGCAACACAGAATTTTGTGTAGCAAAAGAATCTGCACATTCATTCTGATTTCAACCAGAATTGCCATGCATCTCGTGAATGGAAAAACACATTTCTTCTAAACAGCCTGCCTACAGCTCCTGCTCATTCCAAATACTGTCCTCATGTTAAGTCACTCGTGCCATTATAACAGTGAAGACACGATACCTCTTCTGCTAAGGCCACTGAAAGGTCATAGCAAAATTTATGTAGGAAAAGCATTTGGTTCAACCATATTCTCCTAGCTGAGCCATCTATAAGGTCAGAACAGATTACTCAGGGCTTTACCCCATCTTTGGTGCTTGCTTTATCAGTGCAGGCTCAAAACTTAAAGATAAATGGGGAGAGGGAAAGTATTCTCAAAAGAAATCTTAAGTTTGTAGCAATCTCAAAAGAGAAGAATCTGGATTTAACTAGTTTATGACTGGCAATGACTTTGTGAGTGCAACATTTCTGTAGGTGTGATTAGACCATATTTGTTGAATAGCCTGAGTATTAAAGATAAGAAAGAGAAAAACACTCATTTGAGCAAGTTCTTAGGTTTAACTATGAGGTCTGTGAAGCAACTAGATAGCATCTCTGTTCATTTAACAACCTGAGAAGGACACTCAAAGCTGTTACTATTATTCAATTGAACAAAGACTTTGTTGAGATTTTGAGCAGCGATTACAAGAGCAAGAGAATGTGAATATGTGACTAGATCGATTACAAGGAGAAACTAGATACGTACATATAGTGACACCAAGAGAACTCTGATTGGCTAGTGGCGATCACCTTCCATGTCAAAAATCCTGAGGAAGTGATGACCTGTGTTATCAAGAAATAGACTGTGGCATACCCAGTGATGGAAGCCAGAGTTTACTCTGGAATTCTCACTTTTATATCACAGCTGACATCTGTAAATAGATGTGCCAGGAAGACATAACGAAGGACCACTCTTGGAGATGAATAACGCTGGGCTTAAAGATGAGCGCTGAGTTCATAAAGAAACCAGACAAAAGTCTGGAGGAAACAATGGTTAGATTGAAAGGTAGCAATCACAGTAATAGTGAGCTATAATCAAAGAATAAAAGCACTACAGAATTTCAGGATACTGCTGGCATTAAAGGTCCTTAAAGGCCAATACAACTGGTGTGAACAGTTGAAAATCTTAGAGATGCAATGAGTCCAAATGAATCGTAACAGTTATTTCATACACAGTACAGAGGAAGAATCTCCACACTGAGATGATTAACTGAAAACTTCATCAAATGGAACAAGTTGCTGCAAACAGGAATATTTTGGTGTCCAGACACAACTCAAAAATTTCAGGGTTAAATGTTTGTATTTAGCAGCAGTCCATGATGATACCAGATTGAACGGTGACATAAATCTCCTTTATATTGCTGCTCTCCTGTGCAAGGGAGTTATTGTAAACGAGAATCACATCCTTTAAATCAAAGGAACAGTGGACTAAGCAAATTAACTACAGTCACATCTCAGTGAAATGTATCTAAGCATACTGAATGGAGACTCCATTTTGAAAATAAATACTCAGAAAAGGAAGTCAAGGCTAGAGGAAAAATACTCCAAGTTTTACAAAGTAGTTCCCCCTCCAAAAAGTCACTTTTATAATTAAGGGAGAACTAACTGTATTAAAAAAAAAAAAAAAAAAAAAAAAAGACATAGTGGGACAAAAAAAAAATGAGTGAGAGCCCTAGGATTCCATGACAAGCCCTAGACTCCTGTATTTCACAACCAACAACAAACACACTAACATTAAAATAGGTTCAAAATTTATGAATGACCTTTTGCAAAGACCAGCCAAGCTTATGAAAGAGGCTTTGAGAAGGAATAAAACATTCAACATCAAGATGTCTGAAAGGACAACAAAATGAAGAAAAAGACATATTCATAATAGGAAAGGCTAAGGCAGAAATTAAAGCATAATTACACACTGTTTAGAAAACTACTAGGAGATTTTTTTCCCCTGGCATATAAAGAATGAGATGTCAGTAAAAGAAAAAAACTGACTTAAGAGACAGTCTGAGTAATTTATCATGAGTACAGGATGATTCTGCTTATATATATATATAAACTTAATCATTTTTACCTACAGCTGCAAATGATGATTTGTTGAAAACAGCCAAATAGATATCTTTCCCAAGGAAAAAACCCTGAACTATCAAGGTAGACAGATCCCAGTACTCGCATTTGCTGTATCGTATATAGCAAAAGGCTCCATATGCCAAACAGAGATGTACTTTGTCCTTTGCTGCTGAGAACAGATTATAGTCCACTTCACGCAAAGACAGCGTGGTGTGTGAGCAACAACATTCATTACAGCCTCCAGGAGAGGATAAGTCATTATGAGACAGTGTGAGAGTGCAGCATGTTCTCTTTGTATTGCTTCCTTTCTACTACTTTGACAGATGAAAATCAATGCAATAGATTCCATATCATTCCTTCTCATCGCATTTGCTATTTCTGAATGCCAGTGGAATTCCCAACTGGACAGGAGAAGAAAGTTCAGGCAGCTTCATCAGATTCTAGTTGTCAGTTTGTGGAATTAATAAAATTGTGCATCCAAGTTCTAATTCTAAAGGAAGTTGCAGGCCCAAGAGGTATTGATTTTCAAGGGTTCACATATTAATCTTCCTTGTTTGAGGCAGAGAAAGCATGAAGAAATAAAAACACACTGTTGCTGACGGTACACAATCATCTGTATGCTCATTTTCAGAGCCATCCACTCAAGGCAACGCAAATTTCCAGGGCTGAATGACATTCCAGGTGTATTCAAATAATCCACATCACAAGATATCTTCCTATTTGGGTGTAAGTTTGTCATATAACCAAGTAAGTGATGTAGGTAGCAATGATGACCGTTTTCTGTGTGTTTTGAGCTAACCCTATTCATGGCAGCACCTTTAAAGGGTGTTATGAGTATTGATTTGCCTGCATTCATAAGGCAGTTTTGAAGAGAGAACACAATACCCAGTATGAGTGCTGAGTTCTATTGCTCTTGCTCTATTTGAGTCTTACAAAACAACAATGAAATCATTACAGAAGATTTTTTTTTAAAATCTTCTACTGTCAATTGCCTAAAATATGTTTCTTGACAGAAATTATAGTCAAGGACAGTACATCAAGTCTGCTGCAGCTCTTACACCTGACCTACACTTCTACTTATGCCATTGGTATACAAGCCATGCCCCTAAATATTTAATTAAAAGTACAGCCATTCTATCATATTGATCTCCCCCTTTCAGTTTAAATGATTCCAGTCTTAGATAAGCTGTAACCCTGGAATAATGATCACAGCTTTAGCTCAGGTGCTGTGCAGTATATCTTAACGCCTTACAGAAATGAAGAACTGGACCCGTCTGTAAATCTGCCATGCCTGTGAGCTATAAGGAAGCACTGAAAGGGACAGGAGAGATATATAAACAAATCTCAATTATTTAGCACTTTCTGCAATGCCTTTTAGCTATAAATAGGAATAATACAGGACAACAGTGGGCAGAAGTGGATTATAAGCCATCTCGGTAATACCCTAGAGGCAACACAATCTCCGACCATCATTTATTAAAAACGAGGGTGGCTAAAGGGAAATTTCATCCACAAAAAGGTTAGTGCACTTTTTGTTCCATCAGCAAAAGGAAGTTCCCTATTGATTTTTCAAGTGGCCTGACTACCTACACGGGTCCAGCCTGAATCACCATGATAAGGTCTGAAACAGAAGTGGACCAGATGCTATTCCCACACCATGCTCATTAACCACAAGGAACACATTAAAGCCATTGACTTCAGCAGAATTACATCAGTGTAAATTAGAAGTGCAACAGCTCAAACAAGCCAGGCCACCAGATGGCAGATCATTAATAGTTTACAGCCTAGATTGGGGGTTGGTCATTATTTCACATTTCAAAATTTGGTGAATGTTAAACGATGCAGCTTCATTTGACAGAACAGCACTGGCTTTGGAGAAGAGTGGACTGGTTTAGATAGAAAACCTTGGATTTCTGAAATAAATGGAAACAGAAATTTCTTCCTCACTGCAATGTTGTCTATGCAAAAAATCTACTAAATGCATACAGATTTACAACCACCTGTAACTGCTGTTTACTAGCCAATATTTGGGCATGCTGAAACCACAATCAATTTGATAAGACTGAGAAACAAGACCTAATTAAAAAAAAAAAAGAAAAGCTTTGTTGAGACTTCATAGTGGACAATTTGGCTCAGAAATATAATACAATACAATAAACCAGGTTGGAAGAGACCTTCAAGATCATCGCGTCCAACCCATCAAACAACTAGATCATGTCACCAAACACCCCATCAAGTCTCCTCCTGAACACCTCCAATGACGGTGACCCCACCACCTCCCCAAGCAACCCATTCCAATGGGGAATCACTCTCTCTGTATAGAAAGTATACAATGAAGTTGCATATAGTATTTGGTAAAATGGATCAGTGGAGGTACAACCTCCCTGATGCCTGGTCCACAGTTTGTTCTCTTACATTTCTTTACCACCTTACTGTGATATTATCGGGCAAGATATTTATCATGTGTAAATTGGAAAAGCTTCATTTAATTTAATGGGGTTACAGCAATAAATGCAGGCCAGGGTTCCAGTTTGTCAAACAGAGCAGTAGCTTTCTTTTCTATAGCTCAGTGTGAGAAAAACCTCAAGTAAAAAAATTCTTGCCTGTGGCAAACAGGAGTACCAGGCATAGGTTGTCTTTACTACTATTGATTGGGTGAATAAGTGGACTTTAGAGATTCTGAGACAACATCTCCCAATAGCAAGAAAGTTTCTATGACCCTTGAAGATCCTGAAGTTTAATCTGTGTCAGAAGGAAATCTTTCCTAGTCTATAGGTAAACTACTTTTTACCATTCTTGTTTCTCAGTTTCTAATAATCAGATTTTAAACAGCACAAAAAGGGTTTTGACACGGCAGAAAAAGGAAAACAGTGTGGTAGCATTTAGATCTTACATTTATTTCAATTCATAGAGGCAGGTCAAGACAGAAATTGGGATCCAAGTTTTCACTCTACATTTTTTTATAAATAAAACAGCTACTGTTTCCTAAACTGCAACCATGAGTTTCGGTGAGTCACTACTCCCCAGGAATGAAGGCAACAGCAGCAGCAAGGCTTACATGGCATGTAGACCAAAGAAGAAATATAACTACAGAGCTTTATGCTCAAAACATCATTTCCTTCATACTAAAAAGCATAAGCACTAAAATATTGTAAACACTCCTACTTGTGACTTTCACCAATGCAAGAGGCTGGAGTTAGTATTTTTAAGATCTAGACTTAACCTCTCTCATGGGCACATTTCTTTCCTCTGCTTCAGTTTTTCAACCTGTAATGCAAGTAGAACAGTTATCTACCTGACTCAGAACTTGAGGTGTCAGCAAACAGCCAGAATTCCAGACTGAAAGATATTAACACAATTCAAAGACTGCAGTGCAATGTAGCAGTACATTCATCTGATCTGCTTTGTATTGGTGGCAGCAGGACTCAACCTGTTCATCTGAAATGTAGAAAAAGTCTTTGAGTCCTGCAAAAATAGATGGCCATGTTCATGAAAATGAGGTGGGGAGGTTAAAGAGAAAAGCATTACTGTTTCACAAGCTCATCTGAGTTTAAGTGCAAAGCCTTCATTGCCTACTAGAGCAAGAACTAGCTTTATACAAAACATATGTTAAAGTAGTTGCTACACTGGGGGTTGAATAGTCAGATCCCTCCCTCAGTCAACACTGTGTATTGAAGCTGACACAGCTCTACCATGAAGGGAATTAAATAAAAGATGTTTTGTCTTGAGAGATCACAGGCTTTATTTTTTATTTCTACAGTTGCTTTCTCTTGAGTTTCTATTTTATCAGAATGGATCATCTGAATCTACTCTAACACAGCTGGAGATGCCCTTTGTTGGTAAACACAACATACTGTGGTCACACAGAGCAATCTTCTTAATTTAGTTATCAAAGAGGATTTTCATCAGCCTTCACCACAGATTATGTTCTGGGCTGGAGCTGGAAGTCAGACTTCATGAAAAAGACCTATAATGTTGCATAAGAATAGTGGTGGTTTTACTCAAATGCTCAAACCCAAAAGACCTTTGAGCAACCTCTTATTTTGCTCAGAAAGCTTTAAAAACTTCTCTTATGTAACTGCAGCCTAGCCAATCTTAGATAATTAATAGACTTCTTGGGTTTTTGAGCAGCTGAATTAATGTAGATATACAATATATGTTTTATGTACCAGATACAGATTTGCCTTTGTGATGGCGTATTTCAAACCTGGAGATCAGAGTCCAGGAAAAACATGCCATAAGTTAATGAAACTTCATGAAAATGTGTATTTTTGGCTAGATTTGTCTTTGCACTTTAATATATCTAATTTACTACACTTGGTTGACTGTTAGAATATGTTTTTAAGCAGTGACATATACACTCACTGCAACTCTGGAGACAAGGATTTCAAGATTTGCTTTCCCAGTCCATTTGAACACCAGGACTGAAATAGAAGCAGTGAATTTACAAAATTCTGACATGCCAAGCCATGAAGTAACTCTTTTCCTTGCTCCTTGGGGAAATTCAGGGGGATTAAAAGGAAAATAATTGACCATGCTCTTATTAGGCTGGCACACATGAATCTCTGGAACAGGATCAGACATTGGCTGTCAAGGCTTTAGCGAAGTTGTATAATACTCCAAAACTATACAGCCGTCTCCAGGAAGGAGAAGGCAATATGAAACTATTTTCAAAACAAAAAGCTCACAATTTAAATCCAGGGTCTGACATAAATCCAGGCTTCTGTCGGGTGTTACATGAGGGATAAAATTGGCCCCAATGCATTAGCAGTAAGTGGATTGCTCATTTTAAAACAGCTATCATAATTTGGAGTGAAGAACACGAGGTCCATAGCTGGTTAATTGTAAAATGCTTAATACTGTGCTATTCATATTAAAATTAACATCTTGATTTGGCTAATGTTTCCAGCTATGTCATTAATTATCACTGATTTTAGAGCAGAAAAAAAATAGTTTTCAAAAAAGCAATCTAACTTCAGGCAAATCTAAACTGAACTTATGACTGCACAAGATTTCAGTCACATCCAGTTTTATTCTCCTTCCTAGTTAGACAAAAGGAGCAGCTTCCATGCCCTCGGTAGTGTTTTGAAATGCACAAAAACACTGAAGCAGCTTGTTAGCAAAGCGATGTAACATATTCATTACATGCCAGCCCAAGTATTGCAAAGTTTGCATCTGTTGTCATGAAGACAGATTGATATTGGATAGGATTCCTTACAATTTTGCATCATTCTAGCCTGTATTGTCCCTGCTTTCAAGCTAAGTAAAGAGCTATTTCCACAACTACAGAACAATTCATTTGTATCCTTTCAGAGTACACAAGATCATTACCTCTGTGCCAAAGCAACCTTCTGACGGAAAGCCCTTCTAAATGATAAATTGCACATTCAAGAAGTGTAGTTTAAAGGACTACAATTGCAAAACTGTTCTCTCCTAACCTGTATGCGTCGATGAGCTGATGACTTTCAATTTCAGTAATTATGTTTTAATACTGGATGCACGTCTGTTACAGAAATGTTTTCAATAACAGTGCTCAGATACCTTGTACAGCCAACTGCAATCAGCTAACCAGCCATGCCTACCTTCCCATGTTTAGGTATATCTATGTTCCCCCGGACTGTGGGTGCAACACAAACCCATACCGTTCTGCATGTATTTGCCCAGTTTTTAAAATGTAGCCAAAATCATGCAATCTTGCATAACCTAAAAACTTGGCCAGTCCTACGTGTAGCCACACTTGAACACTGCACAAACCCTTCTGAATGCCAATTACCGCAATCAAACATTCATGACAGCACATGCTGCACATGCAGCTAAAGCTGGAGTAATGATGAGCACTACCCATCTGATTAGCTATGCTGTTTCAGGCTCAGGATTTCCTGAACACACATGCACCCCAAGATGAATTACCAAAATCTAAGAAAAAATTTTTGTAAGTCCCCCCACTATTTAAGAGTCTCTACAGAATAACAAAGGGTGATAAAATAGAGGTTCATCAACATTTCCATTAGGAATTACATTGTTCAAACCTCTAGAAGTAATTAAACCTATGAAGTGTGCTTTAGTTATTTATTTGCATTTTTACTAGCCTCTAATACAAGAATACCATTCAGAACCCCAGGTGCCCTTGGCACTCTTTTGAAGAAAGTAATAAAAGATAATAATATCTAGCTCCACCGAGTTTTCACTCATAGACCTTTAAGTACTTTACAAAGGAACTAAATCTCTTCAGAGTCCTTAACTGCAGCAAATGAAAATCATGTCTGTACATATGTATCTGTATTTTGCATGTAAGAGTGCTGCACTAGCCAGGTAGCTAAGAGCATCTTAGAGACAGGTCAGTTTTAATACACGCCTACTCTAGTTTATTACACTCCTTAGAATTTGTTTTCCTGATGACTGGAAGAAGCAGTGAAAAACATTTGAGTGTTTTAAGACTGTCAAGTGTAACACATGATGCATTCATGTTCCTGGAGGCTTATGAAAGTCAGTTAACATTCAGACATCCACCCCATATTGGCATTCCTTGGTACCAGGCAAGAAAATGACAGTACAGAAGCAATAGTTAAGCCTCTTTAGTGGATGCACTGATGCAAAATGACCATACCTTTAGAGCTCATAACTCCTATTTCTCTACTCAGAGACCGTGTGGGTGAAATTTACTCATTAAAGAAGCATTCTGGGTGATCATCACATAGTAACAGTTTTGAAACTTGACCAAATTAGCTTCATGGAAAACAAATGCTTCAAACTGGACAAGATGTTCAGTAATTATCAAGCAGTGATTCAGTTTTAAAGAGAAATAGCAAATGTACTTTGGGTCCTAGGCTATTTTTACTTCTCTGTGTATACATTTGAATGAGATCAGGCAAATAAACAGCTTGAAATACAACATTCTATATTGTTTACACCTCCATCTGTTGACAGCTACTTTCATAATGATTGAATGATCTAAATCAGATCTTGGCTGAAGACAATTGCTATTACTCAGGAAAATCTAACTCCAAGGTTCTTCAACCACATGCATGGCTCTGGTTCACCTACTCACATTTACAAGAAGACAGATTAAATCTCCCTCATCTCAGATTAGGCTGAGGGTCACCATATCATCCATATTATATCACTTAGCTTGATACACACCTGTGCTCTCCTCCACAGTAACAATTTTGATAATAAGTGAGCCTTTTCTTCAAATTATTAATTAGCAGAAAGTAAACGTGTCTGGCAGATACTGAAAGGTGCTAGAAACACCTTTCCTTTTACACTTACTGGTACTAGCATAACCAATTCCTACAGAAACGTCCATAGACTATTTTCCATAAAGTGTACCCTGCAAGGAATGCCTATGACACCTCCTGATGTTTGACAATTGTTTTTCTTTCTTACCTTCTCCCTTGCACAACAGCAACTGCACTCTTACAGTACCCCCTCTCAATCCCTTTTGGCCTGACTCCTCTCTTCAATTACCTTTTTCTGTTCAGCATCCCAAAATGCAGCAAAACACTTGTATACTAGAAGACTCCATGGGATATGCTCTACCTCAAGAGGCTATTTGCCTCATTCCAAGTTTATCATTTCCATTAAGCGTCTCTCCTGTTAAAGAGGAGGCACACCTTGGCTCCTTAGCCACCAGGCCAGCCAGCATGGGTGTATCTCATGGTCCACACATTTAGTTGTGGTACTGTCAGTCAGTCCTCAGGTGGAACAATGAATGCAGGCTCCCTCTGATCTGTTAGTCTAGCAAATAAGTTGTCCTGCAAAGCACACCCTGTGTGAACCCGTCAGAGCCTTCCTCAGTAACTAGGTGTTGTATCAATATTTCTAGGTTTTTACACAGCCTTATCTATGGCATTCATAACATTATTACCTTTCAGCTCCCCTTCTGTCACAATCACATGTGACATATTACATTTTATTTTAAAATACATAGATGCCCTAACTTTGCTTGAGAAACTCTAAAAATAAGATCTTTGCAAAGCTACAGAACATATGCTTGCATCTACTAATTGATATAAACTGTTTTCCTTTATGGAGAGCTCTATTCAAAATAATCCTAAAATAATTGGATTTAAGCCAGCAAAAACTGTTTCAAGGTGGAAGGGATGACAAGAGTGTGCTGATGGATCTATTACAAAGGAGGGATGTAGTCATAGCAGTTTTTGCTCCATCAAGATGTGACTACAAAAACACAATGCTTCATTTCACAGACTGCAGAAATGACAATCATAAATGCCCACCTATTCTGAAGGTTCTCCCTCAGATGCCAGCACTTGAAAACTATACTGAGTCCACGTTCAGATGGTTAAAAATAATTGTGTTCAGACTCATGGAATCATTATATTGGAAAAGATCTTTAAGTCCAATTGTATCAACATAGAAGTACTGACTGTGCTATGAAGACAAGCTGACACAGAAGTATAAACACAAACAAATCTGCTGAAATAAATACAAAATACTTTAGATAAAATTAAGTAAAATTGCACTACTGGTTCTTTTTCCCCCATTAATAAACACCTACAGAAACACAGGCACAGATTCTCATAGTAGTAGCAACACAGGAAATCCAAGCCTTTGACAGTAGCACAGTAAGACGGCTATGGGTTATTCGACCTTTGGGACTTCTATTTTCAGGAAAGCAATACTAGAAAAATCTTTAAATGCTTTGACAGGAAACTTTACCCCTGATTTATATCCCATCCATTGCAATATAAGCAGACTAAGAAGAGTCCTGGCAGATCATGAACTTGAAGATGTAAACTAAGCGTTCATTTTGTCGTTCTCCTATGCTTTGTGCTGTGGTGGAAATGCATTGCAATGAACCATATCTGTAAAACAGAAGATAAAAATATCTGGAAGGAAAGCTTAAAAATTCACAAGGTGATGCTCCTCCATCAGTATTTTTGCACAGTTCAGAGCACACCAATGTAACTTGACCTGGTGCAACTTTTCATTGTACACTGTGGGAAGTTTACGTGAAATATTGGGTGGTATTCTTCCTCCTACATGCTTCGCTGGCCACCTCACACTACAAACTGAACTTGGTAATTAATCATTCTCTGCCACATATCTAAGTATTGACTTACAAAATAAAAGTAGCACATAGACCAAAGACTGGAGGACTCTAACATTGATTACAAAGAAAAGTATTAAATCAGGGAGAACAGGTATGTGATAGGCATCTTGTCTTTAATTTAACACTACAGATATCTGATGTTTTTCCAATATTGTTTTATCCCAAATTCTTGTTTTGACTACAATTAAGGATCTACTGCTCCTCAGCACTCTTACAGATGGCACACACCTGTTCCATATTTGACTTCAGAACAAAACCTCCAGATCTTTTATTTCTCTGTGTTCTATTTCTGGATGAATTTCCAGCTCTACATTAAGCCTTTTGCTGGACATTTCTCAATGTACCTGTGGGGGTGCTTTGTGTTACCACAGTGAGCAGACCTTTTGCTCTAAGGAAAACATTCACAATACAGCTCTCTACCCATGGAACAGAGGACGTTGAAAGGCTGACATTTTGCTTTATAAGACTCAGCTGCATGTAGAACATCAACCAGAGCTCTCCAAAATCAATGGAAGCACTGTGATGCATCAAGCATGTGTCAGAGTGCTTCTAAT
Source organism: Picus viridis (assembly GCA_033816785.1). Lineage (NCBI taxonomy): Eukaryota > Metazoa > Chordata > Aves > Piciformes > Picidae > Picus > Picus viridis. The sequence continues at coordinate 7,105,917 of CM066599.1, read as the reverse complement.
GAATCTCTGCATATACAAAGGTCTTCCCTAATACACACAGAAAGCATCTGTGCTACTTTACTAAGAATTTCACTTTGATGATGTTTCTATGACAAACATATGTGATATTTCTATAATGAATCATGAGCTATAAGTTTTAAATGGGATTCACAGAGTATCTAGAGCTACAAGGACATCAAACCAATGGGAACAGCCAACAAATATGGAATTTGTGAAGTCTATCTCATCCCTTCATCTTCATCCAGACAAGTACTTATTGAGATAAAAAAAAGGGGAACCTATGAGGCACAAGCATCATAAAACACTTTTTGTAAATCATTCAAGGTTAAAGTAGAGAAGGCGGCAATCAGGAATGCTCAGGATAATCAATGAGTACTGCCTGACCTCAGTGCCAGGAAAGATTATGGAGCAGATCATCTTGGGGGTAATCACAACACACCTGCAGCACAGCCAAGGGATCAGGCCTAGCTAACATGGATTTAGGAAGGGCAGGTCCTGCTTCACCAACCTGATCTCCTTCTATGATCTGGTGACCACCTGGTGGATGTGGGGAAGGCTGTGGATGTAGTCTATCTGGACTTCAGCAAGGCCATTGACATCGTTCCCCACAGCAAACTCCTGTCCAAGCTGTCAGCTCGTGGCTTGGACAGCAGCACTCTGCACTGGGTTAGGAACTGGCTGGAGGGCCAAACCCAGAGAGTGGTGGTGAATAGTGCCACATCCAGCTGGCAGCCAGTCACTAGTGGTGTCCCCAAGGGATCAGTGCTGGGCCCCATCCTGTTCAATATCTTTATTGATGATCCGGATGAGGGGGTTGAGTCCACCATTAGTAAATTTGCAGACAACTCCAAGTTGGGAGCAGATGTTGATCTGTTAGAGGATAGCAGGGCTCTCCAGAGGGACCTTGACAGGCTGGACAGATGGGCAGAGTCCAAGTGCCAGGTGCTGCACTTGGGTCACAACCACCCCATGCAGTGCTACAGGCTGGGGTCGGAGTGGGTGGAGAGCAGCCAGGCAGAAAGGGTCTTGGGGGTACTGGTTGACAGCTGGCTGAACATGAGCCAGCAGTTTGCCCAGGTGGCAAAGGCAAATAGCATCCTGGCCTTCATCAAAAATAGTGTGGCCAGCAGGAGCAGGGAAGTCATTCTGCCCCTGTATTCAGCGCTGGTTAGGCCACAACTTGAGTAGCATTTGCAGTTCTGGGCCTCTCAGTTTAAGAAGGACATTGAGACACTTGAACATGTCCAGAGAAAGGCAATGAGGCTGGTGAGAGGTCTCGAGCACAAGCCTTATGAGGAGAGACTGAGGAAGTCGGGGTTGTTCAGCCTGGAGAAGAGGAGGCTCAGGGGAGACCTTATTACTCTCTACAACTACCTGAAAGGAGGTTGTAGACAGGTGGGGGTTGGTCTCTTCTCCCAGGCAACCAGCACCAGAACAAGAGGACACAGTCTCAAGCTGCACCAGGGGAGGTTTAGGCTTGAGGTGAGGAGAAAGTTCTTCACAGAAAGAGTTACTGGCCATTGGAATGTGCTGCCCAGGGAGGTGGTGGAGTCACCATCCCTGGAGGTGTTCAAAAAAGGATTGGATGTGGCACTTGAAGCCATGGTTTAGTTAGTCATGAGGTGTTGGGTGACAGGTTGGACTTGATGATCTCTGAGGTTTTTTCCAACCTTGTTGATTCTGTGAGTAGCTGTTATTTTGTAAGGAACATCGCATTGGAAAAAACTGTTTTCTAGCTATCCTGCAGAAGAGAGAAAACCGTAAAATCTCAACTTCATCTTGGAGTAAAGAAAGGATTAACATTTTGCTTTTGGAAGGAAAAAAAACCCAACTTCAGTGTTTTGTCCTCACCACCATCATTGCAATCCTGAGTTGCAAAGTACTCTCAGTGTTTGCATGGTTAAAGCCTGGTTAGGTTTTGTTATTACTACTATAATATGTCTCACAGGAATAATGACATGACAAAACTTCCTGGACGGCGAACTCTCAAATTAACACTGAACTGAAGAAACACATAAGTAACACATGAGAAGTGAAAGAGTTACTGGAAAAACTGACTTGGAGTTTATGTATTTCTTGAGCTAAAAGAAAAAAGAAAAGAAAAATATATATCAGTTGGAGCAATTACACCATGAGCCTGGCATGCTTCCAGAATAAATAATTCAAAATACTGCTCTATACTCATGTTGCTACTGGTATAATTTCTGCATAATAAGTTACTTTTGTATTTAATTGGTAGTGAAAAAAAGAGAAGCACCATTAGATAGATAAGAGTCTTATTTACCTGGGGCAATTTCACTGCAATTCCTGTAAATCAGAAGATGAAGTCATGCTTTTAAAACAACTGGCATTTGATTGACAAGATTAGAATTTTGCTTTTGTAGACAGCAATCCTGATCAGCAGGGGAAGAAAATGCCCTCAATTATTTTGCTTGTTATTTGTTTGTTTTGGGTTTTTTTTGGTTGTGATTGATGTGGAAATCTATTCTGCAAATGATTTTGGATTTAGGAACTACTGATTATAGTCTTAATGTATAAGACATGAAACAGAATTCTTGCTCAAGATAACATTAACACCACCTCCATGCACCCATTTTTTTAAAGCTAAATATTTCCATTGTTTAAATCCCTTTTAATGATGCCAGCAATTGTCTTTTATTTGCACTACTTCAGTTCATGGCTAGATTCACCACCACTGTAAGGAAACATGGTGTTCTTTAAGGGTGCAATGAAAAACACCCTAAGTGCTGTGCATTCGCCATTCTGCATGCTTTATTGCTTTATATTTTCTTAGCTCTCCTTCCTTTCACCCACATTCATTTGAATGCTATGCTATCCTTTTATGCTGTTTATAATTGAGCTTCCTTCAAAAATATTTTTTCTTGGCATATTTTCCTCTGTCTTTGAGTTACCCAGATGGAATTTGCTGAGTGTTTCTCCGATTTGGAAGTGTTTTTAATTAGGAGAAAAACAACTTAATTATTTTCCACGTTATGTTGAATTCTTCTTTAATTAAGAACTAATTCAGGAAAAGATTAAATACATTATATTAAAATGAAGATGTATTAACCAACAGCATTAACGTTCTCGTGGTCTGTAGGGGAGAAGAGTGGGAAGAACCCTCTGATACAGGAAATTTAAACCGGGCATCAGGGGACACTGTATACTCCTCGGCATTTAATTAAAAATGTCATTGGAGAGCTGCTGAACAACTTCCCTTTTAAACAAGCCTAAATAGTGACTCAGGCTTCTCTAGATTGTTCCTTAGAAGCTCTCAGTGCCTAGGTACACCACACTCATAAAGTTAATGTCAGCAGCAGAACAATATTAATGGTATTCAGAAATGCACAAGTTGAGCTATTTATCCGAAGACTACTAAAAAGTTGATTTTGTGAAAGGCTTTTAATCCAGCATTGAGACATAGGTATATAGCTGCGCTGCCAAGGAGAAAATACACTTAATGAAAGTGTAAAGAGAACACAGAGCCAAAAGCCAAACAAACATAAAAAAGGAGGACAAGAGTATATTAATAAAATAAGAATAGAGGTGCTTAAACAGATGTGAGTTTCAGTGGCCAGAGTGTAAGTCTGATCCTCAATTTTTTTAATTTCATGCTTCTGATAAATAATTTTCAGAAACTATCACATCTGACTAGGACAGGAATGTTTGGCATTTAATAAGGAAAATTGAAGCATTCACTGGTGTATAGATGGTAAGGAAGGAAGAGCATAGCCACAACTGTTTAGCTCTGCTGGAGAAATACAGCACGATGTGGTCTCTCTTCATCAGCAAGCGCAGGGCATGATGGCCACGATGGAAATGCCTGGCTATTTGAAAAGCACGTAACATTCCACAGCAGTTAGAAATGGGGCTCCAGCTTCGTCTTCTGTTTAAAACATTTTTATATGCTCATAGAAAACATTTATCTGAAATGAAATGTCATCCTAAGGTTTTGAATTACATGCCTCCTAGTTTTCTGTTTCTTCCTGAGACTGATGTTGTCTCTGACTAAAACACTACAGGATAAAATACTTCAGAGTTAATTTTCAGGACATATCCTTTTGTTGGAAAGGGGTCACATATAATATGCCTTGCTTATGGCAATGAATGATTTAAATCATTCAAATAGAATATCTCATGGAATAACCAGCTCAAAACAAAATTCTTCCTGTATTCCCAATAAAACAACTGATACACTCTCAAGAGAACTAAATTACTTTGACCACTCAAGAGAAGTCCTTTAAGTTACTGTGGGCAGTTCGGTGAGAAAGCTCTGTTTGACACAAAAAATCCATCAGAAAAATCTGAAGTGTTCAGAAGAGCTTTAGGAATCGCCTGAACAATGATCCCCAAACTTACTGTTTCTGCGTCAGTAAGTGGCATACTCTCATCTGGAGCTCTGTGGTCAGGATTGGTCCCCTGGTCTTAAAAAATACAACGAGAAACAAATGTTTCTGAGGAGAGTGAAGTGCTGCTTAAAGGAGTAATGGGATTCATGTGAGAACAAACATAACAATAGGATTGCTTTGTTCAGAGGACTTCAAAAAAAGGAGGGGAAGGAACTGCAAGAGCAATTTGAGAGCACAGTGACAGCCACCTCTGGCAATCCTGTGGGTCACTGGTGTCACAAAGAGCTAACGGCACGCAGATACTCCTGAACTGTGGCATTGCTTGCCCATCATTTCTGTCCTCTCAAGATGAGCACAGAAAATGTTCTCCCTGTTGTTTTCTTCAGACACTCTTCCTAGCTCATGTTCCCCTTTCAGCACATTTATTGCTGCTTTTATTTCATTGACTCCAGGGTTTTTGGGGGTTTGACTTGGCTCCACTGTACTATCCATCTGCTCAGCTTCAACTTTACTGCCTTTAACAATCCAAAAAACCTCAGGTCTAATAACCACATTGCATATGTGAATATTATAAATACATTAGGCTGTTCAAATGCAATTTATCTGTGACAAATAAGAAAGAATGAACAGATTCCCAAACAAAAAATCCCCAGTTAGTTATATGTCATTCCTTTCACTGGGTCACATTCTTGGCTGGTTCAAGTATATTCACATCCATTTACTTAATTTGTCTTAACTCCCAGAACCAAAAGAGATCATTCTCTTCACACAGAAATCTAGTCAGATGCAGACAGCTACAGGTATTGTGCATCCCACAATCAGATTTACATTCAACAAATGCAACTCCACACCTGTGTATATTAATTCTTGTTACACTGGGAGTTAACACATCATTTAGAAAACACAAGTTTAAAAGAAATCCCAAAGGACCTTCTTTGTTTTCACAGTATAGAAGGGAAAAAACAGTTCTGCAAGCATCATTCTGTTTCTTTTAGTATTTCTACACAGGAAAAGAGTATCCCACCTAATTACAAGGACACATGGAGTGTTGCACTATATGTAGCAATGGCAAACTGCTGTAAGAAATTGCTGTCACTGTCCCAAAATTATTATTTTTCCTCATGTGATTTCCTCCTGAAATTCAGAATTGAATAGCCCCAGCTGAAAAGGATGTCCCTGCAATGATCTTCCAATCCAACTGTCCAACCACTTGAGCTCTTACCAAAAGTTCAAGCAGATTGTTAAGAGTACTGTCCAAATGCCTCTTAAAAACAGACAGGCTTGGGGCATCAATTACCTCTCTAGGAAGTTTGTTCCAGTGTTTGACCACCCTCATTAGAGAAACGTTTTCTAATACTTCCATGAAAAGAAGCCTGATTTTTGCAAGGCATAGATAACATTTCTAGAACTGTCATTAGTGTTTAGGAGAGAATTTTGGCTATTTTGCTTTAGTTTCTCAGATAAAATAGCTATGTAATCATCTCCTCTGCCTTTTTTTGGTTGATTGATATCCAACCTTCTAATTACAATGGACAAACAGGCCACTACAAAAATAGGAAGGGGTGGGGGTGGGAAATCAGTAGCCAATAGATAGCATACACTTAATTTGCACTATGTACTCCTCTGTGAAAGGCAAATTTCATTTTGGAGTATCTTTACAAGACAGAAAACTGTGCAGCCTCCATTAGAATGTGGCTAACATGGATGCCTGCCTTTCTAGCTCTCATTAGCCATTTTGCACCACTGACTTCAACTTCTAAAAAAAAAAAAAAAAAAAAAAAAAAAAAAAAAGGTAGGCTTTCTGTGCCTGTATGTAAGAGAGAAACTGAAAGAATTAATGCAGGGTGGGATTCTGCTGTTTCTCACTCCAACATGTGTTACCATTGACCTAGCTCACATTTACTGCTGGAAAGCTATTACAACTGAAGGAGAAATTCCTCCTGCAGAGGAAGATTAAAGCTCCTGTAAGACTTTGATCACTAGTCATACCTTCACTTTCTGTATCCACCCTCAATGCCACATAATGTTAATGAATTCTGCAAAAATTATTCTCCCAGAGAACCTGTAAGCACTGGATGAGAATTTTGGATGAGCTATGGCTCTTCCTTCCCCCAACCCCTGCCCTTTAAATTAGAAAAAAATATAACAAACAAAACTTTAATAAACCTAATGAGAAACCTTCAAGAAGTTTGACATTTCACCAAAAGTGATTAGTGCTAATTTTGTACAGACTCTGCTCCCACGTTGGGAAGGTCTGGGTTGCCATGAATCAGCTAGTGCCATCTTCTTCAGTACAAGAAGATTGTGTTGAGCTGAGCAAAGGAACAATGCAGAAGACAAGTTGAAATGACTGAACTGAGAAAACACTGAAAGCAAACTAAAAGCAAAAAGCATCCCTGGTGGCATTTCAGGGAAATTAATGGACTCACAACAAAGATAAATTTAAGACTTTATTTCAATGCACAGCTGGTTGAAAAGTTTTTACCTGAAACAAAAATTGGGTTGATTGAACCAAACGCTAAGAAGTTATGCAGCAAGTTTCTGCACAACTGAAAGCTGCCTTCTGTTGGTTTCCTGTTTTCATTTGACCCTTTATAAAAGCCATCCAGGGCCTGTCGTTGTCAATGTAAAGAGCAGTTCTGAGCACAAAGCTTTGACTGTATGAGCAGATGGCGACTTTATCCCTGAGTGTTAGTTCACCAGGCCTTATGCAGCAGGCTTTCACATTAAAATTTAATCGAGGTGACCATACAGATGTAGAACAAAGTGGTTTCAAACAGGCACAAAACAAACAGGGAATGTGCCTAAACAGGGCAGGTTTGAATGGCTGAAAACAAAATAGCTTGTGACTTGTTCTTAATAGTCTTGTTCAATTGTCAGAACCAAAGAAAAAAATCCCTTTGGCAGTTTAATATATATAGCACCAGCAATATTACATTCTCTCTTTATAGAAACATCAATTTCTTTGTATTCACTCTGGCATTCTTCAGATGATAGTTATTAAGCTGTGTATTGGTATATCCTGAAAATCCCAAGACTAGGAAATTTTCACTCTGTATCTCTTTATTCTGAACTTTCGGACAGAACAATCAGAACAAATTACCAGGAGAAAAATGGCTACTTGGCCATGAGGTCCAGCCACTAAAGCAGACTTGAGATGAGCTGGCAAGTGCACCACCCATCTGATGAGACCAGACCAGCGTAAGTACAGTCACTATAGTAGAGTTCACCAAAATGCAAAGTTCCTAGGCGGCACAGTGCTACCTCACACAGACAGCTCTCTCTGTGAAATCTCCCTCTTCCAAGAGGCAAATTCATATCTTCCATCATGTATATCACAACATACACACACGTGCACCTATTTCCTGCATATGAGTGCCCTCAAAGGAGCAGGTGGAATGCAGACCTATCTACTTCCCTGACAATCAGCAGATACAGTAAGGTGGGTATTTCAGGTAAAAGCACTGAATTGTGTATGATCAACCACCAGCAAATACCTTCATGTACTGATCACCGACATGATTAGAATGCAAAATAATCTCAAAAAAATGGAGAAATACTCAAAAGAAAAAAGGACCATAGCTCCACATGACATGCAGGACACAATGAACAAAGAAGAAAAGGTCAGGAGGCATCTGTTTCTAAACAGAAACATGGGGTTTAAAATGAAATATCAGTCAATACACATTAAAAGTGCCATGCTTTTGAAAAAAGTGTAACTGTAGTACCAGGTTGTCTAAAAACTAATACTACCTGCAAGACAGGCAAAATAACTATTCTGGGCTGTGTAGTACTGCTAAGACCTCCACTGGAATGCAACATCAAGCTTTCCAATGAGATATCAAGAAACACATGAGCAGCCTGAGGATAATGACCTATGAGGACACTTAGGAGCCCACCAGGAAAAATGGTAGCAGCTTTTAAATCAGTGAAGTGAATGGATGGGAGTATTCTGACAGTAAGCAAAGTGAATCAATGGTGCAGATCTTGAAATGGACATTGTGATGGTTGGTAAGTACAAGTCAAGCTAACATTGCAAGAGATGGTTGTTCCAGCTTGGAACTGAGGGAATGTGCAGATCTCTCAGTGTCAGTTCTGGACCTATTTGTCCAGCTAGAGAGTTGCTAGGCCAGTCTAAATTCAGTGGAAATCTCATGAATCCACTGAAATGGTACTGAGGCTGAATCTATTGTTGTCCACCCTCCCTCTAGTTTTTATTTAAGCTTGGCTAACCCTATTTCTGAACCAGTATAAGTGTATGACTCAGAGTTGTGGGCTTTTCATTATTTGCTCCTTAATGAAGATGTGATACTTGCACAATCCATACCAGGGACACCAGTAACCATATACAAAGATTCTTTATACCAGCATGAAAATCCCTCTTTCCACAGGAGAACAGCATGGTCAGCAGCCACAAACTAATTTCTAGACCTATGGAGGTGAACTAAATACTTCCACAGGCAAATAATCATACATATGGTGGCCACAGCTGAAAATCTGATCCACAACACTGAGCTGAAATGTAATGGTAGGTTTATAATTTAGGTTTCATGATTCAGTGAAATTTTCAGATGTGAGTGTCTTTCATGTCTGCTCTGGTAGGCAGCTGAAGGTTTTCATAAACGAGTACATTTCATTTATTTGTTACAACTGAAATCGGTCAGATAGAGAGAATCAATATCCTTAGACTGGGAAAATACTCTTGAGATTAAAAACTCTAAAATAAGATAGAAGAACATTGCAGGAAAGTATTACCTGCTTTCCTCAGAGTGTTCTAAGAAGGCATTAGCCTCAAACTGAATTCACCATGGCGTGATCTGCATGATATAACCTAATATGACAGTAATGAAAGCCTGAAATGACACACACCCTCTCCAGAATTACAGTTTTAAGAATTTTCAATTAAAAAGGTAGCCTTTAAACCTGCAAAGTCCCATAAACAAAAGCGAAAAAGGGTTGAGGCTGGCAGCGCTCTCAATGACTTCATTTAAATGTGAAAGAGCTCTGGTTCGAGTTAATTATACTGCAGACACAAACCTGGATATCCAGGGTATGGATGTTTATTGCTCATTAGAAAATGCTAGCTTCTCCTCCTCTCTATTTGCTTTAAAGATTCTTCATCTCACTGACGTTCAGAGATCTGCAGGAAAACATTCAGCTAAAATACACCAACAGTGTGACAAATACTGAGATCAAAATTGCTTTGGTATGAGTGTTTTATTCATTCCATTACTGTTTAGCTAAATATTCTGCTTATCTCTTCCACCACTAGACACTTCTGTGGCTCCCCTAAGCTTTCTACCTTTAATTCATAATTTATATGGAAATAAATAGGATTTCAAGAAACCTACAGACATTTTGTTTAAAAAAAATAATCTTTGATCATAGCCTCTTTTCTTTAAAATTCTTCCCATATTCTTCTTCCAAATCTATTCTCATCCAAGTTACAAACAAAAGAACTAAGCTGCGACTGAGTTCATATTCTCATACTCCACATCAGGAAGACTGCCCCCGTCACACCCTCTGGAAGGGCTGTGTTTTCCAGTGAGAGTTCTTTGGAACCATTCATTAGAGCTAGCAGTTTAAAACAATCTTTCTCTTCCTCTATACCACATTACACTAGATACACACAAAGTACTTTCATAGGCTTTAAAAAAAAAAAAACAACGCATCAGGGGATACTAAATTACAGAAATCTGTATTTGCAGGAGTGTGTTTGTGTGATTTATTGTTTTTAATCTATATATAACAAAAAGATGTTGCTCCTCTTCTTTTGAGTGACTATTGCTTTCCTCCATAGCAAAAGCCCCATAGATACGCCATCGTCCTGCTGCTGTTGCTCACCTAGCTACCAGTTTTAAAAACACAGCAAATGCCTCACGCTGACACTTGGGTTCTATGAGCTTGTTCCATGAGATACCTGTTTGCCATGAATGAAGCCTGTGACAACTGACAAATTTTCTCTTTCCTTCCCCTAATGAATCTGAAAGACAGATAGCCACTCAACGGCAATCTACCACTGGAAAAGTGAGGCTAACGGAGGGCACTGTCATATTCTCAGATTATCTTAATATATTCTCCTCAGCATAGTTGCATTTGTCAAGAAACAACCACTAATACAGGACTTCCAGAGGACAGCAATATGCAGTTTTAATGACCTTTTCACCACTCTGAAAAACAGTGCAGGTTTCTACCACCATCTGAACAAGATGAGGAGCCCACACTGCCAGCCAGCCCATGGGCTGCAGCACTGACAAAGCCTCCATAAGAATTCTGCAGATTTCTTTCAAACCATAAGATGCCTGCTAGACCTTCATGAAACTTCTTAGCTTTTTTTTTCCCCCTCCCCTTATAAAAACTAAAATGGGGACAAACAATGGGGTTAGAAACTTCTCCTACATCTCTACTGACCAGTTTTCCCAGTGCTTAAAACGTGTTGTTTATAAAGATTTGTCTGCCTTGTTTTTCCTAGTTTGTTCCACAGATTTCTTTCCTGGATTTCATTCTCACCTCACGTTCAAGTGGACTCAAAGTATAAAACACAACATGAATTTAATGGGACAAATTCCATTTGCTCATGAGCTAAAAAAATAAAGGCAAAACTATTAGTGTGCATTCATCAACATGCACCAGCTCTAGGCAAATCCACAACAAACCTCAGCTGAATTTAATAGCTCTGTAAAAAAAAAACCACCATGGAACACAAATAATATTTACTAAAATTATATCTGCTCCTTGTATTTATTCATTTGTGCTTCTACTGTGACACAAAACTGATTCATTAAATTTCCCCTATAAATCCATCTACTGACAGAGCAAACTCACTTCAACAGCCTGAGGGAGATTCACACCCAGCGTCTTCCAGCCTTTTCATTGCTTAAACTGATATTCCCAACCTGATGCTGGGGCACTTCTTGTGGGCACCCTGTGTGTTCCCCGATTTCAGTAGGGTTTTGCACGTACTCAGAACATTTCATATACAACTCCACAGATGGACTTAGGATCCCACATATGTCAAAATATCCAAATTTGCCTATTCTTCCTTCCAGTTTAGGTTTTTCTTCTTCAAAATCAGCTGCAACTCTTAGTCAAATTTCTTAATGCAAAGCACAGTTTGATATGTTTCATAGCTCTGTTCTAATTCTATCTGCAGTGGGATGATAGGACACATGAATGTGTGTTTGCCCTCAACCTACATCTGAAAAGGAAGGACTTCTGGCACTGCAAATTATTTGAAGTGCTATTTAACCTTTTCTGGTATTGACATCATTTCCTTTGGGAGTGGAACAGAGTCTGTCATAGGTTATAGCTTTTATTTAGAAGAGTAGATCTCATCTAGTCTGGCAAAGGTTCTTTAGCAATTAATTCCATGTTTTATTCATCCCAGAATTCTTTAAAGCTCCAAATCAAAATGCCACTCTGTGCACTGCTAACCACATTATGAACCACCAGTGTTGCAAATAAAGGTGCTTTTTGCATAGCAATCAGTTTGCCTCTTTTCAGAGAAAATGAATTTAGCTCAGTATTTATCTCACTAATTGCATTCACAGCATTACAGACAAAGTACCACCCGCCTCAGATTTACATTATGCAAAACCTAATCTATGTAAGTTACTAAACCAAAAGTGAGCCATACGTTTCCTCCTGAGATCCAGAAAACACATTGTTTGAACTGTCCATTTATATGAATTAGGTTTATCAGGAAAAAAAGTTTAGATACCATAAATGGTAAGAGAATAACCACCTCAGAGCATGTGTGCACTGTGAATTCACTGCTTAGGAGAAAATAGGACAGCTGACCAAGCACATGTTGCTGAATTTATGTCCCCAAATAATTACAAAAGCAAAGAGGCAGTGTCTTGCTTGAGTTCAAATCAGTTAAATTCAAGAAATAATGTAACATTCAAATGGAAGGCAGTGAGTGCTCTTACAGCTATCCCTCCCAGATGTCCCCAGGGCTCCATTAAGGTTATGGGTAAGGTTAGTCAGTTTTCTTTGTCCCACTGCAGGCTTGAAAAATGAAAATCTTCCATAGGGAGGTGTACAAACATGTGTCCCAACTAGCAGGAAAACTACATTACACAAAGAGCTACAATTCAGGGGCCAGATCTGCTCTATTATTTAGGCACGACTCCCACTGACGTCAATGGGTTCTTATGCTTGAAGCTGTTCTGAGTAAAGTCTGACAGGCTGAACCCCAGGTTGAAATGCTGAAGCTTGGAAAAAGTCTATAAGGGTACATTATTGTAGCTAAGTATTGCCAAGGGTTTTTAAGTACTGCTTTGTACTGTAATTAGTGCTCCACCTCCTACTCTATTAGCTCTATCAGCATGTAACGCACTCGTCACAAATTTCTACAACAGAACAGATTGAGAGAGCGCATTAGAGACAGTGTTTTCATACTATAAATCCTTTTCTATTTTTAATTCTTTCTAAAGGTCCCTATTCACAGGAATGACTCACAAGGTTGATGCATTATTATTCCACAGACTTATCACTTATGTCAAAGTGTCAGTGATTTAGACATACGAGATGAAACCATGTCACACCACACTTCATTTATGAAGTCTAACTGCAGGTTTTTCAGGACTCTGCATTGACATGTGTCTGTCTGGTCATATGATGATATATACATGACAGGCTGTAAGACTGTAAAACACTAAGAAGAATCTAGTGCTTTGGATATCCATATCATGCAAAATAAGGCAGTAAAATTCATCTTTGATCATAAAGAGAAGAATATTAAAATTAAGATTGCAGATCTAAAGGAAAGATCAGGAAATCACAGCCCCAGGCATCTCAGCATCCTGCACTTGTCTGTGGTCAACAGCAAAGGCTGAGTGAAGTTTACAGGGACACCTTCTCAAACCATATTTAGACTTCCTGAGGGAGAACTCAGATTTTGGTATTTAGTAACGTTCAGTGGCTTTTCTTTCATCAGTTTCTCCACTCATTTTTAAACTTAGTTACTTTTGCCTCCAAGTTCTCCTTCAAGCAAGGAAGAAACATCAAGTAGCATATGCAAATGAGATATTCCTCTGTGTAAAAGCCAGCTTCTTCCACAAGGGTTTAGAAATGTGGCACCCATTATTTACTGCCATTGTAAACTCTGAGTGAAGTTATCACTGCTTTCTGTGGCACTCAAGCAAATGGAGAGCATCACAGGCACTAATCAATTTACTGTGAATATCTGAGGCAGGTAGATAAATATTAATTTCATATGATAGCATAAACCGACCATTTGCATCAATATGTCAGATGCCATTGTTAGTGTGTAGCAAAACCAAGGGCAGAATTCAGGTCATTAGCTTCCTTATCTGTTCCCTGAAGTACAAGATAAGAAAGCAGAAGCACACGAAACTACAGAGAAAGATCAATACTGAAGAGCTTTTAAAAGCTTAAGAATAAATCCAGGTCTGCCCTGAGCTAATGAAGCTGGAAGAAGCTGTACCCATTTTTCTCATTTTTTTCAGTGTTTGCACTTGTTCTGGTCTCCACAGCTACTAGCTTTGCAAGATGAAATAAATACATTGGTGGTGTTCTGTGCCTTTACAAAATATCTCTATTTCTCTCTGTAATGACTTCTTTCAAATTATGCCTCTCTCTGAGTAAACCATATTGCTTTGGCGTCATTATTGGCTAAATCAAGTTATGAACTCTTTCTGCTTGTGGAATATTCTGCCTACAGAAAAAGCCTCCTGACTGGAATCCTTTGCAGATGGTTCTTTGTGGAACTGAAACAAGTCTGTGCCTTCCAAAATGTAATAAACATCTTTATTAATCTGTTGCAAACTAAGAAAAAGACACTATAAAACCATCATTCATGTCATGTGCTTTAAAAGCCAAAGGAAGGGGGAACAACAGAAAAACCCCACACCAAACAATTGGAAATTACTCTATATGCTAATTCATGGAAGTATTTTACAGACATTTGGTTCTGCCACCAGAGCTTCAACTTAGGGGTAAGGGGGAATGGGAGATGACAGTGTGGAGAGAGAGTCTGAAATTTTAATCTTTCTTTCCACAGTAAACCCAGGATTTTTTTTTTTTTTTAATAGAAAGATTTTCTCCTAAAAAGCAATTTATTATGTCCAATTTTGTCTCTTATTTATGACCAGTTTTGAAGAATTCTTTAGTGATGCTCATAGTAATGGAAGTGGCCCTGGTGAAACTAAATGGTTTATAAGAAAACTAATACAAAACTAGAACTCCACCATTTTCTTTCAGAGTTGACATATCTGAATCTAATATGACATTAAAGAGATTTAATGACTTCTTTTCATTAATACTTCACTGTTAGCTTACTAACTTTTATCATAAAGTTAAACATCTTTTTAAAAGTGTTCTAAGAGTTCTTACTGGGCTGCCACAATGTGAAGCAAGGTGGCAACCAACCATAAAATACTGTATGCAAACATTTGGAAAGAGTCTTGTAAACAATGAATGAAAGATTGTGTCATGTAAATATGATTCAGTCTAGCTTTGGGAAAATGAACTAAAAATGCATCTGTGAACATTCTCTGTTGCTTGCAAGTATGAAGCTGTAAGCAGTTATTTAACTTCACACATGCACACTGAACAGATTTTATTAACCACATATAAGATAACGGAACAGCTCTGAATATTCACAAACACTCAGATAATGGCAAAAGCTGTGCATCAAACTTCAAGTTCAAAGACTAATTTGCATCTTAGATGACCAATCATAAATCGTGTAGGCAAACTGTATAAGTGAAAGATAGAATTTGTTGCAGTAAACTACATAGGAATGAGTCACAAAAGCCTATGATCTGTATAGAAGGTAGGGAAAAACAGCTGATTTTGTCAGGAAGATTGTGTCCTGGAAGTTGTTCCTACAGTTCTGCCTCAAGGACAACTTGCTTTGAGTCACTCCAGCTCTGCTGTGCTCACTGTTCTCACTGAATGGCTGATCTCACCACCTGCTGCTGTGCCAGTGGCGTGACTAATGCATGGAGCCAAAATGAACCTGTCATAAAGCCAGAGCCAGCCAAATAACTCTAGTTAGCATGTGAGTGCTGTTGCCATGACTTGGTGCAGGGACAGCTTCATGCAGTTCATTACATGAAACGCCATTAATTTTTGCACATTGAGTAACATTCTGGAAATAAGAACCTTTGAAAAGACAGTTTCTCCCAGACATGTTCTCTATTCTCAGCATTGTTTAAAACTTCATGGCTGTAGGTGGAAAAGGTCAATCAGGTATGTGTTCTAGTAATCTCCATCAATGAATTATTTTCTGCAGAACAAGCCAACAGTGCTTTGGAACACAGTTCTAGTTTCTCATTAATTCTCTTATTTAAAGATCATGTTTACTAGTGATATCAACAGTGTGAAATGGAATTCTGGTCAGTACTTCTGGGCATCTACCTTCCTTGCAAGAATGTATAAAATGACCTGTAGAACTCATCACTAACTTTAACAAGGCTTCAAAAGACTATAAAACATGCAGTTCATTATCATTACTGAAGGTTTCAGTGTGTAGGAATAAAATTTTAATGGGTAAGCAGAGCCTCTGGATAATCTTCATTCAAAAGGATAGAAATTACAAAGGCTGGCTGCAACAAACTGATCACCAGCTGAAGGAAGACTGTCCTCTCCTTTCCTTGACAGTGTTCTTGTGTATTCCATAGATATAACACACATATACACTAGATTAAGACTGTATTCAAAAAGCACAAAATGCCAGCAACAAAAAAGGAGATTCTTTTTAGTTTAATACATTCTCCTTCTATCACACTATTCTA
This sequence comes from Picus viridis, assembly GCA_033816785.1. Lineage (NCBI taxonomy): Eukaryota > Metazoa > Chordata > Aves > Piciformes > Picidae > Picus > Picus viridis. The sequence goes on along the minus strand of CM066599.1, from coordinate 7,089,803 downwards.
TTTTGGCAGCCTGAGAGTGAAGTCCCTTTATTGTTAATTATGCCTCTAATTTATCTTGAGCACTATAAATGTAATTTTCTAATAATGTGATGAGGAGATATAGACACTGTAGGTATGTAAAAGCACCTCAGTTTGCTACCATCTCCATACCCCTAAGTTTGCAACTTAGCAGGGATCTGTATTTCACCTGCACACAGATGCTGTCCATCAAGAGGTCCATGTTCTCTATCTTAATCTGAGGAGGCTGGAAAATGTCAAATTTCTGACTCTTTGCAAGACTGCCTTCCAGAGCCCTTTCTTTGAAACTGGTTTTAGACAATGACAGTTACTTTGAGCAGGGTTTCTCTCAACTCTTCCACTAGTGAACAAAGAGATTTACAGTAAAAAAAAAAAAAAAAAAAAAACAACATGTAATTCTACATATTGTCTCATCTGACTGGATTTCAAAAATGAGGAGATAATCTTTGCCAGACGTCACCAGCTGTGTCAGTGGAAGTAAAACAGTCTGCTAGAGCACAGATAAAAGGCATACATAGCCTCTCCACCTCCTCATATGGGTCACTCAGATGTACATTTTGACAAAGACACCAAAAGGCCTGTTCAGTGACCATCTTTTCCTTGCAAAAGGAGAAATACAATACTACAGCAAATGGCTGACTCAAAAGCTTATTTTCACCTATTACGGATGAGACACGCCTGAATCAGCAGAGCTACAGTTTCTGTTGTTCTTCAACTATTCCCATACAGAAGCACAGAGGCTAAAAACATGACAAAGGAGCACATATCTTTATTTCTTCAGCTGTTTATATCCCCACATACAAGCACACGACCGCCCCTCACAACTGCCAGATGCAGACCAGAGCTCCCTCAAATGCATCTGCACAATGTCAAATGCCTCATCAGTGTTCAGCAAGTAATAAATGACATTTAATTCTTAAAATTATTCCTCCCATAACTTCCTTTTGAGTGTTACTTATAATTTTCTGCTGTGAGAGAGAGATTCAAGATCCAACATGTAAATTGAAATGTGAACTTTGGTGGGAGAGTCTGTTATTTTCTATCCAGAGAAGTGAAATTGGTATAACAAAATTGCTTTGTAAGTTCACATTACAATTTCAGCAGGGCAAATACTATGTGTAGTATCATGGGACCAGTATAAGTAAACAATAGGTATTATGCATAACCACAGTTATTAAAGAATCAATAGAGCATAAGCTAGCCTGAGGGAATTAGGGCCTGCAAGGATACACCAGGTTCAGAGCTCACTTTGTAATGGCATGTATCAGCATAGCCAATCTCATGACAACCCAGAGAGGAAAAACAGATGTGGAGAGAAATACACAGATTACTACCATCCCATCACCCAGACCTGCTGCTGCTGTGCATTTTGTCTTCCCTGTCACTCCTCCAGCAAAAATTTTTTTTCTCCATGCCTCTCCTACCAAGTTTCTGGTTCCATTCTCTGGTACAATACATGGTACCAGAAGCTCTTATCACACTCTTCTGGGCAAAGGCTTCTATCATCAAAGACTAAACACAGTGAAAAGCACAAGGTCTGAACTCCTCACAATACATCTTGAGATACAGAATTGATCCTTCTGCTCTGCAAAAGCTATGTCAGCTAATGCTAATTCTGCAGCTCAGATGAAGGACATCTATTCCATCCTTATGAGTTTTCCAGATATAAGTGCTATGCAGATGTCCTTTTTAATCTTGGGAACACACATACAAACACTATTTCAAGGGACATTAATCCTATTGCAAAGTCAAGCAGTAGAACATGCAGTCTCAAGGCTGCACTTTTGAGTCTCTGCATTATGAGGGCATCTGTAATATTATACTTACTCCATATGATCCCTTCAATTCAATGAGCAACAAAGCCTAAAGACTGTATTAGGACTACTCAGATCGTGAATAAATCAACTTAATCTTTATGCATGTTGGATTTCCCATACATATATGCATAACTTTGAACTGAGAACACAAGTATTTCCAGGTAATGTTTCTAGATGATATTAACTATGTGACATGTAACAGATGAAAAAATTCCCTAATGACAGCTTGCAACATGCTTTGTCTTTTTCTAGTAGAGCACTAGAAGCAGTCACTGAGGAATCCATTATTTTCACTGCAAAATATTTCTGTCCAGTTTCTGCTGTGCTTTTGACTCCTGAAAACACTGATGAAGTCTCACACTCTTCATCAACTACTGGTGCTTTAAATTGCTTGGGAAAATTGGATGATTCAAAAGCATTATATGCTGGCTCTAAGGGATGAAGGCTTACAGAGAAAGAGACACAACGAGTCAGAACTGCCTATTTCACAGTTCACTCACCCTTTACCTTAGGATCTGAAGAAAAAAGATTAATTTTATCTACCAAAATGCTAAGAGTGCTACTTGGGTCACCTGGCAAAGAACAGAGGGTGCATTAAGTTCCTACAAACACTACTAGTGTCACAGCAGTCCCTGACCTTGCCTGTGATATGCCTCAACAAGCAGAGAAAAATAAACAGAAATAATTTAGTGTTGAGGTTTTTCTAACCTTTCAACCTTCATGTAAGTTATACTACTAAAACTACTACCTCTTACGTTTACATCTCTTCTCTAAAATCCTGTCACGTAAGAGGAAGGATTGATATGCACCAGCAATTTCAGATCAATACAGTGTTTATCACTGGTGGAGTAGAGCTTTTCTCTCTCTAATGTCTAATGACTGAGGTTAGATGTTTTCTAGTCAGATGCGCATTTCTTCTGCGTTTCACTGAGAACAATCATTTGGATTATGTGAGACACAACAAATCAGTCATTTTTGCTGTGCCATTTTCAGTGTTAACATAGTGACTTTGAATCCAGTGATTGCCTTGCATAGATGATGCCTATGTGGGTTTGTGCAAGTTTTGCATCCTTACAGTTATGATGCAAAGCCAGATGGTTCAATCAATCAGTGCCTGGCAGGTGGATGCTGCTCACAGAATTGGGGAGAATGCCAGCGTTCTCGACAGCACGGATGTTCTACCATCTCCACCTCTTGGCTTGAAGTTTATCAGAGGTGAGAGTCATCAGAATCACATTTGAAGCCTGCACACAAGCAATTTTGGCCTTTTGCCACAACTACAGAAAGAACAGCCAGGCTGAAGGCTTGAATGATGATCTCGCTCTTTCCCCTCCTGCCTGCCATTGCCAACTTTTTCCTAATGTCCTTTCAGAAACATGGCATACAGAACAGAACGTAAAAAAGTGGAAAGAATGATGTTCGGATTCCCTCAGATGTACTTCCTTGGCTGATCCCATCCATAGTGAGCAAGCAGAGAAACAGCCTCACATCACGTTATTCCTTCTCTCTAAAGGTAGCTAAGGAAATATTTGCACAGAAAATATGCTACAAGGAATGTACCGAGACATCACACTGTATTCATAGCTTGTTGACAAATAAAACTTTTTCCCCTCCCCCTTCTTCCTTCAATCTACCTCATGATGCAACCACAGTATCTAGAATCTGCTTCTGTTAAAGCTGAAATTAGACACGTTTCATTAGCCATCCTGATACAATAAGAACACCACAATTAATTTCAAGCACCCCAAATCCTCTAGAAGATAGAAATCAAATCATGGCTACTACACTGGTAATAGATTTACTAGGTCAGTTTAAAAATCATAAAAGACACAAGACCAGAATTCGAAGTGTCTTAGTTTTTCCCATCCTTTAGATGCATTCACAATGGGTTGAAATTAAGTATCCAGTTTAGGTATGCAAGTCAGGAAGCTGGTCTCTCTGGGATCAAGGTATAACCAGTGAAGAAAAGTCAGACTTCTTAAAATTCAGAGAACAAATTTGCACATCCTCTGGGGAACTTCTGAAATAAACCAAGTACAATCCCACAACTTCAGTGTAGTATCTTTCTCACAGATATGTCTCTAAAATGAAAAACCTACCTCCTCAAAAAGGAGTTCTATGGAAACAGCTCTATTAAATACCACCACAGAAACAGTTTTTTCAACTAGTAAAAGTCCTCCACACAATCAGCCCAACCTCCTTCACAGGATTTTTTTCCTGGCAAATATGGTCCACTGTAATTACTTTCCTTACTGTCTCACAAGAGAAGAGCACAGAGCAAATCCTGCAATTAGATATGCTGGGGTTTTATCTGTAATAAACTACGTACGGCATGACTAAAACATTTGTTCATAATTTTCTGCAAACAGACTTTGGTATTTATGAAGCTGTTGGTTATGCATAACTTCCTTCTTAAGTATTTTACAGCCTAGCAGGGTTTGAAAAACTATTGGGTTTTAATTGACTTAGTCTATCTGGTACGTTGTGAAGCTGCCAGTGAGTTACATTGTCAGTTACTGTTTCCTCCAAGCTGTAAATAAATCATTAGCCTCTTTATTGGCTGTATGTACACAGCCTTTCCCGAGAGCTGAGATGAATAAAGGCCCCTATGCATGAGGACACAATGAAAAATAAAAAGGAAAAACTCTGTGAGTGTGGTTGAACTCAGTGCATGTAAATGCACAGCCATTAATACAGATTTACAGTATTGACTCAGCTTCACCCCTGAGCTTGATGTGTGGTTCATTCCTCCCAGACACTAATGAGAGAGGCATATGTTCCTGCAGTATAACACAAGAGACATCAGTTCTTCTCACTTCTAAAAACTTACATCCTCCTCCTCCCAACTTAGACCTCATAACCATTTCAGATACTGTGACCCAAAATGTCTCAATACAGCTCTAAAAGCAGAATGTCAGTAAGAAGCATAAATGTTTCTGTCTGCAGTAATTTGAAATGGAGCCTATGCTTGAACACTTGCTTGTGTAGAATTTTCAAGCCAGAACTCCAAACCCACATTTGCCAGCCAACACTGGTCATTTTGTTTCCACCAGAAAGTGTGTAGGCTCTAACACATCAGGATGTTCCATCTGAAAATTATGCTCCTGGCTTAAGCTGTCCTTCAGTATAAACATATTAGCTCCCTAGTATTTATGTATCTGCTTGACAACTCTCTAGCCATCAAGATGGAATTCTGCCAACCAAAATTTTCTGTTTCATCCTTAATGTAAACAGTTGCTTTGAACTCCTCCAGGTTTATTGAATGAACAAATAACTTGTTTATGTAAAATATTCAGGGGAAATTTCCATGACCTTTCTGTATATAATTGGAGTTTGCCTTCAGATTCATACATTATACCAACAGGGCTGTTTTGATATATACAGAGGCTCTCCTCTATAGTACAACCTTAGAGAAATGCTTATTCTGAAATGTAAAAACTGAATAAGCAGGAGAAGCTAAGGAAAAGCAAGTTGGCTTAAGCCAAAATCCTCAAATCTAGACACTTACAGTTAAGCACCTAAAGCCCTACCTGCAGACTAATCACACAAATATTGGTTTTAAAAGTGACTAGAATTTGAGAGCCATCATAAGTGGCTTTCCTGGTGGCATTTAATATTGATTCCTAAAAAGAATTTAATATAAATGGAGGAAATGTCAACTATGCAAGAATAAATTTTACTTGTCTCTCCCTGGGGGTTGCTTTTTGCAGGACTGCTCCTGAAATGTTCCAGCTGCAGAAGAAGTGTTCCAGCTGCAGTCACTTGTATCTGTCTGCTCTCTACTTTGGACATTATTTGCCACTCTTACACCTGATCTAAACGGTGCCCAACTGGTTGTTTCAGGAAGCAGCAACTAAACTGTATCGTGCACATGGTTCATTCACATGAGTGGCAGAAGGGGATGTAGCATAGCGCAGGATCCAATTCACAGCTGGAGAAAATGTGCCTTCAAGTGTGTGTCTGGTCTAGACTTAATAGCCTCCAGCAACAGCTTGCATTTAAGAAGTGCATTGTTTCTGCTGATATTCATCCTTTCCTTTTCCTACATATTAAAGCACTATGTTTATTTTTATTAATTGAAAGTCAGGTTCCACTTAGCCTCTGCTGATTAAGATAATCTCTTTGGATGGACAAACAGCAGAAGTATGCAAATCCAGTGTATGCTTCTGAAAGTCATTATTTAGTATCTCGAAATTTTCTTTGAAAGAATATATGCTGAAATCAAAGATGAACAAACCCACTCTGTTCCTTAAAACTATTTTATATTAATCAGGTGAAAATGTATTCTTAACATACACATTTCAAAAAATGTTTTTAATTCAAACATTACTGGACTGTATGAAACAGTGAGCAGAGTTAGCTGCCACAGATGCCTTAAAACCAGAGGTATTCTTGTAGAAGCCTCACCCTAAGAGCACCTCAAGTTATCCAACTTCTCTTCCTATGCATCCTGCAAAAGTAGGACTGGAAAATATATTTAACTTCTGCCATTAAGTCCACATTCCAGTGAGACCTGAAGTCTCTCCAAAAATCTAGGAAAGAAGCCAAAGGGGAGTCTCAGAAGTAGATCTCTCCTAAGCAAAAAGACATTGACAAGTGCATCTCTCTCCCAACAGACGAACATTTGTAAAATCCTACCACATAGGAACGTTGCCTTGGGACATTACACTTGTGATTTACACATGTAGTTGTTAACTTCTTCGTAACAGAAGGTAGTTTCTAGCACTTACGATACGAGCCGCAGGATAAGAGTATTCTACTGTTCTGTAGATCTTGTGTCTTGGATCACTTTAAAAATTCTCATTCACACTGTCATGCAGCTTGTATCTACACTCACAGATGACTAGAATGCTCTATCATCTGCAGCAAATACATTTATCACCTCTACTAACAACCGTGTCAAGTTCATCCATATTACATGAAGAATAATCTCATGAAGAATCAAGAATCTGATTAAGATTAGGCTACTATTCTGTGTTTCTGCTGTAAGAGATAGTTGAGGAACTATCTGTTTCTGCTGAATATATAGAAATCCATGGAGACTATTCTTTAACTTAGGTTTTTTAACTAGATGCCTAGTGTGCAGCTGTCTAAGAGCATTCATTGCACATGCTCACTTTTACCCTCACTGAATGAGCTAGGTAAGGATTCTCCTTGCTGTGTTCTGTCACCTTCATGCATCAATAGCATGAGTTAGACACGCAATCATCTCTCACCCTCTGGCCTGTTTGCTCAGTATCTAGGCACCTGGTTACTTAGCCACATGATGAGTATAATGACAATTGCTGCCACAAGGATGTCATTCATTCAAACCTTTCAGATGGGTTTGAGAAAAGTGCTGGATACTGTTGTGACCAAAAGATAAGTGCATAATCATGGAAGATTATGTGCAGGAAAAATGGCATTGTAGTTCAGAGCTTACTTGCAGATTTCTGTATCTAAACTAGCAGATCAGCACAAACTGAGGGGAAAACAGTAACAGATCTTCTCTTTAGTTTGTTTGTCTTCCACTGAAATGCCAGGAACTGGGCAAAGCTTGAGGCAGAATGTTTCTCCAGATGAATCAGAGATTTCATGTGCTACACCAAATTCAGAATATCGTTACACAAGTGGTTTGAACACATGTGTGAACAGATCACTCCATCACTGACTGGAAAACAATTATTAAGAAAATCAGTTTCACCCTAATTTCTTAAAGCTTTGAGGGTTTTTTCCCCTCCAGTGAGCTAATGTATTTTATTGACTTCAGAATTAGTACAATTTTCATTCACTAAAATAAAACACATCTGAAGTTTACATTTTTATTTTCTCATCTCATAACCTTTTGTGCTTGGGTCATTTTAACTGATTCCTGCTCCATTCATTACTCTATTCTCTCAACAGGCCTTACTCTGCCTGCTAATCTGAAAGGTGGACAGTAAATTCCCATTCCTCAGAAAGAATTCACCTCTTCTCTGCCAAGCCTTTGGCTGAATTTATCTCCCCATTCATAGCTTTCTTCACTGACTTCAGCTTAAGATGGTGAACTCAACTGCTTTTTCATTGTTGCGATTGTGGTTTTGTGGCTTTATCTTAATAAACAAACTCCTCTTCCCTCTCTCAACCATAACATTTTCTCACTGAATCTAACTTGCTCTGAGTGGACTATAAACTAATTATTCAAATAATCTGAAAACCCAGTATCATTAAATAAATATTTTCCATTCATCAATCTAACTTGATCTGTTTGGACGTAACTGAACCACACTACCTTTACACAAGGAAATTGCTGCTTTGTTCTTCCTCTGTGCAATTTCTTCCTCAAAATATTTGCTCTTTAACAGGTTAATTGTTTTCCTTTGCCCACACTGAGTATGTCAGGAAGGTAAATGCATAACTAACCTTAACACACACTTTCCCAGGAAAGAGAGTAATTTATCACTGCAAGAGGCGTAGCTCATCCAGGAGACATTAATAGCTGGCCAGCCAAGTGACCTACATATGGCAAAGTAAGGCTATAATCAGCACAAGAAATCTTATATACACACAAAAGAAGCATGACTCCATCTGGTTCAAGTTGCCAACTTGCTTTTATCTCCTTTTGCTGAAAGTTTTGACCAATTCTTTGACTGGGCATCTCTTTCTGTTAGATCCTAACAAGAAAGCAATTGTATGCAGCCACACAGCATTGTCACACTGTTATGATTATGTGCTGGTGGGAATGTCTGGAAAACCACAAAGAGTGTATAAACAGCAACAAATTAGTTCCACTTTCCTTAAGCGGCAAACGTAAAAGGAATAGCTCAAGTGTGTGCCAGCCTATTCTTGAAAGAAACAGTAAAAAACTAAGGGTCTTTTTTGCACATCTTCCATCCCAATAGCATTTTCATATAACGCACGAATCATCACATGTAACTATAAGCTTCTTAACCTGCACAAAGCCCTGTACACAGTGTGTACCTCCAATGTGCTGCTTTGGACCTCTTCCAGCTGAAGAACACTTTCCATGGCACCTATCACCAGATGGCACCATTGCACAGTCTGCCAGGCACGTGTGTGAGCATACATCGATTCCATGGAAGACATATTGAAAACAGAATTTGCCGATTGCATTTTTGGTAGATGAAGTTTTGTTGTCTCAAAGGCAGGATAATTTGGTCTCTGGTTTGCTCTTCGATGAAAATCTGTCCTTTTCAGGCAAAATTACTCCCTGGCAGTGGGATCTGTAGAAAAGGGGATCCATCTGCCCTTAAAGGCAGGATAATTTGGTCTCTGGTTTGCTCTTCGATGAAAATCTGTCCTTTTCAGGCAAAATTACTCCCTGGCAGTGGGATCTGTAGAAAAGGGGATCCATCTGCCCTTTGTGACTACTGTTCTAGGACCAGTGTGTATTACAAACCCAGTTACATTTAGAATGCACCCAGACTATGTCATTAATTTCTCCTCCACTGAGAAGTCAACCTAGAAGGCCCCACACATGTTGACTGCTACTCAACAAAGGAAAACCACTATTCTCAGTAAAGGGTAAGGCTTCAATTAGTATGGAATTTCAAACAGATGGAAACATGGCTTGGATGCAATCTGCACCACTGTGTCTATACTGTAAACCACACCAGTAATCACAGCACACAGACACACAAGACTCACTTTGAGGCACTAAGTTAATTTCTTTCAGTTTAGATTGGGGAAAATGAGAACTTTGTGCAGATACAATTCTTTATACTTCAGTGGTCACTGTAGGTTGCTCAAATTTACATTCTGCTAGGTGCCCCTCTAGTCTATTGCATGAGCTGTAAGATATTCTACAGGTTCTGAATCAAGTACATGAAACATGCAGGCTATATTCATCCTCACCAGGAATTACTCATCAGGGAGTCATTTAGCCCAGTATGTCATAATTTTGTGACCTTTTAGTATCTGATCTCATCAATTTCTTTCCAAATAGAAGCTATGCAACTTATACAGCAGCTGATGGTCAGAATACATAAACAGTCTGGTTATACCACTGCCTCTTTGCTTTTCTTGTTTTAAAAATGCTTTGATACACTACATTGCTTTTACACTTTATTTTCAAGCATAATCCAGGATTTGCACTACTTGCTGAGATGTGATGCAACTACCATTTACACAGCATATGCTGCAGCAGTACTCTATTGCACAGAATTAAACTTCACTAAAATCCAGTGACTTGTTTCTAGCCTGTTATTCCCATTGTGAATAACAACATTTAGTACTCATGAAGGATAAGTGAGCAGACTCTCCTTTTACCTATAAAAGAATTATGATACAGGCAGCTTGAGGTTTAAACATTCCCTGACCCTTACCAGCATGCCTCATGTCTGATCTAGAGTTGCCTTGTTCAGCCTCTGGATTCCATTCGCTCCTTGACCTCTATGCCAAGACAGTCATCACAGGTGCCAATTAGTGGCAAAGCCTATTACCGGGGGATTCTGTGACTGACCTGAGCATGAAGGGCTCTGTGTCCCATTACCTTTTCCACCAAAACCACCCCTTCTTTTTTACTTGCTTCTTGCTAGTCCCACTAACATGCTGTAGAGGTTTAGCTGTCTTAAACAGCCTGAATTTGTGCAGTAAAGTGACAGCTCTTTACCACACCATTGACTTGTTCATTTCTCTACAGGTCTAAGTAAAGCAGTGATTAACTTCATTCATATCAAAAAGAACATGACCAGACTTTTGGAGAGGCTTTAGAAGAGGTATTCTCACAAGTTCACACTGGGCCACATGCCTACTGAACCCTGGGCTCATATGAGGAGTTGAAACCATGATTTTAGGATGATTGGTATTGCGACAACTATCAGTGCATTTAGACAGGGTTCTGATTTAGAGCTGTCCAGTCATAATCCCACAGACAGCAGCCTTGCTTCTGTGCCTTCTTGGTCAACCACATAGTGTATGTCAAGATTCAGAACCTTTGCTTCCTCCCACATTGAGTAAGACCTTATTGGTAACTTCCTCAAAAACAAGGTGGTGTCAGGCTTTTTAAAGCAGGACGATAAGAAACAATGGGCATAAACAGAAACAAGAAAGGTTTTGACTGGATGTAAGAAAAAGACAAGTCAAGCATTGGGATACTTTGCCTAGGAAGACTGTGTAACTTCCACCTTTTGAGGTTTTCAAGGCCAAAGTGGAGAAAGTCCTGAGAAACCTGGTCTGTTCCCATTGCTGACTCTGCTTTATGTAAGCCATTGTGCCAGAGAATTCCTGAAGCCATTTCCCATCTGAACTACACTGTGATTGTTCTATGATTACAATCAGCTTGACTACTTACAAACACCCAAAGACAGAGCCTACACAACCTTTCTGGGCAGCCTATTCCAGCAATTGTTTCAATTTATGCCTTCTGTCACTTGCACTCCTGCCACACTCTTCCTGCTCTGGGTCTGGCTCGATACCTAAGTATCCTGTAAATATCAGAAGGTTGCTATTAAAACCTTCCCCAGGCTAAACAAGCCAGATTCAGTCAGTATCTTTTCACCGCTTTCATAGCCCTTCACTGAACTTGCTTTAGTTTCTAATATATGGGGTTTTTTTATACTGAGAGACCCAGAACTGAATGCCACATTCTAGATGTGGTCTAATGAATACCAGGCTCTCTGGTGTAATGCATGAACAGAATCTTCAGCTTGCCATGGGCAAAGTTTTGGAAAGAAGGTGACAATGAACCTCTTTTTTTTTGCATACACAGAACGGCACCAAAGACAAGCAATTAACTTTTTACCTTAAATGTTTAATAGATTTAGGAATACTTTTAAAGAGGTGGAGATATTTTTTTCCATTTAGGTTTGTTTGCTAATGCTGCAGCATGTCTGGGAAGTGATTAAGATTTATGAGGGAGCACCAGATTTTAGCATATTTTGTATATATATGTGTATCTATATACAAAGTGTGTGTATATATATAATGTGTGTGTGTATACACAAAGTATTTGTTTCCATGCATTTCAAGTGCATCTGGAGTACCCTTCTCCTAGGCTTGCCAGGAATGCCATGGGTAAACAGCACAATTACCACAAGATGCAGCAATAATGGATTTCTACTGTGCTCTGGCTTGCAGCAATTATTTCCAACAGACATATATCACCTCCATCAATTCTTTGGTGTGCACTATGTCAAATATATTTCCTACTATTCTTCTCCTGCATACTAATGCAATGACTCAGTTGCCCTCATTAGCAAGTAATCTTCAAACACATTTGCTCACACGCCAAATACAGGCAACTTTCAGGAAGAAAATTGGAAGGTTGACATGACTTTGCTGTCATCTTCAAAATCAAATCCATGGACTCATGCTGGTGGAATTATATTTTTGACTGACATTAAATGCAATTGTTCAAAACCAATCCCACTCAGTCTTTCACCCTTAGCTGATCTTTATAGTGGGTGCAAAACATGGGGTGCATGCCTCCTCTCCAGGATACAGCCAGGAACTAGGCTGTTGTAGAGACTAATATCCTATTTATATTTTGGTTCAGGTAAATCAGATTTACCCTACTGATTTCTTCTTGTGAGATCATTTACATACTCAAGAGTCTTCTTCATTTCCTCTTCAAAATACTGCACAGACTGTTATAAGATTATAATAATCTGAGATGGCTAAATGCCATTGGAAGCATTGATAAAGTGAATGCTAGTTGTGATTTACACGGCCTAAAGCTTGTCTTTGAATAGTTGACTTCTGTTTACATTCATCACAAAGTGACACTGGAAACACCCTGGTAACACCCTCTCATTTATAATCAGACGTAAGGATGGCATCCTGCATCCTTATGTACCAATTACTGAATTACTTTTGGAAACTAAATAATGTGCATCATTCCAAGCAGGTATTTAAGGAACACTCAGTGTAAGAGCTAACATACCACAGCACATTCAACCGCTCTACATGTCACACAGTGAGGCAGCACAGCTACAGATGCTGAGCTTAGTAACTCAGCTCCAGACAGATGTTTTGTAACTGAAGTACAGGTAACCACTACAGCAGAGAACCTGGTATGTGTGTTTCAGGAGTCTGCAACACTGCATGCTGACTTTTCACAATGCCCAGCAACGTATGCTTTTGTATAATAAATCATCTTTTGCATTTTACAAGGAGCATATTTGCTTCACTAATCATAGTTACAGAAGAGCCTTATAAAGGCCTGGAATGCTCAGAGGATTGGAAGTCAGGAAACTCCCTTTTCTGGTAGGGGTTTAACTCCAGCCTGGGTTACTCTTGCACAAAAGCCATTGATAGTGGCTAGCTTTTGTCTGACTTCTTGTTTTGGCAACTGGTAATACTGCTGACTGGCCCATGACCCGTCTGTACTTCCATTGTATCAGGCTCAGCAAATCTAAAGCAAATTGAAAGGGCTCGAGGACCGCAGCCTTCCAGATCCTAACAAGACTATCGGGTCGTAACTGAATGAGGATTACAGCCCTGGGTGAGCAATAACCACTGTCACTAACATGAGCTTTCTACAAAATATGAGCTTCATGACCAAAATATGATTGTGTTTCAGGGCTATCCAACTGACATCTTCAGGATTTAAACCATTAATTCAAGAATAATAGATTATTATCTTCTTTTAAATAGCATCTATGGTTCTTACACGGTCACATGACTTCAGCAGCTATATATTTAAGGGGAAAACATGTAAAACTTGTAATCATAATTCACAATACCGTAGGTCTACATGTTAACTTCATCCACAATGTCACACACTTGCATTTCATCAGCCAACACCAGTATCTTGCAAACCAGCATCTATTAAAATGTGACAGTTTAGTAATGGCTATAACAGTATCATGGTAATTCCCTTATATTGTCATTTCATGGACTGGAATTCTTCCCTGCCTAGAGGGGTATACCTACTGGAAGAAAACTAGGTTTAGGCAGCAGCTAGATCTAGAGACTTAAATAGAACTGAACTAAGATCTACATATCCAGTAAACTAAAAGTGCTGCTGCAACTGTCCTCTGACTGGAGGACTTGCTGGATTGATCCCAGGTACCACTGGAATACACAAGGGTACCAAGTGGGATGGAAATTCCCTTTGCCACTTGCAGCCACAGTACATGAAGGTATTTCAATGCCTAATGAACTGCAAGTCATACGTAAAAGTCTAAAGGGTTTGTTTGTCCCACAAGGATAGTAATCCCCAGACAGGATGCTGAACTGAAAGATAAAGTCTTTGAATTCCTCATGAATGAGAGAACACTGCTGCTTGTACAGAATGCTCTTTTGCATCCATAACCTGTGTGCTGTCATGCACAAGAAATGGGCTGTCACTAGAGTTCAGCACCCACGTAATCATTGGCAAGCCTAGTCAACTCACACAGAAAACCCTTCTTCCCTTGCTAGCAATTCAACTAATCATGCCCTGTTTAACAAGAATACAACATGAACTCCCACTATCCCATGGGGGACAGTGAGAGGACAATGTGTCACTAGGAAGCGCCACTGGAGGCAAGTAGAAAGAGGTAAATAATAGCACAGCCTGACCAAAAAAGGCACAGCTATCTTACACCAAGTTGTGAATCAGCTTGTAGCTGTAACCCAGCTGCGCAGTCAGCCGCTCTGCTGTGCTACTGGAAACAATCAAGCTCCCTGCTCACGCCCCATGACAGGATGGATACTTTGAGTCTGAAGTAGCATGCAGCAGGAGTGAGAAAGGCTTTCATGCCAGCATGAGTCAGACGAGGATAAGACCCGAGTTCCATGTTGCTGTACTAAGATCCTATCACAATTTGAGAAATTGCTGGGCCATTGTCTCTGCCAACTGAAAACCCAAAGAAACTTCTGTTTGGTGGCTGTTTCTCCCTTCTGTCTGTAACCCTACTAGAAGTAGACATTTGAAAAGTGACTGTTCTAGGGCAGTAAAACACGCATGGTTTGTTTCCAAAACACTGTTTTCAGGTTTTGAATTCACAAAACCTTTCTTTTCCTGTATTTCCTTGTTCTGACATTTTCTATAAAAGCCAACCTCTTGTAAGCAGATGTCATTTTAGAGGTTAGTAACAACATTTCTGAGTAACTCCAAGAGCCTACAGAGTTTGCAGTGGACTGTATGAAGTATAGGAATAACCATATTTAAAGCTTATACAACCTAGAAAATCATTCCTTGCAAGTTGAAAGAGAAGAACTATTTCAGTGAATGGTGCTTAGTCTAAAACATCTCTCTCACCTCATGAACCTGTTGTAGTAACTGTAGTTGAATGCCAACACATGGCTGCATCGGTTTAAATTCTACCTTATGGACAGGGTCCAGGTTTGTGACATCCTGGATATGAAGACTATCAGGCCACAGCCCAAGTTTTCCATTCCTTACAATGATGCCAAGTGGAAACCATCCCAGTAGAGAGAGCTCAAAGAATGCTTTATGCATCATTAAGCCCTGAAACGGGGATTTAAACTAGCTTCAGGTCCATGTGTGGGTCCTCTTGTGGTGAATTACATTTCCATGCACAGTCTGTCTTCATTTCACTATTCTCAGCACAATGTGTCAGTGAAGGAAATAATGTGTGAAGTTTAAAAATAAAACAGGAAGTCTATTTTAATGATTAATTTTACTACACAGCTAAAGATCTCACTATTACCAGTTTAGGGGTTCAAACTGATGTATTTTTTAATGAGAACAAGCAGAATGAGTCTTTGTGTGTGGACCTGACTTTCAGGTTTCAAACAGCTCAGTGATTATGTAGTGCAGTGTATTTTATGCATATTTGCATCAAACATGTATATCTCTGTCTGCTGATCAGCAATGGTCATATGTCTCTGGCAAAGAACCAGTGAAAACATTCTGGATGTTCTTGTTTTATGCAACCTGCTGACAACAGAATCTTCATGACAGTCTGTCTTGGGCCACGCTTACCACTGACAAGCAAAGAACACTGAATTTGATCTCACTGCTTCTACAGGGGAAAAACAAAGAGAGCACAAAGAAAATAAGTTCTATTGCAGCCTATGTTTGAATAACATTGTAAAAATAGAGTGAAACTCCTTGTTTCATGCTTTAATTCTGACAACAGCAATCTGGAGATCTGAAAAACCAGAAGAATCCCCCAAAATACTGCAAGACAGAGGTATTCGTGCAGTCAGAACATTTTTCTGTAACCACTAATGGAAATATTTTTTAATGAAAAGAAAGGTCTCCAGCACAGTCATTATAAGACAATAGGTTAAAAGAAAATAATGGAAAGCAAGATACAAAAGAAGTTAATGGAAGCTGGGGTCCTAAATTACTTTTATTTGCATTTTAATGTGATGAAAGTATTTCTTAATATTCATAGATATTAGGCAGAATCATGTGCTCACCCCAGCCTCCTTGATTAGGGGGAGACTCAGATTTCATACTTAACTGAATGTTGCTTGCAGACATTAAAACATCACACTAGCTTCTACTCTGAGCAAGCTAGGGAAGATTTGAGATCAGTCTCATTTAGAATAATTCTGGATGATTTTTCATACTGCAGGGGAAATTCTTTGGAGAGCTATAACAGGAAGTGGAATAACAGACAATACTCCCACTCAGGTAGCTCTACGTGGTTTGTCTCTCAAACAAACGCACTGACATGCTCTCAGAGATTTGGTTAATTAAGTAAGACTCACTGTGTTGAAGATCAATGTGGAATGCTGCACGTTTTTGTTAACTCAGACAAATTTTAGCCCAGGACAGGTTTGTATTTTACAGATTTTAAAACAGATACTGGTGCAGACAGGGCATGTTAATATAACAAAGATTTCGTCATTCGTACTCTACCTAACCTCAAGTTACTGCCAAACCACTTGTGGCACAGTCAGCAAAAGTCATCTGAGATACTAGGTAAATTCCTAACAGTCACTGTGTCTAAGCAGCACTCCTACCTAGCCACTTCAAAATTGGATTCAGTCCTCAGGAATAGCAGTTATGTATTGGTACTGCATAGACATACTCACTTACTTTACTTATACTGAGGAACATCTTTCTCTGTAAGGAGTCTCAAGTGAAAGAATGAGACCATTTGTGGAGTAAAATGTGGAAAGATTAGTGGCTCTCAATTACAGAAGAGTAAGAACTAGTATAATCACTAGAATACATGTGCTTTAAAATCAGATTTGGGGAGATCTGGAGAACCAGTGAAGCGTGCATTAAATCCTACAAGAATCAGAATGAAGGTGCTTACACAAAGCATTTCCAAGGAGAGAATAATATAGATGATAGGAAAAGTGAAAGGCAGCTATATAAGTGCCTATGAATTGACATGAAGTAAATCTATTGAGAAAGGAAAAGCAAAGCAGGAAGTTTTAAACTGAGCAAAAAAAGGCAATCCTGCCTTCCCATCCCTCTCACAAACAGCAATTTTTAAAGAGTGAATTTTAAACTAGGTTGAAAGACAAATTTGGATTACAGTGGATTACATGATCCCTAGAATAACACAGGACAGATTTCTTCTTGTGCTTCAATGTTCTGGATAAAAAGCTATTTCCACTGTCTTCATAAGTAGCAAGTATGAAAACTTGCTACCTGTGTAAGGACCCCTCTGAACATCATGAGTTATTGTCGTGGTTAAAAGCGTCCTCATTACGGTTAAATTAGATTACATTGAGATTTTGAAGGGGTTTTGTCATTTCTCTTTTAAATGTACACTTAATGAATGACGTTTTTCTGTTGTTAGTGTGCAAACATTAGAACAAAAGATATCAACATAGTATATTTAATAGACTGCATCTCTGGGAACAAATTCTTAATTAGAGTAGCAGCTGCATCCAGCTCCATCCTTTGAGTGTAATGAGCAAATCAGTTAGGCATTTAAGAAACCATTTAAACTTGATTTAAATGTTTGGATGGAGATGAGTGAAGTGTGACTTCAAAAAATGTTAATTTCATTAAACAATTGGCTAAAGCCTGAAAGGAATCACAGACCATCATGCAACAACAAACAGAACTCAACATACTGTATCAGAAGGAGAAATAGTCAAGTTCAAGCAAACAGTAGGTGGCAAGAGATGTTAAGGATGACAAGCCAAGTTTGACCATAAGCCAGTTTGGTTCTCTGTATTAATTTTTTAAAGAGCTATTCTGGTACATCAACAGAAATAATGGGTATGGATCTTGTTTTCTCTTGTTTAACCACAAGACCTGGTCCCATTGTCCTTTTGTAATCAAGATGCCATAGACAGCTAGAACCAATGAGGAGTGGTCTGTGTTTTCTCTGGGTCTTAGTAGTCATGAAAATAAGACAAACTGCTAGTGTCTGCAGAAAATTGACTTCTGTATGTCAGCTGTTCAAAGTAAGTGTGTGAACAATCAAATGAATATAAACCAAACAGTAGCTGGTGAATTTCAAAGGCCATTGTTTAGGAAAGAGAACCAATTAATAGAAGTACTTCCTGTGTTTAAATTTCAGGATAGAATCAGCTTTCTCCCCTATTTTCTGATAATTTGTTCCATATTAAATCACAAAAACCTTGGTAACTTGCTAAGTGCAGTACCTCAGCAACACTTTTGGGTCCCCCCAAAGCCATCTTTGTCACCAGACAGCAGCAAACTCATTAGCTAATGGTTCAAGGGAAAACAAAAAGGAGCACCAAGTGTACTAAGCCTGTCATTAGGGGTAGTAATGTCCATTCCTGTGATTGCAGGAGTAATAAACCACATTCAGTGGATTTATAACTGAAGTGATCTACAAGACAGCTAAGTACCGTTCACTGAGTGCAGTATGGAATTGCAGAAAGTTTCATTTGACATTGCAAATGTATGACCTACTTTCCTTTATCAAGGTACAGTAAGAGTGTTCAGCTTCCTTTAATATTTAAGATACAGCTGGATTAGAATTACAATACAACACTGTACTGCCACACAACCTATAGGGAAAGTATAACCACCTCCAGCCCATTGTCAACAGTTCTTTCCTTTTGACCCCATTAATTGAGCAGATTCTAATAGACTGAACAGGCACCCGGTACCCTGCGCAACAGCATTGAAAATCATCTTGGCAGGAGGATCACATAAACCTCAACAACATAGGTTATATTGCCAAAGACTCAGAAAGATTTTGCACCACTATGACAGCTATTTAGACCCAAAATTCTTCTTGGCAAGTTATAAAATCTGAGTGCATTAGATAAGTCTTATAAATTCTAAATACTGATTCATTCCGGGTAGCAAAAAAGAATGAAGTTAAGTGTCTGGAATCACATGTTCAGTAACTTATTAACAGGTTGTAGAGAAAGAGATGGTTCCAAACTAGAGCAAAAAATATACAAGATGAACTACTTCTTAGGGACTGACATACAAATAACAACTTTATGCCAAGTTTTCTACTTATCTGGTTTCCATATGAGTTATGTATTAACATAAACATTACCCTCTAATCTTAGCGATAGAAACATAACCGTCAGCAGCTCCTTCAACTCTATCAATTCAGCATATTTTGCCCCATCTGTCAGCAAACAGCAGCACAGTAAACAGACACAACAGCCTAGCTTAGCTATGAATATATAACAAAGTAAACCATCCATGTCAATTTAAGTCAAACTGCTATGGTTGCCAAAAACAGACATATTAAGCAACTGCTGGATTTGAGCAAATGATCTTCCAGAGCACAAAGAAAATAACATACCTCAGTCTCCGGAGTTCTGGGCCTAACAGCATGACATTCTGTTAGGTATGCAAGTAACAATCTTCTTGGGAGCAGTAGCAGACTAAATGGCACTAACTGGGGCCTCGGCTTTGTAACAGGTGTTGGCTCACTGGAGATTGCTGCTCTTCATAACAATCAATTTCAGCTGTAACTAATTTAGGAAAAAAGGGAGCTAAAAGGGAACCCATAATAGCTTTCTGGCCTGAGTGCGGGGGAAGTGTTGCTACAAGCCCATGTTTAGCATATAATAAAGCAGTCTAAGTTTTCTGCAACATTTCACTATTTGATACCAGGTTAACCACACTAACTCAAAGAACTGTCTTCTGGGAGATAAGGTGGAATTGCCAACCACACTATCACCTTTGAAAGGACTTTAAAAATGTTGACTTGTTGCCATTTTCACGCCACCTGGCTCAGGACTGTTTTCAGAATGGTGAAGCTTGTTGACAAAGAGAAGACTCCCTCGTGTTCAGGAAGGGCATACAAGTCCTGATTCAAAAACATATATAAGCATGCTAGCATCTCTTATTAACATGTTCAGGAAGAGCATACAAGTGCTGATTCAAAAGCACATATAAACTTTCTAGCATCTCTTGCTAACTGGATTTTATTAAAAATTAGGCTGCTAGGCAGCTGCTTAAGGCAGTCTAGCTAAAGATGTCTATACAAGCTTTTAAAGACATGAGAGAGCAAACCCTGCTTGCACTAGAGACCAACTAAATATGAACTGACTCTGAAAAAGAAGTCATATAGACATAATCAAAAGAGGTCAAGCTTATTAACTGAAGTTTTCTGACTTGTGAGGCTGTTAGAGCAACCTCAAACCTGGATAGTTTACATCACAGACTAAACTTGCATCTGTTGGCAGAATTATGTGCAGACATACCCTAAGCTATGCTGGGTAAATGGACATCCAATAACTCGCTGCAAAGCTTGGAGTTTTAACACTTAAAGTTCCTTTGTGATTTGCCCTTAGTTTCCCCATCTCCTGTGTATCCATCAGTATAAATAGGATGATAATACTTACTTCCTGTAGGCATGAATTTTAGGTTCAATACATTCAACATTTAAAAGCATTTTAGGAGATTCCTTGACATTCCTCCTCATTTTCCCTCTCTCTCTGTAATTAACACTGTGCCTGTCTTTGTAAAATACCATTCTGTTTGCTCTGCTTTTCTCTCCACCCTGTCTTTCCCAAAAACACTAAAGGCAAGAGCAGAACTTTCCAACCCACATTCTTTGGAGTGGTTCATAATTAGGCAAAATGTGTTCACTGACACCTCTAGCAATTGCTCATTATGATGAAGCTGAGAAAACAAATTAAGGGAAAAGAATTAAGGAGGTCACTAACTAGAGAGCCATTTGAGACTTAGAGGCATAATGAATAGCCTTCTGCAACAAGAGAACTGTGACCACAGAGACTGCCTTCTTTGGTGAACTGTGGAGACAGTTTATTTCTGTCAGTCCTTTTGACCAAAACCAGGTAAATTAATGACTTTCAAAAGGTGGAAATGTTTTACATCTTTCAGTTAATATGACTCTTTAAGCAGTAAATGGGTGGCCTTGGCAAACTGTCAAGATGGGCACAGTAAGGATTTACCTCTTGCAAACCTTCCACTGACATGATTTTACTTAAGGACATATGCTTTCATGTGGATTGTGTGGTTTCCTTATTTAAGGGCAGAGCCAAAGTTTGGAGTGCAGAAAAACTTCAAATCCTGTAGTTAGGGAATCCTTTTGCTAGAGGAGCACATGGCTTTTATTGGCTTCACTTTTCCAGGGAGAAAGCACAGTGAGTCTAAGTGAAAGAAATTAGAGTGGAAAACCAGAATTCAGCTCTGTATTAGAGCGACAGCAAACTTCATCATAAAAATTTACATAGACATCATAAAAGTTTACATACAGGCAATAAACAAAATCTCGCCTCAGAGCAAAGCTACAATAAATCAATGCCAAAGTAAATGACTTGAAGAAACACATTCTAGCACATACCAACTAATATCAGTATTTAACAGAGGAGGAGCTGGGGGTTGTGAAGCGTAATAGTGTGTATGAATTCTACCTTTTTCTTTCCAAAACAAACAACTTTTTTCAAGTCTTCTATTTTGTCAGGACTCGGCCCTCCAGAATGCTGAGCAACCACAGAAAACTCTCAGGGAAGTTCAAGACACTCAATTGCTTTCAGAACATTGCAGAACAAAAATATACTGTTGCACTGTGTTTCTGAACACAAACACTGACATTTCAAATCAGTGAACCAACACAGCTGATTGTTGCGTGAGGTGTATGACTCGCAGGCTGTGGAAACTGAATCTGACCCAAAGTCAGTTGAACGATTCCTTTCAGTTTCCCTGGGACTGGGATCAGGTGTTACTGTGTGCTTTAAAGAGACCAGGTTGACTGCCCTGGCGACCATAATTTCTGTTTATCCACACAACACACATAATATCAAGCAGGAGCATGTGATCTGAACCCACAGTGAGTCCCCTGACAGGGGACCTTGATCATTCATTGGAAGAACAACTTTAGCAGGTGAAAAGGGAGTTTTCTCTGGGCAGCCAGTTTGCCCTGTGGCCTCTCCGCTGAAGCTGCTAATTACAGTCAAAACTTGTCAGCTTATTTCTCCTTCCCCAAACTATTGTTGCCTCCAGTGGTTTTGATTTAATTGAAACACTTTTGCCCCAATTTGAAGACTGGTAACTTACTCCAGTCACAGCTGTAGCTAACCAGACCAACAGGCTTTGCAGACTTAATTATTAAGTGATCTTGCAAAATCAGTCAGAAGTGTCAACAACCCTGAGAAATCCCTGACCTTGAACAGCAGGTAGAATCTACTCCTTAAGTCTGCATTTATTTCTACGTGCATGACAATGAGAACAGCCATTCCTGACATCTTTGGTTGGGATAAGGGGATTGACTCTTGTGCAAAGGGCCAGCACAAGTACCAACAAGTTCCCCAGCAGAGCAGTACCTTACATACAGCCTTGTTCTTCAGCTACTCGTTGAAAAGTTTCAGCCACATGAAATTTATCTTAAAGGAAATGCATGAAATAAGACAATTTATATATGTCATAAAAATTCTCTCTGCTAATCTGCTATATTCTTCCTTCTAGAAATTATTCGCTTCCTGATGCATATGTATCTCTTACCATGAGAACTGCAGGAAAGATTTCCATGCTGGGAAAAATCTAAAAACCCAGGTTCCGCTCAAAGTTAATGGCTATATAGGTGTAATTACAAGACTGAAGAAATTTGATGTGGAGTAGGAGCATTCTGCATTTTTAACTTTTTTTTTAAAAGAACAAAAATTCACCATATTAAACTCTCCAAAAGGAACAGTATTGTTTAGTTTGATTCTAGAGAGCTTTTTCCTAAAAGGACACTAAAACTCACATAATTTTCATTCAGTTCTTTCATTATGTATGTGTGTGTTTTAAGTAATACCAATCCTGCTAGAGAACAAATACCTTTCATTTCCTAATTTATCCACCTCAACCTTTAGCATGCTTCCACCTGCCCTGTCCCACATGGCTGCAAACCACCAGCTCAGAGGTGAAGAATGCAGGTCTTGTCTATAAATCCACAATGGAGTTGACATATCTCACCTGAGGTGTGAGAACCATGTTCTCCAGCTCTGTGAGGGGCTTTTGGGCAACTGACATGAAGATCAACCCTCCACAAGGGTGTAAGTAGTTTCAACAGAGGGTCTCTGGTAATTTTCAGGATGTCAACCAGCTCTCTAAACACTTACCTCATGCTATCCAGCCTTTTACCACCTAGATTTGACACAGTGCACACACACAGAGAGAGGAAGCTCTGCAGCTCAAGACATTCTTCAGCACATACAGATGAAGTCAGTCTAAATAGTTTTCCGCTACTCAGACTCCATACTGAGACTTAATCATTCTGTCCTTTAGGAAATCTACAGAAAGGGAAAATGCCCATTTGGAAAGTACAAGAGGTCCAAAACTCTTTCAGTTTATCCTCCCCTCAGTTTAAAAACATCAGGCTCTTGAGAACAAAGGCCAGGAAAATTTCACAACGTGAAAGGGTCTGGTTCAGCTCAGGATCCCTCCATAAGGTTCCCCAGATACCATTGCTCCACTATTAGCAGCATTGGTACTTCTGCACTTTCTGCACCAGCGCACAACAGAGAAGGCGAAAGAGAAGTCAGCTATGTCTTAAGCAGCCTTGATGCCTGAGCATAGCACTGTGCAAAATTGTCAGCTGGCACTACCACATAACTGTAGAAGTTGCTTTGTGTTTCTTCATTCCTAAACATTTTAATACTGCAGAAGCCACACTTGCCGCTTCAGGTTCTTTAACACGTGAAAATGACCAGTGCACAATCCCTGACGGCCCTGTGATTACCCTTAATGTCTCTGCATGGCAGAACAATGCTTCCATCCCCATTTTACAAAAGAGAAACACAGCCCAGAGATCTGTGCTCAGCCCAGACAAAACTGCCTAAGTGTCTGACTCCTGCTGAAATCAGGGACAAGTGAATCAGGGGCACTGAACATCTATGTCTAAGGTTATCTTCATTAACTCACATGGGAGGCGTGCAGCAGACTCCTAACTTCCATCCTCTTCCATCACTTGCTTCAGTCTCCATTTGCCTGTCCATTACTTTAACAACAGTTTTACAACCTGATCCAGTCATCTGTGTAATTCTGAAAGCAAAGGGTATCATAAAATAAATAAAAATTTTTAAATTGCCTGCCTCTTTCAATTATTTACCCTCCCCACACCTTTTTGTGTTGCCTTCCTCCAGGAGATAAAGATCACAGAATCACAGAACCACCAAGGTTGGAAGAGACCTCAAAGATCATCAAGTCCAACCTGTCACCACAGACCTCATGACTAAACCATGGCACCAAAAGCCATGTCCAATCCCCTCTTGAACACCTCCAGGGATGGTGATTCCACCACCTCCCTGGGCAGCACATTCCAATGGCTAACAACTCTCTCTGGGAAGAACTTTCTCCTCACCTCCAGCCTAAACTTCCCCTGGCACAGCTTGAGACTGTGTCCTCTTGTTCTGGTGCTGGTTGCCTGGGAGAAGAGACCAACCCCCTCCTGGTTACAACCAGCCTTCAGGTAGTTGTAGAGAGCAATGAGGTCTCCCCTGAGCCTCCTCTTCTCCAGGCTAAACAATCCCAGCTCCCTCAGCCTCTCCTCATAGGGCTTGTGCTCAAGGCCTCTCCCCAGCCTCGTTGCCCCTTTCTGGACGTGTTTAAGTGTCTCAATGTCCTTCTTAAACTGAGGAGCCCAGAACTGGACACAGTACATGATGAGCTCTGTCCCCTGATATCTTTATGAAAATACATAATATTAATATAACTTTTTAATTATTATTTACTTTATAAATGTGGAATGAGTTTCCAAGCTGGCAAAAAGTGAGTCTGTAAATACTCGCTGAAATCCAAACTTAGTTTTCTTTGCTTGTCTGCACCACTGTAAAATTGGAATTACCAGGCCACGGGAGCACCCAGCTGAAATCCAAATAGCTTCCCACTTTCCTCTCAGGATACTCAAATTTTCCAACATCCCTGACTAATTTAGGGATTAACAGATCTTTGGGATCATGGCCTAGTGTAAGGAGGGGGCCCAACATCTAAGCCAGGCGCAGCAGGCAGCTGTGAGTCAGTGTCTAGAGCAGAAGGGAAACTCTGGCTGGCACAGCTCAGGGTTGATATCTGCTGGCTGGAGGCCTCATGTTAAGGAGTTGTAATTGGGACCCGAGGGGCTATGGAAGGAAGCTAGCACCATCCCAGACTCTGCATTGCTTTGACTTGAGGGAGAGGCTCCACTTTAGGGATTCTAGCTGGCTAGCTATTACAAGAGAAAAGCCAAAGAAACAAAGTCAAGTCCAGCACCTTTGTGCTCAGGATGCCAAGTCACATGCAACATATAAAAGACTGAGAGCAATGTGCTGTGACATCTAGGTGACTGTCACATGCCTGTCATCAGGCTGACAAGCCCACACCTCTTTGCATTCCCATGTACAAGCACCCAGACCAGGCAAAGTTTCTTCAAAAGGAATAGCCTTATATTCTCACAAAAAGCACGGGCATCAGAGTAAGGCCCAGAAGTTCTGAGGAGGAATAGGCCTGCTCCAGGATGACTGACCTTCAACACGAGTGTGTTATCAGTAGCAGAAAAGGAAAGGAGAAATAATCCTTACAGTTCACCCTTAGTTTGATGACTACTGGCTGAAGCAAAAAGAGATGTCCTCCTGACTTAGAGAGAAAGAACAGACTGGCCAGGCCTCTCTGCATGTGGTGAATGTTTGCAGGCACTTGCCTCTGAGCTGCATTTGGCATAATTACGGAATTCAGTGATTTTGATGGAATTGTCTGATCTCTGTTCCCTGTGCCTGGAGTCCCATAATACAAGTCCAATTCTCACATGAACTTCTTTCTACACATAGCAGCTGTGTGATCACAGCAGTGTTTAAAAAATTGGTGTATTTTGTCTAACATAATTTGAATTCTTATGGTGACATATCTCTGTTACCTATGCGCAGGCAAGGCCTTAAATAGCTGTCAGCTAAACAACGACGCCTACACAAACATGGATGTTCACAGTAGATTCCCAATCTCTTGCTTGCCTAAACAACAGACCTGTAAAAGTGTCTGAAAGTAGCAACTTCAGGCAGATATACACTGCCTCTAACCTTGGCTTTTATCCTTCTACTGGATGTTGTTCAATCACTTCCTCTCCAAGGGGAAACAGCTATAGCACAGATGCAGGCAACATGGCTGATAGTAAACTACATCATGGGAGAGAAAATGGAACATAGAAGCAACCTTCTGGCTCAGTGAAATCCCAACTAGCTCAGTCATCAGTGAGAATGTAGACAAATATGCAGAGGTCTGATACCTTCCATCTAATAGATGCTTCCAAATGCAAGAACAAGTCAAAATGAATTCCAAATATTTCTGCATCACCTCAGGGGACTGCTCCATTAGTACTCTGTCACTATCCTTTCAGGTTTTGGCAACTGATCTTTTTACTGTTTCATGTCTGTAACTTGTGTCCTTAAAACTACAATGAGTGCCAGTGCATATACTCTAAATACTGCAGATGAAATCAGAGAAGCTCAGATGTATGTTTAACACCAGAAAATATATATTTGGATGATACTTCAACCAAGACCAATGGACTAAACAATACTCTATATATGTTAATCAGAATGAGGAGAGGATGAAAGAAATAAAAAACCTTTTGATCAGAGAGTAAGTCATGCAGGATTCTGGATTTGGCCTGAGCCTTGGTTTTGAACCCTTGCTTTCATCTCTTTCACCGTCAGCACTCTTTCACTCAAAACAATGTCAAATGTAGTTAGAAGACATCAACAGGATTTTAATTATCTGAATTATTTTTTTCAGTTAAAAGACAGAATGTCTTAGAACAGAAAAAAACTTCAGAATACCTGCTTGAAAGAGAGACATCAGCACAGACTGTATTGTTTCTTTCCTGATAGTGTGACTATCCTTCAGTACAATACACAACACCAATCTCTAAATACTTAGTCTGCAGATCATCAGAATGGTGCTGGCTCAGGATTCTCTTGTCATTATCTCCTTGCTCTACGCAAGCCTGAGAAACTTCAATAATAGCAATTCCCAAGTTACAGTGTACAGGGACCTGCCTTGCTCTCTTCCTTATTGCCACAGAAGTGCTTGGAAAGAAAAAATATGCCCCAGCTTAACTCTTGCAACATAGTAAGATGAGGAGATCAGCCAGCTGGAAGCTTCCTCTAGAGATTAAGCAAGAAATGAAAGTAAATCCAATAAGCACCAACTTGCTTCTTATTTATGGCTGGCAGATTCAGGCTTCAACAGCCTTCAAGTGGAGAAAGAAGCAAGACAGCTAACAGGCCAGTCATCAGGGCAAAGGACAGAAATAATTAAAATAAAATGAGGGCAAACAATTTGTTTTCTCACTTCAAAGGTCTGATTGTATGGAAACAACAGCCCTCCACAACTGCTGCAGACATTCACAATGTAAGAGACAGTGGTGTCCACATAGCATTTAAGAATGGCTCTCCTAAAAAAATCGGGGGTAAGTAAAGATATAGGAAGTATGAGAATGCTAAAATGCCACATCGATTTAGCAACAGTAGATCATGACAGACTCACCCAGTATCCTTTCCTGAGGTAACTGATGGTGTAAGGAAACACCAGAAAAACACAACAGACTTAAGAAGTTGAAAGGCCCCATTAATAAGAAGACCAGGGTATCATACAGGGTAAGTTCCAACTAGAATGACAGAAATAGGATGTAACATATCTTGACTCTGATATTTATTAAGTCTGCCATAAGTTTTGACACAAACAGCTTTTAGATGGTAGATCACAATATTGTTTAGGTTGCAAAAGACCTTTAAGACTCAGTATGACATGTACTAAGCTGGTGACATATGCTTTTTATGGACTGAAGCATCTTTCTATAGTTTGCACTCATCTCTTTCTCTATTGAAAATATTATTGCAGACATCTAACTTAATTCTCCTTGGCCATCCAGAATGAATAGATTGTAAAGCAACAAACACTCATCAGGGTAGTGCAAAAATTTTACGAGACATTTACACACAGGTAAGAAAAGACCCACAAAATCCCAAACAATTATCCTTACCATTTTGTCTCAAAATCTGACACCTTCTCTCTCAATGCATGCCAAACTGGCACAAGTTTCAAATTCTTCAGCTATCAAACCAGATCAATACCTCTGCAGCACTGAATTGCCCCACACACAAGCCCCACAAGGTTTTCTCTGGTTTTGGCTGCAGGTAGTAACTCTATCTTTGCTCAGGGCAAAGATAGACTTGACTTGTGGATGAAAAACTGGACATGAGCTTGCAATGAGCACTCCCAGGCAAGAAAGCCAGCTATATCTTGGGCAGCATCAAAAGAATCGTGGCCCGCATCTAAATGAACGAAAAATGATTTGGACAGATTTTCTTCTCCAGCTTCCCCAGCAGCTTAGTGCAGATCCCACACAAATGAAAAAAACACCTAAAGCTTTAGTTCAAATCTTGCAATGCAATAAACAAAATGCTTGCAGATTTAGAAGTTACATGTTAGCACAAAAGCACAAATGATTTTACAGCACAGTGTACACAGAACAATGTTTTGCATTTTCTTCCGTGCTAAACATAAAGGTAGCCACTCTAACACCTTACATGCCAGAAGTGAATTCCAATAGGCCTGCATGTATTGCCCCTTTCACTGCTAGACCTGTGTTCAGTATGAAGAACTGCCTTGAAAATGAAGCTAGCATGAGTTGAAACCATCTTGTGAAACATGTAAGTTTAGGCAGCAGATCCAACAAAGCTTCAACCCTTGAGGTACAACTGTGAAATCCAAAATGCCATGAAGTTCAATTGCAATAGCATGAAAAGACTTTTGAATTACAGGGGAGGATGGGTGACAGGGAACACAGGCAGATAACTCTAAGCATTGTAGGTAATGAATCCATGAGTAGGTCTTATACTTTTTTTTTTTTTAAAGGTTACTTTGAGTTTCATCTTTTTCATGTGTGTGGAGATAGCACAGAAATTGACAGAAGAAATCAGACTGCCCACACAGGATTTTTATTTTGCTCAGGGGCAGAAATGACAAAATATCTTTCCCAATTTCAAAATCAGCTCTAGTAAGATTTCCTTTAGTCTGGTAACGTGATTAAACACCCCTGTCCCACCATTACATTTCAGCTTGATTTTTAACATAAAAACTGCCATTTTAAATCCCAGATATTATGGTATAGAACTGATGATCAATGATTTCCTATCACTAACAAAAAGGTAAAGATGAAAAAATGTTCTATAAAACTGCTCTTCAAAATGCTATACTTGAAGAAGGAGAGAGAAAAAAAAAATACAACAAAACGATCTCCAGATGGCCTCATTCTCCTCTGTGGATCTGAGTTTAGCCCAGACTATGTTTACTACATTGCATCTGTCATCCTTCTGACTGAGCTTCCATGTGCATCACAGGAAGCCCAGGAAATCACATCTTAGAAAACTAAGTCCAATTACAGTCCCTGGTTCACAGATACAACTGCAATGTGCAAGTCTGTGGGAGAAACCACAGTGAGAACTCAAACCTAAATTTAGGGGGATATCTTGTGATCTTTGACACAAGAATCCAAGAGCCTCCACAGAAGACCAGGGTCCTCTGATCAGTCAGAAAAACCAGTTTCCTGGCTGTTGTTGGCATGTTCTTTTAAGGAAGAAGCCTTGTTAATGTTGGTTTCAGACACCTTTCACAAATATTTTCTCTGCTGGGTCTTCCTCAAAGAGAAGACTTAGCACGTGGTGTTTAAGGCTTTGATTCTCTAAATACTTGTGCACAAGAATGCTGTAACTAAAGTAATACCGTAACAACTAAACCTGCAATAACACCTGGAGGAATTACATGTAGTTAACAATTTGAGCATGTTATCTTTTCCTTTTTGTTTTTCCTTAAGAAAATTATTCATTCACATCATGCTCTGTGAAGAGTTCTTTGAAATACATGTTTTGTTGAACACACTCCTGCTTCTGGATTCTTCCCCCACCATCTGCTCTATTTTCTGCTCTGCACTTTCACTATGCAATGGGTCATCCAAGTCACTGTTGGTTTTGCTGTTTAGTTGAATAATTAAGCTTTTAAAACAAAAGGGGGGCGGGGGGAGGATAAAAAGGGTGTTTCAAGATGGCTGGATACTGCTTCTGAATGGTATGCCCCATCATTCATGTTTGGAAGGCACACTCAACCCAAAAACTGAGAATAAAAGCTTTAGTAAAAGAAATGTTTTTATCAGAAAATTAATGTGAAGATTTCACAGCATTGTTTCTCTCTTTGGAGTCTATCTTTTTTCATTTTATTTTTTTTTTTTTAAATGTAATTCCCCCAGATGCTAACAGAACAAGGATCAGGGTTTTTGAAACCAGTTCTTATTTAGGAAAGATCTTTAAAAATAGCTCAAATGCATACACATGAATTACAAAACCAAACCAAAACAAACCCCAAACCAACTTCTTTGGCTTAACACAAGCCTCTGTGCATGCTTGCAGTTTGCTCTTCTGTTTCACAGAATTTATTTTAAAAACAGTATCACTTTATAAGGATATACTCTGTCACTTGTCTGTGTCACTTGTAAACAAATTGTGCTCTCCAGAGAAGGAGCAGAAAAAGGAAGAGGCTGCTCCCTTTTCCAGTCACTATGAGCCTCGAAACATCCTCACTGAGTTCTGTCCTGTGTGTCGTATGGCCAAACTGAAATTGCTCCGAGAAACACAGTGGTGGATTTTAAAGATTCATTAAAGCAGGCAAGTGCAAAGGGGTAAAAATATGACAGAAAAATATTTTCCAATTGATGTCTATGGAAACCTAGTCAGCAATCCTCCAAACAAGGAACAGAATGAATGTCATATGGTTCCATCCCACGTCTGGAATGTGCCCAGCATGTGCTCACTGAATAAATGGAAATGACTGGTATGTTTGAGACAATGAATGAAGTGGTTGTAGGGAATTACCTGTTTCTTATGACTTGAAATGTTGACACAAATTAGAATATTTTAAGCTCTCATAGAATTCCTAGTGGAACTACAAATGTCCATCACAGCATTCAGGAGTCTTCACTGAAGGATCACACAAAGAGTCCTTTGCTGAAAAGACAAAGGGGGAAAACAGTCTCTAGAGAATCCTGTTTGGTTTGCTTCAAATAGTCTCCCTGCAATTCTCCATCTCTGGAAGACAAAGGAGGGGGAAATCTTCTCCCTGATGCTAGCGTGAATTTAGCTTGTGTCTTTGTGTCTCCATGGAGACAATGTAAACACATCTGTTTTCTTTTTACACTTGTGATGGAAGCATTCTACACAGAATTCATCATTGTAGGGAACAGAAACACTATCTCAGGGCAAAAATGGGGAGAATTCTTTACTACAGTGAGAACAACAGACCTGGTTTAGTTCATTTCCATTGACAAAAAACCCAACCCCCCCCCCCCCAAAAAAAAATACCCTAGTGAGTGCAAAGTCATAGCTTAAGCCTCAGGGTTTGTGTCTCTCAAGTCTTGAATTTAATGTTTAAATAATAGGTATTGAGATCATCTTGCCAGGCAGGGGGGAGGACACAAATGCAGGATATTCGAGGTCATCAGGTGAAATGCAACATTCTAGAACTCCAAAACATCAGTATGATATTCTAATGTTGTCACAGCTGTTACACATTGCTGCCTCTTTGAGCAGCCACTACAAATGAATAATTCTCATGACCTGACAACAGAGCTTTATTACAGAAAATATTTGGTGTATTCATTATTTGTAGCTTTATTTTACATTTCCCCAAACATTTGTTCATTGCTGGTTAACAAAAGAGGCAAACATCGCACTGCAACAGTGTTAAAGTTGTTTGTTCATCTCCTTAAACGCATTTCAAATCCAAAACAGGCAAAGGAAAGCAGAAGTTCAAACCAACACTCACTGTTTCAATCACTGTTTGTTCATTCAGTGCCTGAGGCATGTTAAGCTGGTTTGTACTGGTCACAAGGAGTCTCATGTTCCTTGTTAATACATGAGTATAATGGAGTGTATCACGCCTGAACATCAGTGTCTGCAAAAGGAAGAAATACGAACTCAAGATATCCTACCAGAATTGTAGAGGTTCTAATTAAATCAAACCATTGTTTTAGAATCTACACCACATTTAGCACAGCCACATAACCTTCATGCATTCCAGCATTTTGTTCATCATTCCTGCTTGTGACATTTTTAGCCTAAAATACAAATTAGTCCCAGGATGCACTACCCTGCTTTTGGCTGTGACTGCAAACCTAGAAACCAGAAGTTCTTTCTGTGAAGTACCTTCTCTTAAACAGAAGTGATTACTCTTTCCCACACAAAGTCTTCACAGTAGTAAGGAAACAGAAATATTGCTTTAAAGATATACTGACAATTGCAAATATCAAACCTTTTTGTTATGGACTAGTAAAGTGCTAGTAATTTGCCTTAGGAAAAAAAAGGTAATTCATATGCTTTATAGGAGGAAAGTATTTACTATTAAGAAGGAAAGTGACTAATCTGTATGTTTAATAGCTTATCATTTTAAAGGCCCTTGACAGGTTTACACAATAAGCAAGATAATGTTACCCTTCTAACACTCATGATACAGTGTTCAGAGCTTCAGATTCTGACAGCTACAGCCCACCTTGGGCTTTTCCAAAACACTAAATGAAGATGAAATTTTTGATATCTTTCCTTCACGCTACTAAATAATAGCAATTTCCCAGATGATGGGACTGAAAGAGATGTGTATGTGCAGCCCCTGTGTGTAACAGTATATTAATTCATACATGAAAGCTTTAGGGTCTTTCATTAAAAGCATGAGTATATTTAAATAAATCATACTA
The DNA here is from genome assembly GCA_033816785.1 of Picus viridis. Lineage (NCBI taxonomy): Eukaryota > Metazoa > Chordata > Aves > Piciformes > Picidae > Picus > Picus viridis. The sequence continues at coordinate 7,056,964 of CM066599.1, read as the reverse complement.
ATTTATCTTTAACTAAATACTTGCTTCTCAGATAAGCACCAACAAATGCAGGCATCCATCTATCCTGTGCAAGCCCCTAAATGAATGGCACTACTCAACAGTGTTCTGCAGTGTTTAACATTTTGGTTGTCATTTTCTTCCCTACTAAAGAAAGCTCTAAAATTATGAAGACAGAATTATGCAGAATTACTTTTGTGGAAATAATTCCCTTATCATGGAAGTCTCTGCTTTGCAAGATGTGGCAGAGATAGACATGCAAAAGTGAATAAATCATTCAAACCCTTGGAACCTTCTCCTTCACTTTTCTCCACCCCAAGCTGCTTCTATTCATATTATAATTAAGATAATAAAACATCCGCTATGAAAGGATAGAGAGGATAAGAACAATAAAGAAGTAGCAAGTTTAGTAAACAATACTAGGTAGCTATTCTAGATTAGTTATCAACAATTCAAAAGCCACTTCCCAAGAGAGCTTCCATCTACAGCTTTTGAAGTTCTTGCTGTGCTCAGGGTGTGTGTATTTGTATGTTCACACAGGTTTGAAAGGTTTTCCACATGATTGACCAGTGAGAGTAAATACACAGAAACCGAGCATACAGAACTAGACTTGGACAACAGGTTCTGCTCCTGAGCGAAATAAACTAACATATATCTATTGAATTCCAAGGAGCAATGCACTTCACGTGTGCAAAAGGACTAATTCTTGGAATGGACTTTTTGCTGTCAGTAGCCTCCTTTAAAAAAAAAACCACACCTATAGGTATGTAAAATCTGTTCCCCAAATCTAATCAAAATCTGACAAAAATGAAATAAAGTCTTCCATTAACTTGGCTGATACTGAATCAGACTCTAAACCATTAGCACAAATACCTGCAAACCCAATAATTAGATGTTTATTGCTCTGCATTTTAATTCTTGAACAATGCTAATCTGCTATACATGGATTACTACAATTCCTGTTTCCTCAGAGTTCTGTTCTACTCTGCACATTTCATAATGCTTGCTCTCCCCTTAGTGACAGTATTTATTAAATGATGTACTCTGATTTATATCTATCTCCATTTCCTACTAAGTTTGTTACATCCTTCATTCAACAAATTGTCAGCCAGGTCCCTAAAAATAAACATATATTTACTTGTGAGATGTCACCTAAAGGATTTAAATTAATCTGTCGAAGAAAAGAGGTAATTGCAGGTAAGAGGTCAGACTTAGATTTTGTCCCTATCAATCTCAATACTTCCAGCTGCCCGGAAACTCACGGGAGAATAGGATCTGAGCACAACAGACATCTGTCTGACCTGTGTGCATAACTGAAACTGAACAGACATGCATTGTTGGGAAGGATTATGCCTTCCTGGTAGAACAACTGCTGACATCATGAGGGAAAACTTAAGTAGTTACATGTTACACAAAAGAAAAGAAGCTTAAGCATGAACTTTAGGGTAATAATAAAAATAGTGATATTGATAGCTGCTTGCAAAACACCAAGTGAGTCTAAAATACATGGTTTGGAACCAATTTACTGATGAGCACAATTGAAGAGAAAGTATGGAGCAGTAAAGGGAAGCAAAGTGCCCTTAACACTCACAAAGGAACATCCTTTTATATATTTTTGATTCCAGCATAAATCCCTCTCCACCTCTGCCCTATCCATAAACTACGTTTGCTCATGTCCTATTTTCTTTCACAAGTCACAGACAGACAGACACACGCTGCCCTCCCACCTTCCTGCTCTTAAGGCAAAAATGTTCGTATCACACCAGTTTCTGTTTCTAATGAGTAGCACCTTACATTTCCATTTTAAGTGCACCTTGCTGCAATTAACACAAAAAGGATACTGGTGGATTTTGAATCAGTTTTCAGCCTCTGAGCCAGCATGCATGTGAAGTGGGAACAGAATAAATACCTTATATCCAGGCCTAGGCAACAAGAAAATCAAATGTCTAGAATTAGACAGCACTGAGGCTAGTCAGAAGCCCTTCTGTTCAGGGGAGAAACAAGTATCAGTTGTTTACTAGCTCTCTGATATTCAGGCAGGTTTCTAAAAATAATCTGTTGCTTCAATTTGCTTTCAATTTCCTAAAGATTTTAAAATCATATTACAAAGGCTTGGAAACAAGCTTCTGTGAGCAGCAGAAGCCTGGATAGTATCCAACATCTCTCTAATTAGCTCTGAGGAAAAACTAGGTGGTGAGGTTTTGCTAGCTCAGTCTTAACACAAAGTGTCATTTATTGTCCTTTCCAGGACAACAAAAGACATTTTGTGAAGATTTCATACTTTTGTTTCAACATTGGGCTTATCCATTTGAATGTTTCATGTTTATTAGCTCTGCAGCTGCCATTTTTATGCTAGTTAAAAAATCTCAATATTCAATATTTATTTTGGAGAGGTATCAGCTACTTTGCAAAGGGAGCCCCCCAGGCAGGAAGACACATTAGCATTCACATTGTAATTTAAGCTGTTTAATTGCTAACTAGATATGCATGATGTCCCATAAACTTCCAGACATGTGTCACAGAAAAGATGGACACCAAGTCATGTTCTCTCAAAGGACAGGTCAGATGATTAAAGCTGAAGCCATCAGTCAGGGTTGGCCGCGACTTTTTTGGTGCCTTTCATAATACTTAACTGAGGGATTTCATGACATGCCAATACTTAAAATGAAAAGGGCACAGTAATTAGTTCAAAGCATGCAAGGAATGTGATTTTATAATGTCAATTTTTTTGAATGCATAATGCATAATAACATGAGCTGGTAGCTTCTTGTTTGACAAAACCCACCAAAATATCCTTGGAGACAATGTGAAAACTTTTCCTTAAATTTTTACCAAGTAATATAGACGTCACAGTGCCTGAGCTACTTCTCAATAAAACAAACATTTCTTATTGTCAGACATAAACACTTCTTATTGTCATTCCAGGGTAGAAGTCATCACTCAGTATTTACTGACAATATTCTTCTGCAGCCATGGCTGACCAGCTCAGGTCTGACAGAGCCTGGCTCTGGGCACACACCCAGCTGGCACTCTTGGATCACAGTAGCTCTTGTCCCTTTTTCAACTTGGCTGGAAGAGCATCAGCACAGATCCTAGGGATGAATTAATCTACTATATAAATATATACCATGGCATCTTCCCTTGGGAAAAGTTTATATTCACAAAAAACCTGTCAATCTAATGGGAAGTTTCATTGATGCAGGAAGTGGTATTTAGTTACAATATAAGACATTTATCAGAATTTATTCCAGAGCTTTTCAGAAAGGATATTTACTAGAAATGCCTTCCAAATATCAGTAATGAAGAACACAATGTGTATGTTTTCTTGATATATTTACATATCAACATGTCCGTGTTGTTGTATTTCATTCTTCCAAAAGATCAAATTAATACTAATTTGGAGGAAAATCTAGAATTAAAAAGCAGGTGGAAAGATAACTTCTGGGCAGTGTGATTTCTTCATGTTTCACTCCAGTCTCCAGTTTTCAAAAGGAAACAACTAATATGGTCACTATTTAGAGAGTTTTAAAACAGCAAACAAATACACCAAGACTCAAAAAGACTTTTACTCTCTTTCTTCCTATGCAGTCGATGTATCAATATCTCTTCCCTTGAGGTACACTGAAGCTATCCCATGGACTCAAATGCTGTTCACCTAACCATGATCTTTTGTTTCAAACCAGGTAAGTGCTAATGAAGCTAATTAACTGCTGAAATATGAATCCCAATCTGTTCATCTGGAATTAACTGCAGATGCAAGTAGGACAACAGACAGTTTAGAGAAAAAAGAGTCTCCCTTTTCCATCTTTCAGAGTCTGTAGTCGACATTCCAGAACAGCCCTGCTTTTTAAGGAGTTGTTTTTGTCACAGTCACAGAAGCAGTAGGGAGTAAGGGGAGAAAGGATGACAAAACCAACCAAGTATTTCAGAGTTCAGGCTTCAACCTTGAGTGGATGATGTCAGAGCTGCTAAGCTCTGGCAGAAGTGGCAGTATGGAAAATAAACTAAAACAGATGGGTCTGCTCACTGACAGCAACCCTTCCAAAGGGAAACCAGCTGCAACACAAGTAATGTAGGATGCACGATCTTGCGTCGGTGCTTCATGCTGCTGAGATAATCTAACTGAAGGTGTGAAACAAAAGAAGTGTACTTACTCTGACATACCACACAGATCCCACTCCATCTAAATTAACACTGACCAAAACATGCTACCAGTCAGTAGAGACTGCATTGTGCTAAGGTAAAATTACTTCCACTCCAGTAAGCTGATACACTGTGAACAGGGCTGAGAAATGACGACCTTGTTCTAAGTGACAGCGGTGGCTTGAGGGATCAGATGAGAAAAGGGCTGCTGGAAAAGCCACATGCTCAAGTACAGTAATTCAGACCTTGAAAAAGTTCTATGACAGACTGATTAAGCATTTACAGAGAATTAATCCCTTGGCTCCAGTAGAGAATAGTGTACAAAATGCTTTTCTGTCCTGCAGAAATCTGGGATTTAACTTTCTTTTAACTACAAAATAGAAAAAAAGAAAAGCAAATAAACACACCAAAAGAGAGCTGAAAGTTCCAAGACTGGCCAGCTGGCAGCTCTTGGGCCACTGACAGTTTTTGCAAGACATTCATGTATCATCCTGTTGCAGAACCAAGTGACAGCAGTGAGGCCCTTCCAACACAAGGAAATTCAAATCCCTAGACTAGTAAACCAGACACAAGCTACTTAAACCAACATCAGAAGGATAAACCAGTACCTGGAAACCAGCATTAACAATAAAACAAAAATGAGAAGCCTTTAAGATCTTCTTCCTAAAAACTCTTCTTCTGTCTCCATATGATGAGATGCAAAATTCTGTGTCTCTGCTTTACACACAAGCTTTGGTACATCGTGCTCAAGTCAGATGGCCACCCTACAGAATTTCATCAGTTTAATTCAGTATATGGGAAAAGCCATATTCAAACCCAGCAGAACAAGTAACTGAACCTAGCATGCTCACATCTTGGGTAACAGGTAGGGAGAACTGTGCCCATTGGGCTTAAGGCTTGTTGTGCTCTAATAAAAGATAAATTTCATTTATAAATGAAGTATTTATTCTAGTTTAGATATAAGTAGCTGAGAACTTCTGCAAGAAAGAAGCACTTCATCTGTAAAAGCTGAAGGCTGAAACTAAAATACTGATTCCCTTGATTTGAATTTTGCTGGATCCCTTGAAATTGGGATCCATAGCTTTCCTCAGGGCTCGGTTTGCTAAACCTTGCACATTACTTGCATTTAGTAAATCTGGGTGCTGAACCCTGTCCAGCCCCTGTGATTCATTCACATTGCGCGTTTGGGTATGTGTAAGAATGGGCTGACAGAGCAAACACACAGACCTGCTGTTTTGAAACTGGAAACTTCAGCTACAGAAACAGACTCACTTGTGTGTTTTCACCTGTACTACAAATAGCTTGGATTATCCTCATCTCTTTGGAGGCACTTGAAAGGATGTCGTGATATAGTGCACACCTTAGGTAAATTATCATTTGGAAAAAGAGAAAAAAAAAGGGAGCTAGAAGGAATATGGCATTAGGGTAGAAGGAACAAGTGACAGGGAAATCAGAACACAGAGGGAAGCCAGCTTTTGGGGAGCACAGGCTGGAAGGTATCATGAAATAAACTGCCAACACATACACATTAAACCTACTCTGCTACTGACCTTGCTCTGTCTTTCTTTTTCTTTTCTTTCCTTATTTTGTGAAAATATAATAATTTTTATTTTATATCCATACATATATATATAAGAAATAATAGATTTGGCTATGCTAGCTGAATGCATCATTGCTTGGATGAAGAGCAGCCCATCTATGACAGGAACCTTACCATTACATAGCTCAAGAATAGCATAAATAGTGTAGTTAGAGCTACTACAGATATTTCAGAGGACAAGCTAAGAATTCAAAATAACTTGATGGGCTGGAGAGAATCTAAACCCAGAGTTAAATTCAATAAAGGTTTAAGTGTAAAATGGTAGACACTTAGAAAGGACAAATGAAATGCACAAAAGCAAAATAGGGACCATCTGGCAAGGCAGCACTTCAGCAGAAAAACATCTAAAGCTTATGGTGAATCAATAACAAGATGCTCAAATGTAAAAGGATAATCTCATTCTGGAAGGCATTGTTAAAGATGTCATAAATAAGACACAGAGACAACTTATTCCACTCCATTTTAAAAATGAGGAGAGAATTTCTAGTTTGGGAAACTAGATAAGAAAAAAGTAGAAGAATTAGAGAGATTCTGGAAGGGCAAGACCAGCAAGAGACATGGACATAACTGGCAGAGAAAATAAATATGGGACTGCTTAGAATATTAAACATTAAACTATCATGTCCCTCCATTTCTCCTTTGATCATTTCAGAGGAAGAGCATCCACTGACCCGATCAAGAGAAACTGAGCCAAATAACTCACTGAAAGTTTTCAGTTTGTTATGGTGACCAGCATCAAAATCAAAGCTCTTTCTGGTTGGCAAAAGGACCTGGGGGAAAAGGGAATTGTATATGCTGATGCACATTCTTTGATGGAAAAATAGGATATTGCTGTTCCACTGGGAGTCGATTATTAATCTTTCAATGAACTTACAATACTCTAACAATGACCAAAGAAATATTGGATATATTTATGTAACTCCAGAGAAAAACATGTTATTTCATTGCTAGGATCAAGAACATAGCCCTCTTCTGCAATGGGTCAGTATTAGAAAGAACTTCCTATTTCTTCCTTTTTCTTTCTGATGCATCTGCCCATTTCCATATTGTCTGTCTTAGTTGGTTTTAATTTCCCAATGGCTTCTTTCAGCAGAAACACAATTTTTCTTAAGATCTACACAAGAGGCAAACGCTTCTTTGCTCCAAATCAGCACGTCACTAACAATAAATTATCCTGCTATTATGTGTGCTGCAAGAGTTGGAGGTGGAGAGGAGGATTATTAAGAATCAATCAAAACCTCTTTTTAGGCCCCTTTTTTCCCCCCAACCCACTCACTTCTCATTCTGTCTACTAGAAAAATAGCCCACTACAGGCTGAAGGGATTCTCTCAAGTAATAGGGGTAAACTTCACCCTTTTGATTGTTCTCTTCAGCAATAATAGATTTAAATTAACTTTAGAGTGTACAAATTCCTATGATTCTTTTGGAGCAGCACACACAACATCCCCTGAAAACTGCACTCCCAGCATTCAAAATTTAATTCCTAGCACAATGCCTACTTCAGGACAAGATGCCAGACTCCTGAAAGCTTTCGCATTCTCGTTTCTCTGCTGCTGAAGGATTGCTATTCCTAAAAGAATTCAGCTCTGTAAGATAAGTGTTAATGCATTATTTCTGTAGGTCTCCAGGGTCTGAAGTTTGAATTTAATGTGAACTGAATAAAACCATTTGCTTTTTATCAGCACGGTCCATGAACCATGGTTTGAGGCCAATATGTGACTCTAAGGAAAATGAGTTTAGCTCCAACTCCCTAATCCCTGGATAAGATCATAAAATCACCACACATCACTCAGTACTGTTTAGTAAAAAATGCCTGCCTCTAGTAATAATAAAGACCTGAATAACAGTCTCTGACTCCTCAAAGGTGATGGCTCTTGCAGGTTCAGGTGGAGTACATGATTGTGTATGGAGAGGATGGAGTGCAGCTAATGCAGCACAATGACCTCCATTTCACATTGATGTTTGATTTCTGGAAGCCTTCTTTCAAGCAGACCCATCATCTTGAACACTCTTCCTCTTTTAAGCACACTTGTACACATATTGCTATACATAGTAATTCTGAGTTAAAACTCATGCTCTGCTGCAGGTATAATTCCAAAATAAATGTGGGAGTGACTCCTGATGTAGAGTGTTGTAATAACAAATTTAATTATGATCTGTTCAGTGTATTCACAAACAAACACAGAAACTCAAATATGAAGGCAGTTGCTGAAACTGCCTGTGTTGCTGTGAAATTAAGAGAATTACATGTGCTAGAGGAGGAAAAGACTCAAATATTCAACAGCCAAGGTGTACCAGTTCATATCAAGTCACTGTTATTTCAAATACTGGTGCCACATCTCTCAATCAACTAATTCCACTAAAGAGAAAGTTCAGCAGTAAGAACTAATAGCAAGTGACTAAGAGCAGACCATTAGAAAGAATTTCACTAAAGCAGAAAAGTACATCTAGATTTTAACTCAATGACATGCACAAATACTGAACATTCCATGGCAGAAACCTGATGGTACCTGTGTCCTGGCACCAAGAAGAAAACCCAGTACTACCAGCTACAACTAACCCTCCCATTTAATGGATAAAACCTAACCACATGGAACACTTCTGACAGTTTGATGGAATAATCTTGCATGACAAATATCCCTGAGAGAAAATACAGAGGGAAAATACACTGAACATTATCTCTTGCAATTTCTCCTCAGAAGCCTGTGAGTTCCCTTAAGATTCTTTGCACAGTCAAAGATAACCGAGTAGAACATTCTCAATTTCGTTCTCTGAAGCAAGCTTAAATATTTTTTAATCCATTGTGTAAGCTTTTAAACAACCTCTCCTTCAAGCTCAATAGACTGTGAACCAAACTGTCAGCTAGTAGGGTGAAAAGATTTTAAATAACAGCAAATAAATAAATATAAGGAAATAAACTGTTGGATCCCAACACTGCTCAGGCTTTTTTTTTTTTTTTACCATTCAAGCAACTACAATCAAGAACACTCTCTTCTGGGTCACTCTCATGTGCAATTCTTAAAAGCATAATTGTTCCATTGATTAAGGTACAGGCAGAATAACACTAGATTTACCAAAAGCAAAACAGAAGGTATTTTGTTTGCTCACAGAAAATGTGACACAAGATTAATTTAAGATTCAGTTTACCAGTGATATTTTAAAACTAAAGGGTCAGATTTGCTGTCGTCACCACAGTCCCACATTCATCTAGGGACTAAACAGCGAACTGGTTTTGAATGCAAACAGAGCTATCACACAGCTTTCCACATCTGTCTGTGTCAATGAGATCTGAAATGGGAGTAGCTACAAAAAAAATCCTCCTCTTTAAACTTAAAGTAGTATAAACCTGTAGTGTAGAATAGTTTTAACAGTTTCTGCAGTTTCAGTTTAAACTCAAGTGTGGCAAATTGCCTGACTCCACATATCATTAAAAATAAATAAATAAAGAGCAAAGCCATTTCCAATTGGTACAGAATTTTTGTCAGATCTTAAGAATATGTTGACCCATTTGCACATCTATATCTATTTTAAATGGTACTTAATAGATTATAATCTTTCTTTAAAACAATCAAACTGACAATGATATCCAAATAAGAATTCAGAGTTTGACTGCAATTGCTTAAAAATGTATTAATGGAATGGAATGGAATGGAATGGAATGGAATGGAATGGAATGGAATGGAATGGAATGGAATTAACCAGGTTGGAAAAGACCTTCGAGATCATCAAGTCCAACCTATCACCCAACACCATCTAATCAACTAAACCATGGCACCAAGCGCCTCATCCAGTCTCCTCTTAAACTCCTCCAGTGATGGTGACTCCACCACTTCCCTGGGCAGCCCATTCCAATGGCCAATCATTCTTTCTGTGAAGAACTTCTTCCTAACATCCAGCCTAAACTTCCCCTGGCACAGCTTGAGACTGTGTCCTCTTGTTCTGGTGCTGGTTGCCTGGGAGAAGAGACCAACCCCCATTACTCTGCGCTATGGATAAATCAAACATATCTTGATCTAAAAGATGTTAATACTCAGTAATTCATTAAGGATATGTTGCCATCATGTTATTAAAATCAATTATTCCATACAGATGTGCTGTAGCATTTTCTTCCAGAAGGTTTCATGTAGGATCCAGCCCAGAATTTTCAATGTTTTTTCTTTCTGACAAAGAAGAACATGGTTAACATTGCCTTACACTGTTTGAAGCTGAACTTCTTGATTCAGTTTCTCTCCTCACACTTGATTAACCCCACTTCCTTGTTTAACCTTCTTCTGGATAATTTTTGAGTCTATATTTTATCCCCTTTCAGCTTTTACCCACTTTTGTTTCCATGCCTGACTTTCTACATTTCCTGCCTACACAGTCCACAGGTGGTGAGTTCCTCACTATAAGCATATATCTCTTGTGTCCCTCTGTCCAGAGAGGTGCTCTTCAATGAGTGGCTGTGGTGGCAGACACAAAACAAGGCTAAAGCAACCAGAATGTGTAGGGCACATTGACAACTGTATTAGAAAACTCTCAGGTGATGAGGCAAAAATACTTTCAAACCCCAGTGTTTCCAGACAGAAAAATCCTCAGTTAACACAAAATATATTGACTGACTTAGATATACTGAAATGTGAGCAAATAAGCAAGTATAGACAGGAAATAGTGATACATGGGCCTACACAGGAGCCAACTCTTAAAAATTCAGGAATATTTTGTACATTCATTGGGAAATTATAGCTAATCTCTCTAGTGTGTACTCTAGCTCAGAGGTAAAGCATTCACAGTACCCACCAGCACTTGTATAAGAGGTTATATTAACCCTGCTAAAAGTTCCTTCTACATTTAGTTTTGGGCAGGGGAAGAAACACAGGGTTGGTTTTTATTTGCTTGGTTTTCACAAATCAAGAACTAACTTCATCTGGCTAAAACTTCAGCCCCACTGAAATTGTGTCAGGGATGTGTTTGGATCTCAAAGACATCAAGTCTTAAGTGACAAGAAACAATTTCAAAGGATTCAGCTCAGTTACGGCAGCAGAACACAAACTCAGGGGAATAAGGAATATTTTCTTTCAAATGCAAATGTACACGTAGCAAGTAAGGTTTTGTCATTTGATGAGAGACCTCTGCTGCTATTCAGTGCATGTTTGTAGCAGTAAATGGCAATTTTCCTGTGCTGCCTTTTGGGACAGTTTGGTATTATGCTCAAAAGGATAGGCAGCAAATGCATGTCTGTTGACTAACAAGTCTGGAAACAGCAGCAAAACTACCAGTAATTCCCTGCCACTTTAAACAGGACTCAAACAATAAAAGGCAAAGTATTCAGCATGAGAGTCTGGTCTGTGAAGCATGGGCATACTGCTGCAGTGCTAAATCTGCACTGGGCTGAGGGAGCTGGGATTGTTTAGCCTGGAGAAGAGAAGGATCAGGGGTGACCCCATTGCCCTCTACAACTACCTGAAGGGTGGTTGTAGACAGGAAGGGGTTGGTCTCTTCTCCCAGGCAACCAGCACCAGAACGAGGGGACACAGTCTCAAGCTGTGCCAGGGGAGGTTTAGACTCGAGGTGAGGAAAAAGTTCTTCACTGAGCGAGTCATTCGTCATTGGAATGGGCTGCCCAGGGAGGTGGTGGAGTCGCCGTCCCTGGAGGTGTTCAAGGGGAGATTGGACATGGCACTTGGTGCCATGGTCTAGTTGTGAGGTCTGTTGGGACAGGTTGGACTTGATGATCCTTGGGGTCTCTTCCAGCCTTGGTTACACTGTGATAACTGTGATAACTGTGATACACAGGCAGGGCAGAGACTGAGAAAAGCACCCAGAACAATGGGAATGAGATAGTAGGACTGTTATTGTAATACCTTAAAACTCAAAGTTGTCTTAATGGCAAAGTTAGAATGAAAAACTATTTTAACTGCACACAAAAAATGTGACCCTTTGCTCTGATTTTCAGGGAATGAAATTGGTACCTGCACAGAAGTGGATATTTAAGCTCCTACACAACAGATATTAAGGGAGGAAGTCAGGTACCTAAGAATTACAAAAGCCTAGAGGGTTTCATTGGAGTTGATAACATGAGTGAGAAAGATAATATTTGGGTCTCAGGTACATAGAGCCAAGTTCTTTGAAATCCAGATGGAACAATGCTTGACTTAAAGATGAAGTTCAGTGATGGGCTGTGGCAAATATAGAAGAGGATTCTTCATCAGAGGAGACAAGGAAAAGCACAGGGAATACTCCAGAACAACTATAAAATTCCCCAGGAAAAGCATTTAACATATTATCACTGTAGCTCTACAAGAGGAGTTTAAATTATTAGCAGGAATGTTAATGCAGAGAAGCCATGAGAGAGCTATGAAGAAAGCAGAAAGATCCATGTGATCTTTTCCACTTCTGCCATTAATGGTTTGAAGCAACATGGAATAACTGCAAGTTCTCTCTCTTTCTTAGGGTTAGGGGCTTATCTAATTAGAGCACCATAGAACCAGTTAGGTTGAAAAAGGCCTTTAAGATACAGCCCAACTGTTACGAATGATTATGAATTATGAATGATTGTGTCTCTGATGAGACTTCCCAAACAATGATCAAAGCTAAGATATTCAACACAAATTGCCTCTGTGGATGTCCTATTTGATCTGCATATTTTCAAATTAATGAAAAAAAAACACCAAAACAACAAACCACAATTATGTTCAGCTCTGTAGGGATTCCTTCTTAAACCTTCAAGTTTAACAGGGTTGCCCTCTATAGCTTGTGAAAAACAAACACTTTACTCGAATGAAAACACACAGAAATGCTTCCAGAGCCACCTGGGAATCAGAAAGTGTGAACTGAATCTGACTGATAAGATGATGCACCCTAAACTCTTAACTGGATCGAAACAGAACCCTCATACACCTTGCCAACCTCTGTGTAAATACCTCCTGCAAAAATATGCAGCAGACTATGAGCTGGCAGAAATGACTGAACTGAATGTGATTTTCCTGGTGTGCAGAGCAAGCTCTTTCTTTTCCCCCCATGTTACTGATCCTGTTGCTGCCTGATAAACAAATCAAATTTCTCCCAGTTGCTAAGTAAAACATGCAATTAGCATTCCAGTGCACCAAACTGCTGTCAGCCCACTCCATCGGCTTGAGAGCTAAGAATACTCAACTAATAAATAATGCTTCTGAAACTGACTTTGGACCATCCCTACAATTAAGTTACTGCTTAGCTATTTCACTGTGGTAGGATAAAAGCTGGATTATAATTGGGAAGACAGAAACCTGGTTAACTAGAATTCTGATGGGAAATAGGTGGGAAGGTGATTTATCCTTGACTTTGGCCAGTTTCTGTCTTTGATAATGAGGAACAGCAAAAGAAATCCTCTGAAGCCAGGGACCTGGAGTGTCTTTGATTCTATTTTCTTAATGGTGGGCCAACACATCAATATTGGAGTGTGTTTTGCCTAGGCAAAAGAGTTTCATTTTCATATAGAGAATATATTAGCGTGAGGTTAGATGTTTTGTACTAAAGGGCCTTGAACTCTAAAGCTTATCCATTGGTCCGTGGGTAAAGCTTGTAATACTCCCAAGGAAGGAACTGAAGACCAGCAAACCCATTCTAATCTTGAAGATCACTTTCAGACTTTTGGCTTCCCTAAAACCGAGTTCATGAAGTTCCTTTGATACCACGTGACTGATTAGACAGGCATTAAAGATACAATGCACTACACTGCTCTACAGAGCACAGAATGTTTCTAGGTTGTACTTAATTAAGAGATAGAACATACTAACTCAGATGCCATAATTTTACCTACAGAGAGTGATTCAACTTATAATATCCACCACAGCTCAGGGACAGTGATATTAGAACTGAAAAAGTGGCCCTGGCACACCATAATCCTGGCTCTCCTACACTACGGTTACTCAGCCTTATGACAATGGTAGGTGGGGGCTCTCTCACATCTTACAGCAGACCACACAATAGAATGCAGCTTAACCTGCCAACAAGACAGCTGCTCCAACCACCACTAGTACACCCAGAGGAACTTACTACCAACTTCAGCTTTAAGAGATTCTTTTACAAGATTTTGGAACAGCTATTGAGACTTGTCACAGTATTTATATTAACCCCACAGAAGCTCATATAAGATAATGCACCTTTTTATGAGGTAACAAACCCAGGAACTTACCAGAGTTATGATTTCAGAACATTACTATTTCTGAACATTTAAATGCTTTCCATCATTGAAAGACAGCTCCTGGAAACTGCTGCAAGAAATTTCCCTCCTGCCACCACTGCTAGCTTTCCTATTGCAATTGCAACTGACATTTGTGTTTTGGACAGCAATGCCAAGAAATGCAACTGTTACCAGCAAAAAGAAACATCCTCACACAAGAATTGCTAAAAATCTGCAGCAGTGAGACTGATGTCAGTAACAGACTTAAGTTATTCCATTTGGGTGTTGATAAAAGTTTATGGAATCCTTTCCCAGCTGACAGTTGTGCAGCATTTAAATCACCTGATGACTTTGTTAAAAAACAAGTGCAAAACAGATCAATCATGCCAATCAGCTACTGCTCTCCTCATTAATATGCATTAAAGATGAGTCTATCCTAAGGCTTGGCAGGAGATTTAGCAATCCTTGCATTAGCAAATACATGTCTGGTATTCCTTTTGCTTCCTATTATATCAGTTTAAGCATTATTAACAATTCCCACTCTCACATAAGGGAAAATGATTTAATTATTCATGTTGACAGGCCAGGATGTAATCAAAACCAATTTGTTACCCTTAAGGGTGAGGAACCAAAAGGTCCTCATTGTAGACATACAAAGCATACCATTAAGAAGGAGGAATCAATACCTTCTTTTAATTGCACATGCTTCCTTTAGATGGCTAGAAGCATTGGCTTCCAAACAAATGTAGTATTGGCTGCTAATGTCACAGTGTAGCCAATACAATTCATACTGGTGATAGGACAAGATGATCTTATTTCAATGAGCTAAGTCCAATCTACAAAGTAATTATATTTTACCACAGCAATTATATTTTACAAAGTATTTCAAGAGTATTTTAAACCACTGAAGAATTCAGAAAAATAGCACAGAACCTATCAGTTCCAGTCTCTGGACATACTCGAGCTTGTAAATTGGACAATCAAAGCTAGCAATTAAATGCTATGGAAGCTACTGAATGCTAAAGGATTTATGAGTTCCCTCTATTTTAAAGGCACATTGAGAATCTCTAACTGCTTCCCAAAGGAAACCTTTCTTTGAGGTTAAGCAAAGAATGCTCCCCCTCACCTAAATATCTGATAAAGAACACTAATCACTTTGAAGTTAGGAAGATGAAGTAAAAAAGTTGCTCACAGTTCTTGTAAAAAAAAAAACCAACACAAAACAAACCCAACATAAAACTTTTGCAAGTAGCCACAAAACTGGCAAAAGCAACACTTAAAGCAAAAGCTTCTTTTGACAAGATTCAACAAGAAAATGCCAGGAAGGTTAGAGTCCTTGGAGTGTAACAGCTACATGGTGCTCAAGTGTAAGCTGAGTCACCAATAGAGCTGCCCTTATTGAATTATGGATGTTCAGCTCTTGGCTATTCGAAATCAGAATTCTGGAAGGAAAGCAATATTATATAAAACTACCTCAATAACCCAGTGAGATCTTACCACCATTTTCAGAAACATGAAGGCCTTCTGATGGAGGAATTGGAAGATGGAATTGAACAGGAAGATGATGAAGAAACATTTCGCATTTAGAGGATTTCTTTCGAATTTACTGTGGGTTTTTTTCTTGGTATATGTTTGGTTTCTTTTTCTGATACATAAAATGAAATGTAGTTTAACTAAACTGACTAGGTAAAGGTGCATGGAATATGAGAGAGACAAAATGTCTTGAAGAAATCCTAATTTTTAATGGTAGAATATTGGTGTAAGATTAAGTGAATAACGAAGTTAGTATGATTTGAGGATGCTGTGATGCATCTGTTAATGACATTATGGTAACCAACAGATTTAGCCTGAATTTACTGTGAGATTATATATGCCATACATATAATGAATATGTAAATCAGCAGAAGTAGAAAATGGATTCTAAATAATTACTTCTTACAGCTGTTCCCTATGGTCATGCTGCAATGCTTGCTGTATATCCTGTTTCAGGTAAATGGTAGTGAGAGTAGGAAAGCTGCTGTATTTGGATCCTTAACAGCAATGATAACTCCTCTCTATTTGGATTTGGAAAAAACTCCACTTCTCTATAAGAATTTACTCCAGACTCTTCCAAGGGTCAAACCACCTAACACTAGTCACAGCCGCAGGAAATTCCAAAGTTACAATTAAGGACAACTGGTGAAGTATAACATTTGCAGTGTTACACATTCAGTGCTGCTTGCTAGAAGGTGGCTAATATCCTGCCTTAGAGCCCTGACAGCTTCTTAACTCAGCAGCAGCATGGTGTGAATGCACAGACAGCTCAGTCTCACGCTGTGCCTGAGCTGGGATATCTTTGCAGGCTCTGGAACCTGTGGAAATTTGACATGTCAGCACAGTGCTAACCCCCAAAGGTTTCAAGATGGTTCCACAGCATGGGGTATATTTGCATTGCATCCCCTACATGTCCTGTGTCAGCCACACTATGACCAGATGACCTCTAGAGGTCCCTTCCAACCCAGCGCACTCTATGATTTCCATACCTGGGACAGATCCTGTTCTATTACCCAGCAGATAGCAAGTTAACTGTGTACAGATTTAAATGCCAGACCCAAACATATTCAGTTGCAGGCTGATCCAATGGTTCCTGAGGTTGAGTTGATCTTACTTTCCATTGGTAGTGCTCACCGTTTCTTCATCTCCCACTGAACAGGCTGATGGACAAAATGTGGGTTAACACTTTAAAAATTACCTCCAGCTTAGACAGGATGAAATTAACTTGGTAACTACAAGATACTGTCTATGAGTTTGATGGCTTAGACCCCCACTGCTCCATAACAACATGTTAAGAGCAAATTACCAGATGTACCACAGTGACAAATGTCTGCTCATTAGCAAAGGTTACTATTTTGCCAGGGAAGACAACCACTTAAAAAGAAGCATTCTTTATTCTGAGGACTCAGAACCACAGCAGCAATCTGGTCTTTCAAATCTCCAAATTAGCACACATTTTTGTCATGTCAGCTTCTACATCTGTTTAAATGTTGCAAACATTTATGAATATTAATTACCATTTGTTCCAGAAGAGCCGTAAAGCAGTTAATTAGGAACCTGTCATCATGTTTATATTGTCTAAAGGAAAATCCAAACCACAAGATAATATGGAATTAAGCTAAAACCTAGTCTACAGTCACTATTTATAAATACATGCATTGATGCACAGAGCTTTCACATAACAAGAAATGATCTGTTTTTTTCCCTGACTGTTCATATTTTGACCTAATAAACACACAGAGCTGAAAGGCACATTATGATAATGTTACAGTAACAGTCAGGCAAAGTACAGATTGAGTGGGCCAGTTTTGGACTCAGCTCTAAGAGGCCAGCAGCTTCAGGAGGTGCTGAATTCAAAACCCTGAGAATTACAGAGCATGAACCCCTAAACTCAGCAATAAAAATAAATGGCCCGTAAATAAATGATGTACTGGCAAATAATAAAGGGCTTATCTGGCAAATATTTAACACTGGAACTTTTCTTCCTATACATCAACTTCCAGTATTTATTGAGCTAATCATTCCAGTGTTCTGTGAATGTAAATTGCTTTTTCTCTATACCCATTTAATTTTGTCTCTAAACAATGGAGCCTTTCATTAATTCACATCACTTCAATGCTGGATCATTCATCTACTCCAGCCAGCAATACTTAGGATTTACACTCTTCCCTCACAGTCTGAGGAGAACACAGGACATTGCAATTGACTTCACAAGTGCAACAAAAAGTCTTTTGAAATATCTGCCTGACGTTGACCCTTCTGTAAGTATCATTTATTTAAAACATGCCTGGCAGAAAGGCTTGGCCCTGGCCAAGTCTTTTCTATAAATATTCTAAGATCCAAAAGTTTCACCTGTGAGCCAGACTCCTCCTAGGTTGTAAGGTTTCTTACTGGGAAGAAAGCACATGGTCTGAGTCTGTTAATCAATGGGTGCAGAAAAATTAGCAGTGCTATCAGTCAGTAGCATTCTTAGACCGTTAATACTGACTCCATGATATTCTTTCACTTGTCCCACCTCTCTATGAGTAGTGAAGAAGACAAAGCCAGCCACCAAGAAGTTGTATTTCACTAAGCGATCTTCCCAATGTAGGTAGCTTTTGGACTTTACATTACTTTTGATGGATATTTGTTCACCCCCTACTAAATTTCAATTTCAAGTTGTATGCATTGGATTCTCATACTATCAGAAAACCCTGAAAACACTTCCAAAAATTCCATGCAGCTGACAGCTAATACTCAAATGCCCAAAATTTTATGCATAGCTACATCTGCATGTAAGTTTTACATCATCTTTTCCATTTTCTTGTAAATTAAATAAGGTAAGGCATGTAAGCTAAAATAATTTCCTTTCTCACACATTTTAGCATTTTATGATTATAGTTACTTACATGCAACAGAAAAATACAGGGTGCTTCCCATCAGTTGAAGCACGGTTGAAGTTAATGGCTGCTTTCTCTTTTGGGGAACCACCAAGTCTCAGCTCAGTGCTCATCAATCCCCAGGAAATGCCTAGTTCCTGAAATCATTCTTGCTTAATTGAAAGGATAGCAACCATCACAGTAGAAAGCATATAGCCTTCTACTGGGAATGTATGAAGCACAGGCTCACAGTGAGGAGCTCTTTTCTCCCATCCCCTCAGATCGGGAGTTGAGAACGACCTGGGAGGGGAAATAAATCTGAGGATACAAAGAGCTTTAGCAACAAACCAGCAGGTCATAAATAAAATCTCCCCACAAATGCCAAGTGGTTTTGTTTTTCTTTTCTTTTCTTTCTTTCTTTCTTTTTGTTTTTAATCATTATTCAACCTGACACGAATCCTAATTAAAATTTTACACAGTGTGTCTTTTAATTAGCCGTGGCTGGAGTGGTGAAAGCTATCAATATTTAGCAGGATAATTGTACGAAATGACTTTTCAAAAATGAACAGCAGGCACGAATCCACTCAACAGCAGGGGGTTATTCAGACACACACTGTGCAAGATGGGGTGCCTCAGATAATGTGTGAGAGATAATAATGCACACGGGGAGTGACACATGCTGCCATATTTTGTGCTTCATTGGTTTTCTGCAAACAGCATTTGGCTCTTGTTGCACTCAGGACATCAGGGTTCACACGAGCTTCAAGCTGGTGATTTTTATCTTTATGTTGCTGATTTATTTTATCTTAAATAGAAGGATGTGTGTGATAGCAACACACACAAACAAAAGACGGCGACTCAGCTCCGTGTGTGACCTGGTTTGATTACACTTTGCAGAGGCTAACAATGGGCAAAACCAAGGACAGAGGTTTGCTTGCTTGCTCTTTTTTCATCAAAAAGGGAAAACAAAAAAAAAAAAAAAGCTTTGCCCATCCTCGCAGAATATAAAGGAGTAAATTAATTTGTTTTGCAAATGCATGGTGTAAATGTAGTCAGCTTTATTTGAAAATAGCTCTGTAACAGTTCACTTCTCACATAATCTTTCTCTCCTCTCCGCCACAAAAGAACCGGAGCAAGCGAACTGCAATGTGATATGCTTGCTGTAGAACAGCAGGAAAAAAAAAAAGCAGGAAACACCTGCAAATGTTTCTTACATGCACTAAAGAAATCTGCAGTATTATCACATAAAATGGGGTTCTGAGGCAGTTAGTCACAGTGCAGTCAGTCTGTGGCAGGAAGCCCTTGAGGAACTGTGTGTTCAGAAATTCCCTACACAGAGAGCCAGATATAAAGACCAAACAGGGTAGCAGTGCACATATTCAGGTGAAATACGTGCAAGAACCAGCTGTTTATTTTTAGAAGATGTGAACGAGACTGTTTCTAGCAGCTGCCTGCAGAAACTCTTTTGCTTTACCAACAGGAAAAAGAGGATTCCCTCATCTCCTGCAGCTAGGTGGGGAGAGCAGAACAACAGTTTATGTCCAAGGCTGTTACTAATACTAGAATAAAATGCAAAGGGCCACACTAGGACTGAAATGCCTGCTCATCACTAAGGTGACAGATTGGTGACTGAAAACCACATCGGTTTTTTTCAAGATGATGGCACCTGTTTGATTTCAGCACACAAAACCCCGCAGTGGCACAGACCCCTAACATGCACATAACTTCAGTATAAGCTGGCCTCCTTTTTTTCCCCTTTTTCTCGTTCGTAGCATGAGATGAATAGAAATAGCCTGGGCCCACAACGCAGCATTTCAGCAGAAACATTAACTATGTCTTAGATACAGCACATAATGCGGCATCAACTGCATCCAAATCTTTCCCATAATTTTTTACAGCCAAAGCAGCTATAAAACTCAGAGACCAAGACATGCAGCCACATCGTGTATCACCTCGATGCACTGCATACCAGCAATAGAGCAATTATAAAGCTGCTAATGGAATTAGATTGACAGCAACATGACAGGTTTACAAAGCCAGACCAGTAGGAAAGACTTTTTTCCACAACTTAACAGAAGTGTAAAGCACCGAGGTTTGCAGCACTGCAGCCATTTGCAGTGCTATACTCCTGATGAATTACCCATTCACAGGCTCTGATCTAAAGCCCTGTGAAGCTACACAAGTCCCTTCACTGAGTTCCATGACTGCTGAAACGGGCTCCCAAATTAAGTCTGTGTGTAAGCCTGGGAACCTAAAACCTTATCTTGTTCTCAGTGGTACGAGAGATTTGTTGAGTGAGCAGCCAGTTCATTTCACCCTTCTGTGCCTTAGTTTCTATTTCAACTGAGAATCACAGCACTTTTTTACAACCTCCATTGAGTAATAGTTGTAAATCTCTCTCAAATTCCTAGGAAGTGTTACACTGGTGCTAAGTATTTTTAACACTAGACACATTACCACACACATAGTTGGCACTTAATGGTCAAGCAGGAAAGACGAGAGGTGCAAAATACCCAGAGAAGCAGAAACAACACAAAGTATCCTGAAGTTAAAAATCAAACCAAATGAAGCTAAACCCCAAGACAACTGGTTTTCCCAACTACCTCTTTTAAAACAGCTCTATATAAATACCAGAATTTGTCTTTCTCTAAACCTGAATCTGATCACAACCAGGATTTTATTGCGGTTTTTAAGCACAAAACAAGGGACAAAAATATGTCTTTCGCAAATTTCATTTCATTTTTCAAAGTATGTTATGTGCCACAGTATTTCAATGAAACTCTTTATCCTTACAAAAGCTGAATTGATTCTTATTTTTTTAAATACTGGCATTTAGATCTTTATTGTTAGCTAGTGCTATTAATTTCATATACCCAGAACCTGTCAAAGTGAGACTGAACTATTCCGGTTTGGTTTTAAGGCAATCTAACCTGAGCCTGTAAAATCAGCAGACAGGAATGAAAGTAATCCACTTCTTTAAACTTTTAACTGACAGTTCTAACAATAACTTGATTTCCAAATTTATATCTGTATGAAATGCACATATTGAAGACAGCTGAGTACTGTGTAATACAGAACATAACAGATAAAGAACAAAGTGTCACTCCTGTCAGTAGAGACTCCAGAATGGAGGAGGGGGTGAGAAGTTTGCTGTGAGGGAAAATACCAGGTTGGACAAGAAAGAGAAGCAAAATAGTTTTAATGTGGCTGGGGTAATAACATGAAAATGCCAACCTTAACTGTTTGCCCTGTGAGGAGAGGCTGAGGGACCTGGGATTGTTTAGCCTGAAGAGGAGGCTCAGGGGAGACCTTGTTGCTCTCTACAACTACCTGAAGGGAGGTTGTAGCCAGGAAGGGGTTGGTCTCTTCTCCCAGGCAGCCAGCACCAGAACAAGAGGACACAGTCTCAAGCTGTGCCAGGGGAAGTTTAGGTTCGAGGTGAGGAGAAAGTTCTTCCCAGAGAGAGTTGTTAGCTGTTGGAATGTGCTGCCCAGGGAGGTGATGGAGTCACTGTCCCTGGAGGTGTTCAAGAGGGAATTGGACGTGGCACTTGGTGCCATGGTCTAGTAGGCATGAGGTGTTGGGTGACACGTGGGACTTGATGATCTTTGAGGTCTTTTCCAACCTTATTGATTCTATGATTCTATGATGATTCTATTTTGTTTTTCAGGCGACACCAGGATGTCAGTTTATATGCACTAACCCACAACGGAACAACTGTAACTGACAGAAGGGTAAGTAAGAAGACAGTCAAAAAGTCCAGGAAGACTGAGTGGTATGGCAGCTATAAAAAAAGAAAAAGATCAAAAGAAAAAGAACTAGTTTCATGGTTGTATAAAGTATCAGCATTAACAATGATCAAAGTTAGCAGCAGGCCCATCTTTGCCAAGTATTCTAAAACTGAGAAGCTCTGGCTGAGAACTGTAGCTGGGATGGGGACACTGGTGTCAGGAACTTGCTCCTTCATTTAATATAAATCAGCAAAGGAATTAATTTCTCTGTCAGTATCTATTGCCCTCAAGGGCTACAGCCCGGTCTTTGACACTGGCTGCACATTTGTCCCCCTGGAGCTCCTACAAACCATCACCCTGACTCTTCCAAGTCCCACACAAATAAATTAGAAAAATAATTACATGCAATAATCCATACAGAGCCAGCAGCATCTGGATTGGGTGAGTAACCCCAGAGATCTTGTTACACATTCACATCGTTCACAATACATTAATCTTGCTGCCAGCAAGAGTAATTGCTTAAGAATTAACTTGGGTATTTATAAAGACACCTTACCCTTCATATAAATGAAAGCTCTGCCATTTAGTGAGCCTTACATAAGATACAGTAACTGAAGGGACACTTGGATTAAACAAGAAAATAGCGTTGGACCCTAAGGGAATGAATCCACCATAAGTAAAAAAAGAGATCTAAATAGAAAGTCCTAAGGCAATTTATAAGCTGAGAGGTTGTCTCTTCACAATATTAATAGGTAATGAACACCAAAATCTTTTGTATGGTTGTTTGGCTGGTTGGGGTTGTTTTTTGGTTTTGGTTTGTTTGTTTGTTTAGCATCTTCTTTTGTTCTTTGATGTTCTCTCACTGCCTTTCTAGCCATACCCTTGCCTTTTGCCCTGACAATTGGCCTGCTCTGATACACATAGTTCCAAGGTTAAGCCCTTATGCTATTTCCACCCCCTCCCCCAGCTATAACCCAATTGGCAATATCATACCATCAAAGAGGCTACATAATGCCAGATTCTTGCAGTATTCTGTCAGTTCCAAGAACCCGTTAGACTGTGAAGTAAACGAGTGAGCAGCATCTCTCTGCTGCATCAGTCTGTGTGTGACTGGCAAGGAGTATTAATGCACTATTTTGTTTTCCCTATAGGATGCCAATGATCTCTGTTTCACATAAGTAACCTCTAGGGAATGTCCCTGTTTAAAACACAGCCTGGAATTCTGCCTCAGAAGAGTGACAATGGTATGTATAGGAGTTCTGGGTTTGATTCCTAAAGGGTATTGTTGTCATCATTAAGGCTACTGATTATATGCCTTTTTCTTTCAGATTTCTATTCATACCCACAGCATTCACTCTCCATTTATCTGACATTTTCAGTGTTTGAGAGGAACACAGAAACCATAGCAAGACTTGCAATTACTATGTGTCAAAAATCAGTCTCAGATTCGCAGTCTGAATTTTAAAATATGTTGTATCACTGAGCAAATTATTTGCTAAATGTCATGAGCTAGGTCCTTAATTAGTCTGAGCAAATCTATCTGTTGGTGCTAAGGACTTGCTTCAGCTGTGGCTCTAGCTGTGATTTATAGGAAGATACTCTGTTTACTTGGGGTGGTGCTTCCTTTTACACTGTAAAGAGAAAGTAAAGGGTGACTGCTAATCTATCTTAGGAAGAGTTTCGTTTGTAACTAAAACACTGTGTCCTACAGGTGATGTACAGTGCCTGGACAGCTTGCTGTGTCCTGCTGATCCTGGTAAGTTCTGCCTAATCACAAAAGAAAATAGAAAACTAAAGCACCTGCTGGGTAACAAACTGATTAGAAGATACAGTAGCCACAGTGCATAAAAGCTCAGCAAGCTACTTGTTGAGTTGCATGTTCTAGTTTTTATGCAATTTGTGTGATAGCTTTTATGATCTTTGGCTGAGGGGGGACCATGTGGCTAAGTTGGTAGCACGTATGACTCTTACTGGGAAGGTCGTGAGTTCAAGCCTGCAGTGGGCAGGAGAGTTCTCTCTGGGCAGCAATGTCCTCCCTCCTCAAGAGGGGACTGGACTTGGTGCTATGGTCTAGTCATGGGGTCTGTGGTGACAGGTTGGACTGGATGATCTTTGAGGTCTCTTCCAACCTTGGTGATACTGTGATACTGAGGTGATGCCTTATAAGGTAGCTCTTAAGGCAAAGGGTAGCACAGTAGTATGTGGCATCTCAGAATGTCAGGTCTGTCTTGTGACAGACTCAGTATGGACAGCTGGTCAGGAAACATCCTACCCAACTTAAAGTGTTATCTCAGTAAATGAGAACAGCACAAAATAGACTATGTGAAGTAATAATCTAAGAGAGTGTCATGTGATTGAAGCAAGCTGGCCAGCAACAGGTAGGATCTCTCATTGTCGGAGCCAGAACTGAGCACTGGTTTTAATGCTGCATGCTTTAGTTTTCTAAAGATTCAAGATACCACATCTTAAGAGGAGATGAAAAGCTTGCATCTCCTTATGGAGGCTTTTTTATTTGTCTAGGTATAAGTGAAACATATTCTGAAAGGTCTATAGCCAGGGACTTGAATAGTAAATGGTGCAGCTCTTGGTTGTCCTACAATGTGTTTTGTCACAGGTTCATGTGCCAGCACTGACTTAGAGAGATGAGTGAAGCATTACTTCTTTAGTCAATCTTCTTTCCTTGCATCCTTCAGTTGCCAGTAATTAAAATATTAGACTGCAGCCTTTGCAGGTGAAAACTGATGACACTGTTACGTACCAGCTGAGCTAGCATAGTATATGCTACCCTAAGTTATGGCCCATTAAAACTGTAAAATTTCCACATATTCCTGCCTCTTGATTAAAATGGCTGATTTTATGAGGAACTCCTGTTAAAATGTAAAGATAATCCAAAGATAAAAATCCTGGGGTTTCATACACAGTAGAAGGAAGGCTTTGAATACGGGCTGAGCCCTTCTATTCTAAGGTATGACAGAACTCTTAAATTCAGAGTGCAATTAGTTTTACATGCTAAGTAGGAAATAAAACCACCTGAGTTACCAGGATTTTCATGTTATGTTTCTTGAAGTAATATCAGCATATATACAGCAAACATCAATCTATTTATGTCTTAACACTCAAAAATTCTGAACTTTTATGAGCAGAGCACAACAAACAGAAGACTCAGAAAACTGTAACATGCACACCAGGATTTTGCTGTATCCATCTCCTTTTCCTTGATTCTTCCTTGCTTGCCTGCATCATTCATTATTATTCTCTCTTTTTTTTAATGCCTCTTTCTCTCTATTTTAATCCTTTTGTCTTTCTGGAAATAGTTATGGGGGTTTTGTGTCAGTTCGTGCTGGCACTGGGCTATGAAACCTGCAGGAACTAGGCTGAATGGACATTTATGACTGCCCCATCAAAATTCTGGCACACACCATTGTTTTGCATGTTAATAAAAGACACATTACATTGGCCAATCTTGTACCACATGTAGTCTGGAAAAAAGCTACAGGGTGCAGAGTCTGAATGTGGAGAAAGAGCACTGCAGTTCAGAAACAGTTTAAAACTACTGTGGAGCTTAAGAACAAAAATAAGTAGTAAATTAGACCTGTTCTGGTCTGAAAATGTTACAGTCCCTGTTCTCCACCTGTCTTTGCTGGTTGAGGAGCTGAGGTGCATGCTAAAAAAATGTAATAAGTAAATCATCAACCTAGTGTAATTTTTCTGTGTGACATATGGAGTACCTGCCACTTAACACAACTGCATGTGTATCCTTCAGAGCAGCTATTCTAACATGACTGTATTTCTTGAGAACTGAAAGGCAACTGAAAGAACATTCACTTTGCCTGAAAGGTTCTTTGGGGGTGGTTTTGCTTTGATACTTTTTTCTGCCTGTAATTGTAAAATTTAATGAATTACAGAGAGAATGGCTTATGTAGTAATACTGGCATTAGCTGGAATTGTTTAAAAATACACTGTCAGGCACTCAAAATACATGAATATTGATTGTCTAATTCACAATGCAGATAAAATTTCAGTATTTTTGTTTGCCTGTTTGCAAAGTCCAGTGAAATGAGCTGCAGATGCATAGCCTCTGTCTCTTCCTGCCAATGGTGCTGCATATAAATGAAGATTGTTACATTTCCAGTGAGCTATGCAGCTGTGGAGTCACACCATTTACCACCAAACCACATGGTCCTGAGTGTTAGGAGTGAAAAATTTCTTCTCAGTCTTAATCCTGATTATGCTAGTGATTTGCTGTGCAATCTTGGAAAAGTCATTTCACCTGTAAATGCTTGGTTTTCCACGCTCAAATTGGATTCATTATCACAGACACACGTAGTGAACACTTCTTATCATTTCTGTTCTGCAATTTGGAGGAAAATGCTGTGTAGATCTTCTGTTGCTGTGACACCCAAAGTGGGTAAATATCCTCTCTAAAAAAATGGTTGTAACCAGTGATTAAGCATGTGCAAATCCTACTTGTCATTATAGAATAGAATAGAATAAACCAGGTTGGAAGAGAACTTTGAAATCATTGAGTCCAACCTATCATCCAACACTATCTAATCAACTAAACCATGGCACCGAGCACCCCATCCAGTCTCTTCCTAAACACCTCCAGTGATGGGGACACCACCACCTCCCTGGGCAGCATATTCTAATGGGCAATCACTCTTTCTATGAAGAACTTCTTCCTAACATCCAGCCTAAGTTTCCCCTGGTGCAGCTTGAGACTGTGTCCTCTTGTTCTGGTGCTGGTTGCTTGGGAGAAGAGACCAACCCCACCTGGCTACAACCACCCTTCAGGTAGTTGTAGACAGCAATGAGGTCTCCCCTGAGCCTCCTCTTTTCCACGCTAAACAACCCCAGCTCCCTCAGTCTCTCCTCATAAGACCTGTGCTCCAGACCCCTCACCAGCTTTGTTGCCCTTCTCTGGAAATGTTCCAGCATCTCAACATCTTTCCTAAACTGAGGGGCCCAGAACTGGACACAGGATTCAAGGTGTGGCCTAACAAGTGCTGAGTACAGGGGCACAATGACCTCCCTGCTCCTGCTGGCCACACTGTTCCTGATACAGGCCAAGATGCCATTGGCCTTCTTGGCTGCCTGGGCACACTGCTGACTCATGTTCAGCCTACTATCAACTGGTACCCCTCAGGTCCCTTTCTGCCTGGCTGCTTTCCAGCCACTCTGACCCCAGCCTGTAGCACTGCCTGGGGTTGTTGTGGCCAGTGTATAGAACCCAGCACTTAGATGTGTTAAATCTCCTGTCCTTGGACTTTCTTTAGGGGGAAAAAAAAATAAAAAATTGGACTTCATCTCTCTTTCAGATGAATGCTTAGGAGATGGCCATAACCTCTAGCTGGCATGTCACAAAGGGATCCAAATTACAACAGGAAAGATTTTGTGTAAAACTTTGGTATTTAGGAAATCACTTCTAAGATGAGCTGTAGTTCAAAAATTTTCTAGAGAATAAAGGAACTATTTAAGACATAGTGACTTTACACATGGCAAGGTGTGGCCTTCAACAAGAAAATAAATGCTGCTGTAGTGTCAGGCAAGCCTTATCTAGCAAATCTTTTGTGGGTGCTAGAAAGAATTCACGGTGTATGCAAACCGCCTCAACGGGGAATGCTGCTGCAGGGCACTGCTTATTGCCGAAGTACTGTCATCAGTCTGTGTCATAAAGCCATGGGAAACAATGTGTGTATGTGCTTGCTGAAGGGTCTGAATGCTTTCCTTTAAGCTTTTTAAAAGAACACTTTCCTGTATTTTAGTTCTTCATTGCATGTAGTCTGTGGAAGGTTTTCTGAGCATTGATAACAAGTCCTGTCCTGCTGTATCTGGAGTGACTAGTGTATCCTATACCTAAACTGTCTCCTACTTTTCTAGATGTATGTTTTCTGTTGTGTTGCTAAGAGAGGCCTTTGGGTGCAGGTGTGCTGCAAAGGAGAGGTTTGGAAAAGCTGTAAAACTAGCTTCAGTTGGCACTAAACTCAACATCTGAATTCCTTATGGTTTTTCACTCTTATTTTATGGAGTAAAAGCTAAGTTCAGAAATGCTTTTGAAAGTGTAGGGCTAACAAGACCAGACAACTCTGATGGCAGGTATAAATGGAGAATACTCACCAACAATTACTGCAAGAATGGATTGTTTTTTTTAAAAGTGTGGAGTTTTCCTTCTGTGTCAGTCAGTTGCTTGATTGACTGTAGGGAGCAAAGTTTAGGTGGGTTGGATTGGTTGATGGGTTGGACGTGATGATCTTGAAGGTCTCTTTCGACCTGGTGTATTGTATTGTATTGTATTGTTTGGAGAAAAACTTGATTTAATCTTGACTGATCATTTTGCAATGTCCACTTATGTATATAAGATACTGCCTGAGCTTTTTATGGATTATTTCAATTGGTACTTTCACCCTTTGGCTCAACTAATGTTTCACCAACTTTAAAGACACATACTCTACCCTTTGTCAGCCTCTTGTGCTACAGCATGTTTGGATGAGATTCTAGCTTTCGGTAGTAATGTTAATAACAAAAATCTGTCTCACAATTGGCAGGCATCACTGAGTTTTGCCAAACTTGAAATTAGGACTTGAGAAAACATTGTAGAGTCTTGGGAATTGATATTATTAAATAAATTGATAAATTGATAGCGAGCCCAAATGCTGAAGGTTTATGGGTCTTTTATGGAAACATTTAAAGCTTGTATCTACTTCTTACTGTTTCTGGGAATAAAAGAATACCGCAGTAGTGAAAAGTTGCTGTTGTTTGTGACAATGCTCAAGCAATTGTGTTAACGTGGCAGGGCTGAAACCACACCAAGAGCAATGGAAATGTCTAGTAATTCATCTGTACCAGTAGAGGGAGCTTATGGTTTTGAATACCTAACCTGCGTGCCTAGCCAGGCTTTCTACAGGTTGCTCCTTGTTCTTTGCCTTGTTTCCTTTCGACTAAAACCATGTTAGGAGAGCAGTATAGGTAAAGGCAGAACTACCTGGTGCTGTTAGTTGCCTTTGCAGTGACTTTAATAACTACCCTTGCAAATCTCCTGGCTAAGAATGGCTGCTGGCTGAATGACCTTTTCAAGACTGCACCATCCACATCGCCCACGCTGTAACTGTACAATTATGTTGAGTATTCCACAGCTGGTACATTACTTGGTAAAACAGTCAGTCATAGGTAATGGTCTTTCTACAGGTCTTTATGTTTTTTAAGATATATTTGCAAGTAATAAATAAAAGAATATGCCCTTGTATAGCAGAGAAACACACAGAACATTCCAGAAAATTACCAAGACTGTTCTCTTGATGTCAGAACTGCAGCAACTCTATTTGACAGTCTGGTGGAAAACCTTTCTCTAAGACAATCAGGCTGAAATGTTTAGTAGTGGTCATTTGGCTTTATTTAATCCAAAGTGATGCTTTGTGAAAACAATGGTAGATCAGCACTGAACAATTTTGAGTCTCCCCTTCAAAGCACAGCCTATTAAAATAATTACCTTTATAACATTCTACTCATTAATAGTTCATTCTAAGACTGTGTTCAAAGGAACTGGATTTTTTTCCCCTGCCTTACAGTTTTTACCAATCCAACGAGAGATGAACCTCAGCTTTTGCTTTGCTTCTGATTTAAGCAGAATTCTCAGCAAATTGCACTTTAAACCATACTTTTCTGTCATCAAAACCTGTGTGCTGGAAGGAAATCATTGTCCCCATCCACAGAGGCCCTGAATTCCATCCCTACTTCTTTCCAGGTCCACTCAATACTTTCCCCTATCTCTCTGAGGCATGATGATATCATTCAATCCTTTCTTAGCATACCAGCAGCAAAATGAATGCAGTAATGCATAAATCTTGCAGTGTTACTGAAAATTGGTTTGGACTTAAACCTTTTAGGTAGGGCAGCTGCACTTTAACTAGGAAGTGTGTGTTTGGTATGTGTGAATACCTGCAATGCCTGCATGTGTGTGGGTGTGCAAAGTAGAATCTTTTACTGTTGATGGAATTCACAAAATTATTGTGAACTTTTGGCATGAGAACGTTGGCAGATGTAACTGCGACTCCTGAGGACCTTGCTTTTACTAAATAGGCAGATATTTTCTTCAATCACTGCTACATCTGTATGTCTAGGACTGATAGAGGTTGAACCGTGGAGTACAGTGGAGTATGATTTGATGGCTGCAGACATCATTGTAAGCAGGGTGTTTCAGTACTGTGAACTCAGCTAGCATCTATATTCTAATTTTTATATTTGCATATAAGGGACAATGAATAAATCAAAATCAAATGCTCAGGGTGACTCACTGATCAGCTGGCAGCTTAGTACATAAGAACTACGGAATGAAGCTGGAAATAGGGAGATTCAGGCTAGATGTGAGGAAGAAGTTCTTCACCATGAGAGTGGTGAAGCCATGGAATGGGTTATCCAGGGAGGTGGTTGAGGCCCCGTCCCTGGAGGTGTTTAAGACCAGGCTGGACGAGGCTCTGGCCAGCCTGATCTAGTGTAGGGTGTCCCTGCCCATGGCAGGGGGTAGGAACTAGACAATCCTTGTGGTCCCTTCCAACCCTGACTGATTCTATGATTCTATTGCAGTTTTATGTCTGATGATGAACAGTGCATAGTGCACAGCTTTAGGCAAAAGATCTGGTCTTTAAAACCACTGCAGAATAATTGCATTAGCTCACTCAGGGCATGCTTACAGTGGCTGCATCAGATGGGGGTACCTTTTAAAGAACCTAGGAAGCACAGGATTTATCCAACACAGCATGTAATGTCATCAAAATGATGTGAAGAAAATTGTCTCCACTAAAGATCTTAAAATATTCCATTCATGCCTTTGTGACAGCTGTCAGATGGAAAACAAGACTAAATAGATTTTATCAAAGGGTTGGTATTCTAGATGGAAAAAAATCTTAATGAGGCTAGCAAGATAACCAGATTGGGATGTTCTGAAAAAACCACTTCATAATTCATTAAATGTCAGCGACCCTACTGAAGGCTTCCTGGGTTTTTTTTTGATTCAAAGCTAGTTACTGAAATGGTTCTAAATTTTTAATGTATGATTATAACATTCCACTGTTTTGGTTTGGGTTTGGTGGCTTTTGGTGTGGGTTTATTGGTTTGGTTGCTTTTTTTTTTTGGTTGCCAAATAGAAGGATGAAATGATAGGAGGGAACAGAATATTCTCCTGAAAGGACACCGTGTGTGGATTTGCTTACATTTCAGGTATTTTACTTTTCCAGACAAGTGTCAGGTAAGGGTAAAATGGTGACAGGATCAGTCTCCATGAAAGTAAAGTTTTCATCATCGTATTTATTTTTGTATCGAAGGGCAATAAAATTAACAACTGTTACTTCAGAAAGCCTTTTGTCTCCTTTCACTTTTCAATTTCTATAACAAAAGTACCTACTCTCACTGAGGTGCAGCAAAGCCATATCTGCTACAGCTTGTTTTATTGTATCGGAAGCACTGCAGCTGCACAAATCCAGTGGCTGGTGTCCAGTAACCTGTCCTTGTTGCCAGCTTCTGTGACTATCAGGACCTATAAACTTGGAGTCAACATCTGAATAAATCATAGAATAGAATCATAGAATCAATAAGGTTGGAAGAGACTTCAAAGGTCATCAAGTCCAACCTGTCACCACAGACCTCATGACTACTAAACCATGGCACCAAGTGCCACATCCAGTCCCCTCTTGAATACCTTCAAGGATGGTGACTCCACCACCTCCCTGGGCAGCACATTCCACTGGTGAGTGACTCTCTCAGTGAAGAACTTTCTCCTCACCTCGAACCTAAACTTCCCCTGGCACAGCTTGAGACTGTGTCCTCTTGTTCTGGTGCTGGTTGCCTGGGAGAAGAGACCCACCCCCTCCTGGCTACAACCTCCCTTCAGGCAGTTGTAGAGAGCAAGAAGGTCTCCCCTGAGCCTCCTCTTCTCCAGGCTAAAATGGCAAGCCTCTGTCCAGCCATAGGAAGACATTTTCACCTGAAAGGGTTTTTTTCACAAAGCTCAGAGATTCACAAACTCTACTGTGGGACCACTTGATTCCGTTTCAGACATAGTCAGCTGAGATACATCACTGATTTTCTCAGTTTAGCAAGTTCCAGAGACCTGGCATAAACAATCTGAATCATGGATATTTCTTTATTTTTGAAACTCTATCCTTCACCTGAAAAAAATGGCATTTTCCTGATGATCTGCAACTTATTTAATATTTTCCTTTCCAGTGGCAAAGAATCCATACTGAATACATTCTTTTAAGTATGAAAAAAATCTCACCTGTTGATGAATGCCAAGCAGCTGAAGGAAGAGGCCTTCTAATCCTTGGAGGTCATATTCATCTAAGCTTGTTGGCAGGGTGTATTTTAATGCAGCTTTAGAACTTTGCCTAATCTCCAAGTTCCTCCTCATTATGATGCATCATTTTTCATTTCATTTCCATTACCACTTTCAGATTTGCAGCCAACTGTGTTTCTCAGCTGCCATTTGCGTGCATTTGTTTACAATAATGTATTTTGAGCTGCTATCTGGTCAGATTGCACTATCAGAATGCAGTAATTAGTTTGCATTTTAATGTCTCCTTTTTTAATTTCAAAACGTTGGGAATTTGCTGCAAAGGATGTTATTTCCTCTTTTAAACTTACCAACTACAAATCTTGAAAATTGATGAGTATGCCCACTCAGCCTCTCCACAAAGCTCTGAGATTTTAAAAGAAGCAAAGCTAGAATATTTCAAAGCTGCGCCAGGGGAGGTTTAGGCTGGAGGTTCGGAAGAAATTCTACACAGAGGGAGTGATTGCCCATTGGAATGTGCTGCCCAAGGAGGTGGTGTAGTCACCATCACTGAGGTGTTTAGGAGGAGACTTGATAGGGTACTTGGTTGCATGGTTTAGTTGATTAAGTGGTGTTGGATAATAGGTTGGACTTGATCTTGAAAGTCTCTTCCAGCCTGGTCTACTCTACTCTACTCTACTCTACTCTACTCTACTCTACTCTACTCTACTCTACTCTACTCTACTCTACTCTACTCTACTCTAATTTCCCTTTTAGGAATTAAATATATGTGATCTCCTTCATTGCGTTCTTTTCTTCAACTCTATAGGAAGGAAATTTTTTAAGGGATGGATACTTTCAGTAACTTCATGAACTGAGGTTCTAAGAAGTATGGCATTAAGTTGCTCTGACAGAATAGGCGGTACCACTGTGGAAGAGCACAGAATGCTTGGGTGGAATGACAGAATCACAGAATCACCAAGGTTGGAAGAGACCTCAAAGATCATCAAGTCCAATCTGTCACCTCAGACCTCATCACTAAACTATAGCATCAAGTGCCACATCCAATCCCCTCTTGAACACCTCCAGGGATGGAGACTCCACCACCTCCCTGGGCAGCCAATTCCAGTGGCGAACAGAGCTTTCTCTTCACTTCAAGCCTGAACTTCCCCTGGCACAGCTTGAGACTCTGTCCTCTTGTTCTGGTGCTGCTTGCCTGGGAGAAGAGACCAACCCCCTTCTGGCTACAACCACCCTTCAGGTAGTTGTAGAGAGCAATAAGGTCTCCCCTGAGCCTCCTCTTCTCCAGGCTAAACAATCCCAGCTCCCTCAGCCTCTCCTTGTAGGGCTTGTGCTCGAGGCCTCTCACCAGCCTTGTTGCCCTTCTCTGGACACGTTCAAGTGTCTCAACTTCCTGTCATGGTACTGCCATTTAAAGGCATAAGAAGAAGGGAAAGGAGGCTGCTCATGCAACTTTTCCTTCCAGGTTTTTAATGCAACTGCCATTATCTAAACAATTCCATGCAGGCTATTAGTCAGCAGTAGGCTTTGAGCATAGGCTTACAATGTGAGACCAATAACTGCCTTTCCCAGAGTCTGCTGTAACTCTTGAACCAGTATAGTGTTTAAACCTGATCAGGTTTGTTGCTGTTTTGTTAATAAGAGCTACAAAAATCAAACTCCATGGCAGTTATTTCCACTGGAAGCAGGGTTTGGATTCAGTGGCATTTTTTAGGTGCTGTATAATTCAAATATATACATATTTGAAGAGCTAACCTTCCTCCTTCTGCCATCCTCTCAAATTTGCCAAATAATCTTTTTAGCAATAGAATCACATTTGTATTCACCATTGAGAACAAGCCTCAACTCTTCCTTTCTTTCACCATTAGCCCCGGGATAGGTTTTGGGGTTACGTTCAGACAAATGTAAACTGTTGATTATTTGTTTCACAGCAGAAAGGGAATGATGTAGCATTAATGCATCACAATGATGTTTTCAGGATTTACTTGGTCTTCTGTAAGATTTCTGCTCTCAAAGTCCTTTTCTTTTGCAAAACAGAATAGGAAAACAACTGTTTGAAAAACATGTGCAGTGACATGCTGATCTCGAAAGGAAATGAAGGAGTATACCTGCATAGTAACTACTAATTCATTACTGCTGTTAACAGATGGCTCTGGCCACAATTTGTCACTGTTTCTTTTTGCTGAAGATACTTTTTTTCCCCCATTCAAACCTGTCAAGTTACCCTTCTATCCACTCCTCAGCCATGAAGCTGGCTCTCCGTCTTAATCATAGACCCAACTCTTTGCAGTCACTATTGTTACTTGTTATTTCCTGGTTCTACATAAGCCTTTCAGTATTGTACACTGGAAAAAAAATAAATGAATTATTACTGTGAATGTGAACTGTGAATATTCAGAATATGATTTTATAAGAGAATATTTAAAGGAGGAGTATAGCATTTAAAAATGCTTACTAGTGGGTTTTGGCTTAGTCCAGGCTTTAGTGATAAGAACTAAAAGGATTATACTGCTCTCACTTGAAAAACTGAACAATGTATTGTTAAAGATGAACTAAAGAGCTGCTACTGGGTATCAAACCCCAAGTCTGGGGGGTGCATTCCCTGTAAATCTTGTAAATGTATGTATGACATGTAAATCTTCATGCAGTTTGAGAAACCTATCCTAGAACTGATAATACATTTTCCAAATGTGCTTTACAGACAGCCACAAGTATTAGGAGTACTTATTAGGAAAATGTGAACACCCCAGACCTTCAAACTTGTAGAAAAGATGGAGGTTAAACATGTGCATAGTGATAGTTTCTCTCTGTTTCCACTCTTTTTAAGTCTGATTAACTTCAGTTGCTGGAAAGGACAGCTTGGACAAATTTCCTGATTTTTTGAGCAGGCCAGCAGCTAATGGCAATATTACAGTGTCATTCAAGTGGACATCCTCAGACAGCACCTGTAGCAGAATTAAGGGTCATGGGTCCTTAGGCTGCTGGTTCGCTTCCAGCTCGAAGGAGAGGCATAACTTTGGGGAGAGGCTGAGGGAGCTGGGATTGTTTAGCCTGGAGAAGAGGAAGCTCAGAGGAGACCTTATTGCTGTCTACAACTACCTGAAGGGAGGCTGTAGCCAGGTAGGGGTTGGTCTCTTCTCCCGGGGAACCAGCACCAGAACAAGAGGACATAGTCTCAAACTGCGCCAGGGGAAGTTTAGGCTTGAGGTGAGGAGAGAATTCTTCACAGAGAGAGTTGTTGGCCATTGGAAGGTGCTGCCCAGGGAGGTGGTAGAGTCACCGTCCCTGAAAGTGTTCAAAAAGGGATTGGATGTGGCACTTGAAGCCATGGTTTAGTAGTCTTGAGGTGTTGGGTGATAGGTTGGACTTGATGATCTTTGAGGTCTTTTCCAACCTTATTGATTCTATGATTCTATGAATAAAACTATGGCCTCTATAAATTTACTTCACTTTGTTTATGCAGCTATCTCAGTTTCACCTGCTTTAGGGCATATTTTAATGGCAAGCTTCTTATACTGCTAGTGTGCTATGTCCCATCTCTTGTAATGATTTAGCCACGGGCAACACTTTGCTGCATTATTAATGTTAGTTATTGCTTCCCACAAAAGTTAGTCTCCACATCCAACCATGTGAGGAGTAGGTGCTCCTTGGTCAATTGTGATGACAAAAAATTCCTAATTGAAACCATAACATTTGTTTACTCAAAGCATATTAGCTGTGTAGTTATCAAATAAGAACTGTATTCCCACCTTAAATTACCTTGAAAATAAAATCAATAGCTTATTTAAACAGACCAAATCAGGGGAAAAAAATTAATAGCCCCCAGGAAGACAAGTAACAAGTTTCATTTAGAAAGAAACACTACTGATAAAATAATAGAGGTGATTGCAGGACAAATTTGGGATATGCTGGTAGCTAGAGGGAATAAAAAGAAGCAAAAAATCCCCCATTTCTTTATTTCTATTCCAGTTCAACACAGAAGTAGGTACATTTTGACAGAAATAATAACACACTCATGACTCAGCTGTGCATTCAAAGTGGATTTTCAGTGTTTCCATTTGAGAATCTATTTTAGGGAATAAAATCTCCAGCTGGTAGAATGACAGCTCATCTGTACTTATACTTAAATAGTAAAAGCAGTGTGATTTAATTCAGTTCTCCTGTTACCTGTGATCAGCCTGCTTCAGAATTCAGAAATAGCCAGTCCCTAGTTGCTGTCTTCCCTTGCTCTTTTTGCTCCTGCCTTGTTTCTTGCTTAAGTGCACATTTACTCTGAGATAAAAAACAATGTCCAGTCTTTAATCCTTTTGGGGGAAGGTGTCACCAGCACTTTAATGTGTGAAAAATCAAGGCAGCTATTAAATCTTATAATGAATAAATCAAGTAGATGGCAGACCTGACTCTGGTGAAACCTTACAGAGTCTGATACAGCTTCTTTTGAAGTTAGCGGCAAGGTTTTTCTCTGTTGTCATTGCTATTTGCTCAATACCTGGTACTGAAATCTCTGGAGGTGTGGTAGTTCTGGAGTTCATCTTGGACTTGCTGCTTTAGCAGACATTTGTTCTGTCACAACTGGACTGTTAGTAGTTGCTTGCCCAGCTAGAAGAGAACAAGTGTTTCAGTTGTGGGAGATTTGTGCCATCTTGACCAATGCTTGACTTAGGAATTTATCAGGCTCCAGATTCTCAGATATTCTTGGAGAGCTATCTCTACTCCCTTTGGATAAGTGGCTGTCATTTTGATGTATGCAAGAGAAGCAGAAGATTGGGGGTTCCTGCCATTTTGTTGTGTCAAACACCAATTCCATAGCTGCACTTCATTTTGTCCAGGATAAACATTCCGCATTCTGCAATAGCAGCTAATGGACTGACCACCTCAAGCCAGATGATGTGGAAGCACAGAAGTTATTACTTCTCAGAATACTTGTCATGGAACTTCAGGACCCATGGAAAACCACAAATTATTCTGGAGGTGTCAGAATTACTTCATAAATTAAATTTGTCACTACTTGCTCCATTTTAGGTGCATTTTTTCGTGAAGCGTTGTCATTGTTGGGGTGTTCTGTTGGTTTGAGGTTTTTCTGTGGGATCTTTAGAAACTAGCTGAATGCCTTATTAAGGTGTGCAACAGTATTTTCAACTGGGCAAATATTGTGCTGTCGTAACTTTGTTCTTAACTCACTTCTTAAAATAATTCAATTTATTTCCTCCATGACTTTATGTTTTGATAGTTATTTGAGAAAGGAAACACATCCCAGGAAGAACTTTCTTCTTTTCTGGAGATGCTTGAAGCATTTTTTATTATTGTTATTATTTGAGTGCCAGCTATACATTGATATTGGCTCTGATATCAAGGATAACTGTTGGAAGACTCACTGTTAAGTGTGTAGGCTGAAGGGAAATATGTCATTGGCCCTCTGTGGATTCCTGCTCTTTAAAGGCTTCAGTGATGCATGTAGCACTTTTGGTACAGATAGGCAAATTGTGGAGGTTACATAAAGGATATTACCCTTGTCAGGGACACAATAGCTTAAAGTTAACTTTTTACCCTTTGAGGAGTAATTTACTGCTGGTAAGAGAATGAGGACTAATGACTTTTATAGCCCTTAGGTCATCAAGAAGTCACTTAGAAGTCTTCCATTGACTTTCTTGGGGTTTATATTAACTGCATCTCTGTGCCTTAGTTAATGCAAAAGCAGAATAGATGTTCTTGAAATCTTTCAGGTGTCAAGCTACAAACAATGATGGCAATTATGATCCTTATTGATTCTTTTGAAGATTTTGAGAGGGACACTTGGGTTGTGAAATATTTGCCCATCACATTTGATTTACAGAGAAAAAAAAAAAAAGTCATATGTTTGGTTGTAGTTAGCAGGAGACATTTCCAATAGTTTGCATGCTCTTCTGTGTGCGAAGCAGGGAGCTGTGCATGAAGGGGCTAAACAGGAGCATCTGTAAGTGTGCTTCCAGGGTGTTGAGACCTTGTGCATGGCTTGGCATGCTACAGTTTATTATATATGCTCATCCCCGTTGTAAATGTTATGAGAATGTGTTGCAATGAGTTCAGATACTGTACATGGTTATTAGCAGATTCTGGAAGTCTTAAGTTGTATGTAATAAACTTGTTGTTATTACAGATCTTTTCCAGATTTCAAAGATACAACAGGCCTGATGCATTTGGATATGGACATATTCTCCTGCTTATGGTCTGTCCATCTGTGCATGCAGGTCTACACTGCTGTTCACCAAAACTGAGTTTTTTGAAATTTGTAAACTCCATTTGTTGAACTTGAATGGCAGCTGCATGCTCACTGAACATAGTGCCCTTTGTTCTCTACACTGGCGAGGGCCATTGCTTCCTCTAGCTGCTTATGTCTTGAGGATTGTCCTGGGTTTGCTTTAAAAATTGTAGTGACTGAGCCCTGAAAGAAGCAGAAAGAATGATAAAGCAGTATAAATGGAATGACCTTTGGAAGAGGACCTGCATCCACCATGGCTTCTGCCTATGACTGTGCTGGTGACACAGAGGAGCAATGAAAGAGGAGCAATGAAAAAGGAGCAAGGGAGCAAAGAAAAGGAGCAGAATGACAAAGATCCTTTCGTGCAACAATACAAAGGCTCCCTATGGTTTCTGAGCAAAGATACCGAGATGAGAAGTGATGCAAAAGCCAAGCAATTCCTCAAAGCCTACTCTTGTGATCACATATCATAACAAATTAAGCTGTAGTATGAAGTACACCACCCTGCATTTTTCAATTTCCCTATTGATTTAGGGAATTAATCTGTCCAATATACTACATTTATGCACAGCTCTGTCTCTCAACTTTTTGATAAAAGCCAATGCAAACAGTGTACAGTGGAATAGGACAAATCACAACATCCACAAGGATCGTTCTGAAGAGGTAAATAACATCAGTCAACAAGACCTGACTTAGATGGCACATGGTTTTGTGGGAGACACCTGTCAACAGGCACCATAGACTTTGTGGCAATACACAAGCAAGGGAGCTCTTGAGTATGGCTAAACAGACACAAGTTTCACTTTCTTTGAAATAAATAATGACCAAAGTAAAGGAGAAGCTGTAAAGTGTAGAGCACTCATACCCTACTGTGAGTGTGTTGTACAAAGGTGGAACCTTGCAGTCACTCCCAGATTGTTTGAAAAAGAGCAGAAACATCAGAAACATGATACTGGGGGTGTGCAGAAAGACATTGCCCATTCATTAATGGGCAAGAAGCAATATTACTCAAACTTTTAGCAAAGTTAGAGCCTGGCACGCCAGGGCTTTCGCTGTCATCAGCCAGGATCCGTTTTCTTCTTGCCTTAAAGTGTACCATTGCAATCTTGACTTCTATGCTCCAGGCCATGTAAAGTTATAAACAAGCTCCTGAATGCAATAATACAATAATACAATACACCAGGTTGGAAGAGACCTTCAAGATCATCGCGTCCAACCCATCAACCAATCCAACCCACCCAACAACTAAACCATGCAGCCAAGCACCCCATCAAGTCTTCTCCTGAACACCTCCAATGAAGGTGACTCCACCACCTCCACGGGCAGCCGATTCCAATGGGCAATCGCTCTCTCCGTGTAGAACTTCTTCCTAACATCCAGCCTAAACCTGCCCTGGCACAGCCTGAGACTGTGTCCTCTTGTTCTGGTGCTGGCTGCCTGGGAGAAGAGGCTACTGCTGTTAAGGGTTTGTGGGTTTTTTTTGCTGGTAGATACAGATTATGATCCAAGTTTCCACTTTTCACATTAAAACCAAACAAACAAAATGGTGAGCAGACTAGAGAAATCACATTCATCACATTATCTGAGCAGAATGGTATGCAGCTGGTATTATGCATGCATACAATAATACAAGATTCTTGGTTCAAGAGGATAACAATCAAGTTAATTAACAATATGGTTTGAATATGTAGTGATTTACTCAGGTGTTGAGGCCAGATTGGAAGATTCAGTCATGAAGTCCTCCGGTTTGTTTTGGTTTCAAAACTATGAAGAATCTTCATTCTAAAGTGTGACATTATTTTATGGCAAGGATCCAAAATGTTACAGTCTAATTTCTGAGTACTGCACACAT
This sequence comes from Picus viridis, assembly GCA_033816785.1. NCBI lineage: Eukaryota > Metazoa > Chordata > Aves > Piciformes > Picidae > Picus > Picus viridis. The sequence goes on along the minus strand of CM066599.1, from coordinate 7,016,584 downwards.
CTGGGGTGGTTGTTTGAGCATATTGTCATGATTTGCAGGGGGATGGGAGATAAAGAGGTTAGATCTGAAGGATTTGATTTAAAGGCTAGTAAAAGGAAAAAGTAGTAAACAACAGATCAAGGATAATAATTCACATTTCTTTGAAATATTGCTTGAAGTATGTATGCTGTAAACCACACTTTTTGCTATTTTAGTGCTCATTAGTAAAGTGTTAAATTGCAATTTAATGTTATAAACTGAGGTAAACCCGCTGACATTCAAAAAAACCTACCCAAAAAATGGTGCTGCAGCAACCGGATCCTTTGAAATAAATTCCAGAAGACATTCAAGCTGCATAACGTCATATCTGACAATTTCTTCCTAGACATTTAGCCATCTTCTCAATATGATTCAGATCCTAACGTACCTTTTATGTTAGAAAATATGCTTACAGGCTCCTTTTCCCTGAGTTAAACTGACTTCTTTCTTTCTTTCTTTCTTTCTTTCTTTCTTTCTTTCTTTCTTTTCAGCTTGGAGTTAATTTCAAACCTGAGATTGATAAATGCCTCTGCACTGTGTCAGTAGAATGGCAGCAACACAGCCCACAATTAAACCATGGTTATTTGATCTTGAACTGCCAGCAAAACAGCAAATCTCAGCACATTTTGGAAGAACTTTGAAAAAGTCACAATATAATCAAATAAACCTGAAACCTGTTCAGCACTCACCATCTTCTCTATCTTTTGATGTTTTCACACAAAGGTATAAAGTCTCATTTCTACAAATCTTTTCCAGCACAATGTCACTCACTCCTCTTGGAGCTCTTGCACTGCATTAGCTGCTTTTGAAAGGTACAGAGTTTTGGACAAAGGGAGGTACACACATGCTGCACACACGAGATTTCACTTGTGCTTTGTTTCATTCCTGTTCTGAAGTTGGTGGGTAATTTACAAATAAATGTCACAAACCTAAACATTTGGAGAAACTGGAAATCTGTCTTGGACTTGTCAGGAACAAACACATCAAAGTAATTATAAATGTAAATACATATTTGCCCCCCAAAATCTGGTCAGCATATAAATATTTCAGCAGCCTTCTGTTGTAAGCAGACCAAGCACACACTTTCATTACATATTTCTTTGGTTTGTTTTAATATCTTTACATTTGTGATTCTACTTAAGCATTCCTTTTGATTTTTTTTTTAATGGGATCATAATGTGGATAGGAAATCCAACTACTGTGTATATTGTCTGTTCAATCACATGTTACTTGTGAACACTGGAATTCAGTAAGATTTAGCTACATCTTTGAGTTTTATAGAGTTTTTTCCCCCTCTGAAAAAGAACATAAGGAATACAGAGACAGCTTGGTTCAGTTCTTTCGTGTATACTCATTTCCCCATTAGTTAGTTCCCCAAAGGTTACAGAATAGTAACAATCGTTGGATGCAACCAACTTGGGTCAAACTGATTTGATCCCAGAGCCCCACCTGAACAATTCTGTATCTCATTCCCAACCTCTTGACCCACATTTCAGAATTATTATTTTTTTTAATCCAGCACAGATGAGCTGTAGCTAGCATTAATCCAAAAATTCAATCTTGCCCTTTCATTTTCATTCCTTCTCAAAGTGCTCTGCAAAGGGAAGGTAACAGGCTTCTGGCTGTGCAATTGTGAAGAATAATACACAGCCTATAAAAACTTGACAAAGATTTAATGCACAGTGAAGTTACCCTTCTGGGTCCATTAGACAATGCTTTAAACGCACACACACAAAAATTATTTGGCTGAAACTTTAATGATAAATGTTTTAATGGATTTGGACATTTAAAATCATCTTAAAACTACAAAGATATATTTAATCCTAAAGATTGGCAGGAGATATTAGAGTAAGGCACGTCTCTATGTGAAAGACAGAAGGCTGTATGAAGAAAACACTCCCCATTGCCTCTGCACTTTCTGCAGGTTTCTACAGGTTTTGACTACTTATACAGAAGTTTATCTATGCCTACAATGAATACATAAAGATGTGTAAAATTTGGACCAGTACAAAACCCAATAAAGATAGACCATAATGTAGTGAACACCAAGGAGTCTTCCATTAAGTAAATGGAAATGGGCCACATTAGCTGTATCTGGGTTTACAAAGACTTCTTTGTGTAAATTGTTGTCAAGGCTTATGGCAGAAAATGTTCCTCTACTTGGAAATAATTATCAAAGTTCCAAGTCAAAATTTCTTGCTTTTTAAAGTGAGTATTTCTCTATAGGAACACTCACTTTTCCTGCCCTACAGCTTTGTTAGGAGATTATTCTAGACTGATATCTCTAAAAGATTTGTATCTTCCCCAACACCCAGATTTGGTCCTTGGCACTTCGGGTTTCACTTGGTATGTCATTAAGCACAAGATGCCCCAGGGATTGGTAAGAAGTGAAGAAATTGTTCACTTCTGTTACCAGAATACATAAAAGCCTAGATCATAAGGAGTAACATTACCAGTGTCTGAATTTAAGGTGGAAAAGATAAAAACCAAAACCCACAACATAGATCAGAAAAAGTGATGTAGTATAAATGGAGCTACGTCAACGTTCAAGAGCTGAGGATCCGGCCCAAACATCCCATGGTAAAATATGCCAAAACCTTTCTATCTTGACAGTAGATACATCTACAGAACAAATTAGCTTAGCCATGTTACAATGTAATAACATCATAAGATATTTATAGAACATAAGACACTAATATGTGAGCCCATGCTCAACAGTCTGGCCAGACAGGCCATCAGGGAGCAAGAAGTGTAATTAAACAGCTCAGCTGGGGATCCTGAAAGAATAGTGGTAAACCACTAACCTACAAGCTAGGATAGGGCACAATAATGCCACAGGCTCAGCTCAAAGAAAAAGCTGGTAGTTTCAAGTTAAATTACTTGATCTGAAATTTGTCTCCACCACAGCCTGCACTGACTAAATTCAGCTCTAGTGCCACTACAGTTGCAATGTGCACGGTCAGGAAAATTCTTAGTGTGGCTCTAATACACTGATGCAGTCATGAGTGAACAGCCCCATGGAAGTGAAGTGGCTCTTGGTAGGACACCAAGATGCCAAGTGAAACCTGGAGGCTATTTGAAATGGAAATTAGTAAGGAAGGTATTAGTCCAGTAAGTGTGTGTTGTTTAGAAAGATGGTTCAGAGAACTCTTATTTGGGGGTCATCTAAAGTTGGGAATTCTCGGTGGTCACCATCGTTGGAAGTGTTTAGGAGGAGACTTGATAGGGTGCTTGGTTGCGTGGTTTAGTTGATTAGGTGGTGTTGGATGATAGGTTGGACACGATGATCTTGAAGGTCTCTTCCAACCTGGTCTGGTCTATTCTATTCTATTCTATTCTATTCTATTCTATTCTATTCTATTCTATTCTATTCTATTCTATTCCATTCCATTCTATTCTATTCATTCCATTCCATTCCATTCCATTCCATTCCATTCCTTGCTGGAGGAATACCTGTTTACAATTACAAAGGAAACATCTTTCACAAGATATGGTACTTGAAAATGCCACCTCCAAAATCTCAATGACAACCACACACAAACATCTAAACTCCACAAACTCATTATCTGCAGTAACAGCCACGTAAGAACGTGCCTGCACGTACTCAGGTCGACCACCACTGGTAAAATAAAAGTGCTCAGTGTTTATCAGGTTCAAAATATCAAAGAAGCTTTAAAGCAGAACCAGATGTATTGCAAGAAAACAGACAAATTAAGTTCTTTATATCAAAACAGGAAGCAGTTATAAAGGTTAAATCACATACTATTAAGCAATAGGTTGTTGCAATCTTTTACACATTATCTGTTGCAACGATGACTTCCTTTACATACATTGCAGTACACTCATGAACTCTAATGTGCTTTCAGCTCCTTACATAAGATACTAATAATACAAGTGAAAGCTTTGGCACTTATATTTTTGTCAGGTTATGTGCTTCTGGATCATATACCTAACCTAAAGACATGAAGATTATTATTTTGTATCTTTGTGGGCTCGGTTATCATGCTACAGGTTCAAAATAAAGGAATTAGATTTTTTTTTTCCCATTAAATTCCTACTTTAAAAAAAAATCACACCAAATCTACTTATTCTTCAGTCTCTGAATCAACTCTAGCAGACTAGAGTTATTATTAATAAAATATTAAGATGGATAGAGCTTGGGAAAGGAACGGTAAACAAGCTTCTACCTTGAGTCAGAATGAGCTTTCCCAATGGAAATGTACTCAGTTTCTTCACAGTAATAGTCAAACCTACACATGAAGGAAGAAACAATTCTTCAGAGGGAAAAAAAGCTGAGTACTCTAAAGAAATTTAACCTATTAACTGCTGCAGAATCTCACCTGTGGAAAGAGTGTTTTTGTGTGCACAGCATATCAATTTAACTGCACAAATGTATTTATTTAAAGCTGCAGATTTCTTTATTCAAATGCATGCATTTTTATGCCCAGCATACAAACCCATGCTTAGGACAAACACACAGGGAGAGGATGAGCCATGAAAATTTGGAACTGGCTTTAAAAAATGATGTGAGTCGTTGTTTCTAAGGGAAATTTAGTTTGGAAGGACAAAATTCCAGATCTCTTTCTTAATACCAGTTGGCACAGAGGAAAGCCAAGGTGGCTGTAAGCCAGCTCTACCTCAGCCAGGGATTCCCTCTTGCAGGAGAATTCAGCTGTCAACTGAGGAATGCTTTATAGATCCTCTCAGTCAAAAGGAGCCAGCACACAGTCCAGGATACAGCTTAATAATTTTTTTTCTTCCTAAAGTCAATTTTATGGCAGTTAGTGCATACAGAAGACTCTTGCCAAAAAAACAGGCTGGCAGAAGGCAGAGTCCCATATTCCATAATTTATCTAGAGTTTAATTTTCTGCCACCAATTCAATGCAAGAGGAAATGCTACCATTTAGCTCTTCATTCATAGCTTGCAGTGACATTGCTTAAATGGAGGATACAGTAAGAAAAGAATAAGCAAATTTAAAGATACTACTTCTTTGATTTCTTTGTCCCACTCATTTATACTTCTTTTGTGTCATCCCCTTTGTACTGAGTTCTGTATTCTGTGTTTTTTCACTGTCTCTTTAATCAACAGGTGGCTATGAACAGATAAAACAGAACATGCAATGTTGAAATAAATCCATTGCAAACCAGATCATCCCTGCTCCAGAAGAAAAATGCACCCCAGGGATCAGAGCTGGGCCCCATACCCCATGACCATCAATATCTTTATTGATGATCTGGATGAGGGTATTGAGTCCATCATCAGTAAGTTTGCAGATGACACCAAGCTGGAGGCAGGTGTGGATCTGTTAGAGGATAGAAGAGCTCTACAGAGGGACCTTGACAGGCTGGACAGATGGGCGGAGTTCAGTGGCATGAGATTTAACACAAGTGCCAGGTTCTATACACTGGTCACAATAACCCCAGGCAGTGCTACAGCCTGGGGTCACAGTGGCTGCTCTCCAGCCACAGGCAGAAAGGGATCTGGGGGTACTGGTTGATAGTAGGCTGAACATGAGCCAGCAGTGTGCCCAGGCAGCCAAGAAGGCCAATGGCATGCTGGCCTGTATCAGGAGCAGTGTGGCCAGCAGGAGCAGGGAGGTCATTGTACCCCTGTATTCAGCACTTGTTGGGCCACACCTTGTGTACTGTGTCCAGTCCTGGGCCCCTCAGTTTAGGAGAGATGTTGAGTTGCTGGAACGTGTCCAGAGAAGGGCAACAAAGCTGGGGAGGGGTCTGGAGCACAGCCCTGTGAGGAGAGACTGAGAGAGCTGGGGTTGCTTAGCCTGGAGAGGAGGAGGCTCAGGGGAGACCTTTATTGCTCTCTACAACTACCTGAAGGGAGGTTGTAGACAGGTGGGGGCTGGTCTCTTCTCCCAGGGAACCAGCACCAGAACAAGAGGACACAGTCTCAAGCTGCACCAGGGGAGGTTTAGGCTGGATGTTAGGAAGAAGTTCTATACAGAGAGAGTGATTTGCCATTGGAATGTGCTGCCCGGGGAGGTAGTGGCGTCCCCATCACTGGAGGTGTTTAGGAAGAGACTGGATGGGGTGCTTGGTGCCATGGTTTAGTTGATTAGATAGTGTTGGATGATAGGTTGGACTCGATGATCTCAGAGGGCTTTTCCAACCTGTTGATTGATTCTATTCTATTCTATTCTATTCTATTCTATTCTATTCTATTCTATTCTATTCTACTCTATTCTATTCTACTCTATTCTTTCAAAGCATCAGAAAATTATGTTTCCAGGTAAGACCTAAAGGACTCTGATGAGTTTTTATAGGTAACAAATAAAATACATGTGGATTTAGCTGGCTCTGATGCTGGCCTATGAGCCTCTTGTTTATAAAGCAGCCTAAATTTCTGCATGACAAAAAGCTCTTGTTTGCATATTGGGGATAAACAACAACTTGGGGAGGCAAGAGAAATTAAAATCTGAAGTAAGACTTTATTCTTCTAAAATAGAAGTACATACACAATTTTTTCAGCAGAAGCTCCCAGCTGTCTTTAGTACAACTGAGACCTCTCCTTTAACTTTATCTGAGCTATAAAGAACATGACTTTACTGTAAGGAATAAAGAAGATGGACACTAAACAAATCGAGCTTGTCTTGGCCAAGTCTTAAATGTCAGCAAAATTGAGGAAAAGCCACTAGGAGATATTCGGTAGTTAGTTTTACTGAGTCCTTTTGTTTCTATCAAAAGACTATATTCAGATAAATACATCATAAAGCTGCAAATAACAGAGTAACTGGATGATAAGACATATGAACTCTAGAGTGAGGTGGACTTAAAATCAACAGTCAGGACTGCTGTCTCTGATGCTCTTTTCCAGAAAATCCGAAATGTCATCCGTCAAAACTTTCAGATTATGCTTCAGATGTATTACTCTGTACTGCTCAGCATTAAAAGGGCATGTCATGTGTTGCACAACAATCAGAGGAACTGACTTTCAGATTCATTCTTCAAATAAGAAAAGAGAGCCATCTAAACAGGAATATGCAACTAGGCATAATCCATATTTTCCAGTTGTCCAATGAGGATGGCTGACCACAGGTCCTAGAAACCCCCACTGCAGCCTCCCTTTAACTGCAGCTGATAAACATGGAAAGCTGACTTTTGACTTTTACAGTCAATCAGAAGGGAATATAAAACAGGTGATTTTTTTCACGTGTGCCAATTCTTTTTGTCCACAGTGCTTTTTGCCTGTTGCAATCACAAAGCAAGAAGCACAACTGATGCACCTAAAAGGAACACAATGAAATTTATTAGCAATTCCCCCTCATGTTCCATTCTCTCATGCACTGGGGTAAGAAATCTGTTAAATAAACATATAAGCAGTGTGCTCAGGCAGTGGGACCAAAGGTCAAAGGAGAAGTAGCTTTGAGAAGGAATAAAATACAAAATGGACTGGGAATTTCATTTTTAATGATGTTTTCCTATTTGAAAGTTTCCTAAAAAATTACCTGTCAAAAATAATTGTTTATGAGGGGGAAAAAAAAAATTAAAGAAGGCATCACAAACATGTCACAACTCCTAAAAAAAAAAATCAAATGAAGCCACCCACCCACCCAATAGCAGGAATTCATTTGAATTTTCTTTCTAAATCCTTTCTGCTTTAGATCATGTTACTCTCTGTGATCTCTTTGCACTGCATTTGCTCATTGTCTCCTATGATTCAGCAGACAGAGCATCATGATTTATGTATTTTAGGGCCAAACTTGAATGTGTGGCTTGCAAGCCTCTTGCCTTATGAGGGCTCAGTTCCCATCCAGACCTAGGCTGCAAACAGCACGTGACAATTTTGTCTTTTCCACAGTTATTCTGAGTTATAGCACTACGGCTTGGGATAAATATTAATACAAATTATCCTAAACGTTTTAGTTCACATTCTGCCTGTAAATACCATGATCCTTGCAGCTGCTGTGCTGGGCACATTATACTGACTTCTGCTGTGTAAGTTCTGGGAGTTATAAGAATGCTCTTCGGTGTACGGTACGGCGCCAGGAATTGAAGAAGGATCCTATCTCATAACATCTGCTTAATAAAAAAGACCTCTGCTCCAAGTAGATTTTTCTACACAAACCTTCAATACTTTTGCAAAGCCCAAGACATGTTTTTTTTTTCACTCTGGGAAACTTTGCTAGGACTTCATTTGAGGGAGGAACGGGTTAAAACCCAAACAATGCCTGGGCATTTATCCCACAATGTAGTTTCTTTCATAAGAACCATATAATGGAAACCTCTGGGTGGGATTCTCATTTGCTGCTCCTGCTTCCTAGAAGCTGCACAGCTCCGTCCCTCCCCCCTTCACATACACACTGAGATTTTTCTGCTCTGCCAGTACAAAATTAAGAGGCAAACCCTGAGGATTCATACAAGTAGGGATTGCAACATGTTACAGTCACAGAAGAAGAGATTTCTTTAATCAGTTTTTCTTTATATAACACAAAAAAAACCCTGAAAATATTTATTACTTCTGATGCTTTATAGCTACATGCCAAGAAGCAAGAAGAGCACAGCATGGGACTGTACACTCGCTTTCTACCTAAAGAAAGGGTATGTGCAAAAGAGGATGTGCTATTGTGATGTCTCCTTTGTGCCAAATACCTGTTTTACATTTGGCAATCCAACTTACATGTAAAGCTGTTTGACTTAAGCACAACACTTGCCCATCCTTCAATAAAAGACACATTTATACAGACACACACTGTCTCAGGAGAATGTTACCTAGATACAAATTCACAACATGAAAGCAGTCCATGATAAGTATACATTCACTGCATATATTTGAGATGAGTAAAATCCAAGAGAAATTTCACTTTTGCATACATTCTCTCTCCCTAGCATAAGCAAATACCTTCAAGTCAACTACCCTTGAAACCCTGGAGATTTCAAGTATGGCTTCATACATATTGAGATGTGTCTCACACCTGCAGGTCTCGTTTGAGTCCAGATATTAAGTCAAAAAAAAGGAAAATGTCAGTTCTGCTAGAGATTTTTAAGTAGCAAAGGCTAGCATCTGAATCCAGGTGTGACTGTGGTTCAAACTGCATGTCCCAGTGGCCAGGGAGTGTTTGACTTTAAAGCTCAGTACATGGAAATATACATGGCACGTGCAAGTAAAATATTGCCTAACAGTATCTCTGGTACCAAACAGTTATCATAGCAGTGTTGAATAGCATCACAAGCAAGATTTGCTGTATAACCAGAAAGCCTAGATGCCAGAAGATCAAGTTAAGCTGTCACAACAGTTCCTGCTTTTCATAGTATCTACAAACCTGGGCTTGTGTGGCCTAGGGTATAGCTACTGTTTATTAGAGTTTAGGTCTCAAAGAGGAAGCATGAAGAAAACGTTTAAATACAGCTTGTGAATTAACCTGTGTGGCTGAAAACGGTAGTAGACAAGTTCTTGCTGCTGTTGAAGAGTGGAACTCAGAGCTTACTTAAAGTCTTAAAGAGTACCTACCTGTCTATTCCTCATCTGCAAATTGCAGGTCCACTGGTGAAGATACAAGTGTGCCTGCAGAAGCACCGTAGATGTGAAATGCAACTGCCAGATACCATAGGAAAAAATTCCCAGTGGCAACTGTGTTCAATTCCTCACAGGCTTTTTGAGAATGCAGAAACTGCCTATTTGTTGTTTGGTATTAGTTTTGAAATATACAAACACTATGAAAGATCCATGAACTTCTAACCAGAAAAGATGCCACATGCGCATCCAACCCACACCAAATGTGTTACATCTATGCATAAATCTGTACAAGCAACAGCGAGCAATTTCACAGATTCCCTGGGCTCTCAGTCTCATCTTTAATTTGCCTTGCTCAAAATGAAACAATCAATCATGAGACCTGTAGCATATTTTATTGAATTATTTGATCTTTCCCATTAAAAATACAATTAAAGCATGTCACTCCTCCACACACACTGCATATGTAAGCACAGGCATGATCTATTGGTACGATCACAACTTTCTGACTTCGGTGAAATTGCAAAGCTTCATTAGAAAGGAAAAGGCAGAGAGCCCCGGCAGTTCTCACATCTTTAGGGGGTCATTTATTGTTGTAATAAATTTCACTTTTTCTGTATGAAGGGTAGAGTCTAAACACTGTAATAGAGTAATATTGAGGTATTTATTTTACCTTATTTTTTTCTCCAGCTGAAATGCCAGCAAGGGAGTGTTTTTCAGCTTGGCAGGCAGCCAGGCATTTCTCAGTAAATAATGTGAACCCTGTCCTTCAGTGTAAATCTGTACATCTTTTCAAAAATCTTCAGTCCCCTGCTAGATTCCGAGGAATCTTTGCTTATAGAGTGTCTGCACAAGCCTCTACAGCAAGTAACTTGGCAGAGATTTCTAAACTATATAAAGTTCTTTCTCCTTCTGCCTCTTTTTTCTTGCTGTTTTTCCCCCCACTGAAATGACTTCATGTGTTCCTCCTCTGCTTTTGCTCAATATATACTGGAAACAGGAAAAAAAAAAATCTGTAGTCTAGCTAAGGTGTCCCAGGCTCCATGCTCCACCCAAACCCTGAAAAAAATCTGCTCTGTAACGTCTAGTGCCAGATTCACTGCTGGATCAAAGCAGACATGCAATGCATGCAATTGCTCAGTGTCATTGGCAGGGCTCCACTATAACTATGCATGCTTGACATATATAATGACTGCACTATGCATTTCAGATTAAGAAATCTGGGTTAGACACCAGTAGCTGAGGCTCTTAAAAGGGTAACTTTTGGATACATACCATTCATATTGCTCAGGCTTCCAGCTGACAAAGGCAGGACCTGTGAGAGAAGCCATAGAAGGTACAAAGCCGAAACGTCCCGTTCTTACCTGAAATGAAGGCTGTCAAGGCAAGTGAATGCATCCAGACAGGTGTATCTTGATGAATTGGACTGAAAAGGGGAACTCCACATGACAAAGGCATTGTGACCAAAATGAAATCCATTTTAGGTCAAGTATAGAAACCAATACAATAAGTTTTGCTTTTGCGCACGTGCAAAGTCAGAAAAGAGAATTTCTGAGCATGTGTGGGTAGCAGAAGGAACTTGATGATTGTGATCCTTGTGTCTGCACAGTAACCTGACTTTCTGTGTAATGTATCAAAGAGGAAACCTAACTTCTAGAAAGAGATAATGAGGCACTTTTCACCTCTGTGTATCATTTAGCACCCCGAGAATGGAAAAGATTTTCATCCGCTGTTAAACACGTTCCCTGCAGCTACCCAAATGGTGTGCCTGCAGCAGCTATCACTCCAGCATTGCCCTTCTGCACGTGCTCATTCACCCGAGCCCACAGCACAGTTCAGGCTTTAAAAGCCACAACAAAGCTCAACTGTTTAGTGGAAGGACTGCATGCTTCCCCAGAACTGAGCACAGAACAGATTAATTAATCAATGTTTGCAAGGCCCTTTGAAACAGAAAAGTGCTCTAGAAGCTACAGATTGTTATTGCTGAACACTTCCCTGTTAGCACTGGAGTTATAATCCATTTTCCTTAATGTGTTCTGAGTAAGAGGATAGGAAACACGAGACTAGAGTTACCAATTACCACAGTAATCAAAGAACACGAAAAGCTCACAGTTTTGATAGCTGTCTTTCCGCTGAAAGGCTAATCTTGGAGTCAGACAGACAGCTGTCTTATCTGCTGGAGTTTAGACAGCTGTTTCCTTACGTACTTGCTGTACCTTTTGTTGCTATTTTGGTTTTTCCTTTTCTCCCCTTCCCCTAAGAGATACAGTTGTTGCCCAGCAGAAGACGTGGCCCTGCAGGGTAGGAACATAACATTCACTTACCATCCACTAGCACTTTCAATGGTTAGCACTGTCCATCCCTGATTTTGTTTCCTCCGTAGGGTCAGCACCTAAGTGCACTCAACAGGTTTCAGTTCTGCAGCTTCTGAGACTAATTTGTTTGTTTAGGTAAATATGCCACACTAGCTAAATCTAGGCTAGGTCTTGCACCATTTGAAATAGCACATTCATTTTCATAACAGATCCTGAGTCATGACTGGCATGTGACCAAAACGAAACAACCCCCAGCTTTCAACAGTTTATAAAAAGTGGCAACATTCCCACAAATCTGCTTTGTCTTTACAACAGAGCGAATTCTTTATGACTAAGGCTCTAAGGTATGTTTCTGATTAGTTTATTCAATCCCAAGCCTTTTTGTTTTTGGTTTTGGTTTTTTCCTTCCAGGGGAACTTAACATATTGCACATGGTAAAAAAAAAAAAAAAAAAAAAACAAGAGGGGTTTAAAATGCAAACTTTGTCTTTGGGCTCACACGCTAAGCTCCACTCTCATGGCTTTGGCTGGTTCATTTCAGGGAACAGCCTGCTGCAAGATCTGGAACTAAATCAGCGGCCCAAGCCCGCGCTATTTGGATCTTAGGGCCTGTTTTTGTGTTCACGCTGGATTTAATGCTATTAATGTAACTCGATATGTCTTTATTTAGAGCAGGGCAGTTGGCAAGCACAATCAAATGTGTTGGACTGATTAAGGTTAATGGATCTTCTAAGACATTAGGGATTTCAAAAATTTGATTATTGCAGCTAATGCATATCAATATTTTTAACTACCAAGAGTGTCAGCCTTAATAGATCACATTTTGCTCAACTCTGCATAAAGCAAAGATGTGGGAAGAAAGTTAGAGGGTAACTGCATGCAACGTGCACGCACAACCTCTTGTTGGGAGTGACTTGAAAGCACCCGCTAAAACCAAAATTCTTAGTGCAAACACGTAGTGTGGGAATGGCAAGAGATGTTGTTTTCTGAGCTTACTGTGATGTTGAACACCTGCTGCACATGCAAACCACACCAAAATAGGTTTTGAATAGCTTTCTTGGAGGTACAGGCCCTAGTCTCATTGAAGTGTTATAATTAGGCACTGCAATCTTTCTTTTTTCTTTTTCCATGAAGAAAACATAGAGCTTTTCAGGGATACAGTGCTCTTTATCACAAACCCTGTGGAAAACTGTTAATTCTCCCTGTCTTTGGTCTCCTGAACTATAATTGCTTGCAGCTTTACCTCTACACACATTTTTAAAGGCCTGCTTAACCAATTAGAAAAATGGGCTTATGCTCTAAAAGACTTTCACAGCAGATCTTTGGTGATTTTAAGATGTTTGCTGGATTTGCCCAGCTTTTAAACCTTGTTTGAAGCACTACAGACCTAGAAGTATATGTGGCTTAGAACGAAGCAGGAGAAATTACTGCTGGGCTGTATAATGACCGGATGCCTGTATTCAAACATGGTATTTACTAATTCCTCATAGATAAAGAAATCCACAAAATATTGTTATTAGTAAAGTGTACTTCTTCAAGTATGACCATCCCAGATCTCACAGATGAAAGAATGAGTCACAGGCACGTTCAGCAAACAGCCCAAGGTCACATACTGAGACAGCAGCAAGTACAAGCGCAGAAGAAAACCCTTGAATGGATAGCATGTTGTTGGCCTGTTGGAATCTTGCCCTAATCACATGCAGGATTCTGCTGATGCATGCATGCAAAATTAGTCATGTTTTCAATCTATAATGCAAACTGTAATGATCCAGGGGAAAGAATACTTATCTTACAAAAGGTAAGCAGCTGCCTTTGCAGCGGTCCTTTTGCTTGTGAAACAAAAGGCTTCACAGAGAAACATCTGGATTCCACCAAGATTTCTTGTACAACTGAACAATGCAGCCTAGAGAAAACTCTGCGGGGACCTTATAGCTGCTTTCCGATACCTGAAGGGACCCTACAGGAAGGCTGGAGAGGGACTTTTCATAAGGATGTCTAGCAATAGGACAAGGCGAAATGGTTTTAAGATGAGGGAGAGCAGGTTTAGACTGGATCTTAGGAAGAGGTTCTTCAGTATAGGGTGGTAAGACTCTGGAACAGGCTGCTCAAGGAGGTTGGGGATCCCTGTGGGTGTTCAAGGCCAGGTTGGATGAGGCCTTGAGCAGCCAAGCCTAGTTGTAAATTGGATTAGATGACCCCTTTCAGCCATTCTATGGCTCTATATGGCACTTGGTGCCATGGTCTAGTTGTGAGGTTGTATGGTCTAGTTGTGAGGTTGTGGTTACAGGTTGGACTCAATGATCTTCAAGGTCTCTTCCAACCTTGGTTATTCTATTCTATTCTATTCTATTCTATTCTATTCTATTCTATGATTTTCACTGGTTTAGAGGGATTAAAATCATAGAATCATAGTTTCAGTTGGAAAAGACCTCTAAGATCATTGAGTCCCACTGTCAACCTAATAACACCATGGCCATTAAACCATGCCCCAAAGTGTCATCTAACTTGTGTGCTCATGGAGTCTTCTATTTCCAACCATAATTTTATTTTTGACTTCTACATATGATGTCAGTATGCAAAACACTTAAATGAAGAGCATCTTCTTATGCATATATTGAGTACTTAGGACAACTGGTTTAAGCTGCATGGGAATAACTTGGACTTGAGCTTTGTAAGATTAATGGAAGATTCACTAGCTCATTTGTCATTTTAGTAATTATGACTACAGAAACCATTCCTTAAAAATATCTTCTAATGACAAATTCTCCCTTCAGATTTATAGGCATTCCACAAGCATACATGAGGGCAAAGTCTCATCCATCTGGAGGGTTGAGTATTTGAGATTTTTTGCAATGATATGATAAATCTCAGCTGTGTTGAGATCCCTTAATGCAAAGAAAGCCTTCCTAGTGGGAAAGAAATGTATCCCAGGAACAGGCTGCCCAGGGAGGTGGTGAGTGCCCCCTCCCTTGAGGTGCTCAAGGCCAGGCTTGAAGACACCTTGAGTGACCCGGTCTAGGGGAAAGTGTCCCTGCCCAGGGAGTTGGAACTAGATAATCTTGAAGGTCCCTTCCAACCTAAACCACTCTATGCCAATGAGAAAAGATAACTTTAAAATTTGCATAATAATGTGTCCAGTCCTGCAAATCATACCTGGTCCATACTCTGTTTTTAAAACCCATATTTTAATGACCCTTTTTTCCTGGTAAGAAATAAGAACATCACAGTTTCAAAAAATAACCAAAACCCACATAGAACTTGTGCTAACACATGCAACAGGTGGCCAGGTTTTTCACAGCATGCATCTCAAGAGTGTTTTGTAACTTTAAGTCACTGAAAGCTGAGAAGAATTTGCATCATTTTCTTGACACATCTTCATAAAAATGTTGCCCTAGAACTTGATGGAATTAAGTTTGATCCTCATTCCCTGTATTTTTCTGTGGACAGCCAATTGTAAAATGGAGGTACCTGATTAAAAAGCATGATCTGCGAGGTCTGCAATAAGGAAATTATTAACATAAAAGAGAAGTAAAACAGGAACTAAGGCTCTGTTTGCAGGAATGCTTGCACATGCACTAGAAACATCTAAACCACTATCACCTGGTGTGGGGAGCGGGACCCAAATTAAAGGGACCCTGCATGTAGGCTGTTCTCATGTTTGTAGAAAAGCCTTCAAATTAGCAGTGCCAAAGGCTAAAACTCAGAAACGATTAAATACTGAGAGACTTTTGACTCTTGGAACTGCTTCTCCACAGGAGATGTCCAAGTCTGAACACAGATTTTAGCCCCGATTTATGTCCACTGAAGCAGCATGAAGCACGTTTCTCCGGGCACTACTACTGCCCGCCTCCTGACACCCCGTGTGCAGAACCCGATTATCAGGTGGGAAATACAGAAGTGTTAATCAGATCCCCATCAACCTGATGAGGATTAGGCCCCACATGCACTTCTTTTTCACGGATTGCACACACTATGCACCTGGCACGCCTAACGGGGGGCTGTGTGGGGCGGTGCACCTCAGCCGTGCTCCTCTTTTCTCATCCCACAGCAGGGATGGGGTCTGTAAGAACTCGCCCACCCGGCAGGGAGGGAGCTGGGGGCTGCCGTGCGGGCAAAGCGACAGAAGGTGCAGAAAGAAGAGCACTGAGAAGGGCAGTCATTTTAAGAGGAGGGGGCAGACATTTCTCCTGGTTCCCCTCCTCCTCGGCGGGGTGCTTGGGCGGGAGCCCCCGGCAAGGGAGGTGGCAGCGCTGGGAGGAGGTGCCTCGCAACAGATGGTTAAAGACGGCTCCTGGCCACAACCCGCATTGGCCGGCGGCGCGGGCCGGGCGGGAGGAAGGGCGGGCGGGAGCCGGCCCGGCGCAGGGAGCGCGACAGCAGCGGCCGGAGCTGCGCAGCCCCACGCGGGGAGCGGAGCGCAGCGCCCCCGCCCAGCCAGCACGCTCTTGCCGCGCGGGTGCTAAGGCGACCTCCGCCCCGGGGAGCCGGCTGCCTCTCAGCTGCTGATCGCCGACGGCTCCGGGCCACCTGTGAGTTTTCCGTCTGGCGGGTGTTGTAAGTAACGCCGCCTCCGTGCGCAGCCCGGCTGGGGCCGCAGGGAGGGCTCTGGCCGTGGGGGCGGGAGGCCCGGAGGGCTCGGTTCTCCGGGCTGCAGCGTGCGCTGGGGGCCGGCGGGCTGGAGCTATTAGCTTCTCCTCCGGTTTAGTCCGTGCAGCAGGGAAATGTGAAAGGAGTGGGGGGCGGAATCCTCCCCGATCGGGTGACTGGATCAGTGTCGAGGAGATTTTCTATCACCTGTGAGGCACCCCCAATCCTTATCGCCTTACCTCTCCCCTTTTTATTACACCTTCACCAGTGCGGAGTTGCTCCTGGTGAATAATGACTCCTGGGTTTTCGTCTTCGTGCTCTGTGCAGGGGGAGACTGTCAGGTGGGAGCGGGGAAAGTGACTTGCCCAAGGTCACGCAGTGAGGCAGTAGCTGAGCTGGAAATTGACATGAACTGAGCTCGAAACTTCTTCCTCGTCTTGAGCTGTTCGGTGGCACTGAAGGCTGCAGGGCTGCAGGCAAAAATGTGTTAGAGTTGTAGGTAGGTCTCCAATTAGCTTGTCGTTGTTCTTTTAAGTGTTATGGATGGATGTGAAAATGTGCAGAGGTGCAGTGGCCGTGTCACCTCCCTCCCTTCCTTCCTTCTGCCTGCGAACTTGAGTGAATGCATATATACTCCTGTTGCTCTGTGATGAATGTTACGTTCAGTAGATAAAACCGGAATTTGTTGGTGTTTTTTTTTCTTCACTATTACCATATCGGTAAGTAGGCTCTTGCCATTAATGGTGAATGTCTTATGCCATCAGACAGTGGTTGTGAAAAGCCCCTTAATTAGTGTGGTGTCAGCTGCATTCCATTTTTAATCTGCAGTGCAATAGCTTTTATGCTCGATGCATGTGA
This sequence comes from Picus viridis, assembly GCA_033816785.1. Lineage (NCBI taxonomy): Eukaryota > Metazoa > Chordata > Aves > Piciformes > Picidae > Picus > Picus viridis. The sequence goes on along the minus strand of CM066599.1, from coordinate 6,999,337 downwards.
GAGATGGAAAAGTGGTGGGCCATATTTTAGTAACTTAGGCACTAGAGTATCTCTGAAGGATGAGACTGGAGTAACTGTTCTAGTGCTAGCTATGTGCATAACGACTTTCTCCCCTTCCTTCTCTAAAAATCATCTTTACATGAACTGATTAAAATTATATTCTGTGGCTTCTTCCTGCTAAGATTCAGTGTTTCTCTTGAACCTCTTATTAAGAGGAAGTGAAACGTGACATGTGCAAGGGTGCTGTTTTGACTGAACATATCATGGGAGTCTCCTGAGTCAATGTTATTCATAGAATTTGATTGATCCTTGCATTTCCTAAGGTATCCTGTCACAGTCGAACTTAATGCATGCTGCTTAAAAACTAAACTAACCTCACTGCTGTCTCTCTCTCGATTTCCCCTGAACTGTTCTGCATGGTTTCAGGGGGTGGAAAAATAGAGAAATATTGGTGTGAACGACAGAACCTTCTTTTTAGTCTGCATTTGGGAAATTGGGTGTCCTCTGGACTCTATGCAACACAAAGCATGGAATTCAAGGCAAGGTTCTTGGATTTTCCCAATAGAGATGCTTTGTGGTTTGAATGTGGAAGGGTTTGTATGTGTTTGCTTTAGTCTCATTCAGCAAACATAGTGTTATTTTCTAAGTTTTTAATGGACTTTTTCTGGACCTTGACATTTGCAAGCCCTCCATCCCCCTTTTTGATGTGCATGTATTTTGGCTAGGTAACAGATCTTTCTCTTTCGATTCCTTGCAAGGAGTCTTATTTCAGGTAATTGCTAACTTGGAAGTGTTTACCCTTGCTCTGTAAAACCATCCTAATTGGTTTGGTCTTTCAGTACCAGATCTTCCATCATCTAAATATCGGTGTGTTGGGCTAATTTACCAGGCTGGAGTGGACATTTTGGAGCATGAGATATAGGCCTACATTTCCAATATAAAAATGAATGTTCCACTACACTGCTGTTTTTTGAGAATAGCTGGGGTTCATTCCAATACAAGCTATGATTTAATTTGAAATCTGAGAAGCTGTAGTAAGGGGTGTTTATTTTGTTTGGCTTTTTTTGTTTGGGTTTTGTTTTCTTCCCCTCCTCAGCAGTGTTAGTTTCTTATGAATTTGAATTTTTCTTAACTTCTGGAGATGGTCTGACTTTTACAATGTGGTTTGGGGGTTTCTTTTATAACTGTCTCTCCTCTGCCCATCCTCACCACCCCACTCAACCCTTCACCCAAATGCTATGTGGTGAGAAATTCTGGAATGCTAATGCATGCTTGATAAGGGAGATTTCAGCTAATTAGCAGTTTAACTTCCTAGGAGGAGAAAAGATGTGTAAAATATCGGAGCCTCATACAAGTATTGCTTCAGATTTGCTTCAGTATTGGATGTAAGTATGCTCTTCTGCAAATACAGATGGTGCAGGTGTAAAGGTCTTCAGCAAGAGGCAGTGTCCAAAGCAGCGTTGCTTTTGAGGCAGTAAGAATAGCTCACTATTGGGAGATTTCAATCTCCTAGTAAGGAGCTGTACTTGGGTTCTAGTGTTTTCATAACAGGTGAAATGTGTGCTGGTATTCTGCAGCTGCCCTGGGGTCCCTCCCGTGGTCTGGACCACAGTTAAATGCAAGCTTCTGTTTTTTATTAGCACAGTTGTTTAGATGCTCTCAGGTAAGGTGTGTGTTGTTTGTTTTGGCTTCTTTTAGAGGCAATTGCAGTAGTTCAGTAGTTTAACTTAGGCTGACTTGTGATGTGCGTCTGTCTGTGTGTACCAGTGTAAAATATTCATGGCTGTGTATCTGTGTTTTACTTTCCAAATCTTGGTGAGTAAAATTTTCAATTTAAGAGTGTGAGATGCTGTCTTCCTTCTGCAGTTTGGCTGTAGTAGGAAACATGTTGGAAATAGATAGACCCAACAACAGAACCTAGACAACTTTGGTCAGGTGAAACTGTCTGTAAAGCTGAGTGAGATTCATAAAGCAGAGATGATGTGATTTACTTTACAAACCTTTTTTTATGCCTGGGACCTTTGTTACTCAGATACGGTTCCTGAGGCAAATGTTTTTGCCATCTAAACTTATGTGTAATGAACTGAGGTAACTAAATGATGATTTGATGATGAAAAATACGTATGTGGCATGTTGCCATCTGTACCCTTGTTGTGTAGTGATGATATCTTTTTCCCTGCTTTGATTTATGTAGAGGTTTTTTCTGTAGCTAACATCTGCTTGTTCTAGATTTCAGGTCGTCCCATCCAGTCTCCTAGCTAGAGCAGGTTCACCTAGAGTAATGTGTTCTCTGCCATTCAGGTCACTGGCTAAATCTTTGTACCTTGCTGTACATCTAGGAATAGCATTATGCATCGGTTTCTATGATCCACTTGGATTCTGTTCTGACTGCTCCAATCCCAGAACGCTGATAAAAGTGGAGGCAGCTGTGTGAGTGCAGATGAGTGAGTTCCAATTAGCGCCTCTAAATCTCTACCAAGCGATCTATCTTTAGTCACACTTCTCTGGTAGTCTAACTACAGAATCAAAGCAATCTTTAGAAGTTTTATTGAATTTCCTTGCATGTGATATTTTCATGGGTTATCTTCTCAGTGCTGACTGCTGGAGGACAGACTTGTAACCAGTAGAGCTTAGCTATGACTCAAGACCCTGAAGGTTCTGTAGCTGTTCACACTGTGATACTAATGGTGTTAAATTAGCAACTTCAGTAGTATTAACTAATTTCCTCATTCAGAATGTGACATGTGTTTGGTAAAAGGATCACTAAACATATGCAGACATACTATGTGCAGTAAAAGGTCTTTGGGCCCTGACAAATGATAAATGAGGAAATTACAGGTTGTAGGGAAATGTAAATATCAGTCTTTGGAAATCTGTCCTTTGGCAAGACAAAAATTTTCCCTCTAAGCAATGAAGGATTCATTATATTCTTTTCACATCCATAAAGAATGCTGGAGACTATTTTACATACTTAACACATATCTTGATGTCTCTTCCTTTCTTTCAGGCACTGCTGTTGAACTGGGATTTGTCCTTGTTTTGTTAGGCAAGTATTCCAGCAGTGCACAGTAAGGGGAAAAAAAAAGCTGTAGCCTCAATTAACTCCTCCTGTAGTCTTCTGGATAATTTTGAGTCTGTCTTATGTTTTTCTTATGAACAGCTTTAGTCCAGTTTTTTAATCAGCTGTTATGCAAGAGATTAAAGTAGGGGCTCACACATTAAGTCCCTTTCCATCAGATGACTACATGTAATACAAACTTGCCTGTTAACTGATGAATGCATTAACTGTGGGTTAGGGAAAGGCTTAATCTAGTTTCAGATGATCCTTGTGACTTACTCCTCCTGTCTGTGGCTGTGTAGTGATTTTTAGTGTCTGGTTAAAGCACTAACATTAGCAGTTTCAGAAGAGGAAAAACTTCCATGTGATGCATTTGCAGTAGTTATTAGCTAGTGCTATTCATGAGTAAACTTTCCAGCTTCTACATCATGTTCTGAAGTGTAACTGAGTGTTGTACTTCAGCCTGTGCTCATCTTGTTAAAGCTACAGCTGAAGCTGCTCTGCTAGCAAACAATAAAGCTAATTTGTTAAGTTCAGCTTGCTTTTATCTTGTAATATCACTGCAGTTCAAGAAGAACCCAACAGGATTGACAGTTACTCTAATTGTCAAAATGACAAAAGTAATTTTCAGAGACTTGAAAGCTTTCTTACTAATCTTTGCTAGAATGGCAATGTTAAAAGCAAATAAATAACAGTTAAACAGAAATGAATGACTAGCAGTTACAACTTTGGTTAGCTAGCAACAGTATCTTTTTTTCCTCTGGGAGATTGATTTGCGAATTGCAACTGGGAGTTGGACTAGATGACCTTTAAAGGTCCCTTCCAACTCAGTGCATTCTATGAATCTAATGTTACAGAATTATTAAAGACCTGTTTAAAAAAAAAAAACCCACCCATAAAACAAACCAACCTCCCCCACAAAACAAACCCAAACCCCTGGAATTCAATGTTTTCAAAACTGAACCAATCAGTTCCATTGGCTGGAATGTTTGATGCTTCTGTTCTTGAGTGTGGATTCTTTCTAGGCCATAAATCCTAAGCTATTAAGACATGTCATGTGGTGTGTGCTGGGATAGCTGTGGACACACCAGATTGTGTTTGGCTATTAGTTATTTGGATGCATCTGAAGTGAACTGCTGTATCTTAAACTTTGTAAGTCTGATTCAGGAACAAGGCTTTTAAGCAAGAAAACGTTCTCCAGCACAGCAGAAATGAAGACTTTGATTTTTAAACAAACACTTGCTGAACTATGGAAAGGGGAAAGAGGGCATGAGAACAGAACCTGAATTTGGCAAGTTTTGTTGCAAGAAAGTGTCATATGTGCTCCATGATTATTTGGTATCAGGAGGTGGACAGAGCACCTTGCCACCAGTAATGCTTAAAAGCTCAGCCTTAAATGCAATCCTTCCCTCATCTAATTCTTTGGCAATATTTCTAGAGATCAAAGATCTGTTTTTCTTCCCATTTTGTTGGGAGCTGTCAGATATTAGTGTTTTTTTCCTCTGAAGGCTCTATCCTGAACGCATAAAAGGTATATAGAGGAAAGAAGTAAAATTAATTATGAGCTAGAATAATTATTACCTCAGTAAGGGAAAATTGGATTAGTCTCCTGGAGTTGGAAACAAGCCAAAGAATTCATTCCTCAGGACCTAAGACTGAGAAACCCTGTGGTTTCTCCTTTGCCCTCTTAGAAGAGGATGTGCTGTGCAGGGGATCCTTATAATCAGCTTGCATTATGTGTTTGTATTTGTGTGATGAACTTGGTCTTCTACCACACTGCATTTCAAAGAACAGGAGTAGAGTACCCAGTAACATTGCAAAACCTTGTAAGAAGCTTAACAGGTTGGACAGATGTCAGAGAGGGAGAAGAGCTCTATAAACCTCCTTTCTCCCATGGAGCAAAAGCGTAGGCTGGCTGAACTCCTGTGATCCTTTCTTCTCTGCATCAGCCCTCTGTGATCAGGTTGTACTTGATTGGATTAGTGAGATGTAAATACATGATGCTTCCCTCATGTTACTTAGTGTAGTTACTTGTTAGAACCCCTAATCCCTCCATGAGTGCTCAGCACAATTGTAGTAGTGAATATTGTGTGAAAAAAAAAATGAATTCCAGGATTTCATTAATTTATCAGCTACCTGCTTAATGAAACAACTGTACAGAATTCTCTAAGTATTCATTTGAGTGTTTTGAGATGTTTTAAGTACCTCTTCTCTGTATGTTAATGGAAATCCAGTCATGAAGGACTTCTTTTGGGTTTGTGGTTTTCACTAAATTCAGTTAGCCCTCTTAGAGGGTCACTACCAGGGTGAATGTTTGTACTGTGAAAGTCTGTTTGACTGAACATCTGTATCGCTGATTGCATGTTCCTTGTACACAATGGAGACAGTGCAGCTATGCTGGCAGAGGTGGGTGTAGCAGAACCATGGTTGGACTCAATGATCTTAGGTTTTTTTTCCCCCACCAGAAAAATTCTATGACACTATGGTATTATATTTGGCTGCTTGGTTTTGCAGCACTTGGTTACGTTCAGGCTACTGATAATATCAAGGAAAGTCATTGTAAAACTGTCTGAGGCCAAAATCAGCATAGCAATAGGGCTAGTAAGGACTTAAGTGATATTAGTAGGTAATTTGGTGAGTGGGAGCATTGTTGCATCTTAAATGCTGTTTGTAAAGATTTCTTACAACAGAGGCATTAGTACCATTCCTGATTTTCAGCTTATATAAATATGCATATTTATGCAGCATTTTAAGTGTTCTTCCTCTATTTTGCCTTGATACAATATTAAGGAAAGAAAAATGTGTATGTAGAGGAAATATACAATGTGGGAAGACAGATGTTCTGCCTCAGATAGAAGTACTGCAAAGAGTTTATTTTCTCCTTTTCCTGCATGTGCATATAAAATATGTAAGTGGAAAACTTTCTACTATCAATTGAACTGCAAGGTAAGAATATTTATTTTAAAGCTCAGTAATTGTTCCTCATGCTGGGACTCCATTTCATTCATCATCTGTGTGCTGAATCTTGCTGATCTCTTTGGTCTCAGGGCAAAGGCTTAGGTACCAACACTATCATGTTGATATCTGTGCTTTCATTGGTCTGGCACATGTGCATCATTGCATCTGCAATGATGAGACAGCAATTGGAGTGTTCAAGATGCTTATTGGGAGCTACTGGTGCTTGGAAACCTAAAGCCTGACTCATAGAGCCCAGTCTTAAAAGCCAGTGGGTGTACTGTCTCCATGTGGAGCCTTGAGCAATCTCCCTGTGACAAGACTACTGAGTTGTGAAAAGGCAAAAGGAATATCTAATTTGTTAGAATAAAAAGCTACCACAGTGGCTAGCTGGGATTTTCCATCATTTTGCTACAGTCATGATAGAGTTAGTTGTTACTTTCAGCTATATATTGTGTAGTCTTTGGCTTTCTCTCCCCCCGCTGCTTTAGTCCTAACTGGAAATTTAAAGTAGATTATCCAAAAGGATACAAATGACAGTTTCTGTCTTGTCTCTGATCCTTCTCATAACTGTTTTCTTAATTCAAATGTTTTGAGGTATGCTTAAATAGCTACCCTGAAAGTGCTTAGCAATTCACTACATGTGCTGGAGTTTTTTTTCATGTAAAAACAGTATTGTTAGGGAATTCCAGAATTTGAGAGGCTTTTTCCATACGAGTAAACAAACAAAACCCACCCAACCAACTGAAATAACAAATAAACCCTCCAGACAAAATAATAAACACAAGCAATTCAAACCCTGTGGGTGATCTGGTTCTTTTGGTTGTTGACTAAACGGAAACATACATGTTTTGGTTGCTCTTGGATGTTAGTGGTAGTCCTTGTCTATGCTCTCTGAAGAGCAAACTATAATTAGGAAATCCAGAAGCTGTGCTTCTCAAAGCAAAAAAAGGTGTGAACAGTAATTGAAACAGCAGTTTACCCTGGTAGTAAAAGCAGCTAATGTTATCTTGGACTATGGTGGGAGGATCATCAAAGGATCTGATCCTTCCCCTCTACTCTGCATTGATAAGGCTGCTCCTGTGAGTACTGTATCCATTTTTGCTCTCACCTATACAAGAAAGAGATGTGCCAACTGGAGAGGGTCTACTCAGTGGCCATTTAGATGTTTAAGGCTGAGTTTACAAAGGGCACGGCTGGGCTCTGGAGGAATATCTTCAGTTCAGGTAATTGCCTGAAGGGTGGGCACAAGGAGGACAGAGCCAGGCTCTTCTATAGTAGTGCTCACTGCCATGGGCACTCACTGAAACACATGAGATGCTGTCTGAGTGTATGGAAACACTTTGCTGTGACAGTGACTGAGCACTGACACAGACTATCCAGAGGGGCTGTGGAGTTTCTCTGCTTGGAGATACATAAAAGCTCACCTGGACATGGTCTTGGGCAAGCAGCTTGGGCACAGCCCTGCTTGAGCAGAGGGACTGGACCAGATGACTTGCAGAGGTCCCTCCCAGACTCAACCATTCTGTGACAAACTGCAGACTTATTTCCAATTCTGTTTCTAGTCACTCCAGTGAATTGGACCATTTTTAGTATCTTCTTACTTTTGTGCTACAATTGTTTTCATGTACTGGAATTTTTCTTGGAAGCTACTGAAACAGTCAGTCACTTCACCCTATAGAATTGAACTCTTGAAACCCTTTAATTAGTAAAATTGCAGTACAAAAGCAAGGACTTTGCAGAATGGAGAAGGAAGAGCTTCCAGAAGAGTTCAAAGATGGTGCTTTTAGATGGTATATAAAAAAACCCAGGGAGCTCTTTACCCAGACCTTAGAAGTCTCAAGTGGCTTGCTGAAGGACCCTGGAAATGATGCTCTCTTCTGAATATTCTTTGTCTTTTTGTATTAGGTTACTGCTTACCTTGCTGATGTTCCCAGACTAAGAATGGCATGCTGTGGAGGACGCTGCAGTAGAAGTGTCTAATCCCCTTCTCTTTGGTATGTTTTTACTCTTGATAACAAAATGTGTTTCTAACACTTGAGTTACTGCAAATGTATCTGCAAAATAATGATGGGATCTAAGAGTATGGGGTCTGACTTCATTAAAAGCCATTATAATCACAATGCAAAAAAGCCCCAAACCCCACATCTGTGGCATTTCTATCACTCAATGGTTTATTTAAAATAATTTTGAAGAGGCAATGTCTCAAGTTCTTGCATTCATTGAATAATTATGAGTAGATGTGAAGTAATGCAATCTGTAAATCCAATTCTATAGCCCTGAAAGTGTTTTGCCTCAGGAGTTTCTGTAGGAAAACTTTCTGATTGTTCTCAAGGATTAAAACTTTTAATTTCTGCTATGGGGGAACTGCAGGGGGTCTGAATTCCAGGTAACTGCTGAAATTCTCATATGCATTGTACAGATCTAAAAATATGTGCATCGTTAATGGGGAGGAACGTGGGCATCGCACATCTTGAGAAGAGTGCAGCTGTGGAGATTACCTTATGGTAATCTGTCGGTGTGCTCTAGTCTTGTAGAGACTTAAATTTACTTCTAAATGCTAATAAAATAAATTCTTCAGTGTAGAAACCTCTAAACACCTTAATTAACAGGAGAACTGAGGCTCTGGTGATTTTCAGCCTGCTGCTGCTTTTATGGATGCAGAATTATTGCCAGAAAGACTCCAGTTCAGTTGGGTATGAAGCTTACCACATGAGAGACTCTTACTTGCAGTGGTGGAAACGTTTGAATAGGCACCTGAAGGATAAGCATGAGTACCCTCTTTGCAAGGAGTTCTTGAATTCTGTTTTCAGTCAAATATCAGGTAGTCTAACATTGTTTACTTTACAGAACTACTTGTCAAAAGTGAAGCCAGCACTACTGAAGGCAACGTGATTGAGTGTTTCCAGATTGGTTGGTGAATTTTATTTCTTTGTGAGAATCTAGCGTTATGTCAGCTTGCTGCATTTCATACATGAGCAAAGGATAATATTTACGCTTGCACAGCTGTCTGATTTGCAAATAAGGTGACCTCTGTCTGGTGGGTATCAACATGAATTCCTTTATGAATTGGGACTTAAACTTCTGGAGTTCTAGGGTAGGCCTTCTTTGCCTGAAGTCTCCACTTTAGCTGTGCTGTAAGGTAGTCATTTCTGAGTGCTGACTATTTTAAGCCTCACGTTGAACAGCACAGCTTTTGCTTCATTCCTGTCACTGATACTTTTGCTTGAATTTGTTAGGGCAGGTTCAGAGCCAGCAGCAGAACTTGACTGAATTAAGAATGACAGATGTCTGATTCTTGGATTTTTCTATTATTCAAATACTTCTAAAATAATTACCTCTAGGCCAGATGCTTGGCTGTCTCTAGTCCCCTGCCATTCCTATTTCGCTTTAAGGCAAGAAATGCGGATTTCCCTTGCATAGAAAAATCTCCCACGTAGATCTAATGCAGCAGCCCCATGCTGGATCTGCTGCTTTAAATCTTGTTTCATCATTTGCCACAGATGCATTGAAATATCTTGGGGAAGGGACTAAGATGACTGCTTAAAATTCCTGTTAGTGGTAGAGAGGATGTCAGCACTATTTTTCTATTGTAGTGGGTCCCTCTGCTCTTTTGGGTGTGCTTCTCTCTGCCCTAACTGTTGTTTGGATACTCCTAGGGCTCTGGCCTTGGATACTGTGACACTTTTCCCCATCTAGCCTGTAGATCTCCAGAGGCAGAACTACTCTGTATAATGCAGTACCACTGAGCTAGTTCCAAGTAGGACTCCCCCAGTGCTGGAAACGGTGTAGCTGTTAGTGACCTGAGTAGAGCTTTCGTTTACCTTGTCGGGCAGAGCTTGGTTCTGATGTAGTTTGGATATCTCTAAACTGAGCTGTGGTCTGTGGAGACAGGTAGTCTGGAGTTTGCAGATTCTCCACCCTCTTGGAATTGGCTCTTACACAGCTGGTTAATGTGGGTTTGTACACTTACTGAGACACATTGAGGGCTCTGCTTAAGTTTTTAGGGGGTGTTGAAAGATTGGTGAAGTTGTATTGATTTCACTCAAAGCAGAGAGCTCTACAAATTGGACCAATAACATGTCCAAATGATATTTTGGAATTAAGCCACTTTCAGATGAGAATTATTTTTTTTTTCATTCTCTCCAGCCTCCTTTCTTTTTTCTCTTAAGCAATGTCTGTGAATGTTTTGTGATTGAAAAATAGCATGTCTGCAGTGTTCTGGAGGGGGGAAAAAAAGGCACTCTGAAACTCCTGACTTGAAACTGATTTGTTTTTAAATTTATCTTCGGGTAACTAAAGATAAAAATGGGTCTTTCATGCCACAAACCAGGAAACAAGTTTTTCTGAGTGTATAATGCAGTGTTGCAGTTGCTAACTGTTGACCCAGCCTTTACACTACAGGAATTTTTGTAACTGAGTGAGCAGTCAAGCAGAAGCCGAGCTAAAGCAACAACTCTGATGAATGACATCTCAAAGCAGAAAGAATGTTTTTTAATAACTTAAGGCATTGCCGGCAGAAAGGGACAACAAAGGACTTGCAGACTATTCGTAATCTTTATTTTCTTGAAAGGGATGTGGGGGTGTATGCGTGCATTACAGGGTTAAAGTTATTTAGAGAACCCAGAGAAGAAAGGTAGTGAAGCTGAAACATCCAAGGTTTCTGATGCTTCCTCTGACTACTGTGATTACTCCTTTGCTGTAATTTCATGTGTGACAAAATTTAATGGAGACTGTCCCTATCTGGCAAGGAAGCTTTGTATCAAAAGCCGAGGAATCATTAACAATAAATTATTAAGCTTAAATTATTGGCCCTTAATTTACATATACTTATGTTAAGCTGCCTCACCCTTCATCAGCTAACATGTAGGTAGATGATCTTCTGCATGGCCAAACAATGCACTATAAGCTGCCCTGGTGAGCAAGACTGATGTTGTTGAGCACCTGACATCTATGCTGTGTGTTGTGGTCTATTTTCCTTATACCAGTTTTAGTCTGGATTTAAATGGATGTTTGTAGTAGGCTTTAAATGGTCTTTTAAGGCCATTTGCGTGCTTTGAGGTCACACTACAGCACAGCCCAAAGCACAGTGAGTGGGGGGCAGCTGGGAGGTGTGTAGAGCAAGACAGATGTTTATTCAACTTGGTTATTTAAGAGTTTCCACTGAAATCACATTTTTCATATATGCTGGTTTGTACTGAAAGCATTGCCAGTATAGATCCTGTTCTGTAAAAGGATCAGTGAAATCAATCCAGAAATACTGATCTATAAAAGAATGTGGCTTTGAAAAGTGAATGAGGCCAAGTGATGATGTCATCAATGGTGCAAACAAATGTTTGACAAATGTCGCGTTAAAAATCAATTTTAGTGCCAATGTAGATAGTCTCATTTCTTCAGCAGCTTTGAGATGGCAATAGTTGCTCCATTGTTGGAAGAAAGAATAGCAGAGTAACTCCCCCCCGTCCCCCCTTATGTGGTAGTGAGGGGCCCTTTCTGCATGTATGGTTACATGGTTTAAGTAACAAGGATTCTCAAATGGCTTGGAACATGCGACCTATGAGGAAAGACTAAAAGCTCATGTTTAGGAAGAGCAAGACTGAGGCAAGACATGGGTTTTCAGATGCATCAAATCCTGTAAAGAGCAAGAGAATCATCTCTTCCTCATTCAGTGGAGACAGCACAACAGATCATGGCCTTAGGTTTCATTAGAGATTAAGGCTATATAGAGGAGCTTCATGTTTGTGTATGTGGAATGCATTTGTGAAAGAGGTTTCAAACCTCTGGAAATTTGAAGAATAGGCAACATAGAGGAGCAAGAATGGCTCAGTGTAGGTAGGCATGCCTGGAAGAGCTAGATGGATTGGACAGTGTCTTGACAAAAGCCTTCTAGATGTAATCAATAATGGGTAATAAAATATTAGTCTGTCTTCTGTCAACAGTGATCCATGCTTTTCATTCCTGGTGTGCAATAGAAGCAGGGTGTGATTAAAAGTTTAAAGGCAATCTACAGACAAGGTTCAGTTCAGTGAACTAAGGAGATGATTTCTTTTTCTGTGTACAACAGATTCCAAACCATTAGCCAATTGTTGATTTAAAATAAACCTAAACCAAGGTGCAAATCTTCCAGTGTGGTGAAGGTCTTCACAGACATGTTGGTCAGCCATATAAATTTAAGTATCTTGTTGACACTGGTGTCCAGCACATGCATCACAGATCCAAAGGATTGCTGAGGTTATGTGGTGTAGTATTAGGTGAATTTCCAGTTAGGGTTTTTTGATCAGGATTTTTCAATGCTGGACCAGGTTACACCAGTTGCAATACTCTTGATTTTTTTTTTTTTTTTTTTTTTCCCTTCTTCCCTTTCCTATCCTTATACACCAGGAAAAATTATCTGTCTAGCTTTGACTTATTTTGCACAACACAAACTAAGCTTGTTAAGTCCAAGTCAATGCTAATGAAATGTTTGAGCATATGTCAGCTTCCCAGAAAATTATGTTATGTAATCCAGCACTTCACTATTCTGACAAGCTAGAGAAATGTTTCCAGTGGAGGAATCAATCAGAAGTGAATCATCATCTGTGGGAAAGGGTATGTGTGTGGGGGGAGGCAGAAATACTGTCCTGTGTGAATTAGATTTAATTTACTTTTGAGTGAACTCAAGCTACCTTAAGAAAGGGACTAGCCCTTGACACGGGAAAATGGTGTTCAAGTTTTGTTGTATTCTCCTTGGCTGACACAGAGGGTAAGATCAGCAGCTGAGGAAGTAACTTCCTCTGAACCTTTGATCTGTTGCTGTTCATACGGTAGCCTTAGGAAGAATAACTGTCAGACTTCTCTTGCTTGAATGTATCTTTAGTATTGCATTGTGTTCTGAAGGAAATAGTCCATGTTTACTTGTTTTGCTATATTATCTCTTGTTGAAGAAAAAATGTTGAACTTGTTCTTTATTGTCCTCTTCCCTTCATAAGCATGTGCTCTGTGGAAACCAGTGACAGAGAAGTTATTGCACTTAGTGGAAACCTCAGAGGATGATGTCAGCTGTTCTTTGTGGTGGGAGCCTTAAATAGGGTTTCAAGGTGAAACTCTTTACTGCAGATCTGAACCTGTCATTTTATTTTTGCAGTAGGATTTGATCACTAGATTACAGTAATCCTATTCTTGGCGCGTAAATTGCAGACAATGTAAGCCTGAGATCAGATCGCTTTCAGTACAATGCAGTTCACTCTGAATTCTTCTGATCTGTCAAGGTTTAGAATTCTACTTGAGTGACTTCATTTGCTTTTGTTTCTTCAGAATCACCCATGTGACAGTGTCTAAGTAATTGGTCTCTTTCAATGATAGTAAAAGGAAACAGGTAGCCAGGAAAGTGGCTACTGTAGCATGTTGTGTTGGTATTTATGGAGATGGGGGGAACATTATCTATTTCTGCTTTACTAAATAGGACAATGATGGTGCATAACTGTTTCAAAACTTTCTATTTTGGGGCAGTTTTATAAGCAGTCCTATCGTGCATTTACTGAAGGTGGTGATAACATAATTTAAACAATGGCGTTCCCTCAGTTTGTTTCAACATAGATGGGGAAAATAACCTGTCATGTATTTTATAGGCTTACTTTAACAATACACAGTTAGGAATCTCAAAAGTAAAAATAGTACTGGAGACACTGAAGATAAATCACACTCTGCTCTAATCCAGTATTGTCATTCTCATAGCAAGACAAAGATCTGTGAAGCCCAGGGTTTCATCTCTGGTTGCAGCCAGTAACAGGGACTAAAGTATGTAGAGAGGTGTGTTGCTGAGGAGTCCCTCTGGCTTGGCGAGTTCTACAAGTTGTACTGTGCCTACACTGTTGCCGTTAGTAATCCTTGATGGATTTTCTTGGCTCTAAGAGTGTCTTTCCACTGCACTGAACATTTGAACAATTTTTGAGCGTTTGCCTTTGGATTGTGCTTTTTAGAGAGTCCTGAAGCTTTCTTCTGGGTGGTAGTTTGTAGTTCTGAGCCCTTCACTGAGTATGGATTAGTAAGATAATGTGAAGGGAACGAAGGTCAGTAACTGTGATTAGAATAAGATACAGGAAAAGAATAATACAGCAGCTGAAAGAGAGGAAACTCTTGGTTAGTCAAAATGGGAGGCTGAAAGGTAACATTTCCTCTGTTAATTTCACATGGGACTTGGCATACAGTTCTAAATGTGCATGCAGAAGCAGCATCTATTAAAATTGCTTATCTGATGACCTACAGATGCATTTGCTATATTGTTCTTGCTGGAATATGGCAAGGATTCTTTGACACTCAGAAGGCAAAGAGCTGAAGCGGTTGGTAACACAGGAAAACATTCACCAGAAAACCTTTTTCTGAACTTAAACAGGGTGACTGTATGTTCATGTGGTCATGAAGCTAGAATGGATAGTACTACAGAACTTGGTTTAGTTAAACACTAGTTGTTTTTATTTTAAATTGGGATCTTGATGCAAATTTCAGCAAGAGATCTCCTAAGCCACCATTCTGTAATGCTGCAAGAAGTGGAAGGGGAAAAAAAAATCATTAGGTTTACAAGCTCCTCATGCAGGTGCTGTATGCCTTTGAATTCTGGGAAAGCTTCGTGTTTATAAGAAGCTTTAAAAAATGTTATTGCAGAGAACTCTTAAAGTCTTAGTTCTCACTTTGGTTTTACCTACTTGGTTATTCCATCTCATCATATTCCAAGACCTTAAGGTCAACCTAGTGGAAAAAAAAGTAGTAAACCCACAGATTTGGTTTGAAATATATTATATTTAAGTGCAAAACCAAATAGTCTCGTTTTGGTGTTTATTTTTTTTCTTCTCCCTTGAGCTGTTTAGGGACAGATTTTTGAGCTTTTCTGCAGTTGTGCAAGGTACAGCTAAACTGAGAGATCCGTTTTTTCCATCTTGGTTAATTTCTAGCAGGTGGAGCTGTAAGAAATTCATCAGTGCTGCAGTCTACATGTGCAATACGCAGACCTTTCTGACACTGCTGCTAATACTAGACTGTTGCTTGAAAGCTTTGGTTTTGAGCAGTGGTTTATTAATGTATTAGCTGTGCAGACATTTTATCATCCCAAACATGATCTCATATACACAGGCAGGATCTTTTTCTAGCAAATTGTACCTTTTGCTTTTTGACTTGAAGTACATACATCTGAGTGTTCTATTCATGGCCATGAAAAGCTTTAAATAGAACTTGCCATTTGTGTCTCTCATGAATCATGCATTCATCAGCATGTGTAATACATTATTAATCTTTAATCTGGGGATTCAAGTGTTGTCACTAAAAATGTGCATCTTACCCTAATTTAATATTACCAAGAAAAGAAAGGGGGGGGAACTCCAACCCAACCAAAAAAAACAACCTAGAACCCGGAAATAATTAATTGCACTTGTTTTTCCTTAAGAATGGTTTAGATGAAAATTTAATTGCTCTGTTGGTACTTAAAAAAAGCCTATGTACAGAGGCGCAGGTGGAAAAACGTTATGTGAGGAAGGAAATGGGGTGCACAGTTACCTGGCTTATTATTGTCCTGCCTTTGAGAACCACCTGCCATTAGTTAAAGCTCCTGCACTCAGACCATGAAGTGCACCTTTTCTTTCTGAGTACGTGGTAAGCAATGCCAGCTGTAGGAGGAGGAAAGACTTGGGGAAGCTTCAGCAGAACATGTTAAGGTTTACTGAACTGTCATGATGTCCCCTGAACATAACTTGATTTTTTTTTTTTTTAAAGAGCAAAGATACAGAAAAAGAAATGCCAAAATCTGCAAAATGTCTACAGAACTCCCAATACATGGTGCAGACCCCTTGTAATTCTCATCTTTAGTTCACTGAGATGAACTCATCTTTATTTCTCTGTTTCGCTATGAGGTTATTTGTCACCACTTGGACTCTCTGTAAGCTGGATCTAGATTCAACTTGGTTATGATTCAGTTTAATTTAGTTTCAATTTCTTCTTTTTTTTTTGTCAATGTTTACAAGGTAGGCTTTTTTGTTTGTTTGTTTTGAAGCTGTTCTGTGGCCTGAGAAGCTCTGTGTGTGTATGGCCAGTGGGGACTCTATAGGAAGAAAATAAGTTCAAATTGAAAAGCGGTAACACAGCCAAATTGTGCATGGTGCTAAGCTGCTTCTGAGAGCTGCTGCAATTAATTGAGATAAGAATTAGTTGAGATGTCTTAATTTTGAGGCAGATATTTGGGTTTTTTTTTTCCTGACACAGCAGCAAGAGAGGACAAAGTATTAAGAGCAGGAGACTAGCTGCAGACGTGGCAGCAGCCTTGGAAATTAAGTCAGTTTTTAGTACTCCTAATAGACTGAGTTGGTAGCATCTTAGCTAAACTTGATACATCCACAGTTTTCTTGGTAATTCGTGCAGTTTTTCTGAACCCTCTTTTTTTTAGTGCAGGCTGTCCTAAAAATTATGCAAACCTATTGGATACAAATCAGCCCAAAAAGTTTTATCTGTAAGAACTGACAACATTAAATTGTCTGGGCTGTTGGGCTGCTCCTGTTACAGCTATTAAAGGATTTTGCTCATAAAAGATAGTAGAGAGGCAAAACGCTTTTACGCGTGTTATTGAAGTCCTCATCAAACTCTCACTAGAACCTGACATTTGGGGCTTTTTCTTAACCCCTACAACATCCTTTATAGGTTCAAGTATTAATTACTTCCTTGACAGCCACGTTTCAGAAGGGAAATATTCCATTGTAGTGTTAAAAATACCCCCAAACAAATAAACAAAAAGCAGTAGAGCAGACTGTATACCATGTCAAATATTCGGTCTGTGTGTTTGCATACTTGCCTCCAGAACCATTTAAATTCTCTCTGTGTGTATACACTGTACTTTGTTTCATCAAAATGATGTGAAATTAGTTAAAAGTGGTATGAATCATAATGACAGACTTGGTGCCTTGGTATCCAAGATACGTTAACATGCTGATAAGTTACTTGTTTTCCTGCTGTGAGAACTGGTTGCTGTATTTGATTCTTTAGCTGAATACAAACTAAATTAAATCTTCAGTGACCTATATTGTGCTCTAGCTAATGACCAGTTAACCTCTGGTTAATTTTCTGTCTCTTGGTGTCCTGGGAACAGGGACATGTTTACTTCAGTTGCCACAAACCTTTAGAAATGTACCACTGGCATTTATTATTCTAGAGCTGTGTGTTTTAATAGAAATTAGCTAATGGGCCATGGGGGTCTGCAGAAGTTGCAGAATGCCAATGAGGAGTTCTCTTTCATTTTTCCTCCACCCTGATTTACATGACTAAGCTTTTAGCTTTTCTTGGTTTTGTTTTTGTTTCTTGAGTATTGATCTGTCTCCTGTGGAGGAAACAAACTATTTGCTTAACGTGCTGGAGGACACTATTGTTGGCAGCTTCCCAGAGACTCCCCTCTTTTGCATGCTTTAAATTAAACTAGAACCAGCACAGACGTTGATAGGGAAGGTTGCAGCTAATGCAATTTCATTATTGCACGGCTGATATGCAAATCTGAACATAAGCATAAGCTAATAATAATAATGAAGATCTTGTCTAACGGCAGAATTGAACACTACTTTTCTGATGCAAAGAGGATTCTTTGGCAACTGGGTGGGCTCATCTATGAAGTACATGTTGTCTCAGCATAACTTCATTTCCTGAAAAACAACAACTGGCAGAGCAAGGCAGAATGGTTGCCCACACCCTTTGCTAGTAATAGTCTGTGTTGTGTGTGTCATGAATTGATTGTGTAATGCACTGTCCAAACTAACCTGAACCTTTTCTGACATGGGGAATGTCTAGTGCTTGCAGGTTGGGAAACAGCTGTTCCAGAGCCAATCCTGTCCGTTTTGTCTGTTCCTTGAAGCTTTCACTACTAATTTCCTGTAGGGATGAAATCTTTCCTGTTGTGGTTTTTGTTGTTGTTGTTGTTTGTTTTTGTTTAGGTTTTTTTTGGGGGGTTGTGGTTTTTTTGGGGGGTCTTTGTGGGTTTGTTTTGCCTATGGCAGAGACAAGAACAGGTAGAAACAGGTTACTGAGTGCTCAGTCTTAAGCTTTAGTGTAGCCACGCTGCAAATAGCAGATGGAAACTGTTCTGCAGCGATCCTGGGGCCTGTGTTAGCCATGTTAGCAGATGGGTTTGGAGGGGGAGTGGGGAAGCTTGGGCTGTTGAGCTATAGGACACTTTTTCAGACACTTGTTAGGTCACAGAAAGTCCCAGAATAAAACTGAGAATCATTGCTTGATGAAGGTACGTTACAAATATGTAACACTGAGAGGGGAAAGAGTATTCCATGAACAGCTTATTGGGAACTTGCTCTGTTCAGCCAGATGGCTTTGAACACCACAGAAAATAAGCAGTGTCTGTGGGGTGTGTGTGTGCTGTGGGTATGTTCTGCTGAAGACCTGTGTTGGGTTGAAATTACTCCCCCCACTAACTTGGGGAACTACTCCCCAAAATAAATTGCTCAGACCAGCTCAGTTTGGGATGGAAGCAAATGAAGCTGTATTTACAAGCAAACTAAAATCTAGAAATAAAAAATGCAGTGAATATGTATGAATTATACAATATGTGTACTATACACATATATATATTTACTATTTATAAACAACACAGACTCCTCAGAACCCCCTGGAGGCATCCAGGGGACCTGTTCCTTCTACTCCCTTCCTCCTTCCTATTACTTCACGCAGTAGTCAAAGCGGGAATACCCCTGGCAAGATCATGGAAGCGAGGAAGGTTGCAAGCAGGAGCAACAGGAGAAGGGAGAGAAAGAACTGTTTATGCCTCTACTCTATATTCCATTTGCAATGCAATGAATTATACAGATCTTGTCATTTATTTTCCTTTTGCATCCAGGAGTTATTTATTTTACTTCACAGTCCTTGCAGGCATCATCTAGGCTAAAGTTCCCCCTTCAAACTGTAACAACCACCTACTTCCACCAGCTGGAGAGAACTGGCATTCTCTCTGTCCTCATTTTCTTGTTACCCAATTAAAAAACCACAACAAACAAAAAAAAAAAAAAAAAAAAAAAAAAAGGAAAAAACATTCCTGAGACAGAATCAGACGTTTCATCACTTGCTGTGAAACCACTGTCATCCAAATAAGACTTTGCATATATTCTACCTGGTGATTAAACCAATTTCTTCTTCTAACAGCCTGTCTCTAAAAGATCCACCACACTATGTTCTCCTGGGTACTTCAATCCTTCTCATTTAAAAGAGGGCAATAAATTAAGTGCCTTTGTAGAAGTAACAGTGAAATTGTGGGTTGTTATGTTGTTGTAATGGGACTTTGTCCATGAACTTAGAAGAATACAGGACACTTTCATCATTTGAGTAGGGTGGGTTTATTTTAGTTGTGGTTTGTCTGTTTTCTCTTGTGTCAAATGAAGAAGCAAAATACCGACCTCTGTGTTGTTTTCCTTGAAAAAGTAGTCTTAAAAAAAAGTGGAAGATATGAAGTTCCTCCCTCTCTTTATTGACTGGAGCATCTTGAAAATGAAAGTTTTCCTGTCAGTCATCAGAGTATGGGGAATTCTGTGTACAAAGGGAGCTACAGTGCCCCACAGCTTAGTCCCTGGCCTTTTCTGTTTATGAGCTTATTCTGTCAGGGTCTGTTAGTTTTGGTATTGTTAGAGGTTTAACAGGATTTCAGACTTGGTGGTGGTCTCCATGGGTCCTTTCCCTATTTCACTTCTGAGTATTCCTACTGTTAGAGGGGAAAAAAAGCAACTGTGACTGAGAAGATTGGAATTACAGTGTAATTCCTTTATTCATAAATTTATAAGGGAATTGCTTCTTTTCGTTAGTGGTCGAGAGGAACCCAATTTCAGGCTTCTGCGAGAGAGGGAGTGCATTTCTTGGGTATTTCAAACCCTAAGCTCAGTGATCTCTCTCTTTATTGCCTTCTCCTGTGTTTACAAAGAAATCAATGAGAGAAGTCATTCCTGTGTAGAAAATTGTGATGTTTCTATTAATTTGTACAAGTCTGCAATCAGTGCTATTGAGCCAGCGTCAGGAGAAGAACTTGTTCAGACTGAAGGCATAACTTGAGCTCTTTCAAGGCCTTGTTAGAAAAACATACTGACTGTATTATGCTGTGCTCTGTGTCATGTGGTGTGTGCTCAGATGCAGTTTTGTGATTAAAAATAGTTTTGCCCTTTTGTTGAAGGGGCAGGCTGACATCACCTATTCATCTCTCAGAAGTAGTTTCTGAATACCTTGCAGTGCAATGAATTGTCATCAGCTTCTGAAGATGAAGGTACAGAAGCATAAGAAAAAGGGAGAAGTTGAAACGTTTCGGAAATGCTATTAAAGGAATGTATCTTCCACTGCATGTCTATTTGCAGAAGGGGAAAATATTGATGAGTGTAGTCATAAATAACTGCCCTGAACTGCTTTTTTTATAGAAAAGAAATTACCTCCCTAATGGTTTTTTATTTCAGGTAATGAAACTTTTAGAGGCTTCTGCTCCTGTATTTGATTTCTTTCTTCAGTGCGCTTTTCAGGTGACACCTGCAGGAAACTTAACTGACACTGCCTGCAGTGCAGATACTTTGCCATGGTTTAGTTGTTTAGATGGGTTGGATTGGTTGATAGGTTGGACTCAATGATCTTCAAGGTCTCTTCCAACCTGGTCTATTCTATGCTATTCTGCTTATGGAGAGTTTAGGTACTGCCTGTGCTGAGGTAATGTCTCTGCGTAAATGTGCTCTGGTGTAGGCAGGCATGGTATGAAGAAGCTCACCGCGTTTATGATTGGAAATCTCTCTTTTGGAATTGCAAATACTGTAACACCCCCCTTGTAGTGGGTTGAGGCAGACCCCCCTCCCCACCACGGGCAGAAATAACTCAAACGGATTGCAAAAGTGATGGAAAGTTTAAATGGAAAGTGGTGAATGTGTACAGAGAGCCAGAAGCACAGTGACAAAAGAAACCCCAAAGCAGACCCAGAAACATCCCATCCCTGCCTGAGGGTACACCCAAAACCCCCAGGGCTCCTTTTTCCACCCTCACCCCCCTACTGCTAGGCTAGTCTCAGCTGGCCAGATCTGAGACTGCCCATCCTCCCCCAGGAGACATCTCCCCAGTTACCGGGTGACAGCGAGAGAAGAAAGAGAGAGTGCTAGAGAGAGTGCTAGACCCTGCGCTGGATCTCATAGTGGCGCAGAGAATTATGGTATGAAATACCTAATTTCCTGTGTCCACCCACTGGGCTGGACTTCTGGACACAGGAGAGGGCACCCAGCCCAAACTGCTACACCCCTGTATATTATTTTGAGATGAATTTTTTTAACTTAAAAGATGTGTGTTTCAAACCAAACCAACCCACCAAAAAAAACCCAACCAAACCTGTCTCCCCCAAAAAACCCCACAAAGCACACAACAAAAAAATCCACAGACTTGGGTTTTAATCCTGCAGGCAGGATTGCAAATAGGCTGTTAGTGACGTGGATCAATCTACATGTTTAGCCTGATGGATATAATTTAAAAAAAAACCTTCTTCCAAAGAGTTCAAATGTAAGTTTCTATATAGCTTTAGGGATGTGGACACAGGATGGTAGTCCTGGATGGTTTTGGATACTAGTTCCATTACTATTCCCAAAATCTAAATTCATACTTAGTGCATTGACATCTGCTCTGTTACAGATTTCTTTCTGTTTAAACAATGCGCCTAAAATCACCTATTAGAAAATACCAAGCTTTTAATTACCATCTATATTTTGTTCCCTTTTTCTCCCCCTCTTCTCTGTGCTCCCAATTATTGTGGGCAGGACAGCAGATCATTTGATAAGTAGCTTTCAACACAGAATGCAGAATTAAAGTCACTTCCGTCAGGCCGTTTTTCTTCAAGGCAGAATTTCACAAGACCTTATTCCCTCTCCAGGTAGTGCAGATGCTCAAGATAACACTGATTATGGAAATGGAAGCTTAACTCCAACCACAGTGTTTTCCTAAACCATAGTGATGCAAATGCAATACCTAGGTTGTTTGTAGACAGAATAAAGCGTGACTGTGTCAAATTTTGCCCAAATGACTTTTCATAGTTTCAGCCCTTGAATTTATATGGAGTAATGTGAAAATTTTCCCCATGCAGTTGAAGTGAAGCTTTCAGGTGTCACTTTTGCATAACACTGACTATCAGTAAAATTCAAAAAAATGGAAAAGAAGATATAAGGAAAAATAATCTTGGTTTGGAGGGTGAAGGGAAGAGGTAGCTGTTATGACCATGAGTTTAGTATTCTGTTGTGGTATTACTTTGGAGTCAAGTGCCTTTGGTATAGTTGCACTGGGATACTCTTAGCTCTTCAGATCTCTCCCTTTGAAGTTGTCTTGTTCACCATTCAGGAGCACAGTTGCCCTTTAGGCAGCCATATGTTATTATATCTGTTGGTGATGCTTGTACCACAGGTAAGCCTTTTCCCTTGTGTGTTTGTGTGGAGTCTTTTGGAGTTTTGCTTATTTCACATTTATTAGAACTCAAGATGGGTAATAAAGGGAAGAAAACAATCTTAAATTTGAGTCATAGAATTGTTAGGGTTGGAAGGGACCTCAAGGATCATCTCGTTCCAACCCCTCTGCCATGGGCTGTTTTGAGTCATCTGACAAGGGTGAACATGCCACGTGTGCAGCCACAGGGGCTGTATAGGAACTATGCTGAAGGGCCTCTACTACTGAACATGTGAACTGGTACATGCAGTAGGTCTACTGCTGCACGGTGCTGTGGTGACTTTTGTCTCGGGTGCTGTGTTTCAGATTCATCTGGTGAGTTTTCTGAAAAGCAGAAGAGGGGAGAGAATGTGATGTGCTGTAAATGTGGGGTCTGGGAAGCCTTTGCTTTTATTTGTGTAGCCACAGGGTTGGGATCCACAAGTGAACGTGTGAATGTATGCGTGTGCTCTTGGCATTGAGGTGGGGCATACTCAGTGGAGTCAGAAGCCTTGACAGCCTTTCAGTGCTGCTCTAGCTGTGGTCTTTTGTCCAAGGGATCCTCTTATTTCAATGTAATTAAAATGCCAGTGCTGATTATTCACTTACACTTAGAAGCTGAAATTCAGTGTGCATGTTCTTCATTCTGCATCTCTTTCCGATGTTGACTACAAATACAGCTCAAAGATTTCCAGGATTTTATTAAAACATGAAATCAAACGCTTTCAGACTTCTGACATTAGGAACTTCCTCAATGCTTACTTCAGCTAGGACCTTGCCATGCCGAAGGTATTAGCCACACACGGGCAGCGAGAAAAGAGCTTCACATTCAATATAAATGTAAAAAAGCTGCTGATTATCTGTGGGCTTTGCATGAATAACTACAGCAGCTTGCAAATATGTAGGATTTGGCAGAGAGACCAAAACTGTAAATCCTTTGCAGTAGTACTGTGCTCAGATTAAGTTCCTGTGAAATCTTTCCACAGTCGCTAATTTCACACTCTAGGGATGGAAACGTGGAAGGTTTATACCACACAGATCTTCGTTTAGCAACAACTTCCTTGAGCTTTAAAATGTTTGTAGGAATTGTTAGTGTTTGATAAGAAAATAATTTATAATGCCTTTGGAATAAATAGTGACAAAAAAAAAAAAAACCCAAACAACCCACAATGTGTCATCCATGATGAATTTGGGAACTTCGGGAGAGCGAGGACCAAAACACCTTATTCGAGCAGCGCAGCTTCTATTTGCTGTGCAATAGCATCTGTTTTTATCTTTATTTGAAAAATAAAACTTGACTTTTTTGCAACATCAGTTTGTATGCAGCAGGGAGACAATGTAAAATGAGGAAAAGCAGTTTGTTGAAACTTACACCAGTTTTTGATGTAAAATGTTTTTATGGCACTCTCATAGGACCTTCTGCGTCCTGTTGTTTGAAACGAAGGCTCTCAGCAGGCAGCGGGAACACCTGCCCCTGAACCCAGCAAGTTGGAGGGGCTATCCTATCCCCTGGTTATCAGCCATCTTTAAACATTTGCTACATCACTTGGGTGTTAGGGGATATATTTGGCACTTCACACTCCTTTTTAACCCAACAACTCTTCCCATTCCCCCACTGAGGTCTTGGTTTTCTTTTGCTAGGACTGATTTTGAAGTCAGTGACGTGTAAGTGACAATCTGATGGGACAGAAAAAATGCTTCTTGGGAAGCACTGAAAATAATCATGATGTGCTCTGTTTGGGTTGCTGTGCAAAGAACACTGTCAGTCCAGTGCTGATGTGTTTCCATTCACACACTGTTTGGCAGTGCCCCATTATTTATATGGTGTAGTTAAAATTAGGTTTGTTGCACAATCTGTAGGTTTTACTTGATTGTGAAGTCTGCAATTAAAAGTAGTTGAAGAAAAGGAAAGAATTCTTCCTGGGAAACTGGTCTTGGATTAGTTTGTAGTGAGCATAAATAACACATGTCATTCTTTCATCCTAGAACCATATTCTTTGTGAGGCAGCAAGCTTTTCCTATTGTCAGACATCCAGTTGACCTTGACTTCAGTCAAGGAAAAATCCTGGTGTGGTGGGTTGAAAATTCCTCCCACCATTTAATTTGCCAGACCAGCCCAAGCAAATGAAGGTGTATTTACAAGAAAAACTACAATCTACAATGAAATGCAAGGAATATGTACAAAATATATGATATTTACAGTTTTTACAGGTAATTAAAATTTATAAACAGCACAAGAACCCTCTGGCCAAAAACCAGGGGAGCTGCTACTAGCCTCTTTCTCCCCTTCCCCCTCCTGATCTCCTTGTACACAAAAAGGGACAAGAGAGAGCAGGGAGGTGGCTGTTAATACCAGTCACAACAAAAGTGATGCAGTCAAGTTCAGTAAAGCCAGGAGAAGTATCAGGCAGAGCTGAAGAAGCTGAAAAAGAAAAGATTCTTTTGTACAACTTGTTTAAGTCCCTTATCTCTCCAATGAATTGTTTAGACCTTACCATTATTTTCCTTTTTAGAATAGAATATAATGAACCAGGTTGGAAAAGACCTTTGAGATTGAGTCCAACCTATCATCCAGCACTACCTAATCAACTAAACCATGGCACCAAGCACTCCATCCAGTCTCTTTCGAACACCCATCCAGTCTCTTTCGAACACCTCCGGTGATGGTGACTCCACCACCTCCCAACAGAGATTTACTTATGTTTTACCACTTTATGCTCAAGATCTGAGAAATTTTTAAAGGCATAGCTTAAGACTGCCACACCTGGTTTGGCTTTTTGCTTCACTTGTTAAGTAGTGAGCAAGTGTGAGTGTGCAGAAGTTCACATTTGACTTTCTTTATGGGATCATAGAATCAGTCAGGGTTGGAAGGGACCACAAGGATCATCTAGTTCCAACCCCCTGCCATAGGCAGGGACATCCCTCACTAGATCAGGCTCATCAGAGCCTCATCCAGCCTGGGCTTAAACACCTCCAGGGACGGGGCCTCAACCACGTCCCTGGACAACCCCTTCCAGGGCTTCACCACTCTCATGGGGAAGAACTTCCTCCTCACATCTAGCCTGAATCTCCCCACCTCCAGCTTCATTCCATTCCCCCTAGTCCTATCACTCCCTGAGATCCTGATAAGTCCCTTCCCAGCCTTCCTGTAGGCCTCCTTCAGATACTGGAAGGCCAGTACAGGATGGTTGTCCTGTGGTCTGGTGGAGAAGGCTTTTACCCCACTTGACTCTTTTATCTCCAGCCACTTGGGCTAGAGCTGTAGTTGTGAGAAAGAAATTGCACTTAATCTTTTAGTATGTAGCCACTAGGAGAGGCTGGTGAGGTTATAGACACCAAACTGGTTCACCATCCTGCAAGATTCAGGTTGAGGAGTAAAAAAAAAAAAGGCATAATGGAACAGAATAATCTGCACTATGTGTATTTCCTGTTTCTGAGCAATGTTTAACTCACCCCTTCGTCTCTGTTTATGAGCAGCTTTCTTCAGCTTTTCTTTTGCTTTAATTTTTTTTTTTTTAAACTTTTGTGCTGCACATTTGTTTCTGCAAAATGTTCTCTCTAAATCAGCTGAAAAATTGGCAGCAGGCTTCAGCTCCTGCTTCCATGGGTTGCAGGACTGTGATCCCATTTCTGATGTGGTGCATGGCTGATGAAGTAATATTAAAATTCTGTTAGCAGATGTTAGATGGGGAAGGATCTTGTAGGGAACTCGCTGTTGAAATAGATATGCTCTTAATGTTAACAACCAAGCATAAAAGGCTTGCCTAGGAAACAAATCCTGCTGTCTTTATTTACTTGTATTTTAAGTAGAGGTTGAAAAATGGCTTGCCTTTTTTTTTTTTTTTTTTTTTTTTTTTTGTCCAAGCATGTAATATTAGGAAGTGATGAGATGTGCAAGAATGAGGAAATAAAGAGCTCTCATACAGTGCACTTCTTGCTGTTTGTTACCTTGATGATTATACTAAGAATTTGTTGGGCAGGGGAGAGTTGTGGAGGGTTGTTTTTTTTGATACCTACTGTTCCCTATCCCCCTCCCCCCAGCATATAGGAACAGATTGGTAGGTTTCATTACATGTTTAATGCTGGATAGATCACTTGGAATTCCAATACCTGAACTGTGTAAAGGTTGCCTTAGTGCATTTCTTTTCAAGTATTCATCAGAAACATTTAATCTAAAATACTTTGGTAAATTTAGATATGCTCTACAGCTGCTCCTCCCCTAGTATGCTCTACAGCTGCTCCTCCCCTCCTTTGGTTAGAACCAAAGGTGAAACAGATCAACAAGCAAGGAATACAACTTGTTATAAAATAACTAAAAATGTTCAATTTACTTTTTATGCCACATGTTGCCAGGTAAATGCCTGTCAAGGAGTGCAGTTTTGTTCCCTGGATTGGATTGCATCATATAATAGAATAAACCAGGTTGGAAGAGACCTTCAAGATCATCGTGTCCAACCTATCATCCAACACCATCTAATCAACTAAACCATGGCACCAAGCGCCCATCGAGTCTCCTCCTAAACACCCCCAATGATGGTGACTCCACCACCTCCATGGGCAGCCCATCCCAATGGGCAATCACTCTATGAAGAATTTCTTCCTAACATCCAGTCTAAACCTCCCCTGGCACAGCTTGAGACTGTGTCCTCTTGTTCTGGTGCTGCTTGCCTGGGAGAAGAGACCAGCCCCTACCTGTCTACAACCTCCTTTCAGGTAGTTGTGGAGAGCAATAAGGTCTCCCCTGAGCCTCCTCTTCTCCAGGCTAAGCAACCCCAGCTCCCTCAGCCTCATGAGATACCTCAGAGGAGTTGTGTTTTTATTTGTTTCGTATCATGTGGTTCTTAAATCTCTTGAATATCAGTATTGCAGATGCACACTGTATGTCTGATAATGCTGCACCAAAATACAGATGTTTGGCAAAATTATTTGTGAAAATGCTGGTTGTAAGACAGTTCTTTTTATACCTGTTACTTTAAACGCACTGAGCACCAAAATTTTTATGCAGAGATGAATGCCAATATGAAACACACGTTCTGCAGGTGGTGTTACCACCTTTGTTTCAAAATGCAGCAGGTGGCTTTGGTCACTTGGTGTGAAAATGTGTTTTCCACAGCTACTGTAATTGTGACTGCATTTGTGACAGTTACTCATTGAGGCTTGCAGTCTGTGTTGATCACAACGTTCAGGTGTTGTGCCTGGTTAAGTATGGCTAGAAAGTTGTTAGACTTTAGCAGTACCTGTGATTTTTTTTTTTATATCTATCAATCTCTCTCTATATATATGTCTTTATTGTATTTTTTTTTTGGTGCAGCTAATGTGGCCTCCAAGTGAGAAGCAAGAATGTTTCCATTTAAACTTCTCTTTCAACTACAGATTCTCTTTCACTTCTTTGATCGGTCTTTGACAGTTTTGGTTCCGCTTCTTGCCTGCTGTACTCTGGCTGTATGGAAACACAGAGCTTCATCTTTTGTAAGAAGCTATGACATGCTGGTTTCTATTTTCAAGCAAATTCTTCAGAACAGTATTTATTTCCTAGTAAAAGCCTGAAGCTAATTCCAGCTGTAAATCTGTGATGCCACCTTGTAGTAAAGGAAGCTGCAGTGACATGTCTGTGCCAGAGCTCTGCTCTTTTTAATGCTGAGTCTTCATGTTTCTCCAGACCTTCCTTTATGTATGCTGGGCATGATGAATTATGAGAGTCTGAACTACACCTCAATTTAAGGTGTGTTTTATTAACTGCATAAAATGTGAGAGATTGGAGGAGCCTTCTCTGTTTGCACCAAATCTTTTCAGAATTCCTTTGGAGTGTTCTTGTTATAGAGGTTGTTTGAAAATCAGGGACAGCTAATAGTTTTGTTTGGAAATAAGATGCACTAGATTCTGTTTAGTGCTTGTTGTGTTGTCCTGTATATAACAACAGCAAACTATAGCTTTCTATTATTTTTATGGTAGACTGACTCTTATATGGTACTTTTTGGCTCTATCACAGAATAATTTAGGCTGGAAGGGGCCTGTGAAGGTCATCCAGTGAAATTCTTTCCAGCAGGAAATGGCTTCAAAATTAAATTGTAATTTATTACTCCTGTCTGCTGCTTAAATATGGACTATCTCCTTCCAAGTGAGGTGCAGCTGAAGTAACATTATCTAACCTATTCTATCCAGTCAGCCTCTGTTATGGAGGTGGCCATCCCTGATGCCTTTATCTCTGCTAATGCATCGTGCAACAGAAATATTTGACTGCAATGGGGAGATGCCTTTGTCACATTCAAACACGAGTTACTAGGGACAATCTGAAGTCCTTCCTGACTGCTTGTGCAGTAGAGTTCTCTGCCTGATAGGGCTACAGTATGCTGCAAGTATCATCCACTCAAAGCCTGTATCAAGGAGAATGAGGAGACGGCATGGCTTGTGAGGATATCTATGCTGTTACCACTTCACAAGATTACCTTTGAGAAGCTGTGGCCTGTGAAACAGCCTACCATAGACAGGATCTGTAAATTGACCCACCTGAAAAGAGAGGAAGCTGAACTCGATACAATATAGGATGGAAAACAGGAGTACTGTGAGCTCTTTGATTTGTTGTGGTTGGATACTAGTGATTTACTAGTTGAAGGGATTAAACTCAAGTCATCTTGTTATCTGTAACTGGAAGGCAGATAGTTTTGGCTATCTTGAGTCAATGGTAATGAATAGATTAGGGGTACCCAAAGGCTGCAGTTTGCTTTATCCACTTTGGCTTTGCTGAACTTGTGCTGTTTCCTTGGTAGTTTCTGTTCTCCACTAGCATTGCTTCAGTTTTTGCTGGGTTCAGTGGGAGCGTGGCCTTACTGGAGCTTAATTCTGTACTTTGCTAATTTAGCCATCAAAGATATTTCATCCTGGTGGCTAAAAAAGGAGTTGGAGCTAAAAATTGTTGGAAAGGATGAGAGATTAAAGAAGACCAGAATAATATCTCTGCTGTTCACTTATTCATATAGAAGGAACATGATGATTAGAGTGAAGGTGGAGTGGGGAGAAGTTTGTGCATTGTATTTTATCTATGATCCTTACTGGCTCTGATGTATATGCCCAGATTATACCTCTGTTCTTTCTTATTTGAATAAAATGGCAAATGTTGGATTGTAATAACAAAAATCAAAATCTGAAGCATCACTGTTCTGCCTAGTATTACTGTCTTAGAGGCTAGAATCCTTTTCCTTCTGTCATTTTTTTTGTTCTCTGTTGCAGTTTCTTGCTACCACCATTAGTTTTGATAGTAGCTGCCTTTCACTGACAGCTTATTACAGTGTGTGATATTCCATGAGGTCCCCAAAATGTTTTACAAAATGTGATTGACAAGAGAATTCACTGTCTTATTTTCTTCAAATGTTCTATTATCTAGGCCACAGACTAAAATAGCTTGGTAAAGAAGTTAGCATCAAACCTGTGGGAGCTCTACACTGGATCATATCATGCGAGCACATTCCAGTTTGAATTGAACTTTGCTATAACAAATGAATGATAAATAGCAGGCTGTATCCTATAGCAAAATACCTCCAACAGGTCTATTTTGGAAGACAATTGATTTTAAAACTTGTGGAAAACATGATAGCTATTTGTCTATGTCTACAGAATAATGCTCTAATTTTTTTCCTTTAAGTGAACCTTTTTATTGTGAAAAATCCTTTCAGATAAAAATATCCTACTCCATAATGCACACTTATCAAAATCAATATGCAGAGCATGTGATTACAAGACAAGCACAGTTGTCATCTGAATCGCAGTTTTAATTGAGGCTGTTCCTACATTTTGTATGCTTCAAGGGAATTAATGGTAGTGTTGCAGTCCTTCAAGAAAAATTAATTATCCCTGCTGATTCCCAGTTCCTGCACTTCCTTCTTAACCCTATTTTTTGATAGCCCAGCAGGTTTGGAGAGACACTGCTTATTTATACAGAATATGTCATTGCTTCAAGGGGAGGGTGTGGGCATTTAAAAATTTACCAGCTGTTTCAGGTCACTTACAGCTTAAGCAGCTCTTCCGTTTTGAATGATTTATTTAGTTGGCCTCTCATTGAGTTGTCAGCAGTTTGCAGAGACTGTAACCATGTGAAGAAAAGATCCCAATTTGTCAGCTTGAGAGAAGGGGAGTTTGTAGCTAGAGAGATAAAGGGGTTAGTTCATTTTGTGGGCCTGAGATGTTGGTTATCCCCAGAAGCAGCACTGAAAGGAAGGTGGCTGTTAGTCATGTGTTTATGATTAGAGACAGAAAAGAGTTGAGTGTGAGAGGTTAAAGGAAGGTAGCAGAGATTGAAACAGGGTCTTTCTTCTGAAAGACGTGAGAGAATGTGCGTGTGTGCACATTTTATACCTCAGAGGGAAAAACTAGAGGGAGTTGTCAGAACTGTGAGCAGATATGAACAAGGAGCTGAGCTTTCCCACATCTTGAGACTAAGATGGTATGAGATGTTAGGAAGAAATAACCACAGAATGTTAAATAAGATATGACTCTGAAGCATATACCTCCCAACTGGCTTATCTGCTGTGGCAGTTCGTGACAGTAGGGAGTCTGTCAAATGTATGGCACAGTTGCTTTAAAAAAAAAAAAAAAAGAATTAAAAAGTCAAAGTAAGTTTGACAAAGTTGAGGTAATTTGATGCAAGCCTCATCTGTGTCTGTAACCTGATAGTTCCTAGAAATCAGAAAAGAGTGATGGATGTCATCTGTGTGATCTGGCATGCTTTGGCTGAACATGTATCATCAGGCCAATAAAGGGTTTCATCTTTTTCTGAGTTGTCACATCGTGGCACTTGGGAGGAGTAGAACAAGAGTGGAATTAGAAGATGATGATCCCACTGACATAACGCTTGTAACTGCTTGTGCAGAAACCGATTACGTTTTGAGTAGGTGATGCTTGTCCCCAGGGATAGGGATCATTGGCATTCTGGTAGAAGCTGATGTATGTAGTGCTATTGATAGATGTTTGTGGTTGCTATTTGAATAAAAGTTTATTTAATAATGTTACTGTTATTTAGTTATTCACCCAGTCAAGCCTCTTGCACCTGGAAGTGGTTTCTATAGAATCAGTTCAGCACTAACAGTGCAGACCACATTCTGAAAAACGCCAAAGCCGAACTCTGTCTCTTTACTCTTGTGCTATGGGAAGCTGCCAAGATTTCTAAACTGTTACCCTTTGAGTGTGTTGTATCCACAACTAACTCAATACTAGAAGGTTCGGGTTCTTTGACCCATGGCCTTGTACTAAATATAGTCCATACTAGCCTAAGCCATCAACATTTGTTCTATATTCCATGGACGTTATGTACGTGCAGAAAACTATTGGTAGATGCAAATGATACTGACAATCTGGAGTGGATGCTGATCTAATCTGTCAGATCCCTGTTGTGCATGTGGGTCTCATAAGTGTTGTTAGAATGACTTACCATAGTAATAGATTAAAACCAGGAGTTTCAGGGGTGCTTTCCTTTTACCTGTATTTTTCTTCATCTTTCTGTGCTCGCAGTACACTTATTAGTAGAGATGTCAATGTTTCTTATGGAAATTGGTGAATTCATAGACAGTACTTAAAATTATTTGTGTTAGTGGTGTATGCACAGCTCTGTTTACAGCCTACTTGGGTTAGTGAATCTGTATTTAAGGCGCACACAGGCTGGGACTACCGTATAATTTCTGACAACTTCACGTACCCAGTCATTAAAAATAGTCCAACAAGATTATTCTCCCATGGATGTGCAAAAAACGTAGCCTTGTGTGCTTTGCTGGAGTAGCCATTACCTTGCTTCCTGCTGTGTATTGTGTCTGGGTCTCTTTAGATACCTGCTTTTTGTTGTTGTTTTTTCTGTTTGATGGCTGTGGGTTTTTTCCTGCACGAGTCTGCCCAGCATGCAGATTGTATGCTTGGGAAATACAAAAGAGTTTCAGGACTGAGAGGAACCCTTGAGGCCAGAATTTATTTGTGTTTTTGGCTTGTAACAGAAAGATTTATGGCAAATCTTACTTTCCTTGCAGTTATATGCTAACTACAGTGGTAATATTTATAATTGCACTCTTTCAATGACTGAAAGCTTTTAGGGATGTTTTCCTTCGCCTCTAGGTAGCATTTGAAACACACCATCAGTCACTATCAGCAGCTTGTACCTCATCTGGATGCCTGCTTTCTTGGGTGGCAATTCATTCATGAGTTGTTTCACTTTATGCTTCTGTACAAGGTCATTGTTTATTGCATGATAATAAGTGATAATGCAGGAGACAAAGACAACCCCCCCCAACTTTACTGAATGATGGCACATGTCCAAGAGAAAGGACTTGTCAGAGAGAGAGAGGATAAGGAATAGGAAATAAAATGGTGGGTAGAAAGATGAATTGAAAACATCAGTTACATGTTGTTTCATCAATGAAACTGTTCTACTATCAGAAGGTTTTTAAGAAAATGTAGCTGTCTTCAGATATGAGTAGTACCTGTGCTAGAAACTACTTTTTAGTAGTGTGGCTAAGCTACATTTCTTGAAATAGCCCCCAAACAGATGTAAATAGCCTTCTAGTATTGCAGTGACACAAAGGAAGCCCAGTCTTGCCTGGGAATTCCATGTAGTTTTTAGTTTAGAGTCCAGCTGAAAGCATTTCAATAAAAGGAGAATCTAGGAAAAAATATATACTCATGTAGCAAGTGAAAAAGCAGTGGTAGCTTTATTACTTCTAAAGCTAAGTATTTATAAAACTGAAATACAGCACAACTGTCAAGGACTGTCAGTACAGAAGCCTGAAGTGAGCCATTCTCAATAGAACACAGTGAATAATTTTGTTTCCAGCAGGACCTCTTTGTGTAACTGAGATCACAGTTTTGTTTTAATAAATAGTAAGAACTAAATTCAGGCTGTACAGTGCAATGGAGAGTATCAGGTTCTGTGGATGTAAATAATTGTGCTTACTTGAGGTCTCTGGTGGAGTAACAGACTGCACATTCTGAAATGTGCACAGAGATGTCTCTAGCTCTTGAGACCAAGTTGTGCAGTGTTCTGGTGGTATAACCCTGCAGCTGTGGAAGCAATGGCTTTGTGAGTGAGCACTGACTATTGTTGTCTTTGCTGTATTAAACTACAGTGTGGTTTAAACTACTCCATTCCTTTTCCTGGATCAATGGAGTGGTTTTGTTGTGTTCCATCAGGATAAATTGAAGGGAAATAGATTCTCATATCTAGAAACTGAGGAGTCATAAGTTTCTCCGTTTCCATTGTGGGCGTGTAGGAAACCCATCAAGTGTTTATTTCCCTAAGCAGAGGATTGGTACACTTTTGGCAATGCATTGCTGTACAGTATCAGACTTGGGGAGGCTGTGAAGATGGATTGTTTCAGGTTAGTATCATAGTATCAGTCAGGGTTGGAAGGGACCACAAGGATCATCTAGTTCCAATCCCCCTGCCATGGGTAGGGACACCCTACACTAGATCAGGCATACATAACTTCAGTAATAAGTTTAAAGGTACAGAGATATCAGCTGAAAAGGTATATAACTTTGGAAAGTGGTGGTTGGGTGGGTCAGAGGAGTGGCTTGTTTCAGGGAAAGGCTTCAGGTGAAAGCTTAAGCTGAACAATTTTGTTGCCCAGCTTTTGTCAGTCTTTGTATTAATGGATTAGTTAATGGCTTGTAAAAGAAGTTGTTTTGTAGTAGAGCTTTGATGGTAAGATGCAAATAGCATTATATAAAGGTACATTTTTGTCATTCTTATTTCACACTAGA
This sequence comes from Picus viridis, assembly GCA_033816785.1. Lineage (NCBI taxonomy): Eukaryota > Metazoa > Chordata > Aves > Piciformes > Picidae > Picus > Picus viridis. The sequence goes on along the minus strand of CM066599.1, from coordinate 6,965,163 downwards.
TGAAACAGCAGGGAGAATGGAGAAATAGTTTTGAAAATGTACTCTTCTTTCAACTATAATATCTCTAGCTGAAGTGGTAGAAATGTACATAGTACTAATGAGAACTACTTAAGCCCTGGTTTTGGAAACATCACGTCATGATTCAATATATGTGACTAAATTCTGTTGTGTCACACCTTTCTGAACTTCGTAAAGGATCTCCTCATCATTAGTACAAATTGGTGCATTTCCTCTGCTGTGTCTGGCATAAAGGCAAAGTGGAGTCATGTGGAGATGCATCAAATGACCAACCTGTAAAGAAGAAAATGTTAAAAACATCAGAAGGTAACCACCCCAAACTTTGATGTTTGGTAATCACAATAACGTACATGCAGCCAACCACTGATAACTGCAGTGAGCAGCCATTCCATTCCAGCTATATGGCAAATAATAATCCATTATGGTAACACTGGGCAATAACAATGTGTGCATATAAAGATGTTGTCAGTTCTACAGATGTGCCACCTGTCTAACTGTGGAATGAGTTATGAATGCAAGGATTGTAATGTAACAGTTTCTGTAGTTGTGTTCATTGCATTGCTTTGAATGTATCCTTGGCTTGTAAAGAAGAAAACCACTCACCTGCCTCTTCTCTCTTCTTTGAGGTTTCTCTTATATACACATAATGCCACTGTGATTCATCCTATGAGCATCCTGTGGTGAGATTTTAGGGTAAAGACACTCACCGACTATATAAAATAAGAAGTGAAAGCTGCTGAGATTCAATCTCGGGGTGAAAATGTACAGGCAATGATTAGGAAATCATTTCAAATCTAAAAATACTTTTCATTTGTGGCCATGTGAATGGCAAGCGCTTGTGACATCTCTATTTTAACTCCGTGCAGGCTAATCACTTCTCTCAGCCAAGTATTCTGTGAAAGATGGCTTATAATCTCAAAATTGCCGGCCAGTTGCTGGGAGGTGTTTGGTTGCTTGCCAGAGAATCTGTGATGAGGCAAATAAATAAGAGTGATCAAGGGTTCAACCAGCAAAACAAAATTTGAGTTCCCTAGTCCTGCACCTACTACTCTGGTGAGGAATGTAATCAAACCATATCCAGGTTATGAAAGTTAGCAGCATATTTCCTCTTGATCGTAGATGTGATCTGCATAAACAATTTCCAGTGTGCTGTGCAGAATTTATCTCTGGAATTAGTATGCTATACTGAGTTGTTCTGGGGTAATCAACTACAGCAGTTCAATTACTGGCTGTTGAATTTTTCATATTTCCTCAAATCTTACCCATGTACATATAAGCTGTATCATAAATTCCAGAGATCAGACATTTAACTGTGGCTATGCAAAATGATATACAGTTGGATGTGAATTAAAGAAAGATGCCTTGTAAAAGAGAGCAAGGGGGGGGAACAAAGACACCAAAACAAACAACAACAGAAAACCTACAACTACTAAACAAAACACTACCCAAATTTCAACTTGCCAAGAAATACAATAAAAATATATTCCCTTGGTGGGGGGAAACCCCTGGATACTGTTTTACCTGAAAGGCTTTCATCATTTTCCTTGTTTTTCAGAATTATGTAGGACTTGGCTGTGGAAATGGTGACCATTCCTCAGATTTCATGGTGTTTCACTGAAGCCTGGGTTTTATCTGTTTGATTCTCACACAGCCTTCAGTTCCATCAAGGTTTTATTTTTCAGCAGAGCTGTAGGAAGGTGAAGGATAGCGAGTGTTTCTCAGTGCTAGGTAAATCCTGACTTTTCATGCTTGTATGAATTTCCAGTGAAAAATATTATCTGAAAGGAAAAAGATGAGCTGCTTTACAATCCAGGCTCTGATGTTTTTACTAGACAGAGCTTTTAACTGTGGTGTCATAGATGGGGAAGAACTAGAGTTGCTGAGATGCCTGGCTGGCTGACAGCTTCAGATGGTATGGCAGAAAGTAGCAGTTCTTTTCCATGAGGAAGGAAGGGGTGCTCTTCACACCAGCTGGAAGGCAGAAGTCTTGTGATAAATATTTCAGTTGTTTAATATGTGGCATTAAAAAGTCATGCTGATTCCGAGTCAGGGACTGTGACAGCATGTTTCTGAAGTTGGGCTATTTTGGCACCAATATGCTACAGCAGTAAAGTTTCAATGAAGGTGTTTATAGGAGTGCTATAAACTAATGATCCTTAACAACAGGACATTTCACATCGTGAAGGGCTATTCCTGAAACAATTCTTTAGAGCTTGCAATTTGTGAAACTTCCTTGTCCTCCTCACCAGGACTGTGGGAATCAGAGGGCAAGCAGGTAAGGACTGCTGGTCTGTAGTCTAGGAGATGGTTTATCTCGTGAGGGGTTTTATTTATGTATTTACCTCTTTTGTGTGTTATATTTGGTATGGCTGCTTAAGAGGAAGGTTTCATGCAAAAAGGGCAAATGCTAATTAAGTTTGTCTAATTTCAGACTCATCTGAGGGTTGTTAGCAAGGACAATGGCTCTGTGCTGTTAGAGCTACAAAAGTGGAGGAGATCTGGGTATTTGTTTATTTGGTAGGTTGGACGCGATGATCTCAAAGGTCTCTTCCAACCTGGTTTATTCTATTCTATCATAATTCAAAGCAGTGTTTTTTGAGACTGATGTCAGTGTGAGCTGTCAAACTGGGGGGGGGGGGAGTATTGCTGAACAAATCCAGAATTGTAGCAGCATGCTTGAATTCGAATTTCCTGTGATTGCTCAAGGGCATGGTAAATCTATTTCGCTAGGATTACAATGGACCTATGCTGTGGCCAGTAAAATGTGCAGGAATACTATACCACAATAGAAACCAGTTTTCTGAACTCCAGGAAAAATACAGTATGGCAATCGTGGCAAACCGTGCTTTATTGGGTGTATCAGTAGAATGCTAAACCTGTTCAGGGATTTTACCTGTGTGTATTTATAGCTGCACTTTAATTTTGACATTTAAAAAAAAACCCAACCAACCCCAAAAAAACCACACAAAAACCCCAACAAACCCAAAACCAAACCAAAAAACCCCACACCACCACAACCCTAAACAACAAAACTCCACGTTTCTTCTGCCTTTCTTCCCCACTTCGTGGAAGAATTTTCTTCCTTTGATACTTCCAGGGACTGTTGTGCGCTCTTAATTTGGATGGAGAGGGAAGTTAAGATCCGTGTGTCCGCCTGCTACTTGTTTGCCAAGCCATTTGGGAATACACCCTTCCTGAGTGATGATTCACCATTAGTCCCTCAGTGCTGTTGAGGTGTTCAGGATGACTAAACAGTAGCTGGTGGAAAGAAGCCTTGTGAATGAGAGGGCGTTCCTCTTGTATTGCACTTGGAGTCCATTTCTTTGGTGGGTGAGAGCACAGAGTGGAATCTAATAGCTAGAGTAGAAGAAACATGATTTCTCTTGCTCTTTTTGGTTTTCAACTGCCACCACAAAACAGATAAGAATTCAAGAACTTAGTGTCTGTCTGGGAAGTTTCATTCCTTGGTACTTGATAAACTGCCGCTCTCCAGCATTTTGAGTTGCTGTGCTGCTTCTGTGCTGCTTGACTAAATTGCTGATACAATCTTCTTGATACTTCTTACACCTCTCAGCACTCTGAAGGTATGTATTTGACCAGTGTTTTCTAAACTTCGAACTGCTAACCTACAGTTTTTGGTTTTGTCATGGACTTCAGAGATCAAGGCTGGATCTGCCTTTGCAAAATCAACTATGGTTTTCATCGTGGTTGTTCGTAAGAATATATGTGGCAGATGGGGAGTACAGAGGGCGACAGAGCAGTTTTGCTGACCCCTGACCAGAAAGCTGTTTTCTTAGAGGTTGAAGGTGTGTTGTAGCCTTCAACATACCTTTACAGGTTTGCTAAACTATATTGGTTAAGTCGTTAGCCTCATTGTTTTGCTTGTAATTAGCATTGCAAAGGACATTTCCTCCTTTTAGATAACTTGTTAACATAATTCAGCTGCGGTTTATGGTGTGATCACATTAGGCAAAAGACTTGTTTTGATTTACACTTAATGAAACTATCCATGTGTCTAAACTGCTTATTGGTGCATGTGAAGAGTCCATGGTTCAGTTCACCAGTAATCATTGCAGGTAAGTTCTTGCCTGATGTAATCCTCTCTATCTAAAATGGTACATGCTTGTCTTTTGTGAATCTCACCAAAGGAAGTAAAGCAGTTACTGTGGGAATAAACAGTCATGGTAAAATGTAAGGCTGTGGAAGTCCGAGACTGAGGAAACAAAAATGGTACAGTAAGAGCTAATAATGGTGTCTAAGTTTATTAGGCATTCAAATCACAAGCTGTGTGATTACTACAAGAGTATTCTTTTTGAAAGTTGCATCAGGTAAATGAGATATCCAGGCTGGAATGATTCTTTTCCTTCTGTTTAAATGTGGTTTCCTAAATTAGTGATTCTGAATTGCTTTCTGGAGAAACCACCTTTATTCCATTACCTATAGACTGAACACAGTATCATAGCTTGGACCTCTAAAGAGGAGAACTAATATAATGTGATGATTACATCTTCATACTTCCTTAATATTGGGTTCTGAAACTTTTGTTCAAATCTTCTCTTTCTTTCTGCCAGAAAGAAAGAGGAGTTCATTATCTGAAACAGATAATACCAGTAATGATGATAGTATTTTTATCAATCCTCTTTCACATGAGGAGGGGGAAAAAAAAAAAGTAAATGTGCCTAGTCAGTAACTGCATGATTAAAAAAAAGAGTGTGAGTTATTCTCATCACAGGTAACTCACAGGCAATTCACAGGCATCCCTTTTATTTTTGTCTCCTGAAAATGTTAATTTGTGCTGTATGTTACAATCACTAGTAAGTCATGTGGTGCGTTGTGCTGTTTTGACTAGTCTGACTACTGGGAAAATATTGGCAATGGTGAAACATTAGAATGCCTGTACTACAGTGCATAGCTTCCACACACGGGAAGGAGTGACAAGTGAATGTTCAAAGGTTTTCCTCCAAGTCAAGAAGGTGGCAGTGGAAGAATATAATTTTCTAGTTACGTGTGGTCACTGTGAACGCGTTGCACAACAGGTTTGAATAGGGACGTTTGTGTGTTTAACTTCAGATAATCTTCTGGGTAGTTTGTTCTAATGGTACCTTTTTGAAGTTTTAGTGTTCTGAATCCCCTATAGCAAGTCTGGCTGTGATGCCTTGGAAAGAAGATAATGACAGACTTACTGCTTTCTCCCCTACCACATGCCTAAAGATAGCTACTTAAAGGGTAGTAGGAAAGGAATGACAAGAAATATCTTGTATTTTTGCTGAGCAAAACACTTTCTGAGCTCAACACATTCTAAATTCATTTGACCTTCTTTCACATTTAAATAATGCAGGTTTTATGTAGTAGTTCCTCTAGTCTGTTATTCATCTTCCCTTACCAACATTCGTTCTTCAGTTTATAAATTGACACAATTTAACATATGATAGGCCTCAGGTCTGATCAGTCTGTGCTGTAACTTTTGAAAGTACAGCCTATAACCTTAGAGGGAAAGTTTCATTTTAATACTAAAGCATTATATATATATACACACACACACACATCTTCATAGCTGCAAAAGAAAGCAGCTTTCTAAAGACTCATGAAAACGAGAGGAGGTTTAGAACTTAATTACATCAACATTCTTTTAATGTTAATAGTTGCCATCTTCAGATCTCACTTTCTCCTGTGATAAAAATATTGTTGGAGAGTAAAAGTCACGGGAAACCTCAGTTTTTCCTATGACTGCCACACACACTGCCAAATGTTTTAAGCTGTTAACTGTATTTCTATGTTGTAAAGTATACAAACTAAAATTGAGTTAATACAATTTTTGTTAGCAGAAAATTCAGAATTATCCCTAGCAAAAAGGTTTTGTTGATTTCTGCTGTAACGACTTAGCCTCTTTAGCTTAGATACAACAGATTGCGTGTGATTTGGTATTTAGCTGTGTTTTCTGTTTTCCACAAAACAGTTCTTAATCTGAGAAGAGCATCCTTTTTCATCTTGCCCCAGTCTGGCTGCATTTCTGTAGATAACACCAGTGATGCATGGTGCAATCAGTTGTGGCTCTTGTGGATCCTGTGCAAACATGCTTTTATCAGAGATGTCTCCGGTGCGTGGATGACCACACAGTCTTACTTGCAAATAAAACATCAGAATGAGAATAATGGCAACACTTCTTAGGTTTTTTTACTTCTGTATTATTTTGTTCAGTGTACACTGCAGAGTCAAAGGATGTGTACCTGTTACACACTGTATTCCTTAAGTGTTTTGGACATGGATTTGCTAATTTTTAGCAATACTGAATTTCTACACAAAATACTTTCTTCCCTAGGTGAGTGTTTTTCTTGATGTGAAGTTTGTATACCTCTTTTTCTAACTCTCTCCCATTGTGTACAGCCATGGGAAATATTGAATTTCAGACTTAATGCTAGATATATTTCCTATGAAGAGTTCTGGACATTGCAAGCCAGATACCATGTCTGTATCCTTAGCTTCTGTATGGAAAGGTTTGGAAATACTATCTGCTGTATTAGGAAAATACACTTGGGAAACCGTGCTTATCCCTGATGTGAATTATATGTATGACTTAAGAATATGCAAAGGGAATAAAATCCACATAGCCACTGAATTTTGTTGTCTTTACCTTTGCATTATAGTTCAGTGCTAATGGTGCTACTGCAGAGCTCCATAATAGCAGTGATAAGCCTTTTGACCCCAGAGCAGAAGAGTCTACAGCTGGCGAAACTGGAAAACGGTGGCAAAGCTCACCTACTCTCTATTGTGAGTGCAGTGTAGCACACAGATAAGCTATCTTGTATTCTATTCTAGGAGCAATCCAAGGAAAACCTCTGAGAATCATGGGTTTTTGCAAACAGAGCCATCACATCTGTGAGAAGTGGTGCATTATATTATTCTTGCCAGTTCATGATGCCATCCTTCTTGATGCTGAAAGGAAACCATAGTTGTGCATCGAGATAACTGCAAACATTGTGTCATTGTGTCTTGAATGAGATTCTTGGTTTTTCTGGGGTATCATGTTTTGTCTTCTGATGCTGAGGGACTAATGATAGCCTGGAGAATATCCTGGGAGAAAGGAAGATGAAAGATTTATAATTGCTCCATAAAAATGCAGCTCAACAAGTTTTCTGAGAACCTGTAAGCAACTGTAAACAAATGCTTTGAGTTTTATTGTATTTCTGAGGAAGCAAGGTTTCTCTGGTTTGCTTCTGTACTCTAGTTCCAAAATGGCATCTTGTGAATGATGAAGGCTGATCTCTGCTACTTCATTGTTTTGCTGGACAGTTTTGCTCATTACCTTTTAAATGTTTTGTGGGTTTGAAATTTGGAGTCCGGGGTTAAAGCAATGTGATTTACTTGGTGCAACTCTAAAGTGTGCAGAAACTCAAAAATGCTACATGAATATATGTAAAAGATACTTGGGTTTCTGAAGCCCTGTAAATTTGAAACTTGTAGCCAGGGCATTTTTGCTTTGACTAAAGAAATTACTTCTTGTAACCAACCCAGTTCTCTCTCAGGATATGGAAGAGAGCATAAGTTCCTTGGAGGGCTTACTTCACCATCACGCAATTCCCATGTACTTTTGGACTGAAATTCTATTCTGATGTTAATGCTGTTGTGTATTATTATCAAACTAATGAACTCATTTCACTGCGAGGTGTGGAACATTCACTGCCTTTATTCTCGGGCACCGTATTCCTCTGTGTAAAAAAAAAAAAAACCCACCATACTGGTGGTGAGCTCACTGCTCTAAGAAGTTCAAAGGTGTAGGTGACACAGGGCAAGACAGTGGAAAAATCAGTTTATCAGAGTGTTAATGTTTAAAATACCATGACCTACATCCGGGCTGGTAATTTTTTAAATTGAGTGTATTTCTGCAATTAGTGACTTAGCAGTGCCCTGAAAAGCAAACATGACCTAAGTCAGTGCAGTATGAGTTCTGTTATTCAGCATCACTGTTACAAATTACTTATTCCTAGGATTTTTAGTGTAGTCTATCCTGAAAGAGCTTAAAATTTTGTTTTACTAAGCTTTGCCATTAACATATTAGAACAACTCCCTTGGCAGTGGTGCAGAAGGTTGTGCTGAGGAGTGGAGGAGTACCAGAATGGAAATTACTGCATACAGGCTGAGTGTGTTACTTAACTCAAAATAATATTTTTGGTAGAAGTTTTTCATCCTTCCCATAAAATAGGCTTTTCAAAAATGCATAATTTTCCTAGTGCACCTTTCAAATTGAAAAGGTTATAGCTACACTTTACAAGTGATGAATCACGACGAAGATACAAGGCAGAAGTATTTTCTGTGCAACTTTGCTGATGCTTTGGCAGTGGAAGGCTGCTTAGCCAGAGTTATGTTTACTCTCATACAGCCTTTTCTACGCTGCAAAGACAAAGATTACTGCCATTATTACAAGTTCCCATCAACTTTCCAGAAGTGCCAGCTCAACCCACACAGTCATCGACTGAAAGGTTTGCAATTGGATTAATTAGCCTAGATTAATTAGCCCTGAACTGTTAAGCAGTGTGATAGCATACTCGTTGTGCGTGCATTTCTGGAACTAGTGTATAACTGTGCTGCCTTCTAAACACATCAACCCAATCAGATGTAGCACATTGTACCAACTAAGCAGACTTGTCACTTAACAACAAAAATGTCGTAGGAGGAGCCAAGTAAAGAAAAAAACCCAAACCAACCCTAGCTGACAGAACTAGTAAGTTGTCATTCTCTGTTAAAGCCAGCACTGTGGGAGGATGAAGTGCATGTGCTGCTACAAAGTCTGTCAAGTGTTTGCTGACAAGGGAATGGAGAGTCCCAGGTAGCACAGATTGTTCTTTGCTTTTCTCTTGGGACAATTCAGCAGCAGACTGAATCTAATGTAATACCTTGTGTTTGCCTCCTACACTGATTTACTATAGTAACAGCTATGTAAATAGTGAAATACATTGGTGCTGGACAAAAATCAGCTAATGAATGTGTCATATATTTTCTACTAGTGCCAGGGTATACCTGGGTACCCTTTTGCCATATTGCTCTTGAAAGGCTTTAAATACCAATACACATAATAAAACCAAGATTACAAGTAGTGTGGAAAGTGGATTTGACTGTGAACTGTTTCCATCTTCCTTTGATTGTTGAGGAAAGCTACTTAGCACAGTATCTAATTACTTAGGGGTTTCAGTTCAGCTTATGATCTTGTGAAGACAGGAGAGGTTTATCAGTGTAATGCTGAGGTCATATGCTCTAGGCAGGAAATTTGTTTGGGAAGCAAACTATATGTCAAAGGTTTTGCTTCTGTAGGGTCCCCTAGTCTTTGTCACTAGGACAGAACAAACTGCATCAATGCCTGAAGAAAGTTTTATAGGATCTATGTCCCCCTCCCCCAAAACTTCTTAGTCTTTACTAAAATATTTGGTGTTTCTGCAGAATTCATACCAGATGTAAATTTCAGTCCTTACTGAAAGAGCACAACTGCAAATGCTTTGGGTTGTTTCTGAGATGCAAGTTCTGTTGTAAATCGGTGATGGTTTCTTTTGTTGCTCAATCTTGGGTGGCTGAATGCCACTTGTCCCTCTAAAGTGGGATGCCAACCGCTCAGGGGGGTCACATAATTATGTTGTTGCAACTGTGTTATTTTCTGAGATTTTTCTTCTTTCTTTGGACCCATTTTTTATGTCAATGAGTTAATAATTTATTTCGTGTATTATTAGAAACCGGGAGTTGTGTTTAAAGACCCAGGGTGAGTAGTTACCTATTTGTCGGGTTTATGCTTTGAAACAGAGCAGTAGTGGCAGTGTGTGACTGTGCAGGTGTGACATGGCTTAAGCAGCATGAGAAAATACGATTTCTCCAGGAAGCATGCTATTTTGGGGTATTTACATTGACACGAATCCCTTGGGAGTTAAACCATTTAATATATGAAATGGGAAAAAGTCCTTCTAATCTTCCTTTTGAATGAGCCGTGAAATAGGATCCATGAACAGCCTGAAGTGTGAAGAGGTTACTGTGGCTTAGTTCCAGTATTTTTTAAAAGGTACAGGAAGATTTTTCACTAGTCAGGAGCTTTAAGAAGAATTTATAATCTCTCATGAAGTGATGCAATATGTAGCTGAAAAATGTCCATTTTCATTGGCAAAAGCTTTCAATACTCTGTCTCGAAGAGATCTTGATGCTCCCTAACAAATGCATAATGTACTTCCTAGCAGACAGCAGTTCAATAAGTGTGTGCTGCCTCTAGTTGTACCTCTTCTTCAGGAAAAAACAGTCCTCATGTTTCATGTCTGCTCTAATAGACACTGAAGTGGCTACAACTAGATTTTAAACTTGGTTTAAAAAATTACTTATGGAAACTGTCTTTTGGTTAAAAGTCCTAAGTTTATGGTGCAAGGTACAAGACTTCTAAATAGCTGGGATTTGTAGTGTGGGAAACTATTTTTGTAATGCACTGATTTCTTTACACGGTGCCAGTTTTCAAGGCTTCTTTTAGGCAGCATGGTTTGTCTGACATTAAGCTGTCATTTCTGGTGTGCAAATCACAAACATTGGCTTCATGTGAATTTTTTCAAACTTCTCATAATACTTGTTATTAAAAAATTGAAAGTCTTCCTCCCCACAAATAACCTGTTCTTATGACAACTTGACTTAGACTTAAAAGCTAGACCACAGTAGGTGAATAATATGAACCACAGTTGCTTCTGTGAACAGGTTTTTAATGATCCAGCGTTTTCTGCTGTGCTGACTATTTATAGCTCTACTTCATCTGTCTGCAGGCTTGAGACTTGAGCACATCTGAAAATTAGACCATCTGAGAATGTGCTAAAATGGCAGTGTCTGTGCATACAACACATTTGCTCCACTGACAGTGTTGGTGCCGCAGGGCCCTAGTGGGGCCCATTTCTACTTCTCCCAGGTTTATGCGTCCTGCACTCCTAACTAGCATCATCCAAAATAACTCCCTCTATTTTTATCTACAGCAGTAGAGATTAAGTAGTCTACCCACGTACCAGATCTGGAGCTTACCACAATATGAAGGGGAGTCATAAGGAACAGACTTCTTGACGTAAAGAAATTGTGCTGTTGGCGTGTGTCAGAGTTACAGCCTGCAAGACTGCACCTGCCCAACAGTCTGCAGACTGTCCTGGCAAAGAATCTTTGTTTCTCAACTTGGGTAGTAAATGCAAATCTTGCTGATCTTGCTATTATTTTTTCATCCCTCATTACCATCACTCCTAAATCCAAACCCTGTTCAGCATCTGTGGTAGGAGAACTTGGAAGTGAGCAAAGTAGTGTATCACTCCATGTTTTATGCTAGTGGGACAACTGTATGTATATTACAGACCTGGGTGGGGGGAGTGTTTTGAAGAGGAGAACACTTTGAGAGGCCAAAGTTAGGAAGAGCATTTTTTGAAAGTAGTTCTGTGACAGGGAAATGAGGCTGCTTAGGGTTAGCCTTGCAAAAGGTGTAGTTTCACTGGTGGTGGTGTTCTCATCTTTGCCCGATACTTTGTTCAAAGTCAGTCATATTAGTATTAATGCTGCTTAATGGTTGCATGGAAATCCCTTCCACAGGTGTTGTGTGGAGCTGTTCTGTTGCATGTATGTTGTTAGCTCAATGGGCACAGTTTTTACCACATTCTGAATAGATTAGCATCTTGGAAGGGGGTTTGTAGCATTGCTGTTGTGCTGCCTCTTTGGAGGAAACCTTGGATTCAGGTGTTTGTCATGTGTTCCAAAAATCTAAATGTAATTACAATGGATTGCTTTAGTTATAAGTGCAAATAAAAGCAAAACTGTGCACAGTAGTGAATCACTCCTCTGTTTGTTCATGGTTATATTTTACAGCTGGTACCACTGGGAAGCTTGATTACTCACCTCCATGTTCCTCTGCAGAAGACCAATTGCTGACCTTGTGAGTCTAAAACCCTCTTGTACTATGTTCATTGCCTAGTCTCTGTGGCACTTAAAATTCACTCACATATTCCATGAGGAGATTTGTAGACATGTTCAGTATTTATTCCCTGATTACTAGTTTTGCCTGAGGAATAGAACACAAAGTTCTCTTTTTGTATACAAAAAAAGAAGTATGATAAAATATTTTCTGGGAAATCTCTTTTGTCAAATAATGGAAAGCAAATATTTTCCCTCACAGCTGAAAAAAAAAAAAAAGCTAAGTTTTTTTTTTTTTTTGGTGGGTCTTTACAGAAACTGCTGTTTTTCTGAGAAAACTTGAAAACAGCATGTGTTACTGTAAGTCAGTGTAGTTGCATCAAGCTTAAGATGTATTGATTTCTGACAATTGATGATCTGGTGTGAGCAGAAGGGATGTAAAATTCTGAATATAGTTCTTGATAGTGTGACTTTTCAATCAAGTAGTACTAAAATACACTCTGGACTCTGTAAAACTGTCATGTTTGTGATTCCAGCATTCTCATTTGCTAAGGTAATCTTGCTTTGTGTTGAAGTCAGTCCGTCCTGTGTCCACTGTTCTACATGGCATACTGAGTCTTTCGGACAATTTTCTGTCCCTCCTCAGTTGAAGACCTGTGGGCCAAATCTAAAGCCAAGGCTGAGGGTCTGGTAGTACATACCATCATGGAAAGACAATCTTTGACCCTCGCTATTGGTACTTGCATACCTCAGTCTGGTAGTTAGTCTTGCTTTTAGATGTCCAGCTTGTGGAAGGATGTGACAAGAATGACTATTATTACTAAGATTATTGCAGCATATTGGTACTAAAGGCTGGTCTTGACAATAAATTCAGGTGACAGATTGGTGTAATTAATATGATAGCTGAGTGCTTGGCCACGTTGGAGTCTTTAAAGCATGTCCTATTTAAAGATCAGCTCATTTACCTTTTATTAGAGTAGGGAAGCAAACATCTGTGCTGCTGTTTTGCTAATTACTGCTGATGTTTCTGCTTAGACAAGCTGTCTGTATTCCCTCTCTTCTGCACTGCTCAATTTCTTGCATTTTGAGAAATCTCTTCTGTCTTTGTTGCTCCCTTCTTCTTGTTTTCTGAATGCTCTAAAATTCAGTTTAGGGTATTTTCTTTCTGCCCTTTGCTCTCTCTTTTCATCCTTTACTCTGTTGTAACTGCAATTACAGTTTAAACAAAGACCCACAACTTTCTTGCGACGCTGATGTCGAAGAACATAATACAGGATAAATGCACATATGGAGGTAGAGGAATAATGGAATAATGCTGGTGGATTGTGCCATTGCTGGCCTGAAGATTTAGCCCCCCCAATTATTTGTGTCTGGAAGTGTTCTGTGGTTGATAGATTTCACAGAAGCAGGAGGGGAATCTTTCTTGTTAAGAAGTGACCAGATGAATGAATTAGTGCTGGCTTTCTGTCCCTTCTTTCAAATGAACCCAGAATGTTATTCCTGTGATCTTTCCTTTTTAACTGTTTTACTTTCTAGTAGCATGATCTATAAAGGACAAAATATGCCTGAATTGAAATTCAGGCAGTCATCTGGGGATTTTAAACCTCCCTGAGCACAAGAGGTAGGTTTCTATTCCTACATTGTTGCCATTATGTGTCTTTACTCCTTGTATAGAGGACTTTTGGCATAGAAAACTTCATATTGTGCTTCCATTTAGGACATGACAGAGAAATTACTGAAAATACTGTTTATTTTTTATTTAGTGTCAGTTTCAGGGTTCTCTAATTTTGTTCCAACTGAGTGTGTGGTGTTAGCAATGCATCCTTATTAATCTGTTGCAGAGTATCTTTTATGTCGTTTTATGAAGACAAATCTCTTACCCAGTATAAACTGTTGTGGAGTCTGGTGGCAGTTGGGTTTGTGTGCATGCTTTTGTTTTGCTAATGTTTTTTGAAGATGTGGTCATATTTTATGTTATGTGGTCATAAAAATGGAACAGTTCTTTCTCTAGGAAAAAAGAAAAGGCAGCTCTGCTCTGCAAGAAGTGAAATAAGTGGAATAAAGATGAGCAAACTTTACCTTTCAAAGCTTCTGAGTTTCACTGTGAATATTTTGCACAGCTTGAGTTGCTTTGTTGTAGACCAAGGAACTTATTTTGTTGCACAGCCTTTGAGCCTGATTGTACTGAAGTATATGGGTAATGAGAAACACTGTAAAATCCCTCTAATTAAAATGAAATTATTTACAGCACCAGCAGCTGCTGGTTGTGGTGGCTGCAAACTTCTTTATATTTGTTCCAATCTTAGGAATTTGGAACATGTAGGATTTAGCTTTGCTACAATTCAGGCTCTTGGCAGTTATGTAGGGGCTATGCTCAATCCTTCAGAAGTTAAAGCAAGCCAAGAAAATAGATTTAAGGGGCTTTTGTGGGGTTTGGGCTGTTTCATGGGGCTTTTTTCTTAAATAAAGCAGTGTTAGGCAGTTTCTTTGGTTGACATACTTATTACTGTTCCTTGATGATACAGCAAGAGAGGAAGAAAAAAAACTGCTTAGCAGCTCACATGTAAGCTGCTAGAGAAACCCTATTACAAATTTAATTCTAAATCACATGGAGACAGCACTCTGCTGACCTTGCTATTGTGTGTGGCTCTCAGGAGAATTACATCTTTATTATGATTATTTTGTCCACCATCCTAGGGATCTGGCTTTGTCCCCCTTATCACTGGGGACCTTTAATGGAAAGCAGTGGTATATTTGGCTCCTATCCTTGACTTTTCTCCAGCAAGGGTTACTCATGGGGCACTTGCCACTCTTGCATGCAGAGATTCCATTTCATTACACCTTTGTACGTTCCTTGACTGTTACACTGAAGTGTATGGTCCTCAAAAGCTGCAACTTTGTCTCTGTTGGCTGGAAAATGAAGCTCAAACAGGTGGGGAAGTGAAAACGGATTGTCACTGAAGAGTGGTTGATGAAAAAGATACGAATGTTTTGAGAGTTGCAGTTTTGAATTTGAGCTCCTTGTAAACTGTTCTAACAGCTGAGGTTCTTCTGTAGTTAAGTAATTAAACATGCACCCATCCCCTTTTAAAGTTATCTTTATGCTTGTAAAGTTGAGTAGTCAAGTGTTTGCGTAGTTTGACCCCTTGCACAACTGTGTTATTATATGTGACCATCTCATAAATGTTTGGGGTTTGTTTTGCCTCACTCAGTGTGCAGGACAGATGGGCCTTGTTGCAGCAATTTCTTTTTGCTGTCTTAGTGCCTGGCCTATCAGGCACTATTTGACTGTAAACCTGAATACAGAATTAGCAACTACTTCTCTTACAGTAGATATTAACATAATGTCTAAATACTTGTATTAATATTAATACTTTGTATTTATTAGTTTCATTACTGCTACCATTTCAGACAAAGGAATGCTAGACGTGACACACCTGAGATGAAAATGCTGTGATTAGCGTAGGAATATAGCAACTGATTTGTCTAGATGGCTCTGTTTATAGCATTCTCCAGCTGAACTGTCACAAGCATGTCCTCTGCTTCCTTTGCTGAGCATGTAGAATGCTTTGGGGACACTCAGGAAATGGTGATCACTGATCTAAGCTGTCACCTGCAGAAGAGCTTTGCCTTCAGTAATTTCTCAGACATGCACCAGAGGTCGTTTATAGTTATATTTTAGCTACAGTTAAACGTTCTTCTTGTGGTGGATAGTTGCTTTGTTACTGCTTGGGATTTTTTGGGTGTGTTTTGTTGCTTTTGCTGTTGCGTGGAAGACTAATGCAGGCCAGTCTGTGAGAAGAGCGACGGGAACCTTGAGGTTCATACCATTGTGTACAACTTGGTGAGGGTAGTAAGTGCTGTATTAACAGCTTGTTATCCTCTGCATATGAACCAGCTGTGATGAAGTCACTGAAGGTGCATCTTGCCAGCAATTTCAATTGTTTGGTGCCAGCAGAAAGGGAGTTTCAGCAACTGAGGTCTTCTGGGTTTGTGTTAAAGCTCCAGAGGGAAGTATGCAGGTGTAGTTAAAGGACTCTGAATTCTCTTCTGCACTACCTGTCTGTTCCTGTAATTCTCAATTTTTTTCCTGGTTATTAGAATTACTTAAGAGCAAATGAGTGCCTCAGCTCTAATAGGAGAGAGGAAACAGGTTAAAGAAATGTGGCACATTGGCTCTGTGCCAATAAATTTATGGAGCAATTTAGATGCGTTCTGAGGATACCATGTAGGAATATAGTTCACTAGAGGGTAGTTAAAGATTTGCACTATTTTAAAGATTCATTATAGGCACTTGGAAGTTAAATGATGATAGATGCCACAATAAGTTTTGCATTTCATTCTGTCTCTCATTTAGTCATCCCATATATTAAAAACCAACACTGTGTTTGAAGAGAAAGAATCAATTAAATATGTCTGGGACAGGTTCCACTGTCTGCGACACTTGTACAAGTGAATTTATTTGATTGTCTAACAGGATGTATATTTGTTACAGAAGAATTATGGTTATTGCTGTGCTTGAAGGCAATGATTTTAATGTGGTTTGTGTTTGTTTTTTTTTTTGTGGCCTATGAAATATAATACTTCTATCAACAGCACATATACCAAATTATGTCCTGGATCTGTAATCCCATTGAGTTACAAGGCTGAACTCAGAAAGGGCTGAATAATTGTTGAGTAATCTGCAATAGTATTTGGTGAACTTCAAATATGTTCTATCTAATGTATGAGATTTGCTACTGAGATAGCAGCAAGATAACCGGCTGACACTCTTTTCATAGATCTGTAACCTTGTTGATGTTGAACCTTTTGTCTTTGGAAAGAAGTATGATATTTTTCTTTTGTCCCAAGCTGACATTTGTATTATCTCAAATAGATTCTGACTCACTGTGAAGAGAAAATATTCTGGGTGTGAGACTCTAGCAGGTAGAGTGGATTATACTGTGCATAGTTAGATACAGGCTGTAGGCTGTCTTAATGCTTCTGGACAGAGATGAAAAGGTCAGTGTGCTTGAGGAGGATTATTAAGGAGACTAGGGTATGATGTGCTGAGCCTGAAAGATAACTTTGGAAGAGAAGTGGAATCCAACTGGTTCAAGGAGGTTTTGGTGAGGGTAGATTGAGGGTGATAAGAGATGACAGTGAAAACAGAGGGACTTAACTTTACAAGTCTGTGGATCACAGTAAGCTACAGAAAGTGAAACACTGGAATATGATTTGTGTAGTATCTCTAATACTGGCAAGGGGATGAACTGAATAACAATCTAATATGGAACAAGCACAATTCACAGTTATACCCTTCTTTTTGGGGTCTCTGTAGAGCTGAGTAGAGATTAGTTACAAAGAGCTCTTTTGTTTCTGTCTGATTTTGTACCCATGAGCTTTGCAAACAAGTTCTTGTAAAAGCCCAAGTTCATCTTGTGCATTGTCTCAGGCTTTAGCCAAGAACCCAGAGTGTTTATGTCACAAGCTCATACCTCTAAGGTGTTAATCATGTATTTCTGGGAATGTTAGTGTAGGAGTATAAGCCTTGCCCTATTGAAGTGCAGAACCTTTATCTTTGCTAGTTGTACGTGGATTTTTCCCTTTTGGAGTGTCTGAATGTTTCCATAAAGCACTGTCTGTGAAGCTGTAATGAATTGTCAGAGCCCTGCCAGTGAAGTCCACTCTGCTCCAGAACATAAAAATGATCTGTTTGTTACCTCCAATGTCAGGCCTTGTTTCCTTGAACAGTAATTGATGTCAATTGTAGATGTTGTCTATGAACTTGGAATTGTGTTGTTTATCTGCTAGGGACCTTGAGAGTGTGATCTAACTCAGTCATGGTGGTATAGATTGCATCTGTAGTACAAGAATTGTCTGGGGACATAAATTACAGCAATTAAAATTAGCTAGAGGAGAGAGAATGATGCATTATTAATTGGCATAGTCATTAAAGTGCTACAAAGAACCTAAAAGAGATACAATGTCAATACTCAGGCACTAAAAGTGACAGGCAGTGTGCAAAGACCAATGATTGTATTCCAAGCCTGAGGTCATTAAGACAGACAATCACATGGAATTTTATGATGGCAGGTTAAGATTACTCCAACATCCTAACAGTATGTTGAAATGGGTAATACTCAGGTGACTACTCTGAAGACTAGAGTAGTGTAATTAATTTCTACCTAAAGGATGTGTAGCACTCTGTTTCCAACTTCTCTGGAATAAAGGATTGCAAAACTCTATCAGCAGTCTGGCGAGTTTAAGCACAAAATTAACTTTTTCCAGTATTAAATATAATAATCTGAGCTCATGTAAGGAAGGATAAATCTTAGCATGCTGAGGAGTGAAGTTTTAATTAAGAGTCTCTTTATGCTACAGAAACAAAGTCCTGCCTGTGTCATGCTGAGAAATATGGCAGTCTGAATAAGAGGCTCACGGTAATGCAGCTGTATATCAACTGCTTAATTATTCATAAACCTTCTTGTCAGTGAGTTTCAGTGATTTACCTATCTCAGCTAATTTACCTTATTGGAAACACTGCTGGATTTTAACATAGTTCATTTTTAGGGCTATAAATGAGGAATAAATGCTGAAAAGTAAGTGTCTTTCATGAGAGAAAAGTTTTAATAAGCGATTGGCAAAGTAAACTTTAAATACTGGAGGTTTAGGACAGCAATGTATTTGTTTTGACAACAAATGGAAGAATGTGTCTCTACTGGGCAGAGAGTTAAAACTCCAAAGCAAACATCTCTGTTTTTTCACATTGAAAGGATCCTTGGAAAGCTTTGGCTTTTTGTAACTTACCAATGCTATTCTACTTGTTAAGAATTCAGATTTCTAATTCATCTCACTGTCTACCCCAACATTTAAACAGTGAATGTGATTAGCTTTGCTGTGCAGATGCCGAATTGAATGGTCTCTGTTGATTCAGAGAAGCTGAGTAGTGTCAGAGTTCAGTTACTGTGCTTTCAGGAAGGCCTTCTGTTGCCAAAATGAGCTTTCTTTTTCTTTTTCCAAGCTGCATGCCAGAGGCTGCATCAGCATGCACTGGACTCAAGAAAAGCATGTGTGTATAGCTGCTGAAAGAGCAATGCAAGTGTACATCTACATCTTCTCTACGAGCAGCTACCCACATAACAGTTCTTCCATTAGTAAGTTAGAAGGCTCTCTCTTGGCATGTGTTAGATATGTACCTGTTTGCTTAAATAGATGGTTTTGACCAGTTGGTATCCTTCTGGGCACCAACAAC
Source organism: Picus viridis (assembly GCA_033816785.1). Lineage (NCBI taxonomy): Eukaryota > Metazoa > Chordata > Aves > Piciformes > Picidae > Picus > Picus viridis. The sequence goes on along the minus strand of CM066599.1, from coordinate 6,946,019 downwards.
CAGAAACGCCACGATTCTGTCTCTTTAGTCTTCAAGCTATGGTTAAAAACTGCCATGTCAGACAGCCTTTTCCCTGCCATTTCTGAGGTTCTCTGTGTTCAGTGTAGTAGGAGAGTTTGTTTTTTTTCCCAAGTATAATGATTTAGCACTATCACACTGAAATGTGTCTGCTTTATTATATCCAGCACTTTATTATTTTGGTTTTAGATACTTTATTTATATGTTACAGCCTCAGAACTCTGCACTAGTTTGAATTAACTGCTTAGTAGTCAGAGCAGGTATGGTATGATGCAGTGCACTTCATCATCTGTTTTGTTCTCTCTGGATGTTTCTATGAGTCAAATGCACAATGCCAACCAGGAACTCTGGAATTCAAGGTCTCTGGGGTCTAAGCAACTAACAAGCTTCCATTATTCCTTTCCTGGCTTCCATTAATTTTGTTGCTGCTCTTTTCAGACTTTTTAGGCTGTGTGGGGAATTCATTGCTGGGAGCTATAATCAAGTCAATCCTTAGCATTGAACCAGAACTGTGAATATTCATTTTAAGTCATATAGGCAAAAAAGTTTGGCTGTTGTGTTCAAACGATGTTTGATGTTGAGTGAAAGAAGTTAAGGAGGTAAGGAACAAAGAATGAAGTCAGACAATTCTGAAGAAGGTTTGTCTGGAGTGTAGCAGTTCCAGAGGCTCAGTGAAGCACTGTGAGTGTTCAGCCACAGTGGAGAGATTGGCAATGCAGGATAATGATGTAAAAAAATAGATGAAAAATTGGTTATGACAGGATGTCTGTCCTAGGACAGCCAGCAAGAGACCTAACTGCGTTCGCTTGCGTCAAGACAGCTATTGCTGTTCCTGTGTGAATTGACCACCCGTCCCTCTAGCAGGCAGTTGTGAGCCAATTCAGGAAAATCCAGGTGGACATGTGGGATCATGAAGATGAGAAAACACTTCTTCACTGAGAGGGTTCCCCAACATTGGAATGGTCTGCTTAGGGCAGTGGTAGAGTCACCATCCCTGGGGGTGTTCAAGCAGTGTGTGGACCTGGTGCTTAGGAACGTGTGCCATGGTTTACTTGATGAGATGGTGTTGGGTGATAGGTTGGACTTGGTGATCTCGAAGGTCTTTTCCAACCTGCTTAATTCTATTCTATTCTAAATGTGGCTTAGCATGACCCTTCAGTGCTGGGTTGAGAGTCAGACTGGATGATCTGTGAGGTCTCTTCCAACTAACATATTCCATGTGACTCTAGTGACCAGTGCAATGTGTAATTGATCTTTGCCAGGGTTCTTAGCAGCTTGAATGCTTGGCAGTTTCTGTTGTCTGAGCCAAGTTATGGAAGTGCTATCACAAAGCAGTTGTCAGAAGTCTTGGCTGTGCTTTGGAGGCTGTTTACAACTTCTATAGATGAGATTCCTGATTGGCATTTGAGTCACGTATGTCCATCCTATGTGCCACTGCTGGGGTTACAGCAGTCCAGCCTTATGAGAAAAAAATCACCAGTCACCCATTCAAAAGAGAATTCAAAGCTCCTTGGGCCCTTCTCAATCTTGAAATGGTGAAAACTAACAAAAACTTTGATTATATGCTCACCAGTTTCATTTGCATGTCTGGCATGAACCCCCCCCACCCCCCCCAAAAAAAACCCTCCAACCAATGAACTCTGTCACTTTCCTGACTTTATTTTATCTTCTTTTATTTTCTGACCAATTAGAGCCATGTGGCACATTTTAGGGAGAGTGGACATGGTTTATCCCAGCAAAGCCAGGTTCAAAAGGCCTTTGCACCAATTGTTCTTCTGATCTGCTGAGACACCATAAGCACCCTCAAAAACCTTGTACTTTATCACACTCTGTGCTGATGCATATGTGAATTTTTTTTGTTGCTGTGGAGTTCAAATGAGTGTGCTACATATGAATGACAGTGTGTGAACAGTAATATTTCCTAAATTTAATTGCTTCCATTTTAATATTTTACTTTCTTTTTTTGAAAGGCTTTTGATGTAAAAGCTTCTAAATCCTGTTGTTCACGGATTGGCTTTGGGTTCGGTGGGCTTGGGGGTTTTGTTTTCCTCTGTTACGAAGTTACATGGTAATGCAACAGACTGAGAGAAACTGAGCGTAGGGAACTTGTAGGTGTAACTGGGCAAGACTTCGAAAGACTACAAATAGTGTGCATCTTGAAATACTCGATTTTGGATTTCACACAGCATCACCAAGGTTGGAAGAGACCTCAAAGATCATCAAGTCCAACCTGTCACCACAGACCTCATCACTAAACCATGGCACCAAGTGCCACGTCCAATCCCCTCTTAAACACCTCCAGAGATGGTGACTCCACCACCTCCCTGGGCAGCACATTCCAATGGCTAACAACTCTTTCACTGAAAGAACTTTCTCCTCACCTTGAGCCTGAACTTCCCCTGGTGCAGCTTGAAACTGTGTCGTCTTGTTCTGGTGCTGGTTGCCTGGGAGAAGAGACCAACCCCCTCCTGGCTACAACCACCTTTCAGGTAGTTGTAGACCTCTGAAGGACCCTTTTCTTGACAGGATCCTCTGCCAGACATGCAAATCTTCTTGTGACATTTACCGCATTTAAAAAGACCAGCTTCACTTTCATTAACAGTTTAGCTAGGATCTCTATTCAGCTAACATAGCCAGGGACCAATAATTCTTCTCAGCAGTGCTGCCTTTCATACCAGAACTATTTTTCCTGAATTCTTTCAGCCAGTCATGCTGTGGATGATACACCTTGTGTGTTCCTTTCTGCTTGACAAAATAAGTTCCACTAGAAAGTTTGCAGTGGCATTTGCCAAAAGATATTGTTTTAACCACCTGTTGGAAATGATAGTGGAGAAAAGCAGTAGCCTAACTTTCACAAGTGCTCTGTGTGCATGGTTTCAGTTGTGTTTGCTGGAGTGCTCAGCATTTCTGAAATGTGGTCTCTCCATACCTGGAACCAACAGGAGGAAGTTAATGTTAGTGGAGGGAAAATATTGAAGTATTGCTGTCCATTCTCTGGAGTTGAAGGTGTTTGGCAGCTGTGGCACAAATTGAGATCGTGGATACCACTATGTGCAGTAAGGGTTTGCTAATTCGTGTCCCAGGTGATGTGTGTGTGTATTACAGCTTGGTGACAAGCTATGAACATAAATAACCTTGCTCCAGTACTTGTCTTGGTTCAGTTCTGGTATCTCATTTGAGATGAAATCTGTCAAATAAGAAATGGAGTCAGGCTTGTTTGTTGTGATGGTTTCTTTTTCACAGCAGGTGTGAATTATCTGTGAAGGGTACAGAATGTGATCACATTTACATAGCTGTGGCTGTCTGAAACGTAGAGGAATCAGTTGGGATCTTACTGTAAAATGTGACATTAATACAGGTGATAAACATTTACATGGGGATTAGCAGGTGATCATATTTTTCAAGAGAAACAGTGTGGATGAGTTGCTTTAAGGTTAACAGGAGAAGCCAGCATGTGTTGCATTAGGAGCTGGAGCTCTTTCATTTTTAAGTTCACATGTCACAGTATCACACAGGTTGGAAGAGACCTCGAAGAGCATCAAGTCCAACCTGTAACCACAGACCTCATGACTAGACCATGGCACCAAGTGCCACATCCAGTACCCTCTTAAATGCCTCCAGGGATGGTGACTCCACCACCTCCCTGGGTAGCACATTCCAATGACAAACGACTCTCTCTGTGAAGAACTTTCTCCTCACCTCGAGCCTAAACTTCCCCTGGTACAGCTTGAGACTGTGTCCTCTTGTTCTGGTGCTGGTTGCTAGAGAGAAGAAACCAACCCCTTCCTGGCTACAACCAGCCTTCAGGTAGTTGTAGAGCGCAATGAGGTCATCCAGTGCACCACTGCAAGTCCCCTTGCTTGCAGAGAGAGGGAGAACATACATGTAACTGAGTTATACAAGAAGCTGGACAATTTTAACCACTATTCTATGCGTTTTTATTTCTTTCTCTCTTTTCTAAAATAGGAAACTGACATTATCATGCTGTTGGTATGGAGTCGGTTGCTGTACTTACATCTGTTGTTTATTGCATGATCTGCTGGGTGTCATAGCCCAAGTTAAGGGTTTATCTGCATTTATTTTTTTATTTCCCATGTGTGAATGCAGGTCTTCTGGCTTAGTGTTTTCTGGTAAACAGAATATAAGCTACCAAAGTGCTACATTGTGTGTTATTTTTATTGCATGCTTGCTGGTGGGGTGCTGAAGTGACGCTCTGAGGGAAAAGGCTTATAAGCAATTGAGAATATACTTCAGCCAGATTACATGATCTGACACTCCTGTAAGGGAGCATGGCTTCACATTTCTCTTTTTGTGGGAATTTGAAGCTGTAAATCCTCCTGTTTAATCTCAAGTCTCCTCTGTCCCAGAAATATGTTTTGCTAGGCAGAGGAGTGCTTTGTACTCTGTGGTCTCCTGGGGCTATCCACTTTAATTTTCAGTTTATTATAATTTGCTCTCTTTGTTGATTCTTAATTTCATTTTGTCATAACTTGGCATGTTGTTTAGCTGCGATTTCCCAAGGTCTGTGGCTCCCCTGCCCTGGTCATGTCACTTTTGATTAAGCAGTTGCAAAGCCCTTTACCCAGCTTCTAAAGGGTAAAAGTCAAAAATCAATAATGTGCCAGTCCTCCCCAAGTGCAGTAGCAGTCAGAGGTAAATGAATGATTAAACATGATGAATAACAGTGTAATGGAAGACGCAAAGTAGGGAAAAGTGCTCACTTTAGCCTAAACTCAGAGATTTATTGCTGAGTACTACAAATAATGGAATCATCAATCTTCCAAGGACTGAAAAAGGCATCTGCTGCAGCCAGTTGTAAATGCAGTGAAAGGAATCTTACCTCCTCATCCCTGCCTGTTGCGTTCCACTTACTCTGTAGTATCGAGTACATGCTGTGTAGGAAAATCTGTATGTGAAAGTGGTAGTTAAAATTTGGTGGTGCTTGTACAACTGAAAGCTGTTAAGATTGATTTGATTGGCAGAGAAGAAAAAAAAATAGCTGGTATCAATTATGAATGTGCATATAAGCATGCCAATATTGACATGTTGAAATGGTTCTAAATGAGTGGCAGATTAGTTTTGTAAGCTGGGGCTGAGATGGTAATTGTACTTACTAAAACAAGGGGGAAAGGGATATTGCTTGAAGAATGAAAAACTTTTCAAGGAATAAGGAGCAGGTAATTTAAATGTTAAAGCCTCAGTGGGATGATAGGAATAATTAGATGATAAATGTTCAACAGTGCCCAGTGTTTCTAAGTTAATTCTTCAATTGTGTATTGATGGGGCAGCACACTAGCTGGAGGCAGAACAGTTTTTCTTACCTTGCTTACCAAAGAAGAAGAAAACATACAGAAATGGAGAGTCCATCAGTATTACATCATTAGAAAAGATTTGTTCACTCTTTGTAGCTGTAGCTTCTCAGAATTAGACGTACTACTTGTCAGAGAAGTAAAGCTTTCAGGGTACCTCAGCTCCTGCAGGAAGCAGTGCTATGGATTTCTGTTGAAATCCTGTGTTTTAAGAGTTTTTGATTTGCAGCCTGACAGAGTAATGTCTAAGGTGTCTTCAAGTTCTCTCTACATACATATATTTGAGTGAACTAAAACTTGATGTTAGAACTTGTTCTGTCTTCAGTATGAGAAGTGTTGGGTAACTTCAACTATTGTGAATTCAGAAGCTCATTCTCTGAGTTTTCAGTACGAACTCACCCAAGTCTAGATGCTTAGATGAATCCTGTAGGGGGTGCATCATCACTGGTTTGGGTTTCATAAACATGGTTCTTGTCTATGCTTCTTTGACTTTGAATTGACTTTGAGGTCTCTTCACTCCTTATGTTTCCCATGACCTGTTAGTTACTCTGTTATTGTTTTGTACTCTCCTCACCAAAAGTACTTTTATGAAGTCCACTTGCATAGGTCTCTACTGGAGGATTGGTGTTTTCTCTGTAGAACTTGAGAGGTCATGTACATTTAATTTCTTCTAGTGGCTCTGATATTTAATTTACTTTGACAGTGAGTTTGGGAAGCTGGTACAAAATGGCCTGCAGCCGTCCTGGATCCCTCGATCTCTTGGCCAGCAACACTTCTCCCCATGATACCAGCAACCTCTTTTCATTTATTATACTAGTATTATTTGCCATGGGTTCTGGAATTGATCTTTCAGTGCTATTAATTTTAACCTTTTTTCCTTGGAAGAACAGAACTTGTTTTCTGAGGTGTTTCCTCATTACTGTCAAGTAGATAATCCACCCCTTTAACATTCTTGACTGAGTAATGGTGCAAGAAGTAAAAAGCTTTCATGAGGAACTTGCAAAAACCCTGTCAGAAGCTGTGTTCTACTGGCCAAGAGAAGGGGAAAAGTACAAAGGCTGTGACTGATTTGCTTCCTAGTCCTGCAGAGTAGGGTGTTAGCTGTGTTCTAGCAAGTTCATTTCTGCTTGGCATGATCAGCCAGGCTGTATCATTGAACTCCTAGGTCCATTTGAATAGGAACTGCACTACATTAAATTCTATTACATGCAGTTTGTTTGTTGGCTTTCATTCTGCGCCCAATTCCTCCTCGTATTTTTCCGGATTTTGATGCCTTTTGGAGCTATTTTAGGGGAAGGGCTCTAAACACATGTATTTATTTACTGTCTATATGGACAACAGTGTTTGAATTCATCTTAATTGTTCCTGTCTTTCTGCCAGTTTGGAATTTAGCTGGGACAAACATGTTCTGCTGGATGTATTCTTGGGTTGACCTCTTCTCAGTAAGTGGATTAAAAACAGAGGTACTTTTGATGTAAGATTATTTAAAAACAAATAAATTACCCCAAATTTTTTTTTTTTTTTTTTTTTTTTTTTTTTTTTTTTTGCCTTTGGAAACCAAAACATGTATCCTGCTATAGTGTATCTCAGCACTTTTCCCTCACAGGTGTTAAAATTTGGAAGTAGATCAGTCTTCTTGCTAGAGGCTCTGGGACTGGGTCCCATGCTGCAGTAAGCTGGACCATCAAATTTTCTGCCTTCAGCAATGGCATAAATTGCCAGCTGACCTTCTGTCAACCCTTTTGGTCCTTTAACCTTTGTTCTTTTATTGGCTTCCACCACTTTTCTTCTGAGATGAAGATTGACTGGAGAACTCTTGCTCCCCATTCCAATTGGTACATCACCTCCAGGACTTTGCTGCAGCAGCAGAGAGGATGGAAAAGTATGGAGCTAAGTCAGAGGGCTGTGGGCACTGTTAAGGTACAGATATGTGGAACTCCCCACGTTTTCAAAGAGCTGCAGCTCCATTCTGTGAGGCTTAGCCTGAATGTGAAGATTATCACAGGAAGAAGACTTCTCTAAAGCAAAGCTAAGTCTTGTGATGTTGGGTCCTGCAGAGGCAGACCGGTACTGCTGAGCAAGTGACTTCAAAACCAAACAGCAGATTCTGTCTTCCTATCAGGAGGAAACTTTTTGTACCTTTTCTTATTACAACAACTCTTTGAGTTGCTCTGCTGTAAATCTCACTTCTCACAAATGCTTGGACCGCTTGTGAAACCCAGTACTAGAATCTGACAGAGCAGTCTGGCTTGCACTCCACAGACTCTCCCTTTGAGGTCTTAGAGCCTGACCAAGCAAAAGGAATGTGTCCATATTTCCTCTCCATGAGCTTGCTCTGTATCAGAGTGCTTCAGGCAATCTGTGACCCAATGGAAGGCATCTGAACTCTTCATTCCCTATGCAGCTGAATTGTCAGGGATATAAACAGGAAAGTATTTCTTATGTTTTAAAGTGACTGTGATTCATGAGGGCTCAGGTGAATAGCCTATGACCTCTTGTCTGAAACTAGCCAGGGAGAACCCTGCATACTTCCATGAGGGGTACACTCCTGCCCACTTCTTTCTGGAAAGGATGAGAATGGCTTGTGAGGAACTCCTTAAAATGTAGAATCTTCTTTCCTCAAGCATTATAGAAGAAAAGTTGTGGGTTTTCTTTAATTCAAACTCACTTTTGAAGATCTTGCAATAGCCAAATAAAAGTTTATGGTTTAAAAAGTTTCATTAACAAGAATTCTAAGTTCAACAAACAGGAAAAATACAGGTTTCCTGCTCCTGAGGTTACTCACTGGTTCTGTACAGACTGTCCTTTCTCACACTGCCACTGAGTAACAATTACCAGTGTACAGAGTTGAGATTGAGAGGAAGAGAGCAGGTTAGAGGACCTGTAATCTTCTAACTCTCATTACTGCTCTCTGGTGCTGATATTTCTGTGGTCTTACTACAGGACCATGGGTTGTCTTTAACCCTTTTACTCTGAATGTCAGGTGTGGGCAGCTGGAGGGGGCCTCTGACACTCCACAAAAGACAGTATGTTCATCTCTGCCCACAGCTCCATGTTGTGAGGGCATGCATCTGTTATGTGGTGCACTGTGAGGGAAAGAGACCATTTTCATCTCTGTCTTGAGGCTCCTTCTACCCATTTTAATGCATCTGAATTCAGAGGAGCCCAGGGAAGTTCAGGGAAGCATTAGCTAAACATGTAGTAGAACTCATCCTTCACTATCAAAAGTAGCATCCTGTGTTGCTTATCTGTGCTCACACCTAGGGAGCACTGTGATGAAAGCAACATTTCACAGGGAGGTCAGTCTTGGTATGTAGCAGCTATGTGAATAGTACCAGTTACAGCTGGGTCTTATTTTTTTTGTCATGAATAATTGTAGATCTGCAATTAAGGATCATAAAGGATGGGCATAACTTTTCCTTCTGTTTCTTGGGCAAACACACTGACAGTTAACTCTCAGGTATTGATAAGTCAATTAACTTGGTTGTAGATAAACTATACCAAACTTTGTGGCTATGATACCTATGAAATTTGAATCTGATTCTTTCCTCTGTGCACATAAAGTATATTATGTCTTTTGTCTGCAGCAGAAGTTGCTTGATAGCAGTTTTACCTCTCCTCAGGGCAAGTTCTTTCCATGCATACTGAGAAATAGTTTCTACATCATGTTAGAACCCTTACTGCTTATTTGGAAGGCTTAGCTTCATGAAATCTCCAACAGCATGGTAACCATGCCAATCATGTCATATTAGTCTTGCTTCTCTCAGAATGACTTACTGTCTCAATGTTGCTGCAAGCAACATATTAAAATCACTCTGCAGCTGGCATACAGAACAACCTAGAAATTTCTTGTGAAGTATGAAACTAATTTCCTTCCCTGAGTTCTCTACTGATGTTCCTGGGGAAAGCATGAGACACGTGACAACTTGGAAAGCAAGTTAAAATTTGTCCGTGCTGGCATTGTTTGTGTAGGAAGTTGCTCATGGATAAGTTCTGGTGTCTTAACCTTTTCATGTGAAGGCTATTCTTGTATTCAAGAAAAATTGTTAGACAAGAAATTTCTCGTTCTTTAAACATTCATCAGCTCATCTGGAGTAAAACTTCTGGAACTTGCCATTGGTTCACAGGGGTCACGTACCTCCCTAGAGCAGAATGAGCATTTGATCAGTTTGTGGTCTTCTGTCCTAGACAGTAACATCTTATTTACTCAATAAAAAGATATCTCTTCTTATTAGAAGGGTTTCACTCTGTGCACTCTTTGAGCCAACTTTGTTTCAGTTCATTACATGGCTTTTCAGAGTTGTGCACACCTTCAAAAGTGTTACAGTTCTGAGTTAGATGCCTTTTGCTATTGAATGTCGACTGCATCCTCACTACTGTTTGTCCCTTAGGAGCTGCTTCAGGAGTTCCTAGTATTCAGCTGATATTTTTCAGTGCTGACCTCAGCTGCATTAAAAACATGTTGGAACAGACATTGTTTCAGAAATCCTTAATGATAACAGCACCTTTTCACAAATGCAGTGTTCATTAATCACACAAGGGACGTTATTTCAACACCAAAGGCTAGGAGGGGCTGGCCATACATCTTCACTGCTGCTTATCTGTCAGTGTCATTGTACCGTATCAATGGTTTGTACTCAATATGCAACAGTAGGAACCTGTATCAGGAGCAGCAGACTGTTCCTAGAAATCTTAGTTATTCTGATGGTGGTTCTCAAAGTTAGCTTGTCAGGTCCCTTATTTATTTTTAAACAGAGGGTAGGAGTTCTTATTCTTTGAGCATTATTTACTGAATGCCCCATTCTTGTTAAGGCTTCTTTTAAAACTTCCAAAGCTTTAAATAATTAAGAAAAAGTATTTAAACATGCACCTATGGACTTTCTAGCTACTACCAAATGACTTGAAATAAATAAATCATGAAAACAGCCTGACACTTCACAGACAAAACTGGGCATTGATGAGGAGTGAAGGAGTTGATTCAGTTAGGGTAGCAGTGAATGCTGTTTGAAACAGGTATGTGCACAAATGCAAGCCTGGTGTTACAGACTTGACTCTAATAAATACCAGCACGTTTCAAAGGGCATTTGAAATGGGTTTCTTTCTTTGCAGGTGCGTTGCACCTTACAGCTGTTAGGCTTTTGTAGTATTTCATCTTCTAAATGATGAATTTATATATCAGATCAGCCAAAAAAGACTGTGTTTTAATCAAGGCTTCGGGATGCGAGGTCCTGCAGAAGCACATAGGACGACTCGACCTCTGCTCTCATCTAGTTTGATTATAAACAATAAGTGTGAGGCTTGAGGACAAACAGCATAGGTTGAATAGGCTGCTTTCAGTGTGGCTTTTTACGTAAACCAGCTCCCTAACAAGGCTTTCATTGTGCTTTCTTTTTCCTACAACAAGACTCCTGATTATATACATGTAACAAGAAAATAAGGAAATAGGCAATATATAAAATGAATTTGCTATCTAAGTCAGAGTATGGACAATAGTCTGTTATGTAAGACTTCATAGTTGCCTCATAAGGCCAGTCTATGTACTATCCTGCTGTTATGCCTGCTCACAGCAGCATGGTTTATAAGAGTATAAAGAGATTAGTATCTTTTCTCTAAAATATCTGGCATGTATTTGCCATACAGATCCCTGGAGTGCCCAATAAATATGCAATATCAGGCTCATTTCTTTAAAGAAACATTGGCACCAGCTCTGTGCTGCTTTGAAATAAAAAGCTTTCATCCTTAAGCCATGTAAGAAAAAGATAATCCCCAAAACTTTCTTCTTCTTCTTTTTTTTTTGTTTGTTTTTTAATGCATAAACCTGGCTGTTCCGTTGTTTGTCCCTCTTGTCTGGTGGTGGTGGTGGTTTTTTGGGTTGCTTTTTCTGTTTGTTTTCAAAATGAACAGTTTTACTAAAGGGTTCCTTTCTTCCCTGTTGGAATTTTCCAAGGTAGAGTTTCACAGAATATGCTGCATCTAAACTTTGGCTCATCCACTGAGTTCGTTAGGGTCTATTTCCTTTGAAAGCTCAAAACAGTCTTGGAGGTGCTGTGCTCTTCTCTCAGACCATGCAACAAGTGATGATATGTGTTTTTTAGAGATACACAGGGCAGGTGATGAGTCACGAAAAGACAGGATTTCAAGGGGATATTTTAATTCCCAGTTCTGTATCATTCTGACACATGCACCCATATAAATTCATATTAAGCTGCTTCTAGAGCAGACAGTGTATTTGCAACCTGTACTTATACCCAGCTATCCACCTACAGAAGGAAATAACCGTGGGCTCTAAAAACAGTGTGCACCCTGTGACCTGAATGAGCAGCAGTAGTAACTGAAATGGGGGAGGAAGCTGTGTAGTTCACATGCTTCCTGGTGTGGCAGCAGGAAACTCTATACCAGGGATCTTACCCTCTTGAGAATCGTTAATGAAGACATGCAGCAGCATACTGCTTACCAAGTACAACCCAGTTGTTTAGCCTACCATTTAAAATAAAATATAACCAATCTGTATGCTCACACTGTTCAGTGAGGTTTCTCCATGGAGCTTTCATGGGTAAACCCTGTTGTATTTCCTGCATCAATGGAAAAATGTATAAACAGAAATAGAGCTCTGAAGTTTTCATTGTTAGGAACGTCAATAACCGTTATTTGGCCTTTCCAAAGTCACCTTAAGGAGAGTGTGTTGCTGTGATGAATATATGCTGCTGCCATAATTGTTAGGATGGCTTTCATTTTAACACCTCTCTACTGGCAGATGTTTAGGTGAGCAGATTCCTGCCTGCAATCAAACTTTGTGTGCTACGCTCCACAGAGCTCAGAATGAAATACTAATTACACCCTTACTGCTTGAATTCTATTATATGTTGAAAGTACCTTCTATTATGGTGTGGGTTTTTTCAGGTGCTTCTTGATTTGGAAATTAGGTGGTTTGGTCTCTGTTTTTCTCTTTATTTTTTCCCCCCCTCTCCAAGCAACGGTGTAAGCAGTATCAGAGGTTTGAAATTTGCTTAGTTTTGAAGTATGATGCATATGAGTGAGGAGAAAATGTTGTGATCTAGGAATTAGATATGTTGCTTATTTAAAACTAGTTTACATCCACATAGAATTCTTTTAAAAATGAAAAAAAAAAAGTAGAGTGCAAAGGTATTTATGATAGTATGTGGGGTGGGTTTTTATGATATGAGTGACAATCAGCTATTCAAAAATTATAAGCTAATATTTCCTAAAATGCTGTGATTTGAATTCAGAGCTGACTGAAAGAACGTCAGGCTCGCACAATGTGGGCTCTGTGTAGATTTATTCTTATTTCATCCTTTTTTGAAGGTGAAAGTTCATGGATTCAGTGTACTCCAAGTATTTACAGTGTACCAAATATGCTGGAGAACAATAGCAAGAGAAGAATGGAACTAAGAATAAGACTGGAGAGAGCAATGTGGAAGTACCTAACTTAAGTATAGACAACTACTTGTCAAGGCATTCTGATAAGACATTCGCTTTGACAGATAAAGATGAGAGAACATCAGGGGAAATAGAGCTGATATGAGCTTTGTGCTGTAAACAGTCAGTGCACCAATTTTGGGTGCACTGTAAATTTATGACTTGTCTAGAAATCTGGAGCAAGCGTGTTGGAAAGATGAGACCATTTGTCATATCCCAGAATCCAGCAAGCCTGGTAGCCATCAGGTTTGCTGACCTTAGGTGACATGGCTTTTTTGCAGTATTGATACCATTCTGTTCCTGTTTGATTCTTACACCATTCAGATCAGCAGAATGTCTTGGCATGTTGTCACTTTGGTATCGGTTGTCTAGTAGGTTAATTCTGTTGTCTGCAGTTCAGGTAAAGAAGTGGATGTGCACTGCAATCCTTGGGTTCTGCAGATTTGTTTTTGATTGATTGGAGGAGATACTTATTATGAAGAGTTTGACATGCACCTTCTTCATAGAAGTGGTTTGAATTTTTTCAGCAGGAAATGTCTTGTCAGAAAAACAAGAGACACTGGGAATTGAGATAGTATGAAACCAGAGTATTGCTTGTGTTAGTCATGGGGCTTCACATGTCTGTTTAATATTGAACTGTCACGTTGAGTATGGGTATGTACAAAAGGATGTGAAAGTGTAAGCTTCAAATGATGCATATTTGAATTGTACTTGAAGAATTCACAATGCTGGGTTTAATTTCTCTGTTGCGGTTCAGTCTCTTTAATTTAGGAACTGCTGCAAGTGTGTTCAAGTCACTCGGTATTTATTTTTAGAGCTGTAGGTCAGCAACAGAACTCCTAATGCTTTGTTACAGCAAGAGATAGTGGTATTATGCTTCATTGTAGCTACCAACTTCCATCTCATATGCAGCCATTATTATGCCCCTAGGAATAGCCTTCCTTACAGTAATCCTTAGCCTTTACCATAACATGTCAGAGTAGGGACAAAATATTTCAGTGGTTAAATTACAGAAGGTTTTATTATCATATAAACACAGGTGTAGAATGACCTGTAAGACTGTTTTTAAATGCAGTACCCTTCAGGTTATAAAAATTAAAGAGGTTGTTTATTATAATCTACCTAACAGTGCTGTTTAAACATAGCACAATTCATGTGTGCTGCCTCAGACCAGTGCAGTTGGACCATTTATACAATGTTGTCTATTTCAGTAAAAGTTGTGTGGGGAAAAGCCTGAAGATAACAGATAGTTTATGTCACAGGGCTGACATGAAAAGAATACCATCGGGGACTGATATATACCTCAAGTAAAACCAGAAGCAGCTAGACAGCAGGTTTAAAAATCCAGCCTCAGTTAAGGGTATCTATATCCGTCCTCTATTTGCCATTGTATTGTTCTTTTCCATTAAACTGATCAAGCTGCTAAGAAACCTAAGCTCCACTTAGATTAGTCCATCATTGTTACAGTCACTGGGGCAGACCTAATGAACTTTTTTGAATTCCTGTTTGCCACATTTAACAGTGGGGAGGGCAAGGAGATTGGCACATAACAAACTGAAGGAAGAGTAATCTCTGTTATTAACTTTTTGAGAGGGCTTGCTATGAGATCACTGCTGTGAAAGGTCTAAGGAGCTCCTGCTTTGTAACACAGCCTGCTAAACAGAGGGTTTCAGTCTCTGCCTGTGCTTAGGTCTGATAAGCAAATGTCAACACTCCCACTCCAGCTCTGCTTTAAAATAAGGAAAATTAACATTTGCAGATTGCATTTGTGATCATTAAGATTAGATCTGTGCACTACTGGATTATCTGGAAGTATAAAGTAGGTGTAGATCTGTCTTGTGACTTACTCTGGTGAACTATGGGAGGAGACTTGATAGTTGATCTAGCACAAAGTCTCTCGGGTGAAGTTATTCCTACAACATGTCTGAATTTAACAGAATGGCCTAAAGTCATCCCTCTTGTTATTGATTTGATCCATTCAGACCAGGTTAAAATTCAGTAGGATCTTTTAATTATTATTTTTTTAAATCATAGTTCCAGCAGCAAAGTTTTCTGTCACTCAACCTGTGATTTGTACCTCTAGATTTGTCAGCCCCATGCTCACAACTGGGAATCAGCGTGGAAAATTAGAACTTGCAGAGGCTGTGGAGAAGGGAGGGATAAAAAAGATGCACTACTTGAAGAAAAGGTTCTAGTCTATGGACATAGTGTTCCCAAAAGTCAGAACAAGCCCTTGAGGTTTCTCTGTTCACACTGGATCATAGCATAAAAACTGATGAGCAGTGCTTTCGAACATCAGATGCTGTTAGCAGCACTGGAGTGTCTCGATGATTTGAAGAGAGTGTGCATGACACATATGTGTCAGCAACCTCAAGGCAGTTTGTTGTTAGGTATGAACTAGTACAGCTATGCAAATGTTGGGAGTTATCGCCACTGCTTATTTTCAACTTGCCACAGGAAAATCTGCATTATGCTTAGGTTTTAATAAAAGATTTAGCCTCTTGAGGTCTCCTACAGCAGAGGTACCAGTTAAGGACTAATGAAAGGGATTCATGTGAAACGTGTTTTCCTCCAGATATTAAGCACTTGGCTGCAAAGTGGGGTTTTCTTCATCTCTTTGTTCTTAGATTCAGTGCCTGTTGTAGGCTAACCCTAGCAGGCAGCTAAGCCACTTGCTCACTCCCCCGCTTTGGGATGAGAAAGAGAGTGGGAAGGTAAACAAGTGAAAATTTGTGGGTTGAGATAAAGACGGTTTAATAGGTAAAGCAAAAATTAGGTGTGCCAGTAAAGCAAAATAAGGAACTAATCCACTACTTCCCACTGGCAGGCAGATGTTCAGCCATCTCCAGGAAGGCAGGGCTCCATCACACATAGCAGTTACTTGAGAAGGCAAATTACATAATTCCAATTGCCTTCCCTTCTTCCTCCTGTTGTACCTCACCATTCCCTTTGTCTTTCTCTCTCCTTCCTCTGCCTTATCCCAGTCCCTAGAAGCATATGTGCGTAATGCCCACTGCAGTGACTGTTGGAGCATACCTTATTTGACACTCAACTATTGCATGTGCACATGTGTAAGTACCTTGTTTGCTCCATACAGGACAGTTCTCTCATGCTTACTCTTCACTACCGTTATTTGAGTGTGCATTTTAGCCCTGCATTGTTGCTCTGGGATCTAAATGAGTGACAGTTTGGAACACAATTGTCTGAGAACTTGGTTGGCAACACTAATCTGAAAGATCTTCCATTTGCTGTGGTATGAAGAAGAGCCTGGCACAGGATAATTGATGTGTCATGATGGATGTATAGAAACTGTGGTAGCAAAGCAAATGATTATTTATTATGCAGTTTAGAGGTTTAATCTGCAGAGCCCCAGAGGTCCATGGGCTTCAAGTTGGGAACTGATAGCCCAGCAAGTAAAAAAGTGTTTAGGATCCCAGAATGTCTGTTCCTAGTTGGATCACTGACTTTTTGAATTTACCATGAATAGGTCATTTTACCTTTCTATAGCTCAATTTCTCAGTCAATCTAACATGAATTCCATACCTACTTTGTAGAACCCTTTGAGATCCAGTTATGAAAAGCAATAGATAAGTTATTATTAGAGACTGTTAGATATGTGAAACCCAGTTAAGCTAAAAATCTAACAGAATTATAACTCCCATATTTTCATCTAGAAAAGGCCAAAGACAGTAAAACTTCATTTAGCAAAATGACCCCAGATCTGAACTACACTGCCAGATGTCATCTTATTGTTCTGAAGTCTCAGACAAAGAGCAGGCTTAGAGCCTGGATTGCAGATCAAATACAGTGGTGTGACCAGTTTAGGCTGTGCCTTTAAGAAAGGGACAGTTGATGGAACACTCTGGCTGAATGTTTTGAACAACAAGATATTCTAAACTAATTTCAGTGGTAGAATGCAACTTTTAAGTTTAAGATCAGTTTGAGTCAGTTTCAGTCTGTTCTTCTCTGTTCCTGTGGGCCTGTCTGCTTTTTTCTCTCTGAAGCAACAGCTGCTGGACGGAGATGACCTTGAATTAATAAAGCTAACCAGATAAGAAAACTAATTCTTGCACACGCTTTGAGCTAACAGAATTTTCTCCTTAATTGCTTTTCTCTCTGTCTAACCCTTTTTGGGGAAAAAAGGGGAGGTAGGGAGGGAGAGGGGGTACAGCCGGGGGAAGCCTTCCGGCTGGAGAAAGGAAAAGGTCTTCTGTATTACGTTCATCGCTGTATATTTCTGTATATATTGTAAATACTGTATATTGTGTAAATATTCATTGCATTCCATCCCTGCTTGTAAATACAGCTTATTTCATTTGTTCGTCCGACTGAGTTAGCTGCAGTTTCTTTGTGTGTGGGGGGAGAACTTTCTCTCTCCCTGCCACAAGTGGGAAATGGCTACTCATACCTTACATTGAGATCTGGGAGTTTGTAGTAGTAATGCTGGAGTTTCTTTCCTGTTGTTTCTCTCTGCAGAATGTCTTATGAAGTACCTGGATTCATCTAGGCAATGACACGTGGGCTTCTTCCAGATGACTGGCATGAGCAGTTCATATATTGATGTAGGCTGGATTTACACTGAGCTGTGAAGTAAGAGGCTCAGCCCAAAACTTTTTCCAAAATAAGATTGGTGATCAAAACCCTCAAGTCTTCTAGTAGGAAAAGCCCAGCAACAAACAGAAAAACAAAACCAGAATTAAAATCAACCCAACAAACCAGCTCTAGAACAGTGCTCATCTTAGTGATTTGAATTCCAAATGGGATCATCTGTTGGGTTTGGGGTTTTTTTTTTTAAGGTGTTTGGAATTGGCTGCTTTTTAGGAAAAGCTGCAAGCTACGAGTTTCATCCTTTGTCTATCTGGAGTTCAGGTCCAAGGGTTTATCACAGTATCACCAAGGTTGGAAGAGACCTCGAAGATCATCGAGTCCAACCTGTAACCACAAACCTCACAACTAGACCATGGCACCAAGTGCCACATCCAGTCCCCTCTTGAACGTCTCCAGGGACGGCGACTCAACCACCTCCCCGGGCAGCCCATTCCAATGGCGAATGACTCTCTTGGTGAAGAACTTTCTCCTCACCTCGAGCCTAAACTAACCCTGTTGCAGCTTGAGACTGTCCCCCTTGTTCTGGTGCTGGTTGCTAGGGAGAAGAGGCCAACCCCTTCCTGGCTACAACCACCTTTCAGGTAGTTGTAGAGAGCAATGAGGTCGCCCCGAGCCTCCTCATTGTTTATTTTAGGCATATCTATAGCAGTGGGATAAGAGAGGAGAATTACAGGGTGGGGAGACAAGGGGGATGAGTTAGCTGGGAGGAGAAGGTTCCAACCTTAACAGTTTTTCTTTTAAAGACTGCAGCTGAATAAGTCAGATGAATAGTTGTCATTCATCTCTGTTCTTCAGGTTTTGACAAATTGCTGCCTGAAATCTAAGAATACTTCCAAAAGTGCTACCTTTTCCCCCTTGTGCAGGTTTTTAAATGTGTATTTCCATATTTTTGAAAGATTATTTGGGTGCTTTTTGGCTGTTTTGCATTTTAATAAACTAGATGTCCCCATCTACATTAAAAAAAAAAAAATAAACAAAAATAAATGTGATTCTTTTGAGACAAAACTTTATCCAGATTGTGAGTTAAAAAAATCCTTTGTAGTCTCTTTGTGGGGTATGAGCAATATGTTGAAAGACTTGAAGAAGGAGATGAACCACTACTTGTAGCTTCTTATTATTCAGTTTTAATATGGTTCAAATGAAATTATGGTTTTAAGAGTTGTTTGGTGTTTTTATGGGTTGGGTTTTTTGGTTGGGTTATTTTGGTTGGGTTTTTGTTGTTGTGGTTGGTTGTGGCTTGTCAGGGAGGGGTTTTTTTTGGTTGTTGTTTGGTTTGTATTTAATTTTATTTTAAGTGATCTTCCAATCCATGAATAAACAAACTTGTTTTCCACTGTTGTCAGAATTTGAATAGTTATCAGCTTCCTCCTGGCAGATGACACACTCCTTTAAGTTTCAAATATCTACTAATTCATGCAGCATTTAACAGGAAACTTTCTAAACAGGTGTTACCCGGTATAACTCAATTTGATTTTTGACTTGATGAGCCTGGGACTGAGATATGATTTGCATATATTTCTCCTTGTTTCCATATCTTGAATATTGGAGCCCCCATGTTTTACAAGAACCTTATGCCCACGATTATATTTTTTTCAAATAGAAATTGCCCTGGGCGCTTCTGAGGTTTTAATCATGAAACAGGGTGTGTTGAATAGCTTCTCATTTAGCAAGTGTGTCATGGTGCTTTTGGTGAAGTGGTTTCATTCACTTCAAAATACTTTCTTCTTGATAAAAAGTGAAATAGCTCAGTGCATGTGTAATAAACTGATGCAAGTCGGAACAAAGTTTGGTGTGTGATCTTGTGTGCATTTACAAATGCAAGCTAAAAACCTGCTGATGAGTAGGAAATCCGCCTCGGAATTACATGCCGCTGTAGCCAGGGCTCTGTGGATATAGTGGTGCACTGTAACCCATAATAGATTTTGGCCTTTAAGTCCAGTCAGCTGGAAATTAAGCCTGAAGTTTGTCTTGACCTATTTCTTTGCTAGTAAATAAAATTCAAAGCTTTTTACTACTGAGCTGTAAAAATTGATTGGTGCTTCACCATCGTTCATTTTTGTAGGACAATAGTTAATTTGTTTTACCACTGTTGTTAGTGAGTGTCTGTATCATGACTTGATAGGCACTTCCAGGAGCTTTTTGTCCCATACTGCATGGGTTTATTCAGAAAAACTGAAGAGGCCAAATGTGCAAAAACAGATTTGGAGTTGAAAAATCTCATTTTAATAAATTGCTCTGCAGCTACAGCTTACGTAGCAACTTGTCAGTGTATTGTAAGAACTTTGGGCAACTAAGACCATCCCGCCCTGTCTTGAAAAATAGTTTCTTCGGTTCCAGAAGAAATGCCCTCAGATATTCTTATGCCAAACACTCCTGTTTGGTAGGGCAGCTTATACTTTGGGACTAGCAAGTTTCCCAAGAATTGTTACTGTGATCAATCAGCCATGAGAGTGGTGAGGATACAAACAACATGAATCTACCTAAGGTAGAAATAAACAGGTTGCTTTGCTAAGTACCAAGAACGTTCAGCTACAATTTCAGGACTTGAGGAAAGCTACATAAATTTTCAGAACTGTTTCCTGTGGGTGCTAACCACTTCCGAAAAATCAATTCACTCCTTTTTAGGGGCATAATTGAGACTTAATATATGTAAGAGATCTGAGACTTAAGTGTAAGAGATCTGACCTTTAATTTGTTGCTCGCTGGTAATGCAGAAGCTTTGGAGTGATAGAAATATAGCCTGTGTTTCTACTAAAGTTAGAAATGAAATTCTCCCTGAATTCAGAATCAGATGATAATTTCTATGGAATTATTGAAATTAGAAATAACATATATTCTATGCCAGAAAGGGCAGCTGTGATTTTTAACTTTTATTTTATTTTTAAACCTCAACATGATGCTTAGAGGGACCAATCAGGCTCAGCTTGTTCTTTGCCAAATATAGATGTAGGGAAAAGATGTTCCTACAATGGTGATGAGTTAAATGGCAAATAGAGAGAATGGTGCTTCTGAATCTAGTGAAAATTACATAGTGCCAAGTATTTTTCTCAAATGAAAAGGGAATTTGTGGTTACAAATAACTCAAAGCGACAATACTGAATAGTGAAGGGGCTTACTTCGATCTTGCAATACACTGTGCACATGAAGAGAACAGAGATGAAGTCATCTGAAATGGGTGGGTATGTGATAGAAAATAAAAGGATGAAACTAATTAGGTAGAAGACCAGGATGCTAGTCAGAGGAGGGAACTGGATTCTTTTCTTTTCCTGTATAAAGTATGAAAGAAGAATCTAATTGCACAGGACTCTCTATGCAGACAGTAGCTGAAGACTTTTTTTTTTAGTGCTCTAGACAACTCCCTAATCGGCCTGAAGTTTTTGAAAGATGAACAGAAATCAAACCTATTTATACAAATGTATTTAACAAATGTTAACACAAGATCATAAGAGGAGGAAATAGGGTTGCCGAGCTTATGGCAGACCACTTAGTGGTTGCTCATAGTGTAGTATTGCAGTCTGGATCTAGGGTTTCTTGCATTCAGGAATCTTAATTGCTTTTAGGAATTGTTACATTTCAAAGTAGAGGAGTGATGCTACAGTTCACATGTAGATTCAGCTCTCCTTCGGGAAAAGAAAGGGGTGAGACATGTTTCTGTTTCATGATTATTTTCTCTTGCTATCTCGAATGAAGTAGAAAGCATTTGAATGGCTTTAGTGTCCTTTAGACAATATGTAAAAAATCTCTGCCCTCAGGACTTTGAGGGGAAAAAAAAAAAAAGAAATTGTTGATTTGTATTAAAAAGCCACTCTTTCAAAATACAATAATTTATGTTTTAAGAATGCATAATACAGGCATTAAATCTCCCAAATGACTGCACATTACCTGTACTGAGAGCAATGAAACTACCGTAACACTATCGAAAGTGCACATCTGCCTGCTGATATAGCACTGTAGTCCCCAGAGGAAATAACCTGCATAACCAAATGTACCAAATAACCTTACAGAAAGTGAGTCAAGGAAACCCCCAAGGTCCTTGCAGATGATCAATAAGTGAGACATACCAATGGCTGGTAGGTGAACATTTCTCATAAACTAGCCTCTCTGTCTCTGAATCAGTCCTGACCCTCAAGGGACATCTACAAAGCACCTTCAAAAGATAAGCCTCATTATTAAAATTCATGACTCTGTTAAAAGGTCAAAAAAATGATAGATTTATTAGAGATACTGGTTTATAGTTATTCTAATATTCCTAACCCCTCTTCTGATTTTTTCTGTGTCACTCAGTAGTAAGTCCATGTTTTTCAGATCAGTTAGTCATGTATTAACAGATCAAGCTGTGCCTCCTCTCCCTTTGTTAGTAAGACTTCCTTGTACCTTCTTCCAGAGGTACAAGCTACTTTTCTTTCAGATGGCTTGATTATCAAATTAGTTAGAGCAGCTGAGCTTTGAAGATTGCTGCTTCTATTTCAGACCTAAGAACTGTTTGATATGCCTGAGGGTGTGTCTGTTCCTTCCCACATGTACCAGTTGATCTAGTAACAGGTATCACATCCCACCATAAGCTTTGCCTTACTTGTGCTATTGAGAGAACTCAAGAAAATGACTTAGTATTCTTTGTATATGTGAAATGCTGGCAATTGTGGCATTTGTTCCCCTGATAGTTCATAAAATTGTGCATTTGAAATCCATCTTACAATATTTGTTCAGATCCCGTTATCTATACTGTTGTTAAAAGTGTTTGAGGTAGAGTGGGAGAGTTGCTAAACACTAATAATTGGAAGACCTGATGAAAATCAAAATAAGTAAGCAGTTTAAGCAGCTTTCCTGATGGAGGTGAAGTCCAGTTGCACCCATTTGGACTTTGTGCCTACAGCATAGTCTTTGGAAGTGAAGGTACTTCTGCTCTAGGTGCAGCAAATTCACCTGAACGTTAAAGCCCACAACCCAAAATTTTATAAGGTCAGAAGTACCTAATGTAACTGGCTGCTCCAGTTTGGAGAGCTATGTAGGGGCAGGACATGAGAGTGATTGTTTGGGGTGCCAGGACTGCTCTGCAGGAGGTGGAGATAGTGTGGTGAGGGAGATAGATTCTTGACTAATGTGAAATATGCAGCAGGCCACAGAAAAGGGCAAACATGTGCTCTATCAAGGCAAGGCCTGTTGCTGTATCCATTCTCTCAGCTGTTTATTTTCCTGCCCTAGTACTTTCAGAGGAGAGCATAGTTGTTTTAGATAGGCACAGAGTACTTCATCCTTACACACTTTACTATTTTCTTCAGGAATGTTATTTAAATAGAGAAGTCAATAGCCATTGCCCCTAAGATGAGCTTTAGTAAAAGTGAATGTAATAGCCTTTCACATTTTGAATTGCGTATCCACCAGTGCTGAGATTGCAGCTAATCATCAGTTAAAACAGTGGGTGCAGTTGATTACTTCCCTTTTGCTGCACACTTTTGTGCATTTCTAACATCCAGGTATCAGAACAGGAGGAAGTCTGAGCACCATGCTAAAATGTGTTGAGAAGCCTGTAAGGGAAAATTAGATCAGGATGTACCAAAAAGCCCCCTGAATTATCTATGAAAAGAAAAATTCTGTATTAAAATGAATTATTAAATCATTGCTGGTTTCTAAGCAGCTATTCTAAGGGCAATTTATAAATGGGAGAAAGGGAGGCCTGCTTTTTTCATGACTGTTCTCTTTTTTTCCTTTATATGGGCTGTGTGACCAAACAATGATTCATTGAATTTCCATCCTCTTCAGATGCATCTTTGAGCTTTATTAAGAACATCGATGCTTAGAAGAACACATATTAATTTTGCATGTGAACTTCAGGATCATTCCAGTAATGTTTTCTTATGAATTTCCATTTGGCTTCCCAGGAAAGATTTGGGTTGAGTTTGTTGCCCAAATAGATAAGCTATCGCTTCTATCAGTGCACTGGTGGTTCCTTTGGTTACTCTTACAACTTCCCCATCACCTTTGCTGCTTTGGTATTTTGAGCAACTTGCATCCACCGTTGTTAGTTACAATCAAAATTCATTTGATTAATCTTAAGAATCTTAACAGGTTTTAAACTCATAATTGTGATTAAATTAATAAAGTTTACTGAATGTTTATTTTTACACAAGAGAGTATAGAATAGTTCTTTGCTTAGCATACATATCAAGCAAAGTGATTGTTGTTTTTTACCTTCTCTGTGGCTTTTCATGGCTGTGTTCTCCTTTTCCATTTTCAAAGTACATCAAAATGTATAAACCATTTCCTTCCCTCCCCCCACAATGTGATTGCATATTTATAGAAACTGCAACTTGACTTCAAAAGGTAAGAATGGAGCCATTGCCCACAAAATCATATTGAGCTAGAGTCTGTGATATAAAAAAGTATGAAATGAGTGATCAAGGTGTAGAGCATATCGTGCTGTTTATGCCTTCCTTATAGCATCCTGATTTGTTGTTGAAGCAGCGTTTACACATTTAGTGCAACTGAAATGCAGTTGTTTTAAGAGGCAAACTCTGTCCCCCCAAAAGGACTCTGACCAGTATAATTAGTGTAACTCTACTGATTGCTGTAATAAATTACACTAAGGAAGAGCAAGGGAGTTCAGACTGATGCTCTGTTGCTGTCTTTGTTTCTAGGTTTTCAAAGATGGTTTGGGGCATGTGTGTATACACTAAATAATATAAAAGCAGAGAGGAGAAATCAAAATGAGTAGTGGTTTGAGAGGTTTACATATGATGAGTTACTCTAAAGATAAAAATTAGCAAATCTGAAGAAGAGTTGGAAGGCAGTGACTGAAGTATGTAAAAGTGGGAAAGCCAGCCCTTCTCATGCTACATGAAGCAGAAAAGAGAACAATATTTGAGCTCTGTCAAGACAATGTATTTGGCAACAGTGAAAAAGCCATGCTCTGCACAGCATGTTGCCTATCTTCTATTTTTGGGGTGTTTTTTTTTAATGACTTTGGACTCTCTGCCTTCTGGTTTCCCAGAAGTTGTTTCTCTGTATCACAAACACGCTGCTATGGCTATTGTGTTCCAATATTGGTGGGAACAGTTCCCCGTGAGTACTTCTTACACCCTTGGGTTTCGGCACCAGTCTCAGGACTGATTACCTGTGAATCCCCAGGTAACAGTGTGGATTCCCTCTGCTTGCCAACTGGATCTAAGTGGTTCCCCTTTATGGACAAATTCATAGTGAAGTGTAACAGTCCGACGTGCACAGTTCTACAGATTTTTGTGCCACACTGACTGGACAGAAAAAGTGCAGATAAAATTTGTTGAGGGATTTATGTCCCTAGCAGATGTGTGATGATACTCAAATGCCTGCATGTCCGTTTTCTCCTTATTAAAATAGGTATATCCTAGTTGTTGGGTTTTGTTGTTGTTTGTTTGGTGTTTGTTTTGTTGGGGTGGGGTTTTTTGTTTGTTTTTTTTCTTGGTGGTTGGTTTGGTTTGGGTTTTGTTGTTTTACACAAATGATTTCCATAATATGCAACACTTTTTACTTAAGGTACAGTAAAATAACTCCAAGCTGTTCAATGTCTTGCTGTGAGTGAGCTGATACTTGATTGGTGATACACAGTCAAAAAGCCCTGGTGTGGGAGTGAAAGGGAACGATCTCCTTTCTTAATTGTATCTTTTGAACTCCTGATCAGTTGTGGTGATCTGTATACACTGTGGAATACTTTTCCAGATAGTGAATGACAAGTTTGTTTCATTTAAAAAGTATATACCTAGAAAGTTCCTTCCCAGTGCACTAGTAGGCTTACAGACTTTCTTGTTTTACCAGTAATTTCACACGGTTTTGTTGCCCTAGACTTCAAATAAACCACAGGGGCTTTAATACATCTGTATCACTCCAATTTGTTTTTTTGGCAGTAGAGAAACCAGCTGAAATCACTAAACTGCTTTAACTTTGGAAACTCCTAAGTGTATGCATAACAGTTGTTATCCGTCCTGGTTTGTTACAGTGCCAGGACAAGTTCTTTTGAAATGCATGAGATGGAAACCCCATTCTCTCCGAGAGGAAGCACCTTTCACTTTGCAGGGTTGTCTCAGACCAGGGGGTATATTATCCTCTTAATGCACTTGCATAACTCCCATTAACATTGATGGAAATTACATGCACTCGCTGTGAGGTGAATATATCCTTTTGTTGCAATGAGTGATCTATTGCGACACATTTTTCCAGGGATGTTAAATCAAGTTGAGATTGCCATGCTGGTGCCACTAATAATAGTTTTAGTATCTTTGTTACTTGTAGTTTATGTTAAGGAAAATTCACAATGTAGCTCTGTATTATGTGTTTCTTATAATGGAGAGGTCCATTTACACTGCTCTAGAAAAATGACATTTTAAATAGGGACCTTGTTCATTTTCTTCTCCAGTGTAAAATGTGGACCACTGTGCAGCAAACTTTGCATTTTCTTTTGGCTTGGTGGCTAATGTTTGCAGTTCCTGTAGAGACAGTTTGTAAAGGTTGTGTGTATTGCAGACGGCCAACTGTCAGCCTGTGGTCAGGATGGAGGAATGCTGGGTTCCTGGTCATGCTGCTGTGAAAGTCTGTTTGGCTCTAGGTGACTCAGCTGCTTTATCTGACACTAATTCATATCTAAGATGCGCAGTATCACAATGTCAGACATCACAGGTGGGTTGTAAAAATTATTTGTAAATTGTTTTGAGGCAAGATGAAAGTCACTAATAGAAGGTCAAATGTTATCTCAGAAAGCAATATCACATTTTTATCAAAATGCTAGTAGATGTAGCTCCTGTTTTACACACAGCTTTTGTGTCCCTGTAGGGAGGGGGTTGCTCATACCCAGCACAGACTGCTGTAGCCCCTAGCGCGGGCAAAGTTGTACTGGCAGAGTGCCTGGTGTGTGTCCTGAGCGCCAGGCCATACAGGAGCACACTTGG
The DNA here is from genome assembly GCA_033816785.1 of Picus viridis. Lineage (NCBI taxonomy): Eukaryota > Metazoa > Chordata > Aves > Piciformes > Picidae > Picus > Picus viridis. Next base: position 6,919,732 of record CM066599.1, on the reverse strand, counting down.
AACCTTAGTAGTGACCTATTGTATTTGGGGAACAGTGCCACTTCAGTTTTTGCTAATTTAGGGTCAGCCTATGCATAGCCAAGAATGAAACAGTGTTCAAGATGATGAGCTTTCTTCAACAAAACCTGAATTAGGTCATGTGAGACAATGCTTGTTTGAAAGCAAAAATCCAAGTAAATCCTAGCTGTAACAGAAGTGTGTGTCTATATATATCTTGCTCTGCTTTTCAAAATATTTACTTCTAGAACTCTATAAGTTTTTCCTGTGAGCCCTTCCTGCTCCAGCTTTTTTCCTTAAAACTAGATGTAGTCCTTTTCTTCCAGCATTTTCAGACAACTTATTTCCTTGCCAGTTCTCCATCTGTGCCAGTGTGTGTTTTAGCTTGGGTGGGGAAATCACTTTTTTCCCCCTAATGTTTCTTACTCCTCTTCTTCCATCAGTTATTGCTCTTGTGGAAGAAAACTACATCCTCTCCATTTTCAACCACAAACCATTTTCACTGTACCATCATTTTATGACAGAAGTAGTTGCCTTTTTTTTTTTTTTTTTTTTTTTTTTAAGGTATGTTTTCCAAAATAACAACTTACAGTTGCACTGGACTTGATCTGTGGCCCCCTCTATGGATAACTCAATATTCAATGCAGTGTCAGGAAGTTTTGAGGCAACCTGTGCTGCATCTGTGATGCCATTGACATGGAAATGCTAGAAGAATATTTTACACTCTTAGTTAACACTTCACTGTACCAGTATCTTTGAAAGATACCTTCACTGGACTCTTAAATAATGTATTATGTATTTTGCTATTCCTCCAAACACTATTCAGTTGCATGAGTAGAATGCACCTAGTTCCAACACTCTAGAGAGCACCTTCTGTGGGCACAGTCCCTCTGTTGAAGAGGTAATTGATTGCACCGGCAGAATGGTGCCTGACCCCCACAGGTGCAGTTATCAAGCTCTCCCTCCACAGGTGTTTTGGTGTAGAGCCCCACCCTCACCCTCACCTCAGTCCCTCCACCACCACCCTTCCCTGCTCCGCTGCAAGGGCTCTGCCTGGGCTCGGCAAATGCTGGCGCTACGCGACAAGAGAAGCATAAAATATGGGGGGGTAATTAATTTTGTCCCACCCCTCACTGGACATCCCCTTTGCTCATAAAGGCGTTCTGCACCCAGCGGCAGCTCATCGTGGGCCCCTTGTCCTGGGAGGGGGCTGTCTCTGTGCTCTACCCGGAGCCGGCGCTGGAGCGCGGAGCTGCACCCCGCGGTGCTGCCGCTGGACTTTGAGCGACGCGCTGGTGGAGCAGCTTCCCTCCCTGCGCCCGCCGGGGCATTGCGTCAGTGCTGGGAGGAGGATCCCGGAGGTAAATGAACTTTTTAAACGGGAAAGGCAGAAGAAGGGAGAGGAGGAAGAAGAGGCGGGGGCAGCACCCGCCTGAGCGCTTCCTCTAAACGCTTGTTCGGGAAACGGGCTTCGGCCGTTGCCCGGCGCCTCTGCCGGGGATGCGCTTCCCCGCCCCACCGGGCGCCCGGCCCCGCAGGCGGGCGGTGAGAGCCGTGGCCGTGGCACGGCTCGGCTGGGCGCCGGCTCCGCTGGTGAGTGTGTGGCGGGAGCGCTGGAAGCGTGGTCTGTAGCCGTCTCTCCCGCCCGCTGTGCCCAGCCAGGGACGGCAGAGCCCGGGAGCGGCGGTGCCCTCGCCACCGGAGCTGCTCGAGGCCGAGCCAGGCTGCCATAGTAGGGAGCCTGGGCGGAGGGTCTGATGCAGCAGGCACCGAGCAGGTCTGGCCGTGCTCCTGCTGCATAGGTAACGGGAGGGACTGGAAGTTGAGTGGGGCGTAGGAGAGAGAGAGGGTTTGGGGTTGGGAGGGTAGGCAGGGGCCGGTGGGGGTCTGGGTGTTGACTCGGTGGAGGCTGGAGGACAGGCGATGCGTTGCGGTGTTGCGGTCCTGCTGTCCTGCCCCACTGCCCCCGGCCGGCCCCGTCTGGTGCTGCGGGAGCTCCCCTGCGCACCACCGCCCTTCGGCCCTCCCGGCCTTGAGGTGGCTGCCCCCCGCCCTGGCATGGGGGGCGTGGGCGTTTGGTGCCAGCCCAGAGCTGCTAGCCTCGGGCTGGGACAATCAGATACGACGCTGATGGGGCGTGCTGGACGAGCCGTGTGCTGGGTACCCTTCCGTAGATGTATGTCCACGGCTGGGGAGAGGCAGCAGGAGACGCTCAGGGTCGTGGTTGTGCTGAGAAGAGTTTCTGAAGACAACTGATGCCAGAGCTCTTGGCTGCCTATTTAGCAGGTCCCCGTGCTGTCTGGGCAATGCGTGTGTCTGCAGGTGGATATACACAGCGGGAGGGAGTGGGGGTTCTGTGTGCGGCTGCAAAAAATTCTCCTTGCTTGGTAGAATGTATCTGTGTAGTGGTAGCTCTGCTAGCCTACTTTTTCTGTCGTAAAGCACTTGCGTTCATTTTCTTATGGTGCTTTCAGAAGTGAAAGTCTGTGGTTATTGCTGTGCTTAACACAAGTCAATAGAAATATCTTTAAAGTCCAAGACTGTTTATTTCCATTATTTATAGATACATGAGGACAATAAGTATAAGGAAATAATTCTTGGTCGTTTGTAAGTTGTTAATGAGTTGTTATTGCATGTGGATCTGGGGGATCCGTGGACTGACTGACTTTGTGTGCCACTGGGAAGCTTGAATAATAACCTGTAAGCAGTAAACAGAATAGTATGGATTTGTGAAAAGTATGTTATTGAAGCCCTAGTGAGGTAAGTATTTAATATATAACTCGGCTTTATTTAAACTAAAGTTACAGAATAGGGAAGAGATTCTGTAATACAATGATAAATATTTAGCTTTGGTATAGAGTTTACCAGAAGGAAAGAGAGTTAGAAGACAATGTCTGAATAGTAATTCAGTGCTCTAATAAGCCTGGAAGCTGTTCCTGGTGTGGTGTTTTTTAGGTTGTGTTGTTGTTGGGGTTTTTTGTTTGCTTGTTCCCCCAGGAGAAATTGTAGGTACTTGCAAATGAAAATAATTTAGCCAGGGTTTCTGCAGGTAGCTGAGCACAACTGCAATCCTCGAGAGGCACATTTAGTGTCAGAGGTTTGATTTTGTGCTTCCTCTTACATTTTTGACTGCCTGGAGAAGAAAAAAAAATTGGGGGAAAAACAACACTGTAAGAAAAAGCATGTTGTAAGATTACAGCTATTGATGCCAGCCTTTGTCTAAGAACCTTGTCTGATTGCAAACAAGATTGTACCCAAGCCACAAATAAAAATACCATTATATTTTGTTTGTGAGAGATAAACATTTCAGATGATGGTTGACAGCTTCAGTGAAGAAGGGCTCACAATAACCAAGCCTGGATGTATGGGAGTGATTGGAGAGTTGAAAGAGCAGCAGTACCACTGAATCCATTTAACTGGCAAAGTGTTTTTAATTGGTTTTGTTGCTAGGGAATGGCTCTAGCATCATGTATTTTAGCAAATTTAAATATTGGACAACTGGCACACCTAAGCCTGCTTAAATAACACACCTGGTACTGGCTCCATCCACCCTTAGAGCAGGTGTGCATTGTTTCTTGCTAACTAGTAGTCCCTTACTGTGCAGTTCTGCTGTGTGCTTTGCATGCTGTTTGGTGGTGGCTGCTGGGTGAGTTGAACTTGCTACATCAGTCCTGTATTCAGGGTCTGCAGTATGCTGCTGCTTTGTTGCTTTTTTAATAAGTTCTTGTAAATGTGTCTGGAAACAGCTTTCTAGAAGCAGGCTTGGAGCAGGATTAACCTATATATTTGATACAAGATTGAATTTCTTATGTGTTTGTACTTTTTCTACTACAGAAAGTCAGATGCTACTCTTGTGTTTAATGGAATAAATTAGTTGTTTGACTTCAGGGAAGTTGCTCTGGGTTACGTGTGGGACAGTTGTGCTGGGACTTGTGTTAACAAGGTTGGGAGCACTGATACCTGCAAGCTGCTGTCAGTTACAGTTGTGCACACAGTGCCTGCTGCATCTGTGCCAAGCAATACTGATCAATAGCGTGTTAAAAATACCATCTAGGGGTAGATGACACCGGTCATCCCTATGCATCCTGCCTGTGCTGCTGTGGAACTGACATGAATTACTGAGTGCAGTATTAAAAAGAAAGTCTTTCCTTGGTGTACAGCTACTTGGGAACAGAACTTGGCTCCATTCTTTTATAAATAGAATGAACGTACTGAAGTCTGGCTTTATCTCTTCAACATTTATAATGTGACTTAGTGTGATGTTCTGCGTTGCCACACAGGAGAATTAAGTTTGGCTCTATTCTCATTCCCCATACTAGCAGGAGTTAAGAACAAAAAGAGGCAGCTGGATCTAATTCAGGCTATGAAGGGAGTCAGGGACTTGTTAAACTGAACCGTAAACCATAGAAAATAAGAGGACCAGGCTTTCTCTAAAGCAGCCTGTGAGGAGGTTTCATAGGCTTAATAAGGTGCAGCTGAAGAACGTTTCATAAATTGCTGATAGCACTTCACTAAATACAAAACAGGAGTGACCAGACTTGTCAACTTCATGTGTGTAATCTGGGAGAAAACAAGGGGCATACCTAATTCTCGTGGGAGCCACCACAGATTAAACATCTTTAATATCGGAGGATGACCTGCAGAGGCACATAAAGCAGAGAACCATCTGTAGCACTCGGATCAAAATGCACCATTGGAGAGGGTGCTGTATTCAAAGGGAAGGCAAGTCGGGGCACTGCTGTGGAGCTCCTTTGGCTTTGTCTGCGAGTTGCGGATTAAAATTGTTGACAAAAATGGGGAAGGCACACTTAATGGAGACTTTGTATCGTATTTCTACCTCAGAGTTCACCAAAGACTAGGGGTTAAATAAAAACTTTTTAAAAAATCAATCTTTATTTGCCCACTGGCAACCCAGGCAAGACTCTTCTGTTGCTATTGTACGAGCTATTTAAAGCTGGCTTTTAGATTTTACCGCATATATGCGGTTAGTTGTGGCATGTCTGTCTTTTATGAGTACATGCTCTAAGAAACAGGTTATTTTCTGGAATTGCTTTAATTTTCTTACCTAGTTATTGGTATGAGTTTTTGCACATAATTGCAGGCTTTGAGTTGGTTCCCAGTAGTACTTACCCTGATAATAATAGGAACATAACACATCAGAATAGCAAAAAAAAAATCTCGATCGAGGAGGGTGCTGAGAAAGAGATAACAGGTTTGGTAGAGGATGCCTGTTGTACTTGACATGAAATTTCTCTCCTCCATTTTCAGTATCTTCTCAAAGATAACTAATTAACTATAAATACACAAGTGTGGATAAAATAGCTGTGGAACAGCAGTTTGTGTACATCCCCATGTGCATTAAGTATTTTATCGAGAGATAAGCAGCACTCCGAGACGGGGACAACTTCTATTTTTAGATAAAACAGAGTGAGGGAGGGGCAATAAAGAGTGAGGAAAAGACAGGCTGAGGGGAGGAGGCAATGAGGTCATGAGGTTATTTCCATGCATTTGTTTAAAACAAGTGAGAAAAATGCAAGGAAGACTGGTGTATGCACAGTGCTCTAGAGTGAGTGCAGTTATAATCAGCTCCAACAAGGACAGCCTTCTAAAGGCTAGAAGAAGAGTCAACAAACACTATTATTCCTAGAAGCCACTGGCTAGTATAGAGCAGAAAGAAATCACCTTAAGACCTTAAGAAAAATAATTTAAATGAGAACATCTATATTGTCAGGTTTGGGGCTTTTTTTTTCTTAAGCAGAAGTACATATGGAGCAATTTCTGAAGAGCAAAAGCCGTTTCTGTGCCCCCTCCCTTCTAATGCTGGTCCCCAGGAGTATGTGTCTGCTAAACTAACTTTTGGGTTTTTTTTCCTCCCCTTTTGAAACAGATCCAGATTTGCCTCTCAAGCTGCTTTTGACTGCTCTGGACAGTAGCAACACATCGAATCTGACATGATTCTTCCTGGTTGTGCTGCTGCAGATGGAATTTGGAGTACAAGGAATGAAAATTGATAGGACTTGGTGGTGTTCTTTCTACTATAGCCTGGAAAATCTCTGAGCTGCAGCAGAGGTACTAGAGGTGTATGTGTAAACTTGGGAAGCTGAGCTTTTCCTCTTTCCCTACCCACTAGAACAAGTGTTAGGATATTTTTTTAATACTTTGTTTGTTTCTTTGAGAACAGTTCATTTCACCTGCTTGTGAAACATACCAGAGAGACTAGGAAGGAAGACAGATTTTTCATTTCCTCCAAACCCTGTTAAGTGTACAGTTTTGGAAAGCAGTCTTAATAAATATTGCATCACACTATTGCTACATATCATTTGACTTACAGGAGACTTCAGTGTGCATTTTCAGACTAAGCTCAGAAGCTGAGTATAATTTTTTTCAGACCAGTGATTTTTGCTGTTGCATGAGAACTTTCTTAATCAAAGTTTATCTCGAAGAACAGATGCTGACAGAGATGGTAACATGGCTATGAAATGATCTGCTGGAGGAAAAACTGTTTCCCCAAATGTCTTCAGGGACAGAATAGCCGAAGCATTTCCTTGGATACACCACACTGTACTAGGTTCTTTCTACTCAGGCATTTCTGATCTTTACAAAAAGCAGATAGTCTCCTTTATGTCATTTTTAATTGATTTTTTCACTGCATTACAAGAGATCATTGGCACCAGTCCAGGAAAAGGCAAGCAGCAAGTAGGGAATTAATTTAAAAAAAAAAAGACTCATTGATCACTGGATCTGACAAAATAATTAGTACTTGATGTTTTCAATAGTTCTATACTGTTACTTAGACTTCCAAAACCAAGATAAAATCCTCTTATACTAGAAGATCACTGAGCAAAAGTGTGATTTCAAAAGTTCTTCAGCACTGTTACCCATTTTTTTTTAATCTCCTTAAAGGAATTGCTGAGAATTCTTTTTATTGGCTCATTAGCAGGAGCAGTTCCAGTTAGATGTTCCCTCTTTTGTAAGCAAATCAACTTTGGGGCATTGTGTTGTCATAGGCGGCGCAAACCGTTTTGGTGTGTCCATTCCCAAGCATATGCAGTAATGGGCCTTCAATGTATTCATTAATAATAATGATATTAACCAAAAAAATAAATTAAAATCTTGGAAACCAAGAGAAATGCTGAAGGGATATCAACACTAACATCAAAGCTGTAGCAGACTTCAAACAGTATCATACCATAGTTCCAAGATCTGGGCAGCTCTGCACTCTGATGAAATTTGTAAGATAAATCAGTATGTAACAAGCTTTCTGTCTGAGGATCCTTTTTGAATTTGCAAATGTGTTGTTCACTCAGTAGATTTTACCACAGCCCTGATTAAAAAAATACAGATAGAAGTGTGGGGTTTTTATTCTGCAACATCTGCATTTTTCACAGTATCACCGAGGTTGGAAGAGACCTCAAAGATCATCAAGTCCAACCTGTACCTTTGATCCAGTAAACACAAATGGCGTCTCAAAACACCCCAGAACCTGAAGGAAAAAGATGTCTTTTTCTCATAGCAAGAGTTCGGTACCCTGCTACATCCTTGAACTTGCTGCCTAAGTTGAGCATAGAGTGAAACTTCATTGGAGTGAAACTTCATTGCCCACATTGGGAAAGCCTTGTGAACTGTGAGGTTTTGAAGTTTTTGCTTGTAGCTGGCATTGGAAAAACACTCAGTTGCTTTATAGTTGGTTGTGTGTTTTGTTTTTTTTTTTCCTTAAACAGATTATTTCAAGCATATTGCTTTTCATTTCTGTGAAGAGAACCTTGCTGTTTCTTGTGGGGGGCAGAGGTGTCAAGGTACAGAAAAATACTTGTTTCCCTCTCCCTTATAGGAGACCTGCAACAAAAAAAAAAAAGGAAACAGAAGCCTTTAACCTACCTTCTTCAGAGAGAACGTTAAATCAGCACAATATGGCACATCACAGTATTGTCCTTGGATTATTCATGATGACTCTTTTATCACTGTTGGATGGAAGTTCAGCTTTCCTGTTAAATCAGCGTCTGAAGGGAAGATTTCAGCGAGACCGTAGGAACATCCGCCCAAACATCATCCTTGTTCTTACTGATGATCAGGACGTGGAACTTGGTAAGAGCCCAGCGTAAAGAGAACTGTAGCTAATGAGTATGGCACTGCTTTGCCTTGAAGCTGAATTCTTCTTTGAAAATAATACTTTTTTTTTTTTTCCCCATTGTGAAAAAGAATAGGAAGAACAAGTAGCAAAAGTTTAAACCTCCTTTAGGAAAGGCTCTCTGTCTGCATGCAATTCAAGGACGGTAAAAACGGGCCTCAACTTCAAATGCCAAACTTCCTTCTTCTGTGGAAATGTGAAATTTCTGCCTATCTGTCTTCATCTAGACACCTAAACTATGCTTCTGGCAACTGCAAGTGTAGCCTGGGAAGCTATGTGCCAAAGCAGTAGATCTAAATTCATAACTGATTGTTGCACTATGTAATTACCCAGGTATTATTTTTTTTTGCATAATTGCAGACATTCATTACATGTACAATTTTAATTGCTTAACTGTTACCCAACGTAGTCATGCTATTCTTGGTATTGTCCATTTAGATGTGCAGTTAATTACTGACCAAAATCACTTAGTATGAAAAGGCTCTGCTGTGTTACTCAGTGCTGCGTTAATTGCTGAAGAAAGGCGACAAGGATTAAATGCACTCTTTGCCTAATGATTTGGAATAATGAATTAACTCATGGAGTTTGGGCTTTGTTTTGTTACCTGAACAAGCTTATCTTCACCAAATGCTGTCTGCAGTTAGAAGGAGCGATTAGCACCAGCTAGTTCATAGTTTGCATTAGAAATACAAAGCTTGGATCACGCGAAAGACAAGAGCTCGTGTATGTGTGGTCTGGTGAGGTCTTTTGACAGTTAACTGCGTCACATTTCTAGCATGGATGGGAAAAAACGGAAAACAGACCTCACAGAAGAAACAAAACACTATAGTGAAGTTAACCAACTTGTGTTACTTACATACTTACTCATCTGGTTGAGAGCTTAATCACAGCTGTGTGGCGGTATTCTTGGAGATGCTTTCTTTTCGTCACTCTCCCTGCATGTCTGCAGTATCACAGCTGCCACGTTCTTCTCAAAGTTTGAGGGAAAAGTCTGCCATGGCAGTAAGCCCACCAAATACAAACGTAATTTAAGTTAAGAGGATCAGGAGATCTTGTTGTTGTTGTCACACTTAAAATGGTTATTTGTATGACAAATAAAGCAGTTTCAATAATGCATATCCAAAAGAACTTAAAGTGCTTTATCTTGCAGGCTCAGAAGGTGGTCCTGAAAAATTTATCATCTTCTGTTGTGTGCTAGCCTGCTTGTTTCTGATGCAATTGTCTAAGTCCTTTGGGCAGTATATTTCTCTTCTCTGATAATCTGGTGCTTTCCCATTTCAAACATAATGGGCATGTGTCCGCACAAATTAGGATCTAACTGAGGAAAATCCATTTGATGAAGCCGAGATTTGATATTCATCATTTGGCACTAATGGCTTTGCGAGGCCCAATATTTGTTTGAATTAATTTTTATTCTTGTCTGTTGTCTGATGAGCTGTCCAAGTTAATCAAAATTGCCATTTGAGGGGATTGTGGTTAATGCATTTAAGAAAGATGAAAACAGGATGTGAATTCCAAGTCAAAACAGAGGAGAACTTTGAAGCTATGAAGGCGTAGCAGAGAAAACTTCGCCTAAGATTTCATCTCTTTCTTAAGAATACTCTGTAACTGATGGCTGTTGGTAGCTGTCAGCGTTCTTATGTGGCTACTTCTGAGGCAAAAAGTGAGGACACCACATACTCAAGTGGTCTCAGCAGCCTTTCTTTTATTTAAGATAAATCTAAGAATGCACCAGTAGCAGGTGGAGTTTACCAGAAAGAGAATGCTGCCTCTTTTAGGAAAGGAGTACAACTTTTTTTTCCCCTCATTCTTTTTGGTTTTTTTGTTGTTAATTTCCCCTACTGTTAATCATGAGATTTCCTTGGGAAAGCAAACCTCAGCCTCGGACTGAAAGAAAAGGAAAAGGCTGATGAAAAGGATGCATAATCTCGAGGTCATAGGAGAACGTGTGTAAATTGTAATGGATACAAACGGGAGAAGAGAAATGAGAAGACCAAGAACTACTGAAACATACACAGTCAGTTGACTGTCTATTCAGAGGAGCTGTACTGACAAGCAGAATGTAAATAAGAGAAATACATTGATGAGGAGAAATAATTAATTAGAAACAAAGACTTTTTTTTTTCCCCCCATTAGAGCCATTTAAGTCCAGGTTAGTATCATGCTGATGTCCCCTGTGTGATGGACTCAGCATCTCCGGTTTAATTAGGTTTGCCTCCCATATTGCTGAGGTTTAACAAACCAGCTTATTTCATTACCTCATAGCTGGAGAAAGATCAGATTGTTTGGAAGATATTTCAGCCACAATAGAAAATTCTGAGTGAGAGGTGATTTGTATGTTCCTACATGTTGCTCTGAAAAGCTACAAAAGTGGTGTGAAAGATAATTTTTCTTGCTTATCGTACATGAAGATTAGGGCCTTAGAGCCTTGTTAAAATTAAATGTGAGAGGAGGGAAACAAGGAAATGAAGATAGGAAAAGGGTGTTTGATGAGGTTGAAATAGGATCAAAATAGAAGGCTTTAAGGGATATTTAATTAACATTCTAGGGTTCAGTTACCTTACTTGTGTATGGATACCGCTTATTAACCTGCGCTTAACTTACTCAGAACTTAAATTCTTCACCAGCTGGAGCTCTCTACACCTCACATAAATTATGACCTCTGGCACAACTAGCGAGAGTCAATATTATTTCCTAAACAAGTGGTATTTTTTTCTCCATTAATATGAGTCAAAATATCAGCCTTATCCCTAAAGGGAACTGTAAAGCCACACTAGGGAAAGTTATGGATATCACTCAGATTTCAAGAGCAATTTCAGCCTGGGCTCTGCTTCACTTTGTTCAGTGAGCAGCCTGAATGCATCCAATCGATGGAACTTTCAGAATGCTTTGAATTGATTGAACTTTCAGATATTCACGGTAGTCCAATGGATTTATTTTAAAATAGCTTAGAAATTTCACATTTAACTTCCAAGTAATTCTTACTTATTAGCTGTGGGTTTTAGGCCAGTAACAGCACATTTTCTGTATTCAATATTGACATGTCAAAGCATGACTTTCTTTGGTGCATCCACTAAAGAAATCCCAGATGGTTTTCCAACTCAAAAGGTGATTTGTTGAGGTTCCAGTTGCTGATTAATACGTAACTGATCTTCTGTCACAGAAAGATCAATTTCTTCTTATTCTCACAATTCTGTATTTGTATTGGAGGCAAGCTGAAGAAAATAAGTTTTGGTTGGCTGGTTTAATTGTGTTTAAAATATTTAAAGCTGGCCTATTTAAGACTGTATAGAAGAGTATGCTGGACTTTTACCTTCCACTGATCTGTCACTCTGTATTAGTTCCCAAGCTGGGAAAGCAGATTAGATCATATGTTTTTGTATTAAAGACTGTTGATATATAGGGCTTTGTCATTACAGCAGTTTTATTAAAGGAGGTTACTGTCCCCAAGGGGAGTCTTAACATGTACTGTTATTTATGCACAGATGCCTCTGTCATTTAAAGGGACTGTTAAATTGTATTTTAATATTGGGATGACAAAGCATTCTTTCAATCTGGCTATTTATGCTTGGGTTAGCTCATAAGACAACCCAGAGGAAATGTTCACAGTTTGCAGGCTCACCTAATGTATAATTGACTGATAGAATTGTTAGCTGTTGTGTTAGTGCCTTTGAGCACTAACACTTATCCCAGTTATGGAAAGAAAAAGCTTGCTTTCTTCAGATATTTCTTTTTTGATATGTCAAGTTGGAAAAGGGCAGTGCAGTAACCTGCCTTGGTTCTTGTCTCAAAGTGATGTGACAGATGTCCCCTGACCTGAGAAATGCACAGGTTGTTTGTTTTAGTTTTTTTTTTCCACTTCTTTTTTAATATTAACTTCAACAAATTATCCCAAGACAACTAATACTACAGCAATTTTTAGGTTAAATGGTCTACAGTAGGAGTTAACCTTCCCTTATGTTGCCAAAGAGTCAGATTTCCTATGTGGCTTATGACCATTTTCCCTTTAGGTTTTGACTCCTGGCTGTATCAATGTGCCCTGTATTAAATCAACTTGCTGTTGCAATTTCATAATGAAATCTCTGTCTAAAGAGCTTAGAAGAAACCTAAACCCATTATTGACAGAAACAACATAGAGTTTGTGCCAGATGTTTGCAGGATGCATTGATTAAAGCTGAATGATTAATCCAGCTCAATCTTGGGTAGGTTAGTCCAAACCCTACTCCAGCAGGAGCCCATCTTCATATTGTCTGTTGGCATTTCCTGCTCATGAAAAGAATGGAGGGCTGGTGTTGGAAAGGTTTTCTTTCCTTTGCAGTGTCATGCTGATGATGGGTACCATTACAAATTCTTTGGAAAATCAAAGTTCTTCTCTTGGTCAAGTATAACTCACTCTGCAGGGAAACTATATGTGGGGTTTTTTCCTTCTGGTACTTGGTGTTTCTTTGTGTAGGAAGAACTCTGATATGGATTCAGGTTTAGCCAGGTTGATGTCTATGGTTAAGATCCAGTCTTTGTCCAAACCCTTGTCTCACACTAGAAACAGAGTAACTGTTTGGCAGCAGTGTGGCTTTCAGTAATTGTTGGCAAAAATGCTTTTACTTCTGTTGCCCCAATTCATCCAAGTCCCTGCCAGTTAAATTTGCTTGTGTTTTTTAAGTTGAGAGTTACTAGCTATGTGGTGCTATCTTTCATATAGAAACCTGATTGTATAAGAAAATGTAGAGTGTTTTAGGTAATGCCATTATCAGAATGGATTGAGTGGTTAAACAGAAATCATGCTGGTTATAGAAAGTCTTATGAGACCTTTACTGTGTCTTTGGTTCACTGAAAGTTACAGAAATCAATGCCTACTAATACCTCACGTTAGGGAAAAGAGCATTCTATCTAGGGCACAACTCTGGCAGACAGTGCTTGAGTAGGAGGTTGGACTAAATAATCTCCAGGCATCCCTTCCAAGCTCAGTAGTTCTGTGATTGTGTAATTACAACTCTCAGTCTTTTGCAGAAGGTTGGCACAAAAGGCAGCGTGGCAGGTATCATCTGAAACCAAGGATTAAATAATGCTTGAGGAGTATGCAAACTTTGGTCAGGGCTGCTGCACAAAGTGAATCTCACCCTCAGGCCACATTGTCAGCTTAATTCATGCTGTTTCTTGCCTTCAGCTACTGGAACAGTGCTAATGACTCCAGAAAGGCTGCACAGATGGTGCAGATAGTTATAGTGGTAAATCTTGAGCTTGGAGAAATTAAAAAAGCATTATGATCTATGTCAACAGGTTTGATTCAAATCTTAATTTAGGACTTCAGTATTTGGTCCTTTCTAAAACAATGGGAGGGCTTCACTAGAGGAAGGAGAGTAATCTCTTTGATGGATTTGGCTTCACTATGAGATTTCAGTGCCCTTACTACCTGTGCTTTATTCTGGTCTCTGATGTGACACGTGAGCTTTTAGCTCTTGTGACTGAAACAAGGGAAATTCTGATGTGGTTTTTGTCCTTCTAGGTTCCATGCAAGTGATGAATAAAACAAGACGGATCATGGAGCATGGAGGGGCTCATTTCATCAATGCCTTTGTGACAACACCCATGTGCTGCCCGTCTCGGTCCTCTATTCTTACAGGGAAGTATGTCCACAACCACAACACTTACACCAACAATGAGAACTGTTCTTCTCCGTCCTGGCAGGCTCAGCATGAAATCCGTACCTTTGCAGTGTACCTCAACAACACAGGGTACAGGACAGGTAAGATCCAGGCTCGCTCCAGCTGAGAGCTTCTTCAGACTTATATTAATACAGAGGATAATGTATATAATATTTTAATTTCTTCTTGTAATGGACTGCAGCAGAGCAGAATGCCAGAGCTTCAGTTTTGTGCGTGGGTTTAGCTTCCTGGTACTTTTATTTAAGGAAATTGAAAACAAACAAGAAAACCCAAGAGAACACAACAAAACAACTCACCACACAGACAAAACCAAAACAAAGGGGTAAAAAAAAACAACCCAAAAGCCTGAACAAAAATCAACAAACAGAACCCCCAAACAAACAAAAATCCAAACCCAAACACAAACCTTTCAGAAGCTGGGAAGGGTGAAGTAACACACATGCTTGACCTGAAGGCACAGCACACATAGAATATGCCCCTGCAATTACCTGAAGTGCACAGAAGAGACGAGAAAGGTGGTATGGAAAGGAATTAGCCATCTGAAGTTTTGAGCAAACAGATGCATTAATCAAACTGAGAATGCAAGAGAAGGGACTGCTGCTTCTGTGCTTTAGGGCACAGCTGGCAGCTGGATTGGTTTCTCCAGACAGTCCGTTTCCAGAAGGGTGTTCTGGATAAATAATGAGTAAGGAATAATTGGCAAGATCAAACGTACTCCTGAGAAACAAATGATTCTTTCTGCCTGCAATGCTTCTTGGGAAAAGATACCCTGTAGAAAGGCTTCCAGAAGTTATGGGGCACGTGTTTTGCAACTATTTCCTTCTTGCATTCTCCAGAAATGAGATTTAGGTCCTTGCCTGTTAGGGTTGTTTTGTCACTTTCCCTGCTAATGCCTTCTGTCACAATGAAAAACAGGAATAAACCTGGTTCTATTTGTGTTATTTGTAGTATATATACTGAAACATTGTGGTACAGTTATTTATAATACAGTTTTTTTTCCTTTGAGTTTATAGTATTTGAGGCTTCTAAAACCTAGTATAGATCTTGAATAATAACTGTAACAAGATCATTATTTTCTTTCTAACTGTTCATATGAGTTTTACATGTTATTGTGGCAAAGTCTGGGTCTTAAATAGGTAATTTCCTTGTTTTGTTTTTCTGAAGTAAAGACCTGAATTAATTTGGAAAGAAATAAATCAAGGGAAGTGCACAGACCTTATTAATTGGTTGCTGTTTCCCTTGATTTATCACTCCTGGCACTAATACCAATGACAATATGAATGCCACACCAAGGTTAATGTTTTGTTCTTCTAAGTTTGTTTTGTGCTTAGCTATGGTTGTCTACTGGAGTAATGTTTGCATTTAGTGACTGTATTTCGAGCATCTGCAATTGCTACTAACTGGCACTTCTATTGCAAGTGTCCTGGTCTTACACTTTCACATTAACTTGTTGCTTCACATTAACTTACTGCTTCAATTTGGACTCAAGATCTTAGTGAATCTATATTACATTTGCAGTCTGCCTCTCTTGCTTTGCAAACTAAATTTACTGGCACACACAGAAATGATACTTTTACAAGTGAAAAGCAATCTTCAGGTATAAATGAATTCCTCATTTGTGGAATTAAATGTGGTACCGTAGTATATAAATTTAAATGGAAATTTCCATCGTTGGAGGCTGGTGTTCACTTCTGATCTCCAGTTCAAGTCTTGAATTATGCACTAGGAAAGATACCAGCAGTAAGAAGGTGGTTGTGGGGATTATTTTTTTTTTCCCTTAAGAAGGAGAAGAAAGAGGCCATGAGGAATAAAGCCTTTTGAGGCTTTCCTCTATCTTTAAGTTCACAACTGTGGAGTAGGAAAGCTAATTCTTTGGAAAGGAGTTTGCTTTATTTTTTTCCCCTTCATTCATAAGTCTGGCCTTCTCCCTGGTTTTTTTCATCTCTTCTCTTTTGTTTAAACTTGAAGGAAGAAATTGTGGTCTCCTATTCCACCTAACCTTGCCTCTGGTTTTTCTGTTTTTGCCACTTGTTTCACATCTCCTTGCCCTCATCTCTGTCCATTGTGAGCTCCCTGTGTTTTGTTCCGTTTCAAAAGGTTCTGCTGAGGACCATTCTTTCTGCACTTTTCCAATGCTGGTAGCATTTGTGGTTTGTATCTATACAGACTTGGACCGCTGCTGACACCTTTGGGAAATGTTCTGGGTATGGGGGCAGGAGGGAGCAGTGTGGCTCAGGTTTCTCTTGCACAAGTTGCAAGTAAAAAATAGGAGAGGAGATGGAAAAGGTGTGACTTCCCTATAATTGCTTCTCAGTTTCAGCCGTAGCTGTCAGTTTTATTTTTCAACTTTGACACTTGAAAAAGTTTTACCAGCTTTGTTAGGCATAAGACTTGGCAGAAGAGAAATGAAAGCAAGAGGCTGAGCTCAAGAGAAGTTCATTCTTCAGCTTTGCGAGTCAGGATTTTGACCAACATGTACAGGGACTACTGTCACTTCATGTGGATCAATTAAAGTAGTATCGTGGCAATGCAAAGAATGGGTTTTCTTTTACAGTGGGAACCAGTGAGGCAGTAGGTATAACAGGTCTCTCTTCATCTGCATTAACCTGTCTCACAACCTAATAAATGCTACTGTCAGGAGTAGAGACTGAAACGCTGTATCTTCATTACAGAGCCACTACGTGTAGAGAAGTTTCTGATCTCAGTATCCTAAACAATTGGTCTGGTTTTGAAGAGCTTGTCACATGGTTGCCCTATTACCTATGGTGGGAAATCAGGCAAGAAGGACAATTCATGGGGACAAACCAAGCCAATGGATGAATTAAGCTTTAGAAAGCTCAGTGCAAGCAACATTTGAATCATCACTGAATTAAAATACTGGGCGCTAGTGCTTCAGCTTGAAGCAGGAAATGATGAAAATGGATAAGAAACAAAGAGAACCTGTAACACACTTTTCTGAATGCTGGGGAATTTCTCTGCCAAAGGATCCTTGTGAACATTTACAGGAAAAAAAAAAAAAAAAAAAAAAACAAAAAACAAAACCAAACCAACACCCCACACATACATTTTCTCTGAAACATGCACAAACACACACACCACTTCTTTTGGTGACACACCTTTTAAAATGCACAGTGCATTGTTGCATGCTTGGGTCCCACAGAAACAAAAAACAAGATGGTTGTTTTTTTTGCTGGAATACAGATTTAAACTTTCCCTTAGACATTACTTAATGAGAAAAGCTTCTCTTTTCCATTTGCTTGACTGGCTAAGTGATTATGCCTTAAAATTGGTGACTGATTCCAGAATATTTTGTCGGTCAGGACATGAAAAGACATGTTTATCTTATTAAATTCAACAGAATTTGGGATGGTGGGCCAAATTCAGCCTGGCAGAAGGATACTTTTCATAGCATCAACAAGGTTGGAAAAGACCTCATGCCTACTAGACCATGGCACCAAGTGCCACGTCCAATCCCCTCTTGAACACCTCCAGGGATGGCGACTCCACCACCTCCCTGGGCAGCACATTCCAATGGCTAACAACTCTCTCTGGGAAGAACTTTCTCCTCACTTCGAGCCTAAACTTCCCCTGACCTCAGTGAATCTTCTGAGAGTATTCTGTTAATTTATGTTAGGGCTTAATGTAGCTCAGTATGCAGCAAATGCAGTACACACTTTGGCCGATTTACTATCCTGGTTCCTGTTGAGGAGTACCCTGTAGCACAGCTAACCTGAGTCAGTTAAATGAACTTGTAACAAAGGAAGAAGCTACTACTCATATGGCAGTGTGTCAGCATCTCACTCTAATGGCACATCCATACTTGAATTATGCAGAGAATTAATAAATTTGATTTCTCACCAGTTTTGCATTTTGAATCTGGAGAAAAGTCATTGTGGGAGGTCCATCTCTGCCATTATAAAAATTTTCTTGGGAATAAAAGTAATAATTGTTCTTAGCACTTTCAAGGGGCTTTACAATAATTAACTAATGAATTCATTAAAATTCAGTGGCAATCTTCCATTTCCCCCATTAATATGAGCCTAAGAAGATACAGTGGCTGACTGCATTCAAATAATTATTTTCCACTTCACTAAGTCTTTGACATTTTAAAGTGATTTTAATATTAAATAGTGAGGGGGGAAAAAAAGAAGAAATGCTATTGGTTTATTGAAGGAGGAATGAACCTGCAAAGTGTAATCAGGTTTTAGTATCTAGATAGGTGCAGGAGAAACTCTTAGCTTATCGGTTCCCTGCTGTAGAATTTGCTCTCCACAATAGTTGCTGATTGCTGTTTTCTTATAACAAAAATACTTACCAACTTAACTGAAGTTGATCTCAGTGTATAGTCACTTGCCAGGGAATAATTGGTGACCTACAGAGTCAAAGGGCAGACAGAAGCAGAGACAGAATAGTAAAGTACTTTCTACAAGGTCATATGCAGGTGAAGAACATGAATAAGGAGATAGAAGTTTGGATTCGTTCTCCAGTGCCCTAGCCACTATGCCATGCTGCACTGCTCTAATGTGTTACCTGCATATAAAGAAAACAGATTATCCAAGTCAGAGTAATGCTCTGTGTGCAGGACAGATAGCTTTTGCAGCTGATGAAGAATTGAAGGCCATTTATAAAAATAATAGCCAAGTGATTTAAGAGTCAGACTTAATTTTTAGAGGTGATTTGCACAATCAGAAGCTGAAGTGTTATAATATTCATCTCCAAGATGTCTAGGTGACTTTTCAAAACTGGCTATCATGCTTCTGAATTATTTATCTGGAAGGTAAATTAGTTCCCTTAGATCTTTTGCTCTCTACATAGAAACATTATCTTAGCAAGGTCTGTCAAAGTATATGTTGAGATGGTTTGAGACCATTAGACTTGAAAATGATGCAGAAGAAAGATTCAGCATAGTGGCTGTATCAGGATAGCTGCTGTTGCAAAAGGGAAACCAGGGATGTGTGCTGGAAAGGACATAAGAGGAGTACTCATATATAGCCCAAACCCACTAACTGTCCATATTACTACTTATGGTGGGCTTGGTCCATGGTGGTTAATTACTGAGCTGGAATATCCTGCAAATGTCATTTTCAAAGAGAAAACAGTTCTGGATGTTTTGCCTCCTGTGTTAAAGACTTTTTTCCCCCTCCTAGGTCTAGCTTCACTTCTATGTCGTAAGTTGGTTTCAAGTCAAACACACGTGTATCTTTTCCCTCTGTTTCTATGAATTGAGTTCTAAGCATTAGTAGTTTCACTTTAAACATACCCTAATGTATGATAACTTAATGAGAATACATTTAGTAGAGCTTCATCTCCTGAGGATTATGCAGAAGTTTTAGAAGTGAAAGTTATCTGTGCAGCTACTGTTTCATCACCTGTCTTCTGCATGTAGGTTCATGTTTTTTAATGCACATTTTAACTGTCTTGAAGAGAGCTGTGTGTACAGCTTTGTGAATAATTCACTGAATAAAATCCACAAGATACTCTGTAATCCAATAAACTTTCCCAGGAGATGAAAGCATCTGAAGCCAGAGAAATACACCAGTGTCCATGGCTCCTTTATTTGCCATCATACTTTGTTTCCTTCCTAGCCTTCCTCATTTCTTTCCCTAAATCTGTCCTTTTTTCAGCATAAAAGTGTTTGAAATTCTGAGAAACACCTCATCTTTTTCTTTCCTCCTACTATAATGTACTCTTCTGATAAGTTGCTATTTCTAGTATTTAAAGTGTAATGGCTTTGTCACACTGATTTATTGTTTTAAGCAAGGGGTAATTCATAGGTTGGTATTTCTTCAGAGATAGGATTATCGCTTCCCAGAATTCAAACCAGCCAAAAACTACATGAAATATTTGCACATTATGAAGGTATTTGTGTAGTCTTTGCTAGTTTGGCTTGTTTAGGCTGGCAATACTTGCAAAGTCAAAGAACCCATGGGCTTCTTAAGTTTTTCATCATCCAGTACCATTTATGTTCAGTGTTAGGAAGCTTATCACCCAGAGAAGAGGTTTCCCTCCTCCTCACTCCAGTTCAAGGTCTTTTGTTTTATCCAGATGGCCGTTTAAGTCCTGTGGCGTCTTGTTGCATTGTTTTTTTCTCTTTGCTTTTCTACAATGCTGGGGTTTTGCAGAAATCTTTCAAAATAATTAGCTTTTGATTTAGTAGTGCAATTTACTGAATACAGCTTTCCTAAGCTGTCTTTCTTGTATCACCAGGGTGTGAGTGTTCTGTGTGACCCTTACGGTTGTATGCCCTCTATAGCAGTGGCACGCAACTTAGTGGGCGCTGGACAAGCTTAGTGATATGGAAGTTGAAGACTAGAACAATAAGCTATGTGCTGTCTTTTAATGAATGAACAGTATGATTTCAAAGACTTGCCAGTGCCTACAGCAAAAACTCTGCAGGCAGATACTGATTCCAGTTTCTGGAAGTTGAATTTGATTTCTTCTCTTTCTTGTTCAAAGGAATTTGGGGCTTATATCAAACCAGGGTTGGACTTTTCTCCTAATTGGATTCAGTAAGACCTTTTTATTTCTTAGTAGTGCTTTTTAGTAATGTTCTTCCCAGTTTATTGCTAGGAGGAAAAAAGAATGGTTTGTTAAAATACAGCAAATACTTCTTCTTGCACAGCGCATCTCCGTAGCTTCCTGACACTTGGCAGTTGGGTTTTCTTCGAATCCCACAGACAAGATGGTTGTAAATGAAATTCTTTTGGAGTTGGCTCAGATAGCATGATGCAGACTTTGGTGTTTAGTAAAGATTCAACATTAAGCTAGATAAGGTTTGGTTAGACTGTTTGAAGGTCTGACAATCCACTCTCGGGGAGGTTCTTGCTTTATGTATGGAGGAGGAAATGTTGTGTAGGTAGAGAGGAGGATAAATCTAAAGGCTCTTCTGCTTGTGTGATGCATAAAATAGAGAAGAGATACCTATGGTAAATTTTTAATATAGTGCTTGTGGTGGTTTTGATGTTTGGAAGCATTTTGTGGAAAATCTGAATGGGCAGGGATTGACCATCAAGGAATACGAGCAGACTGACCAGCCATAGTGAGCTGTGCTGTAGAGTGGTGATTTACACCAGGTAGTAGCTCCTGCTCTCACTTATGCAGCCCAGTGTAGGATAGGATGCTGTGGTGAGACGCTAAGTTATCTTGCTCTGAACTGCAATGAAGATTGATTAGGTGAAAAGGGACGTATCTAGATTTATTTTTTTCCCTTTCACTTTCAGAGGGTGTGTGTGAGAGGGCAGTTTGGAAGCTTTGCAGTTTAGCCTCTTGGAAGCTGTGCTGTAGGCATTAGTGGAAGGGGGCTTTTGTCCCAGTTCCATTGGGAATTTGCTCACCTGAGAAGGACAAGTAAGCCTTGGCTCTGCATCAGCATTCTTCAGTTTGATTCCTTGTTGGCCGTTTCAAAATATTTGGTTTGAGCCCTTTTGTTTCATTTGGCTTCATATGCCTCCCTTAGCCAGTTCCCCTGATTCATTAAATAGATCTTGGCACTGATCCTTGGCCACAACTGAGGAATGTGCAATGCAAATTCAGGAAGAGGAACAAAGGTGTCATAAAGATTATTGTGCACTGCCTTTGTCCTGGTAGATATCAGACTAGTCCCCTGGCATAACAAGAAAGCCTGCAAGCTATTCTAACTGCAGCAGTTACCAGTCACTATACAACTTGGGGTTTGCAAGTACTGTGTTTTGTGAATTGTAAAGATAATTTTTATTCCAGTTACAGAGAAGTGCTGTGCATCGAGGTGAGGAGAAAGTTCTTCACAGAGAGAGTTGTTAGAAATGTGCTGCCCAGGGAGGTGGTGGAGTCGCTATCCCTGGAAGTGTTCAAGAGGGGATTGGATGTGGCACTTGGTGCCGTGGTTTAGGAGTCATGAGGTCTTGGGTGACAGGTTGGACTTGATAATCTTTGAGGTCTCTTCCAACCTTATTGATTCTATGTAGAGGCTCTTGCCTTCAGTTCTGGTCTCTTTATGTCCCTCTGATGAAGGATGAAGCATGTAATCTTTAAGAAAATTGTGTGGAATCAGTGTACAATGGGTTAGAGAGAAACTGAGCCATCATGTGTGACCGAATAAAGTAAAATGTGTGTGTATACACCTGTACTACTCTCCTCAGTGGAACTGGTTATGTACTTCAGTGAATTCATCATTTGAAGGACTATTGCAGGTGTACAAAAGAAATAGCAAAAAAGTACTAGGAGCCCAGTCTTCCATAGCATCCTGGCACTGATGGAATTGAAGTTACCTGAGAACACAACATAGTCTTAAGCCATTCTTTTTCTGTTCACGGATACCCTAACATTTAGGAACTCATTGTGTGTTTCAAGCATGCCTTTAGATTTGCTGCAGTTACAGAGGTATTGATACCAATGCTGTCTCTTCCAATCTTTGCAGCAGAACCATATTCATTGTTACTAGAGGTGTCAGCTGGGACCATTTTGTTCAAGTGACTTCAGCACTTAGGAGATGCAGATTTTTTTGAGAAGTCTGGTCAGTTATTTTGGTACCTAAGGAGGGCTGACCTCTCCCAAGAAATCTTTCCCTTGGAACTACATTTAAGACTAAATTACAGGATTTTATCTCAGAACCCCCATGCTTCTGCTGTAAACCCATTAATTTCACCGTGTTCCATTCTGCATTGTCAGTTTAAGAGTATGTTTGGCCATGATGTGAATGCAAAGCTGACTTGACCTTTGAGCTTACTTTTTGTTACATGCATGCTTTGCCATGCTGAGAATGCTTTCTCATCTGCTTTCCTCTCATTGTCTTAGAGGGGACAAAAAGTACTGAAAGTACCTTTGCTAGATGCACAGAAGAAATAAGATCAGAAATGCCCCCTCCTACTCCAAGTCAAAAACTAAGGGATTGCTCACGTGTAGCTAATTGTTCAACTTTGGCCCAAGGAAAACCTGGTCTTGGATACAGAAGTGAAAGATTTTAGACAGGTGAACAAATCCCTTTGAGTAACAAAGACTTGCAGTTCAGAACCTACATTAATACCTGGAAAGATGACTGCTGAAGTGTCAGGAAAAACAGGGCTCTAAATACCTCTTTAGGGTACTTAATGCACAACGTTCAGGTTTAAACGTAGAGGGTTAATAGCTTACAACATGAGTTTGACTTCACAGGCTTGGTGGTAAGTGCAGTTTAATGGGGTGCTAATAGGTGAATACAGCCCAGCAGCATGAGGAATATGAAGAGAAGACCCCAGGAAGGATATGTGGTATAAATATTGAGTTTACTCTCCAGGAGTAACTAAAAGCTGAATTTTACTTATTGTGAGCTTCAAGATTTATTATGAGAGCATGAATATTTACAAGAGTACTCCTACATTCTAAAATACTGCAATCTTGTGCATGCAGCTGATGTGCCTCCTAAGTCACTTAGTCCATCGTAGGCTAATTCAGCTTGTAAGGGACCTCGGGAGATGACTTTTCCACCACCTGTGCAAAGCCTGCCTCAGGCCGTGTTGCACAGGTCTTTCCCCAGTCTGGTCTTGACAAACTCCCAAGACTGGAGCTGCACAGTGTTTCTCAGCAACTTCATCCACTCTGACATTTCAAAAAAGCTTTTCTTCACATCCAGACTGAATCTCACTTGTTTCAGTCTACGCTGATCCTTTCTCATCCTCCCACCATGCACCACCATAAGGAGCCTGGCTTTGTCTTCCCAATAATTTCCTGGCAGGTGAGATCTTATTAGATCCCCTGATGTTGCTCCAGGGAGTATATTTGTCCAGTGTGTAGACTGACTGCTTTACATAAAGCAAGAGCTTTATCTTGTACTGCTTCCTAACAGAATATAGCACATCGCTGTCAGGAAATTATTACCAGTACTCCTTTCATACGTTCATTCATTGATTTCCTTCTTTCTTTATTTAAAATGAATGTGAATGCTATGATCATATTCTTAAACAGCCTGTAATGGAATGTGTAAGTGGTCTTAGCCAGTAGTTGGAAACAAATAAGTCTAAATAGATAAGTAACTGTGGTCACAACTGGAGCTGCCAAATCAAGGAAACTGAATGAAAGACTGTGTTGAAATCTGCTCTAGCAGTTTTACACCAGCGAATCCCTCCTGACTTTTGATGCATTTCTGTTTCTAGTTTGATAACTATAAAAGGTCTTTTAGATCCAACTCCCAGTGTTGGGCAGCCTCAATGGAATGAAAAAGCATGAATGATCCCCTACATTGTTTCATTGATGTGTCTTGAATTATCCTGGTTTTCAGTTTAATGCAAGGGTTTGTGAATATCTTTTATAGATGTGTTAAGTACTTTAGTAGGTATGAGGAAAAGAAGTCATATTTTAAAAAGGGGAGGGAAAAATCAAATCCAAACATTTCCTAACATCCAGCCTAAACCTCCCCTAGCACAGCTTGAGACTGTGTCCTCAAGCTGTGCTAGGGGACGTTTAAGCTGGATGTTAGGAAGAAGTTCTACACAGAGAGAGTGATTGCCCATTGGAATGGGCTGCCCAGGGAGGTGGTGGAGTCACCATCACTGGAGGTGTTGAGGAGGAGACTTGATGGGGTGCTTGGTGCCATGGGTTAGTTGTTTAGGTGGGTTGGATTGGTTGATAGGTTGGACTCGATGATCTTGAAGGTCTCTTCCAACCTGGTGTATTGTATTGTATTGTGTTTGAAGAGTTCCCTAGATGTAGGCAGGTGATAGAAGTTGCTCAAACAGGGACAGTGGAGACAAGTGATGCCTTGATGCCTGTGTTACGGATTGTACTTATACACCACGTTTGACGATGTTAGATCTGCTTTGTGAGGAATGAGCTATGGCCTTAGCATATCTGTGGTTGTGGTACATTCAGAGCAGACCCTTTGTATTAATTGATAGCACAGGGAAAATTCTTTTGTGTGCAATTGTTTTTTTCCTTGCAGGAAGAGTTTAAAAAAACCCCACACAACTTCTTGTAAAAATTCCACTCTGTACCAAAGAACTTTCCAGGTGCTTATCATTGAAGGGTGAGACTCTGAGAAAAGAGCCATAGAAGGTTATGAACCCCTGCGGAAGTGGTGACAGTGTACAAAGGCCTCTGCTCTTCCATATCCTGTTTTATGTAGTCTTAGGAGAAACAATCTTGTATAACATTTAAAGTAAAGGAAACTCGTATTCTTAATGCATGTATGAAAAGCAGCCACTTGGATGGATTTTAATGATCGCTTTTTAGACTGGCTGGAGGAGCATGGCTGAGCATATCAAGCAGCAGCTCTGAAAATGTTTGTTAATGAAATCTTGGAGTGGTTGGAAATTGGATGTACCAGAGGCTTGTGTACTCTAGTGAACAGCTGTCTCTGGTGGTGAACTAATCTGATGAGGGGAAAAATTGTGTTAGAGAGAATCTTTACAATCCAAAATCAAAATCTTTCATCAGCATCAAGAGTGCTTTAGTGTAACCCAGTATTTTGTACTGCAGAGGGATGGTACTTAATGATTTTTGAATAACAAAACTCTAAATGGCTGAGAATGAGGAGGGGAAGAAAAAGATGTGAAATAGAAGATTGGAAACAGCAGAGGAAATGATTTAAAGCACTTTGACATCCCTGAAAGATTATGAAGACATCCTGAATGTACAATGGGGGGTATGCAAAAGGTGCGGGAAGGAACTTCCACCAGACTTTCCTTTAATGCCTCTGCAGAGTAACAATGAAGGGATTCTTTACAGAAAGCCTCTTTCCTGCGTTCTTCAGCTGGCTCAGCCAAAGGTCTTAGGAACAGGTCGGTTCCTGTGAGCAGAGATGCCAAATATATCTCTGTTTGGCTACAACATTTTGAATGGGAGACAAATAGCTCTGTTCTGCCTCGTGCATACCTGCTACTGCAGGCAGCGGTCAGTGCTGGTGCTAGTCACTATGGTAGTGCTAGCTTATGGCGTCAGACCGTATAACAATTGATGCCTCAGCTCTAATTACAAGAAGTCAGGTGCTGAATTATGGTGTAGTCTGCAGACCCAAGAGCAGAATTTTGCCTTGAAGCTTTAAAATAACTAGCTAGACTAATGGAACTTCCCAGAACAATTTATGCAGTAATTGATTAGTGGAGATATAATATATAAACTAATGCTGAAAAATATATTCCTTTTTTAATTAATTTGTTTTTTTCCTAGAATGGTGGGAAAGCAGCATTGGGTACATCATGTGCTTTAGAGAATTTGTGTTCTTCTCACAGAAATCTAACACTTTTCATCTTCCTTAACCATACTCTGGAAAAATAATTTGTGTGTCCACTTCTGGCTTCCAGAGCGAGGCCTAGAATACAGCTCTTCTGGGAGGGTGGCTCAAATGCCTACCCTGTGCTCTGCAAGAATCCCTCTATTCATTCTGCACTTGTTCTGCCAAACAGGTGGCTGTTTCACTTCTATGCAGCAAGTTTAAAACATCATCATATTTATGGTCCTCATTTGTCATAATTTCTCCCAGGCCAGCCTTCATATTAGTGACTTCACTGTTTCTGCCAGTTCCTTAGGTGGAGATGGCTAAAGTGGGTGTAACCTAAATGAAAAATGTAGCTAAATTGGGTGATTCAGAAGAGGATGAGGTAATGTGACAACTGGCACTGCTTTAAGCATTCTCAGTTTAGTTCATCTGACTCTGAATGTATCAGGCAGTAAAGAAAATAGAATGGTAATTGTGGTAGAGTTTTATGGGTAGTCAGGCTATAAATCAGAAGGTCTGCATTATGGATCTCTGAAATAAACACAGGCAGACTTAGAACTTTTATCTTAGAAAGAAGAAAAAGCTCATCTCAGAAGAAACAGAAAGCAAAGAATATAGTTAAAGAGGGTGTCTTCAAAGTATTCCTGTTACACATTCTTACTATGCTTCTGCTTTCTCTGCCCCTAGCTTTCTTTGGAAAGTACCTTAATGAGTACAATGGCTCCTATGTGCCTCCTGGTTGGAAAGAATGGGTTGGATTGCTTAAAAACTCTCGGTTTTACAACTACACACTCTGTAGAAATGGAGTGAAGGAGAAGCATGGATATGACTACTCCAGGGTAAGTCTCAATTATGACTGACTTCTATTATTTTATTTTTCTTAACATTTGGACATGACTTGGAGGAAGCTGCTTTTTATGGTTTCTGTCCAACTGAAGAATTCTTTTCATACTTGAAAGCTGCCATGTGTAACATTAGCTACACCCCAACAGGCATCGTGTTTGGGCTTCTCCTTATCTTCCATTCCGGAAGGGTCATGTTACTGAAAACATTGTTAGCAGCAGTGGAAACACACAGAATGTCCTGAGACTATATTGTGTATTATGAGCTGAAGATATGAAAATGGATTTAAATGCTGCATGATAACTTTTTCTGTGCTTTGTACTTTAATTATTGTGTGCTGAATCTGATTGTCATCTATTCCCCTGGTATAGGACTGGCTCCAGTGGAGTTACACAAAAGTAAATGAGATAAGAATCCAGTTCCCTCCAGCTAGACCTATCTTTTTACGTCAGTTTAAGGAACTTGTTTCACAGCCATAATATGATGGAGTTCATAATATCTTGGTATATCTTATGGCAATTCTGAATGAGTGGAAATTTAACTATTTAGTTTGTATCTCAGTGCATTGTTATAAGCAGATATGCTTCCTAATGTCCTTTCAGGGATGTTTTACCCTGGCCAAACTTACTAAATGCATGAAATCATTGTCAAATACAGTTTCTTTCTTCCTCCCCGCCCCCTTTCCAGCACAAGTTACAGGTCAAACAGTTATCTGCTTGCAGTCAGGAGTTTTATTTCAGTGTTACCTTTCCAAAGGATCCAGCTTTTGTGAATTGCTAAAATGTTGTGAATTGCCTCTGAAGTGTGAGGATGAAGCAATATATCCATAAACTGCTGTAGTGTGTTTCTTGGGGAATTTAGTCATTCTGGAGTGATGATAATTTGTAAGCTGTATTTGCTCAACAGGAATTTAATTTCTTTTCTCTTACTGAGCACAAATCCTCCCTCCTTATTTGTGTTTCATTAGCAATGTGTTCACAGTCATTTTTTCCTTTACAAGATTGATGTCTGTGTAATTTCCCCCTTCTCCTCCCTTATTTGCCATTTTTAATTGAATGTACTTTGTATTGAAAGATAAAACATAACAGGCTTCTAAGGTTTCCTTTTCTCTCCTCAGCTGCTAAGGGGAAGGGGCAACTGAAGTACAAAAGTGTGTCTTTTATTTCCCTTATGATCTATGAGGAATGAGAGAGCTAATCTTTACAGCCACATACCAAAAATGTTATGACAGAAATATATCTTGCATAGAACAATGTCAGGCAAGTGGTTTCACAGCACACCATTGTAGTAAGAAGGCAAGAGGGAACTTTGTGTTCCAATATCCTCACCTCTGTTTTATGTATACCATACCTGAAGATGTTTGGTTTGGGTTTGGTTTTTTTCATATGGCTTAGGTGTTTTTTAACTGACTGGTGATAAAAAAATAACCAACATTGAATTTGAATGATTTATGCTTCAACCAGGTGAAAACCTTTGTCTTCAAAACTCTTGTAATGGCTAAATCAAAGATGAGTTATACACATAAGGAAGGGACTAACCAGCTTAGAGAGCAGGCACGTTTTAGATGAATGCCAGTGCGTTTTTGAGAGCACTCCAGGGTTCTTTCTGAGCTATCAGTATGGTCTCAGGCATTGGAAGTATGATCAGGAGTCAGTTTGGCTTTGGTCTGGCCTGTTGTACATTCTCTCTTCCCCTTCACAAGCTTATGAATGGAGGTCCTGCAGTAAAACTTTGATGGAATTATGTCTATTTACATGTGCTGTCATGAATGAAAATACCGTATCAGTAACAGTCATAATCATGGCAGTTCCATGAAAGACTTGCCTTCAGATTGGATGTTAGGAAGAAGCTCTTCCCCATGAGGGTGGTGAGACACTGGAACAGATTGCCCAGGCTGGTGGTAGAAGCCCCATCCCTGGAGGATTTTAAGGCCAGGCTGGATGTGGTTCTGAGCAACCTGATCTAGTGTGAGGGGTCCCTGCCTATGGCAGGGGGTTTGGAACTGGATGATCCTTAAGGTCCCTTCCAACCCTAACAATTCTATGATTCTATGCAGCACCATGTGGGGAAAAAATGGAGACTTTGCCAGTCATATTCTGGGAAACACAGGAAATAACTCAGAAAGTCAATGGAGTCGGTGAAAAAGGCTATCTTTGAGTGACAAGCTGACTTCTCAGGGGAAGGATATTATCAGTGGTGAAGAGGAGCAAGCATCTGACCCACAGAGACAAAGCTGTACTTAAAACAAGTGCAACCCAATATGTTCAATTGACCAGAGGCAGGCATTTGTGTCTGATTTTACATTCAGCTGCAACACCACAGTTATTATTTCGGTTTTTAAGGGTGCAGTTTCATATCCTGCTCATATTGGAATGTTTTGTGTGATGCAGCCTCAGAGAGAACATGGCTTGTCATTAAAAATAGTGTCTTCAATCCATACAGCTCCAGCAGGTGTCAGAAGAATGATAATGACACTTCTTAGAAAAGAGAGGGTCTGTGTTTTCCAAAGGAGGTTTTCTAAGTTCTCAGCAGTATATTTGATGGAGCTATATCTCTATTGGATTGTCACTGTGTCTGTGAGAGTGAAGGCATTTTTTGATCCAATTAGCCCAGCATCTTCTAGCTTTGGTGCCTTGTGGCTCGGAACAGGGAACATCAAGCCATTGGGATTTTTAAAGCACTTCTGTACTGTAAAGTCAGACGGTACACCTTGAAGATAGCAACACCAAAAGCAAAGCAATTGACTTGTAATTTTAATCATTTTTTTTTTTAATTAATACTTGGCCATTGTATTTAGTGTTGTGATCTTCATAATGTAATTACACACTCTGAGAAGAAAGACTCCTACTTGACCTCCTTTAATATCCTTCATTTCTGAGATGAAGCTGTTGCTTTTCCTATTTCTAGGCAGTGAATCAAGAATGAGTTGGTTGTAGTTTTTGAAGTTTCAATATCTATGACTGACTTCTTTCTCCTCTCATTCTGAGTGAAGCAGCTACTTTTTTTTTTTTTCATGTTTCTATGATACCTCAGACCTTCCCATCTCACCCCCCTAGCTTGAAATTATTTTTCAAGTATCTCATTATACTTTTACTTCTACTTGCAGGACTATCTAACTGATCTGATTACCAATGACAGTATTACGTTCTTCAGAATCTCAAAGAAGATGTATCCTCACAGGCCTGTACTGATGGTTATAAGCCATGCAGCTCCTCATGGCCCTGAAGATTCAGCTCCTCAGTACTCACATCTTTTTCCTAATGCCTCACAACACATGTAAGGAAAAATAAACCCCTTTCATTTCCAGGTTTGGGAGTATAGAAGTCTTGGGTACTTCTGGGGGAATGATGTTTGGTTTATAATACTCTTGCCATAACAGTTTTGATTTATTTCATTAGTTTTTATTAACTTCTTCAGACTAGCAAAAGTTTCTTGAGAATGGCTTCTGCATCTAGAACTCAGCACTCAAGCTGAATTCACTGGACATTGTTACAACCTATTTGGGAAGTAAAATACTGCTTTATTTTGATCAGGGGTATTAAAATCTGGTTATTGGGTTGTAATCTCTCAGGGAAAGAAACTCACTCTCCCTGTCCTCATGTATAAACTGTATTATTTTATGGGTATTACCAAAAATTATATAGTGTGCAACACTTAATACTCCTGTTTCTTATGTGCAAAGAAGGGAAATAAAAGCCTGCAGCACCACGTTAGACAAGCTAGTTCTGAATGAGCTGATGTGTCTGTACATGACCCAGTACAATGTCTTGAATGGATCCCAAAAGCAGTATCACCCACTTCCTGAGTTAACATGTTCAGAAGCTCCATGATGAAATGGTTCTTGTTTGCAGCACAGAGATGTTTCACAGGTACAGCTCTGTAAAATGCCATTACAGGCATCTCCTTGTACGCTGATAAAATGAATCCTTCTCCCAAGTCACCTTCTGGCACACTGAAAACATTCCAGTACTTCTGTAATTGCTGGCTTCATGCCTTCATTGATGTTT
Source organism: Picus viridis (assembly GCA_033816785.1). NCBI lineage: Eukaryota > Metazoa > Chordata > Aves > Piciformes > Picidae > Picus > Picus viridis. The sequence continues at coordinate 6,888,928 of CM066599.1, read as the reverse complement.
AACATTTGTAACTTTCTTCCTACATGCTTTCCTTGGTGTTTGTTGGCTTTGTTTGTGGTTTCTTTTTTAAAGGGGAATTCTGTTTTATTTGGGACTCGTGAAGGAACTGAGAACTGGTGCAAATAATAATCAATTAGTAGCAGAAACTGCTCAGGACTGGTCCAAAGTCCAGTGAAATCCATTTGAGCCTTTGCACTTCATTTTAAATAGAGTCTGAGAGGAAAATCTTCCTTTTGTTCTGTTGTCTAGGTATTGCATAACTTAGAATGATCTATTTAATTGTTTTGGGCTTAGCTACCAAAGAGAATCTGTGTCCTAGATCTACAGCAATGCAATATTTCATGTCTGTTTGCCATCTTATGCTCATTTATTTTCTTTGAAATGAAAATTACAGAAATGCCAAATGAGCAACTTCTCTCAGCTTATATCCAGTATTGACCTCAGTGCCTGTGAAAGGCTTCATATCTCAGAGATGATAACCATTTATCAAGCAACATTCTGTAGCAATTTAATTATGCTAGTTGAATGAAAGAGTGGAAGGATCTGAGGAAGGCCAGTAATGAAAAATACAAACTCCATCTATTTTTCTTTTGCTTGTGGTTTAGATTTGCTCACAAGCTATGTTTATATCCTTAACTATAAAAGTAGCTATCCCAGAGCTGGGTTTAGTTGCAGGTGACTTTTCTTAAAACAGTTAAACAGGAAGCATCACTTTGTGGAAACAGATTTTGTTTGTAAAGAAACAAATAGTAGATGAAGGAGCTGTGTTTTTTTTTCTTTTGGATACAAACATAAACAGGGTTTTATGTACACCTTGTGCAAAGAAACTGCCAATCTTAACAACTTTTCTAGCACTACACAGTGATAATCTCTAAGGGTTCTCACTGGCCTGGGTTTAAGAGTGCAAACTGAGGAAGTGCACCCCTCCCTCACAGTATGTACAAATTAGTTCTCCAGTTTCTTCCCCCTACCTCCTTGTTCCCACATTCCAGGGAAGCCTGCAGTGACAGATGAATCTGCCAGTGATAAAGTGATGGGGGCAGTTCTCACTGCTGTGTTGTCCTGTGGACATGGTAGGGAAGGATCAGAATGCAGGTAGAACACTTCTTACGAATTTCCCTTAAGCATGAAGTGATACCCTGAACGAAGTCTTTGCCCAGTCCCAGAATCAGGAGGCTGTACCCATATGGTGTGTCTCTGTACCTTTCCTGGTGGTAGTGCTGGCAAAGCCTGCAAATGGCTCCTTGAGCTGTATCCACAAAGCAAAGGGAAGGCTTCACTGTCATGCTTGGCATCCATTCTGCGTTGTGAGGAGTAGCTGAAAGTTGGTGGGTTTTAGCAGAGACTGGCAGTTGGCATTCTGCTTTGCTTGGGAACTGTGCTGTGTATTTCACTTACCAATTCATGCTGCTTTTTTCTTGCTTCTATTATTACACATACTAGCTGGTGTAATGGCCATTCCACCCTATACTGCAATCTCTCTCCATCTTCTTCTGCAGTCATTTCCTGTGTGACAATTACCCACGTCAACCAGCATTCCTGTAGCAAATCCCTAGGCTACATGACTGGTTTTCCTTTTTCACTGCCTGTAGGGATAGCTTTGGAGAGTGCAACAGCTGGGCACTTCAGGAGTGATCAGAAATGTTATTTCTATAGAGGGCATGTTTTACCACCCATCTTTTCCAAGGTCAAATGCAATCAGACTAGGATTTATCTTCTGAATAGTTTTGAAGAGGTTATCTTAACCAACTTCTAGGAATGTGAGATTTGTGTGTTTTTTCTGTAAGACAGACAAATCTGTTAAGTGTAAGAGGGTTACATTTGTAGTAATCAAAGAAAATCACGGGCTTTGGTTGGATTAAACAGCGGGAGGTTTCGAATCAGCCAGGAAATCACAAAGTAAGCTGAAAAGGAGTTTGCCAAGCGTTTTTGATTCATTCTGGGCATCACATAGCAACAGTTTCCATAACTGTCAGCATTTTCAAAGGAGCAATGTCATTATTTCAGCCACAGTAACATTCTGAAATTCAAGAGACTGTTTAACAATACAGAGAGAATAAACACCAGCCCTTTCCTCCCTATATGAAGAAGCCTCTGTGTGCCACCTACACACATTTTCCAGATAGCATCTAACAGAGGCTTTGGGCATAAAACATTTCATTGTCAGATTATTAATTTCATATTTATATTAAAACTCTTAAGGCTACCTGTCACATTCAAAGATACACCATATACACGCAGTATTTGGAGGAGAAGCTTCAACTTCTGTTATTATTGTCTTAATCATTTGCTGCTCGGTTGCATACACAAAAACAACAGTAGATATTTGACAAGTTGGCCCTGAATTTAGAAGGAAAATGTCTTGGGAAGGAGAAAAGTTGCATACACAAAAACATCAGTAGGTATTTGACAAGTTGGCCCTGAATTTATAAGGAAACTGTGTCTTGGGAAGGAGAAAATAACTATCTCCTGGTTTGTTCTTATGTCACTGTGTCACCCTCTCAACTTGCACATCTGCACAGACTGAGTTTATTGCTTTGAATGACAAAAGAAAGGCCTCAACACATCACTTAAGAAAAGCAATTTTTATTAGTTCAGCCTCTGCAGGTAAAGAAATTGTCAAAGGTGGTTCTTCATCTTAAGTGATAAAAAAACTTTTTAGGAATAGATAAGGCAGGTAAAAATATTACCTCTTGCAAATGTAAACTCTAATACGGCGTTCTAGTAAGGTGTCAGTGCAGAATCAGCATCATGGTGATGATAGATCAAAAGAAATCCTTTGTTTAGGTCCAGCTAACCTGGAGCAATACAATTATGCACAGAAAAGCAAGCTCTGGAACTACCAATAACAGGAACCACAGGATCATTAAGGTTGGAAAAGACCTTTAAGATCATATAGTCCAACTATTAAACCAGCACTGCCAAGTCCACCACTAAATAAAAGCCGGAGAATCCGTCATATTTGTCCTCCTCACTTGAATGGTGTTTCAGAAATAGGAAAACATGGAGTGGCATCAAGGTGCTAGAAGACTGGATCGACCTCTTGGGTTTTTTCAGGGGCTTACATTTTCTAATGATCACAAAGGAATTGGTGGCTGGATAGTGTCAGCAAAATAGAGTCCTGTTTCCCTTCACCGCTGCTTTTCTTGGCAGGTTTAAAAGGCTGGCTATGTATCCACTTCTGCTTGCCACGAGCTTACATGCAGTTTTATGCCACTAGGGAGGGTGTCTCTGCTCTTCTGGGTGCTTGAGTGTGGAAGTATTCAAGTAGCCACACATGTTCACTTTAAAAAAAGCTCTTAGTAGAGTAGAACCTTTTCAGCAGGTTCTGTAGTTATTGTTAAACAGCTGGCACAAGCTGTTTGGTGCTCACATAGGCACAGTGAAAGCAAAGCAGTGACGTGAGCAGGAACTCTCTAGTCTGTGCTTCATCCAGATCATACTTGTGGAATTAAACTTCTGAAGGTAGTTTCTTGGCCTTGAAATATACCCTTGGTAGTCTGAAGCCTCTGCAAAAACAATATGTATTTACACTTTTAATAGATTTTTATTCCCTGGTGAGTTGTTTTTGTTCTCCCATCTTCCATATAGAATGTAAAAGTGTAAGGCTCTTCTAAAGTAAATCTAATATTTTCCTGTGCTCTTCAGAGAGCACCTTCTATAGCCTTGATCAAATAGAAATTGTTGCTATTGGTATTGGTTTTCTTTTTTTGTACACTGCTAAAGCATTTTGATTTTGTCTCTGTTCCTTAGCACTCCCAGTTACAACTATGCTCCCAACCCAGACAAGCACTGGATAATGAGGTACACGGGTCCCATGAAACCTATCCACATGGAGTTCACAAACATGCTGCAGAGAAAGCGCCTGCAAACACTCATGTCTGTGGATGACTCTATGGAGATGGTAAATATCAATAGTTACTTTTTTTGGCTGAACAGGTACTTGTTTTTTGAGTTAAGCTCCAAGCTGTGCTGTCTATGAAGATAAGGAGAAAGGGAGGAAGAGTACTACATCAAGTTTTAATAGTGTGTAGTTCTCTCACCTATGAGAATTTTGTCTGTCTTCCCAAGGTGTAAGGATCCTTGTCTTCTAAAGACAGGTGCTGTGAATTGGTGGTATAAGAGAGTTGGTTTCTTGCTGCAGAGCTGCTACTGATTAAGGGGAAAAGGGAGAGATCAACTCCTTTATAATGTACATTATAAAGTCAAAAAAATGTATGGTCTGAGATCTGTAAAGCCATTGTCCAGCCAGTTGGAACTAATTACCTGTGGCCTATTTTGGTTCTGTAACACTGAGTTTCTGAGAGAAGAGTATCAGCAGCAGTGATGCTGCAGGAGTCCTAAGTGGAATAAACCCTTGGTAAACAAGGCCTGGGACACTGAGTGTCAGAAGTAGATAAATATATAGGTAGATACTTTATGAACTCAGTCTGCATTGTGTAGCAATGAAATCTCTTAGTGCAAGCTGGGTGTCTTGAAACAAGCATCTGAATTAGCTAAAAGCTGCTCTGAAAAAGAAAGGGTTTCCAGTTGCAGGAAGGCAGGTTTAAGAGTGTTGCAATTTACTGCTTATCTCTTGGCATCCTTACTCCAAAAAAAAGAGGGCAGAATGTAAAATACGAGGAGTCCTGTAAGGCAAAGATGAGAATATCTGTATGGCATTGCATCAACTTGTTGCTAAAGTCTTGTAATTACTGATTCAGACAAGTATGATCTCTGCTTCACCTTAATGAACCTGTTTAGATGGCTGAGATAGCAGCGTTAGGGCAGATTGGCTATTTTACTACGCTGCTTTGATTTATTGTGGAGTTAAATGGTTTGGGTGATTGGCTGCAGGCAAAATCAGTTAGGTTGTTTTTTAGTTGTAATCTCTGAGTTAGTGATCTTTGCTATTGAATTATGTGTATCTGAGAGTCTTTCAAAACCTAAAAAGCCCACCAAAACACAAACCCAGAAGAGAACCACCCACCGCCCCCAAAACCAAGACAGCAGAGTTTGTTTGCTTCTGTGCTGATCTGTTATGGATCTTTCTGACACCACTTTGATGGTTCCCCCCGCCATAGAAATTGATCTTTGGTGCTTGAGTTGGTACATTTCACGTAAAGGTTCTCGTGTGAATCCTTTGAAACAACCACAAGCAGAGTCAAGTTCCTCATAATTCTCCATCTTAGCTCTCCAGCTAGTGAAAGAGTACGAGTGATAATTATCTAGAAGAGATTTAGCAAATAATCTGCATAATGGGGACTTACTTGTCTGGAGGCAAGATTGTTGAGTGTTGCTTCAGTGAGTGTGAGATTCAAAACGTTGTCATTTTATTAAAATGCTTCACTGCAGGAGAAAGATAAAGGTGGAGAGAAAATTTCAAACATGCCTATCACCTTGAAACTTTTATCTTGGTTACCATATGTTCTTAGTACTTTCTTGACAGGTCTCATGCAAAATACTGAACCCAAACGCTTGAAACTGTGACATGCAAATGTGTTTACTTTAAAACAGCAAACAGAAGTTTACCTTGTATCAGCCACAGTATTCAGGTAGTATTTGGAATGGTTCATTGTGACAATTCAGTGCCACCCTGAGCTGTTACTTGCTTGTAGAGTACTCACAGACAGAAGCATTGGTACGGTACACATAGTACTCACCAGTGGAATGAATTTCATACTTTGTTTTGATTTCTTTCAGATTTACAATACGTTGGTTGAAACAGGTGAACTGGACAACACGTATATAATATACACAGCAGACCATGGCTATCATATTGGACAGTTTGGGCTGGTGAAAGGGAAGTCCATGCCCTATGAGTTTGATATCAGAGTTCCTTTCTATGTCCGAGGTCCAAACGTGGAAGCTGGGTCTTTGTAAGTTCTTGACTGTCGCGTGTGTACGCGGTGAGCAGAAAGATCCTTTATGCTTGCATCTCTAGTCATGCTGACCTGGCATCCACATGGAGGCACAAAGTTCTGCCCATCCTGACTGATTTCCTTCTTATCTTTGGCAGAAAAAAAAATACATCTACTCGGAAAGCAGAACTGATAGCATGTGGTGGTACAAGATAGTCAGGGCTTGATGCCATTCCCTTTCTGCTTGCGTAGGTGTACAGCAGAAGCTGCTTTTGTGCGTGTCGTTGAAAAAGCCCTTCTGAAATACATCCAATTTAGGAAATGTTTATTTGCCTCCTTTGGAGGGGTGCAAATAATGCAAATCAGTGGGACGTTTTCAAGGTAAAAAAAAAAAACCACCTTGTGTAATGCTCACTGCCATTGTAGATAATTAGTGCTGAACGTTAAAATACATAGCAGTTCATACATTGTCATCCACAAAATATTCCTTTTGGTTCCGCCTTGGAGATTACATGGCTGGGGCTGTTTGTTGGAGGCATGCAAGCGTGCAGAACGTGACTGTTAATTAAAAGGGTAGCTTTGATCAGCTGAGAAATTATGTAAATACACTTTCTAAGCAATTATTTCAATAGCAAATATTTGCACTTAAGTAATGATTTTGGACAGAGTGCCATAATTTTCTTGCCTTTTATTTATATCAGTGTGCATGTTTTAGCATAATTAACGCGCACACAAAGTCTTCCACACGGGTTTTTTTCTTCTCTTTACCACAGAAGAATCTCTCTCTAGTGTGTGATAGGGCAGCTAATAGTTATACCCCAAAAAAAAAACTCCTTCCCTTTGGTGGTTAAATTCACTGATTCACATTACCAGTAGGCACAAGAATGTGACATTCTGCAGCTGTTGCACCGTGTGTCTAATTTATTTACAGCAGTCACGCATGCCAAATAAACAATTTTACTTCTCTGAAGAGCAGAGGAGGGATTCCTCAGGTGGAGTTAAACACATTACCTCAGCACTGAAAGAGGTTTGTCTGCAGCAGCGCAGAATTTCAAGTGAGCGGGAATAGCTTTCGAACATGCTGTCTTTCCCTTCAGCTGCAGTTTTTGGTTTTACTGGAGAGGCAATGCTAATGCGGCCCAAGTGGATGAGCTAGTTTTTCTGCAACACGTGACACTAGCGACCAGCCATCTCATGTCTGCTCTAGTTCAAGGATATTTACACCCTGGCATACATAAAAGCTGTGAGACCTTCCCATTACATTTTATTTTTCAGTGGCTTCTGAAGATGAGAAAGTGTTTCTGTTAGAGGAGTCAGCCTGACAGAGTCTTAACAGAACAGAGCCCACAGTACAACAAATAGGAGGAACGGAATACAACACCTTGGAGGGGAGTTGATAATTGATTCTCCCTTTCAGCCTGATTTTCTTTGAATGATAGGACTTCAATTATCCGTGTTTTGCATGAACCTTATGTTTTTCTTGCAGAGTAGTTGTCATGACTCCCTTTTGATACCAACAAAGATTTAATAGCAGCCACTGTAGCAAGTCATTACTAAGCTCTCATTTCTATTACCAAATATGCTACACCACAATTATTAGTAATTAAAATCAAATTAGGTACATCAATTTAATTCATCATCCACGCTCTTGTCAGTGCCTGTTTGCTTGCTTGCTCAAAAATGTAGTAATTTTTAAATGGTATCTCATTAATTAGGGTGAATTTAGCAGCTTTTTTTTTTTCCTGTTCTGTATTTGGAGCTAGAGTTCTGCACTGACATGTGTAACAGCCCATCTGGTCCCATCCTTTCTTTGTGCCTGCAAAGCATAGCATGGTGATTCTTTAAGCTCAGTGCTGTAGGAGACTGGGTAGCAGTATGCTCACTTTCTTCCCCCCCCCCACTTGTGAGAAATTAAGTGGCTTTTAAAAAGAAATAAGGCAAAGAACTGCTGCTAAACAGTATGGATAGATGTAATATTGTGAGTAATCACACAGCACCCATTGACATGTTTGAAATATGTTTGTTTGGCCCAATATAAGCTGAAGGCATTTCTGCAAACCCAGACCCATAGCAAAACTCAGTCACACAATTAGGAATTCAGGCATTTGGCTATTGAATGCTGGGCTGTGCAACTAGATGCTCTGATTCCCTGAACTCGCTAACATTTGGCTGTGGCAGTTCAAGGGATCTGGGAATAAGAGCTGTCTGTGCTCCTCAGGGTTTGATGCCAATGTTTTATCCAAATTTGAAGGCAGTTTGAGTTCAAATATTGTCCTGTTAACCGTGGTGGCTGAGGAACACATGCTGTACTCCGCTGAGTAATAGGGCACGGCTGTTGTGAAGTGTTTGCAGAATACATAGCTGTGCACTTGGGAGGATTGGGAGTGTTTCAGTTAGAGCTGGGCTTTTAGAAGCTGTATCTTTCTTTTCATCTTCTTTTCTCCATCACTGCTTCCTCTCTGCTTTTTCCTTCCAGATCTCTTTCCTTTCGCTGTCTCGCAACGCGTTAACAACAACTTCTAGTTATTTACTGTATGTCTAGCAATATATTTCTCCTCACGTTTTCTTCAGAACATGCTTGCTGTGATATGAGCTGAGGTACTTATTTCTGGGCCATGTTTTGAAATAGATAAAGCAGGTGCTACCTGCCAAATCTACTTTTAAAGTCATCAGCATATTTGGCAGACGCTTTGATTGTATAAGACACCCAAGGAGTTTTTCCAGTGCTTTCTCATGTTCTGAAAGACTTTTGAACCTTCTTTTGCAATAATTAACTAACTTTGCCTTATGAACTACTTTGCTTTCTCATGAATGCTCTGTGCTAAAGTTTGAAATCTTAATATTAGTCCCTCGTGAGATTCTCCAATTTATCTATCTTTTACATTTTAATTTCCTTCGTGGAAGAGAATTGGATTGTGTCCTCTTTTCTTCTTTGGAGGTGTCACAAAATGAGCCTTTTCAGATCCCTGGTCTCTGTAGAAGTGTTGAAGTTGCTTAGTACCATTGCACAGACTTCAACCCAGATTCTCATATGTTGTTTTTTTTTCAGGAATCCACACATTGTGCTGAACATTGATCTCGCACCTACAATTCTAGATATTGCTGGATTGGATATTCCATCTGATATGGATGGCAAATCCATCCTAAAGCTTCTGGATTCTGAAAGACCAGTGAACAGGTAAAAACTGGCAGCGTGTGTGGGAGCTGCATGTGTCTGTACAGGGGAGTGGTCAAATATTCAGCAGCATGCCACAAATTTAAAGGGAAACATAACCAAATTGCCATCTCTCGAAGTCATCATTCACTGGTAAAGCTAAAGACCTGTTTGGCAATATGTGACTGATCCGTTTTGTCAGGTTCATATACTTGTTATATGGTATATGTGGCATCTGGATACTGTAAATGCAATCTGTAGCAGTGAGAGGGATACACATGAAGGTCTTGAACTGTATGAGTTACAGATTTTAAATGTCTCTGTGGCATCATTTGTAGCACAGCATTTCATATAACTTGTTGAATAATTGAGTTGAAGGGGTTGGTTGTGTATCAGACTATAACACAAAGGCAGACTAGCACTCAGAATTGCACAGCTTTATTTGAGAGCTTCCATCAATACTTCCATTGGAAAAAGACTGAGGAAGAGAATTAGACTGGGTGCTGGCTAGAGAAAATCAGCAGAAAAAGGGATGAAGGCGATTTGCTTTACAAGTAGTTGGGTGGAGGGAGAGGGGGAAAGGAGCAGCTGCTTTAGAATAGGATACTTTGAGGGTAGTGTGCAGGTTAAGAACCCAAATGGGAGTCAGGAAATCCTGATTTAATTTGTGATCCTTTTGTGATCAAGGACAATTCAGTTAATCCCCTGTGCCTTAAACATGCTTATGTGGAAATAGTTGTACTATGTGAATCTGTTGAGGATTTTGTCCCTCTGTGTGTGTGTGTGTGTGTGTGTTCATGATTTGCACTGGAGAGGCATGTATGCCTGCTTCATAAAGCTGGATGTTCCCTCCCCCTCCTTGTGCAGTTAGATGTAATGTTTCTCATCTGAATCGGGGTGGGAGAGGAAACTGGGGCATGACTTGATTACTGGTTTTGTGGGAATTGCCTCTTCCTCTTCTGGTTTCCTCCTAGATTCCATTTAAAGAAAAAGATGAAGGTGTGGAGAGACTCATTCCTAGTGGAAAGAGGGTAAGGAAAGTGTTAATCACAAAGCCCAGTCATTTTAAATAGAAGGCTCCTGAATAGCTAAAGCCCAAGCAGCACTCTACCACCGACCTAAAGCCATTTAGCTGTGCCAGCAGGGACACGGCTGCAGTATGCCTAATGGCAGTGATTGTGTGATGGGAGGGGATGTACGGCCTTTGCCTGCAGCCTGCAGAAATGTGTGGTTGGGGTGGGGAAGGGAAGTTTTACTTGGGCTGATAGATGGAAAGGTATATACCCTTTTTCTTTCAGCTGCTGCCCCCTGACCCTCCTGCTTGCATTATGGGAGTATGAACAACCTTTGTTCTCTGCATGTTCATCTGCTGGCCATTCCCTCTATGCCCCTGCCTTAATTTGTAACAGGAGGCATGAATGGTTTGGACATGCAGCCCTGCAGAGTGAGGAGGGTATGGTCTCTTAATATTGTCTGTTGTTACTGCCTGCCAATCAGACATGAAACAAACTGTCCTGGTTTTGCATGTTTTTGTACACTCCCTCAGAGCATGCTATGAATAATTTGTGTGCTAGCAGAGATGATAGTAAGTGCTGGTTTCTACTGGACTATTAAGTTTTGGCCACCAGTGATGTTATGGACTTGGCAAGATAATCTGCTCCTCTGAGCCTTTTCAGCAGGCTGTGCATATCTTGGGATTAATATTAATGCAAAAATAATTTATCCCTTTTTTCTTTTCCAGTAAACTGCTGCATAAGAGGGAGAATGAGAAGGTAGATGCCCAAGAAGAAAACTTTCTACCCAAATACCAGCGTGTGAAAGACCTCTGTCAGCGAGCTGAGTATCAAACAGCTTGTGAACAGCTTGGCCAGGTAGGGTGTTGTGCCCCTGACTGAAAGTAAGCGGTTGTAGTTGGGCTAAGCTTAACATCTTAACTGTGGCAATGTCCTTCACTTTGTCCTCAATGCCAGCTTATAAATCAAACTGCTCATTCTGTGCCCTTTGGTCAAAACCGTATTACAACATTTATGAGATTGACTGTCAGTCAGGAAATTGCTGATTCAAGTGGCTCTGTATTGATTCCTGGCTACTGGCAAGAGAACTGCCAAGGCTGTTTTTAACATTTTAGTCCCCAGATAGAACGTGGTTTGGGATTCATTAGTGATGAGAAGCTACAATGAACCTAATAGATTGACCTCCTCCAACATACGGCTTGCTTTGCTTTGAATTCTTAATTGAGCTTGTTGTTATTTGGAATTACATACACTAAAGGGGAGCCAGCATTCTCTGAACTCAGTATTGCCCCCTCTTAAAAATACACTATGAAGACATGTGCAGTTCAGGCTGCAGGCAGTCTGTGTGTATGGGCATAGAGCTCACTGAGTGTGTGTCACTTCTCATTACCAAACTGTTCTGGACAGATATCTGTTTGCTGTAGATCCAAGCTATATGGAATACATTCAGGAAAAATAGCTTAGAGTAGTATCATTCCATGGGCTTGGTGCAGGAGAAGGCTCTGTAAATTTACCAGAGCAGTGCAAAGGCATAGCAAAGCTATCTCCAGCAGCTCCACTCTTGGGAGAATTCCCATGGAAACATGGGAAAATTGACTCTGTGCCACAGCCTTGCCATCCAGGTACTGGTCAGAGTACTCCTTTCCAAGGGCTGTGACACATTGTTCCCCTGGGCATGTGGACAAAGGTGTGAAGGTAGATGGATCCACATGCTAATGTCTGTTATCAGACTGGTGTTACCTCACATCCTGGCAGTTCAAAGAGCTGTGGAATATAACCATTCTTGCACACATGATTTGAATGGCTTTCCAAAGCTGTAGTCAGTAGTGGGCCACATAGGCTGCAGTAGTTCATTCTCTGCTGTCAGAGGCCAGACTCCCTGCTTCTGGCTATACCAATCCTGGAGTTCAGTGCACCTGTGAAGTGAGTCCATTATTCCTTAGATGTTTGGATCCGATGTACATCTGTAAGCATTTTCCAGATGCTTCTTTTCTCTTGTGGCTTCTTTATCAGATTTAGTATAGAGGGTGAAATGTCTTATTCTTCCTAAAAATGCTGAAATTAAAGTAGTATTTTGTGCAGTAGTTTATTGTCATCAGATGTCTCGAGCTGAATTTTATCTGGATGGGAGCAAGCCATTGTTTTTTGAAGTTGCAGTATTCTTTGAGAAACTGGGGGAAAAGTCATTGGTTTCTACTGCAACATCATCCAGTAAGTAGTCTGGGGGAATACAGCTTTGCTTTTCCATCATTATTTTCCCACTGAGAGATGTTTCAACTTCTTCTCTTTGTCTTCCCAATTATTTTGAATGTTATTGTAAGAACAGAGGGTTAGAGAGACTTCCCAGCTCCATGTTGTCACTGAAGCTGTCTCTTTACATAGGGTAACTTTAGCTACCTTCAGGCTTTCTTACTCTAATTGCCACTTCTCAGTTATGGAAGGAAAGAGGAAGGCCCTGTGTTGTCTACACACATTCACAGGCTTATGCTTTCTTCCATGGATAATAACATTTCTTTGACATCTGTAAGGAATGGACATAAAATGTCATCTTCATTCTCAGAGTGGCCAATGAATTACAAAGTGAAGGTGTGCTAATAAGAGATGCTTGTGCTGCATCCTCATTGTCAGGAGACAGAGGAGAAGAATTGTTTTGAGCAGTTCAGTCAGACCTAATTGGCAGTGATAGGATGAAATTGAGCAAAAGAGAAATTCAAGTTGGACATCAGGAAAAATTGCCTAACAATCAAATCAATTAGAGCCTGGAAAGGGCTCTCAAGGGAATCTCAATCCATCTAACCCCTGCCCTAAAGAGTACGTCCTAGTATTCTGTCTAGACAGCAGGAATAGCGGGAGACGAATGTGCTTATTTGAGGATAAATTGTGTCTAAATACGGGTGCACCCAGAAGTCTTTTCAGAGAGAATCAAGACGTTGCTTCTCAAATGACACATGGGTGGTGTTTGTTCGCTGGTGCTCTGCATGGTAAATAGAATGAGCCCAAATGACTAACATACCACTGCCTTGGGAGAAGTTCTGGCGTATGGATACGCTGCTTATTTAGCAGATGTCTCTCGATCCTGCAGGAATTAGCTCTGCCTGCGGTGGTCAGTGCCAGAGGTGAATTTTCACATCCTGATGCAGAGACGTTTGGGTGAGAGTTAGGTGAAAGCTTGTCCGAGTCATTGGGACTCTCTTTTGACTTAGCTTTTGGGGACAGAGGAGTCTGAGCAGTGCCAGGGAATCTGAAGCGCGAGCAGGAGACGAGCCCAAATGGAGGACAAAGACTCAAAAAGGAGTGCATGAGAATAGACAAGAACCGAGCTTAGAGTAACGGGGAGGTGAAGAAAGCTTTGAATGTGAGGTGGAGAATTTGAAATTGTGCTTTGTGAGCGTGCAAGTTTGTGAATACAGCTCTATCACCACAAAATGCTCTTCCTTTGCAAATCTGTCACCCTCCTTGACCTATAATCGTTTTGATAAGAGTGCACCAGGATCATGGAGATGAGGCTATTCACACTGTTTAAAGCCTTGTTTCAGAGTCCATTATCTGGGGAATTATTTTTTTTTTTGGCAACACTAATATATGTAAATTCTTCTGAGTGCAATGGGATTCTGTGTTGCCATGTTTTCTTTTTCAGTTAGTAAGGTTTGGTCTGTGTTAGTTGTTTGCATCCAACAAAGGGTGACTGTAGGCTCAGATGAAAGAGTGGCTCAGCGTTTATATTCAAGGATTTAAAAGAGATGAGCTCTTTCTTCCCACATGAAATAAAAAACATTTATCCTTGTACCTAATGGTTTCCACACAAATTTTTTTTTTTCTCTTCAGTGTAGTTCAGCTTTTCATTCTAAACTAGCTGGTAAGTGGAAGCTGACCCCCTTTTATCTGGCAGCCTGCATTAATGTGCTTTTGTGGAAGCCAATTATGATATCAGCATTGCTCTGTGGAGTATTCTCGGCAGCTCCACAGTATCATAACAACAGCTGCACAAAATCTCCCTCTAAATCATTTGCCAACTTTCTGCACGTTTGTTGAGTGTGCAGTACCTGCAGCACTGGTGGTTGCTGTAGGGAATCTGTGCTGTACATGTAAAAGGGAAAGAAGAAATCAAAATTAATTTAATTGTTAGCAGCACCTGGCATGGTGCAGCAATATTGCTAACTTGTAAAGAAAATGAGTTGTCTGGATTCCATTATTTCCTTTTCAAATCTGTTTTCTTTTCAAAGCAAACCTGATAGAAGTAGAATTTTCCTTTAAAGAGCATTAAATATATAGTTTTATATGACAGCTTTCACCAGAGAACATGGAGAATGCAAACGTTTGCACTTTGCATCAAACCTTTCATTTGCAGACCGTCTGCAGGAAACAATCTTCCCTCTGATTGCTTTGTGCCATAACAGGACTGTGAAAGGTTATTCTCTTTTGTAAGCAGCATGAGGATGCCATAAATAAAAGTGTGTCACTTCCTCGGCTGGTCTCCCCAGTTCTCTGACACAGCACAGCATAGCAGTGGTGAAAACTGTACTGATCAGTGTGCGCTTTCCTGCAGCAGTTCCTAAGTGGTGCCTCTGGACCACATTCCTGCTGCATGCTCATCATTAGGCATTAGTGCCAAGGGTGGAGCAGTAGAAAAATGACTTAACGTTTTCCTCTTTTCCTGAGGGCACTGTAACTTGAATTTACGTTAGCCAGGCTGAGGAAACTAAGTCAGGTTTTAGAAGGAATTTCTTCCAAAGCTGGGAAGAAAGTTTTCCGTCTCTGTCTTCCGTGGTTCTGTACCTATCAGAGATATCCTGAAGGTACTAAAGAATGTGGGTTCTGTTGATAAGTGAGGCCTGTCGAGCCAGCTAGAGTCCAGATAATTTTAATAGCTCTTCAGGAGGATCTTTGGAGTTCCTGAATTCCAGTGTGGGTTGCACGTGCTCAGCAACTTTCAGGATCCGGTTCTTAATGTGGGACTGCAGCAAGAAATGACTTGTTGGTAACTTCATACATTAAAAATGTTATCAGTCCTCAAACTGATAAAATTAGAAGGCAGCAAACCATGAAAATTAAAGTCACGATGATTTATTGAGGCTGTTATTCAAGGATTGTGTTCCTGGTGAGGAAATAAAATTAACAAAACTGTTCTCCTTCTTTAGCCAGAAATAGCCTGTAATGGTTTCCAGGGGTTATTTTACTTTACAGGGTTTGGTTGGTTGTTGGGGTCTTTTGTTTGGGTTTTTTTTGGTTTGGTTTGGTTTTTTGCTTGTTGCTTCACAAACCCAAGAAATTTGCATCTCTTGACGTGAAGTTTAAAAATCTCAGTTAACATTACAGCAGTTGTTGCAAGTAGCTGAATAACCCCCCCAAGTTTTTCAACTATCCTGTTATGAGTAGTTTAGTTCAATAGACAATGAGTATCATAGTATCAGTCAGGGTTGGAAGAGACCACAAGGATCATCTAGTTCCAACCCCCTGCCATGGGCAGGAACACCCCACACTAGATCAGGCTGGCCAAAGCCTCGTCCAGCCTGGTCTTAAACATCTCCAGGGATGGGGCCTCAACCACCTCCCTGGATAACCCATTCCAGGGCTTCACCACTCTCATGGTGAAGAACTTCTTCCTCACGTCCAGTCTGAATCTCCCCACCTCCAGCTTCATTCCATTCCCCCTAGTCCTATCACTACCTGCTATCCTGAGAAGTCCCTCCCCAGCCGCCTTGTAGGCCCCCTTCAGATACTGGAATGAGCCAAGCTTCGGTCTCAGAACTGTTACAGATTTGATGTAGGACTTCTGACAAATCAATTCCCCTTTTGCTGCTGCTGGGATTTTTTTTTTCCTCCTCCACACTAATGTAATTTCTGCTTAGGCTGCACTCACTCCTTAGCTTCTGCACTACCTAACATAGCAGCTGGGACCATTTGATACCACAATCCAATTACTGTATTAATAATAAATGATTTTATAATTGTAATCTTAAATTTAGCTGAATAGCTAATTTGTCATTCACCTGCCTCACTTCAGCTACAGCTTGTGGTATTAAAAAGCCCTGCCATGGTTTTTTGCCAAATTGTTCATCCTCTTACATTTTTGAGTTTGAGTGACATGTAGTTTGTGACAACTGAAACTGAGACCAGAGGTGCAGATCTCCAAAAATGAGGAGTCAGTGTAATGACAAAATGTCCACTTGGGATGAAGACCAGGCAGTACTGTTTATATACTGGCATCATAAAATAGAGGAAACTGGACGACTCCTGTGCCATAAAGTGGAAGAGGGTACAGGGCAGGGGGCAACCAAAAAACCTAAAAGATTAAGAGAGTAATACTTGTTGCGATAAGATAAAGAACTGGGCATTTTCAGTCAAAAAATAGTTGAGGAGAGAAATCTATCTGCATGAATCCAAGAGGGAGCAGTAATGTGCATGAGAATAGGAAATTCACTTTGACTGTTTCTTGAAACCTCTAAGATCTGAGCGGTAGGACACGCTGCCAGCAGAAGTAGTAGAGCTACTTTGTCTCTCCCTGGATTTTGCCTTTTTGCCATCATTAGCCCAATAGAAAAATAACATGAGGAGCAGGGCACAGCAGAGGAGAAGAGCTGACTAAACTAACTTCAACTCTTTGATACTAACTAAACTGTAATTGTACTGTTTCATACAGGAGAAGCAGTGTCCTGACTGCTCATAAATCCGTTTAGACTGGAAGTTAGAATACTTCTAGCCATTAAAGCAGTTTGTTTGTAGTTCTCCATCTGACATGAAAAGCATCCACATCGACTAAAGACAATGGATACTGCTGAAGTGTTTCTGTCAGGCTGCTGGCAGGGACAGAGGACTTTGTTATCCTGCAGAAACTTTGATTCCTGCAGCCTATATTCCTAAAACTGTTGGGGAGGGAGCCTTGCTGGCAGCTAACTGATCAGACAGTCTCACTTTTCACTCCTCTGTAAAATGGAATGGAATCTCTTTCACTTAACAAAAGAGGAGCTGATGAAACACAGCATGGTGATTTAGAGCTCAGCTCTGAAAGCTGTGTGTTTCAACTGGAACCTTGCAAGGCTGGTGTGAGCAGCCCTTTCCCCCAAAGAAAACAATGTCAATTGAGAGAGATTCACTGAGGGAAAAGATCCTACAGGGAAGGTCTTGGCTATTTACTGCCGATTGGGGCCTCAAGTAATGACTGTGAATTAACATCTGTGATTGCTGAAGCAGTGAGAAGACATTGATGCACAATAATGCACAACCCACTTCATGGTGATGGGGAGCTGTGAAGGCAAGAATGGGTTTTTGACACACAAAAATACAATATGTCTTTTTCTACTAAGGGGTCATTTGCATGTCTGAGGTGAATAGTGCTACTGGAGGGAAGCAAGGCATCTGTTCACTCTGAACTGCTGCTGTTGAGCTTCATGTTTCACACATACTGGAGTCCTCATTTACTCTTGTTGATACATACAGCAGGTAGTCTGTGCTAGAGGGGAGAGTTACAATTGGCTTATTTTTAGTCCTTGAGATGTACCTTGGAATGAGATTCCCATTTGGTAGCACTAATTTCACTCCAGTAAACTAAAGCCCAGACTCTTCTGCTTTCCACACACATGGCTGAGTAGTGTGTTGTGCAGTGGGAGGCAGGGTAGAGGATGGAGTGGAAGTGTTAGAACAAGCCCAGCACAGTAGGTGGCAGCTAACTTGGCCTGCCTGAAGATGGTGGGAAATCTCCAGCTGGAACAGCTTTAATGATTAAATGAGGTGTCTGGAAAGTTTTGCACAACGTGAGCTTGATGGACTTCAGGATCTATTGCAAAAGCTATTTATTTGATGGCTTGAGTGGCTGTGCTGCAAGGCTTTGCAGGAGGAAAGAAAGGTTCTTCCTTTGGAGTTTTGATATAAGCTGGAATGAAAATTGTGGAGGAGTCTGGGTTTTCCACTGACTTTTAGTTCTTCCATTACAGGATGTAGCTCTTGTGAGATGTTAAGAGCTATAGAACTTGAATGGGAAACACATAATCTGTCCTACTGAAGAAAAGACCTGCAAAGTTGGGGGCAAGTGAGGAACTAAGGGTTACTTTGTTTTCTTGAGTAGTCGAGTTAATACAGTATTTATATGTAATTACATTTTGCTGCTGCATGGTTATCATGTGTAGCTGTGTGCCAAAGTATCTCTGGGGCACTCTAGAGTTCTGCATATAGAGATTTAATTATTTAAGTGATTGCCTCCTAAAATATTTTCATTGCTTCCAGGATTTGACACGGGTTCCTGCATGATGGGATGTTGCTCACCCAAACCAAGTTTTAAATGCCAGAATTCACGATATTTAAAGCTCCTTGACTGTCAGGCAAAGGTTTTCATGGTTCCCTTGCAATTACTGCCCTTTTTCCCTACGCTTGAAAGCACCCTGTGGAAGTGGCTTGAGTTAATGTAGCCTTGATAGCGACCTAGAGAATTTGGCATTTGTACCTAGAGGCAGACAAAGGGTAAGCTGTTGTATCCCAGGCACATTCACATATGTACTCGTATCTGTTTTGGTAAAGGAGACTTCCCCTCCTGCCATGAGTTCAGTGTTTGCTTCTGAAGTCATGTCTGTAGTTCTGCACTGCTGCAGTTGTTCAGCAGCAGGCCCGTTACTGCACACAATGTGCCCTTCCAGCAAAGCCTTTCAGATGTTTTCACTGTAGCATACAGCTGCCTTGGAAAGATTTAAACTGCATGAAAAATGAAAGGATTTTTTCCAGTTCACCTGGAGGGGGAAAATGAGCATCACTTTCTTGACAGGAGATGAAAGAAAGAGAGGGGGAAAAAAAGTATTTTTGGGCCACACATCAGAGCACTTATTTACAGTAATTCTCATCGTGGCATTTAATTTGCCCTCTGTTGAATCTTCATTTTTCATGTATCAGACACCTACAGCATAGAGCTCTACTGAGCAGAAAATGCAGTTTGTTTCTTTTCCAAAATAAGATTCAGATTAATTGAAATGGGAAACAGCAACAAATGCTTTTACATTATTTTTTTCCCCTCACTGTGAAAGAACTTTGCTCACCCTAGTAAAACAACTTCTACCTCAGCCTTCAGTCAATGTTAGGCATTTGTAAAAAAAAAAATAGAATAAATTTCAGACTCAGCAATTTATTCTTCAAAGGCCATTTTTGTTCTGCAGCTTGCCTAGGTAGCTGTGCCCTGTTCTATGAAAGACAGCAATCAGGCAAAGATGTCTGATTCAAATGTCTGACTCATTGATTTCCTGTGATTCCCTGTGCTGCAAGTTAAGCCAGGTTTATTTGCATCAGTACAAGGCTCGGGTTGGACACAATATTTGCACCTAAGTAGTAATCATTGCTCAGGAGACTTGGGAGCCAATTGCCTGAGGAACTGAGTGGGCTTACAGTGGACACTAAAACTCTGATGATTGTAAATGAGAGCATCTCCTGTAGACGCAGATAAATCCGCTGTAACGCTCCAGTTCACTTCTGACTCCTGTTAAATTCTGTACTATAAAAGCACAGGGATTCTGTTTTCTTACTTTGCTGTCATGCAGACAGGGGAGTGAATTTCAATGGAAGATGTAGGCTTTGTTGTCCTAGCCTTGGCGCACCTCTGTGTGGGAACTGAAGTGCTTGAATTTTGCCTTGTAGAGCTGCAGGCTGCTGTAAAATGTCATCCCACTTGGGAGCTGTTGCTGTTTTTTTCCTTCTATTCTTTTATTTGGAAAATACTCAATATTCCAGCGAGTCCTGGAGGCACAGACTTAGGATTTTGTAATAGGGAAATAGAGAAACGCCTCTCAAGACTCAGCAAAAAGCTGAAGTGGTTTCTGAGAGTCTCTATTTAGAGCAGCAGCAACTGCTACTGAGGGGCTTTTTTATGTCTCTCAAAGCCTAGCTCTGTAGCTAGAAGTGTGTTGGTAAATAAAGGAGTAGGTGAAATTAGTTTTGATGTATCTGGGAAATGGGTATTTTGTGGCAGATGGGAGGTGGCTAAACTTAAACTCCCTTGCCCTTGGCACAGCTCAGACAGCAGCACAAAGGGAGCTATAAGCAAGTTACTTCAGGTTTTAAGTAACAGAAGGAATTGGAGATGAGATCTTTCTCTAGTTTGAGTGAAAGAGGGAGGAGATTGTTATTTCATAGGCATTCAGTGCAGCTCACCATTGCTAGTCAAGCCCAGGGGTGTTGAATGAGGAAAGCTATTAAGAGAAACACTCAAGATGGAGATTAACTCATATAACTACAGACTTCTATAGCTGATCCAGTCATTACAACCCTTTAAAGGTCAGTGAAGAGAAGCAGGTGCTTCTGTAGGGCAGGCCTTTTTGTTTTGTCCTGTATATGGCCACCTTAGGCTGAAGTCAATTATACCCTGGAAGTGACTTTTCCTCTTCGACTGTAGAAGTTAGATAACCAGCTCACACCAGATCTTTATAGTAAAGGAATCCCCAATTTGGATAAAACCTTCCCACTGCCAGGCATTTGAAGCAGGAAAGAGAAAGGAGACTCCACCAAAAAGTTTCTCCCCTTACTGTGGAGTACAGGATGGGATGGGACTGAGATCATATGCACGTCTGGAGCTTGGTGCTGGTTTAGTGGCATAATAGTGGCATAGATCCTGCCAGACCCACTTGCTGTTGGTGTGCAAGGATTCAAGTCTGTGGATGAGTTGAACACTTGTAGTTTATGCTTCTGAATGTTGTCACTTGTCATCACCATGCTTTTAGCTCTACTATTGATTTTGTTAAGAAATTCCTCTTGTTCTGCCCCCAAGAAACAAAGTCAGAAACAAGCACAAGAGTTTTCCAAAGAGTTCCTCTTTTGTCTGAACGTGGAAGATTGCCAAAGGTTTGGTGGTAGGTGAGAGAGTAGTAGGGAGAGTTGAGCCCCAGCTTGCCACAATGAGGAAACTCTGATAGATCACTGGAGCTGGCCATTGGACGAAGTGCACCTGGGACAGACTTTGGGTGACGGCGTTGTTGTTTTCTTGCAGAAATGGCAGTGTGTGGAAGACGCCAGTGGAAAGCTCAAGCTACACAAGTGCAAGGGAATGGCAAACTTGGAAGCTGCAGGCAATAGCAAGGGCACCTCCAATATCTTGCCCAAGTATTATAGCAGGAATAGTGAAGACTGCAATTGTGAGGAGAACGAGTACAAGCTGAGCCACGTCAGTCGGAGAAAGAAACTCTTCCCCAAGAAAAGTAAGTGAGCTCCCTGCATCTTCTGCCTGCCTCAGACAGCTGTTCTGAGTTTGCTAACACATTCGATTTTCATGGGCACTGAATTCTGTCAGTGCAGCTACCATGTAGAGAGCTATGAAACAACGTGCCTCAACTGGATTTGAAAACATCTCTATTTGTAGGAAGGGAATTGTTACGTAGGGTCCTATTTTTCTGTCTTTCAAACCCAGGAAATAGAGCGCACACGCTGAAGTGGCAAGTAGCACGTGGCTGCATCGGCCACGAAACATGAACAGTGTTTCACAGCAAGTACTCCCCTTTTCAGCAGGTGCTGCTGTGCTTGGAGCCATTACTGCAGTAATTTATTTTTAATAAGGATGCATGTGCTTTGTTACAGAAGCTGCTTCTAACATCCTTTCCTTGTGCTCACTCAGCAGAGACAAGGCTGACTTCTACCCAGAGATCACGTCCAAGGGGCTGACTGTTTCTAGTTTCCTTGGCACAGATGAGGTGCTTTTCCAGAAAGCCTCTTTCACTGGCTCTGTGTTAAACCTTAGTCAGACTAACATCTATATTTGAAGTACACAGTCTAATTATAGATTAAAGAGGCAAATGGTAGCACCGAATTATTATTCACTTGCAATGTTTCTTTCGTCTCACTCCACAAATATAGAGCCTTAATTATTTAGCAGATTAGTCTTTCTGTATAATGACCTGGCACAAGCTTCAAACAGAGGGTTTAAATTGATTTTCTCCCATTATATTTGCCTTGCAAGCTGATTAGTACCTACTAAGCTAATTTTTAGTTGGAAAAAATTATTGGTTACAGGATGAAATTACTCAGCTATACTTGCTGTTTAAATAGGTGGCACAGCAGATACTCTTTAAATAACACTAGAACTTGCAGTTCAGCTTTTTTCCTTTTTCTTTGTGTTTTTTTCTCTTTCTTGTAGTCACAGAGAGGAGAGTTCAGTCCTGGGGAGTCAAATAACAAGAGTAGATCGAAGGCACTTAAATGAGAAAAGGAAAACAATTTAATTGAGGGCAACATAATGCTATCTGATAATACTTAACACTTACTTAAGTGGTGTGCTTCCTAAACATTAATTTTCACAACATCCAGAGGAGATGGTTAAGTGTGCAATTACCTTTAGTTTATGTATGGAGGAGTTTGAGGTTAAAAAAAATTGAAGGTTGCTGCCTCTAGTAGAGAGTTCAGAATTGTTGGGTTTTTTCCTCCTACATTCTGCTCAGAAGAGGCAGTGGTTTTGCTATTCCCTTCAGCTCACTTGCCTCATGGAACCATAAGGCATAACAAACTTTTGCAGCCTAAGATAGGATCTTGGCAGTCATGTTGTCATTGCTTGTGTCTGGAGTGAAATAATTGCTTCCACGGGTGCTCTGTTTTTCCCTCTGCCCACATCAGGGGGTGTCATGCAGTGGAGGAGGTTAGTTTGGACCTACTGACGTAGACTTTTTGATTGGGTGTTGGCTGTACATTAGCTTATCTAATAAGTTACTCACAAATGGGCTCAAGTCAAGGTAACGTACCCAGGTGTTTCTGGACAGCTCACCTAGGAAGCTGTCTTACTGCCCTGAGAATGGTAAGAGGGTGACTTGGGTACTTGTGATGTGTATTTGGATTTTTATGACCTGTTTCATGAGGCTTGGGATAAAGTGCAGTCAGTGCTGGGTTCCATAATTCTAGGGTCTGGTGCTCAGTTTGATGAACATGTGGGATAGTACTGCAGCACTACTTGGATGCCAGTAAATGCTCTTCATCAGACTGAACAATAGCTAAATAGAAAAAGAGGTTACAAACTGGACTAGGGCCACAGCCACATTAGAATAGACTAGAATAAGCCAGGTTGGAAGAGACCTTCGAGATCATTGCGTCCAACCTCATCTAATCAACTAAACCATGCAACCAAGCACCCTATCAAGTCTCCTCCCAAACACCTCCAATGATGGTGACTCCACCACCTCCCGGGCAGCCCATTCCAATGGGCAATCACTCTCTCTGTGTAGAACGTCTTCCTAACCTCAGGCCTAAACCTCCCCTGGTGCAGCTTGGGACATTAATGCCTAGTTCACAGCAATAGTGTGGCTTTGAAGGAAACACCCTGAGCACTCCCTCCCATCATGCACAATTGAGATGGATTTGCAGTTTGGATGGATTCTAATCTGCAGTCTTTTGCAGAAAACTGAATCGGATGCCCTGCTCCTGGGGTGCACCGAGTGTGTTGCAAACCCTGATGGGAGTATGAGGATTGGTCTTTCAGAAAGATTAAAACCAGTCATGTGTAGTGAGAACATGTGGTCTGAAAGACCAGACTAAATTGCTGATAGAGGGTCTGGAGCACCAAATGTTTTGATACAATAATTGCTTCCTAATGTAGGCATGATCCAGACCCACTGGCAGGTGCAGCAGTGCATTTAGCAGGCAACAGTGTTCTCTAAATTGAGACAGTTCAGTTGCAAGACAGGGTCATGACAAATACACAGCAAAGCTGCAAAACTCTTACATGCTGGAAACACATAAGCATTAATATTCAGTGTAGCTGGGCTTGGGTGTTAGGGATGTTTGCATTTCTCTGTCCTCTATTTTCTTCAGCATGCTTTTATTTTTATAGTAAAAAAAAATCAGATGAAACAAAGTTCTGCAGTAGGAAGAAAGTTTGAAGTAAGAGAGAGCTCTTCAAATCTTTGGCTGTGTTGTGGTCTATTATGTGTTTTTTCTTGCTGTGGATTTGATCTCCTCCTCTTGTGATAAACAAGTGCATGTGATTAAAGGAGTTATTAAGCTGCCTGTAGAGAACTGCTGAAAGGCCACACACATTAGTAAACAACAAACAGAAGTCTGCACAAAGGGGCTAGTGCACTTTTATTCCAATTTTCATGTCACTCATTTTTCTTTTGAGGTAGCCCCAGTGCTGGAGCAAAATTACCTTCTTTGTTATGGGGGGGGGAGGGGAAACCGGCAAGCCAACCTGAACATTAAAGATAATGCATCTGAAATAGAATTTCTAATGGCAGTTGCAAGAAACTGGATGTTAGGAAAGGGTTTTTTATGGTGGGCTGTTTTTTTTTCCCCTCTGCTTTGAAGCATCTAAGGAATCAAAATAATATTTGTAGAAATCCCTAGGTGCATAAAGCCCAAGATAAAACACCTCTACTCCTTTATCTTCATTTCTAGAGACTTGAGATATTTCCAAAACTTTGACTTCAAAGTGCCTAATTTTACTTCAGTGCTATGGGGGGTGGGAAAAGTGCTTCTTTTCTATAAAATTCTGGAAACTGTAGACATTATTGGGAAATTTCAAGGAGGATTTAATGAGGCAGTGGTGGATATTTTCCTCATGGCGCTTGCAGAAGCAGAGCCCTTGCATACTGCCTTATTCTGTCATCATTGTGGTGTTGGAAAATACATCGGATCCAAAATACCTACATAACACTTCAGTGTCAACAGAGAAAGCCAAGGTCCACTGCAGTGTTCCTGCTGAGCAGGCATGCTCCTGCTTTGGGGCAGGTGCCACACAGTTGTTAGAGTTGGTTACAATCTTCTCAGTCCTCCCTGGGAGTACCATCATTTCATTGTTAAATCATTACTTTGGTGGCTGCGAAAGAATCAATAAGGTTTTAGTGGCGAGGAAGTGAGGAGAGTTCAAGATGAACCCATGGGCTGAGCATGTTTATGTCAGATAGGAAGTCCATGGTTTTCTAATACAACATTCCTTGCTTTAGTCAGCTGAATAATAATTTTGGATATTGCAGTTCCTGCTTTCTCTATACCTCAGGTACTAACCAAAAAGAGCTGTTTGAAGTCAGGGGGTGTGAGTGCGTGGGGAAAGCTGGACCAGCACAGTGTGCTTGCCTTCAGGCTCCACTGAAGACAAGCACGTGTGTCTGGTGGGCCAAGACAACGCAGCTGGGGGTATGGCACACTGAAATCTCCTTAGCTTTCTTAGGCTTATGTTTCTCCACAATGCATTTCCAGACTTGGTTCTGAGGATGCAGCCTTTTAGCAGTATCATCTATAAGACAGGTGGTTTCTGTAAGACCAGAGGCGTCAGGACTCTTGGAGCTTACCAAAGCCAACCTCTTAACTCGGAAAAGAGAGTGGAGGTGTCTGGAACCAAATATTTAACAGCCCTACATTTACTTGTGAGTTGTGTGCACAGGTAGGTGAATTAGAGAGTGAAGGTTAAAGCTGGGGAAGGACCAGGTAATGAGCAATTAGGCATCGGTATTTGGAGAACACAGCACAGATGAGAATTGATCTCATGGAATACCTGAACCACCACTTCTGAAAGGAACGGAGTGTGGTAGCCATGGCAGGGCTGAGTCAGCACTGTGAGTAGCAGGTTGTGATAAAGCCATAAAAGTCCTTTAGGAGCTGCCTTACTCCAGACCAATTTGTTCAGTGTAAGGCTGGGTTAGTTTGGCTGCAGGGGAGAAGAAACTCCTGGCTTCTAATTCTTCAGGGATGTGTGTGGGCAGCAGTTCCCTGCAGCTATCCACTGGGGTCCAACGTGTTGGATTGGCATATTAGACTTGGAAGGAAGGTAAATTGTTAGTTGGCTAAGCTTAACAAGATGAAATGAGGGAACAATTAAAGAAATGGGAGTTTATACTTTGAATGTAATTGTTAGGGTGTAGCTTTTTGGAACTTCCTCCTCCTCATGAGAAGATGGGAGTTTCCTTCTCATGTAGCCAGACATTTCCTGAAAGGGTGCCTGAAATAGGGTTGGTCTTCTGGGTTGGCTTTTTTTATCTTTCCCTTCAGCACTGACTCACCTGGCTTAATATCAGCAATAAACTTTGAACCTCAGGTGGAAAATGTGCAAAGCCAGACAATCCAGCTGGTATTCTACTTTCTGTGTGTGGCAGGACAAGAATAAAGCGCTTGGACCAGTTTCAGGTGGGAGGAGATGTTTATTTCTCTTCCTACAGTCCGCAAAATGGCTTCTGAGACCTCGCGATCCAGTTGGCATTAACGTAAGGCTTCTTGAAACGAGTCACTCTGTGCTAACGCCAAACCCTGTTGACAGGGATATTTCTTTCATCAGTTTTGGCTGTTCTGGCTCCTGTTCCTTTTTTCCCTTGCTTGTTTCACTGGGGAGATCATCCCAGGGAGAAAGTTGGCTTTTCTGTGGAGCTTGGATTGCGGGAAAGATTTGGCTTCTCCTTGGCACATTGGTTGAGTTTTCCCTTTAGCGGATAGCAGAAGGAGGGCCTGAGAGATGTGCTGTGTGTTTCAGCTCTGAGTAAAGCAGAGGTGGCCAGAAGAGCCAAGAGTCTTGATTGTTTCCATTAATGACTCCAAGCTTCATATACAGAGCAGAGATTTGGGCACTGGGCAGGGCAGAGAGGCCCTGGTACTTGGGTTGTACTTTTTTCCTCAAGGAAGGAGGTGATTGTGCTTAGTGTAACGAGTGATTCTTAGCAGTTGTTGCCAGTGAGCTGGAAATACAGCCAGAGGTGGACCCCATCACACAGTAGGAAAGTTGAGATATGGATTTAGACTCCGTATCTAGGATATGTTTGTGCCATTCCAGGCCAAACAGAAGAGGAGCTCTGGGGATTTGGGCCAGGATAGAGTACTGTGGGAAGCAGTAATGGTGAAAAGATGAGAGTCTCATACTGTGTGGTGGCAATTCACAGCAAATGTTCTGTTTGGCCTGTGGGCTGCAAATGCAGAAGTGAAGTCTGAGGGAGTGCAGAGCACCGGACAGTGGTGCCATGTGGTAGAAACGCAGTGACTGCTCTGCCCATCGGGAAAACCATTGCAAAGGGAAGAGTTAGGTCTGAGTACAAGTAAAGATTCAGCTGCGTTAATCCCTCCTGAAAAAAATAATCAAGCATCATACATTAAGAGATGAGCACAGAACTGAGAAAGGGCTCAGGGTGAGCACCGGGAATACCCGGGTTCAACCTCAGGGAAGTGTTGCAGGAATGCCCGCAGTGGAGCATGATGTGGTGGATAGCATGAAACAATGGAGAGCAACTCTCGAAGGCTGAGGCTGCCGTTGTGATCTGTCACGGTCAGTTTTTAAGGTCTCACTGCCATCTAGTGACTCTTGGGGGAAGAGCAGAGTCTCTTAGAGCTGTTTGCTCTCAAAGCGGTGCTGGACAAATACGTTTTCCTTCCCCTCTGCCACCCTCGTGCACTTGCATTAGATCTGCCCTGCCTCGGGCCCCAGGGTATCCATCTATCTGTGCAAAAGGTAATGAAGCAGCAGCTCTGAGGACAGCTGCAGCAAACACCATTTGTCATCCAGTTAATTCCAAACGTCAGTGTGGGCTGTTTTTTCCCCCTCCCAAGAACCACAAGGAGAACCAAACTGTAACACATTCTTTCCTCTCCCTTCCTTTTCGGTGCAGAGTACAAACCAAGCTACGTCCGGAATCGCTCGATCCGTTCGGTGTCGGTGGAGCTGGCTGGAGCCATTTATAACTTGGGGTTAGAGGATGGCTACCAACCTGTCCTACCAAGAAACATCACCAAGCGGCACAAGGTGCAGAGGGCTCTGCTTCGTGAGGAGGAAGATAAAGACCTTGGGGAATACAGTGGCACTGGTGGCATCGCAGAGTATGCAGCCCCTAACCTAATAAAAGTGACTCACAGGTGAGTGCCCAGGGGGTGTTTCTGAAAGCTGCTTCTGCTTAAGTGGCTGCTCTACAGAAATGTGATCACTCGTGAGAAGCTTCTTGTGTCCCTATTGGATACCCAGTCTGGCTCCACTGAGGTTCTTATTCTCATCTGTACAGCAGCTTTTGGGTTTGATTTAGTTTTGTCATGTATGGGAGGGCACAAAGCTACTGAAGAACTCCAGCAGTGCTTCTGTGTCTTCTGCACTTTGGAGACAGGAGTCGTGGCCACTGCATGTTTGCAGTGAGGACAAGACAAAGTGTTTGCAGCAGTTGTGTGTACACCTGTGTGAGACCAGGAAGGGCTGAACCATGGAAATCTCGGTGTGCAGTGGGTCACCTGGCCTGGCTGACGACCAGAGGGCTCTGACTGGAGTGCGACCTAGTTTGCTGTCATAAGTTGCTTTGTAACTCAAACACCAAATCAGTCCTAAGGGAGGAAGCAGCATCTCAGAGCTTTATGTAGCCAGTCCTAGGAGAGGAAAAATCTATATTGTGAATGAGGTTGGATGGACCAGGAGCACTGGGAAATGGAACATAATGAAAGGGGTTGGGAAATGGTCTGGGCACTCTAATAGCTAATAGTCTGTTCCTCAGTGTGCAAGCCTGGGGGCTGATGATGTATCTTCAACTGTACTTAATTAGTTTAGTTGCCATTTCTGTTTGTGAATTGTCAGGAAGTCCTCCTATCGTTACTGATTACGTGCATTAAATTGTTTAATCACTAGCTCATGTAAACAAGGATTGAGCCAGTTAGCTGCTGCTGAAACCCATGGGTTCCATCTGACTTCTGTTTACAGTTAGAGGAAACATAGCTGGGCTGGCATCAGAGATTTGTGCCCTCTTTCCCCACCTCTCATTAATGTTTTGGACTCAAAAATTACTGTTTGTGCTTTTCTTCTGGAACAAGTTACGTTGATTTTGCTGCCTTGCCGGGTCAATCCCAAACCCATGCAAGGAGCTGTCAGGAAGGTTCTACATAATTCATGAGGAGTCCCTAGTAACCCTTGCAGAAAAGAAGACAGTGGGACAAGGGGCAGTGGGTACAAACCAAGACACTTGAAATGAAGCACAAACTTCTTTGCTGTGAGGGTGCTGGAGCAGGCTGCCCAAAGAGAAGGTGGAGTCTCCTCCTCCGGAGACTTTCAAAAGCTGCCTGGACATGTTCCTGTGCAACCTGATCTAGGTGAACCTGTTTTAGCAGGGGTACGTCTGTTTCTTTTTGAAAGCATTTTAAAGCCTGGGCTGCATTAGAGGTTAGTGAAACATAAGCACATAGAATTGGGAGAGGATGTCTTGCCTTTGGGGTCAGGGAGATCCTTCCAAAAATTATCCCTTTTGTAGAAAACAGCAAAAATTTGCTTGGTTGGTTTGATTCCCCCTCCTCCCCCACCCCCCACCCCCTTATTTGGATGGAGTGGTAATCCATCTTATAAAGAAGTGCTTTATCCTTGTCCCTGTCCCTCTATCACCTAATTACGCATTGGGAAATTGCTTCTGAGTAATGCTTTCAGTGCTTGCTAGTTAGTAGAGATTATTTATGTAGACAGCCTAATGAATAGGCAAGAACTCTATGCAGCATGATTTACATATAGAAATTAAGCAGACTACAGGTTCTGCTTGATAGGAATATTCTTCCTGAATTTTCCTACTTCTGAAACATTGCCATGGCAACTCAACCCCAAACTTCTTTCCTGGCTTCTTCTCTTGAATGAACATTGCAGGGGGGAGTTAATTCTACATGTCATTTCCAATCTGGCTTCTCATCTCTCCTGGAGCTGTTTGCTTTGCTCTGTGTGTGTGTGTGTAGCCACTACAACAACCATTGTATGCTTTCCCATGCCAAGGTGCTACATCCTGGAGAATGACACCGTTCAGTGTGACACAGACCTGTACAGGTCACTGCAGGCTTGGAAGGACCATAAGCTCCATATTGACCACGAGGTCAGTGACATTGTCAGTTGTGCACAGTTTCTTTAGCGTGGTTTTCTGTGGGCTGATAGGCTCATGCTGAATGTGTTTGTCCTTACCTGGAGCCTTTCAAACTTGCTGGGTGATTTCACAAAACATATTGCAGAGAGAATGAAGTTATTACCAGCTTGTGGTCACAAGATGCTGCGTGGAGGGGGAGAGCTGCAGCTGAAGGGGCAGCTGAGAAGTGTCATAAGCCTTGTGAGATAAATGAGAGACTGAAACGTCCCCATCCTGGGGAAAATTTCCTTTGGATCTTTTTTGCATCTTATTAGCTCTGGCCTTCAACTGTCAAAACAGAAGCCCAAGGAAAAGTGAACTTGATTAGTTTCTGTGCCTATAGAATTAGTTCTTTTTGCTTGTTTAACCCTTGCATTTTGAAATAGAATTAGTTTTCTTTAGGTTTGTGCATAGAAACCATCTGGAGATTATTTATCCTATGAAATTTGCCTATAAAACTTAAACCTAACCTAACTCCTGTAATCTCTTACCAAATTACATGAACTGACAGCAGAGTCCTATGTAAGAACTTGTCCCTCTTTCCTGGTATGGATTGGCATGCAGCAGGGCAGATAGATGCTGCAAAACTTACTGGCTCTGTTAGGCAATTTCATTACCACCATCCCCTTCATACAGCCTACATTTTCTGAAGACAATTAGGAATGCAACTCTGTCCTGTTGTGCTCCTAATAGAGAGTCTCAGGGCTGGATTCCTTGTGCACTTACCATGAACACTGTCCTGTCTGTGCTTCAGCCGCCCTGTGCTTCTGCTAGGCTTCTGGCCACTGATACCCAGCAGCAGTTTTGCAGTGACTTTGTTGTTTGCACTGCATTACTTTGGGTTTTCTGCTATGTAAAGAACAGAGGTAGAAGCCCACAACACCCACCTGAGTGCTAATGGGCCATACTGTGTGAGCTATGCTGAATGAAAGCAGGAGTTTCAGTTGATGAATTAAAATAGGGAGATAAACCATGTGGGTGGCACAATGAGCTAGCTGCAAATCCATATCCTGTGAGGCCAGATGTTGCTAAAGACTGATGTCTGGAATGATGGAGCCATGCTGCTTTTCTTTTTCAGAAGCTCTGAAGAGGGAACTTCAGAGCACTCCCTGCACATCCCTTTCTCAGTTTCATAACAAGCTCAGATTTAGGGCTTTCATTTTCCTTTGAGAAACCTCTCTCCCCTTGCAAATGTGCAGTAGAGCACAAGAGTTAAAACCACAATGAAAAACCAGGAGCGTTTGTCTACCTGTGGTTCTGTACCCTCCCAGGCCCTCCCTCCGCTTTCACATTCAGCACTCAGAGCAGGCAAACTGATCCAGGAAGGCCTCCTCCTGATGTAGTTCCCTTTTGGAAATGCAGATCATCTGAAAATGCTGGTTAGTGGTGGGAGTCATGGAGGGTGGTGAAGAGGAACCACAGAACAGATTTGAAGAGATTAGATAAGGCTGTATCACGCTGTGGGGTTTTTTTTTTAACCTATATCTTTACTTTTTAGATTGAAACTTTGCAAAATAAAATAAAGAACCTGAGGGAGGTGAGAGGTCATCTGAAGAAGAAGCGCCCTGAAGAGTGTGACTGTAACAAGATAAGGTATTTCTTATGTACTTCTCCAAGTGTTCCTTTCCAGCTGAAACCTGGGGAGTACTTCAGGGTAATTGTAGTGTGCAACCGTATCTGGGTTGTGTCCTCACAAGAGAGATCAGACTCTGTTCTGTTAAGTGTTTGCCTGCTTCCTGTGCTCCTGCAGAACACTTTTGGGGGATGTTGGACTGCTGCAGCAGTACACAGCCAACCTTCTGCCAAGCAGGAGTTTAATTGCCTGTGTCAAGTAGGGATGATGTAACAGGGCATGTAACATGTCTTAGAAACCCACAAGATAAAGATTTTAAGCTGCAGGCTCTTTTCTGAAAGCTTGCCTTTCCACCAGGGCAAACTGTCAATTGGGTGCAGTGAGACACAGGTCTCTTTCTAAAGAACACTGTGTGAAGTACGTGGAATAGTGGGGTGGGGAGATGAGACCTCCTTTTCATTCAGTTCTTTCAAGGTTGGATGTATTCCTGGGATATACTCACAGCAATATTTAGCAGCTCTGCCAGGTGGGAGAAGCAGGGATTTAATAGTTGGTGCACAGTAACTGTATTTTTGTAACCACTGCTGACTTACTGCACTGCATTTTTGTTGTCCCTAGTACAGCTGGTTTGTGAATTAAGGGCAAATAGTAAATAGTGATTATGCATTAAGGTCTCTGCATAGGTGGTTCATACATAGCCAAATACATGCAAAACACCTGTAGGATCAGCCCATAGATTGCAGGGAAAGAATGTTCACATTGCACACCCAAGACCTGAGGAGCAAGCAAGCACTTGCTCTACAAACAAAGGTAGCAGAAAAGCTTTCAAAAGCAAATGTTAACCCAAACACCATTTGCCCCTGAGAAAGATGTTCAGAGTGAAAAGAGAAGCAGCTGCTCCTGATCATAACGATCACAGAGCAGTCTCTGAGCCAGATGTCACTGGGAGCACCGCAGCCAGAGTTGACAACAGCAGTACAAGTATCTCACACAAAAAAAGCTGTGCTTCAGTGTACTCAGAGCAAGCCAGCTGTGCTAAAGCAGCTTTAGCTAAAGCAGCCTCAGCAAGGGGAGGGATGACACTTCTCTGTCTCACTGCTGTAACAGAATGAGGCTTTGAACATAACACTTGAATCCCTGGAGGTGCAGCATGCCCTAGTTGAGACATGAGGCCCATAGTCTTTGTGGACCATGTGGATTCTGCAGCAGATCACTGAAACACAGGCAACAGCAATTTCTCGGGTTGTGCCAAGCCATACATGGAACCCTTGGCAAAGTGGTTAAGAAGAAATCAGGAGCATCCTAAATGGCAAATACCCCAAAAAGTTTATCATAGTATCAGTCAGGGTTGGAAGGGACCACAAGGATCGTCTAGTTCCAACCCCTGCCATGGGCAGGGACACCCCACACTAGATCAGGCTGGCCAGAGCCTCACCCAGCCTGATCTTAAACACTTCCAAGGATGGGGCCTCAACCACCTCCCTGGATAACCCATTCCAGGACTTCACCACTCTCATGGTGAAGAACTTCCTCCTCACATCTAGCCTGAATCTCCCCATCTCCAGCTTCATTCCATTCCCCCTAGTCCTATCACTACCTGATGTCCTGAGAAGTCCCTCCCCAGCCGCCTTGTAGGCCCCCTTCAGATACTGGAAGGCCACAATTAGGTCACCTCTGAGCCTTCTCTTCTCCAGACTGATATTGTCTTACTGCTTTATATTGTCTCAAGCTGTGCCTGGGGAAGTTTAGGCTCGAGGTGAGGAGAAAGTTCTTCACAGAGAGAGTTGTTAGCTGTTGGAATGTGCTGCCCAGGGAGGTGGTGGAGTCCCCATCCCTGGAGGTGTTCAAGAGGGGATTGGATGTGGCACTTGGTGCCATGGTTTAGTAGTCATGAGGTGCTGGGTGACAGGTTGGACTTGATGATCTTTGAGGTCTCTTCCAACCTTACTGATTCTATGATTCTGTAATTGACTGCTTTCAAAACTGTTCGTGACTGAGTTTATTTAAATCACACCAGCTTTACTGTGTGCATTTGATAGGGAATGTCTGATAGTAAGTGTGAAGAGTGTTACAGTTTTTTAAGCTCAATATAGGAAGCACTTTATTTGTGATAGTATGATTAAGATGAAATCAATGAAGTTAATCATCTGAGTTAGGTTAAAGTGTTTGCAGAGTTGCACTGAATTAGGATTTAGCTTTTAGGATTAATTCATGAAATGTTTTTCCTTCAACCTTGTCCAGACACTGATTGCAGATAGTCTTTAGTGATCTTATTTTGTTAACTTGGTGTAAGCATTGAATTCATTAAAGCTTTCAGTAGCATCAAGCATTTGAGAGATTTGAAGGGAATTTTAGTCTGACAACTGCCTGAATTGTGGTGTTCTGTTTAGAAAAGACCATTTATTGCACTTCATTGGTGCTGATTTGTGTGGGTGGTATCTTAGCCAGCCAGTACTGCCATTGACTGAGGCTGGGGTTTAAATTGTAAGTTAGACAGAAATTTCTGCAAAGTTTTGTAGGAGTTCCTGGAGATGGAGCCAAAACAGTAAAGCTGCCAGCTAGAATGTGTAGGTCTGCCTCCAACCCTCCATACCTCAGGATACATCAGACACTGTTACTGCTGGGACAGTTCCATGCATCTTGTTAAAGTTTTCCTGGAACTTCCAGCTAAGAACCATGAAGGGAAAAACCCAACCCTTCAAAACACAACTGGTATGTTGTTTCAAAAGGCAAAGAGCAGGAAGGTGATATGAGTTTATCTCTTGTCATCTGAACAAGTTAACAAATATTCAGCTGAAGAAATGCTGTAGTTGAATTATAAATCTATTGTTGTTTTTTTTTATCTGCCCCGTGCTGAGAAACAATAACCAATGACAGCTAAAATGGAAAGCTGTGGCTGTAAGCAATGTGGCTACGGGTCGCAATCCACCCTTAGAACAGCAGATGTCGGTGTGCGCACATCAGCTAAGGAAGGAGACAGCGCAAGGCTGACAAGTACCTGGCCCAGCCTAGCAAGGCTGCTTTGCATTCACCACACATCCTGAATGAATACATTGAAGGGAGAAGTGACACTGGATTAAATGAGCTTCAAACCCAGTATGAGAGTGTGGTTAGAACGGGAGCAATTGTCTTTCTGGTGTTTATCAACAACGCTGGTTTTGTTTTCCAGTTACCACTCCAAGCACAAAAGCAAGCTGAGGCACAAGGGGTCAAGTCTTCATCCTTTCAAGTAAGTGGAGGCCTCTTCCTTTGGAAGGGGAAATGCAGAAAGGTTCATGTGTGCTGGTCCAAGCACACTCGTTGCAATCGAAGCAAAAGCAGAAGCGTTTAATAAACAGACACCTGAACCAAGCCTCTGTTGAAGTGCTTGTAAATTTAGAGATAAGGTCCCTGCTTTGGCAAATGTCACATTACAAACTTCAGGCAAGCCTCTAAACCCCTTTGTTTGCTTTCTCTTAGTGTCATTGAACTGCAGCGTTCCATCCAGATCTGTTTGCAAGAGAAACCATTTAATTAAAACATACCAGTTCTTTGGGTATTTAACCCTCAAAGCAGCTTCTTTTATTAGTTGCTTCATTTTTTTTAGGTGTGTTGAAGTATAGCAGAGTCTGCATGACCCTAATGTTTCATGTGTGCAGGAAAGCCTTACAGGAGAAGGACAGGCTGTGGCTGCTCCGGGAGCAGAGACGGAAGAAGAAACTGCGCAAGCTGCTGAAGAGAATCAAAAACAACGACACGTGCAGCATGCCCGGCCTGACCTGCTTCACCCACGACAACCAGCACTGGCAAACAGCTCCCCTCTGGACATGTAAGGAGACTTTACACTGAGTTAGAGGCAGGCTAAGCTGGGAAACGTAGCCAAAGCCACACAGTCTTCCTTCTACTAAACTCTCTGTTTGGGTTCTGGCGTTATCCTTGCTCAACAGGCGAGGGAGTTAAAAACAACTGCAAATAAAAGCCTGCAGACACTGTTTGGTACAATTACAGGTGGTATCTCTCCATCTGCAATGTTTCCCAGCAAAGATGACAGTAAAAGCAACTAGCCAAGATGTTGTTTAAATCAGCCATGTCTTGTGGGCTGTGTGTTGAACAAGCTGATGCTGGAAGGCATGTTCTGCTTTAGAGCTCAGGAGTGAGAGAGAGAGAGACAGAGGAGCTGTCTCTGAACAAAACTAAACAGTGCTAAAGGCAGCAGCTTGTAGTTTTTCTCTTTAATTTGCAGTGGGCCCTTTCTGTGCCTGTACCAGTGCCAACAACAACACATACTGGTGTCTGAGGACAATCAACGAGACCCACAACTTCCTGTTCTGTGAATTTGCTACGGGGTTTCTGGAGTATTTTGATCTCAATACCGATCCATATCAGGTACCTGACCACAGACCAGCTCTGGAAATACATTCTCGTTCCTTATTGATGACAAACTCAAATAGCACAATACTGGTGCAGGACGTAATCAAGAACTAAGTCATCTCATGTAGTATGAGTTGGCTTCTTTCCTGTTCCAAATAAATCAGATGTATTCCATATAGGAGAGTTACCAAGCTGCAATCCCCATTGTTGCTAACAGGACCCTCTGTCTATTGCAGTTGATTAATGCAGTGAATACACTGGACAGAGACATTCTCAATCAGCTCCACGTCCAGCTCATGGAACTAAGAAGTTGCAAAGGCCACAAACAATGCAATCCCAGAACTAGGAACATGGATCTGGGTAAGTGCCTCTCCTGTTACGCTCACTCCCCAAGGGAAATGGGGAACACTGTGAATTGTTTATCAGACAAAAGCAGTGTAGTGTTTGTTTATACTGGGGATGTCCTGCTGAGGTGAATGGCTCACATTACTGTGTTTGTTCCATTTGTAATGTTCTTGAGATGAAGAATGATGCTTCGATGCTTAAATTGCTGAGATGCAGGGAAGGAGATGAAGGAACAAAACTGGAGGGGGGCGGGGGGAAATGCACTACCAAGGTCACGGGACAATCAGAGTTGGAAGGGACAGCTGGAGTTCATCAGGCCCAAACTTCTGCTCACTGTAGGGCCAGACCAGGTTACTCAGGGCTTTATCCAGCCAGGACTTGGAAACCTCTAAGGATGGAGACTACATAACACTAGTGCTTAAGCTGATCAGGTTTCCCCTGCCCACGTTAGTGGAAGGTAGTTGTGAAATAAGAGCACATGTAAGAAGGGTTGCATTCAGCTGTCAGAGAGGTGCTCCTGTAACCATGGCTTTAAATGCCAAAGAGAGGTCTTCTTCATTCTTGTTCTGAGTTAGTTTGATCCTTCCCTATCACTTAAATTTCCTCTGGGGTCTACTCCTTGGGTCTGTTCTTTATATTGCTATCAGTTATTTTTTTTTTATAATTAATGATTATAACCATCCAAAGTTGTATTTCTCTGGTTTAAATCCCATTGTTTACCCCTTAAAACCTTTAAGTGGACATAAGAAATGCTGGTTTTAAAAATGTGTAGCCTTTACAGCTTGAAGACCTCCACCTCAAAAATGCTGCTACCTACCTGAGCCCAGCACAGCCCAGAACAGTATTTCAGGTCTCATTTTAGTACATACAGCACAGAGCTGTGTGTTTTGAAATCAGCAGGTTTGGGAATTTAAACATACTGCAAGGACACGTTGTTGTAGCCAGGATAGGGGTCGGTCTCTTCTCCCAGGCAACCAGCACCTGAACAAGAGGATACAGTCTCAAGCTGTGCCAGGGGAAGTTTAGGCTTGAGGTGAGAAGAAAGTTCTTCACTGAGAGTGTCATTAACCATTGGAATGTGCTGCCCAGGGAGGTAGTGGAGTCACCATCCCTGGAGGTGTTCAAGAGGGGATTGGACGTGGCACTTGGTGCCATGGTTTAGTCATGAGGTCTGTGGTGACGGCTTGGACTTGATGATCTTTGAGGTCTCTTCCAACCTTGGTGATTCTGTGACACTTACATTTGAAACTTTTCTGTATCTATCCCGATGGAGTGAATATGAAAATAGCAGCTCCAGGAAGTAACACAGAATCACAGGATGTTAAGGGTTGGAAGGGCCCTCGAGAGATCTCTGAGACAACCCCCCTGCCAAAGCAGGATCACCACATTTTCATCTGCTCATAGTCTTTGGTGGTCTTTGAAATTGTGCCTCACTCTGTTACAAGCCACTGTTAGTAATGCTGTTAATTTTTCCTCATCTAGGACTTAAAGATGGAAGCTACGAGCAGTACAGGTATAGTTTTAAGAAATGATTCAATTATCCTTAATTACCAGCCTCATGCTAAAGGAGTTGGTGTGGAAGGGGGAACCACAGGGGCAGAGGCTGCCTGAACTGGCCTTTGCAAGACTTTCCCACCCCTGTTCCTCTGAAACTGGAGCCATTTCTGTAATAGCATGTGCTAATTTTTCATCCAAATTCTGACTAAACTCCTCTTCCTCACTTTCAGACTGTAGTGTTGGTGGTTTTCTTGGTGATGGTTAACTCTTTTTCTCCTTTTGCTGCTTGAAAATTAGGCAGTTTCAGCGTCGAAAGTGGCCAGATGTGAAGAGACCATCATCTGCCAAGTCACTGTGAGTCAAGAGCAGTTCACACACAGCATTAAGCTTTTCCTTCCTTTCCTTCACTTCTCCTTTTGCATGCAGCAGCTTTAACATCATCACCTGCTCTCATGGAATCTTTCAGTGGGAAGTCCTCTAAATTAAGCAAGCAATGAGATACTGCCATCATCATAGACAAGCACTGAGGTACAAAACCTCATGGTAGATATTTTCTGGTCATCAGGAGCATTAAGGTCAAGGCAATTTTGAACTTGAGCAAAGCTGGATGCTCAGGTGACCAAGCCAGTTCTGCTTAACTGACAATAAAAGTTGAGAGACCATTATGTTGGGTTTGTCTAAATTTCAATGTGTAGCAGCTACTGACCTGTCTCTCTCACCAGCCAGAAAGAACAAAACTGAGTGTAATCTCTCAGAGCAGGGAGTGTCATCTATTTATTTTGTGTTTATCCAAACACAGCCTCCTATGTGGTGAGCAAAAAAAGCTAAACAGAAAGCAGACTACAGGACAGATCTGCATGTTTTGTTCTGATATTATCCTAAACTCCCCTTTTAAACAGTAGAACCACTCAGTTCTCAGACTGCCAGAGCACAAAGGTGAGTTTAAAGACAGGAAAACTGATTTCCTTTGCTATGCCAGTTACTGTCTCTGCACCTCCCCTTAACCAGACGGTTGAGACTTCAACTCAGTAAAAATCATAGGAGGTCCTTAAAATTGTGCAGGGAGCAAATATGACATGCAAGTGCCTTAGCAGGCAGAGTCCAGAACTGTCAGCTGGGCTGAGAGGATTTGCTCATTTCAGGGTAGTATTTGACTGGCTTTGGAACAAAAATGAAGCTAGAACTAATGAGCAAGTAGTCTTGCACTTGCTGAAGCTTCAGACATAGCTGGACTGGCTCTGTGATGTACCCAGCATGGGTTTTGTACGTGGATCACAGTGTTTCAGTTGTTTTTTCCCTGCATGGCACCACTGAAAATACATTTCTAAGTCCTTCTACTGAAATGTTACACACTGACTCCTGTTTGTTTTCTGTTAAAGAGGACAGCTGTGGGAAGGCTGGGAGGGCTAACCACCCCCAGCCTCTGCACCTCCATGAGGATACAAACTGGCCAGAACTTGAATCCATGTTCAGACTCAATGGAATCCTGTACGACTGCAGAACAAATTCTAACATTAGCCTGGAGGAGCGGACAAACGTTGAGGCTGAAATAGATGATAGAGTGTTTGCACTGGTGAGTGAATTACATAGATGCTGGGAAGTGCTGTCAGAAATACAGGTTCCTGAAATCCACTATTTTACCTGCTTTCTGCTTTGGATTATACCTCACCTGCTTCACAAGGCATTGTACTTTGAGAAGACACCACTAACAAACACTGTCCAGGAGCTGACAGAAGAGGAGATGCAGCCACATCCCAAAGAGGATTGCCATCCCAGGGGGCAAAGAGTACACAGAGACAGCAGGAGTAAACTTAAAAGTATTTTTCAGTTCAACTGGATCTTCAGATGTCCTGAGGAAAAACTTTATAAAGCCAAGTACAGCTCTGAAGCAAGGCTCAAACGTGGATGCTTTCCCCTCAAACTGGGTAAAGGTAATGGTGGAAAAGAACTTTTAAAGAGATTCAGGAACTGGAAGTGAGCAGCATTGAACACCCTCAACGCCACGATACTTCTCCAACGTCCTCTGAGGATACTTTTCAGTTCCACATCTACTTCTCCATCCTCTTGCCACCTCTAGGAAAATGAGAGAGAATCTTGACTAGCAGGACACCAAGGTTTTTGGAGGGGGTTGTGTAAATACTGCTCAACTATTCCTTCAGGTTGTGAAGAAAGAATTTTGTTAATAAAAGAGTGGAACGCCCACGCACCCTCTCTCAAAATGTTACTTCATGTCACACATAGTCCATTTCAGAACTTATCCACTTTTACAAGTACTGAAAGCTTTCAGTAAATGTACATCTGAAATTTTAATGAAACCAGATTTGTATGAAGTTTGGGGTTGGTTTGTTGTTTTGTTTTGTTTTTTTTAATGTCATACTCTTCTATTGTATGTTCCAAACCAAAACAGTTCCTTTCAGAGAGCAGCATTTTGCTTAGGAGTGTGACTTTGACATTTATTTTTTAAAAAGGCAGCTCCAAAAAACAAAAAGTTCCAATACTTGTAGCCAATAAAGAATCATCTAGTTCTAGTCTCCAAAGAAGGAGATGTGCTGAATGACAATTACTGTTGAAAGGCTTTGAAGGGAAAAGCCGTCATTTCCCCGTGGCAGCACAGCGTGCAGAACCTGTTGGAGCATTTTTATCAATAGAGTGTAGCAGGGGCACTGGTGGTGATACTGGGAATGAGTATTGGTTTTCCTGTCCATCTAGAACTTGTTTGAAAGGTTAATGTGACAGACTCGACCGCCTGTGGCCTTCGCTCTAGCTTGCACTTGTAGATATCCGGTGTACAGATGCGTCGCAGAAGTTACTCTGATGCCCTCCCTGGTTTTGCACACTAAGAAATTCAACTGGAGTTACTTCATGAGGGACAGAGATCTCTGGTGTGTCACACTTAAATACTTGAATTTAGGAACCAAGGGAGGGGAGGGGGGGGAATCAGAAAGCAGCTGTGGGTCTTCTGTTATATGTGCTAGACAGAAAAATTAGCTGAAGTGTGACAAAAACAAGCTCAAGAGACTGCCCAAAGTTTTCTTGGAAGTTGTTTGTTTTTTCCAGTTCTGGAAGTATGCTGATAGTATCTGTCTTAACCTAGCCATAGCTGTTGTTTATAACCTGTTACAGATTTCATGGATTATCAGAAACATCTGCTAGGTGGATGAGATCCTGGATCACTACAGATAAGTTAAAAAAAAAAAAAGGCTGAATTTTAAATTCGCCAACAGAAACATTTTTGCTGTGTCCAGAGAAGAGTGCTGGCTGCCTGCCCCTTCGCAGTGAGTATGCAGAAAGAACACGGGGTTAGATTGTTAACAGTTTGCACTTACCTTTCTTTTTGTGTTCCACCTGTGGTTTTGCCAAGGTGAGGGTGTGACTGCCAGCATCCTGCGTGGTCACCTACTACTGCTGTTACCTACCAGGCAGGAGCTTCAGCAGTTACCGTGTCCCTCGACACAAAGTACCGCGCTGTGGGACTTGTGTGTGACAAGCAGCAGTTGGTGTGCTCTGAAAGGTAGGTCATTGCCCAGTTATGGGGAAGGCTACCACCTCTTCTCCTTTCAGCTCTGCTGAAGCCCACAGTTTAAGGAGAAAAACACAAACTCCACTTGCTATGAATGCAAGGTTAGTTGCTGAATGGGTCCCCATAGGTGGCAGGTCC
Source organism: Picus viridis (assembly GCA_033816785.1). Lineage (NCBI taxonomy): Eukaryota > Metazoa > Chordata > Aves > Piciformes > Picidae > Picus > Picus viridis. The sequence continues at coordinate 6,847,732 of CM066599.1, read as the reverse complement.
AAGTTGTCACTTCTTTAGCTTCTATGGCCAACAAGGAAAAATATAAATCATTTGCTAGAGGGTTAACTCTCCTCAGTAACAGCACCAGATTGTTTCTGACTTTTCCAGGATACAGTTGCCAGCCTTAAAGTATCAGACAGCCAATACACTGTGTGCCACCAAGGTCTGCTTTTAAATAGAAACCTTTATTTACATTATTATTAACATCCAAACACAAAAATCAGAAGAGCAGTAATACCTTACAACCAACTCTTTTTTTTTAATATAAATCAGCCCCCATGATTTTTCTGGGTGTGGTTTGTTTGTTTGTTTGGTTTTTTTCCCCCCTTTTCTTTTCAAAATAAAAGATACAGATACTATTTCAAGCAATACTTATGTAAACTAAACTTAAATGCAGTTCTCAATACTGTATGCCTTCTCCTGAGAAGTTCCTTTTAAAATATTGCTCTCAGAATTACACGGTTCCATACTTGCTGTATCCTTCTGTCATCTGGTAGCCTGCACAGAAAGTCTAAAATAAAAAGTGTGTGCTAATTGGTACAACATTCCAATAGCTTTTGTTTTGTGACTGGCAAAAAAAAATAAAGTGGTCCTGGTTTTCTAAACTAAACTTTTAAAAGCACTATTGAAAGAAGGGGGAAAGAGGAACTGTGTAAAGCAAAATGTGGTTTCTGTGATCAAAAGAGAGAGAGAGAGACAGCAAAATGATGCTGGTTATGCAGCAGTGATCAGAGGTGGCTGTAGCAGCTCATTGTTCTCTTACTGCTGAAGTGTGTTACACAGGCTGTCTTTCCAAACCATTCAGGAAAACCTGCTGCTGTAGGACCAAGATAGAATTGGTGGAGAGAGAGAGAGAGATGCTAAATTTCAAGGATCTTTTTTCCCACCTGATTTCAAGGTCAGTGTTGTTCACTGCAGTAGGTGAGGTTTACAGACTAGGTGTAGCAGTTAAGGATCAGTGCTGCCAAGAAAAATGCCGTGGTTAAAAATGCCCCCTTAAGTCTGAACTAAAAATCTTTGGATTCAGCAAGAAAAGAAAAGTAAGATACTGGAAAGCATTCTAAACACAGAGAAGGAACTGATGATCTTTTATAACAGCAGTCAGGTACCAGTTTTACAGAGATGTATAAATAGAATCACTCTTTTTGAAACAAAAGGGCAGGATGGCTGAAGCAAGATACAGTCTTAAGAGCTCACCTAATGAAAGTAATCTATGTTTGTAGTTTCCATCAATATAATGAACAACTACAAGATATAAAGATTGTTCTACCCAGATTTCATGTAAAAAGCAAGAGCTTGGTGCCTGTCTACTTCAGTAGGCAGTACTCAAACAGGTATGTTCTGAGGAATAAAAAAGGTTCCTTGGGCTTTTAAAAGCTTTGCATTAAAAAAATAACACACAAATTGGACTGGAGGTTTCAAACAAAGACTGCCACCTATGCTAGACACTCAGTGCTAAAGCAGGGTTGCATTAATGTAGATCAGCTGAATCTACCTTCCTTTTGGAACACAACTGGCCGTATGCTACAGATGAACTTTCTGAGAACAGGTCTAGGTACAATTAGTTCTATTAAAATGGAAGATCACTGAATGTTCTGAACAATAAAACCACCTCTTGCTTACAGCACCAGGAAGAAGCAATCAAGAACACAGATGATTTTTTGTTTACTCACTTGGGAGAAGTCAGTTTTTCATTACACAGTGAACAGGAGAAGAAAAGCACCACACATCTTAAAACATTTCTGGGTCATCCCTTACGGAAGTGTAGAGGTTTGACTCGGTGTAACTGCCTGAAACTGGAGGAACTGCAGAGGGATCTTAATTTCAAGGAACCAAAATCCTATCAGCAAATAATAGGAATAAGTTTGTAACAAGACTTAAATACTGATGTGAGAGTAACCTGCTTAGAAAATACATTCATTACTATTAGAACAATCCAATGAGGTGCAGACATTTGGTTAAAGTGTGGCTTAATATCCTTAAAAAAAACCCCAACTCTGGATGCCATGTAACAACAAATACTTTGCAACAGACAGACTCCTTTGAAGAACACGCAGAGTTCATTAAAATTGACACACCCCACCCCCCCAAAAAAAAAAAGACACAATCCAGATTCACCAACTCATAAAGGCAACATATTGCAGAAAGACATGACCATGGTGACAAGTCCTAACATCTTACAACACAGAGCCTTTTTTTTGTCTCCAATTGCCTCATGTGAAAAGAAATGTAACAAAGTGCTCACAGGTGGAGAGGAAAGCATTTAGCAACTGGTCTTTTATAAAAAGCTATTTATGTTACAGATGTAAAAAATAAATGAAGTGTTGAAGACCAAAAGACGACGAAGATGTGGGCCAAAGTCACCCAGCTTCCAAGTCATTAATTAAACAAAACCCAAACAAAGAAAAAGATATTTTCTATTTGGACCTCAACTACTCTGAGTTTACAGAAATCAAATTTGTTAAATATTCAGCTTCACAAACTCTGCAAAAATGAGTTAGTGACCTACAAAAGTCATAGATATAATACATTATCTTAAAGATTGTATTTACAGAACGTATTCACAAGAAGACTGCAAAGTTATGATTCAGACTGCAGTGCCTTGCCTTGAGTTTTTCTGAAGGTATGTTCCAAAAGATGAAAGATTATTGCTCTAATTTCCATAGGCAGAAAACATTACATGATGCAGTCTTTGCAAATCACTCCTAAGAGATTGTTTGAGAAGAAACGAGCACACCCTACCTTCATGTGAAGTCCTTACCAAAGATATTGCATTAATCCATTATATAGTCTTTTATAAAGTGCACTCAGCTGCACATCAACATGTAAATATTAGTCACAATTGTGTTTACATAATTTAAATGTATCATCCTCTCCTTTCACCCCTTTGCTTCAATGGGTAGGATTACTGGACTTAGTATGTGCCAATTCCATTTGCACTACTACTTTGCTTGGGAAATCCTGACTCTTGGGGGTATGAGATTAAAAGCAGCATTTATATTCAGGAGTTACTATAAAAGAGTCAAGGCTAGGAACTACATTCTCTGTCAGATATTGTTACTAGAGAAATCAGAAATTCTTACCACCATGACTTAGCCAGGCACTTCTGTCTGCCTGTAGTGAAAGGGCTTTGGATAACCACAGTGTATATAGATAAGGGAACAGGAGTCTGCCCATCACATGTCACACTGCCATTGCCAAGTTCAAATCTCTAGAGGCAGACTGGCAGACTGCCAAAAATATTGATGACCTTTTTTTTGTACAACATAATATACAGTAATACAGAGACTGCTCCTACTGCACTGTGGTTTCGTTGGGTTTCGGGTTGTTGTGGGGTTTGGGGTTTTCTTTTCCCCTCTGAATGAAGCAACTTAGAACATCATGGTGACGAACAGGACAGATCCCTTGTTTCCATCATAAGGCCAGGACTAGGTGCCGTGAGGAATGCGCAGCTTTCCTTGAGAGTACTAGTGCATGGTTAGCACAGCGCACTCCTGCCTGCAGAGGTGGCTCGAGGTGTCAGCAGTACTTCTGTTAAAGAAAAGAGGGAATCATCAGAGAAAACAGACCCCGTTGCTGGACACACTGGTCAGTGTACTGCATTCTGAAGAGGAAAAGTTCTGACAGTCAAATTCCAAGCAGAAGGGTGGTGGCCTTTTACTGCTCTGCTGTGAAGAAAGAGTTGAAGAAAATAAATGCTGTCCCAGACTTCCTAAACGTGCCACTTGGGAATCTTCACTGTATGACCGATGGCTCTGGAAAATCTGGCATTTCACCTTCATTTTTTCCTCTTTATACAAGCTATTTGTTATATCAAAGTCCTCCAATACCTTACTTGTCTCCCTGAAGTCCTGAGATTATTTTGGCTGCTTCCTGAGTTGCTGTACATACAATTTCATGAGACACTTCCTACTTGAATAAATTCAGCTTATCTCAATGTTGCATTACTCATCCCTTGCTATTTTGTAGAAAGATTACAGCAGAAGCATATTTAAGTATTTCAACCTTCTGTGCAGTGCCTCTCACTGGCTCTTTTGTCTCTTAAGTAAGAGGTCTTAATTTTCTGTAGTTTCTTGCCATGCATACACAAACCATTCTAAGGCAGTACCAGGGCAAAAGCAGCAGCAACAGCTGCCAAAAGGACACCGTTTTACCAGGATCCTTAGTCTGACTCCTGAGGGCTATTACATATAATCTCTTACAACTGCTGAAGATGATTTTCACAATCTCTGTTTTGCTCTCTGGGGTTTCTCCAGGCTCAGAAGTATTAAGCATCCTTTGTGGAGTTTAAGCCTTGATCCTACCTATGATACTTCAAAGTCAACAGCTAATCACAACACACAGCTTGGATTTGATTGAAACATCATCAAAACCAATCTCTTGAGATATACAAATGGTAGGTCAACAGATGTAAATACAAACTGGATAGCTAAGAGCAGGATTATGCCAGAGGAATGGCTCAAAGCAGATTGTATTTCATGGGAAAGGAGTCAACAGATCTTTTCTGTGTACGGCTTACCTGGTCTGGAGCCATAGGCATCCCTGACATGGGCATGGTATTGATACTCATCTGTCCGATATGGCCACTGCTGCCATTCATGTGCATCATGCTGTATGCTGCAGGGTTACCTTGATGGCTGAACTGCTGCTGGGGGAAAGAACTGAAGCACAAAAGGACAAATAAAATGACCTTCCAAGTTCACACATTGCTTTCTGTGCACCAGCTGTCACCAGGTGAAAGATAAAACTGTTTTTATCTGTACTCGTTTCTACCCAATACCTGTTCAACACAGAAACAGAAATTTCCTTTTCAAAAGGCATTTTGCATTTTTTGAAACACACAGGCATGTGTGTATCTATGTCCTCCTCTAGCCTTTTTGGAGGCTTCTGTTGGGATAGCTGCCTCCAAGTTATTTGTTCACTAGTCAAAGTCTGAATGTTGCTTCCAGCTACGGAGGTCCAATATGAATAAAGCGAGCTAAGCATAAGCTACATTCATCAGTCTATTTCCTAAACCAGAAAAGATCAAGGACAGTACAGACACTAGAGATACAGCCAGTTTTCCTCCCTCTACTCCTTTCCCTATTGCAAGCTATCTGAAATAGTTTCTGCTTTCAAAAAACTGAAAGATTTGAGCCACGGGTTACAGTTGAGATGTTTACCTGCTCCTGGCCATGCTTCCTGAGGGCCAGCCCTTCATCTCAGGGGACTGGTACATCGTTGCTGTCTGAGGATGCTGCATCATAGGATTCTGGGAGGGTCCAATCCTTGATGACATCATTGGGTTGGGAGGGCTTGCTACCCTGCTAAAAGCAGGATCAGGTTGTTGGCTCATTCCTTAAAAAGCAAAGGACAGACAAAATACTTCAGTTACCATAACCTGGTACTTTCAGTTTATCTTCTTACAATGATAAGAAGCAAAAAAGATCATCCCTTTTTTTGTAGCAGTATTTTTCCATTTTTTCAGAATGACAGGAATTGAGGTGGTTTGGATTAATAATAAATGAAGAAAGGGAAAAGAGAACCAGACAGAAAAACAAAAACATGTTAGTACTAGTACCATAATTAGGTGGATAGGGGAATTGCTGTGGAGGAACTTGAGCCATTGGAGGGCCTGTCAAAGCACTATCCATGCTTCCTGAGGCAGTCACATTTGGTGGTGGACTGAAGGCCTGAGGTTGCTGTTGCTGCTGCATCATCATTGCCATCCTCTGTTGTCTAAAATGATGACTTATTAGCTCCCTGTTACGCTGAGCCACCATTTGAGCATTAAGAAAACCTTGCTGCTATCCCCCAAAGAAAAGAAAAATGATATTAGAAAACACTTTCACAAATGAAATCATGGTCAGTTAAAACCACCTACACTCTATCTGTAAGATCCAACATATCCAGAACAGAAAGTTATGAAAACACAGTACAGCCAGTACAAAAAAAATCATCCCAGTGTCAAAGGTTTTCATTAAGTTCTCATTAGTGCTAAATAAATGTAGTAGTAGATTGGCTAGCATATCCTACATGGAAAAGACTATTAGCACACTATGACCCACTGAACAAATTGTATTTACAAGTGTATTGTAAAATGCTTACCTGTGATCCCACCTGGGGCTGCATAACTGGTCTCATCACTGAGGTGTTGCCACTGACTGGGTTTTCCATTTTCATTTCAAGCGTTTGACGAGTCTGATTCATAAACTTGGGGTAAAAACCACAACCACTTTAGCACTATTAGCTTGAAAATGCCACTACTGGCAATCCAACCAAAAGAAAAATATAATTGTTCTTTATGGACCTCTTGAATCCATAAAGTGCAGTGGTTTATTTTTGCCTTGTTTGACATAGTGCCTGAAGTACCAAACTACCCAGGGTGAAGCAGCTCAAACATACAGAAAGGCAAAGCCTCCAGAAACTTAGCAGCACTGACTGGCTTTACTTCCCTCCTCCCTTGAAATTAGCACTTGAAAGTAGCCTGTTTGTTCCAAATCATGGTTTTGGGCAGAACGATACAACCACTGGCTTTACTGAAAATGATCATATTCTGTCTTCTTCCCTCCCTCTCTATCAGAAACCCCCAAAGCCATACAGATTGAAGTAGTGTCACAGAACAGCCAGGAGAGAGCACAGTATTCCCTAAGGATTAGATACTGCCCTTTATGCCACACAGCACCAAACTCTGTGAGTTTGATTTGTGCATTGGATTTTATATCAGGACTGCATTTTCACAGGGTGGGGGATTCACTACTGAAATCAGGCAGCAATTCTCAAAGCAGTGCTTTCAATGCAGTAGTAAAATCTGTTGCGGTATCTACTCTCTCACACCTTTAAGAAAAATACCCAGAGTGGCATCAAATCAATAAATGAAAAACAAACCTGGATTTCAATAAGCTAAAATGATTAGCTAAAAAAAAAAAAAAAAGGGGGGAGGAAAGAAGTAACAATTAATTTACAAGAGAAATGCAGCTGCCCATTTAATGGTGTCAGTGAGACTCAGAAAAAAAAATACTCAGTCCTTAAATGGATCAGGAGATCATCCAGAGCTACAAGAGTAATGGTTTAAGTAGCAATAATGTCGTGTCCTGCAGGAACCAATCTAATCTGTAGCTAAGGAGGCTGATGAAGCAAACACACTTGTCTTAAAGGTTCTTTCACTCCTACAGCCATTAGGCACTCAGCATGAAGAGTACTGTCAATGTCCAAGATCCATCCTTTCCATCACCTGCTGCAGTGTCAGCTTTCACGTTCATAAGGCTGCACAGTTCAGTCTGCACCTCATCCCGCTCCCAAACACACAGAGTGTGAAGGCAGGAGCCCAGGCTTACCTGCTGCCCCTGGAGCCGCTGCTGGAGCTGCATGCGGAGCTGCTTTGGTGTATTGGTGCGAGGTCTCATCACGTTTGCTCTCGGATGCATACTTTGAAGTGGAAAATTGTTCTGTTGGCTCATCTGATTCATCACTGAATTAAAGGATGGCTGTTGTCCCTGGATATTACTAAAACCACCTGGCATTGCTGCCCCTTGCCCTTGATAGGGCTGACCATATAAAGAAGCCTTCTGGTCAATCATGACTGAAGATTCCTGACCTTGAAATGAATCTTGCTTGGGCTCCAAACCTTGTCCCTTGAACAGACAATAAAAGTGTTTTCACTAGCAGTGTATTCCTTGTTGTAGAGATTACTCAAGATACAATAAAGCTAAAGCAGCATACAACAAGCAGTAGTTCCTTGGACAGAGCATAGCATGGACAGATAACACTTATAGTCAAAAAAAGAAAACCAAACCCTTAGTTTTGCTGCACACTGCTTGCACAGGTGGAGCAGGATCATTGCTCAAGCCTTCTGCACTTTTAAATTGCTATTTATGCAAGTGACAGTAGGATTTTGTAGAAATTAGCAAGTTCCAAAATATGTAGAGACTTCATAACCTATTTGCTGGCCATGCAAATTCAAGGTGAATGGGCAGAGATCACAGAATCACCAAGGTTGGAAGAGACCTCAAAGATCATCAAGTCCAACCTGTCACCACAGACCTCATGACTAAACCATGGCACCAAGTGCCACATCCAATCCCCTCTTGAACACCTCCAGGGATGGTGACTCCACCACCTCCCTGGGCAGCACATTCCAAAGGCGAATGACGCTCTCTGTGAAGAACTTTCTCCTCACCTCGAGCCTAAACTTCCCCTGGCACAGCTTGAGACTGTGTCCTCTTGTTAGATATAAGTGTCCTACTCACTAACACATCACTGCTAGTTAAATATTTCACAACCCATGCTCAGCTGGCAATAGTTTACTAAAGAAACTCACCCCAATTTTCTGTTTACTGAATCATAAAGATTTATACCCCAAATAACCCCCTATGTAGCAAGCCATAATCCAATAAACTTAGGTAAGAAGATACCATTTTATGTTTTCATAATGCACAAGAAGATTAATCAATACTGAGCTTCTCCCTTGGAAATCACCACTTAATGCAGATGCTTCCAAAGGCAGATTTAGGAAAATGAAGTCAAGAAAATGAGGAGGCAGGGGAAGTAAGGAGGCCCTCTTCGCTTTCTTTTCAAGTAACAGAACAATGAAGGGGTTTGGAAAATAAACAGCCAAAATCTCTTACTTGGTTCACAAGGTCAGGAATTCCTAATGCTCTGTCAATTTCTTCCAAACTTGTGACATCTGTGTTACTCAGCAGTGTGTGCAGCTGATCCAAAAGTGCCCTTTCATCGTTCTGGCCTTCCATATTTGGTGCTGGACATAAGAGGTCATCCAAGGAGTTTCTAACTAATTGCCTATAAATACAAAACCATTTTGACCATTATGGACTGTAAAGGCATTTACACCATTTTTATCTAATGTGTTGACCTGGAGGTGATTAATTACTGTAATTACCTACAAGACCAAGTTCTTAATTCTTACTTCAAATTCCAAATGTAGGTCCTAATATGTCCAGCCAACTGCCATGTATCCTTGAACACACAAATTCTGTTTTCTCTTGGCTTCTGCATGTGCTGCAGAGACATCAATTCCGATTTTCACATCACTTTTCTCAAACTGATCGGTTTTGTTGGCAATGCCTTTAGTGGAGCTGGGTTATAAGACACTCAGTGTCACAGCAGCAATGGAAATGGAAATAGATAGAGTCCAATCTGCTACTCTCATTGCATAAAATACATTAATTTTTTCCAGGTCTTAAATTCTTTTGACAAACAGTGAACTTTTAAAACCTTGCCCAGTTCTACCTGGTTTGGGAACCCCGTGATGCTTGCTCCATGGACAGCATGTTGTCAGGCCAGGATCCTGGTTGGTTAGATGGACCTGGCTGTCCATAGGGATTCCCTCCCATGCCAATGTTTATCTCATTTGGCCCTGCAAGGTAAAACATTTGTGTATTTTTAAAAACAAAAAGGTGTGATCTTGCTCTCCAGTGTTCACACAAAGCAAACTGTCAATCAGCTTCACAAGCCTTCCATTAGCATGTATTTAAACATATACACAAGCTCACATTCATGATCATTTCAGAACTCCAGTTGACCATAGATTTAAATATGACAGTGCCACCATGTTAGAATAGAATAGAATCACAGAATCACCAAGGTTGGAGGAGACCTCAAAGATCCAACCTGTCACCACAGACCTCATGACTAAACCATGGCACCAAGTGCCACGTCCAGTCCCCTTTTGAACACCTCCAGGGATGGTGACTCCACCACCTCCCTGGGCAGCCCATTCCAATGGCTAATGACTCTCTCAGTGAAGAATCTCCTCACCTTGAGCCTAAACTTCCCCTGGTGCAGCTTGAGACTGTGTCCTCTTAGAATAGAAATAGAAATAGAAATAGAAATAGAAATAGAAATAGAAATAGAAATAGAAATAGAAATAGAAATAGAAATAGAAATAGAAATAGAAATATAGAAAAAAACAGGTTGGAAGAGACCTTCAAGATCATTAAGTCCAACCTATCATCCAACACTATCTAATCAACTAAACCATGGCACCAAGTACCCCATCTAGTCTCTTCCTAAACACCTCCAGTGATGGTGACTCTATCCCTTAAGCCCCAAAAACCCAGAAATTTCACAGATACAGTAACTTTACATCAAAAAGTAAAAAAAAAAGGAGGATTTTTCTGGCCAGTGAAGTCTGGGTACCAGCAAATATACTTTGCAATAGTGACATCAACAATGTTTGGCATTTTAAGTTCCAAACCAGGGTGAAAATCAAAAGAAACAGAAGGTACATAACATTTTGTTCTTTGGGAGTACAGCCTTCCTTTTACATGTTCAGGTACAGCACTACACAGAAGAGTCTGTGTCATCCCATCATTTGCCAGTATTTGTTGGCATCACCCCACAATGATGATGATTTCTAGGAAGGTAAGCTGGGCAATTCTGACTTGACTGCACAAATTTCTCCCTGATTTAGCCTTATATCCACATGCCAGACAGTAGTGTAAGAGAACTGGTAACAGCCTTGCAAACCTTCCAGGATCAAAAAGGGGAAAAGGAATGCCACAGCCTATTTTGGCCCTTACTGGGCATACATTAGCACATTAGACAGGACAGTTTCAGCCATAGGCTAAACCTTTCCAAGAGACAGAACAGAGGAAAAACCACTGGCTTTAGGAATTTTCATATTTTAAACATGCAGCTTGTTTCCTTCCATGCACACACAAATGCTTAAAAGAGAATCTGTATTTGCAATATGTTTTTATATGAAATTTCAATACTCCATGCAAGAAGAATTTTTAAATACTTCAGAAAAAGCTTAAAAAAAAAAAAAAAAAAAAAAACCCAAAAAAAAAACCCCAACCACCCTTGTTGTCAAGAAATCAACAACTTAAAACATCCCTATCAAGTGCAATTAATAGGTTAATTAGAATGCTAGAATCCTCAAATACAATCACAGATGGCATTTAGTTTCCCTGGGATTTAGCAGAGAAGTACTGCACTGAAGTACACAGAAATTTCCCCCCAAAAAAACTGAGGATTTAGCATGAGTTATCTGTGTATGAAAGACACAGGTACCACCAAAAGAAAACAAAAAGAGCAATCAAGAAGTCATCGCATCTTCCAGAACAGTAACAACAGTCTTTACCTCTAAAAGCCTTTGGATGCAAAGCTAGTGTTCTACCACGACTAGAGAGATGCCACTGGTGAGCATTTACAAAGAAACTGGTGAGATGGTGCTAAGGAGAAGCAGCAGCAAAGAACTTACTCATGTGAATCATCTGCTGTTGCAGCATTGGTCGTGTCCCTGGCAGGCTGTTGGAGCGAACAGGCAGCCCAGGCACAGAGCCACCCACCGTGGGTCTGGGAAGGGATGTGCTGAACTCTGCTCCTGGCCTCAGCATCGAAGAGGAATTTGTCTGTTCCAACCTGTTCACCTTTGAGTTTGACAAACCCCAGTCTGCTGACTGATGCTGATTCATTGCTACATTTCTGTTGGGAGCACTTGCTATAATAAAGAGCAGAAAAGACAACAGATTACATATTTTGTGTTTAAGGCTATTTTTGTTTTACCGACGAGGACACCTGCCGATGATGGAGCAGTTCACTGAACTCCCACAAAAGCATCTAAAGCCTACCATGCCAAGTTCTGAATCCCCAAACAGATACATTAATCTAAAGATATTTTAAAATATTACCAACAGGCTGCCATCATGACCTGTTCTTGTTGCTTATAACAAAACCCACGTTAAAAGTCAAAACAGTCATGTAACTACTAAACAAAAGCACTGGCAGTAATATTCAGATAATCACAGAATCAATAAGATTGGAAAAGATCTCAGAGATCATCAAATCCAACCTGTCACCCAACACCTCATGACTAACTAAACCATGGCTTTTTTTATTGTTATAGCTAGGGGTAATAATTAAGAAGCATTTATATGCTGATGGCAGATTTAATATACTTTAAGGTTTCTTTCTCACCAAAATTCATATTATAATCTTGCAAGCTTTTTTACATAAAAGCTTTTTCCTTTAAAGTGAAATCTATTTGTACACAATCAACAAACCCAGATTGGCTCCAAAATTTTCCTGGTTTTCCATCATTCTTGGACTTCCACCCATCAAGTTTTGCTTCTGTAACATGGAGAATGTGTTGACATTCCTTGCTGGAGCACTCGAGCCCATAGGGCTGTCTAAAGACATGGCTCTGTTGAAAGGTGGGCGAGTAGTCTGCATGGACTGGGGACTCCTCATGCCTGCTAAAAAATTAAGAGGCAAGAAACTGTGCATTTGAAATGGAAAGCACCAGGAATGACTTCAGTAAATCTGATCTATTTATGGGAAGATACATTTGACCTTATACAAGCTAGGAATAGTTATTTTGCTTACATCCTCGCTACACAAATGACATTTTGAGTACATAGTTAGGACCTTAACAGGAAAAAAACAAATGCAGTTCCTTCTGGCCCTAGATATAAAAAAGTTCAATTTCATGTAAGCTGTGTTATGAACCATGTTTTTAAGATTGTGAAAAACACCAGTGTTAGAGACTCTGTGCTACAGGACTGCCCAGTCTTTGGGTACTGTGACATGGAGACAGAAACAAGCCAAATGGTTCAGTGTGGAACAGACTGAAAGTAGATGCATTGTGCTCCTAAGCACACTGTACTATCTGGACTGATTAACCCAGAAATCACTGTGCTCCACAGCCAGCAGTATCAGTGGCTTGACCTGCTCTTGTACCTGAGTTTGCATTTATCATTACCCACGTTTCACTTCATTAGGTTAGCTCAGCAATCTACTGCTCTCTGTAACCAAGAGAGAGCAAACATTGTAGAAGGAAGTGACATCATTGGATGCTGGTCTGTTAGCAAGGTCTGCTCAGCTTCCTACTAAGGAAGAGCATTACTTTCAATGTCAAGGACCAGTACTGGTTAGCATTTGCAGGCCACAGGTACCTGGGAAATCAAAAGCTTGCCACCAAACCTGTAGCTGTTTGTAAGGAACAAAAATTCTCAATTTTAGTTGACAAGTCACAAAACATTTTTCCTGATGTTTCTGAGAAATCATTAGACAAACCCAAAAGAAACCATAAAATTAGGAACTGAAGTTAACTTTATTCATTGTGTGTGGAGTAGATGAGTGCTGTCAGAACAGCTAACAGCGTACATAATATGAAAGCTTAATTGCATGTTTTGCATTTGCCCTTGAAGATATAGGAGATCAAAACAGCATTCTCTAAGGATTTGAGGATGCATTATGTTTACATCATGTAAGAAAAACCCTAATTTTAAACCCAAAGAGATATTAGATGCAATTCCTTACCCAATAAGGCATTGCCTTGGAATAATGCTTGCTTTGTCCCAAGGTTGTTTCCATTTGCAGACATAGCACTATTGTAGAACTCTGAACTAGTCAGATCACCTAGAATTGCATCCAAATTATCCAAGTCACCACTCATCTGAAACAGACACAGTAAAATACCAAGGTTATTCGCCATCATATGGTTATCCTTCAGCTTTTATTTAGCTCCTTGCTAATCTTGAAGGATGTAAATGGGAGATAAAGGTTTTCGTTCACTAACAGTACTTGAGCTATCTCTCCATTTCCAAAGAACTTCAGATATGATTTAACTACACTTTCTTAAAAGAGTGTTTTAGCTGGCATTAGGAGAAACTGGAAGGACACAAATAAATAAAACAAAAAGCACCTTTGAATATAAACATTTCAGTCACCACAAATTACAAAGAGGAAAATACTAATGAGGGCAAACAGCTCTCATCAAGCATGGGTACCCTTTGCACAGCACTCTCTCTGAAGTGTTTACACACACATACTAAACAAGACTTCTGTATTTGGCCACTCACTGCAACAAGAAAACCCCGGTGTGTTCAGTACCACCGGGTTTTGTTACACCATACCTCCTCCGCTGGTTCTGTTTTTATTTTCATCGCTTTTTCATGACTGGTAGGAAGGGTAGAACTAGTGCACTGTCCCATCTTAGTATCCGTATTTTCTACTTTAGGCTTCAACTCTTTGGAAAGTGGGTCCTTCACGTCATCCTTGTCTAACAGGTATCTTAGCAAAGCATTGTTTTCCTTCTTCTTTGGGCTCAGTTGTTCCTGTTTGACAGGCCCTTCTCCACAGGGGGCTGGATTGCTAGCGTCATGGTAAGTGTCTTTACCAGTAGCTTCAGCTGTGATCTTGGCTACCTCTGCAGGAGAATTGCCATTCTGCAACAATTTATGTAAAATCCTGTGCTTCTCCTGCAGGAGTGACCCGTGCATGTTTGAGGAAGAAGATACACCTCCAGATGTTGATGAGGAAACTCCTGAAGGACTGGTAACACTGGTAGAAGATTCTTTACAGCTGGAGTCTAAAGGCGAGTTTGATGCTGTAGAATGTCCTCTTTCATCTGAGGAGCATGTGAGTAGCTGAAGAAGTTTCTTATGCCCTTTGCTTTCAGATGGTCCCCTCTGACTTTCAGATGCCTCTAAATTTCCCTCTTTACTATCTTTTTCACTAAGGAGATCCCTGCTGTTTGACTGGCAGATGGAACTTTCCACTTGATTTTGTTCGCAGTACAAACCAGAAGGGCTTTTGGAGTCCTGGGTACTCGTTTTACTTTGCTGACCCATGCTCATGTTTGGTGAATTATCCAATTTTGGACCCGGTGAAGAAAGTGTTGATAAAAGGGAAGTTCCAACACCCTCACTAATGGCTTGAAGAGCACTGAGAGAACTGCTAGAGAAAGTGCTGTTGCCGGTGTTGCTGGCTGATCCCATTGGAGAGTGCATACCTGTAACATGACAGAGATCAAAATAAGGCTGCAGTACTGCCCGGGTCTTCTTTTCCTTTGGATTATGTATGGCTGCCACATTGATTTCATTTCATTTACCATGGAATCAGGTGTACTACATTTAATGCATACAAGGTCATACAGAACTGTGAAAAAGGATGACAGATCAAATTGACATTGAAGAGAGGCAAGATAGCAAAGCAGAGATCAAATACCTGTGACTGGAGAAAACTGGTGCGAATTCATTTTTGGACTCCCTCGATTCCTAGGGGATATCATCAGATTCTGTTGGTTGGAAGATAAACCAGGACTACCATGTGGTGGGCTACTTATATTTAAGCCATAACTGTTGTTCTGATAAGCAGAGGACTGCATTCCAGGGCCAGAGTTCACTGGTGCCATATTACCAGGGCCTCCATATCGAGTGCTGCTGAGCTGACCCACTGCACTGGGATCTCCCATGCCATAGTTCCTGTTCTGCATAGGCATGCCTTGACCAGGTGACATGTTCATAAGACCACCAACAGAATTTGTGTTTCCAGCCACAGGTGTTCTGATGTTTTGCCCAACTGAATTAGGATTTGGCCGATATCCATTTTGCTCTCTGCAAGTTCAACAACATCCCCAGAAACCCCAAGAAAACAAATTAAAACCGTGCTTGGAATGAAGCACTACAGAGACAATCACATTATTTAATAACTCCCCAAATATTTTTTTCAAAAGAGCAGTTCCACAAAAGCAGAACTAAGCCACTTATTCATTACAGATGTGCCTAGTCCTTCAGGTGATTTGAGTCACAAGTACACACAGTACCACCCCTTCAAAGGGCTTTCATCAGCAGTCATTAGTCAGATTATCAGTTTAAACATCTTCCTCCTTTTACTCCCTTCCTGAGTCAATGCATGACACCCTTCTACTGTGCACACTAATGACACCCTGAACAATCTCAGCTACTCATTTTTCAGCATCTGGAGGCACTTTAATGTCAGAAGCAGATTCCCTCCAGAGTGGCATTTCGATTATTATTCCCATCAACAAGAACAGGTCACAGGAAATGCTATTTAAGCTACATTTAACTCAGAGTCATTGATGATGCATCTGAGGGGGTTTTGTTGTCTTTTTAATTGGTCTGCAATAATAATAAAAAAAAAAAGAGTATGATAAAGCATGTAACTGAGTATTTCTATCTGCAGTGTTTCATCGTTATAAATGTTAACCCAAAAGAATTACAAATACATAATAGAGGCTCCATGCACGTAATGAGGAAAAGCCTCTGTTTTGGCTGTGAGTGTCCTTCCTTCACACAGTTAAGTTGGGAGTGTCAGCATTGGGTTGACACATGGATTTGTATGCTGTGTAACTCTGCTTCCCAAGCTATTCCCCCTCCATTTGAGTTTCAATCAGATCAAATCTTTCAGTATACTATTTTTGTCTGGTGTCTTCAAGGTCAGATATCTTTTTGAAAGCTATGACACCTAGAAGACAGACAGACATCCAGGTGAACATAAGGAAAAAGCTTTTCCACTTTGAGGGTGACAAAACCCTGGAACAGGCTGCCCAGAGACCTTGTAGAGTCTCCTTCTCCAGAGACATTCAAAACCCATCTGGATGCATTCCTGTGTGACCTACCCTAGCTGATCGTGCTCTGGGCAGGGGCTTAGACTAGATGATCTTTCAAGGTCCCTTCCAAGCCCTAGCATTCTGTGGTTCTGTGATCACTGATTTTACCTTTGAAGAAAGTGGGTAGAGACAAATCCATGGCGGTCATTAGTCACAGGATTGCGAAAGAGTTTGCTCTTTGTTTGCGCTGTCACTATGGTACCGTCCGCTAAGGAAAACCTATACAGTGGTGTTTCAGCGTGACCTTGTGTATAAGCTGCAAAAGAAATACACAAATACAGGTCATACTTAAAAAAAAATATAATGTTATTCACATGCACTCTACAGATTTTTAACACAATAACCTTCATTTGCTGGAGTGGGAGTGTTTTGTTTGTTTAAGTCACATCCAAGACAGATGTTCAGAGTAAGGATGTTGGGTGTTGGACTAGATGACCTTTCGAGGTCCCTTCCAACCCCTAAAATTCTGTGATTCTGTGAAATAGTCCACATTTTCTCCTAAATTAATGGAGGGAAGGTAAAAATCCAACAAGACTGCTTTGTTTCTGCAGTATTTTGTGCTCACCATGCACAGCAGGCAAAGTTCTACATTTGTTCACAGACTTTCAAGTAGGTTAGTCGGTTTCCGTGGCTTCTCCTTGGGAGGAATCATCACTTAAGTATTAATGGCACTAAAATACACAGGTAATTAATATGGAATAGAAGTGAAACTTGGAAGCCTACAGGTGAGGTGGTTTTAAGTTTAAAGTTTGATTTGGATGAAAGAAAAGAATAATGTGAAAATCATCACACTTGATCTGAGCTCCACACCTTTTGTTAATTGTATCAGTTAAGTCAAAGAACTTCCAATGGAATTGCAACTCTATATTCTGCCAGTGTAAATTTCCCCTTATTTAACACCCCTTCTACTGGAATTACTTTGTAAATCCTTCAATAAGGCTAGAGTGCAGAAAACCGAGATAGAAAATGTCATCTTTCTTTCTGAAGACAGTGGCTGTACTTCACTTTATCTATCAAGGTTATCAAATTAGCATTACAAAACACTTTAACACTGGAAATATTTTTAACCTTTGTGTCCTGAGTGAAAAATAGGCATCAGCACAACTGTTACCACTTTTAGAGAGCCATCCTTTAACAAAATAAAGGGTGAGTTGTAATTAAAGTCAATCTAATGTTAAACAAAAATAACAAGCTAGTGATAGCTAAGGATTACTTGTTGTTGCAGAATTATAGCTGTCACTGTCATTGATATATCTACCTGTGGAAAACCAGCTTCCTTCAGGCTCCCAGATCGTGCATCTGGTATTTTCCATGAAAATTGTCAAAACAAACACATCAGAAAAAACAAAATAATTCCATCAGAACTCCTCTTGAGAAAGAGCTCGTTCTCCTTAATCTTGTAAATCACTTGCAGCAGTTAACACTAACAGAAAACATGGGAAAAAAGGACGTGGGCAGGCTTCAGCATTTGTGGGTTTCACTGGGACAAGCAGCAGACCACTCAAAACAGATTTTTACCTTCATGATAGTGGCGTTTGTTTGACCAGGACTGTCCATCATTGTGGCATAAGAACCTCTGGATACACCGACGAATTATATCCTCAAAGCCAGGCCTCATGGAAGACCGCAGCGAGTTTGTGTCAATGTTGACCAGTTTGCCTGTAACAGGAATGAAAAACCAGAAGTTTTATAACTCTGCCAATCCTTTTGTATAAATATGGTACACTTCAGAAGCCTCCAATATCACCATTTTAATTGTTCTGCCCCAACATCAAATTGTGAGTGCAGAAGTGTTTTATGAATTATCTGCTGTATAGGAACATGATGCCGCTTGTTAAAACATGAACATTCAAAGGGATCCCCCCTCAATTTAAGAAGGACAGTGAGACTCCTGAATGTGTCCAGAGAAGGGCAATGAGGCTGGGGAGAGGCCTCGAGCACAGCCCTATGAGAAGAGGCTGAAGGAGCTGGGATTGTTTAGCCTAGAGAAGAGGAGGCTCAGGAGAGACCTTATTGCTGTCGACAACTACCTGAAGGGTGGTTGTAGCCAGAAGGGCGTTGGTCTCTAGTCCCAAGCAACCAGCACCAGAACAAGAGGACACAGCCTCAAGCTGTGCCAGGGGAAGTTTAGTCTTGAGGTGAGGAGAAAGTTCTTCACAGAAAGAGCTGTTAGCCATTGGAATGTGCTGCCCAGGGAGGTGGTGGAGTCACCCTCCCTGGAGGTGTTCAAGAGGGGATTGGACATGGCACTTGGTGCCATGATCTAGTAGGCATGAAGTGTTGGGTGACACATTGAACTTGATGATCTTTGAGGTCTTTTCCAACCTTGTTGATTCTATGATTTAGATAACTGAGTAAGAGGAAATTAAGCACCCACAGGCTAATGCCAGAGCTTCAGAAATACTAACCAACTACATCCACAAATGAGCATCATGAACCCTAAGTGGCATCTCAAAAAGCCCCATACAAGCATTTCAATATAAACAGTATAAAGCACTTCAAACATCAGCTCCTGTACTGTATGAAAACACAAGCATTCTGGAGGACTTTCCTTAGCTTCAGTTATGATTTAAAGTATTTCTTATGTGTAAAAGAAAGCACAATGACAACCATTTGAAATGCTGCCAGGTTAAAAAGCAAGTAATGCTTTCCACCAAGCTGCCAAACAACAGCCTACTCATGTGGACAGAAAATGTGACACTACACCCCACTGCCAACAAGAGTATACTGCAAAAAACAGTTGGGAATTCCCAGTATGAATTCTGCTAGTCACTAAAGATACACAATTCATTTACATACTTGATGTATTTAAAACAAGAGCACTAAGACAGAAAGGATACCTTCCATCTTGGGTACATTTCTCACCTGAAAGATCGTGCCTTGTAATAAAGCTCTCTGGATTTGTTGGAAATACCCTTTCTGCAGTTGTGATCCGACGTGCCACACAAATCATACAGGACTGCAAATCTGTGTTTGAAACAAAAAGGAAACCCAACTAATTTATCTTCTTTCATTTCCCTCCTGGTTTATTTCATTAGAGCACATAACAGAATAGCTGAACAATCTTTCTTTGTTAAAATGTAAGTTAGGAAACAATAAAGGGTTTTTGTATTTTGTCCAGTACCTGGGGGTACTGGTTGACAATAGGCTGAACATGAGCCAGCAGTGTGCCCAGGCAGCCAAGAAGGCCAATGGCACCCTGGCCTGTATCAGGAACAGTGGGAGGTCATTCTGCCCCTGTAGTCAGCACTGGTTAGGCCACACCTTGAGTCCTGTGTCCAGTTCTGGGCCCCTCAGTTTAGGAAAGATGTTGACTTGCTGTAAGGTGTCCAGAGAAGGGCAACAAAGCTGGTGAGGGGTTTGGAGCACAGCCCTGTGAGGAGAGGCTGAGGGAGCTGGGGTTGCTTAGCCTGGAGAAGAGGAGGCTCAGGGGAGACCTTATTGCTCTCTACAACTACCTGAAGGGAGGTTGTAGACAGGCGGGAGCTGGTCTCTTCTCCCAGGCAACCAGCACCAGAACAAGAGGACACAGTCTCAAGCTGCACCAGGGGAGGTTTAGGCTGGATGTTAGGAAGAAATTCTTCATAGAGAGTGTGACTACCCATTGGAATGGGCTTCCCAGGGAGGTGGTGGAGTTGCCATCACTGGAGGTGTTTAGGAGAAGACTTGATGGGGTGCTTGGTGCCATGGTTTAGTTGATTAGATGGTGTTGGATGATAGGTTAGACGTGATGATCTTGAAGGTCTCTTCCAACCTGGTTTATTCTATTCTATTTTATTCCTTACTTGCTTACAAATGGATTGCAGAAGCAACAGGCTTCCTAACAAACTAAATGCCAAAAGCTTTACTCAGAGATTTCTTTTGTGCAGAAAATAATTACACAGTGTTTCTTACCTTCCCCTTCTTCCATCATGGCTCTTGGCTGAGATAAAGCAAAACACTGCATTGTTTCATATCTCTGACTGCCCACATCTTCCAAAAGCTCATGAGAGGTTTTCACCATTATCCGGCAATTGAACGTATGACTCTTCTGCCTTGGTGTTTCATTGCTCCAAGCAACTCCATTAACTTAAAAAGAACACAGGAAGAATTCATAAAATACTTCAGATAAACCAAATCCTTCTTAATTTAGATACTTTGTTCCTAGATTAGAGAGACTGAGCAAAATTTTAAAGTCCTTTCTCAATATGGCATCAGTTTCACACCATAGTACGAAAGAGTGGCATTGAGAAGCAAGTGAAAAAAAACTCTTTCCCTTATTTTCAGTCACTTGCAGGAAAGCTGAGAAATCATTCACATGTTCAAAAGACAGGCAGTTTCCTTAGCTAGTCTTGAGGCTTTAAGGAACATGCTCCTTTAGCATCCTTGCTTTAAATTACAGGTAAACAAATAGCAAAGGCCAAAGCACCATGTGAATTCCCAGCACATTTCTTTTTGGTGGTGTGCTTTAGTGGGAATACAGTAACAATTTTCAAGATTATTATCTTTTCATAGTCAAATGTGATTTCTGTAAGTAACTTGTTTTCAAACAGGTTGCTGTTTCTTCTCTGATTGTTTTCAGCTAGGCTAGTAACAGTGTAGTAGTTTCTTCAAGAGCAACTCGTTACCTGAAGATTTAGGTAAGTTTTTAAGGAAGTCCTTCCGGTCCTCTTCATGCAAGATGCCATAGACACTTGTGTTAACCAGATCTTCTTGTTTGTATTGCAGGTACTGTGTGACATTCTCTGACACAAATACTATGTTCCCATCTCGGTTTACAACAAACAGGAAACCATCCAATGCCTAAATATTAACATGACAACACATCGCGTAAGACATCACCTGGAGAGGGACTTTTTGTAAGGGTGTCTAGCAATAGGACAAGGGGGAATGGTTTTAGCTGAAGGAGAGTTTAGACTGGATCTTAGGAAATAGTTCTTCAGCAGAAAGCCAGTGAGACTCTGGAACAGGCTGCCCAGGGAGGTTGTGGATGCCTCCCGCTGGGAGCGTGTTCGAGGTCAGGTTGGATGAGGCCTTGATCAGCTGTGTCTAGCTGGGAAGCCTCCTTGCCCATGGAAGGGAAGTTGGAGAGTAAATGATGTCTAAGATCCCTTCCAACCTAAGCTATTCTCTGATTGTAATTCTGACCATAATTTAATTTACAAGCTATATGGGTGATAAATGTCAAGTTACAATACACGCACTTCTTTGGCAAGGGTAGAGCTAAAGCTTTAAATTTTTCTCTGTGGAAAACTGTGTCTAGTAAGGACTGATTTCAATATTAAAAATTAATCTGCTCATTTGTTATTCCCCTGAGCTCTTTCACAGTGATAACCAGGCTTCTTGTTTCATTCTTGCTTTATTTGAACACAAGATAATGAACTTGTAACATTATTTCAATAGCTGTCAAACTGAACAAGCAGAAACTCAATGGAAACAAATAGTAAGACAAGTACAGGAAGACATTTCAAACAGCAAGTGGGAAGAGAAGAGGGTCTACCCATATCTTAAAATCCTATAGTTTCTGAACTGAAAGGAAAAAAAATATATTAAATCAGTATCTATGTAAAACAATTAAACTTCAAAAGTGCTTTTTAATGGACCTGGAAATATGGGGTTGGTTTTCCAGGCATAAAGAAACAGTATCTGCTACGTACCTTTCTTTACCATTATTCTTAAGCTATTCTACTTGATGACATTTGTTTTTAAATGCTTCACTATTTAGAATCACAAACTCCCACACAGAGCACAAAGCTCTAGCCTTGAAAAAATCCTCAGCTATTTATTTTAATGCCTATCACCTAGGGAGGAAAAAAAAAAAGTCAAACTATTCCTCATATTGTTAATCACTGCTTTAGCAGAAGTTTGCTAATAACTGCTGGAGAAAGTAAAGCACAGTAATGAGAAAAAAGTCAAATGCTGTTCTTGTCTTGCCTTCTACAATGAACTCCAGAGAGACAGAACATGATAGGTTTCATTCCTCACCCTTTCAGGCATCGTTCTGTGCAGTTCTCACATATCAAGAGGACACAGTCTCAAGCTGTGCCAGGGGAAGGTTTAGGATGAATGTTAGGAAGAAGTTCTTCACTGAAAGAGTGATTGGCCATTGGAATGGGCTGCCCAGGGAGGTGGTGGAGTCACCATCACTGGAGGTGTTTAAGAGGAGACTGGATGAGGCACTTAGTGCCATAGTTTAGTTGATTAGATGGTGTTGGGTGATAGGTTGGACTCAATCTCAAAGGTCTTTTCCAACCTGGTTAATTCTATTCTATTCTATTCTATATGTTTTCACAGAGATTTCCTAGGGCCTAATTTGTACTTGCCTGTAATAAAAGAGGTCCCAGTGAATCCTTATCAATAACTCCTTGACCCGTAGAAGAAACATCAGCTTTCTGAACGTCATCATCATTAGAAACTGCTTTTCCTGCAAACCCAAAAGATACATTTCAGTAAAGTGACACCTCCCATGAAGGCCACATTCCAGTGTTACAAGCCACATTCTAGGAAGCATCTGAATAAAGGCAAAAAAAAAAGCATGAATGAGAGGGGAGCTCTCATATATTACCAGTTGCTTACAACTAGGAAAACTGTCATTGCTACATAATGCCAAGCTCTTTGCTTACGAAATTTGCCTTCACAGTTAAAGCTGGCAAGACCAACTCCTTTTGTGAACAGTATTTCTTCTGCTGCTTTTAGGGTCATCTGTCTGATGAATGTCCACTGAATCCATCAGTGGCCTTTATACCTCTCTTTTCCTTGTGTTTTCATTTTGATCATCTCATCATCGTGGGTCAAAGCCTTCAGATGCCATCACCTTTGTTCTACTAAAGAGCTTCAGATCATGGTAACAGATGCATGTGTCTATGTATACATATGTGTATGCATAATAAAAAAAAATCACATTTTAATAATAAAATATTGTAAATAAACTGATTGCAGGGAAGGTGGAATGAGAATCCATGCCAGGCAGCAGAATTACAGAAAACAGGATAGAAAACTTTATTCCATGGCAGTTGCCGGCTGCCTAAGCAGATCACAAGAGGAGTAGAAGATGAGCACGTACTCACCTCTACAATGAGACAAAATTGTTACAACACAATACACTACATTATGCTAGAAAAACCTTAAGAAACAGAAATTAAGATGAATTTTTAGAATTGTTTTAACATGTCTTCAAAAGTGTGGCAATTCACCATGAAAATACCAAGCACAGTACCTTACTGCCCAAAGGAAATAGGGACACATTGTAGGTTACAGTCATTGAGGAGTGGAAGTAGGCTGGCATTGAAAACAAAACAGAACAAAGCCAACCAACCACTTGAAAAGCCCTGATTCCCAGTTAAAAAAGAAAAAAGAGATGTAAGATATTTGCTTGCTTTTAAACAGAAAATTGTTTAAAGGTATGTTAATAGCTTGGTTCAAGCCAAAAGTTTGAAGGCTTTCTCTGTTACATGCAATTATGAAAAACACTACTCGATTTCCCAAGGTATGGAAAAGGAATTACAGGAAAATTCAGTTGTTCATTTTGGCTTAGTAGGGAACTGTACCTTGCTCTTTTATCTGTCGAATCTGTCTCACAGTTTCCTTTAAAATAGCACATTTGTCTGGTTTGACATTGAAATTGTCAATGTCACTCAGATTAGCAGATATCAGCTCAGCCAGCTCTTCAATGTATTTGCTTTCCTGCTCACGCCGCCGCTTCTCACCGCTGCAGGTCAGACTAGAAACCAAAAACATCATTTCATGTGCTTCCATACCATCAGATTCACAAGCTGTGCTCACCCTGGGAACTTCAATGTACTTCATGTAACACCTACATATTAAAGTGAGGCAGCAGTTATCCCTCCAGTAGACAAATCTGAAGGGCGTGTGCTTTGTTACACTGTTGGGGGGTTGTGTGTTTCGTTTGGTGTTTTGCTTTATGGTTTGTTGTTTTTTTCAGTCAGGGTGGGGTTTTTTTAATTTAATTTTAATTACAAACTTATCTCAAGAAGATATGAGGAAGTCAGTCATCCAAAAATCCTCCTCTGATTGCTCCAGTCAAATTTAATGAAAATAGCAATGGCTATTGCAATCTTCCTGCAGGAAGTCTATCTGAACCTTAGAAGTTACTTTAAATTTGGTTTATAATTTATTAGAGAAATTATATTTAATTTTAACATCCTATGAAATCCCTTTGGTTTGCTTGTAACAAGCTGACTACAGAAGGTGATTGTCTCAGAAACCTCTAGGCATCAGAACAAAAGGTCTCAACATCCAAAAAACAGCAGGAGCTCAGATAACCAAATGCAGCTGGATAAAATCTCACCCTGAAATTCCTTTTCACACATAGAGCTCTGTGCTGAGTAAAGATACTATCTGCAGCCTCAATCAGCAGAAAGAAGAGTCATACACCGTGCATGCCAAGGACTCAGGAGAAAGAAGGGTCAAGAACAGGCACAGGGAGGTAAACCAGAGAAAAAAAAATATTTGAGAAGAAATCAAGTTAAAGACTTAGTGAAGTATGCAGAAACACATGATAAAACAGGGGTTTAAAAGAAAGAAAGCTAATGAAGGGTGACAAACTGACAAACAGAATTCTTGAATTAACAGATAGACACTGGAGAAAGGGAAAAAGAAACTGGAATGGAGTAAACTCACAAAGAGACATTGGGATATGGTGGGAGAGCTCAAGGATCTCATACACAATCTGTTGCACAATGCAGGTAATTAGCACAGGACATTGGGAAGGTGCAGAAGAGTGAGAAATGTGAGTACACACAGTGCCTGGTGTTTTGGTGACTCTTAGAACAAATTTAATATAAGTCAATACCCTGTGTGAACAAGAACATGAAAGGATAACACAGAACACTTAACATGGCAGGAACCAACGAGGTGGGAGTGGGACAGAAAACAGAGTCCCTTAGATGATCTGATAGAGTTAAGTGAGGGGGGTAGGAAGACAGCACAGAATGCAAAAATTTGAGATGAACTGGCAAAGAACTCATTTGGAGAAATGGAAATAAAGGAAAAAAGCTGAACCTATGGCAGTATTCTGTGCTGACCATAGCCATCTGAAATGAAATCTGTCAAATCAATTATCAGATAGAAGATGCTGCCTTTCAAATTTCTGTGGAGCAAGAAGTTTTTCCTCTTTCACCTTGCAATCACAGCCTCAGTGATTTCTTCTATGCTCACTCTATTAACATTTCCACAAGAGTCTAATTACAGAGCACAGTTCATCACCTTTGGCACATCTACACGTAACAGTAAAGCTGTGCATCTTCACAACAGAAGCTGGCCTAAGGAATTATTCAACTGAACAGAATTAGGTAGAACTTACTCTCAATGGCAATGAAAACTTGAAAATTATATTTAAAACTCTATTTACAAATCCAGAAAGGTCTATGTAGACCTACCTTGCACCTGGTGTATCACAGGGCAACGCCTTGCGCTTCCTTGACTCATTGGTCAAGCTATCCAAGGAATTTTCTCCTAGTCCACTCATCTTTACCATGCATCAGCAACTAAAAGCAATAAAATAACAACTGTGAATGCACCTCTCAAACTCAAATAGTTCAAAATGCAGAGAACTCAATAACTCAATGCAGAGCATTCAATAATTCAAAATCCAGAGAACCTATCCAGATTTATGTGTGAATATTTTCACTGGCAATCCATATTACTTTTTTTCCTATATGTTTTGCCAAAACATAGGTTTTAAAAGGTTTAATGTAAGAAGAGATAAATGTGAAAAATTAATTTGATTCAGAGATGTTTACAATTGTGCACCATAGTACTGGGCCTATGTATAGCACCAATTTGTCTGAAAACAAAAACACTCTCAATGTTTTAATGTATGCTCAGATAACTTGGCAACAAAATGACAAATAAATGTTATGCCAAAATGCAGTTAAATACTAAGGGTAAGGTGAGGTACCATTAAAGAAAAAGGCAAGTAACACTAAGGCAATGAAGGATGGGCAACCAGAACACTGAAAATATAGAAATATAGATATGTTGAGTAAAATTCCCTTTTCTGTACACTCCCTAGCTTCTCTTCATGTAATCCAACCTGATGTAAATCAGCGGCCTTAAATGACACCTTCAATCCTGGCCCGGTACAATACCAACAGATTACAATTACCACCTCTCACTCAACATCTTACTGTAGTCTTAATTTTGCATCTCTTGCTAGACCTTCTAAAATGAACAGTTTTCTATAACTTTGAGGACAAGGCAAGCAAAGACTTCAGGAGGTTTTCAACTCTGTTGCTTTCTCAGCAAAGATTGGGCCACAACCCAATGAAATAATTGGCTGCTTTTGTTAAACAAGCCTGGCACATTATACATCCATCACATTCCCCTCCCCTGACTCCCAAGAGGGAAAACACACAGTCACAGAGGAGAGATGACACAGAGACACCTGCAAAGATCCTGCTATGCCACTATCAACAACATGAGGGAGGCAAACACTTTATAATGGATATATACCATTTATCTAACCAAAGTATCTTAGAACTTAACTAGAACTATAAAATAATCTGCTAAATTGTGTTTGGGGCCTTTTGTACCACAATGACAAGAGGATACTGAATTTAGCATTATTTTATCCTTATTTTATCCTTTTTTACAGAAATTTCCATATTCAATATAAATTTACTACAGTCTAGTTGAGATTGCAGCTGTTTACCCCATACAGCAATGACAGTAACTGAGTTTAAACGTTTAGCCAAGATAATTGTTAGTTGAAGAGAAACTCTTCTGTAACATAACCCAGGTACTAATAAACTTCTCAGGGGGGAAAAAATGTTCTTTAAGGATCTTGACAGCAAAATCCACCATTATCACTGTTTTAAAAATAACTGGCTTAGGATGACTAAATCCACAGGAGATCATCACATATCACAAGGACAAGGACCTGATAGCTGTGCTTTCATCTACATCAAGTTTATGCTAAGGCATGAGAGGCTGGCTGCCAACTGACTCGAAGCAGTTCTGCAGAACAGGATCTGGGCACCCTGGTGAACAAGAAGTTTGTTAAACACAAGTTAGCAGTGTACCCTTGCAGCAAAGGAAACCAACTGCTTAGCAAGGCATTTAATCAGATAAATGCCTCTTGGACAAGACATCTAAAGAAAAAGGATAAGTGTGCCTATTACTTTTGATGTACTAACCTTGACTGATTGGGTTTTTTGCTTATTGGCATTTTGTGGCAAAAAAAATAATACTGCTATCTATAGATCCTTTCTAAAGTCTAAACTGAAAGGGCAAAGCCACACAAGAATGTATTTGCATGAAGCAGCATGGGGGTTGCTTGCAATAGCTGATAGTGTTATTGTAGGATGTTAGCTATGGGTGGAGCATTGAAAAGGACATTCTTCGAGCAGCACAAACCTTTCAAAGCTCAACAGGACACAGGACTGCTGGCTGCACTGAGGAGCATACACTGGATTACTCTGGCACATGTACAAAGCTCAGAAGGAAAACAGCATCTCCTTAAAGCACAAGTTCTCTGTGCAGTTAAGCAAGTGTTACAATGCTTAACAAAGTTGTTTTCATAACCAATCCTCATCCTAACTGACAGGCATTATGAGAAAGAATAACATACCTTGTACATCACAATCAAATTAAAAACAACACTGAAACAATCTTGCTTTTGAAATAGTTGCAGAAGATGTCTAATCCTGTAACTATGGCCATGGACCGACACAGATAAGAAATTTGGTTTACATTTAAATACTTGATGCAATACCAGGACAAAGGAGGCAAAACTCTATATATTGAAAGAGGGAAGAGGAAGCCTGAAGACTTTCATTCAGTTATATATTCCTTCAGGGCAAAACTCTGAAATCCAGTCATAGTGGCCCACCTTAGGTGATATTCAGGAATAACATAGCGTACACCACTAGGTGACAGTACTGCCCCGAACAACGGCTGGGAGAACATCTTCAATTAAGCAGCCGAATGAAAAACGACCCGTGTGAACAAGTGAGCAGCGTCAAGCAGATTATAGAAACGGGCTGTGATCACGCAAAAAGCAGCTGATTATCTGAAGCTGACAATCAACAGAACATATGACTCATGAGCTCTTATGCCTACAGACACCATGGGGTAAGGCTGAATTCCCCAGTCACTCTGCAGGTGACACACACACTCGAGATTCCCTGCTTCTCTCCCTGCAACTGCACTCCCAGGCAGAGTACAGAGCTGCAGGGTTAAGAGCTACTGCGGAAAGAGAGAGGAAGAGCTTAAAATACAAGAGTTATGGATAGCTCAGGAAGGGTGTGGGCACAGCAAGCATGCCAGAAGCCAAGAGTAAATTCTGTTTAAGAGGAGGAAAGATTTAAAATACATTAAATAGCTGAAAATCTGAGCTAAGCCAGACATTTCATCAGAAAGTAGTTTTGTGGGTAACAGGCCTGCATTAAATGATTTTGAATGGAAATGTCATTTCTGATTTAACACCTGCCTGACAGACAACTCATGAACTGATTAAACAAAAACCCAAAATTATTCCATTTTGTCTCAAAACAATGCCTGTCCAAGAATAACCTTTCTTCTATTTAAGAAAAGCTTTCACTGCCTAAATATAGAAGTTTGGAAAATGAAGACAAAATTAGGTAATTCATGTAGGCTGTTGCCCTTCTGTTACACCCAAGCAAGCTTTATTCAGGCCTGAAGCTGCAGAGTTTCTGCACATGAATTTCCCTTCCCTAGGAGTATCATTACAAGCTGGGAACACATGTAATGCCTAGAACAACTCTGAAACTGTTTAGCTAAGGAAATTACAGAAGCTGCTTCTCAATACAGATGGATTTACAGTTCAAATTCTTAGTAGTCAGACTAATTTCCCTGCTACAGGAAATACTCACAAAAGAAACTATTATTCAGTGAGTTAATAATGAAGGAACTCACCAGTTAAAAAGTACCAGGTGTTATATTTAGTCACTGAATTCAATTCAGTTCATTGAATTGAAGAGGGCCTACAAGAAGGCTGTAGAGAGAGTCTGTTTACAAAGGCCTGCAGTGATAGGGCGAGGGGCAATGGTTTTAGAGAAGAGTAGATTTAGATTGGATACTAGGAACAAGTTCTTTTCCATGAGGGTGGTGAAACACTAGAACTGGTTACCCAGTTGAGGCCCCATCCCTGGGGATATTCAAGGTTAGGCTCATCAAGGCTCTCTCTGAGCAACCTGACCTAGAGGTGGATGTCCCTGCTTGCTGCAGGAGGGTTGAACCAGATGATCTTTCGTGGTCCCTTTGAACTCAAACCATTCTATATTTTCTAATGAACTAAAAGGTTTTTCCAAAAATAAATGTATTTGAGAGATTTTTCTGAAGTTAATCATCATTTCAAAAGACAACTCTGAAACACAGCTTTCCAAAGATACATCTTCTATGCATTTTCACACCCAAAAGTAAAAAACATTTAGACGCAGCCATCTTTGTAAACCTACTTTGTGAGCTAACAGGCAGTGGGATTATTTCTGGCTCGTGAACCTTGAACACTGGCTTAGAAAAACTCCTCTGCTGGTTATACTGCACACCATTAACCTATGTAAGGGAAGCATTTAAAAAATACATGTATTATTTGTGTAACTAAAATGGATCTAAAAATAAGCTTCATCTGACTTGGTGAACAGCTCAGTTACTGAATAATGGAAATACAGATACAAGAGCAGCCACATTCATGCTTCTACTGTTTGAATTCAAAGTTTCAAGTGCAAGCTCAAAAGGCAGAGGCAAACCTCCTGCACAGAAGGACAACAGTGGGACTTGAGCTATCAACACATACTCTCATGAAATTTTTAATGAAACCTGCACCCAAGTATTTGCTTAGAATGTCAGAAGCTACAGCAGACTAATTACACATAAGGACAAAGAAATGCTGACTCTAAATTCTACCCAGGGATACACAGCTAGGTTTTTCTACAATTTATCTGTCCCTAGTTTGTGTGATTTAAAGTTAATTTCTTGGAACTGACAAATTTTAAAGCCAGGTACTGAATGAACGATGATATCCATGTAAATAATATTTACATGTTTGCTAATCTGATGTCATCAGCACCAGCAACTAATTTCAATACCTTAATTAAACCACCTATGCTACTCCACTGGATGGGAATACTTTGTCATTTTATGTGAACATTTGATAAAAGCATTTTATGCCACACACCATTTAGCGATTGAAAACAGATGACACGATGCTATGCAATCAGCACCAGAACAAGAGGACACAGTCTCAAGCTGTGCCAGGGGAGGTTTAGGCTGGATGTTAAGAAGAAGTTCTTCACTGAAAGAGTGATTGGCCATTGGAATGGGCTGCCCAGGGAGGTGGTGGAGTCACCATCACTGCAGGTGTTAGGAAGAGACTGGATGGGGTGCTTGGTGCCATGGTTTACTTGATTAGATAATGTTGGATGATAGGTTGGACTCGATGATCTCAAAGGTCTCTTGCAGCCTGGTTAACTCTATTCTATGCTTTGTTCTGTCCAATATGGTTTTCCAAAAGTTATTTGTGAAAACAAAGCCCCAGCTCCTGCCAAGTGATTTAGAAGGTATCTATTTGTACAAAGTAACGTCAAAGCTGAATGTAAGTAAATAGGGCCAGAGCCCTCCAAAGTTAATAGTTACAACAAATTTCAGGAAAAAATGAGATACATGAGGAACATAAGAAATTGTTCACAGTCTTCAGAGCAAGGTATTGTTTAATGTCATCAGCTGTTTGTTTTTAATCCCACCAGTGGAGTGGAAACAAAGGCAGCAGCAACAGTCAGAGGAAAAAGTTCCAATTGTTATGATTATTTGCAAATGTTAAGTACTAGTTCCTGCACTACTCTATCTTGTCACAAAGAATCCTAGGGTTTCCAAATTTTCTCTCACTTATCCAAAATGAGGAAACAAGGAAAGAAAAAATAACAAAGACCTTTGTTGCTCATCACCAAGTGCACTGAAAAAAACAGTTCTGATTAATAAGGTACACACCTATACATCCTTTGCAATATACTACACACTTCTTGCATGTCAGGTCTGTTAATTTCTCAGCAACAACAATAAAAAAGCTGTTAAAAAGGTAGTGGGTTTTGCATGTGACAGGTAAAACAAGTTATAGTAATTATTAGTCCATTCATTGCAACAATACATCTACAGGCTAACAAACAAATAAACAGAGTGGAATTTACAGAAAACAGCAGCATTTTACACTACCCTTTACAAACAAAACCCCCCCAAAATTAGCCCTCTAAAATTCTGTCCTTGGCTGCCACAAAAGAGATGCACGTCAACAATACAGTATGTTTGAAAGCACACAAGTTCCTAAAGCCTTTTCCCAGAGAGCATTCAAGTCCAAACGCCATCAAGAAGTGCTAAGCACAGCAAGCTGAAAGCATTGAGCTTGATAAGACCGTTTTTAAATGCCTTACTTGTCTTACCCTCATACAAACTGGAAAGCCATTAACTCAACATTAGACTGCTTTCCGCTAGTTTGTCTTTCAATGCACTGGTTTCCTTCTCCAACTCAAGCATTATTCCCCCATGACCATAGCTGTAGAAGACAGACCTACTTGCCAAGCAGTATCTGGAAACTGGGAAGGTTTTGTCTTAACAAAGGCCCCAAAATATAGTTAGATGCTTCAGACTTAGGGGACTGGTTTCTTTAGCTGAAATAGTTGACCACACACAAAAAATAGCAAAACCCACAAAGCACAGCTTATGATGCTAATTAAAAACATATCCAAGCTATTTTTTTACAATCATACTATTTGCATAAAGTAAGCTTTTAATATTTTTTTTTTGGTCCTATGAAACAATCAACATTTCCTACACTAACTATATGTACTCGTGCTGTCCTGCATGGTTAGAACCTCTTCTGTCTGAGCTGTTTCTTGTTTGAAAAACTCACCAGGGGAAAAAGCATAAATTGGCAATTAGCATTCTCCAGAATAAGCCAATTATAAAGAATTAAATCAAACCAGTCCTTTTCAATGAATCATGACAATGGTCTGGAACTTTTTTAATTGTATATAATGGCTAGGCATTAAATATAATCCTCCTTTCTGAAAACAAAGGCATAAGGCACACGTGTTTCTTTAAGATGTAAATGGTAATCAACTGGTTTATACCAAGAAAAGCCAATATTTAAATATTTAAATCTTATTTGATATAAATAAAACTAGAGGACATCCTATTGAGCAACTCCATATTCTTAGAGGAAAAGTGCTACCTGAAACTTTTATTTCCCTCAAACACACATGCAGTAAAAGTACAATACCCTTCCAGTGAAACTTCTGATTCAAAATATTATTGAAACTGTGCAAAGATTCCTTTGTTCTAAGGCTGACCACAGAGACAGCTGATGTTTCCCATTTACATCAACAGGAATCCACAAGAAAACAAACTCAGAAACCTCATTTTCTGGGAGTAGTGAAATAAGGGGTGGGTTTGGTGTTTGGTTTTCTTTTGGGTTGCTGTTGTTTGTTTGTTTTTCCTTTCTTAACTCTCCCCTTTTTATTCTTTAAGAGCATGCTTCTTATATACTTACATGTACAATTTCTACATTGTAGCTTTAAAAATGGTAAGGGAATAGAACTATTCAAGTACATGGAGTCCAAATATTAAATCAATCACTTACTTGTCCTTAGCAAACACTCAAGCACAGCATATTTTTCAGAAGACCTTCAGAATCAGAAGTCATTTTAAGTCACATCCTGAAAAACAAAAGAGAGATCATACATTAAAAAAAAAAGAGAAAAGCTTTTCCTTTCCCCCCCCTTGATTTTTATTCATCTTACCAAAAAGTAAACACTCAACATTGAGACATTTTAATATTAAATGGGTTTAAAACCTACCTTATAACTGCAAGTAGCTGACTTTTCTAATGTATATGCTAAAACTCTGAATCATAATCCAGCTGGTGTTTGTGATGTTTCCTTTCACATCAGAATCGAATCATTTATTATATGGGTTGATGGTTTTGGGGTTTCTTTTGGGGTTTTTGGTTGGTTGGTTGTCTTTTGGGGGGTTGGGTTTTGGTTGGTTGGGTTTTTATTGGGGTTTTTTGTTTGGGTTTTTGAGGTTTGGGGTTGGTTGGGTTTTTTTTTTTATACTTTGGAAGAAATAATGAAATTGCTGTAGATATCTGATCTTAACTTTTAAATCTTACTATAAAAAGCTGCAACCTTCAATTAATTATTTTATGGAGCAATGACTGGCAAGCAAAAGCCAAGTCCATAACCACTTTGTCTGCCTGCACACAGTGCTTGGTACATCACTATTAGATGAGAATGGGAAACTATTTTCAGAGCTATGAACACTCCAGTTTCTGTTAAGTCTGTTTTTTCATGGAATTCTAGGAATGATTAATCCATATTATCATGCATTTTATACCAGGTATGATTAAGTGTACTAATTAGTGAGATTCTGGCTCTCTGTGGAGAATTACAGTAACTTAGGAAAAGTTTTAAACAACAGCTGTGTGATTGAATTGATTTACTGAAAACTGCTTAAAGTGCTACATAAAGCAGAGGCTGTTGAAGCTAATTAGAAAAATAAATTGCTCCTGGGAAATGTTTATGAGACATTCACATGTAAGCACACACCATAGTCCTATCCAAAAATCAAGAGTTTCAAAATTGATACTTCTACTCAGACTACTTCATAGGTAATCACTAGCAGGCAGGTAAAGGAGTCTTATTTGAATAGCTCATTTCTTAAGAAATTAAACTGAAGCTTTTCATATCAACTGGTTGCATGTGCATTCATGTGCTGTTTTAACCACCCCTTTGACAATACAGGTTGTAGCTTTATTTATGTGAACTGGAATTACCAATTAGAAGGTTGATTGACAATGTGGTCACGTAAGACTAAGCATCAAGAGTAAATTGTCTCCTAATTAAAGAGTTCTATAACACCATTTTATGCTAAATCAGCCTCTGCTAATCATGGAAACCAGAACAAAAGCATACACACACAAAGAAGAAAAAAATCTGAGAAGTCTTAAAATGCAATATCAGAAACATTTGGACATTGTGGGAAATTAAATCCTTCAAATGCTCATTTCTGTAAAAATGCTAAACCTGACTGATACTACACTCAGCAAAGAGCTTGCTACCTAGCTTCCCCAGGATTGTCTTTCACCCAACAAGGGCTTATTTTCTGATGTCTCCACTAGACAGACTTTATGAATCTAAAAGACAGCAAAAATTGCATTCACCATTCAGTTTCATGTGCAGCTTTTCTCCTCAAGTTTCTACAACAGCTTGTTAAGCTGGTAACCACACCTGTGCAAGAACAGAAGCCGTTCAACAGAATCACCTAACAGGAGTCTCAGTGAGAGCCTGACCTATGCAGGAGAAATAGCACAAAAATCACTTAAAGATGGGAGATCCAATACACACAAGTATCAAAAGGATTCTACTTGACTGGAAATGCAAGGGAAAAGAGAACTCCCCTGCAGATGTATTAGACTAAAGACCACATAAAAATCCTACCATTATTGAAATTACTTTTTGAATATTCCCATTACATTCCTCTCAAGTAAATATTCATTCCATGGATGTCAGTATCTGAGCTGTTCAGACAGGCAATGGAATACAACTTCTCAAATACAAACTGCAGTAGAATAAACAAAAAATAACCTCCTGAATAATCTGAAGGCTCTTGAAGGGCTCAAGTAGCATTTGCACTGATTTAGTCTGGCCAAACACCGCAGAGGACCATCCTATGAGAACTGGCAACTGGCAGGGTAACTGTGATGGTTTAACCTAGATGGATATTCTCAACTCTGTTTTACAGAGCAGGATGAAATTAAAGCAACCTGAAGGAGGGTTGAAAACTCTACCCAGTAAACCAAACAAGAAGCTAGCACCAAACACACACTACAGTAAATTTTTTCCATATATCAAAAGTAAATTAGACCTCAAGGTTGCTACAACTATAAATAAAACAGGATATTAAAGTTCTATAATCTAGTAAGTCATTGCATTGTTATTGTCTATGACATTTAAATGAGAAATTAGGTCCCTCCTTTTCAATAACACTTGGTCTTTCCCTGCTAATGAAAGCACAAACTTATACATATTGAAAGTTGACCACTCAACTCTGTTATCCCTGCCCTAATCTTACATGCTTACATTTCTGAGTGTGGAGATAACAGCCAACATCTTAACTTTTTTTTTCAGTAGACAAAATATTTTATTTTAATATTGTTTCCTGTTCTGCTTCAGGTGAGTTAGACTATTAGAGTGCCCATATCAAAGCACAGTCATGTACTGAGCAACTGCCAGCCTGAGAGCCAGTATTTTTCTAAGTAGTTTGGCATTTGAGGTCGTGCAGTGAACTTCTCCTTCAGCTCTCACCAGCCACACCACACCAGTACCACTTTCAACACGAGCCTATTTCCTGTCTAGAAACTGCTCAACCAAAAAACAAGAGTACACACACAACAATAGCATTTAGCATGTTTTGATCTAAAGGAGATCAACACTGACCTTTGATTTCCCTGCTTTCAGGATGAGCTACAGATACTCAGTTTCTAGAAACTAAGCATCCCACACAGCCTGGCTACCAAATTTAAGTGTACCTATGGCCCAGTTTTCAATCCAGTTCCTTAAAAATCACACAGAAGAAAGGTTACATCAGTGTCCAGATGAGACAGCTAAGTGGCACAGAAAACACGATAGCATTAAAGCTACACTGGTTTTAGGGTTAAAAATACACATTCATAATTGAATGTGCCAGATATGGTAAGCACAATGGGTACTTTTTGAAAGAAGCTATGAAAAGAGGATTGTATCCATAATCCTCATTAAATGTTTTAATGTGCCCGTTAAGAAACTAAATACAATATACTACACTACAAACTACAGCACCAAAAAACGCAATGTATTTTTAAACCTCTGGGGGAGGGGGAAAAAACACAGCAGACTCAGAAATACCACTGAGCCTTAACTACAGCTTTGTGAAACTGAAAGTACAGTGTCTCAAGTGCATTGAGTTAATAAAGAGGTTTAGGGGTACTTGTAATTATTTTGTACCAGAGTCTTATCTTTTAAGATTAAAGCAGTCGCACTTAAATTATGAAGCAAACAGCATCACAATTATATTGCTAATTGCTTTGTTCAGCATCATATTGTTGAGTCCATTGATCCATCGTTATCCTAATCTGGCACTTTCATCAGTACTAACAAATACTATTCCAAAACATACACATTTGATCATTCTCCACTCTTTTTGCACCACCCCCCAGCCAAAAGGGTAATTTACTGGATAATAAATAACGGACTGGTAGACTTCACCGAATCAGGGCTGTCAGGTTTAAATACAAAACAACAAAAAAGTGCCATCTCTAAGGCAGTAGCCAGTGAAGCACACCTTGTTGCAACATGTTAAATAATCTTAACTCAGCACACATCCTTTTTGTATTATACATCCCATCTTACAGAGACTATAATTTTTCAGGCCTTGTCAGGTTTCATTTACCAGTTCCGCTGCAGTGTTTAGTAAGCACTATGCACTCCTCGGCTATTTTTCAGACATGACAATTAACTTCAGCCTTGTTCACTCTGCATATATTAAAATGACAGGACACTTTCAGTTAAAGGATGGTCAGAGGTGGAACAACACCGGGAGCACGTCTCCTGTTCCTCTGATAAATAATGCGTGTGCTCTATTTTTGGAATGTCATTACTTGTTAATTTGTTTCCTATACGTCCCTGTTTGCTAGGCACTGCAACAGATACAGGACACTATTGTAACAAACAAATGCACGGAAGAGAAAAGGGGGGCTCTGGTGAACCCACTGTTACGAAAAAAATAGACTAGTCTTTATCCTTGTGCCTTCAGCATACGCTGGTCAAGACATGTAAAAACCTCTCCCCTGCCAGCTTCTGCACAAAGCACTGTGCTGAAGTGGTTCCCGCATCTCATCGCGGGTCCACAGACACGCACCACATTCTAGACTCAGAACAACTGCTGCCCTCAGAACCCAGATGTGAAAAGGCGTCCAACTTATTTGGCTAGATGCGTTTGTCAGGATACAGCTCTTGCAAGTAAAAGGCAGTCACACCACCTACTTGCATGACACTAGCGACTGAAATTGGTATGCTCAGACACAGCAGGACGAGAAACATTGAAGGCAGCCTTTGATCTTGACTAATCTCCAAGGCACTGTACTGGAAAAGGTAAATTGGGCTTTCAATATCGCTGATGGCATCAGCCAAGTGTTTTTAGACTGCATCTACTGTGCTTTAACCTATGTTAAGTTTTTACAGACTTGTATCCAGAAGAGTTGGTAAAGAGTTACTTTTCAAAAGAGAATAAAATGAATTAATAAATATATACAGAATAAAAGAAATCCATAGCTCAAATACAACAAAACAAACAAAACAACAACAACAAAACCACCAGGATGTGATGCTCAGGCTACTGCTACTGCACTGGGAGCTGATAACAACTTAACTGGTGAGAAGCAACACACCACCACCATTGCACTCTGCATCCAGACACATTAACAGGAGAGAAACTCAGGTTTACATAGCTTCTATATTTATATTTAATGAAGTTCTAAATGCAGAAAATACTTCTTGCCATCATCCTTGCCAAAAACTGTGGATACCACGGATAGAGATTTTCCTGTGACCAGTACACAAACCCCTCTAGTAACAGCAATTAAATTCTTTAAAAAAAAAAAAAATGAAATAAAATCCAGATGTACATTAAAGTGTTCCACTTACAACCCAAAATCCCCTTGCCAGGGCTCCCAAGAGAATACCATGATAGCAGTACTGAAGAGTCACTTCCCAGCCCTACATACAGCTAATTCCAAAGTGGCCCGGTTCTATTTGACAGAAGCTGCAGGTAAGTAAGAACACCACCTGTTCAATGCCTCCCTACATATTGCAGTGTCAGCTGAATTGGGAATTAACTTTGAAATAATCCACATAATTCATTAGAATGGAATTATGTAATCTTAAATTATTTAAGGATTAGTCCAAAGTACAAAATCTCTGTAAATTACAAAAGAAGCCTTAGAATCAAGAGCCTTAGAATGTGAAACCATCAATTTGGCCATACAAATCTGAAAAGATTATTAACTTTAATCTCTTCTGACTCTTTATGCTTTGAAGTGGATATATTAAGTTATTCAAAAGTTTATTTTCATGCCTTATCAATACCCGACTTCAATTCTTACATAACTTTGACCACTACACATTACAATATTGTGATTACCTTTTCAGCATGAACCTGAATCACTGTGACTATAAAGAAAATCTCCAAGGCAAAGGGATGATTGCCAAGTAACAATCATACCATGTACAAATGCAAAGTGGTAATTACTGGTAGATATTGGATGAGATTCATGGCACAACTTAAAAAGCTGGGAGAGATGTATTTTATATGAACAAAAATCACACATGAAAGTGTGTATATTCCTTACAGAATATAGTCACTCCTCTAAGAAAACAGTGACAGAGACTTTTTCCTACATGGTCTGATGAAGATATAAGAGCTCTTACCTCAATCCAGTACCTGAAGGGATCCAACAAGAAGGCTGGATAGGGACTTTTTGTTAGGGTG
Source organism: Picus viridis (assembly GCA_033816785.1). Classification (NCBI taxonomy): domain Eukaryota; kingdom Metazoa; phylum Chordata; class Aves; order Piciformes; family Picidae; genus Picus; species Picus viridis. The sequence goes on along the minus strand of CM066599.1, from coordinate 6,808,839 downwards.
TACAAGGGGGATTGGGTTTAAGCTAGGGAGAGTAGCTTTGGACTGGATCTTAGGAAGAAGTTGTTCAGTGCAAGACTGGTGAGACTCTGGAATAGGCTGCCCAGGGAGGTTGTGGATGCATCCTCCCTGGGGTGTTCGAGACCAGGCTGGATGAAGCCTACTTGAGAGGCATCTCTGCCCACAGCAAGGAGGTTGGAGTAGATCCCTTCCAACCTAAGCCATTCTATGAATTTAACGATGACTAAGGAATTTGTTTGCCCTTGTGGCAAGGAAGCAACTTCCCAACTCCATTATAGTAAGAAGTGAATCAGAGTTTTTCAGTAGCAACAACTACTGATTTCTTTAAGATAGCCATACACCATCTGGCACTTCAAAAGCAGAGAGCACTTACCAAGTTCTTGTGAAAACACAAAATGTAATCAACTAAACCGAGTTTGCTGCACTAACTACACTGAGCCCTCTCTAAGTCATCAAGTCCAATCCCTTTCCTGAAGCTCTGAATGTGCCTAACATACATTACATACATTTTTCTGTATTACATGCATGCAATGTTTTTCCTTCTGCTATTCTACCCTACTAGTAGCTCATGAAAGCAAAGACAGCTTGTTTGATTCCTAGAGAGACAACTTAAACACAACTATAGAATTACAATTAGCATTAACTTGTTTAGTGCTTTGACACTGTTAGACCTGAAACAGACCCTCTCATGACAGAATCTTACTCTTTTTACAGAGATAATTGTTTATATAAAAAACAAGTTTAGAATGAGAATGGTTCAAATATCAGGAGTTTTCCAAAGCACTAAATAAGAATTGGGCAAAATCTCAGCAATTTCCTTGTAAAAGACTGTCCATTGCAGGCTTAAATTTAGACAGAAAAGTCATTTTACATTTGGATCAAAATCTCTAACAAAGCTGAAACAAAATGCCTTCAGACAAGGGGAAAAACTGACTGGTTTTGGCAGACTGGAACATTTACTGTACACACACTATCAGTTTCTGACATGTGATCTCTATCAAGTAGATGCCAAGTTTGATGCCTGCTTTTGAACTTCTACAAGTAATACTCAGAAAAACATTCAAACCAGTTTAATCTGTTGCATTTCCTACAGCTATTCTTAGCAGTGGATGTTCAGCCCCAGTATTTAGTCTCTGAGTCTTGTATGTAAATTGAAAGTATTCATCAATGTGGTACATATGGAGATGGCCTTTTAAGAGAACTGCTTATCTGAAGCAGTAAACATTTTCAAGTTCCAAGTTGCAGAGCAAAAATATTTTTTAATTAGAATTGCACAGCTGGAAAAAAAAAAAGAGAGAAGCTGCATTCTAACTGTTCTTTTGATATTTGCACATTTAAAAAGCAAGCTGCTCAGTTAGAAAGCAAATCTCTCATTTATAAACTATAAGAATTTTTGCAGTGCTGTAACCATAATTTTGTTTCCCCTGTTCTACTTTGGGCAAGTGCTCATCTTGGGAGATCAGATGTGATCTAGTTGATGCTTATGTGTCTTAAACAGTGCTGTCATTAATCATCCCACCATACATTTAGCCTATCAGCCTGTGCACTTCATCTGCCATTTCCTAGCACTTGAATAATCACAAATTATCAAGCAGCACAGAAGTTTATCAACAGCTGGAAATGACAAATCCTTGAAAAGAAAAGTCCTGAAGCCTGTGAGCATTTCTATGCAGCTCATATTTGCCTTTGTGAAAGTACTGGGGAACAGTAAAATACAATTATTGCTGTATGGATAGTCTCCTGGCAGATACTGCCAACTCCTAACAAAGCTAACCTTTTGTTGGGTGGATGCTGCCAAAAATAGATTGTTTTCAGTCACACTGACCAAGTGAGGCAAGTTCGTACACTCAGCATGAAGACCTCTGAAAGTGATTGAAAATTAAATACACCAGATCAACTTTAAGAGTTAATGAAATGTCCTGCCTATCAACACAAAGAGACCCTTTTATTCCTATTACTAAAAAGCAAACCTTTCACTTTTATGAATGACACAAAATTAGGTGTACCGAGCATGCAATCCAATGCTGCAGCTCCAGGGATGTTTCACTTCAGTGTTTAAACAACAACCTTTTGTTCTGCATTTCTAAGCATACCAGTTGTTACAATTAACAATTTTTTTTCCTGATATTAACCTTGGAAAACCCCCAATCTCTCAAGACTTCCATAGCACAAATACCAGACAAAACCCCATAATGCTTAATGAAGTATTTTGGTTCCAATCTTTATGACGCTTCAACGACAAATTTTGGGATTAGTAGCAGAGTTACACACAAACAAAGTAAGAGAGAGAAATAAGCCTTGCCAGTGGTGCTCCGTATCCACAGCAAATAAGCTGGGACACAAGCCACCCAAAACAAGCTCTCAGTTATTTCTGTCCCTCTTCCTAAATACTCCAAGGCAGTTCTACAAAATATACCATCCCATAGTAAAGGCCTCTAGTACTGAACTGAAGCATTGATTACCCTCTTTATAAAAAGCATGTCAAACTGTGTGGATGCTGTCCTGAATTTGCAGCCAGCTGAAATACAGAACACTCTCAAGGGCACAAATATTTGAAGGAATAGTGTTGTGGTATTATATACCCCAAACAAACAAAACCAAACAATAAGCAGTAGCTTAAACAACTTAGTTAACATGTTTAGATTTAATCACAGTGTCCTGTAATACAACTAGAAACGAGGCTGTACCTGTGATTTATTTTTTTTTTTAGCCTTTGGAGTGCTCTAAAAAGACAGAACTAGACAACAAGCAAAACTCAGCCAACAGAAGTGATGAAGAGTGTCACCTGCTAGTACACTTTAAACGTGTTGGTTTTAACTGGAAAATAAAGCTGTCAACCATAAAAGGATGTTGGTACAAGACAGTTCAGAGATGTAATGCAAAGCACAAAACAGTTTCCTGTCTCTGCAAACACTTGCTTTTTCTACACACAGTCTGAGGAGAGTGTAATAACGAATTTGTTTGCTTACAGAACAATAACTCTTAATTAAGACCACTGCTACTGTCTGCTTAACAAAACCATCTACATATGCGTGCAACTCATATAGTCCCTGAGCAAATGCATACTGCCTGCCACAATACCTCAGTGTACAGAGCCAAGAGCCATGCAAGGTTCCAGGTCCTTCAAAGAAAGTTACATCCATGCTCAGAGCTAAACCCTAAACTGACTGTTCTGATAGAGAAGGAACCCGGTATTGAGGGTAGTTGATCTCAGAATAAAAAACCATCTACACTCATTTTGAAGTGAAAGTACATTAAAATATTTATTTATTTAGTCATTGCTAATACTCCTACTTGTTTAATCAGCACAGGTGAATACACCTGATGTTAATGTCTGGGGAAAAAGCATCACTATTGCTTTAAAGCTCTTTCAACTGCACACTTGCACTTCACACTGAAACTGCACAGTCCCTTGGTGATAATTTTAAGTCAATGATCTCTGAGATGACAAAATGTATTTGTTGGAGGAAACGAATTTTGCCATATTTTGCCATCAATTTTCCATATATACAAACGCGGAGTCGGTTAAATCTTCCTCTCACTCAAGTAGAATAATTTAAAGATTATTTGTGACCTAAATTTCTTTCTGTATAGCCTATGCCAATTTGCCTGAGAAAGGAATCAAAGGAGTAGCGGTCATTAGAGCTGCAAGAGAGAAAAGAACCCAGAAGAGTGTACACATCTGTGACATCTCAATATGAATGGGGACAATAGGCGCCTTATACAGCTATAATGGAGGGTGTGGGGGAGGAAGGGTAGCAAGCCTGTTTCGTTTGTAACATGAAGATGTGAACAATTCTGTAAAACGCAGTTCGGAAGCATTTTGTGCCATAACTAAATTACTCTATTTCTTGCTGGATTTCCTAGCTGAATTCAGTTTTCAGAAGAATCAGGAAGAAGTCATGAAACAGATTCAAACACAGAAAAAGGAAAAGGAAACGGGACTCTTTGCGGGGGGAGAAGAAAAAGTAACCGGGTAGGTATGATGGACACATTTGATAAAAGCAAACAAAAGGGCAAATCCACAGAATAAATAACGCCGAGTACTTCTATGGACCTCAAAACCCATTACAGTCTGGCCCATCACAGAAAAACAGGCCAGACCCTCACAGAAATACTCAAGTAGAGATAGCAGAAAACAAACAACAAAAGAACAAGTTCTTACTAGAAATCATCATATGTTTGTAGGATAAAATGGGGAAGATTTTCTAAACTTCAGGCAAAATTTGACATAGTCTTTAGGGGATCTTCACAGGACCAAAAGGAGTGCTACTTTTAATTAATTTGCTTTGAATATATCCACTGTAAGCTCAAAAAAGGCCTTTCCAATCTTAAGCTTCATTTTTAATATGACTGTTTTTACTAGGCAAATGCATTGGCACACTGAGTGCCAATCACTGCCAATTCCCAGCTATTTAAACCTTACATTTAAAATTTAAATTTATAACTTAAGGAGTCTTGAGTTACATTATATGAACTGAGGGAAGATTTCATTTCCAAAACTACTTAGAGTTCTGCCAAAACACTTTCCCACATTAAGCAAGGATATACAGACTGCAAGGCACACGTAGCCTAACATTCCTGGCACATTACAATATTGTGTTTATTTCTCCATTATATCACATCATTTGTAGCTCCAGTTCAAGTAGTAAAAACAAATATCTTAAATGGCCTTAATTGGGAAAAAATAGGAAAAGGAAGTCAGCACATTAGTCAGTTACTATTTGTGTGTACAACAAATTCTCGAAGATGGTATTATTATTCTCCTCTACAGTCAGCTGTGTTTAAAAACAACAATATATGCCGTTTAGAAGCAGTGTGGAATATTAATTTACACTTCTCTACTGATATGGGAGGATATCACCACACAGCCCCAGCCCTCAAGACGGAAAAGTGATTACACTGTCACTGTATGACTGTACCATCATGACAACAGTGAGAGAGGGAGAGACAAAAAAGATGCTGACTCTCCAGTGAATTCTGAATAATAGCTGCTACACCTACACAGCTTTTGGAGCAGAGAACAAAACCAGCAACAAATGCCTCTTAACATCTCATAGAGACACAGAGGGATACCACAGGAAAAAGGTTAGCATTTAAAAAGTGGAACGATTGCCTACTTGGGAAGGGAAGAGCTGAACCACTCACAGAGCACAGCAAATTGGATGTAAACAGGAAAATACAGAACTAAAAAAAGAACGGCAAGAGTGCCTTGCACCAAACTCCAACTGATAATAAAAAGATGTTTAAATAGCACATCAGAAACAGAAGCCAGCTGGGGAGACAGTGGACCTCTGTGGCAAAGCCATAAAATGGACACTCAGATTAAAAGCCATAGCTCTTCATGTTGGCCTCTGCCACTAAAGATACTGGAGAGGCTCCTACTTCTAGTGTCCCCTTGTAGCAAACTGACTGCAGAAGTGAAATAAATTCTAAGGAATTATAGAAAAGAATTAAACAAGACACATGAAGTGGTGATCAGTCACCAGGATACTCCTCAAGAAGGGGCTCAAATGTGAATGTTCAGAACTGCTGGACAAACTGCACAACCTACCATTACAAATGGCAAGTCACTGGCAAGTGACCACTGCAGCTCCTACTGACACAAAGAAATCCAGAGGGACTCTGAGGAGCTATGGACCAGTGAATCTGACATTAATGCTTCAGCTGACTTCCATCCATTGTAATGTGGTAGGAGCTACAGTGAAGAAATCACCCAGTACATGAATATACCAAGCCTGAAGAAAAACAGCCAACATGGCACAACTTCTGAACAGGGCAGGAGTTAAAAAGAACATTGTACAGAATTACTGTGTGACCTGTATGATCCTCAGACCAATCTAATAGTTCTTGTTGGTTTACATTTATAAGACTTGTAAAAATAATAATTGTTAGTTTTATTTTAACATTAGAATTACTTTCTCGCAATGGCAAAAATACATTTACCCATGTAACCTACTCTAGTCAGGGAACTTGTATAGAGCTGTCTTAGCCAGTAGGAAATGCAACTTCATTAAGATCTGTTAACACAGCTTTACCAGGAAACTTCCATAGTAATAGATTAAGCCTAAGAAAATCCAGTGGGATAAACATGGCACTATCATATTGAACATCTAATATGGTCTAAAATTCAAAGCTTCAACAATTTGAGAGCCAGAGGTTAATGAAAGAGAAGGAGTTAAGAGGGTGTAATGAAACCCTGAATTACACAAGTCAGATTTTTTGGGGGGACTGTTGCTGTTATTTCCCCTTTACAACTACATATAATTAAAACTCAAGTGTCCTCTTTATACTTATACTTCTAGATTTAAACTCCTTGCTTCTCTGTTTCATCAGTAAATACTTCAAGGCAAATTGTCAATATTTTCAAGTCTTCTTTTACAGTGCTGGGGGAATGGAATCAGTTTTTCTTTTTTCAATGAAAAATGAGATGCTTTGTTATTCATGTCACTGTCACAGTCAGGGTTTGAGGAGAAAGAGCAAATATAATGAGATTTGGAGAAAAAAAAAAAGCCTAGCAATAGTGCAGCCTGCAATAGAGACATGCAAAGGTAGAGGAAAAGCAATATTTTTATATGAAAAATATTAAACACTACACTTATTCCCTGTGACTTCAAATTGTCCAAACTGCATCAAGAAACAAACAAAAAAATAATATATTAATTCTTTTAGGCCGTAAACAAATACAAGCCAAAAGTATTTTAAAGAAGTAAAGAGAAGCACTTGACCATCAGGGCATTGAGAGAAACTAGGCATAGAAAGGATCTCCAAAAAAATCCAAACTAAAGGCTTGTTTACATGAGATTTACTAACATTATTATAGCAACAGACCACCATAGCAACATTACAGAACAAAGTGACTGGACTTAAACCACCCTAATATTAGCTAAATTACTCAGAGCATATATGTTCTTCCTTTCTTAACTGATTGTAGGTGAAAGAACATGCATCTGTCAAATATTTGAAAGAAAAGCTATTCAAGATTAATCACAGAATCACCAAGGTTGGAAGAGACCTCAAAGATCAAGTCCAACCTGTCACCACAGACCTCATGACTAAACCATGGCACCAAGTGCCACGTCCAATCCCCTCTTGAACGCAGCCCAAGAGAGAACATACTGCAAACACTGCACTTACCCTGCAGTGTACTTTTAAGATTTTTCACTCATTTCCAGCAAAAGAGAGTTTTGTACACAATCACTGTAGCAACAGCACAAAAATGGATTTCATTACAACATGTGCATTTCACCATGCTCCCTAATATAATTTGCTGTTTGGTATCAGTGACCAACACAGATAAAAACAAAGCTACTCATCCTTTTTTATTATTACAAAACACTTCTTAAAAACAAGGATTTGTATCCTTAATCAATCATTCTTAGTAGCTACAGTTTTACATAATTATGCCTACAGTTACTTCACACTGAAAAGAATAAGGCAGCAAAAATTAAGAGCAGAACTATGCTCCCCTCCAACATGTACATTACCACATACTTAAGTTTGTGTGGAATTAGGAAAACATGCTTAAAATCTAACTTGGAAATAAAACCTCTCACTTTTAAGACCTGTATATGCTTGCCCCTACATCAGACCCACTCTGAGAACACATTTGTTGCAACTGTGAAATAAAGACTCTAATTCTACAACTGGGGCTACACAAAGGACACACAAGCTTCAAGACACTACAGCAAAATACCTTGCTAGCTATCTTGAAAACACAGCAAACACACTCCCCCAAAATTCCAAAACATCACCACCACCAAGATCACAATGTGTCAATGCAAAGAGAAACTACATGGGTTTCCTAAAACCAATCCAAAATACCTCAAGAAAAGACACCCAGAGCAGCTCTCCCCAGTAAAAGAGGTACCTGTGAATACAAAATGTTAGTTTTCTCAAGCACCTCATACATGGGCAGATGCATGGAAGAAAGACTTTAGAGGATAAAAGCACACAAACAGGGTCTGACAAGGGGAAAAGTTAACAATTACAAGAGATTCATTATTTGCTCTTCATTCTACCAGTGCTCCACAGACAGCAAATTACAAAGGGTACTGCTAAAGAGAAAAACAGATCTTCTGAATTACCTGTAATATACAGATGTTCACAAGACACTAAAAACGATCATCCTGGCACAAACACACTAGCTTTTTATTTCTACTTATAACAGGATAGTCTCTGCTATTCATACAGCTTATTTTGTCTGCCAAACTAAATTTTATTAGACATGAGTTTAGGGTTCTCATGAGTCAAACTGAAGTACTAAACAAAGTCGGCTTTGTTCTTGTTACATTTCTTTGGACATTTTAAAATGCCATAAATCAATGCACCACTCACTTCTCAAACAAATGTGCAAAACTTTTAAAGGACAGTCATTAAAATCTATGGATTATTTCAAGATGAACAAGCTCAAGAAAGAGACATCTTTTCTACCATCATCTTACTTTGATTTGTTTGTTGCCTGTATGCCTTTTAATACCTGGTTATGCATTAGTAATATGTCGAAATGATGTGAGGGTTGTTACAATTACGATCACAGTTTTGGCTGACATCAATTTGAAACAACACAGAAAACACAGTGAAGCCATTCTACCTCTTTAAAGTGTTTGAAATCAAATACTCTTTAAAACACTGCTGCTTCCAATCTGGACCAAAGAAATCCCACTTTGAATCTCAATTTTTTAACAGAATCACAGAATTGTCAGGGTTGGAAGGGACCCCAAAGATCATTCAGTTCCAATATCCCTGCCATGGGCAGGGATACCTCACACTAGATGAGGTTGCTCAGAGCCACATCCAGCCTGGCCTTAAAAACTCCCAGGGATGAGGCTCCTACCACCTCCCTGGGCACCCTGTTACAGTGTCTCATCATCCTCATGGTGAAAAACTTTTTCCTAACATCCAATACGAATCTATCCACTTCTAGTTTTGCTCCATTCCCCCAAGTCCTATCACTACATGACATCCTATAAAGACCCTCACCAGCTTTCCTGCAGACCCCTTGAAGATACTGGATGACCATAATAAGGTCTCCTCGGAGCCTTCTCTTCTCCAGACTGAATAACCCCAACTCTCTCAGTCTGCCTCCAAACAACAACAAACTGGTTCTGAGTGGTTTCAAACTTTTTTTTCTTTCCTTTCTTTTATTTTAGCAATTTGTGTATTATTTAAAGGAGAGAGGAAATTCCTTCTTACATAATCTGAAATTATTTTCACGTAGAAATGACAGACTAGAAGTACCTGGTGTGAATGTTGATGTCAGGATATTAGTAATGAGAAAGAAGTGTACCTTACACCATTGCTCAGTGATTAAAATGATGGCCATCATGATCACATCTATCCATTTCATCTCCAGTATTCACCTACAGTTTCGAGTTACCTGGCATCAGAGCAGCATGATCTGTTTAGCCCTACACTGAGCTACGGCAGTAACAGGAAACTGAGTCTAAAAATAGATCTGTAAACTATGTAGACTAACAAAATTTGTCAAATATGAAAATAATCATTTCTTCCATACAGCTCTCTAAGCAAATTATTAAGCAGGAATAATTGCACACGTAGAGTTTGGAACACTTCAAGACAATTACATAAATCTTTAAGGCATTTAACGCAAGGAGAACAAATTTTTTTATCATTTGGCCAATGCACACAAACTATTTACAAAGATGTCAAAATGTTTACCAGACAGTTTGGGCATCACTAAAAGGAAAGTATATCCTCTGGGTTTTTTTTCCTCTTTTCTTAAGGAGATTTAGCATTTTCTCCTAATGAGAAATCCTGTACTTAATTCCATGATTTTGAGAAGATGTATGGGCAACAAGGTTGGTGAGGGGTTTGGAACACAAGCCCTATGAAGAGAGGCTGAGGGAGCTGGGGTTGCTTAGCCTGGAGAAGAGGAGGCTCAGGGCAGACCTTATTGCTCTCTACAACTACCTGAAGGGAGGTTGTAGACAAGCAGAGGTTGGTCTCTTCTCCCAGGCAGCCAGCACCAGAACAAGAGGACACAGTCTCAAGCTGCGCCAGGGGAGGTTTAGACTGGATGTTAGGAAGAAGTTCTATACAGAGAGAGTGATTGCCCATTGGAATGGTCTGCCCAGAGAGGTGGTGGAGTCACCATCATTGGAGGTGTTCAGGGGGAGACTTGATGGGGTGCTTGGTGCCATGATCTAGTTGTTTGGGTGGGTTGGATTGGTCGATACGTTGGACGCGATGATCTTGAAGGTCTCTTCCAACCTGGTTTATTGTATTGTATTGTGTTGTATTATGCTTCTGAAAGAGTACCACGCACTCAACACAACCCTATGGACTCAAAGTCAGGTCTAAAGTTCACCTAAACAGGGAACAGAGGGGAAAAGTATTTTGAAGCTTTCCACATCAGTCTTTATACTGCTTTACATTATAGTGCCAGTTTACAAAACATCAACCCTGTGACTGAAGTTGATAAACTAAAACCATTACAGGTTTACAGTTTTGATTCTCAACTTAATGAGAGTTAACATCTTTAGAACAAAATGTTCAAAGCTACAAGACATATGCTCAACATGTGTATACATGTAAAGCTTTGAAAGCTGCTAAAAAATGTGAGAACGAGTAAAGCTCATGTTACCCGTGATAAATGTCAGCTGTCAGGCATTGCAGCCCAATATACACTATTTTTTTCCACAAACTAGAGCCCAGAATAATGCAATTTTTACTTCACCAGCTGAATATAATGCATTATACATGGCAACATCTACCCAAGGTCAAAAGTTTAGTGTTTTCAGCTTTTAACTTCCAATGCAAGGTGTTGTTACACAGACAACAATACACTGAAATTAAAGGAAGCGTTTCCAAAAATCTCTGGTGAAGTTACACACAATATAAATCCATTGACACATTCTGCTTCAAAATAAGTCAAAAGAAACCTGAAAGAAAAGAAATCAGGTTTTCCTATGCCCACTACCAATTCTGCATTCCCACTACCACTCCTGCATTTGCACAGTCCAATTTTACTTGACCATTTGCTGCTGCAGCAAATCACTCATTATAAAATTCTAATTGTATCTTGCAGAATTGGCCCAAGAAACTCCACAATGTCTTGAAACACAAACTGTACAACAAAAAGGGGAGGGGAGTAAGGGTCAGAGTGGTAGAACTTTCCATTAAGAAATGTTACTTTTTAATGTAATATAAATATGCCAATCAATTTGCAGCGCAGTCCACTTCCAAACTGCTCATTCCCTGGCTCCCCCATTTGCAACCACATGTAATTTATCATTCTGTGTATGAAAGACATTATTCTATGCTACCATTATCATGACAAACAGTGAAATGCACTTCAGAAATGTTACTGTGATTACCATGCTAAAAAGCAGGTTTCTCCCTTCACAGCTTAATCTGAGGCACCATTACAGTCTTTTGTGATTTTTTTTTTTTCATTAAAAGTATTAGCTAGTTTTCCTGAGCAGGTTAAAAGCTCAGTGTGTTGAAAGATCATGAAATGCTTGTGTCATACCAATGCCTTCCCTCTCTCTGTTTAAGTGTTTTGATCCACTGAAATTTAATATACTTCTACTGGGATTTTCAGCAGCACTTAGCGTGGGTCTAAGTCTCGTCCTGTTAATTCAATGAAAAAAATCTGTCACCAGCGGTATTTCCAGGAGAAACACTAAGGCTGAAACAAATATTGCTTTCAAAAAGTTATCTTCAATGGGGAAAAGGGGGGAGAAAAAAAAAAGGGAAAAAAAAAAAGAGGTAAAAAAAGGCAAGCAAACAGGTAGAAAATGTGTGTTTTCTTTTCCAAAGGCATAGATATCTATTTAGCACTAATTCCCAAGTTCTGTAGAAGCATAGGTGTGGACTGTGCACAGAGCCAAGAAAAACAGATAAAATAGAATAGATAAAGTATCTCTGTTTGCTCAACAGGCATCTTTTAACAATGTTCTGTCACTGTGATCTATGTTAAACCCAGTGTCGGAATTTGAGTAACTCTTTAAAATTATTCTTCCAGTCTACTTGATGGCTTCTAACTGTATCAATAATAACCTCCAATGTTCATGGTTTTGCTTTTTTAAAGCCATACTTTTCACACACTGTCTGCTACTTATAGTTCTGGTAAGTAATCTAAATGATCCTGCATCAACCACACTGAACACCAGAGCTGCAAAACCAGAGCTGTTACTTGTGAAAGCAGGGACGACTTAACTGCTAGATTTACCTTAAAAATATGCATTGTTTGTAGCACTGTAAGCACCAAAATAACATCCTCTCAGTGCAAAAGTGATTATAAGCACTAATCAAACTACTGCGTTTCAGCAGAACACAAAAACTCTTCAGATCTTTTATGGCACAAGAGTTCATAAAGTAAGAAAAAGCCCCCTGCACATTTAATTTACAGTACTCATTGCATCTGCTCTGAAACCAACAATGGTAATGCAAAACTAGAGTTGAACATGCAAGACAGAAAGTCTAATAAAGATGCTGTAACCTAAAATGAGTTGCCTATTAATACCCTCAAGAAGATGTATAGTTTGGGAGAGTAATATGTTTATGATCTGCTTCAAAGTAAGTATCTAACATTTACATACTACTTAATGCTGCAATCCCCATACTGACATTTCAAAACAGATATTTTCAAAGAGGAAGATAAATAAATACATCCCACATTAGTGTAACAGACACACAAAAAAGGAAAGGAGATGTACTAGGAACGACAGAACCTACAGTGTACCTACCACTGACCAAGGAAAATATCCTGTGAAACGGTTAACAGTTCAAGTCAGGCATAACTGATTAAGTTTCAATAAATTACACAAGACATAGACCACTTCACTGAGAAATTCTAAAATGTTTGCTTACTCTTTAAATGATGTTTCTTTCCTCTTTAAATGATGCTTCCTTCCTCTTTAAATGATGCTTCCTTCTAGCCTCACAATTTTCAGGAAGATTAGAATGAATGAAATACTCTCCAAAGCAAAATTTGTTACACGTTAAAACTGGCATTCCCGTCCATGACAAGGAGGTTGGAGTAGATGATCTCTATGGCCCCATCCAACCTAAGCCATTCTAGGATTCATTCATCTATCATGGAAGAGCAAAATGCCACTATGTATGAATGGTAACACTGCCTTGGATTCCGAAAGAGCCATAAATCCTGCAATTTTGGGGTAAACACCACACATTTTTTACCTCTTTACCTATCTTTCCTTGCTCCAGATGTTCTTTACAATTCAAGAATCTCTGCAGAACTCTGAGTGGTGATCTCTTCCTACCTTTGAGCAAGTGAAGGGGTTACCACTTACTACCCTGCAATTACCACATGGCCAGCTACTCACTGACAAATTGCTCATTAGTGGCAAGCTCTTATAGCAAGCTTAATCGAGCCTCATATTGATCTTTACTTTCAAGTTTAGGATATTTCAAAATAATATGTCTCTCATTGAAATCCTCAGTTCTAATCCTGTCACAACAATATGTGAGCAATGTTGACACAGGACCCAGGAGGAGACATCACAGAGGTGGTAGAGAAACAAGGTGAAAAACAAAAGAAATCCAAAACAAAGAGACAGAACTGCTTTACCCACTTTAACAGTATTATGGAGAAAGGAAGGGGAATGACAGCTTTTGAAATAACAAATCACCTAATGAATATTCTATACAAGAAGCTGGCAAAAGAGAAAAAGAAGCATAATTAAAGTTATCAGCACATTCAATATATATCACTTAAAAGTATTAATTCAAAATTCCTGACATTAGTATTATCAGAAACATCACTATCTTCATGGGCATTTTTCTTATGAACAACATTGATAGATCAATTATAAAGGGTACTGCGACCATTATAGCTCTTGCAATTCCCCTTCCTCCTCCATTTACATAGCTAGGATAATTCAGTTTTGACCCCTCAATTTGTATTTACATTAAATGAGCACTGAAGGACAAAGGAAAAAAAAAAAAAAAAAGTGATATTATTCCTCCTCCCTAAGACCTTAGAAAGTCTCCTTGAAATAAAATAAGCTTTTTGTAACTGCATGTGTTCAATACCAATGGCCTTCTTTCCTCCCTAGGACAGGCAAAGCTTAGCACAAGATAGGCATCACTAATTTTCCAGTTCTCCAACACATCACAGCCCTCAAGTTTATTACCAAAGAACGTCTGTTCTAGTGCTGGCAATGGGAATATGTTTAAGTAGTAACATGAAAATACTTGACTGCAACAGTATGTGGAGCCAGCCAAAAGACATACCTTGTTCTGCTGACATAAAATTTTTGCTTTGAATCCATTTATATTTGTCAGTACGCTGATTTATCTGGACATTTCCCATTGGTGCCTTGAGAACTAAAGCTGTATACTGTAAGGATTACAGTATAATTATTATATGGATTATTGTATCATCCTTTTAATTTACTTAGCTTGAAGAAAACTAACAGCCATCTGATTGCAGAGAGTGGACAGAGGACACTGTACAATGATACAGCATGAAGAATTCTTGATACCACAAACCATACAGTTAGCCTCTTCTGTTGTATCAGCCTTCTAGATCTAGACTTCAGCAAACTACAGGACACAAACAACTGTGATTGAGGACTTCAGTCGATCTTCCTTTTTCCTTCCTCCATCCGTTCAAGGATGTGGCCTCTCCGCCACTTAAAATTCACATGCTGCTTTGACAGGTTGTACTGACTTAGCACCTTACAATACAAGCACTGTATGCTCAATAAATAACACAAGGAAGGTTGAGAGAAATCAGAGCTAATGACAAAGTAGGTGTCTAGAACTTTGTAGACTACAGATAAAGAAGAGCTGAAAATGAGAATGGCAGAATGGGTTCTACATTAGTATGTGAAATTTCTTTGAGCAATCCTGTTTTGTCCTATGCTCACCCTCAAGACTGCCATCCAAACAATCAATTTAAACCTAGTTTTACACTAGTGGACTCCTCTGAAGAGACTTAACAAGTATATGTCCTGAGGCCTAATACTTCAGTAGAAATCAGTAAGGAAAAGCTACTGTTCACAGTCCTTATAGCCTGAGAGACTGAAAAGACTTCAGCCTACAACAGAAGCTAGGAACAACCTGGCTATTAGAGCATATCAACCCAGAAACACTTACAGGCAACATTTGTGCAGATAATGTGACCTACAGAGATTACAGCTGCCAATCTCCAGATTTACCAGAGTTTAAGAAAGTGCAGGAGGCAAAACAACTTGCAGCAGGAAAGCTGCTTCCTGAAACCACACCACTTTGTTCTACCTGAAATACTCGTCTTTTGGATATTAGAACAAGTGTGTGTATGTATATATATACATATATATATATATAGAGAGAGAGAGAGAAAGGGGACACTGATTCCTAAACCCTAGTGCCAAAAAATAAGACTGTGTGCAAGCACACATATGCTTGAAGGAATCAACACATCTGCTGCTTAGAATCTCTTGCATCTACTCACCTCACTACATCTTGATGGTGCACAAGAGAAATCACAGAAACTATGATGCTAGCAGAGAAGGGAAGGGAAAGAAGAGAAAGAATACATTGATATGTGTTTTGGGTTGGGATTTTTCCCCCACTATCTTCTAAGAAGCTGCTGCTATAAACCTGCTCCAAGGCTAGAGCAAAACTGGACCTTTCAAGATCACTGATCTGAGCAATATGTTTCTAAGAAAATGTGCATCTCCATATCTACCACAGACCTTCAAAGAGGGATTTGCATTCCAGAAACCAAACCTATTGTTGCTACAGAAGGCCAAGAGTTCTGCAACAAGCATACAGAAATTGTAACTTTGAGACCAATCTGTTGAGGAGGAAAAGCACAGAAAAAGACACTCATTGAATCTCATGATGAACCACCTGGACTGCAGACAGTAAGTCTCATCACCACCTGAAATAGAAATAAAAGCAGAGAAGACAAAGATACAATGGCAATGTTTTGGTTTGGTTTTGAAATAAAATCTAAGTGTCAAGTAATGCAGGTCTACTCTTCTCTGGATCACTGCTGCCAGCATGACAGTTAGGAGCTGATTTAGGGGAAGCAGCAGCCTTTAATAATAGACACCAGAGTCCAGCTCTTCCCATAACTCTGTGAGAAAGGAGGTTAAGTGGACATAAGCCCG
The DNA here is from genome assembly GCA_033816785.1 of Picus viridis. Classification (NCBI taxonomy): domain Eukaryota; kingdom Metazoa; phylum Chordata; class Aves; order Piciformes; family Picidae; genus Picus; species Picus viridis. Next base: position 6,792,730 of record CM066599.1, on the reverse strand, counting down.
TAGAAATACAAAGCATGATTCAAGTACTGATGAGCTTTGGAATATGAAATAATTGTCCCAGTTGAGAGGTTATGCTCTAAAACTTCCTCTAAATCATCTTTCTATCCTTCTGTAAAACACAGCAATAGAAACTGCTTACCCCAAACAACAGAAATAAGAGATGAAAACACCTTTTTATATTTTCCATTCACAGTCTGGAAATTCCAGGGGAGAGAAATCTAAAAGGGCAACTCCAAAGCAGCTGTCAATTCCCCTCTGGGAAAAATGGGGAGATGTAGCCAACCTCAAAATCTGCTCTGCACACAAAAACAGTATCAAACCCCATAGCTTATTTTCAGTTTGTGACTGCTCTTTTAATGTTTTTTGGTTACAAAAGCATCCCTGATACTCCCTGACATGGCCATTTTCATTAGAAGTAAAGGTTACACTGGTGATTTTTGCCATAATCAGCTAGTTCTGAATAACAGCTTTCAGTAACACCCCTCTCCCCCACAATCAGGATACTCTGAAGTTACAGGATTTACAAATTGGGTGAAGCTTGAGAGTCAGTGTTCATTCTTTTGCCAGTTCCCCCCCCCCCCCCCATTGCTGGCACATGCAGGAATATTTTTTAAATCCACCATTTCTAACAGCAAGAAGGATGTGCACACAACGTTACCACAATACAATCAAGCAACTGTTCAAGAGGAGCTTTTCAGACAGAGACATTTAAATTTTGCTTCGAAGTTCACAAGTGAGCTTGCTCCCCTTTCCTTCAGAAGAACATTTACTCCATTTCACTATGATAGGCAATATGATTTGCAGCTTCACTGCAGCTCCTCTGTGAAGGCAGACGAACTACCAGGAAACGGACAATGAGAAGCAGACAGGACGCACACAAGCACAGGGAGAACAGAACAAAGAATCACTGGGAGTGGGGAAAATAAACTGTATAATAGCTGCTGCTTGGGAACACTAGCTGGAACAAACAGGGAGGCCACCAACTATCATTACAAGCGCATGTTTCTTTGGCAGTTGCAAGGAGAATTGCACACAAGAGGGGGCAGGGGATCTGCTATTAATCATATTATATTCATTGTTCCCTTGATGCTGCTGGCAGTGCTTCAGGAGACTCCCTCAATTCCCAGATAAAACTGCAGCAAGAACAGCAGCACTCAGAGAACAGCCCGCACCGAACCTTCACAATCTTGTCCTACTGTGCCATAAACTAAACGCTTCTTAACCACTGAACTGCTTATTGAACCGAACTTTTAAAAATCCACATCACAGCAGTTGACGTTCCTCCCCACCCTCATCTCTCATTAGGAAAGTGAACATACTGTACAAATCTGATGAAACAGATTGCAAGGACAAGCCACTAAAGAGGAGAAAACATCAGCCTGAAGTAGTCAGGAATCAAGTTTCTTTGTTGAGGAAGAGTTTTGAATGTTATCTCTGAGTAAGGTGCTGAGTGACTCCTTGATTAAGTGGCACTTAACATTCAGTAAGTTTAATGTTCCAGCAAGAAGAGCAGGCCGATACCTGTGACTGGGCGTGGGGGAGGGGGGGGAAATGGCAGCTGATGCAATAAAGTAACTAAGTCAGCTATTCTTTTGTCAGTGAAAAGACAGACATGTTTAAGGGGAAAGAAATGTGGATTAACTAAATCTCGTATTCATACTTCATTGAAAACGTAATGCTGCTTTAATTTGTCTGGTTTGGCAAAGCTACCCAGGGAAGGTGAATTTTCTTGACCACAGATTTTTTTTTTTTTTTTTTGGTGGTTATTTTAGTTTTGGGGGTTTTTTTTGGACAAATTCGGTAAAGTATGAAAGCGGCACACACTCTAATTAGGTCCAGAACTTGTTATCTTACCCAAAATAAAAGAAAATCCTAACACTGATTGCCATGGGCCTTTTAACCATTGCAAGTTGGGAGTGAAGTTCAGGGGGCACTACCTCATTCCCAGACTGGACAAATATATTCTTGTGTTAAAGGCGATACAGAAGAGTAGGGGGAAAAAAACTAAAACCTACAGTTCGGTCAATATGTATTTAATCAACTTACGAACTAAGACGTAATAAGACCATTTCTACCTCGGGCTTCAGCAACGAGAATCCACTTTGAAAATCAGATCAGGTTTATTAAGCAGCAGAGCTCCCTGCAGCCAGCCTGCCCAGTGACTCATCCTCCCTTCCCCACTTTCTAATTAGCCGAGATAGCCAGCATCCAGGTGGTGGCTGGTTTGAGGGAAGTGTGTTTGTGTTTTTTTTCTGGTGTTGTTTTTTTGTTTGTTTGTTTGTTTTTTGGGGTTGTTTGTGGGGGTTTTCTGTGCTTTGTTTTGGTTGGGTTGGGTTCTTTTTGTTGCTGTGGGTGTTCGTTTGTGTTGGTTTTGTTTTCTTTTTTTAAACCACAACAAGAAAAGCATTCTGGAAGTTGAAAAACGAAGTTTACCGCTCAGGGTTTTCGACTGTAGCCGGTACGAGCAGCTGAGACAGTCTTGCGTTACCGTTAGCTGGGCACGCAGGCTACTTGCTTGTGCCTGTCCTCCCCTCTCTTGCAGAGGCTGCATGCGGCACGGCACGATCACAGAGAATAAATACAGGAAAAGGGGGAAAAAGCCCTCTGCTCTTGGCAAGGGGAAGGCGTTCCACAAGAACTGCTCCAGGGTCAAAAGTTTACCGTGGTTTCAATTTCACCTTTCCGCAGCCAATGAGCGCCCGGCGGCTCCAGACAGAACCGCGGGCGGCAGCGCGGCCCTTAACTCCTTGCGGCCCGGCCGGGCCCGCCGCGGCACCACCGGGCAGCAGAGAGAGAAGCGGCCCGGTCCGGCCCTCCCCTCGCCTGCCCTCCGAGCAATGGGCATGCAGCGCGCCCAGCAGTCCCCGGCTGCCGAACGTTTCTCTTAGCGTGGAAAAAAAGAGGGAATAGGAGCTGTGCAGAGGCAGTGCACCAGTAAGAAGTTAAGGGCTGCTGAAGTGGGTCCGAATTACCCCCATTTTCGCTGATCGACAGATCAGTAATCGAAGGGGTAGGACTGATAGTAGGCAGTATCAAAGCAGCACGGAGCTGTGAGAGCAGCAAGGTTGTGTTGGCAAACAGGAAAGACTGGCCTTGCAAAAGGGGAGGGAGGGAGAACGCCAGCACAGAATTGTCGGAAGGGATTCCGATTACCCAGCCCGAGCTGGAGTGATTTACTTTGCTTCGTGTCAAACAAGGAATCCGCCTTGCCCTGGCATAAGGCGTGGCAGCCCAAGGAGCATTGCTGCCCACCGTTCAGCTCCCACACCAGCGTTAATAATACTCCACTTCAAGATGCTGACTTCAAGTCGTTCACCATCTGCTCGAAGGATGGGTATTGAACTTGTTGCTCTTGGGTACAAAAAAAATCATCAGCTCTTCAGTGTCTTACACAGGAAGACAAGCAATACATAGCCACAGAAGTAGACGATGGTCAGACAAGACACTTGTAATAGATTGTATTGCTTTGGCACAGAAAGAGACAAGCTTCATCGTGGTCTCCACCCATTATAAGATTACAGAACTAGAGGAAGAACATTGATGGAGCCTCTTGTTCCACTGCATGCATCTGTTCTGTATCAATGATTCCAGGTTCTGTTGTCTCCTGATCAGTTGTTACAGTTAAAAAATTTTGATGAGGAGAATTACAAACAAATTTTCCAGACAAAAATACCATCATTAGCAATGTAGTTTCATCTCACTACTGACTCAGTGATCCATGGTGGAGTATCCCAAAAGCTGTGCTGAGACCAGGTTTATTCTCTGCGAGATTAAGGTAAATGCTGACAACAGCAAATACTGAATGACACAATCTATGAGTGTATTTTGGCATCCACTTCATCTTGGAAAGTCAGTGTCAACTACATTTAAGCACAGAGAGCAACAAATTTATCACCCCTTCACTGGCCTTGCAGACTACAAAGAGAGCTAAAACCCTTCTGTGAAGATGTGAAGAGTTCTGTTTGGTGCAGTAACAGACAATAAATTGGGAAGCAGCACGAAGAGAAGTGTACGAAGCATGTGGTTAAGGAAAATTTAGTAGCAGAGTAACCTAAGAGCATGTTTGACAGAGCAGAAAGGAGTAGGGTTACACAGAGATCTTGAAGTGAATGATTAACAACTCACACTTGATACCAAGGAGAATGGGAAGTCTCTGCATACATCAGCAGGGCAAACGACATGAAATTAAACCATTCCAAAATGGACAGTAGTTAAGTCAGGAAACCCTTGAGAACATTTATGTTTGCATGTTCAGCTCTGCAACGCACTGCAGGAAGAATGACAAGAGTCTGCTGTGCAGAACAGCTTTATGATGAGGGTGCCAGCTAAAGTGGAAACATTTTCCACACCCCGAAATTAACCAAATAGTAAATTGCTCAAGTTAATGCACATGACAATATAGGAGGAAAACAATAGTCAGGTGGCAGCTATTACTAATTCTCCAGAAAACTGCAGTTTGGAAATTGGTTAATGATCTCACCCCAGTGCCTTGAAAGCTTTCACAGCACTTTGTAATCCTGAAAGCTACTCAGGTCTCAGACCTCTGTGAACTGGTCCCAAGAATGGAAAAAGACAAGTTCTTAAAAACAGCTATGCCACCTACAAATACTGCCAACCATCCTCTTGTAACCCAAGTCACAAAATAGTTTTGGACAAGCAAGATAATTGTTCAAAACTCTTAAAACCAGCTTCAGGAATAGTCAACCACTCAATTTAAAAGCAGCCAATGAAAGACAATTTCTGGCTGACGGGGAAGGTCAAACTCATTTCTTAAACACAGGTAGACTCCTTTCTCACTCTATGCAAATAGGGATGGCAGCTCGACACAGCTACTATGAGGTTAAATTTAAAGCCTTGAGAGCTGCTAACTGAAGATGCGTTAACTGATTAAAACACATCAAGTCAGAAAGCTAAAGATGCCTTAAGAATCTTAGATGATTGAGATCAAGCCCTACTATCAAGCTTCTCTACTCTAGTTCAAAAATGGCAAGACAATGAAAATGCTATCAAATAATGCTGTATTTTCATACTTATCTAGGCTAGAATGCGTTGCTGTTTGCACAAAATTGTAAGGCTTAATTGCACATATAAAACCCTATTTTCCTCTCAGTAAAAAGAGCAGTTTGGTTTTGTTGTTTTACCTTCTCTAAATACAATGTGATTTTAGAGAAATTCGTTTAAATTGAGGTATCATAAATAAATTCCCTTTTTAAGATGGCCTTGTTTTAAAAGAAAATGGATGCTATAAAATTTTACATCAAGTCAGCATGTTACCAAGAAGCTTTTCTGTGTGTTCTGAATTTGATTAATACAAGCCAAGGTCACTTCCTGAAAGATGCCTACCACTGCAGCTGCAAGCAAACTAGACTCCTCTGAGCTCGAAAACTGGGGGATGGGAAGACAACACTAGCAATTTAACACTGCCTGCAAAAATACACTAATTACAAAACTTGACTGATATTTAGAAGTATTTGCTACATTACCACAGAAGTAACCTATTAACTGAAGTCTCAGTCTGTATAATCACATTTTCAAGCAAAAAAAAAAACCAACCACCCCACACAATGTGATGCACCAGCATGTCTGCAAGGAATTAATAATTCTGAGGACCTTTCCCTAAACTTGATGCAATTCCCTTGAAAGTGGACCTTTTCTTTTAAACTATGCATGTTTTGTTATGCAGCTCATGAAGACTGCCCTTGAATTAACAGCATGGCTCAGCCCTACTGAGACTGTAAGGCTCCACCCTATCTACACTGTGTCTTATTCTGAAGCCGTTTAAAAAAAACATCTCAGGAAGGCACACAAGTTCTTTCCAGAAGGCTACAGAATGCTTCTTCCCCCCAGTTTGAAGACTGCACCTATGGTTTACAAAACCAGTTAGAAATCAGCTGTGTTCACTTGGAGTTTAAAAGATGTTTTTAGACGTTGGTTATTTAAAAAAAACCAAACAAACAAACATGCCACATCTGCATTATTCACAAGGACAAACAGATGTAGTTTCTTCCATTCTCACATACAGTTAAAGCTTACAGGTCATGAAAATAAGATCAATACCAAACAAAAGAGTAGTTGTGGGTGGGTTGGTTTGTTTTCCCCGCTTTGAGTGTACAAAGATTCTACATTTTTTAAGTAGCAGAGGGGAGAGGGAGGAAGGGGTTGCTGAAACATTTCAAATCACACACCACCACATTTCCACAAGGGCATCTGTTAGTCTGGGAAAGGGGCCCCAGTGACTTCATTTCTGAGCGCACACACTCAATTTCATACACTTCATCTTTGAAACTGCCTTCATACACCAAACATTGCAACTAAAGTTTCATAGCAGGCTAAAATTAGGAGGATCTACTGAATGAGAGTTAATTTTGACAAACTGGTGCACTAGAAAGAAAAGAACACTGCTGGTTTGGGGCAGGCCTCTTTGCCCAAAATAGAAAGCTACACTAAAGCATATCATTACCTATGCAGGCACAGCTACATCTGCGGTTAAGCATGCCTAACATTTTCCATCACAGAAGCCCGTACTAATTCTTTAACGACTCTCTCACACACCCCTCAGAACTACTTTTTGTGGAAGACTTGCATAAAACTGCTTTAAAAACAGAGTGGAGAATTCAGCTGAACAAAATTTCATTTCAGTCCAAGAAGTTAAAGCTTTAGGAAGAGAAACAGATCAAATGTCTGAACAAGATAAACTTCACCTTGCAGGTCCAGTGAAGATGTGGACAGATGGTAAGTGCCTTCAGTCTCTGAACACACTACGTTTTGTTTTAAACCACTTGCAGAGACCCTCAAGTATTAGCTTGCCAGGTAAGCTTTGTCCCTGCACGGCTCCTCCATGCTGACAGGATCGAACATGCTTTATCACCGTATTATAAAGACCAAGAACAGCTTTGCTTTAACCCTGGCAGCTACAAAAAAGCAGTTAGGAGTGCTTGGCACCACACTAGCTGGTGAATAGGGACATTTTTCTAGGTTATACTGCCCCACCCATACAGAGCATCCACAAAACACAAGGCAGCAGTAGGATCAAGGGCTTAGCAAAGGCCACCCGTTCCTCCCTAGCCCAGTTCAAGACCCAGGCTGAAATGGGCACCTGGGGTCTCAGCAGTGCTAAAGCCTATACACTCTAGTGGCTAGCCCACGCAGAAGGGAGACTCAGACCAATGACCAAGGTGGTGTTGGATCTGCTCTTCGGGATCCCAGATGACAACTTTACTGGCAAACAGAGCCGAAATTTCCTTATGGTGAATTGTACTATAATTCCCATACGCTTTTTACAAGGCATACAAAAGTTACACTAAGAATACTAAGGTTGTGAGGTAATTCAAAGACCTTAAAATGCTACTGTCAACTCCAACCCAACACTTCTTCCTTTAACCCTCCATACATGTATGTAATTAAACAGATGACTGTAAATGCCTACATGGGACTGGTACCCATCAGGTCAGAGATTAGACTTGTGTCTGCTGTATCATCTCCAAAGCACCATTGCTTTACTACAGTGACAGACAATGGTCTCAAAGTGGAGAACTGAAGTCTGTCGAGGACCTGTATCCTGATTTGGCCTTTGCCCAACACGGGTAGGTAGGGAATTTCAGTGACAAATTAGGCCACTGGGAATGTTTCCTATGAAGAACAAACACTGATCTATACTGTCTTGATTATGACAGATCACAACTTTCAATTAAGAATATTCATTTAGAGCAGACTTTACACTGGCATTTTAATCGCTGATTTAAATGTGGAAAATGTTTACACCCACCCCAGGAAGGGCACAGGAGCAGGAAAGAAGTACAGTCCATAAATCACGTTGACCTGCCTTAGGCACATTTTGCTAGTCAGCAGATGCTATACTTATGGACATTTATTCATGCATTTGCACAAGAACTAAGCTGTAGAATTAACATGAGAAAAACATATTATTATACACTGTAGAACAACTGATTTTAATCAAAGCTCTGAAAACATGTCCATTAAAAAAAAAGGTAGATTCATATCCTGAAAAACTGTTTGAGTGCCATAAGGAAAGAGCAGAGGGGAAAGCAGCTATCCATTAGGGGTTTCCATATCACAGATGCACGAGCTCACACAAACTGGCTTCAAGGAGTCAAAACGCCTGGTGTGTTAAGAGTGCTTGAGAGAATTCTGCTTGGTGCATTTTTTCAGACAAAAACCCCCAATCCTTTTTTAGTAATTTATTGGGGAAAAAAAAATCACACATCCCCTTCAATTTTAAAATTAGATCTTGTTATCTCCTGATCTAATAATAATAAAAGGCCTGCTAATGAAGTTTCCTGAGGTTTTGGCATATCCAGGCTCTCAAATTTGGGAGTACAAGATCAGAGACTGAAGCCAAAGTAAGTTACTGAAGAAAGGAAATCAAAAACAGTTTAAGTTTTCCATGCATACCACGAGTGCTTATATATCATTTACTTTCTTGTAAGGAACAAGTGCAGCTATTTAATACAAAGGTGACATCTCTAAAGCACAGTTTGACCTTGAAATATGGAAATGTTCCTAGCTCAATGTCGTAATTAAAACCTGATTAAGTTTGAGTGTACACAGGTACATTTAGTATGGCTGCAAGAGGTGTTAATTTAGTTCAGCACAAATGCTTAGCACTCAATCTGAAGTGAGAGTTGTCTAGCTACACTACACCAATAAACCTGAGCATTTCATTATTTAAAATCCCCTTTCCTCTATATTTTTTTCCTATATCTTACTATGTTTCATATTCATAGTGACAAGACCTTAGCAGAATACCTTCAGCTAAACTGCAAAATAAGGGCAAAATAGAATCACTCCTAAATTGTGTTAATTTGTCTTTCCACGGCAGTCAGGTTTTATCCTGTTGTATTTCAACTTCTGCCCAGCTGCTGTGTACCAGTGGTTATAACACAGAGCATCTGCACAAGCCTGAAAGCTGTAATGTTATTTTGCACATCACTGGTAGACTCAAAAGCTTACATTTCAGGAGCCAGTTATTTAAAAACCAAGCTAAAATGGAGAAGGAAAAAACAACTCCAAAGTTGGTGTCTTTGTTCAATCCTATACTGAACAGAAGAATAGCACCTAGAATGGTATTATAGACTGGAGAGTTGAAGAATGTCCTCAGAGCACTATTGCAAAAGGGAAGCTTCACTACCTGCAACAAGTTAAATTCCAGTTAACACAGGAACCAGTTCCAGACAGCCTGTGGAATCCCTGTCATAAGGGACCTTCAAAACCTGACAGAGAGAACCCTTGACCAGCCAGCTCTAGCTTTGTTCAGTGTTTTGGTTAATGTTAGCATCATTTCTCTTACTGTCAGCAAAATGTTGTGCTCAGAACCATGTACTGCAGCCCAGTCAGACTGGTACCACTATAACAATGGACTACTAAAACAAGAGAGCATAATGCTACTTTGTCTTAATTTTAAGATATATTGCCACAATTTTTGGTACTGATTTAAGAAGGCATGCTTTGTTCATCTCATGTGCTCTTTACATTTTGCATCCATTAATACTCCAAATCTTCACTGGACACAAGGTATGTATTCCTGACCACAACATTAATTCCTACCATTGAGGATTTGTTTTCCCCCAATTTGAGACAAAGCAGCATGCTTTTGAGTTAAGCCTCTCAATGCCCTCTGCTCTTTTTTGTCCAAATTTTTCTGTTCTTTGCACAGAATTTCCATTGCATAGAAGTCATCTTACTCTTCTAGTTTTCCTAGTGTTTTATTGAAGAAGCCACAACTTCACCTTCATTAAAAGACATTTTTCTACAAGACTCACACTAACTCTCAGATTCCTGCAGCAGGCACAAAATCAGTTATGTTAATTTAAGTTTTTATACAAGTAGCACTTCTCAAACACTGATATTTATCTGCAGATCTCTCTAAAATGACACTACCATCATTAGCATACAAACTCTAAGTAGTTTTAGAAAGACTTGCAGCCATTATGGAAGTTAGTACAAGAGGTCAGTGACTGCCAAAAACAGAAGAAGGGATCACATCCTTCCCCTAGAAGAGCCAAAAACATTTGTAATGTTCTGCTTCAGAACCAGTCGTTTCCTTGTTTGTAGATAAATGGCTGAGTGGTTTCCCAACATTAAGAAGCAATGTTATGGAGGAAATGCCAGGATGGAGCTACTGATTTTTGTTATTATTGCTTTTTCTTACAAGCATTGAATCTTTAGTTCCCACACAAGTAGACCAACTGAACATTAAATTCAATTAAAGCCTTGAGCTGGGGAACCAGCGTTTGAGCATTCATCTGCCAGTGAGATATCCAAGATGCATCCACACAGTTCATACAGCTCATGTTCTCTTTTACCAGACTTCCAGGTCATTCCATGGTTTAATTCAAAAGTTTCACTTGTTGCTAAACTTTCAAGTTAGTATTTAGCCACACCTGTGCACTAGGTGGTTTTATATTAGCATTTAGCAAGCATATCAAGCATGGTAACTAACTGATTAGCACCAGTCAAGCATTTGTGTCATAACTGGAGTGTATCAGCTATACACTGTAATTGATTTGATGTGTTTGCTTGTCAGTAAACACCACGCTGCATTTGTCCAGTTTAAGGGACCTTCTGTTACAGCACACCACACTTAACAGAACTCTTAAGGGAAATTGTATTTAGGTACAGCACAGTCAACCTTTTATTATTCTCCTAATTATGACAGGGCCCAAAAGTTACTATATAATTTTCTATAGGCATGGCAAAGCTTTTATGTTTCCTGTTTAAAGCCCACTAAGCACTTTTAGCATACCTAACAGTCCATTAAAAGTTCAGAAAGACAAGCCCTTACCTACACTGGAGCTTTCACCAGTAGGAAGCTTACTTCGTTAGATTCTCATACAGATGAAGCCTATAAATAACAGTGTACATACAATAACAGGAAAAAACACAGCATACCATGAAGGGAACACAAGAAAAGAGAGTACAAAAGTTAAGATTGATGTCATTATTTCTGTCTTATAGGAAAAAAAACACGCTGTGATTTACATGTTTGCATTGCAAGTAGATTTATAACAGACAATATCCTTAGACAATTGTCTCCATCCAGCCAAGAGCAAAAGTTACTTATCCCTTCCCTCCACCACACATTATATACCTCCGTGTGCCATCTGTCTGCACATCATTGCTTCGGAACTGCACCATTTTAATGAGCACAGCTATCTGAAACAAAACAGGTTTTTTCCCTCCCCTGTGCTCCAAACAGATCATTCTCCAAAAGTTTTCATTCCACTCTCTCCTTTCTATTTCTCCATTTTGCTTTAACCTTACCTTATTTTAACCAAGCCAGCTCACTTGAGTTTTATTTCAGAGCACCTGCTAGACTGCAGAGCAAAGAGGTTGATCTTATCATAAGAGATTATTCTGAAGGAGGTACTTCCTTTCTTAGGACCAAAACCCCACTGAATGTAATGTCTAGACAAGTTAGCAACAAAACCAACCAACCAAAAACCGCTACATTATATCCACTTTGGGCTGAAAACAGCTTCAGCAAGGCAATTTCACTTCATCACCATTGTATTTAAAAAGACAAACAAACAAAACCAACACACACCACAAAACCTGTTCCAAGCAAAGTATTCCTATCAGTGGTTACTTCAGAAAGAAAACCCCTAATATCAGCAATTCAGACAATCAGGAACTGAAGACCAATACATACACAACATCTTTTCATAGCCCAAGTACCCCCCTCAAGCCTATTAGCATTAGTTACTATCATACATACTGAGGCCAGGTCATAGCATGCATTTCCTCAAGCTTAAGCTAGATGGAAGACAACAAACTATATATAGCATTAATACAGATCCTAAGTAAATCCCTTTATTTTGCTGAGGTAATTAAAACTTTCTCCCTTTGCCTAATCCCTGAATATTGATGTTTTCCCTGGATCACTTTCCATAAATAAATGTAGTTCTGGACAATTAAGTCTAACAGGAGACTTACCTAGCAGCGTTCTCTCTCCAAGAGAAGCCAGCAGGAATGCCTAGACAGAAAGAGGTAAGCACATCAATATTCCAGCATACTCTCAAGCTTCACAATCTACAGCTCAGGAATTTCCTGGTTCAAAAGGCCTGAGTTTCCCAGCAGCTAGATTTCACTTCTGCATAAGTTTAAAAACCTCATGAAAATTACTACAGCTAAAACATTCTTTGGCAGGCAGTTCTGTAGTTAAGCTCTACACTATGCGAAAACATCAGGTTTTTATTTTTCATTCTGTCATCTGATAATAAGGAGGAGGAGAATAAATGAAATGGCTGAAGAAGAAAATATTTTCTTCCTGTTGATTTTCCACAACACTTCTGGTTATTTTGTTTAGATTCGCCTTGTACTCTCAAGGCAAAAAAAAAAAAAAAGCACCAACCCAAAACAAGAACCCCAAAAGCAGAGACCAGAATGACTTATTCAGGAGAAAAACCATAACATGACTGTAGAATGACACAACATTTTCATTTTTGCCTTCTTTTTCTTTACTGACAGCTCCTAATGCTCCACTCTTTGAACACTCATTCTGGCAAAATAATTTATTGGTTTTTTTTTAGTAACTCAGTGGAAGAAAATTGGATAAAAAGCTATTGGTTACAGCAAGTCTGCTTCTCCCTTGAGACAAAAAGCTTCACTTGGAAGGAATCGTCCCCTAAATCAAGTGCTAGGGACACATACAGCCACTCACCCAGAAGTTCCCTAAATAACCATTTCTTACTCAATGTCCAACCTGCCAGTGACTGTAATTACTACTACTGTAGTTACCAAATCTACATTGTGAGGAGACAAGAACAAAAGATTAGAGGTAAGCAAGCCACTATCAGGACCTTCTCACAGTTAAGTCAAGAGATGAATTTACAACAAGCAAAATAAAGATCTATGCAAAATGAAGCTCGAAGAACATCAGGAATTTCTGTAGGGCTATGATAAAACTCCATGAAGGAAATATCTGATCTGCCACAGGGGCTTTATCCAAAGTCCAAGAAAGCAAACGTTTGTTTTATGCTTTGACAGTAAACACATTTCAATTGTCTTAAGTACTCAGCAATGTATTTTGCCTTCATAGAAACCAAATAAAAGAAACTTTAAAAAAAAAAAAAATCTTAGTAAGACTTAGAAATCCTGTCTCCAAGCTTGACCTTTGCATCAAATTTGTAAAGTAACATTTAGATAAGATATTCAAAGTGTAAACAAAGCAATGACAGCAGCTTTGTGTCGAAACATACAGTGTACTTCAATACTTTTAATCGGTGAGAAACCAACTAAACAATACACAATTCACAATACAATCCCTGTAAAAGCTGGAAAAGATATTAAGGTTCATGTCAAGTTCAACAAGCTCTATTTTTAACTTTAGTCAAGTCCCTTCTCATTAGCAGTAGCTTTATATCTGAGAAAGGATTAGAAGCAGCTAGGAAGTTAGTTGGGTAGAGAAATTCATGTATTACAAAACTAAACTTTCAGCTTAAAAAAGTAATCGAAGTTGCTCACACCTAGCCAACTACTGTCACCTCTCATTGTCACAGCAGACCAAATCAAGGCTTGCAGAAAGCCTTTAAAAAGTGTTAATTAATTGCTTGCTATTATTTTTTCATAATCATTGTCTTGTAAGTCTAAGTTTCATTACACATTTAAAGAAAAATAGACAAATTTTGGACTCCCCTTTTGCTTTAGCTCAGAGAAATGTAGTCTTCACATCCACGCAGCTTGACACTAAAGCAACAATTCCTTTTTAATACCTTTAATACCTTTTTCAATAGCAAAATTCAGGACACCACTGTAAGACCTGCTAAACATACTTTTTAAAGCATTTCACAAGGTCCAACTAATCCTGACAATCTCATGACTGACTTACTATGAAAAAGTAGAGTTTACATAATAGTGAACTGAAAGACAGACAACGCCTTTGAAAACAAGCCCAGTACTTCTGCATTTCAAGGATGCTAGCTAATAGGGAAGAGGCATGAGCATCTGCTTGTCTTTAAGAGATAACAAATGTTTTTGAGCACTCCTGTATGTGAGTACCCGTATCACAAGAGAGAGAGCCTTGTTTGGAGGCCAGAGCACTTTCAAGAAGTCTGCGGCATTAGAACTACCTGTTTTCCCTAGAGATAGTGTTAGCACTAGCAAAGACCATGACACATTTGTATCCATATGGCAGATGCTGAAATCTCTCAGAAGACTGCTGGCAAAGCAGCTAATTAAGGGCCATCTCCATGTTATTTTACTGCATGTAAGAGGTAGCTTTCTGAGAGGATTAAGCTAACTTCTGCAGGGACTTCTGCTCTGTCGTGGTGCTAAGTAGCTACTATGGAACTTCACATTTCCAAGATGCCAGTAATATCTTTGTAGCTAGAGCAATAGGAAAAATGTTGTGGTAAACTTTTGCCTGGAGACAGTTTAGTCACATCTGGATATACAGCAACAAAACCAAGATAAACAAATTATCCCAAATGGAAAACAACCAAAATATCTTAATTCTAGAAGCAGTATTTTCAGCTTATCTAAATTAAAGCACTTAAGTGTTCTTTGTTTTATCTGACTCTTGATCTGTGCTTTTGTCCTTCTGTTTCTCTAGCTTTTTGACAGAGAGATACAATCTAGGACTGCAAGCACTGAGCGAATTCAAGATAATGCCACATTCTCAGACTCCATCAAGAAATTCTTCTTGGACTTAAGAATGAGGAAAGAGCTGCTAAAGTAGCAGTTTAAATTGATTAGAAACGCAGGGGAATAGTTTACACTTTAGGCTTCTTCCACACATGCTTCCAAAAACTGCCAGTGGTACAACTTTTCAGGCAAACTAGCCATTTCAGCCAAGCCTACTTGGTATAGCCTCTGATAAGAGTTAAAGTCTTAATATTGAAGCTGCTACATCTGTTCTGCAAAACATGTTTACAAAATAGCTTTATGTACCAACTATTGATGCAAATTCCTCCAGCCATGACACATTGAATATAAACTAACTGATGGTGGCCAGCCTTGTATTAAGAACTTCAGCAAGTGCTTAATTGTGCTCCATGCCACCTCAAAGGTCTTAAAAGTAGTACTGAAATGCACGAGGAGTTCCTATGCGAGTATACAGGAAATAAAGAGTCAGAGCAGTTTCTGATATCCCCAGTTTGGAGGTGAGGCCTGCAATTACCATGAATATGCTAAAAATGCTACCCTAATATAGTAGGCAAGTTAGAACAAACCACTTTTCAGCTTATTCTTCTGTGGGGTTTGTGGGTGGGGTTTTGTTTTTCTTTCAGACTAAGCAGTAGCCCTAGCTGTACCCTCGTTTCAACTGATGTAGCAGCTAAAGCTCTCCAGCACTGTTACTTATTTTTTTCCACTGTTGATACTGTGGAGCCAGAGAAACTCCAAAAGATAAACATTCCATGTACAGGTTTTTGTTGGGGTGTCCTTTTTTTGTTGTTGATGGAAGTGTGGGGTTTTTTTGTTGGTTTTAACAATAAGGGTACATTAAAATCTTTTCTAAATGAATCAATCTCTGTGGTGAAGTGCCTTGCTAACTTTGTGGGGAGCAAGAACAGCCTGGAAGATTTGCAAGGTTTTTATTATTCCAGAAAAAACAAGTCTAGACTGGATTGACATTACTAAATCACAAGGCTCCCTAACAGAAGAAACTTTCAGAGGAGTGAGTGTGACTATAGGAAAGTATCCAACCTTTTGTTCAAAATATTACATTAGAAAGCTGAAACAGCCTTGCTACTGCAAAGAAAAAAGCTGTTAAAGTGTCTGAGGCATTTAGCATAGCTGAACTCCAGTTCACTTTGGCTACAGCCAATGCCTGAATGAAGCATTGCCACTGCCTAGGGTCTTAGCTCACCTGCTTTTGTTAAAAGGTATCAACTAGCTGCATCCTCAAGAAATCCCTAACAGCTATGAAGATCAGGCTGTTTCTCTCATGAGCTCTTGGATAGCTCTTCAATAGTAGTAGTATAGCCTAAAATGCCATGGCAGTGGAGGAAGGCTGACCCACAAGTGCAGCCTGGTCACTTCTGGAAAACCCTTGAGCGCACCCAAAGTGAGATACAAATCTGATTTTTTCTCTTGAGCTGATAATAGCTGCTCTACAACAGGTTCTTTTAATGAAATTTGCATGAATATGCCTTAGATGACTGCTGGTGAAAGCTAACATTGAAGCTAAGATGTTGCATTCGGCAAGAATTTAGTTTACATATGAACAACATTACCACGGAGCTTAGCACAGGATGGTAAGCCAGTGCAACCGTCCTGTGGTGACCCAGCTAGGGGACTGCACTGACAGCCTCGGGGTGATAAGCCTGCATCTCAGACTGTAAGCATGTCCCTAGATATTAGTGATGCAGACACCAGCCCTGTAGCTCAAATTATCTCACAATAAATAATTTCCCTATATGCAGTTTCTTAGTTGCCTGTGTAACAGTGTTTATTAAGACAGGGAAATGCTTGCATATGCCACTACTTCATATCATGTGGAAATGACTTGGGTATCATGCCCTGGAAACCTCTGTTTTGTGGCAGAGGTGAAAGCTGTTCCTCTCTTGCTGTGGCCTCACACATGAGCAATGGACACACCAGTATTTTCATGCTGTGTTGTGTGTTCAAATTTGAACAGGCTGCTTTCTTTGGAGAAGATAAAGACACTTCACCTGAATGCCTCTTAGAAACCAGTCTTACTAAGGCAGAGATTTTTCCTTAACTCCCTTTTGCTAACAGTTTGAATGAACAACATTTTTCCACCCCTTTACTAGGTTTTAGGTTTGTTTTACTGAGTGTGGAAAGAGACCAGATTACCAAGCTGGTATCTTTAGCTCTTATGTTTTCATTCTCTCCTTAAATATACATATATCCTGTTAATCTACAAATAGAAGTACCAGCTCACCTATCATTTCTGTGCAGCACTGGCAGTACTCCAAGACTGGAGCTCCTTTGGTTCTGTGAACACCTAGCGTTAAACCTACTTGTATAAAAATTCCATCAATTCCCAACTCTTAAAGGTCTCAAAGACTTAAGTCTTTAATATCTTTATTTAGAAAATAAGCATCTCCAAAGCCAGTTCTCGAGAATGGCACCAAATCCAGATCATGCTTCAAGAAGTAACCCCTGGCCCACAGCTCCAGAGATGCTAAATAAAATTATTCATTATTCTGGAGACAGCTCTGCAAAGTATTTCATAGTACAAGATACACAAGTCAGCCACATAGATAGTAACATCTCCCTTTAAAACTTTAAACTACTCAGAATGGGAAGGAGGGTGAGGGGAACTGGGATGGGGGACACAGCCCATCTCATGCACATGTTTTAGAGGAAGCTAGAAGAACTTGGGTCTGTTCAGCCTAAAAAGCAGAAGGAAGGATTAAATCACCATCTGCATACATCAAGTTCTCAAAACAAAAGCTTACCACTTTCTGAAAGAGGTTTGAGAGAACGACAGGCACAACATCAACTGCTGAATCTAAAGGCTGCCTCTGTTGCTATCATACTACTATTTTAGGCTATGAAATTATGCAAAAGGAAAGAGGAAAAGCAAGTTTAAATGCAAAAAGGAAGACAAAATGCCACAAAAAAAAAACCAACCATGGTAGCTTTTACTATTCAGGTAACTACCCAAACCAAGGAAACAACACTTTGTGATTCTAATCAAGTTTTAGCCTCGTGGACTCAATGTTATGCATGTAGTATAATAGAATCTCTTGTAACCTCAGACATAAGATCAACTTCATGAACAACCTCTTCTCTAACCTTCTCTCTGAATCACTGTGCATTAGACTGAAAATGCTGCTAAGTGTATGTGACATTCTCCAACTCCATCTACAAGGATTTAGATGCGAGAATACATCTGGATGCCTCGCAAAAGTAGTCCCCCATTATAAGAAGCTCAGAATTTTCAATTCAGCCTCAGTTTCCACATTCTTGTCTTAATTGTCACTAGTGTAGGCAGTCATTTTTGCACCACAAACTTCAGGCTTGGCCACCTATTTCTGTTCAATTTTTTCAGCTTCTACAGGTCCTATTTTATGGTGTGCTGTTAAGTAAAACTATTTGCACATCGTTGACATTGGATTACTTATGATTTACATTTCAACTAAAATCTGCCCTTCAAAGCTTCTAAGAGTCTTCAAATACCTGATGGAGGAAAACAGAGAGTAAATAAGGAGAATCTCCTTTCCCTGAACCCCAAAATAAAATACTGCTTTGCATCCTTATTGTTGCTTTCTCAAAGCAGAATGAAATTCATTTCCTGATTTGTTTGGTGTAGATATTTTGCTTAAGCAGCAAGCACTCCAGGCTACAACTGATGAGTGACCTTGAGATAGCTCTTAGAAGGCAGTTGCCATAGTAACACCACCACAAATGTGGTACATCCTCAGCTGACAGCACCAATCTGGTGCAACGGATCCATAATAAGTACATCTACCCTGTATTAGCGTCTCAATATTTAAGGAGGAAGTGACTAGAATTTTTATGACTTCTAGAATTACTTGCAAAAAAAAAAATCTCATATTGAGGTAGTCACTGGATATTCTGGAGGAATACAAGTGAGAGAGGCTATACAAGTCCACACAGTTGCAAGAGAAAGTACCCTGAAATAACGCACTACTGAGTTAAAGCTACTCAATGTTCATGCAGAAAGCATTCCTCAGTCGGGGGGGGGGGGAGTCTACTGAAGAAGCTTTGTAGTGGCACAATGCTACAAAATAAAGTTTGCCATCTTTTCTCAGGTTCTCTAATATATATTAAACTTTATGGAGCCATACTGTGTCCAACTTAATGCAAAATGTGAGCGCAGTGGATTCTTTTTGCACAGCAGAATATTCTCAGTCTCACCTGTGCAACCTCAGCACCTGAATAAGCTCTGAAACCAACCTGGCACTAAGAAATAGTGGTGCCCCAGAGGGTTTTTCCTCTACATAGCATGCTACCTGCTCTTGTGATCCCTGAAATAGGAAGAAAAGGGTGAATCACTACTGAAATGTCAGTAAAAAATGAAACACGTGGAATTGAATAGCACTAGGTTACAGAAACATTCAGTAAAACCATTTCTGTTTAAAGACAAAGGATTAATGACCAGATTAAGGCAGTTAATTATAATCTAGCTGTCGGGCACTCGTTTAAACCGCAGATTCAAGACATCTTTGTCTTAAATCAACAGAAAAGACCAATCACACCAGGTTTGTAGTGTATTGACGTTCAAAAGATTCCAAAATATTTGGGTATTCTAATTGGAAACAAGAGTTAGGACTGCTCTGCCTCTGACAACATCAGCTTACCTCATGGGTTTGCCTTTATGAAGGAAAACATTTGTTGAACTTCTATGAGTGGAATTTCTGTGTTAGCTACAAGTTAATTCCAGTTAGGAGTGAAGTCATGCACTTTAAAAAACAGACTCAGGTGCGTAGTTAAGTCAGTCAGTCAAGTACCTGCCGTGGCCAAGGATCTCTTGCAGCTGTAACTGTAACAAAGGTAGACAGAAGACAAGAAAAAAGTTCCCAGGCAACACTAAGCAGATCTTTAACAGCTCTTACCAAAAAAAATCAATTCTTTTGGCAACTTTGTATTACAGTGCAGTCAACAATCAAATGTGTCGTCTGGGTTGCTTTTGGAGGTCTGTAAACATTGTCACCTTGGCTCATGAAAGTATCAACTGAGATTGATGTTCCTGTCAATTACTGTTCTGTGCCACTCTTCCCACTTTCACCAGCTCTCTGAAGTTGCAAGTAAAACGGCTGCATTCTAAACTGATCTGAGCCCTATCAATCTGTTCACAGGCACTGACAGATTTCTTTTCAATGTTCACCAACATCGAATAATAGGTTTCTACCTAGCAATACCTTCCTAGAGTAAGCATACTTTTGCTGGAGTACAATAATTCATCTCCAGTTTGCATGCAGATGTTTCTTTCAGCCTAGCTGTACAGGTTAGCTTCAGAAACTATCTACACCTAGACTTGAAAGACACTCATGGGATAAAAGATGACAAAGCTATGCACTGACCTTGTTCTGTACTGTCCCCCCCCTTGTTTTGTGTCCACATTAAAAAAAACACCTCCAGGCAAGAGAGTTTATTCCTGATTTTGTGTATGTCAATCTACTCTGCAAGCTCCTTTAGAAATATGTACTACCAGCTATTAAACCACTTTGCTGTTCTCAGTCCTTAATCTAGAAGCCATGAAGTTCCTTACCAGCTATGAAGGACCATTAATTAAAACAGCACAGGAGAATCAAACAACAAAAAGGCTTTTGATAACAAATTTCAACATATTCTACTTCTACATTCCTGTTAAAAATCCTTCATCCCTAGAACAAACAGATGCTGATGATCTGAGTCTCTGAGGTAGTTACCAGTTTGATAGATTGATTCCACACCAAAACTTATTGCAGTACTTGCTCCTCTCAATGTGTAATTCTGCTCAGCAATGTTAACAAACACACACTCAGTGTTTGCTGGTTGCTCAACACCAGTTTTCAGAGCAACACTCAATGTACCTACTTAATCCCAATTGCCTTAAGGGAAATGAGTTTACCTATGCAGATACAAAAGGTAACAAACTATGAGTAACATTACATAATTAGTAACTCCACCAACTCCTTCTAGTTCCAGCCCTAGGGTAGACAAAGGGTGCCCTAATTTCTCCTACACCCAGATACCACTTGAGTCTTTCCTCTATAGCAAGATATTTACTTCAGGAAGAGTGTCCTACAGGAACTCCATGTAGTTCACATGTCGATATGACTATGGCTGCTCTAGCCGCACCCAAAATATTCCCTTGTACCAATACTGGCATTTGTGCAGTGAGGGGCAACTTGACAGCCAGAAGCTGCCTGGGAGGTTTTGGGCCTCAGATATTTTGTCGATGGGGAGGGCAGGAGTGGACAACTTCCAGTTAAACCTGTTTGCTGACTGCAAGGGCCTCAGTCCTGGAACAAGGGGAGGAGAGATAACAGTAAGGCAGCACAATAACCCTGACTGGGCTTGAGAGCTGTGGACCTGTACCACACTGCCTTAGAAAGGCAGCATTCTGTGGGAATGCATTTAAAGGGTGCTGATTTTGTAGTCTCAGCTGATACTGAAGCAGCCTGTTCGCTGTGATGTTGCTAGCTTTTTAAACAAGACACCTCAGCTCCTGCCCCAGCATTTAAGCAAAAACCCCTCTCAACCAATTACATAAAGGCTTCTTTAATCCCTAACCCCAAAGAGCATAAGTCAACAATAAATATCTGTAGTGACAGAAAGACAAGGCACATTCAAAGTACAGAGTCCTCCAGATCTTGGAGAAAGGTCAGGGAGCCTTTTTGTAAACAAGAACAGCTTAAAAAGAAAAGAGCTTCAAGGTAACAAATGAGGTTGAACCTGTAGATCCCTTCAGTTTGATTTTTCACCAACATATCTGAAGCTACAGTCATTTTAGAAATAACCATCAAATAGGTCTTAAAGTTAACTGACTTACAAAGGAATACAATTAGAACAGCATATGGTTCCTAGTGGGTCTTCCTTTAATATATCAAAGATACAACAATTAAGACTTCTATTTTAGCAACACGTAGTTCTTACTGGAAACGTAAAATTACTACCAGGAGCAAGGAAAAAAAAAGGGGTTTTCATCAGGCAGTGATCACCTACTAATAGTAACAGCACTAACTGCAGAAGAAATGGAAGGTAAGATTAATATAATCAATAGCTGATACACAGCATGGGAGTGGTTTATGCACACTCTTACAAGCAAGAGCCGACTTTCTTGACAATTATTTTCAGGCATCATTTGCTCCCTGAGTAGCTTGAGGTTTCAGTCAGAGTAAGACTTCTAACTGAAATTGCAGCAATACAAGAATGCCTGCATGTTATTAAAGGAAATAGTGGAAAATTTTGCAGGCTGACATCCAGAATGTCTGCGGTTCCTTTTCATATTTCTCTCTTCTTGCGATGCAGTTATTAGACCAGAACTTCAAACCTCCCCCTCCCCCCCCAGTTGTTGTTGTTGTTTTTAACAGAAGCCTGGAAATTTCCATTGCTTTAAAATATTTTTTGAAAAGCTCTCTCTACTGCACAGCTCAAACAGGTGTTTTTTTGTTTTGGGGTTGTTTCTTTTGGTTGGTTGGTAGGGATTTTTGTTTCTACACACCTGCCTAGACAGAACCTTTAATTTAAGCAAAAGTTTCATCAACACAATGCAGTACCAATAAGTGACAGGAAGGGGAAAGCAAAATCTTTGCTTATATACCAAAAGCATTGCTTAGCTAATCTAATACATAGGATGGTAACATTTCGATCTCTTGAGGTCATTTGAGGTCCAGCTACAGACAGATGGGTAAGAAAAGACAAAGCAGTTCAGGATAAAGCTACTTGGTGGCTGTACTTCGAACAGAAAATACAGTGGATGTCAATGCAGGTTATCCTGGCCTTATCAAGTGATGGCTGTCCTTGAATCTCCTCAAATATCCCCTCATTTTACACTTCACTGGATCCCACTCACCATACCTATTACTATATGATCCCTAACAGTCAATACAAGTCTGGCAAGTTGGCTAGCACTGGTTTGCACCTTACCTCCACAAGTTTTGTTTATGAGCGTCAAACATGCAGCACCACAAGATTAGGGGCTTCAACAGAAAACTCACAGGTGTAATACGAAAGTCTCCAAAAGCTGCTCCAGGTAGTGCAGATATTTGCTTTTATCAGGTTTGTGTGTGCTGCTCAAAAGAATTGCTTGCCTCTTTAAGGGGAGGTCAAATGGGCAACCCAGGTTAACAGAGGTGCTGGTTTTGCCCTAGGTGATCCTGCTTCGGCACGGGGGTTGGACTCGATCTCCAGAGGTCCCTTCCAAACCCTTCCCGTTCTATGACTCTATGAAGAGGACAATTTGCAGGATGAAGTACTCTTGCTTTTGTCACCTTTAGAGCCACCTATGTCGAGAGAAGTACTTTAAATACTTCATTAAGAAGGTATTCTATCAATTACTGCCTGAAAGTGTTATTCCCCATTTTAGAGATTTTAACAGGAAACAACATCCAAATAAGGAAATATACATTATCTGGAAAGGAAGAACAATGCTCACATCAGCACATGGCATCAAACTGGTATGCAACCAGAGAGACCTTCAAGTCTTTTGAAGCAATTTGTTCTTTCAGATTAGCTTGTTTAAAAGGCTAACAAAGTTATGCTTAAATGAGAAGCACAGCAGAGTATTACTTAGGAGTATTTTTTAACTTCTGTAAGTAGTTCAGACATAAGGAGTCTGTTTTACACCACCTAATAGTTAAGTGAGTCAAACAAATGGTCTAAGTACTGATTACAAGGATTAAAAAAAGAGTAATCCATGCACACTGAAGGGCATTAGCTGAAGTGTAGTCCTCTGGTAGGCCATATGCTGAGGTCTGTTCCTTGAGCCAGAAATTCAGAAACTCCCACTCTGAACATCAAAAAGGCTTCCAGAGAAGATAAAACCAAGAGTTCAACAAAAGATGCTGCTATGTCTGCTTCCATTCACTGCAAAGATGGTCAGAGCACAAAAGGAAGTGCAACACAAGCCGTAATTCCCCATTTCCACCTAACCTCTTTAGTCCAGCCTTCAGGGACAAAAAAAAACCAGTTACTACAGGGGATGAGGGCTGAAAAACATCTACCCAAGCCACTAGGGAAAAAAAGTACTTCCCCCTCCCCGCCCCCCACAAATAATTTCCTTAAGGTGTAAGCTGCTAAGAATGGTTAACTATGTTGAAGTCATCATCACAACTGGAAGAAATTACTTTTTAATCTTTTACTTCTTCCATAAGCCTCCAAGAAACAACAGCACTTCCACTTGAGCATGTGCACACTCTCAACAGGTGCCTAAAAGAGGTTTCAGAACAAATGCATCAAAGTAGGCTCCATTAGCTGCTACATACACATACAGTAGTAAAGAGCATGCAGCACAGATTTCCCTCTTCCTGGGACTCACTAGCCTCCAGAGAATGTGATGAAAACACAACTCGGGTATTTGACAAGTATTAGGATGTTGATACACACCACAGGGTGATCAGTGCCATGTTAGAACACGTGTTTCACCTTTTTCTATAAAAGGCAAATTGTTAACTTCTGCCTTCTGTTTAACCTTCTCATTAAGAGACAGCACAAAAGCCACCCAACCCAACCCACTCCCTGTTCTATCACTTAGGGCTGTTTTAGTGAGGCAAGACACTTATTTGACATAAGGTAACCACAGAGAAAATAAAGTACATAAAGCAACACAAATGGTTTTATTTTATATTCTGGTGTGACTGTATAACAACTTCTAACTATATTTTACTAGTGATGTCCCAGAGAACAATTTCCTTAGAATAGAATTAACCAGGTTGGAAAAGACCTTTGAGATCATCAAGTCCAACCTGTCATCCAACAAGATCTAATCAACTAAACCATGGCACCAAGCGCCCCATCCAGTCTCTTCCTAAATACCTCCAGTGATGGTGACTCCACCACCTCTGGGTGGCCCATTCCAATGGCAAATCTCTTTCTAAGAACTTCTTCCTAACATCCAGCCTAAACCTCCCCTGGCACAGCTTGAGACTGTGTCCTCTTGTTCTTAGAATCATACAAACCAAGAAAACATGATTATCTACAAGCAAATTACTAAACTGATCAATATTTGTCCAATGGGAACCAACAATAAAACATTAACCCCCTGCAGTCTAAAACAGTTCCTTTCTGCACCTACAGCAATAATTTAAGTCTTAAGAACAACAATAAGAGGTCTAGGTGAAAAAGTGAATTGCTGATAATGCAAGTAAAGGAAGAAGCTATATACCAGCTATATATCCTCTTCTCTCTAGCAACCAGCACCAGAACAATGAGACACAGTCTCAAGCTGTGCCAGGGGAAGTTTAGGCTCAAGGTGAGGAGAAAGTTCATCACCGAGAGAGTTGTTCGCCATTGGAATGGGCTGCCCGGGGAGGTGGTGGAGTCACCGTCCCTGGAGGTGTTCAAGAGGGGACTGGACGTGGCACTTGGTGCCATGGTCTAGTCATGAGGTCTGTGGTGACAGGTTGGACTCGATCTTCGAGGTCTCTTCCGACCTTAGTGATACTGTGATACCAGAGATTGTCCTTACAAGGCTAAAAGATACATTGCAGTCATTTACATAAAGCAAATAGTAAAGTAACATCCACAGAGCTTACTAGCCATTCACCAGTGCAAGGCAGAAATAGCTGATTAGGCTTAGTATACTACTACATTTTGACTTTGCATCTTGTGCTCTGGGCAGAGCTCAGAGCAGTCACAGACATGCTTAAGGCATAGAAAAACAAAAATTTCAGATGAGCAAAGTGGAAAAAAAAAAAGAGCACACCACTTTCATTGCTTAGTCACTCTTTGGCACAGTGAAACATCACAAACACATGAGCTATTTTTCACATTTCTTCCCAAGACTATGCTCTTGTCCTTTCAAGTCTTTCAAACACAAGTGCATAAGAGAACGACAACAGCAGTTTTACTGGGAATATCATCAGTGAGTTAAAGCTTTAAGTTAATATACACACACACACACTAACTCAAGTTTGTCACAACAGTTCTGCAAGTTCAGGTTTCTAGAACAACAAGGTTTTAAAAACCTCCATAAATGAGGGGATTGGTTGGTTGCTTTTTAAATTGCCACCAACTCATCCTCAGGGCTTTGCCGTTTCATGACTACTTATGGAATCCAGAAAGGACAGCACAGTTTATTTTAATGCATTACCTGAAACCATCGAGTTAAAGCTATGATAGAGCCAACACATTTAACATAAGGCTCTCATTGTTAAGAAAAGCCACTAATAATCACTTATAAGAGTTTCCCATTAAGCATTCTAGCAGATTCTCTGGTTTAAAGCTCTTATCCTCCTTTTTTGTTAGGTAAAGATAACAAGCATTTGATACTCTTTAAAATGTTTATAAAAGCATACCACATGCTCTGGAATAAAGAGATAGTTTTCCTTTAAAGTTAATGAGTATAGAGAATGAAGGATATTTAGCACATCTATGGTCATACAAAGGTGATCTCCTCTTACCTCCCAAGATCACATTAATACAGCATCACATGATAGCATCACAATTACACCTGACTTGGTTCAGTACAGGAAGAGAAATACTTCCCTAGACACAGTATGGAGACACTGAAGTCTTGTCTAACTTGGGATCAGCTACAAAGATAAATGAACACAGTGTAATATATGAATTAAAAGTTCTGCTACAGTTGCCTTAGGAAAAGGGTACTACATTACAGTTCCGTGGCACACATGACCCAGACAAACACCAGCACTAAAAAGATGTGCTTAGCATTAAATGAATGGGGTAAGCTTTTAAGAAAGTCTTTGACAATTCTTTTGAGCACACATGCTAATCTGCTTTGTTCTACACTGTCACCCTCGGAGTGGCAAGCAAGCAAACACCTCATCTGCTAGTTGTTTTCTTCAAAGACAGCTGGCAGACTTCGGACAACAGATTTTGGCTCACTTTTTCCTTGGCTGGGTGGTTTCTCCGTGTACAATTCTTCCCTTTCCCACACTTGTTAACTGCTCTTCTGCATGTGTTTGTAACTGTACTAAAACCCAGGTTGAAAATGGCACTAGAAGATATGCGTATTAGAAACCATTTAGGAACTAACCACATGTGTTGAAGGAAACACAGACCACTCCTAATTCTTTGATATTTGTACCATGGTTCCCAAGCGTGTTTGCATGGCCTAATAAAGAAATGCTCCAGAAAATTTCATTTTCTCCAGTTAGGTTTGCCAAGAGAAAGCTTCTGGAATAACAAAAGCTAGGTTACCTCCTCCTATTCCACCTCACCTCCAAGTTTACAAGAAAAGAAACACACCTTGCTGTGTGGCAAAGAAAAGAAACAGAGTAAATCCCAAAGAGCAAGTTTCTCCTCAAGACCAGGAAACAAAAGCTACTTCTGCCTTTTCTTTTTGCTGTACCCCACTCAGTCCCTCTCCTACCACTGCCAACAGAGGAAAACTTCTTTTTTTTTCCCCAAATGTTAGACTACAACTACTGAAGAGAAAAGCATGACATCAGCAACATTTTTAGCCATGCAACCTGTTTCAGTGTTGCCTTTGAAATAGCAGACAACTTGTTTTCTGACTTCCATGCAACATAGGAGGAGATAAAAAAAGTCTTCATAGCTCAAGTCACATAGAGAATATTCCATGCAACTACAGACACAAACCTACCTTGCATGCATGCCTCTGAAAGCCCTTGTGGGTGTACCTGTGATACAAGATTATCTCATTCCAGGGCTCTGACATCTTGACATAGATGGAAAAACATGAACAGTAAAGGGTTGAGGCTTTGTGGCAAAGTGTTATACTCAGCCAAGGCTAAAGCAGGTGCTAGTCATTACAGCTATCAGTAGAACCGTTATATTGTTCTGCAGCTCTCCTTCTCCCTCCTCCCCCATCATCAGGTGCACCTGATAAATCAGGGCAAAAGTGCAGCGTAGTTCAGCCACATGTGTAACAACTTTAGTGAAAAATTGCTTGCCTTGACCTAACAATTACATTTTCTGGATAACTTCTACAGCATTTTCAAGTTTCTAGAACAATCTCATCCATAAAATGCAGTTATGATGGCTTCAGGCTTCGAGTCATGACACTACTCACATTTGTAATCTCCAAAAAAAAAAAAAGAACTTAACTTGTTGGTAAGAAAGCCTTTAAAACAAAACTTCTAACAGGGCAATGATCCATAACCTAACAAAGGGTGTTTGAGAAACAGTTTAGCTACACCTCACCTGAACAGGCTCACACTTAACCGTGAAGGTGAGAAGGGGCAGGGAAGTGGGGGAACAAAACAGACATAACCAAAACCAGTAAGATCCAACCCACACATACACACCCACTCACTCCCCTCACCCCATACACACTATATGAGGGAACACTTGAAGGTAAAGAGACCTGTAGAGTCAACCTTATCTCCTCCACTCTCCTAGAATATTGCAAAAAGCAGTCACAAACTCAGATGCAAGCAATTTACATGATATCCTAAGCTTATCAGCCTGACTTTCCAGGGTCTAAGCAAAATGAGCAGGAAATGCAGTGGTGGTCCCCTTGCTCTTTTCTCCCTTTAATTTAAATAACATGCAATCTTAAGCAACTGCCTGTATCTTACCTTTGTCCAATGACAGAAATAAGGCTAGCATTAGACAATATAATAGAAAAATGGGTGTCTACAAGTGTAAGCATAAAGCCTCACCAACAGCAAGTCCACATACAACACATGAAAGACTAAAAATCCCTTGTGAGGTCAAGGTAGGAGGCAAGGTAATTTTGTCCCACTTCAAAAGAAAACAACCTCAGCTTATTAATGATTGTCAACTAAAAATAAAAATCACCAGTTAGAAGTATTATTAAAGGCATTTGGTTCATCTGAAGCATACCTCCCATTTACAAGGGGTAAAAAAAAGGATCTGATGTACCTTTTCCTAACTACTTGCAGCATATGAAAATCAGAGTGGAAATACACTCCATACCAGACTCAAATCAGTAGCAGTGAAATTATTTCACAATTGCCTCTTCCCTAGTGTACTACATTTAGAAACATCAGTAGAGGGGAGAAAAACAGGGCACTCAGGCATGCTGCCCCAGCATTCAGGTTTAGGTATTCTTCACCACGCTCTCATATCCTTGGCGTAAAGAACACCATTCTTCTTGTCCCCCCTCTGCCTCCATTTTTAATATAAAAATCAATAATGTTTAGCATATTTCTAAACACTCTAAATACTCATAATCAAAAAGCTTCCATGGACATCACACAAATGACTGTATGATAGAAGGTATTCTAAGATCACCTCTTAGAGGGAGGCTCATTTAAATGCAGGAGTTGAAGCAACCTTCAGTGTCAGACTGTAGTGTCCAATATCATTTCACATGCTAGCGGTGGCTTGATTTTGCAGACATATAACCAAGACATTATTTCTTGCTCCGAGTTCTTAAAAAACCCCAACAAAACACAACACAAAACCCCCAGCACCATCTTTTTGTGCAGCTGTAACAAAAATTTACCTTGAAGGTTTTGACTGATTTCTTGTCCATCATCAAGGAAAATAAAAAGCCCATGGCTCAAAAGATAATATTCTCTCGTAAAACAGATTTCCTTCTCCTTTCTACTCTGCATTTTGTCTCAACTATAGATCAGTCTCAGTAATACTGTATTTAAAAAAATAAGCAGACAATGCAAACTTCCAAGTTAATAAATCCAAACCCAAGATGAACAAGGGCTTCAAATGAAGAATTTAGCAGCAGCAATCCCCCAAACCCACACAACTCATATGCCACATTAAAGCAGGCTGGAAAAAGCACACTGCCATCAGGAAAGGTACTCAAAGCAAGGCTGAACAGTGGGTTTAGTCTGCTATCACTTCTCCTATCTCCCAAACTCCACCTTCACAACACAGCAGTAAACCCATTGCTCTTAATAAAAAGGAAAAAAAAAACCCAAACATTTATTTTTTTAAATCGGTAACAGTTAAATTCTAAACAACAATCGAACAGCCTATTATAACAACTACTAACAGTAAATATAATTAACATATGCTACCATGCACAGTTTGGTTAAAAAACAGGGAAAAAAAAAACAACCCACGAAAAAGAAAGCCCAACCCACAATTTTGACTATTTCCTCTCAACCCAAGATGATCTTCTGGGGCTTTCACTCAGGTACTATTTGTTACTATGAAGCTACCTTGTATTTCAAACATACACACACCCCTTTATTTCTTGTGTAGCAGCTCATCATGAGTCGAAAAAAATTTACAGTAGTGTTGACAATTTTAAGCTTAAGTGTCCATTTTAACTGTATGGTAGTTATTACACAGCCGGATGCTTTAGTTTTGCCTTGTTGTTCCAGATAGAACCCAACACAACATTTTCTTTAACGCTTCGATAAAAGCATTAAAGCAGAATCTCTCTGGGGTTTGGTTTTATTCTTTAGCAGGTTAAAAAGAGGAAGGAGATACTGAGTGAATAAAAGAGACTGATTTAAAACTAGTGTTCACTGGATGAGCTGACAAAGTGGGAAGCTTCTCTTTTAAACGACAGCCTAACTGTGCTGAAGCGTAGGAGCAGAAACCACAACAGAACCAACTTTAGAACCAAACAAAGAGGACTCTGGGAATTATGTCAACCTCAGGCAACATCCCCACCCATACTCACTCCATTTATACCCCAGAATCGCTAACACCTACAGTGGCATGCAGCCCCGGGCGGGGGGCGGGGGGGGGAAGAAAAATCATGCTCGTTTCCATCCCTCAACGGCACGGTTTCTTTGCAGCTACGAGGTAGAAATGGATAAGAGGCATGGAAATCAGCCTTTTACTTGCAGTATTTCTTATCCCTTCCCTTATTACTAAAGACAAGGAGACAAGTCACCTCCGAAACTTACCGAAGCTACAGGATGATCAGGAGAATGCAGATAACAAGGTCTTTGGAACCGCCTCGGTATCAAATAAACCCAGATGAATGGCAGATGGGGCCATTCTAGCCCAGGTATTTCACCCACACGGCCCCTCCTCGACTCAGGCTGAGACACCGAGGGTCAGACAATTCTAAACACAAATCCATAGCGACCCCAAGTCTCTCGCTGTTACACGAGGAACCTCCACCCAAACTCACCCTTCTCAGATATGCATCACATAGCGACACGGGAAGCCTTCAGCTCAACACTCCAGCCTCCCACCACTGCCTCTGGAATTCCCCCTTCTAACTACACTCAGCAGTAAAGTTACAATGGTTATAAAGAGGTAAAGGCATTTATGCGCTGCCCTGGGAATGCCCTCATCCTCAGCCCTAGGATTAGTCCTCACACACAACCCGTCCGCGCTCCTCCTCCCTTCAGGGAGACACATCCATACCGGGGAGGGGGGACGAGGGGAAAAGACGAGAGCCGCCCCTCAGCGCCAGCCCCAGGCTTCTCCCTTCGCCGGCGAGGGGCAGCCCTCCCTCCCCCATCCCAGTCCCACCCCAGTGCTAGAAGCAAGGGAACAAGAACTGGAACTCTCCTCCCTCCACTGGTTACTCCCTCCCTCCAAACCCCACTCACCTGGGAAAGGAGCCAAAGCTCAGCTACGTCTCTCTTTCCCCCGTCTCCCCCACACTCAACCTCTGGCCGCCATTTTCCTCGCTGCCTGGATTTAAATAGGAACCAGCCTCCGCGAGAGAGGGCAGCGGGCGGCGCCAGGCACTCTGGGGCCTGTAGTACGGCCCCGGCGGGGCCCCGGGACCCGCCTCCTCCCCACGCGGGCGCATCACGGTACTTGCAGTCCCCACCGGGCCCCACCCGACAGCCAGCCGCCGCTCCCAGCGGCCCCAGCGGTGGCGTTCTGCTTTCGCCGGGGCGGTGGGAGTCCGTCAGTGTGCCCCTCCGTATCGCTGCTGCTCTCCAGCGTTCTCCACAAGGGCAGGGCCAGCGGGGTCGAGAGAGCGGTCCCAGGAAAGCTCCCTGTGCCAGGCAGCCGCTCCTAGATGCCCGTAGGTTAAACGCGAGGCTGGTAGCGTGCCTGATGCCGAGCACGGCGGCCATGAGCGACCCCACGGAGTCGCAGCGGTACATTGTTTATTAACGATTTAATGTGCACGAAGGTTTGAAATACATGTTACCAGCCCCGCACACAGAGAGGTGAAGGGTACAGTGGAAACAGTGCCCGTGGAGCACTTGCTACACCAAGCACCACTTCTGCCCTTTCAATAAAGGAAAAGGACACTTGAGTTAAGTAAATGTTTAATGAAAAAAAAAAAACCAACAACAGATTTGGATACAATGTTAACGTAAGTAGCTGTGGTACTTCAGGTGCGTGTTAGCTGGTTTCCAAACTAACTTGTAACAGCAGTTCGCTTGCTGCCCGTAAAAAAGCAAGGCAAGGACGTGGGGACTTAGAGAAGGTAACCTTCCTGTGCTACAGTTGGCTGCCATAAATACTAATTTAATCAGCTTTCTTAGAACAAGTATTTAAAACTTTGCAGGCCAAACCAGGGTGTGTGAAGAGCACAGTATACCTGAGCTCTAAACGCTCATAAAACGCGTATAAAACCGCCCTTTTTATTTTGAAAATTTATCAAGTGTACAAGAATAAAAATGCAGGGACTGAGGTCTTGCCAAGCTATTCACACACAGCTCACTACAGGACTGCAGCCACAATTAGTGTTCAAAACAGGCAGGCGAGTAAAACCCTTAAGTACACTTTCCAGTAATTCACAAATTTAAAGAAAAACAATAAAATACATCAAACTAGTGTTGGGCACCTATGAGCAAGTTACTGGTACAATATGAGCCTCCAGATGAAATGAGCATTACAAACAAATAGAGAGGAGTTCAAATACATCAAGTTCTGGAAAACCAAGTTTTACCTTTGATTTCTGCCTTGCAGTTCTACTGCACAAGAACTTAACAATTAGAAATGCCCGTTTGCACTAACGAACTCAGATTTAAGCATTCTCAACAAAATAGAGTTTATGTTGTTAGGGGAATGAGGTCCAGTTGCACCTCCTGAAAGTGTAGGTCCTCCATGTAGTTTTTTTTTTTTTTATATTTTTTTTTCCTGTGGGTTTTTCTCTTCTTCCACTATAAATTACAACAGCATTGACCAGGGCAAAACCAAAGGAAGTTCCATTTAATATCTTCCAGTTCTGTTTAATATCTTTATTAATGATTTGGATGAGGGGATCAAGGGCACCATCAGGAAGTTTGCAGATGACACGAAATTGAGTGGGAGTGTTGATCTGCTTGAAGGTAGGAAGGCTCTGCAGAGGGACCTGGACAGGTTAAATCGATGAGTTGAGGGCACCAGAATGAGGTTTAACAAGATCACATGCTGGCTCCTGCTCTTTGGTCACAACTACCCCAAGCACCGCTACAGGCTTGGGGCAGAGTGGCTGGAAAAGGCCCTGGGGGTGCTGAGGGATGCCTGAACATGAGCCAGCAGTGTGCCCAGGTGGCCAAGAAGGCAAATAACATGCTGGTGTGTATCAAAACTAGTGTGTCCAGCAGGAGTAGGGAAGTAATTGTGCCCCTGGTGAGGCCATAGCTTGAGTACTGTGTTCAATTCTGGGCACGACAGTATAGGAAAGACATTGAGGTGCTGGAGTGTGTCCAGAGAAGAGTAACATGGGCTTTGGGGGGGCATGTCATGTGAGGAGTGCCTGAGGGACCTGGGGTTGTTTAGTCTGGAGCAGAGAAGGCTAAGGAGAGATCTTACTGCTCTCTACAGCTACCTGAAAGGAGGTTATAGTGAGGCTATTGTTGGTCTCCTCCCAAGTAACAAGCAACAGGATGAGAGGAAATGGTTATAAATCGTGCCAGAGGAGGTTTAGCTTGGACATTAGGAGAAACTTCTTTACTGAGAGAGTGGTGAGGCATTGGAAGAGCCTGCCCAGGGAAGGTGGAGGAGTTGTCATCCCTGGAGGTGTTCAAGAAGTATGTAGATGTGGCACTTCAGGATACAGTTCAGTGGTCGGCGTAGTTGGTTTACAGTTGGACTTGATGATCTTAAAGGTCTTTTCCAACCTTAATGATTCTATGATTCCAAGTATGCAGGGACAAACAGGCTAATGAGAGGCAGCAGTAACACTGTAGTTTAGTTATGGTAGGTTGGTTTGTTTTGGTTTTTTTTTCAGTTTGGGCAAACTATGTGATTCACACTTCTTCCACTTGGACCATAGGGTCTTCAAATCATACTTACATTGCAGCTATGGCACCCTAGACTCCAGACTGATACAAATCTTCAAGTGTCAATAGAATACAAATATTGTGCAAGTTTTTTTCCCTTTTAACCTTTATTTGTTTATAGTAGCTATAACAGAAAACAATCTCAGCACTAACTTTATGTAATGAAGGATACAGTGATGTAATGCTTTCATTTTTCATTGATTGGTGATGCTCTACAAAAGTTCATAAGACCCCCCCAAAAATTGTGTGCTTACCTTAAAAGGTGCTGCTGTAAATGTAGCCACAGAACTGTAACAGCTGGCATTTTTATCTAGGATAAGAAGGTCATCAGGAGCAGTCAACACGGCTTTACCAAGGGGAAGTCATGTTTAACCAACCTCACAGCCTTTTATGGGGCCATAACCAGGTGGATAGATGATGGTAGAGCAGAGGATGTGGGTTATCTTGATCTCAGGAAGGCATTTGACACCATCTTCCACAGCACCTTCTCAGCTAAACTGAGGAAGTGTGGTCTGGATGGTTGGGTAGTGAGGTGAATTGTGAACTGGTTGAAGGAAAAAAGTCAGAGGGTCTTGTTGGAGGCCTGTATCTACTGGAGTCCCTCATGGGTCAGTACTGGGACCAGTACTATTCAATATATTCATTGGCAACCTGGATGAGGGAACAGAGAGCACTGTCACCAAGTTTCCTGATGACACAAACTGAGAGGAGTGGCTGACACACCTGAAGGCTGTGCAGTTATTCAGTGGACAGGCTGGAGGGATGGGCAGGGAGAAATTGAATGAAACACAACAAGAACAAGTGTAGAGTCTTGCGTCTGGGAAAGAGCAACTCCATGGACCAGTATAGGTTGGGTACTGACCTGTTGGAGAGCAGCACAGAGATAGGGCCCTGGAGGTCCTGGTGGACAGAAGGATGACCATGAGCCAGCAATGCACCCTTGTGGCCAAGACAGCCAATGTCATCTTGGGGTGTATTGGCAGCAGTGCACTGAGTAGGTCGACAGAGCTTCTTCTACTCCTTTACTCTGCCCTGGTGAGGCTGCATGTGGAATTTTGTGTCCAGGTCTGGGCCACTCAGTTCAAGAAGGACCTCAGAGAGCTGCTTGAAAGAATCCAGCACAGAACCATGAAGATGATTAAGGGAGCAGCCTTTCCTTGTGAGGAAAGGCTGAAGGACCTGGGACTCTGTCTTGGAGAAGAGGAGCCTGAGAGATGATCTCATTCATGCTTATAAATATGTAAGGGTGTCAGAAAAATGGAGCCAGGCTCTTCTCAGTGATGTCCAATAACAGGATAAAGGGCAGCAGTTCCAAGGTGGAGCATAGGAGGTTCCCCATGAACATAAGGAAAAACTTATTCACTGTGAAGGTGACAGAGCACTGGAGCAGGCTGCCCAGAGAGGTGATGGAGACTCATCCTCTGGAGACATTCAAAACCCATCTGGATGTGTTCCTGTGTGACCTACTCTAGGTGATCCTCCTCTGGCATCGGGGTTGAACTCTGTGATATTTGGTCACTTCCAGCCTCTCATGTCCTGTGATTCTGTTATCTGCTTGCTCCACCTACTGGTGCATGGTCCTTTTAAAGCAGGCTTTAGAGCCTAGTTGTATTAAATAATTTGGCCAAAGAGGTACACGGAAGACAAACTTGACTTTAAGCTGAATTTATGCAACATCCTAACTGTCAGGACAGAAATGTCTTTGTATAAAAGAAGTGTTGAAAAATAACACTACCCTGCTCTCAAAATGAAATATGTATATATGTACACACCCACACCCACCCCCCATAGGTGTTTGTAGAAAGAATTATTACCATTTTGCTAAGTAATAAAAATAAAATAACATTTAAAAAATCAAACAAGATAATGACCAATTCCCCAAAACTCTGCCAAAACGGGGGTAAGAGGATTGCTGATTCCTGCCACCTGCTTTCCCATGGCCACACACCTGGGCATTATGCTGGTAGCCAGCTGGCAACATCCATTCCCGTGCGCTGCCCGCAGCACCGGGCTCTCCTTGCCCCACCGTGGCAGCAGATGCTGGCTGACAGAAGCTCTCTGGGTGTGATCACTGCAGGTTTTTTTCCTCTTGCAAAGCAGCTTTCTGGGCACTGGAGGCCAGGGGGGCTGCATAGGGGCTGCTTCATCCCAGTCGCTCCTGGAAAAGGCTGGGTATCATGTCTCCTTGTCTGACACCCACCCTGCCCACAGTCATCCCTTCTTGCCCCAGCTCTTCGGAGGAACAAGGCAACAGTGGTGGCTGGACCTCTTGGCTTTGCAGCTGGGGTTTTGCTCAAGTCCTTTCTTTTTTTTTTTTTTTTTTTTCTTTTCAGGATTTTTGTCATTTTAAATGCACTCCATGTCCCCCTCAGGGTTTTGTGATGCAAGAACAAACACAGACGCTTTACACTAACCTAGCAATAACAATGCCACGATGCTACTGTAGGTCCCCTGTGCCCCATCTGAGAGTTGAAGCCCTCTGCAAGCTTTACTTCTTGTGGGCAAGCTGCTTCTCCAAGTCCTCGAGTCTGGCTGTCATCTGAGCAAGTGACCTTGCTAAAGAAAAGCGTGAGCCAGATGGTCTGGTGGGAGAAGGTATTTTTCCCCTTGAAGAAGCCTAAATTTTTCCCCACTCCCATTTGTCCATCCCTCCCTCCCTCATGTGCAGTCTGTGCCCAGGCTGCCCTGTGCCCCACAAGCCCAGGCATCACCCCAAAGGATATTTTTCTCGGTGAGGCTCTGCAGGATGGCCACAGTGTTTGTCTGGAACTGCACCAATGCCTCACACTCGCATGGGCTGCGGATCTCCGTCACTCCTTTGCCTTCCTCTGTGACCACAGGGATTTGGGTATAGTCAGAGCCATGGTCCCACAGCACCCAGCTCTGCCCTGCTCCCACACAGAAACAATCCCTTGTCCCTACAGCCACCTGCCAGGGCTGGACCTGAGCCTTGGGGCTCTGCCCCCATTTTCTCCTCTTTTTCTCCTCTTTTCACCAGGCTGCATCCCTGTGAGCCAAGCATCCCACACAGCATCCTACCAGGCATCCCATGGAGCTGCCACACAAATAGGCACGGTGTGCCAAGGACAGCCAGTGCTGACCTGCACTTTGCTTTCAAGATGGGGTGGCAGGGGGGCTTCTGACCTCATGTCTGAAGCCACACAGGATTCCCAGGAACACTGGGGAGTCCAAGCCTGCTCCGGGGCAGTGACACCCTCACAGTAACCCATCATGGTCTTCCTGCAGCCAAAAACAGCAGAAGCACAAGGCTGGTTGAGGACTACTCTAGGAGCTGGGGCAGGGTGTGACTCCAGCCTCTGCTCCTGGAATAGCACTGGGATGGATGTTCACACAACATCCCTTTTACATTAAATTTCCCCAACTCCACCTCCTCCTGAGACCCATCTCTATATCCACAGCAGCCTGATGAGATCCAGAGACACCCTAGGCTCACAGTAGCCTGCTTAGCCCAGGGTGACAGACATACAAACTAGCCCTGCTGGAGAGAGGAGGGCTCCCTCCAAACTGGGGCTGAGCCCCTGACACAGTCAGAGCTGGCAGCACCCACCTGGGCAGATGTTCAGCTTGAAGTTCTCCACGAGGTGGGTCATGGTGGTGAAGTCTGCTGAGTAGGAGAAGTGCTGGTCCACCGGCTCAGAGGCAATCGCTCGCAACTCCTCTTCCACAGCCTTGCCAACACCCACAGCAAACATAACGATCCCTGCACAGCAAGGACAGATGATGGGCACTGCACTGGCTGTCCTGCACCAGACAGCCTCAAGCCCAGCAGGAGCAATGCCAAGGATGCAGGATTTTCCCTGGCATTCCCAAATACACAGTAGGAGTTTGGGAAGGACAGGCAGGAGCGTGGCAGCACCACTGTGGAGCAGCTGCTGCATGGAGGATGCTGCTCAGTGCTCTATAACCACAGCAGAGGCATGGCTGCCCCTGCAGACCTGGGTCATGCAGCACCCCAAGGGTGGACACTGCAGCCTTCACCAGAGCCAGCCACCCCAAAGAACTGTGCTGCGATGCCCAAAGCACTGCTGTTTGGGGTTCCCCAGTCCCCTGCACCTGACTCCTTTGCTCTCCTGGCCCATTCGGAGATGTCATCTTGGGAGCGCCCATCTGTGAAGACGAGTCCAATTCTGGGGATGTTGTGGGAGAGAGGTCTGGCACCTTCCAACTCAGAGAAGCTGTGCTCCACCATGTGCTTGAGGGCAAGGCCTGTCATGGTTCCTTTCTCCATGTACTCCACCTCCATCACCGCTTTCTTGATCTCATCCGCACTGTGGTACTTGTTGAGGGGGAACTCAGTGCGGACACGGCTGGAGTACTGCACCAGCCCCACCTGTGTGCCATGGGGGACACCTCCAGCAGGTCCACAATGCGGTTCACAAACTGCTTCACCAGCTCAAAGTTTTGGGGCCGGACGCTCTTGGAGCCATCAATCACCAACACCAGGTCAACGTGTCCAGACCCGCACTCTGTGGGCACAGGGGGAAGGTGAGAAGGGACCAGGCTGGCCAGGGGCACTGTCAAGCTGAAGATGGCCAGTGAACCTCCTGGAACTACAGGCAGGGTGAGGCCAGGAAGCAGGACAAAGTGTACCCAAGGGTCTCAGCCCCAAAAACCTCCAACTGCCACTCCAGCATCCCCTGAAAGTCTTTCCCTGTCTCCCTTTTCCTGAACCTTTCCTCATAGCTTCTGCTTTGTCTCTGAGGACATGAGCCCACATCCATCCCTGCAGCTGCCAGGCCCCCACCCCAAGCCCAGCCAGTTCTCCATCCTTTTTCATCCTACCTCAGAGAAAGTCCTACCTAGAACCCCAGCATGGTAAGCTCCCCTTCAGCAGCAGAGAGCTCAAATGAGGAGGATGCCAAGAGCCATATCCCAATACTCACTGCTGCAAGCTTTGCCATCAGCCTGG
The DNA here is from genome assembly GCA_033816785.1 of Picus viridis. NCBI lineage: Eukaryota > Metazoa > Chordata > Aves > Piciformes > Picidae > Picus > Picus viridis. The sequence continues at coordinate 6,754,147 of CM066599.1, read as the reverse complement.
AGCTGCTGGCCCTCGGGGCACATGCATCGGAAGGAGCCCTCCGTGCTCACACACTTGAACTCGCAGCCGTGATCCACCCCGTTGCAGAGGTCAGTGGCTGGAAGACAAGCCAGGGTCACGGGGTTATCCTTGTCCAGGAGGGGTGGTCTGGCAACAGCCCTTCCTCTGGGGATTGGGCAGAATATGAAAGGATCTGCCGTACATGCCATGCCAGGACGTACCCCTGCAGGACCTGGCGTCAGGCTGCAGTGTGAAGCCACTGCGGCAGCGGCAGTAGTGCCCCTGGGGGATGCTCACGCACTCGTGCTGGCAGCTGTGGTTTCCAAAGCTGCAGTAATCGATCACTGGTGAGAGAAGGAGAGGGGTGGGCAGGAAGAGAAAGACGAGAAACAGACAGGGAGAGTGAGAAGCAAACGGAAAAGGGACAGAAAAGGAGAGGGACACCTACTGGAGCAGCTTCTCCTGTCCTGGTTGAGGTAGTAACCCCTGTGGCAGTGGCATGAGTATGACCCACGAGTGCTGACGCAGAGGTGCTGACAGCCATGTCTCCCATCTGCACAGGCATCGATGGCTGTGGAGGAACAGGACATCCATCACCCTCCTGCCCTGGCCTCCCTGGGGAAGCTGAGCAGCTGTCAGCACCATGAGGTAAGAATGAAAAGTCCCAAGGTGGTGGCCGGGCCAAGTTATACACCTTTGCACTCAGTGTACAGGGCAAAACCACTGTTGCACTTGGGCTGGGATGTGCATCATCCAGTACCCACTGCCTGAAGCTCCTTCAGGTGACAACAGGTTGTGCCCATGTAAGCTCCAAGCGTCCCATCTCAGAGAGGTGACCCGGGTTTAGAATGTGGAGCACCATCCACCTCTGTTACAGACCCAGGAAGCTGCATGCCCAGTAAGCAGAGCACCTAGGCTGGTGCTGGCCTTGCTGGGTCCTCTGCTGTGTTTCAGCTTCCCTCTGTGAGACCTGGAACTACAGGCCCACTACAAGAGTTAGGCTAGAAAAAGGGCTTTTACAGGAACAGGTCTTTCCGTCCACATTGAGCCTGTAGCCAGGACTGCATTCGCAGTAGAAGGAGCCAGAGGTGCTGATGCAGTTGTGCTGGCAACCGTGCTCCTGCGTCACGCACATGTCCACTCCTGCAAGACAGAACAGGCATCACAGAATCACAGAAAGGCTTGAGTTGCAAGGGAGCTTAAAGATCATCTAGTTTCAATCTCCATGCCATGGGCAGAGACATCTCCTACTAAACCAGGTTGCTCAAAGGCTCATCCAGCCTAGTCTTAACACTTCCAGGGATGAGACATCCATAACTTCTCTGGACAACCCTTTCCAGTGTCTCACCGCCCCCATAGTAAAGAACTTCTTCCTAACAGCTAATCTAAATCTGCTCTGCTCTAGTTTAAAACCACTGTCCCTATCAGAGCAGCCCATGGGCATGCCAGATGCACAGGGACCCCAGCTTGTGCCAAGCCCTGCAAAGCCATCAGGGTGGCTCACACAGTCCCAGCACTCACCCACTGATTTCCAGTGCATAGGCACTGTGTGGGGCAGGTTTCTGAATCACCTCAGCTCCCTGATCTCCCTGAGTATTAATTGATACTGTCAGTAGCTTGAGAAGAGTAAGTGAAAGCTGGAAATCAGCCAGATCATGCTGAAGGAGCTTGCAGAGCTGGATGGAAAGTGAGCACCTGGGCAGGCAGGTGTCAGACAGGGCTTTGTAAGCAAAGGCATCCAGAGTAGGAGCACATTAGGGCCCTGGAGGACCATGTCTAGTCAGCCCTGAACTCCCACCCTAACAAGCAGGGCTCATCATGGCACTAATGCAGTCCCACAAGCACATGTTCCTGGCTAGGAAACGCTGCCTGAAACTGGTTGGCAACTGCCTTCTGCCCCTCCACAGATGCCGAAGCACATAAGAAAGGTCATAGAATCATCTTGGTTAGAAGAGACCTTTAGGATGATCAATTCCAACCATTCACCCAGCACTGCCAGGTCACCATTAAACTATGTCACTCAGTGCCATGGTTACATGGCTCTTAGATCCCTCCAGGAATGGGGACTCCACCACTGCCCTAGGTAGCCTGTTCCAGGGCTTGACAACATTTTGGAGGAAGGAATTCTTCCTCAAATCCAACCTAAACCTCCCCTGGTGCAACTTGAGATCATTTCTTCTGGTCCTATAGCTTGTTCCTTGGGAGAAGAAACTGACCCCCACCTGGCTCCGACCTCCTTTTAGGGAGTTGTAGAGAGCGAGAAGGTCCTCAGCCTCCTTTTCTCCAGGCGAAACAACCCCAGTTCCCTCATCCACTCCTCACAAGACTTATGCTCTAGACCCCTCTAGTCTCCTGCTCTAGTCTTGCCAGCTTGCTGCTGTGCCAGGTCTCCAGTAAAGCCTGCCAGCAGAGGAGGGGTCAGACGGGTCCCAGTCTGCAAGCTCCTGACCCGTGCCAACACAGCCACGGTACAAACCTAGCTCCAGACTGAGCCTAGTTGCATGCTCCAGAGCAGCCTCACACAGCCAGGGCTTTATTAAACACAAACATGCCTGCAGCAGATGCCATACACGTGTCTGAGGAGGAGCCGCACCAAAATGTACACAGCACTCTGGGACATATCACTCACCCCTGCCACACCCAGGGAAACCAGCTCTACTTCTCCTGTTCTTTAATATTCCCACCACTGCTGCTATGATATCCTGGCTTGGAGAAGAGCTACTGGGCATGGGTGAAGAAAAGTGCTTGCTTGCCACACTTCCAAACCTTTCCTGACCTCATCTCTGCAGAGGACAGGTGAGCCAGAGGACAGGTGATGGGAAAGACCACCTGTCCCAATACCCAATCAGGGAGGTCGCCTCCCTGTCCGCACTGCTCTTAGCAAGGGAGCCCTCTGGAGGTCATCTTCTCCTCGGTGAGAAGCAGGCACCCTGCAGCCACAGCTCCCACTCACCGCAGAGCTTGTCCTGGAACTGCTTTGCGAACTGCTGGATGAGCTCGAAGGACTCCACCAGGAAGACGTGCTCCTCCAGCGGCGGCGAGGCCATGGCCCGCAGCGAGTTCATGTCCGCCCGCTGGATGCCCACGGCGTAGATCTCGATGCCGGCGTTCCGGGCCTGGGTGGCCACCTCGGTGACACGGTCCTGGGGCCGGCCGTCTGTCACGATGATGGCGATGCGGGGGATCCGCTTGTGTGGGGGCCGCGCACCCTCCTGCGCGCTGAAGGCCACGTTCATGGCGTACTGGATGGCCAGCCCCGTCATGGTGCCCTGGGCCAGCGGGACGATGCTGTTGATGGCCTTCTCCATGTCTTCCCGTGTGAAGAAGGTTTTGAGGGAGAAGATGTTCTGCACCTGGCTGGAGTACTGGATCACTCCCACCCGTGTGGCGTTGGGGCCCACGTCCAGGCTGCCAATGATGTCCATCATGAACCTCCGCATGATCTCAAACTCAAAGGGGCGCACGCTGCGGGAGCTGTCAATCACAAACACGATGTCCAGGGGACCTGTCCTACACTTCAAGGCTGGAAGAAAGCAAAGAGACAGTTTAGCTTCATGGCTGCCTGCAAGAAGTGGGGCTCAGAGTGGAGACAGCCCTCTGGGGGGGCTGGAGGGGTGCTCAGTGCAGGATGGAGAGGGCAAGTGTGAACAGCACACCCACACCAGCACCTTCCTACTGGCAGATAAACCCACAGAGGACCAGGATCAAGTGTACCAGGCTGGGGAGATGTGCCCTGACCCTGGGGCTGTGGGGAACTGCATTGTCCCTTCCTCTCCAACACTGTCCCTGCAGACAGACCTAGCTCCTGCTCCCTGCGTTTCACAGCCAACAGCCCCAGGGGCTACAGAAACACAAAGACCTGTGGGCAAGGTTTAGGCACAGCTTTAGGCAGCAGAGTCTGCCCCAGATTGTTAGAGTATAAACCAGCCCAGTGCCTCGTGCTGTCCTCTGTGAGCTGCAGCTCCAGACCTCTGCACTGTGTGGACCCTGCTGCTACAGTGCCAAGCACAAAACCACTGCTTTGAGCAGTTGTTCTGTTCCCCCCACAGCTCCAGCCTCCCCCCATTTTTACTGCACTTTGCTAGTTTCTGCCTAAAACAAGGGCTGGCTTTGTTGTTGTGGGGTTTTTAAGGGCAGAAAATGAGCTGGTGAAAAGCACAGCTCAGGGCACACACGTGGTGGAGACTGAGCCAAAGAGCCTCTCCTGGACATATGGGTGCTACTTCCAGTGCAAACCAGGACAGAGTTCAGCAAGTGAAGTGCCAATGAACATATTTGGCTTGGCTCATGTGTGCCCAAGCCTGGGAGAATTTGGCCCTAACGGTTAGCAAACACTTGGAGTCCCTTTGGGATGATGCCCAGACCCAGGCTATTATCTCAATCGCTCCAAAGGTCTCCAAGACTTACCCAGCTCCTTTCTCCATTTAATACCTTCACTATTCATAAACTGGAATTGATTTAGCCCCCTTTGCCCTGCAAGAAGAGAGGCCAGTGCCCTGGGTTTGCTTTGTCCCTCCTGTCAGCAGCCCCACATACTGCATCACACCTGTGCCTCCTGCCAAGGCTGAAGATGGGCCAGGGCACCAGACCCAATATGCTAAGGCCAGCATGGGGCTCCTGCTCCCCTGGGAAGCACTGGGTCCCACACCTCGGATGATCCGCTCCAATCCGCTAGGGATGACTCGACTGAAAAGAAGAGGCATCAGGTCCTGCCATCTCAAGCAGTAAACTGTCCTCTGGGGGCTTCACTGCCCTCACACACTCATGTATTTATCCTCCAGGAAAGTCCCACTGACCAGGGCTCACCTGCAGATTTTGGTCTGGCTTCCAACATTGTCAGGAGAAGCAGGAGGACAGGGGCAATGGGCAGGAGCTTCATCATGGCTCAGTGAGACCTCAGGGCTCCAGGACTGGGGGGACTTGCTGTGGAGAGAAGATGCCAGGCAATCAGTGCTGAGGGTGGGCTGAGCTGTGGGGCCATGCTTGTCCCCAGGGATGCCACAAACCCTGGGCTGCAGCAGTTTTGTCAGATCTATCCCCAAACTTCTCTGAACCCACACGGGACTTTTCTGATTTGAGGACTGTCAGCCTCAGCACAGCTAAATTTCATTACAGCAGCGGAGATCTGCCAAGGGGTCTGGTTTTCTGCTCTGGGTGGAGCTGGCCATTGGAGAAGCCCTCTTTTCACTTGTGAACCAGGAGGGTGGGATGTTCAGCCAAATGCTTTCTCACTGGCAGTGTGGCTGCTCTCCACAGCCAGAGTGGGAAAGCAGCTCCTGGGGACACGCAGCACCAACCCTCCTGCCATTGCATCCACACAGAAGGAGAAGTCCTTAGATGAAGCACCAGCACAGGCAAAACCTGCTCACAAGTCTCTCAAAGTCACTGGCAAAGACCAGTTTTTCCAAGAAGCTCCATGAATTTAACTCACTGCCTTTTTCCAAACCGCCTTTGGAGAGCACAGAGCAGAAGGCTCTGCAGGCACAGGGTGTATGAGTGCCCAGGCAGATGGCTCACACCTGCGAGGCTGCTGGGTGAAGCACTGCCAGCCTGCTGCTCTCCTTCCTCACATCACCCCAGGGATCTCATCGCTCTGTCACCAGCATTCTCCTGGCTGTTCTGAGGGATGCTCCACACCCCAACAGCTTTTTCATCTGTTTGAGGTGGGATAGTTGGGGGAAAAGGATATTTAGACCCCTTACCCCAAACCCCAGCTTGTCACTTGTCTCCCTCCCTGCCCACCTCTGTTGCCTTGCCTTGCCTTTCTCTGCCCTTGCCTGGCTCCTGCGGGGACACGGATTTATTCCGTTTATTTTTATTCCAGCTCTGGTTGGAAACCCAAGGTGCTAGGCTGGGGAAAATGCCACAGTTAATACTGTTTCCCTTAGGAGACATGCAGTGCCATGACCAGGCACAGATACTGGATGGGTGCTTTTAAAAAGACCCACACGGAAATGCATTTTATCTGCAGTTATCAGCCGGTATTTATTCAGCCCCAGGAGGTCTCAGTTGTAATTCATCACCAGAGCTGCCATTTAATTGCTCAGTGGTTACATGCAGCCCTGAACCTCATGTGTTTGATAGCAGGGACACTGATAATAGGTTTCACAGCTGCATCTTAAAATTATCTCCAGACTCAGTGTCCACACCTGAAAAATGATAGTGAAGAAGAGGAAACTGGGATCCAGAACAGCAGTGTCAAAGTGAGAGACATAGCCTTTTCCTGGGGAGCATGCACAGCCCAGCCAGCCTGGAACGTGGGGTGCTCTGCAGTGAGGGTGGTGAGCTCCTGTGCTGGAAAACTGCAGGATCACTCAGAATTGTGATGATGACAGGAGGCTGCAGCCTGGCAGGAGTTTTCTAGGGAGCGGTAGAGCTGAGACGAGCATCACTTTGTGACCAGGAGCACTTGAGGGCTTGTGTCCCTTCACACATGCATCATGGAGAAATGGGGGAGCAAACAAACCCTCCTGTCCCAGCCCCATCTTTTGTAGGAGATTCTTTTTCCAATGATGTCTTTTTTGCAGGAGAAAGCACTTGCTAACCAGGTATTTGGGGGCCAGCTATGCCACCTATAAAGTTTCTGCAGCTCTCTGCTGTCCAAGCCTCCCTGCAATAGTAGGCTGGCATGCAGCCAGTGTCTCACAGCATCCAGAGAGCTTCAAAGCCAGCCCAGAGAGAGGAATGAGCCCTCGGGCCAGGAACCAAGGAGGAGAAAACCAGTTCATGACTGATCTATTTTTAACAGCACCAGTCCTGGCAGCACAGACCCAGGCTAGGCAGTGCACTGGTCCAGAGTTAAATATAAGGTCCAAGCAGTAAGGCTGGTGGGGATGGGGAAACAAAAATGACAGAACAGATGACCCCAAGTATTTCTCCTAAGATCCCGTGCTGGGTTAGCTTCCCTGACACCTACTGTCCTCAGTCCCCTGGGACTGGCAGCACTGGGGCTGGCTTGCAGCCCCATAGAGGGGTTCCCCTCACTCTGAGGGCAGCCAGACTTCCCCAAGCCCCCTGCAACCATGCAGGAGTGGGAGGGAGCAGGGTGGGAAGTGACCGGCTGGCAGGCAGGTGCTGGGAAGCAAGGCAAACACGGCGCCGGCTGCAGCACCAGAGACCTTGAGATAACGCTGAGCTATAAAGGAAGAAAGGTCCGGGCAGGGAGTGCTGCTGGTTGGGCTGGCTCAGCTGAACGGGACACTTGGACCATCTTTCTGAGCAATACAAAGGGAAAGCCAGCTATTATTTGTCCCTGCTGAAGGAGAGGCTCAGTACGTGGTACAAAAGAGGGTGACAGAAGAGCTACATCTAAGGACAGAAAGGTCAGCAATGACCCCATCCTCCTCTTGGCTTTCCCTATGATCTCGGACAAAAAGGACATGCAGATGAATCCCCAGAGGCAAACAGGTAAGCCAACAGGCCTTCCCCAAGCACCTTCCCTGGGCACCGCACTGGCAGTGCTGCCTTCCAGGGCACTTGCATCCCTCCCTGCTCTGCCACTTGTCTGTCTGCTCTGCCTGCCAAATGCTGAGTCTCGGGAAAAACAGCCGCTTCAGGTTTCAGCATGGCCTCCTTGGCAGCTCTCTGCTGGCTATCGGTCAGCAGAAACCGTCTGAATATTCCCCTTCATCTGCCCAGCTCAGACCTGGGCATATTCTCCCTCAGGCAAACCCAAAGGACAGAGCATGGCAGGGAGCAGGGTGAGGGACACAGCTGACTCTAAACCCTTCTTGTTACAGGGGTGGGGGCTTTGTATATTGAATCTGGGATGGGAAAGAGAGAGAGGGAAGGGGTGAAAGGCTCAGGTGGTAGCATTGCATTCACAGCCCTAGAAAAGTCCTGTGTCACAAGAAAGCAAGCAGCTTATGGACCATGGCCATGGAGTTATGAACCATGTCTCAGCCACAACCACATGTGGGATCTCATGCATCAGTGCACATCAGCCATTAGCTGAGATTTCTGTTATTGGCACAAAACACACAGCTCCAGACACCTGCCTGGGCTTGGCAGATCTCTGGCATGTGGTGGGATCGGTAGCAGCAGCTCTGCCCTGGCACCAGACCCTGTGAGCAGCCAGGACAAGGGATTGCCATGTGTTGCAAGGAGTGGGGAAGAGCTGGGAGCCTCTGACTAGAAGCAAGGCTGGAAGGCTGGCCCATGCAGCATCTTGTGCACAGGAGAAGACATGCACAGCTTGCCTAGGCGTGCATGGCAGGGGTGCACAGCACTGATGCCATATGTGCTACCAGCTAACAGCTCATATTTCTGTGCTGGAAACCTTGGCTGATGGTAGAGCAGCCCTAGACATGATTTTCCTGAGACTCACCCACCTCACCTGCCTCTCCATGTACCCTGGTTTGCTCTTCAGGGGTATTCTTTGAGGATACCCAACTACCCAGGCAGTTTTGGCAGGTCCCAGATCAGTATTATTTGATGGAAGTGTCAAAAAAAGACCCTCCAAATAGGCTCAAGAGCCTGAATACAGACTCCTTGTGCTTAGGACACCAGAATCCTGCCAGCACAAAAGCAGAAAGACAGCAAGAGCTTGCCTCGGGCTGGAGGATGGGGAAACAGATGTTCCTGTCCACAGCAGGACAGCAAATCGTCTTTCAGGTCCAAGGAAAAGGCTGTCCAAAAAGTGCACAGGGGACCAAGAGAAGATGGCTGAAGCATGTCTTATCCCAGACACAGGAGAACAATGAAGCAACCAGAGCTATTTGAAGAGATGGAGACAACTTACATTAGCCTGGAGGTGCCTCTTGACTTTGCTGTGGAAGCCCTGAAGAACCACTGGGATGTTATCCACCGATTTGCAAGACCTTCAAGACATGTGAACAGACATGTGGGACAGCCCTGGAGCTGGATCCACCCTCTCCTGGAGGGTTTCCCAAAGGTTGGTTTCTCCCAAAACAATCCACAATCTTAAGGTGATGCCACAATCTCAAGGTTCACTTCCCTCCCTGGAGCAGGTGCACAGTTCCCAGTGGTGCCTCTGCTGCCCATGAGCCCTGAATCCACCCTCAGGAGCGTTTTACAGGCAGCGCTGTCCTTGCACTCAGTCACAGTTCCATCAGCTCAGTGTTCAGCCTCCATAGAAGCTGGGTGATGAGCTGCAAATCCCACCAGAGAGGACAACAATGTAGTTTTCAGAGAAAGGAGGAGTCAGGGAGCACAAGCAGGTTGAAACTAGGGAAATGGCATGCATTTCCAGCCCCACACATCTTTTCCCCCACCTCTTTCTAAGGTCTGATGTGTCCTTGGTTCTTCCCAAATATATATGTGGGAGAACAGGAGCAGACTCTTTCCAGGACATCACAGCACTCTGGTTACAATGCTATGGCAACTCCACTGGGCCAGGTGCCACCTGGAAGGACATGTTTGAAAAAACAAGGCTGTGTTTCTCGAAGCACATGACGGCTCCAAACCCAACAGGAGTGAATCAGCAGGATTGCTGTAATGGCAAAACCTTGCTAGGTGCAGAAAAGACTTCACTATATCCCCCCATTCATCCCCCACAAAGCCAGTTCCCCATTTGATGGGATGCACTCCTGCACTCACGAGGAGTAGCACATTACTGGGGAGGAGAAAGCTGGGTTTCTTGTCCAGGTCCTTTTGAAGGCTATGTCAGACACCTTTGTCTTACAGCTCATGGACTTCACATCATCCAAGACCCAACAGGCTTACACTATGAGATAACATTTGAAGTCCCCCAGGGAGAGAAATTCTGGGTGTAGGAATGGGCAGAGCATCACCTTTTAAATGTTCTCCATGACACCACACGGGGTCTTTCTTTACCACCCATTCATTTCTAAAAGACCTCCCAATGCTCTGCAGCTCAGCTAAGAGGAAAGTCTCTTGTCTGCTGAAACATGTTGTACCTGGGCTGCTGTGGGAACAACTGGCAAGAAGAAATGCTATGTTCACTTGTTAATCAAACACAGCCTTTTGAAGTGTGTTAAAGATCTAGCCAAGAGGAAACGTGGTCAGCCAATTCCCCTTGTTCAACTCATGCTATCAAGAGATGGTTCCTATTTCAGGACTGCTGGTGGCACTTCTCTCTTCCTCTCTGTTCCACTGAAAACCTTAATGCTGCACTTGCCCCCTGAGCTGTATGACAGGCACACTCAGCCCAGCTCCTAACTGGTACTTTAAGCAAAACAAGAGGAATCTAGGAACACTCTTAGATTTAGATGAAGAGTGATCAACAAGGGAAAGACCCTCGTTACTGACTCTCTTTAAAACCCAAATTCTCTTCTGCAAACAGGCTCCTGAAAGACAGCTGAGCTGAACTAAGACACTTCAGTTTTGGACTGAAGGAGGTCTGGGCAATCCAGAAGCTGATGCAGCAATCCACTGCCCAAGTTATTGTTCTGGGAGGAAGGTGTTAGAGAGCATTTTTTTCCTCAGAAATATGCATATTGAACCACAAAGGAAAGAGAAACTGCCCAGAGATGCTCCTGGGCTGGTGCAGAGTCTGTCAGCTGAGCTCCTGATGCTGTAGAGCTAGTACCTGTAAGCAATGAGACTAGCAGGACGACTGACTCCCATTTCTGCTGGGACCAATATCCCCAGCTGACCTCCAGCAAGTTTACATGGCACAGACAACCACAGGCAGCTTCTGCTATTTCAGCCCCACAATCATCCATCCATTGCCTGACCTCCTTCTCTAAATCTTTATATCATATTTCTCACTCTGGAGATGTGACTCAATGTGTTGGCATAAGGACACATGCCAGGAGAATATTCTCGTGCCTCTCCCTGTCATCCTGCCCATCCTGCTATGTGTTAATTGAAATAGCAGAAAGCGAGGAGAGTCTGGCAGCTGCAGAAAAGCACGCAGAGACTTCTTGGCTCTCCTCAAGCCAGGGAAGCAAGTTGGTTGAATTCTTTTCAGATACTTTTCAAAGTGAGAACCCCAAATGTTGCACAGGAAACTGCTCTCACCTAACGTCATGGCTGCCATGTCCCTCTGACAGTAAGGCGGCAGAAAAACCTACTCTTCCAGAACCAGGATGCTGTCACCCCGTAGAAGATGCAACAAAGAACTTCCACCAGTGTCACAGTGTGGAAACCTCCTGTGAGACCTCCCCAGGAACTCAAAGAAGTATTTGAGGCCATGACTGAGGACCACTTGACCTCAACCTCACTCCATAGGAGGCAGCCTGTGAGCAACTAGCTGAAATTATCTATTGCATTTTTGGAGTTCTTGCCCAAAGTGTCTACAAGGTTTTTGCATCCAGGACAGATCTGGGAACAGACCAAGGCTGCTTCAGTGAGGCTTTCAGGCCTCATCAGCCTCTTCATCACATGGGAAACCAGAGACCAGGAGTGTCAAAGCCACTTGCTCAAGACTGTGGGAAGCCTCTGTCAGGGCCAGGACTCGGAATGATTCTCCCACCTGCATTCTGGAATGAGGGCACAAACTCAGCCAGGGTGAAACAAGGGCACTTTGGACAGAAGAGGGAACACCCAGATGCGTTTTAGGAAACCTGGGCAAAGAGCAGCCACTCTCAGCTCATCATCTGCTGTCAGCAGATCTGCTCCTACCAGTTGGTTCCAGACTGACTCACAGGTCACTGACCTCCTATGGGTCTGCAAACTATGACTCAAAATTCCTGAACTTGACAGCCCAGAGACATTAAGGCCAAGGTCCGGAGTGAAACTAAGTTACTGCCACCTCTCTGCAAGGGCCCACTGCTGATCCTTACAGATGTCCCAAATGGGCACCAAAGGGACCAGGTTAGTGATGGATTCAAACATAGAAGCAGGGGCTTGCAAGGTGAGAAAGCAGGAGTCTGCAGACAAAGTTACAAGGGAAGACAGATCCAGCTTCCAGTAAAAAACACCAGGAAGGACAAGTTACTTGAGAACCAAAAAAACTTCAGACACAGGATCAGGTCCAGCAACCTGGGGGCATCCTGCATGGAAACGGTGCCATAGCTGTGCACTGGGTTCTGGAGCCTCCCGCACATGTGCCTGCCACTTTCTGCTTTAACAGAGCTGGTTTACCAGCTTTACTTTTAGCCAGAGTGGGAGAATGAACTAAAAATATTCCTCAGTACCTGAAGGTACATCTGTGCTGCAAGTACCTGCAAGGGGTGACACTGACCGGCCCACAGCAGGTACCACAAAGCATCAAGTCCAGGTCCCCGTGCCTGGCTATTCCATGGAGCCCTTACAGCAGCTGCCTGAGCTCCCTCCCAGCCCGTGGAGCTCAGGTGATCAATTTGCTATTGTTTGGGCCCAAAGTGGAGAAAACAGCTAATGAGGAGTAAGAACGAGTGGCAGGAGCTGCTTGGGCCCCTGGCACAGCTGGAGGAGACGTGTGTGACATCTGGCACCAGCGGGACTGCCTGGTTCTGCGCGAGTAGCTGTGGTTTCTGAGGTTCTTTATAAGCAGCACTCCATCATTTTTTTTCTGCTGTGTTTTTCCTGCGTCTCATTTATTCACTCCCGGCAGGGCCTGTCTGTAGCTCACATGTGCTTGTAGACACAGACCCTACTTATCTCCCCTTCCACGTTCCAGCCCTGTCCATGGGGCATTTGTAAGTGGCATTTTATGAGCAGGGAGTTTTGAACAAGGCAGGCACACTGCTCCCAGAGCAGCCAACAAAGGGGCCCCTATTGCAAACTTTAAAGATGTTTAAACAAAGGCTCCTCTAGAAAAACCTTTAACCCCTAAAGCCAACCCCAAGGGAAACGCTACATTAGGAGCAATCTGTGCACAAACATCTCCCGTGACCGCAGATTGCCTACAGCATGCTGCCTTGTTGGCTACATCTTTGCTGTTTCCTACCAGGGCAGCTCCCGAGCCCAGTTTGTCCCAGTCAAACAGAATGTCTTTAATTCTTCAAGACAAAAGGAAGTTACAATTTACACAAAAATCAGCCACGGCGTTTTCCAGTTGGATGCAGCAATACCCTGCCTGCTTTGGTGGAAAATGTCGCTTCGCTACAAACACTGAGCTCTCATCCATGATTTCCAGACAGGAATTTGTATTTTGGAGGAGGCCAAATTTATCCCTATCCTGGTGGCAAACCCCAAGGCTGAGAGCTGAGAGCAGATTCCCCCCACGCTTTCAGATGCTATCAAATACCAATCTACTGAATCCCTGCAGAGATCACAAGAATCTGCTTGTGAAATGCTGCTTGTACCGAGGCCCTGCACACTCTCTGCCAGTGACCAACTTCCGCTCTTGGAAGAAGGGGGAAAAAATCATCTTCGCTACCCAGAGAAGCTACAGAGGTCCCACAGGGAGGACTTCGTAGTGACTTTATAAATAAACTGGTCTTGACTGAAGCAAAAATCATTTGGGATCAAGCAGAAGGGGTGAAGTTTAGTGCCTCGTCTCAGAGCTGGGGCTCTGCCAAAGCTCCTTTCTTGGGGCCCTTTTCCCCGCAGTCCCGGCAGATACCCTGCAGGTGGCTTCCCCTGAAATGGGACAAGCCCATTTCCCCACCAACCTCTCCGCTGACACCAGCTGCTGCTCTGCAGCCCCGAATCCGAGACGGAATCAGCAGCGTTTTGCACTGCAAGGGTGGAATGAGGTGGGACATTCCAGCACAGCACACATCACCCCATCAGGTACCTGCTCATCTCTGCATACCTGGAATGGCTGCATGTCAGCACAAATACAATGAGCACAGAATAATCTGATTTTCTAAACAAGTTTTCCCACGTAACTGCTTGGAACAACAGTGCCCAAAGCTGATTTTCCCAGCTGAAACAGTTGGAATGAGGAGCCGAAGGTGGGGGATTGCTTGTGCAAACATATTTATGAGTACACACAGACCCAAATTCCCAGTCTTGCAGAGCTGGCGCAGGACAAACCCAGGGTACACTCCTAGGATCGCAATCTCCTATCACTCTGTAGCCTCACCCAGGTGTCCCAGGGCTTATTCCTTGCTAAAAGAGATCCATGAGTGTATAAGCAGGAACCTGCACAAAAGGTGGGCAAAAGGTGAACAGAGCAGGAAAGCTGTGCCACCCAGCAGTGGGGAAGAGTTTACAGCATCTGTAGGTCACTGACAAATAAAGCAGGTACCACGTCCTCTTACTGCCCCACCAAAACGTACCCCCCAGTCCAGCTCAGGGGGACAATTGCTGGCACCGGGGCAGAGGCATAAGGGCTTATGGATGGGGAGCTTTGGTAGGGCTCCAGCTTTTGGAAATAAAACCCATGTCAGAGGCTCTGCCCTCATCCACCCCTAGCTATGCTTTCTGCTCTTCGCGCCCATGATCGCTGCCCCTTCTCTGCCAACCCCACCCCGCAGCAAATCCCCCCGAGCTCTGCCCACCCCTGCGGCACTGCCGGGCTCTGCGGACCGGGACCGGGCTCTGCGGACCGGGACCGGGCTCAGCGCTCCCTTCACCCCGCTCCTCTCCTTTCCCTACCCGCAGGGCCGGCGGCGGGACCCGCGGAGCCCCTCACTCACCCGGGCCGGCCGCGGAGCCTCTCCCCACCGCGGTGCTGGGCCAGGTAGGGCGGGCGCAAATCGGTGCGCGGAGCTGCGAGGTGCGGGGCGCAGAGGCAGCAGCGCTAGGAGGCGGCCGGGCCCCGGCGCAGCATTTTAAAATGCGGGGGAAGCGGGAGGGGGGAGCAGGGGGCGGGAACGGCCGCCGCGCCCCGGCCCGGCCCCGGGGCAGCACTGGAGGATGGAGCCGGGAGTTGGGGGGGGGGGGTGTCCCCAGAGTGGAGACGTCCGTGGGGTCTCGCCTCCCTGGCTCCGAGTGTCCGGTCCGTGCAGGTGTCCCGCAGGTGGAGGGGGAGCCCGGCGCGGACTGGACAAGCCCTTCTTCGCCAGGCGCTCACCGCCCGGGGACTGGCTTGCTGTTGTTTTTCTTTCTTTTATTTTTTTTTCTTTCCTTTTCGTTTTTTTAAATAAATTTAAAAATGGTTTTATTAATTTCCCCCTTTATTTTTTCGTTTTCCTTTTTTTCCCTCTTTTATTTATTTTTTCCCATATTTTTTATTTTTCCAAAATGAAATTATTTTCTTTATTTAGCCTTTTATTTTACCTCCCTTCTCCTTTTCTTATTTCCTTTTATTTTCGCTTCTCTTCTTTTCTTGTCTTTCTTTTCCTCTCTTTTCCTTTTCCCTTCTTTTTTTCCCTCCTTTCATCTTTTTCTTGCTGTAGGACTACACCTGAAAGCCCCATAAACTCAGAGCATCCTGGGAAAAGGAGAGTCCAAGCTTAACATCTGTTTGAGCTGCAGTGCACTGGGAGTTTAGAGACCTCTGCAAGTAGCAGCTTCAGTGTGGGAAGGAGGGTTTGAACTAGGAAAGTGTAGAGCAGAGCTCTGAGGGTTGTAGTGTCTCAAGCTGAGCTTCCAGCAAGGTTAACTAATGCCAGTTGTGGTGATGGAGATCATAGAATCACAGGGTTGGAAGGGACCTTTAAAGGTTATCTAGCCAAACCTTCCAGTCAAACCTTCCTGCACTCAGCAGGGATAGCTAGGGCAGGTTGCTTAGAGCCCCACCCAATCTGACCTGGAATGGTTCCAGGGATGGGGCATCTACCATCTTTCTGGGCAACCAGGACCAGTGTCTCACCACTCTCAGTGTAAAAATTCCTTCTTTCTACCTAGTCTAAACCCCCCTTCTCAGACACCCTGGAAAATACCTTCCCACCCTTCACCTCTTCTCAGCACTTACATCATCTAGTGGTGGTAGGAGCCACCTTCAGTGTTTTCTAGGACTATGGTCTCGTGCTTCAAAAGCACTTGCCTTCCCCTCTGTACTAACATCCACAGCTACATGAGAACAGAGAAAAGAAACCACTGAATCATCTGCATCCTCTGAATTCTCTTGCAGGCAAGTCAGTATTGTGTTATCAAACTCAATACCTTTGGAGGGTGATGGTGCTGCTGGGACAAGTGCAGAGGAACCAGGAACATGCCTAGGGTGCCCACCCCAGCTGGCCCCCGAGTGCCCTTCAGATCGCAGGGCGTTTGTGCCTCCTGGTCTTGGCCGGTGTTTTCTGTTGGTGTGGTGGATAAATCCCCCAAGGCCAGAAAAGGCTGAATCTCACTTGTGTGTGTGGTGAGGAAAGTACAGGATTTATAAATACCCGTGGATAGATGAGGGCTTGTGGCTTGGGTTGGTCTGGATTAAAGGAGGTATTGAAAAATGAGGGAAGCCAGAAACTGCCAGCTTCTCATTTCTGTGACTTCTAATGGCTTTTCCTTTTGCATAAACCTTGCATTGACTCCATACCCACAAGCCCTGCAGGCATTTTCTCCCCTGTCCTGTGCAAAACACAACCCAGACCTCTAAAAGGGATATTTTTTATTAGGCTGTTTGGTTTCCCCAAGCTGAGGGAGGAACAATTGCCCTCTGTGGCAGCATGTGCCCAGCAAGCTGCAGGGCAGCCATCTCCTGAGCAAGGCAAATGGCAGCTCCTTTGGGGGAAAACCTAGCAAACTAAATCTCTGTACCTGAACTCAGTCTTACCTGCACTTGAGGACACTGTTACCATCTGTTAAAGTTCTTGCATAGAGTTGACTTGAAGATTCAGTTCTAAATAACAGCTGCTGGGATTGTGGTTTGATCTCCTGAGTTGGGTACTTTCATTCCCAGGAGACCAAAAAAAGAAAGGGATTCCTTTCTCTGAGCTGAGGAATGTCAGTGAACTGTGAAGCAAGCAGTGCAGAAGGCAAATTGCTTCTCCCAGTGCCCATCAAGTGCTTTTTTCTGGTCAGCAGTTGCCCAAGGGTGCACATATAGGTGTGGTAGAACTCCCCAGCTTGATCTGCCCTCCCAGAGCAGGAGGTGGTGTTAGGACAAGGATACATCCCACACTACAGGGACATATGGCCCAGTGGCAGGGGAAAGCTGCAAAGGCTCTATTTGGGTTGTCTCCTGTGTGTGATACAGGCAGGGACCATACCTACAGCAGAGTGGGAGGGGTGGCAGCCCAAGAAGGAAGATGTGATGCACCAAACTGTGGTGCTCTCTGCTGGGAAGGAGCTGATGGTGTATGGCCCTGCCTGACCCACCAGCACCAAGGAAGGAGAAAATCACAGAATAGCTTGAGTTAAAAGGGACCTCAGAGATGATCTAGTTTGAACTCCCTGCCATGGGCAGGGACATCTCCTACTAGACCAGGTTGCTCAATATACTTCCTGGCTACAGACAGGACAAAGTGCTGAGTGATGCCCCCCATGCTCACTGCTGGGAAGGCAAGGGCTGGTTTTCAGCTGTGACGTTAAACTCAACTCTCCTAAAATCATTCATTTATCACAGCAGAGGGCACGGTGTCATGGTCAGGGCTTGCAAATATCCACATGGGTGCCTTGGTGTCTCCTACCTCCAACACCAGGACAGAGCCAGACCAGAGATGCACCTCAAAGCATGCTCACATCCTCTCCTGAGGCACCTATAGTGAGGGCAAAGCCATGGTAGTGAGCGATGCCAGGGAAGGAGAGAGGCTCACAAACATCAGTGTAGGAGAAAGGTGGGGGCTGCCCCCTTGCTCCCCCCTGCTGCCACATAATGCCCAACTGTGTTCGAGAGCAGGCAAGGCCCAGCCCCGATCTCAGGCTCTGAAAAAAAAGGCTTTTAGTGTGAGCTGTGAGAGGCCAGCCCGTGCTGTGCTGCTAACATGACACTGAACTAACACTGCACTGCAGCCAGAGCATTGGAATCATTTAATAGAATGAATGTCAGAAGTAGTGAATAATTCCCTGTAACCCTGAGGAGCCTGCTGGTGCCAGAAGAAGCCAAGTGGGTATATAGAGCTGCCTTAGCAAATAGCTCTTTGACTCTCTGAAAGCAAATATGAACCAGATGACAGATGCTGGGTGGTCGCCTCGGTGGGCAGAATGGCAAGCACTGTGCAGAAGTGCATCACCAAAACAATTTAGACCACAAATTTGGAAGGCAATAGCTGCAGACAAGACACAGAAAAGAAAACCAAGTTCCTAGGCAGTCATTCCTCCAGTTACACATCAAACCTGAAGAACTGGGGTCTGTTTACCTGCCTCTGGCATGCACATTCCCACTTTAAGCAGTAAAGAGCATGTGGATAATCATTCCAGAAGGCACTTTAGTGAGCCCCAGGCAGGAGCTCCCGTGCCCCTGCTATTAGGTATGGATGGCAGGGAGCACCACTACTGGCTCAAGCCTGGCCCTGCCCTGAGCCGGTGCACGGGGAGGCTCTGTGGAGCAGGCGATGCTGCTGACCACGCTGTCAGCACATGTCTTCATCCTCAGGCCTTGGCAATTTGCTCCTGAACACTCCCTGCTGCTGCCTGGCCTCAGTACCAGCCTGTTCCTTACTCCACTGATGGCTTAATGGGAGATGCTCCCTCAGCAGCCCAACAGGGATCAGTGCTGCCCAGGCAGACTCCACACCACACAGGTGGGTGCTGGTGGGCACATCATTGCTGGTGAGTGAAACTAACAGGGATGGAGTGTGGGACACGAGCACAAAGCTTTGCTCCTCCTTTTGAATACTGAATGATGAGACTCACCAGGAAAAAATTCACACTCCAGCCTGGTTCTCCCCTGCTCTGTGCTCATTGTTTCAGCCAAGGGAGAAATGCCACTGAACAGCAAGGTTTACACTTTTCCCTGTGTGGCATAAGTGTAATAAAATACACTGGCTCAGACCAATGTAGAGCCTTTTCCTCAACCTATTCCCACACCGATCCTGAGCACAATCAGTTCTGTGAAAAAACCACAACACCACCACCAACAGCAAATCCAACAAAACTTTTGCAGAGAGGTTCCCAACTGGTGCTTTTAGATGAAGGGAAAAGCAGCAAAGGAGGCTCAAAGCTGAGCTCACACCATTGCTTGGCAGCAGAGAAGTCAGACAGCTGCATAGTGCCATTATGGAAAAAGATTAAATAACTTTCTTATGGGATCTCTTTGGCTGTGCAAGGGTACAAACTGTTCAGTAGGTAGAATGGCTGGAGTGAAGCTTTACAGCAAGACTAAGTAACTCACCTTGGAGTGGACACTGGTGGCGTACTAGTTGACAAAGCTGATCTTCAGAGTGCTGGAGAAGGGACTTCACAGCCTTGTGATGGAGGGTTGGAGGGAACAGACCAGCTTGGCACAGGAGCTGTTAAGGGTGATCTGAAAATCTGTTTGGCAAAGGATCTCCTACTGCCCTGCCATGAGAGCCATGAGCAGTGGCTGAGCCCAGAGCCATGTGCTGGCAGCAGCACTGGTGCTGCCATGGGGAGCAGAGCTCATGCTCTGCAGTCAGGAATGGGCTTGTCATGGCCACAAAGCTTCCATTTCCCAGGCACAGAGCAGCAGCTAATGCTGTGGGTGACGGTGGCACCAGCTGTAAATCTGATTCTGGCAGAGCTCTGCTGATTTATGCTGCCTGGTGGTCCAGCTAACAGGGATAGGGTGAAGAAGTGAGAACAAGGAGGCAGGAGATCATGTCACCCAATAGCTGAACACAGCAGAGATGGGAACATCTGTGGAGCTCAGAGTGTCAGGTCCCCTGGAAATACCCAGAGAAGACACTGAGTGAATGCTTGCTACTATAGGAGATGTGTTTGTCTTCCAAACACAAGCAGGAGAGCATCAGCTCCATCCACAACATGGGGAAGTTGGACGTGAAGGCACATATATTTAAGGCTAATTGTAACACGGATCCTTGAAGCTGTTAAGGGCACAGCCTCTTTAAAACACATGTTGCACTGGGAAGAGCAAAACTGGGTGATGAACTCTTGTTAGAGGCTTCTTGGGATGATTGCTTGCTGCTTCTCTCACTGGGTGCTTGCTATGGCCTCTGAGTACAGCAAGAACTCACCCTAGCCTGCCTTGGGTTGTTTGGCAGGAGTAGAGTTACCTCTCTTCACATATCTGATTGTTTATACCCTCAACTGTTAGCCATTTCTAGCCCATTTTAGAGGAAGCCATGGTTTAATGGTGATGCTCCGCTGCATACCTCTTGCAAACTTCCCTGGGTAGCCATGGCTGCTGCCCCCCATCCTTACCCATCCTCTGAGCAATCCCCTAGACACTTCCACAGACCCTGACTGCTCTTTCCTGGCGTCTCTGCTTCCTCTCATCCCCCATTCTTTCACACATGTCCCAGCTGGCACCTTGGGCTTGAACTCACCTCATCTCTCTCCAGCTGGTTAACGCCCAACCTACTAACTTAGCAGTCAAATGCTTGCTGTTTGGGAACTCCTTCTAGTTAATAGAGCAGAAAGAATCAGCAAAACCATCCAATTCCTAGGTCTCAAAGAAAAACACAGCTATTTTCACCCAACAGCCCTTGCAAAAGCCAGGAGCAGCTCCTCCTTGCATGACAGCTCCCCAGCTGCACTCATGGCCCAGCACCAGAATTTCCCAAGTCACCCAAAAGCCAAATAGCAGCAAGTGTATCAGAGAGAAAACAAATTAACACTCAGTTAGAGCAGTGCCTCCATCCCAGGGGACTGGGAGTCTTAGAAATGCACACTTCAGAGCTGTAAAGATAGTGCCCTGTGTGTGTTTGAGGGCAAAGTGGTAAAACACTTACTCAGTTCTCCAGACTCTTCATGTTTTGATACCAGCCCTGGTGGTGTGGCAGCTGAGATGTTCTCAGAGCTCCAGCGATTTCCGATGGGAAAGCCTTCCCTCCTTCCCCACCCTGTCAGGCTGGACATGGAACAAGCCCTAGGCTTCATCCTCGGTGTAGGGCTGGTGGAGCAAGGTTGCATCCCAGTTCTTGTGTTCCAGTGCTGAGGGACCTCTGCCTTGTAGATCTAACCCGTACCAAACCAACCTGCTTCGAGACAGCGTGCGAAGGTACCTGCAGCTGCCCACAGACCAGACGGTGCTGATACTGCACGCGAAAGTCGCCCAGAAGTCATACGGCAATGAAAAAAGGTAGGAGAGAGTTCCAGCTTCTCCAACAGCCACTTCCAAACCTGGCTACCTAAAGCTTGAGCTCAGCCTTGTGAGACTTCTTTGATCTAACCTGGTGAAGCAAATAATTAACATATTCCATCTCCATCCACTCATGACTTCTTTGCCTCCCAACCCAGCATTTAGTTCTTCATGAACCAAACAAAGACATTAAGCCCCACCTTAAACATCCATCCCATTTAGGCATGCCTAGTGCTTGGGCTTCTGCCATGAAGTACTGGAGAGAAGAAAGATGAGTTAAAGAAGGAAAGATACCATTCAAATCTTATCCCCCCCAAGAACGAAATGCTGAAGATTAAGAGGAAAGGTTGGTGTTTAAGTGCTCAGGAAATCTTGTGTTAACATCTGAACAGCCCCAGCAGCAACTGGGGCATTACCAGCAGTGCCCAGGGCCTCCAAAAACTGCTGGTTTTGAAAATCCTTCCCTTATTGCAAAACCACCTTGAGGTTCTGGCTTCAGTCTCCTAAATAACTGCCTCAGGGCAGTGACGTCAGAATGTGGCACTGTAATATAATTAATCCTTCATTAATCCTTGTGATATAAATAATCCTCCCTTATTGCTGAGTGCAGAGCAGCTGGGAGGTGACCAGCCCTACCTCTAGGGTGTAACCCACCCAGATCCCAACCACCCCTGGAGACAGCCCAAGGCTAGGCTGGCTGTGCTTGCAAAGTCCCCATTGTGTCCAGCCTCCCTGCAGTAGCTGCTGGACCATAGGTAAAGGTTGATTTTGGGATGGGGTCTCCCAGCCTGAAGCGAAACCCTCGGATTGCTGAGCCTTTGGGACAGCCTCTTTCTCCTGCTCAGATGCCAGGTATGGAGAGGGAGAGAAAAACAGCAGAGAACTCCCAGTTTAAAGTGTAAAGTGCTGTTTCTCTTTATGATAGAAGGCAGGAGCCTGTGCTGTGGATGGCTTGTTTAAATAAACCCCAACCCAGGACCTTAAGGCTCTGAAATATCCAACCTCTTCATTGCTGTTTTCTCTGCTCATGCTTTACCCAGTATGAATAGGGGATGAATTTGCACCATTCACATGAGTGCAAGGACAGTGGAAACCCAAATAAAACACAGGAAAATAGGTTTCTAAAACCCTGGCTATAGATTTATTTGCATTGGGCTCTGAATCTGGCTGTGAATGCAAACTCTGTTCTCGACCCGCTGAAACTCCCAGACAGCAGGCGGGCAGAGGCAGGGCCCCAATCCTGCTTGGCTTGGGTCAGGGGGAGCTGAGGTGCCCTGTCCTCCCCTCCTGGGACTATCTCAGGGCCAGTGAGCTGGTAGCCATCAGCAGCACCAAGAGTTCATGGAATCATAGAGTGGTTTGGGTTGGATCATCTTGTTCCAAGACCCCTGCCATGGGCAGGGACATCTTCAACTGAACAAGGCTGCCCAAAGCCCTATCCTTGAACACTTCCAGGCATGGGGCATCCACCACCTCTCTGAGCAAGCCATGCCCATGCTCCCCAAGTCTGGAAGATCCCCAGCCTCTCTCTGCAGCACCACATACCTCCCAGGGCACAGGGCTGCTCCTGGCACCAATGAGCCTCACCGAAGGTCTCAACTCTCAGTGCAGTCATCCCATCAGCATCAAGGACCTTTGCTGGATGCTGAAGTGCAGTAAGATATTATTCTCTTGCCTCTGCAGGTTTTTCTGCCCTCCACCTTGCGTTTACTTGAGTGGGCCAGGATGGAAAATGAAACAGGAGCAGATAAAAGGTAAGAGCTGGGCAGGGTCCTGGGGTCTCTCTTCTCAAAGCTGCCTTCCAACTCTGCCAAGGGGAGCACGACCCAGTTTATCTTTGCCCCCACCAAATTCTTCTTTCCCCCTTGAGACTGAGCCCTCGGAGGTCCGAATGCCTGTGCAGGGGCTGAAAGGTGCTTCTCCCTATCTCTCCAGCCAGGGACGTGGGAGAGGCAGGTTTCCGGGTGTGGGGGTACATGGGACTGGACAGCATGGGCAGCAGCCTGATGGAGAGCCAGAAACTCAGCTTTGAGGAGCAGCCAGATGCAAAGGTAAACCCTGGGCTGAGATATCCACAACCTGGGATGTGACATCAATCCCTTCCTTGGGATGTTGTGGTCCTTCCTGCTCTCCGTTCCTGCTGTGTCACCCTGTTGTGGCACGTGTGGCAGCTGAGCAGCCAGGCAGGGCTCTCAGCCTTGCCTCTTTTTGGCACCATCTTTTCAGGTCGACAGCCCTGTGGCAGGCAAGCTGCCAAAATCTGCACCACTCCCTCAGCCCCACTACCCTCTCCCAGTGAACAGCACTGCTGACTGCCACAAAACAAAAGCCCAGCCTTTCATTTGCAGATGAACAGCTCAACCCCCTTGATTGATCTTGAAGTTCAAGAGCTTCTGCAGACTTCTGGCACTTTTGATAGGCGAGAAAAAATGAGCAGAAAAAAAGTATTATCTGGTGTCCCTGAAGAGTTCGAGGTCTGAGCCAGGCCAGAAACCTCACAAAAAGAGCCTTTGTCTGAGGCACAGTGAATTGGCCAGGATGGTGGGGAAGCCATAAACCCAGGGTGATTTCTCATGTTCTGTGGGATACATCACACGTGAACATTCATTTCCATGAAGAATTCTCTGCCCCCAGTGTAAATAAAGCCTCTGCTGATCCCCAGCTCTTCGTTCCACCTGTAATAACATCTCTGGTCATTGCTCTCTCTAAATGAACCCAGGGTTCTTTGAAAGGGCACTATTATGTCCTGGTGAGGAGGGTGAGCAAGGCTGGTGGGGCTGGGCTGGAGCTGCCAACAGCCCTCCTCTGCTCTTGGCAGGGCTTCAGCTGTGCCAAGGCGCTGTACATCTCGGATGCGGACAAGCGCAAGCATTTCCGCCTGGTCCTGAAGCTCTTCTTCACCAACGGGCAGGAGATAGGCACCTTCCACAGCAAGCTGATCAAGGTCATCTCCAAGCCCTCACAGAAGAAGCAGTCACTGAAGAACACAGACCGTGCGTATGGGGATGGCTCTGCAGGAAGGAGAGTGGGTGCGAGCCCAGGGTGGGATGCTCTGAGTGCTCACAGCTTGGTGCCAGAGCGGTCCAGGCTGGACCATGGGCACCCCTAAAAGAGGATGGATCTGGACATACTGTTGTCTCATTTCCAAAGAGTTCACCCATCACAACATGTTCACCCTGATGCCAATGTGCTCCCCACACCATGGGCTTCACCTGCATAAAGGCAGCCGCAGAGGGTGCTGGCTCTTGCCAGGCTGGTTACACCGGGAACCAGGACTTCTCCTCCCTTGGTTTGACAAAAGCCATATTTCCAGCCACACATCGACCTGGCAAGCACTAACCCAGCCCCCTCTCCCCACAGTCTGCATCTCCTCAGGCTCCAAAGTCTCCCTCTTCAACCGCCTGCGCTCCCAGACCGTCAGCACTCGCTACCTCTCTGTGGAGGGGGAGCCTTCATTGCCAGTGCCAGGCAGTGGGCAGCCTTCACCCTGCACCTGGGTAAGGACCTTCACACGGCCATGATGCTGGTCATGCCCAGCGCTACCAGCCTCCAGTTCTGGCTCTCCTGCAAAGCCAGTTCTTGGGGGTGAAAGGGGTGTGAATTAGCCTGGGGATGCAGGAAACTGGTTCAGGTCTCACCTCTGCCTGGCGTCCCTGGTGTATCTCCAGAGCTGACAGCATTTTCCCACTAGCATTGAGGGCTAGCACATTCCCTGAGGGCACACGGGATGTGACCAGGGCAGTAAGACCCATATTGATGTGGAGGTTCACAAATCCAAGCCAGTGACTTGCCTGGAAGAGTCCAAACCCCGGCAGCATCCTGCCTACGTTGCCTCCAGTGATGTCCCTGTCCTGCTGTCCGTGCCGGGCTCCCATAGAGCAGTGGTAACTCCAAGCAGAGAATCCACTAAGAAAGCACCAGCAGCACAGCCAGACCTGTACGAGGCAAGGTGGTGCAGGCTCATCTACTCCCCGGCGGCTCGGAGCAGTGACTCTGCCTCTCTCCTTCCCGAAAGCCGACGAGCACCGTTCCCGGAGTGAGTTCCCGCTGCGGGAAGGGTACATCCGTTATGGCTCCGTGGTGCAGCTTGTCTGCACAGCCACCGGCATCACCCTGCCTCCTCTGGTAAGCCTCTATCCTGCACCTAGCTCGTGGGCACATGGACCTGGCCTCTCTGAGCGACAGGGACCATGCCGGGATGCCGCTGCCGCCCCGCAGATCATCCGCAAGGTGACGAAGCAGTATGCCATGCTGGACGTGGACGAGCCCATCTCCCAGCTCCACAAATGTGCCTTCCAGTTCCAGGGCAGCGACCGCATGTACCTGTGTCTCTCCACGGAGAAAGTGATCCAGTTCCAGGTATAGCAGCACGAGGAGGGGGTGAGGATCCTGGGGGTGCTCTCCATCCTCTCTCCAGGTTCCTCTGTGCTGCTGGTGGTAGGGGAATGTGTCACCAGGATGGGGTTTCCAGCAAAGCCATCCAAAGTAAGGTCAGAATCACTGCAAAGCCATCTGCCTCCAGCTTACCTGCTGCAGTGGGGACACTGTCACCTAAAAAAAGGAAGGAATTTTTTAGACTGAGAGCAATGAGACACTAGCCCAGGTTGCCCAGAGAGGTGTTGGGTGCCCCATCCTTAGAACCATTCCGGGTCAGGTTGTCTGGGGCTCTGAGCACCCTGCTCTAGTTGCAGATGTCCCTTCCGACTGCAGGGAGTTCAACTAGATGACCTTTAAAGGTCTCTTGCAACCCAAACCATTCTACTCTGAGCAAAGCTGTCACTTGCTGCAACTAAGACACTGAGAGCAGAAGCCAGGCATCCTGGCCCTGGTCATCTGCTATCCCCACTGCAGTGTGCTTGGAGCTGTCACTCTCTCCACAGGCATCTCCTTGCCCAAAGGAAGCCAACCGGGAGCTGCTGAACGATGGTTCCTGCTGGACCATCATCGGCACCGAGACAGTGGAGTACACCTTCAGCGAGAGCCTGGCCTGCATCCACCAGCCTGTCAGCCCTGTCCCCCTCATCACTGCCCTGCAGGTAGGCTCAGCACCTGCCACAGGCCACTCTTACCTCTCTGTCACCTGCCTCCATCATAGCTTCTGAGCCCTTGCACCCACACTCAGTGCCTCCTAATTTTGGGATGCTGTGGAAATGGATGGGTCTGGAGTGCTGTGGTGGGGACAGGATGCACAGGGAGAGCATCCTATGGGAGAATGCTCATCCTACCACATAACACACTGCCCTGCTCTCTGCCTGGCACAGCTCACAGGTGGTGGGGACGTGGCCATGCTGGAGGTGCAAGGGGAGTATTTCCATGCACACCTCAAAGTCTGGTTTGGAGATGTGGAAGCAGAGACGATGTACAGGTAACATGGCTGGAGTGGGGACACGGAGCAGACAGGGAATGGCAGCTGGTTTGGGCTGTGCTGTGCAGCTCTGGTAGGGATGTGGCTGCTGACCTTGGGGACTGGGATGCTTGCACTGCCCATTCTGGAGGACCAAGCACAGGCATTGCAGGGAAAGGCAGACTGAGTCTGGCTGGTGCCTGCTCCCTGCACTAGCTGCAGTCTGGGGATAATGGTAGGTATAGAACAACAGGAACCTCAGGGGGCTGCACACTACCAAGCAAACCTTGCAGAGAAGAAACAGAAAGGAGAAACCAGCCAGAGGTTTCTTGCTGAGCTCCAGGCTGGAAGAGAAATGCTGACACTCTGCCAGCCACTGCTGTGAGGGACTCTCCTTGCTTAATAAGTGTTTTCCTCTCCTGCACTGTTCCCAGGAGCCCCAAGTCCCTTATGTGTGTTGTCCCCGATGTCTCTGCCTTCGGGAGCGACTGGAGATGGCTGCGATACCCCATCACAGTTCCCCTCCTGCTGATCAGAGGTGATGGCCTCATCTATTCCAGCTCATTCACATTCACTTACACCCCAGAGCAGAGCTTCATCCCAGGACAGCAGGTCCTCTCAGATGTTCCTCAGGACTCAGACAAATTACTTGATAGCATCCATCAGGAATTCACCAGGACCAACTTCCACCTCTTCATGCAGAACTAGCAAGCTGAGTCTTGGCCTCACTGCTGGGCCTGGGAAAGGGGAGCAGCCCTGAGCCCTGCTGGGGTTCCCTAGCCAAGGCTCAAGGTGGCCCTGCCGAAGGGTCCTCTCCACACCTCTAATGCCCACCACATTATTGTGATTTGCTGACTTGTCTCTTCATGGCAGCATCTTACCCTACTGAGATCTTACATGAGAGATCAATAAATCAGCCTTGAAAAACTCTTTACTGATTCAGTTGCTCTTTACTGCCCTTCACAATTTACCTTCTGTGCTGGCACAGAGCATCACAGCTCCCTCGATGTCCTCAGTCCTTATATCCAAAGAAGGGAGAGGGATGATGCATAAATGTGGCCTTAAGTGTTATTGATGCATACCAGGAATCCTTGCATCGCTGCTTTGCTTTTAAGTAATGAGGAGCTGATTTCCAGAAGCCAAATACCCAGTCCCAGATGTTTTGGGTTTTCACTGGAGGCCCAAATGGGGTTATTTCAAAAGGAAAAGGGGAAAGAAAAAAAAAGAGAGAGAGAGAGAAACAAACTTCAGTGTGCAACCCAGCCCTTCCTGGCTGGCGTGTGAGCTCTGTTGTTTTACACTCTTCTCCACACAGAAACTCCAGCGCTGGGATCAGCAGGAAACTGCTGATCTGAAGAGGCCATAAAAAGAAGCCAGGTTTCTGGAACCAGCCCCAGGCGTTATGCAGAGTGGGTCTTCAGATCTCCATGGCATCAAAGGGCCCATGGTGTACCTGGAAACCTGCTGGTGAGCTGGGTTTTGAAACCACCCAGCTGCCAAACCCACAGAGGTGTTTAACCCACACTGAACTGGGCAGTAGTGGGCAGGGGAGCAGGGAGGCATAGTGCCCACAACCTGGAGCAGCCCAGGAACACACAGGCATCCCTGGCTCACCACTCAGCTTACCTGTGGGTTTTGTGTGATCCAGCATGTTTCAGATGCCAGCCCTGCATGGACCAACAGCCCCAGCGTTCCTCCTGTCCTCAGCCCTGCCACACCTTCCCTACCACACTCCAGCTCTGGATTCTGAGCTCAGGGCTGGAGAGGACCAACAGCCTCATGCCACCCAGCATGGAGGTCCACAGTGATGTCTGCTGTCTTGCTCTCTTCCTTCTACAGCTTCTGCATGCCCCTGGCTCCCACGGGAGCACAGGAGTTTGGGTCTCCATGGTCCTTACCCAAGGTTTCCCATGGGCAGCACCTTCGTAAACTCCACCTGGATATGAAGTTCCTTCTTCCCCAAAACAGGAGCCTAATGGAAGGTGAAAAGCTGCTGGCAGACATGTCTGTGTGCAGCTGCAGGAGGGAAAAATCAGGAGACTGCCCACAGCGAAGGGCTGGTGGAGGCCAGGGGAACAGTAGCCATGTGAAGATCCACAGGGAGTTTCAAAAGTCAGCAAGTCCCTCGAGCCCAAGGCAGGTCCCAGTGTGTTCAGTAGGTGTTGGGAGCAGTGGTACAAGACCTTACTGTTCCTGGCCATGCTTGAACACCTTATAGAGGTGATGGGGGCAGCAGAGGCTTTCCCAGTGCAGCAGCAGCTTGGGCCACCCCACCAGCCCATGCTTGCCCTCCCCTGCCCTAATGTGACTGAGAATGAGATGTGAGAAACTATTTCATCCAGCCTGAAGAGAATATCACCCATATACACCCCCACAAGCCTTTCCTCTCCCCATCTCCTTAGAGAAGAGCTGGAGGGCAATGAAAGGATGGGGCCAGGCCTTTCAGTTTGTCTCCCCCTACCCCACACAGCAGCGCCTGGAGCCCGCGGGCTCTCTCAGAGGCCGGAGCATAACTCACATTTTATGAATGGAAAGTATCCTTAGCTATATTTAGTAGCAGCCTGGTCCCAAAGGGCAAGAGCAGCGCTGCTGGTCGACTTCAAGGGCTTGGAACAAGCCTGCCTTGTTGTGCTTATGGTGCAGTGCTTGGCTGGAGAGGCCAGGAAAGCTCTGAGTGGCTCATTCTTGAAGCCTGACAGATTCAGCAAATGGCCGCAGTAATTCAAGCCACATGGGGAAAGGGGGGGGGCTTGGGGGCTCCTGCCTTCCCCCAGCCACCCGGGGGCTGCAGTTAATGTGCTTTTCACAGCAGGTCCCACAAACAGAAAGGAAGAGCTTCGCAGCTCCTGGAGGAGACACCACCCTGCCCTAGGAACGTATGCTCCATGTCCTGGCAGCATAGGCAGAGCTCTTAATTTGCATAATTACTGATTAACACTAATGGCTTGCTCAGGCACCAGCCATCCAGTTGCATGTTCTCACTCGTGAGTCAGCAGCTCCTACCTGCATCAGATCTTGCAATCACCCTCCAGGCATTGGGGAACACACATCCCACTGCTTCCATCTGGGTGCCTGCTTCGAGCTCAGCTGGCAGCTCTTTGCTGTGCTTCTGCACTGCACATGCAGCTTTGCCCTTTGTCCCCAAGGCAGCCATAAAATGAAGCATGAAAAAGCCTTCATGTCACTGAAAGAGCTGGGGATTTGGGGAAAGCATCAAACGCTTTAGGGATGCTCAGGACAACAGACTGTGTGCAGAGGTGGCAATGTGTGAGCATCCCTGGGCGATGGTGAAGCCTGAAGGCAACTGGGATCCCCTGCTCCCAGCATGTCAGGGTGCAGCAGAGGCTGCCCAGTGTCCCCCACATCAAGGAGCCATTTCAGGTCCTGGAGGTGAGCATACTTGGAAAAACATCAAGAAGAAAATAAAATCCTGGCTTTTCCCCCTTGGAAAAAAAGCATCCCAGAGCCACATTAAAGTGGCCCTACACAAAAGCTAGAGAGGGACTTTTTTACACGGTCGTGCAGGGATAGGACAAGTTGTAACAGCTTTCAGCTGAAAGAGGAGAGATTTGAACTAGGTACAGAGAAGAGGGTCTTCGCCATGAAGTTGGTGAGATGCTGGAATAGGCTGCCCAGAGAGCTTGGGATGGCCTCTTCCTGAAAGTGGTCAAGGTCAGATTGGATGGGGCTGAGCACAGCCTGACTATAGCAGGGGGCTGGAATGCAATGGTCTTTAAGGTCCCTTCCAACCCAAACCGTTCTACAGTTCTATGAATCTGGCCGTGGTCTGTGCCCTGTTAGCTCTGTCCGGGTCGTTTGGAAGAAGAGCTGCTGCCATCTAGTGACCCAGCCACCAGCACCCTGCCTGCTGAGCGCCACCACGCTCCTCGCACTGCCTGTGCCCGTGCTGCCCAGAGGTTCCTGCCCGCTCAGGAGCTGCACTCTGTGTTGGACATCACCTGGCCATCACTGGCCGTCCCCCGGGGTCATTTTCTGCCCAGCTGGAGGCTTTGGCTGTTTTTTTAAAACAACCATTGCATTACATTTTGCCCCAATCCACACAGCAAGTTTCCTGATGGGTTACTTGAGTGGGTTTTGGAGGGGGGGGGCAGCCATGGCACACAGAGCATGGGTGTGCAGGGAATGTCTCTTCCCTGCTCATCCAGCCCAGCCCCGGCCTGAGGGGTGAGCACAAGAGGGGAGCTAGCTGGGGGTTGTAAAGAATAGGGCTGTTCTCTACCAGCGAGGCATTTGCCTTGGCAAGGGCAGGTCCCTCTGCTGTGCTGTCTTTTTGTTACAGCCCTGACACAAGCATGGTCATGGCAGGGGCAGTATTCCCAGGGTCCTGCCCATCACCTGTGGAGGATCATCACTGGAGACCCTGCGTTAGGATGAGCTGCTGCAGCCAGTGCTGGAGACATGGGGCAGATAGACCACCCCTCAGAGCAGTCCTTTCCCCCAGCTCTAAGCCCTCCACCAGGGGCTGTTCCTGTTCCACACCCCTGGGCAGAGTCTCAAGGTGGTCCTGTGGGCCCGTGACTCACAGTGTTTGATGTAAATGTCTGAATCACCAGGAACTGAGGGTGTGGGGGTGCTGCCCTGCCCACCAGCAGGAAAAAGACGCTGAGAAAAACACCTTCCTTGCAAAACTGGTGCCCCCGGGGCTGGTGCTGAGGGTGGGTGCGGTGCACAAATGGGCTTTAGCCAACAAGACCGAACCAAGGGGCTGGTTACTGCGTCACAAGCCAAAAAATCCCTCCCCCACCAAGCCCCCACACTGGTCCCACCCCTACCTGCAGACTTGGTGGGGGTCCATTACACCCGAGCATCCCCCCCAGGGTGCCCGTGAGCCCAGCCCAGCCTGGCATACAGGGTGATGGATTTGGGCAGTGTCCAGAAAAACCTGCACTGCCTTTGCCCTTTTTCTGACAGAGCTATAAATAACCCAGGTAGGTGTCGAGGTGCAAAACTGCCCTGGGGGCAAAATAAGCTGAGTTGGGTCTCTGAGGAACCACAGTTCCCAGCTCCAGGGAGACCAAACACAGCAGGAACTGCCCAGGCATGTGGCTCTGCTGGCCAGACCCTAAAAATACCCCCAAAATATTAAGGGCACAGCAAGCTGGAGACACCCATGGGTGCCCATATCCCTAGTAATGCCAGGAGGGGAGATTATCAGCCCTGCCCCAGGAAGAGCTATTCAAGGGCAGAAACTTCCACACTTCTGTGCCCACAGCTCCAGGCGCTCGGCCCCAGTTGTGCAGCCAAAAATCCTGTGGAAAAATGAGTTTCCTTTTCTTTCCTTACCTTTTTTTTTTTTCCTTCAAACAAGAAAAACAAGTTGAAAACAAGCTCACTCCTGGCAAGCTCCAGACTCCCTGCAGCCCAGGGAATGGCTGAGCCCAGGGGCCAGCAGCATCCTGCCGGGATGTAGGGCTGGATCGCTGCCCCAGAGCTGCAGCCAGGGCTTTGGGGGCTAGGTTAGGGGTGCAGGCTCAGTGCTGGACACAGCTCCCCACGGCCACCCCTACAATGCAGTGCTGCTGGGGGGAGCCCAGCTGGAGGTGACAAGATGGAGGGAGCTGAGTTTCTGCATTCATTCTGCTCTCAAAAGAAATGCACCAATAGTTTTCTCAGGGTTCACTGGGAAGGGAAAGGAGATTTTTAAACAGCTTAAATAAACAACTGGGCTTGAAAAGCACAGCCTTGATTTCCATGCACCACTGCTGGAGTCAGACATGCAAACCAGGCAGACAGCTATGGATCTGCACTGGGAAAGGACAGACCAGGTGCAGCCTCCTCCCTATCAACCCAGTGAGGACTGGGTGGCTGTGGAGCTGCCAGCCCAGGAACTGAGCAGCAGGCCGGGGGCTGCCAGGCTGGGTGCTACCCTGACATGGCTTTACTCAGAGCGTTGTGGGTAGCTAGCAGTGCCACACAACAGCGGGGCTGCCAGGCTGGGTGCTACGCTGACTGGACTCATGGCTAGCAGTGCCACACAACAGCGGGGCTAGGCTGGGTGCACGCTGACATGGCTTTACTCAGAGTGCCGTGGGTAGCTAGCAGTGCCACACAACAGCGGGGCTGCCAGGCTGGGTGCTACCCCCTGACATGGCTTTACTGGGTCAGAGCAGAGTTGTGGGTAGCTAGCAGTGCCACACAACAGCGGGGCTGCCAGGCTGGGTGCTACGCTGACATGGCTTTACTCAGAGTGCCGTGGGTAGCTAGCAGTGCCACACAACTCAGCGGGGCTGTGCCACACAACAGCGGGGCTGCCAGCTGAGCAGAGTGCTTGGCTGCGCCCCTGTGCCCTCCACCCTGTTAAATGTGGCTGACTGCTCTGGCTGGTTTGGACTGAGACAGCCTGGGGATGAAGCCCCAAATGCCCTTCCTTGGTGTCCCTCACCTCTGCATCAGGTCTGCCACACCAGGACAGTCCCTTCCAAGTGGTCTCTGCAAAGGGACTGGGATGTTGGGATGGACATCAGGCTCTGCCAGGACAATAACAGGAAGGAGAAGCAGCAGCTGGAAGACTTCGACCTGGCACTGAAGTGTGCTCACTCCCTGCAGCACAACAGGGACCTGACCCTGGCCCTGCGCAGCACCAGGATTTTGAGGGGTGGGTTGAACGGTGGCACAAGCTGGGAAAAAAGAAAAAGGACAAAGGAAATTCAATGCTACAGCTTTGACCTGTGAACACAGCTTGGTCTAGGAAAACTCATTCCCAGAGAACAGCCCTGGTGCTGGGAGCCTCCCCAGGGAGCAGGGCTTGGAGCAACCAGAGCTAGACCCTGCCTGCCTGCAGTGATGCCTGACAGCCCCTGCTCGAGCTGGGCTGCACAGGACCAAGAGGAAATGGCCTCAAGTTGTGCCAGGGCAGGCTTAGCTTGAACATTACAAAAAGGTCTTCCCTGAAAGGGTCATCAAGTCCTGGAACAGGCAGCCCAGGGAAATTAAAAAAACAGGTAGATGTGGTGCTGAGGGACATAGGTCAGTGGTGCCTGGTAGAGTTAAGTTTATGGCTGGTCTCAGTGATTCTTAAAGGTCTTTTCCAACAAAACCAATTCTGTGATTCTGGTTGGGGCTCAGCCCTGTCAGGACCAAACGACACAGGGCAGAGCAGCAACCTGAGGGCTGTTGCACTTTGCACACTGCTCTGAACAGGGAAGCTCAGCATGGTCTTCACCTGCCAGATCTGCGTGGAGCTGATAAATCCCCAACACACTGCCTGTGGGGGGCTGACCATCCCAACACCACATAGAGGGGCTGCCAGGAGCAGCAGCAATGGGAGCAGCACCCACCAAGCCCTAAACAAGACCCCAGCACAGGAGCTCGCAGGGTCTCCCACATGCAGGATGAGGCTCCACAGAGGCAGAAGAAAAGGCACTTTGTTAAACCTCTCCAACACACAGCTGAAGTAACACCAGCAAGAGCAGGATCAGTGCCGAGGGGCAGGGCCAGATTTGCTCTTTGCTTTCTGCCCTGGGGTGCACAACCAGCAGCACGGTTCTAGAAGAGGGACAGGGACCCACCACCCCTGCACTGGCATCCAGAGAAGCTGGGGATGGACCCAGGGGGTGTCTCCACACCGCTGCTCAGTGTCACCAGCCCTGCCAGGCTGCCTTTGCGGGTGTCACTGTCCCCTCACACCCTGCAGAACTGACACGTGTGCATGCAGGCAGCCCCTGGGGGGTGTGCTGCGGGGAGCAGGCAGGTTTGAAGGGCTCTTTGTTCCTCTATGTAATTATACCCGAGCAGGGGAATAGCAACGTGCTGAAAACCCCTCACTGGACCTTTCTGACAGGAGCTGGGGCCTTTGGCAGCACAGTGGCCCCATTGTTCTCTCCTGCATGCCTGGGGCAGCCAGCCCACCTCCCACCCCCACTTCCCCCAAAGAACCAGCCCGTGAGGAAACACCAATGGAACCTCAATGCTGGGCAAAACGCCCCCACCCTCCCCCCACCCTGGCTGGCAGCAAGGGCAGTGCCACAAGTGAGCTGATGCCCTTTGAAAACAGGAGCACACCCCAGACAACCAAGAGTGTGGATGGCTCTGCTCAGCACTCCAGGCCCTCACACCAGCCCAGCTGTGTAGAGCCATGGGGACATCCACACTCATGTCTGTGCCAAACCCCTTGGTGATCTGGCAATAGCCAGTCCATGCCCTGTGCCACACAGAAATGCTTCTGCTTTCACAATGAAGAGCAGCAATGGGCTTGGGGCTGCAGCAAACTGGTTTCCAACAATTAACTGGACATTGGTGGTATGGCTGCTCACTAGGGCAGTGGCAAGGGATAGCTTGCCAGCCTGTTCCTCATGCTGGTCCTGGCAGGTTGCCTTCAAAATTAGGCAGCCTCAAGCTCTGGCTCTGCTTTCAAGAATGTGTGTGTGAAAAAGGCCACAGCCATTATCTTCCTGGTAGCCCCAGGAAAGGCTTGAAGGAGAACTGGATCATCTTTGTCAAGGATGGACTTGCAAAACAGACCTGTGAGCCTAACAGCCTTAGCAGCTGTTAGGGGCAGATCCTGCCCAAGCACCACCAAGGCTAAAATCAGAAACTGCTGACAGATGCTCAGCACGCCATGCATCTGCCTTTCTTGACCACACAGGGAAGGAGACCTGGCACAAGGGACCACCAATCCTAGAGGAGCATCCCACCTCTACTGTTAAAGGGAGATGCTCTCATGGGGCTCAGGTGCTGAGCCAAGCCAGCACCCGTGCCCTGGAGATCCCCAGGAGCAGAGGCTCTGCACCATCCCCACCTCTGCCCCGAGGCAGGGGGTGCACTCTGAGCCAGCCTGGCTCCACCACACCCTTCACAGTGCTGGGCACAGCCCTTGCAGGTCTGGGCTGGCTGATGGCTCAGGGGACATAGCTCCTGAAGCTGTGAATGTGGCAGCTCATCACAGTGTGCTGGTCCCAGGTGGCTGGATTTTCTCAGGTGGGCTTCCTGCACCATGGGGTCACACCAGACACACAGAAGCTGATCCCACGAGGTCCATTCCCCACCATCAAGCTCTGCCTCATCTCACTACATCGATTAGACTCACCTTTGCCACAGTGACCCCCGTTAGGAAGTTTAATATGCTCCCAGGACAATGCATCATCACAGCTTTTCCCACTCATGCTTTTCCCAAGACACCAATATTTTAGGGTGGCAGAAGGAAATCAGAAGGGACAGAGATTTCATGTGGGGACAGGGGATCTGCATCCCTATCTGCCCTTCTGGGGAAAGAGAGAGGGGAAGGCCCCATCCCCATGGTGCTGGGGCAGGAAGAGGGTGCTGAGCTGCAGTGGGAGGCACAGCATGGTCTGATCATCTTTAAACATACAGATTATGGCACTGAGGGTTTGGGGGTGCTGTTGGGGAGGCACAGCCTTTCCCAGCCCTGCTCCTCCCTACAGAAAAGCCCCACAAAGGCTCTTGTAACACCTTCTGCAGGTAACTGTTCTTTCCTCGGGGGTCTCAGATGCTGTTCAGAGTCCAAAAAACCTGTGTAATGGAGAGAAGGAACAACAGGAGGGAAAGGGGGAATCCCAGCATAGTGGAAGCGGGAAAGGACCTCTGGGGATCAGCTAGTCCCTCCCTGCCCTGCTAAAGCAGGGTACCCTACAGTAGGTTGCTCAGGATCACAATGTCCAGGCAGGTTTGGAATCTCTTTGGAGAAGGAGACTCTTCAGCCTCTTTGAGCAGCCTGCTCCAGGGCTCCAGCACTCTCACGGCAATGAAGTTTTTCCTCCTCTTCAAGTGAAACCTCCTGTGTTCCAGTTTGTTCCCACTCCCCCTTGTCCTGTCACTGGGCACCACTGAAAAAGCTCTGGCCCCATCCTCTCGCCCACATCACCCCTTAGTTATCGATGAGCATTGAGAAGATCCCAACAATGGGGAAAGAAGCAAGGAGGTGAAGGGAGGAGAAGGAATGAAGGAGGGAAGAAGGGGAAAAGACAAGCTCCTAAAAGCTGCTGGCTTTCCTAACGCAATCAGGACAATCGCCATTCCCAGTCCCGTATCCCAGCCCGCTGCTTGCCGGGGAACTCACCCGCGGGTGGTGCCAGGATGTGTAGGGACGCCCCAAAACCACCCGCTCCCCGGAGGGAGCAGAGCAGCGGTGGGCAGGGGGAAAGGCAGCGCACCAGCCGCGGCCGTGCCGTGCCGGGGGCGCCCAGGAGAGGGCAGCAGAGCGCCAGCGAGCGGAGCTCAGCGCGGGGCCGGGTTGGGTGTTCCGGGGATGCTCGGCCACGGGGCTCTGCGAGGGCTCCCAGGACCAGGGGCCGGACAACTCACCCTATTATCTCCTGAGCAACCCCAGCTTGTCCGGCCATCTGGAAGCCCACTGACCCCCACCGGTGTCCCCCAGCCACAGTGAGCAGGGGAGGGCTATACTGTGAACCCCATCCCCTGGGCTAGCCCGGGCCCCAGCCTGCAGTGATGGGGAGCCCAGCTGTGCACCCTACTCAGCACTGAGGACTGCTTACAGGCAACACTCTGTTTCTGGGGTGCAAGAACTGCCCCTTCCCAAACTCTGCAGTCAGCCTGGGTGTCCTGCCCCTCTAGAAGGTTTGAGGTGGTGAGAGACAGGCACTGCTGTCACCAACACTATTGCACACCCTCTCTGTGACCCATTTCATTACCTCTGGCACGTCTGGACATGTGGTTCTTTCCTGACATGTAGAACAAGGGAGGACACACCCTAGTGCCAAAGCTCACTCTGCAAAACAAAGAGTCCCAAACCTGTGAACTCCATCTCAAAACCCCACTGGAAGCCATCAGGTAAAGGGGAATCAAAAAGGTTACACTTCACCTTCCTGCTCCTCCTGCCAGGCAGCATTTGGGACAGACAGAGCTGCCAGTGACCACTTGATATCA
Organism: Picus viridis; assembly: GCA_033816785.1. Classification (NCBI taxonomy): domain Eukaryota; kingdom Metazoa; phylum Chordata; class Aves; order Piciformes; family Picidae; genus Picus; species Picus viridis. The sequence continues at coordinate 6,717,098 of CM066599.1, read as the reverse complement.
GTACCTGCGAGGGTTCCAGCTCTGTTCAAGGCAGGCAAAGCAGGTCCTCAGGGATTTGGTTTTAAAATGAGAGCAGTGCTAGGAGGAAAACCAACTGTCACCAGAGGGGTCAGAGCTGGAAGCAGGAATTCAGGAGGCATTAGTGTGAGTCGCCCCTCAGCTAACACAGGATACAGGCTAGTGGCGGGGCAGAAAGGCAGATGGAAGGAATAGGGACAAATCCATCCCAGGAACAACAGCTCTGTAAGACAGGCAGGCAGCCAGGCTTGTGCTCCAGGGATTTGCCATCCAAATAGCTTTGCACAAACAAGATGCTTTATGCTGAGGGTGGGTTTGCAAGGTACACAGGATTCTGGCAACTGAGAGATGAAGCCCAGGAGAGAAGGAGGGAGGGGAAGACAAAACAGATGGACCTGCTCCTTGGGACAAAGAACCTGTCACAGTCACACGAACATGGGGACTGCAAGCATCACCAATTTATGGACAAGCAGTGGCTCTCGTGGAGCAAAGGTCAGGGCTCTGCTGCGCTTGGTACTAGGAGATTCTCAGACTTCCAAGAGCGCACTGGTGACAGATTAGGCAGCCACAGGGAACAGAACAAGGGTTTGCTACTCACTCACCCCCAAAGGAGCCTGTGTACTACTCCTACCCAATTTGTTTCCTCCAGCCCTGCTAATCCTAACCACCCAGAGTAGGTGTTCTCACCGGGGAGAAGGGAATTGGATTTTCTCCAGAAGGATAATCCAGTTAAATCCAGCACTTAGGAGACTCAGCAAGCGGCCCCACTCTCCATACAGCCCACCCTCTCCCATGTGCCCAGGGACAAAGGTGGATTCCATCCCTCAAGAGCACCAAGCTACCAGAGCAGAGGGGCTTAGAGAAACAGCAGGTTTCCTCCAGGTTTTACTTAAGAGCTGCTTTAGTCCAAAGAGGCCTGAAGTCACCTATGGACCTGCTCCCAGAGCAGCTGATCCTGAAGCAGCTGCAACAGCTCTACCCCCACTTGAAGGCCAACAGTTAAACAATGTTGGCTTGAAACTTGCTCCATCTCTGTTCTGTATTTGAAGACACATGAACTTGCTATTATGTGATGTGCACAAGCCCATGTCTACCTCCCTCTGTCCCTTTTGGGTGCAGATAAACAGCCTTCTCAAAGCGCTATCACAAAACCAATCGCTAGAGAAGGGAGGGACTCACCTCATCGTGCCATGCCACATCTGCTTCCCTCGCCTGGAGGAGCTTCTGCAGCTCCAGAAACCCAGTGACATTGGTCCTGCAGGAGTCACTTGTGGGTCAAATGCTGGAGGCAGCTTAGGAGCAGCCGACAAAGCCCCTTTGAGCTGCAGGCCACCACCAAGCCAGATGCCAGGGCCGCCCCCTTCAGCAAACCAAGAAGTTACACAAACACGAGCTCTCTGTTATCCAGCTCCCAGAAGTAATTTCAGATCAGAAACAGTCCAAAAGCCAATTTTAGAAAGTACCAGTTTATTTGAGGAAAAAAAAAAAAAATAAAGCAGTAACAGTGGAAAATCCCCAAGAGCAATTACACAACAGAATCTAAATATCCCAACAAGCAGACACCGCTCCTGCCTTCCTGGCAGTGCTGTCCACAGGCAGTGAAGTCCTCCCTTTCCCTCCCACTCTGCAGTGAATTCCATGCAGTTTTCAGAGCCTCCCAGAGCCTGCAGTTTCCCAAACACACTTGTACAGGGACCAAGCAACTGAGTCAGCCTGGAGGAGGACCCTTGAGAAAAGGCCTCTTGCACCAAAGTCTCAAAACAGGGCTCCCCTGCCTTCCCCACTCTGCCTCCCAGCTCTGAGAGGCAGCTGCCAGCACCAGCCAAAACTGCACTTTGTTCTACTGCCTCTATGAATTCAGCCTCAAACCTATGCCAAAGCTTCAGTGAGAAGGGTTCAAGAGATTGCTAAACTGCCTTCACAAACATCAGATTTCATGCTGCCTACCAAGTTGCTCAGTTTGGGGACCCCCATGCTAGATTCCAAGAGCTGCAGGAAGACACAACTTGCATAAGGTATTTCTGAATCCTTCCTGAAACAGCAGCATGGGCCATGCACCCTGCCCTTTGCTCTAGGAGCGCTGGGGGAATTGGTCTCACTCTCAGTAGAGGTAGGAGCTCTGCACATGATACATTAAGACAGACCCAATGCAAGCGGTTCAGAACAAGCCATCTATGAAAGCTCAGTGCTCCCAGCTGAGAGATGCCACTGAAGCAGACTTCTGGCTACCAAAGGCAGCCTTCTGTGAGAGACAGGTACTCAGCACAGCACCATGGGGACTGCCAACACAGCCAGCCCCCAAACAAGGAGTTTCCTCTGTACTGCAAGCTTCCAACGCTTGCTTCAGAGCACGACCTCGGAAGGGGAGCTCTGCTCCAGCCCAGCACATCTCCCACCACAGCCTGCTCCAAGGCACAGCCCAGGACCTGGGACATGAAGGAGCCCTAAGCACTTGGGCTGCTCCCAGTTGCCCTGCCCAGCACTAACCCACTCTGACTCCAGGCAATACCCTGGACAAACAGCAGTACAAAGACCAAACCTCTCACACGGAGCAAGGCTGCTGAAGAATGAACTCCAGCCTCTTCACTCTCAACTGTGTATTTCTCAGTAAAATATAAAATATATAGCTCTATAGGACTGATTATATTACAGGCTAGAAATACTCTCCTCTCCCCCCCCCCCCCTTACTTCCATCATATTATGAATCCAAATTTTGCATACAGCTTGATCCTAAAAAAAAAAAAAGTTATTGCCTTGAATTTATAATTAAACTTCACAGAATAGAGCTTAAATAGTTTTTACAGAGACTCATTATATTAGTGTTTTTACATTAAAAAACAAAAGGGATAAAAAGCTACCAAATGAGAAGAGCAGCCATTTCAGAAACTATAAATAGTTCTATTACAAAAATAATCAAAACTCCTAAAACAGTCATGGGGGAAACCCCACAAATATATCTCCACCCTCTACAGTAGCTGCTAGGAACTAGAAGGAACCTGTAACACACTGCAGCAAACCTTTGCTTCAGTTTAGGGATGTGAAGCATAGCAAACATCTCTAGAGAAAATGCCCAGCCAAAGGAAACACAAAGGGATTGGAAGAAACACAACATAAATCTGAGGAAATTAAAGAGTAGAGGGTTTTTTTTTTGGGGGGGAAGGTTGTTGTTGTTTCAAAACACTTTCTACAAACTTTAGGATATATAAACTTTAGGCTATTTTTTTTTTCCTTTAAAATTTTGTTGTTTAAAAAGAAAAATATCCTATAAGCACTCCTTTAAAAAAAACAAGCATCAAAAAGTAAAGAGACTGGAGGCAAGGAAAAGGGTGTTGTCATGGCCAAACAAAGCTGGCTGTCCTGATTGCGTGGACTAATGACCCTCGCCTGGGGCCGACAGGAAAAGCCAGAAGCCTCCCGGGGAAGGGGTTCCCATAGGCCCTTTATGGCAGTCAGGGATTTGGAGCCCCCCTCTCTGGGGCCTCGGACTCCCTGATAAGGCAATGTTATCTGTAGTGTAAAGAGATTCATAAACAGCCCTCCACAGAAACGCTTCCCACCGACAGCCTGCTGCAAGACATCATTAGCAAGGTTTATGCTAAAGCCATCTTCTCGAGGAGCAGCCAAACCGGAGCTCGGCACGCCGGCTGCCAACGCACACCGCTTGCTTCCATACAGTCTGGGTTGTGTTTATATACCCTCTATAAAACCAAGCAGAAAATTTGGCATCTTTATTCTTTCTGTGCTAGCTTTGGAGAAAGAAAACAAAACAAAACACAAACCAAAAATACACTGAGGGGCTGGTTGTTTGGTTGGTTGTTTTCAGACTCTTTGTATTTCTTTGGGTCCGTGTTGGCCGAGCAGGGTGGAAAGGGTCACGGAGAAAGATGGATTGCGTCTCAAAGTCACGTTGAAATTCAATCCCAAAAGAGCATTTGTTCAGCACATCTCATCTGAGGGCACAGTGTTTCCATACAGTCTGTTCAGCCCTGGAAGGGCTCAAGGTGCTGCTGAGCTTTAAGCGTAGAACTCGTTTGTTGGGGCTTTCTTGTAGATGGGTTTCTTCCCAAGGTCGTAACTGCCTTCGTCCTTTTTCTTCATGCGGTAGACCAAGAGGAGGATCAGGAAGACAGCAAAGAGAAGGCCCACTGCCCCTCCTGCAATGAGAGCTGGGGAGGGAGCAAAGAAAGAGAGCGTGGAGTAAGTCTAAACTCCTGGACAACTCAATCAGCTGCATCTCAAAATCTGCTTTGAGAGTCCCAGCCCCCAGAGTCAGTGCTGTCCCTCTGCCTGTCCCCACATGTGCTGGCATTTTCAGTGACAGCAGATGTTGTTATTGGGAAAGACCAGGAACTGCTTTCAATCCAACCACAGAATAAATAATCACATGTTCCACATTAACTGGCTTGGCCTAATCTTCCAGTTTAATGCAAGAAAGGAATCTGACAAAGAGCCATCCTCCCTGTGTGGGGAGAGAACAGAAAAACCACCCCAAAAAGGGCCCACCACAAACTGCAGAAACACCAAACAGTCTGAAATAGTCTCACACAAGTAGTTAAAAAAAGCATTCAAACAAACAGCAACATCCCATTACCACAACTTCCTCCCTCCAAACACACCCCCAAAACTCCCCAATTAACCACCAGTATTTTCTGCATCTTCAAACCAAAGGTGACCACAAGACTGCAGGGAAGTTTTGCCGAGTGGCCTTGCAATCCACTCTCCCAGTTGCTCCTCTAACTGGGAAGATGGCCACAGGATGCACAAGGAGTGCTGAAGTCTGTACCTAGACCAGCAGGCCAAGTGCTTGATGGTGTGCCTTGAGACAGGTCTGTCCCACATTCTGAGGGGAAGCCAGTCCTTTGGCTGTGCTCTAACAGTCAACCAGGTGCTTGGATACTTAAAAGACTTGTTTGGTTCCTGGCAAGGCTCAGAAGCAGCAGGACTTGGGCAGAGGTTAGAAGGAAAACGCCTACATGTACTATCAAAATCTCTGATGTCACTGATTTATGGCTAGATATGTCTCTTATTGAGGTAGGATCTGGGCGCAGAGCAGCTGCCACATGACTTGTGTGGCACTTAAGCCAACAGTCAGATGTCAGTCTCAAAACCAAGCTGTTTACCCTGGCGAGGCAAGCAGTGGCTCTTCTGCTGTTTAAGGACTAGAAGGCAGAAATAACCCTCCTGCAGGTGGTCAGAGAATCAGAAAACTGTTTGGTTGGGAAAAGACCTTGAGATCAAGTCCAGCTATTATCTGGCTCTGCCAAGATTGGTGCTAAACCACGTGCCTCAGCACCACATCTCTGCATCTTTCAAACACCTCCAGAGATGAGGATTCAACCACCTCCCTGGACATCCTGTTCCAGAGTTTGAGAATTCTTTCAGTGAAGAATCTTCTTCTAATACCCAACCTAAAACCTCCCCTGGTGCAACCTGAGGCCATTTCCTCTCATCCTAAAGGTAACATATCTCACTCCCACGGTCAGCAGAGAACTCCTTCCCAAGAGAAACAGGGAAACACAGAGGCAAATTTGATTTTCAGTATTAATGATTTGTCAGGACATGGTGGAGTCTTACCTGTAAGGACTTCTGTTCTTTCAAAGATGCTGCTGTTGGCTGTGCTTGCCATGGAGATCTTGTTGGACAGGTTCTCTTCGACAGGTACAGCTTTGTCTGGAATGATTTCATTGTCCACCATCGTGTTTTTCTTCTCACCTTCTATCTTTCTGTCAGTATCTCCAGGGATATAGTTGTCAGATATCTACAGGATACAGACAAACCACACCCATCAGTAAGCAGCACCCAGCCTACATGCAATTGAAAGCAGGAGGGTGTGCAGGGGAAAGAAAGTTTGCTCAGTGCAGTGCAAGTAAACTGCTCATGCAGGTGGATTCATCTGGATGCCACCTCTTGCAGGGGGAAGGGTATTCAGAGAGCTGTGTGTCACTGGAAACACACCAAGGCAACACCTACCAGAGGAGTGTCCATGGTGGTCAGATACATGGCATCTTCAGAGTCCGAGTAGTCTGCAGAGGGGGAAACGCACAATAGTAAACAAAACCAGGGGGAGGATGCTAAGTTTTCCTCTCTTTACATGCCCTTCTTCCAGAATACAGACATGCAACACCGGGGACTGCAGGCAAACCAGGACTCCTGCTGTCTGCTGACAACTCCCTCCGAGTAGGGCTTCCACGGCTTAACGGCTGTGATTGCACAAGACCTTGAGATGTAAACTTGAAACCGACACCTCCCACACGGGAGGGGTCTCCAGCTGGATTCATTGGCTGCTGCAGATTATCACAAGCTGCCCTGCAAAGCAGGTCTGCTATAGCTTGCTAAGCTGATGCCAGTGGAGGGCAATGCTCTCACCACCCACCCCTAAAGGATAGTTCACCAACCCTTTGGTTACCAGATCTGCCCAAACATGCCAGGCACCGATTTCAGCACTTGTTCAGTGAATAAATGTTCACATGAAGGGGACAGAGAGCTACAGAAACTGGTTTGGGCAGGGAGCTTTGCATGTCACCAGGAGTTCACATGAACACCAGTTAGTCCCTTACCTTGTCTGGCCTCAGCTGAGACATTAAGGCTTTGAACATGTTCCTCAACAAGGGGTTTTTGTCTTTTTATGTTTCTCAGAAGTTCTTTGGAGCTCAACAGGAAAGAGATCCAGCCAGTGCAAAGCCTTTTCACTTGCAGTAAGACAAGCTTGGCTGGACTCCATCTGTCCTCCCTGAGTGTTTCAGCATCAAGGTACAACAACTTTCACTGTTCTGATCTGAGTGACCATGACTCACACAGCTTCCTCACCTCCATCTGCCACCATTGGCCCCTCTGGAGCTCTGGCCATGCCCATAGCTCATGGGCTGCTGATGGAAGACATTCCACATTATCAACTGTGAGAAACCCATTTGCCCCCTTCCCTGCTTACCTCCAGACCCAGATGTCTCATCTATATCTAACTCATCAGAAGTTAAGTGGGGCCTGAACTCGCCAATGTCTTCATCATCTGGCAAGTCTCCAGAGGCAGGGTAGTCCAGCCACTGGGCTTCCATGGTCTCAGTTTCTCTCACCTGTAAGCAAGAGTGGGGAGGTGTTCAGTTTCAGGCAAGTCCTCAGAAGAATTTTGCAGAAGGTCAGGAGTTCACAGCCTGTGCTAAGCACAGTTTTCACCAGAAGAACATTAAATGCTGAACTTCCTGCCCACCAAAAGCATTATCTTTATCAGCCTGGAAGTAGCTGAATTCCCCTCGAATTTCTCAGAAGAGAAGTGTGGGCCAACCTGGGAGGGGAATTTCCTGAGGGCTACAGATTCAGGAGGTTCACTTGAATCCAGAGGATGAAAATAACACAACAGGATCTCAGCCAGGAGTTTGCAGCAAAAGCATTAGGAAAAGCAACACCTTGTAGTCAGGGGTGGGATTTGGAAGGATTTGCCATTCCCAGAGGAAAAGCCTGGCACCTACAGTCAGGTTTTTGCATAGCACCAAAGCCTCACAGCCAGGCAATTTGGTGCTGCTTAGTACTAAGAACAAACTTATCTAATCACCCAAGGGTTAAAAACTGCCCTGTCAGTTCAGCTGAACTGCAGTGCAACACCGGTGACGCTCAAGAGCACTTGCCATCCCTAACAACTTGCCTAGAGCAAGAGCTTCCCCAGCCTCACCTCTTAAAACTAAAGTAAACAAACAAGGCTGTAAAATGGAGTTTGTGATCCTAGGGTTGATAGGCAAGAAGCCTCCTGCCAGCAAAACAGGAGCAGAGCCTCACAGAAAGTCAGCTGTTTGACCACAAGGGCAATTCACACACCACAGTTCATCTGCACTTGGACCTTACAAGGAGCCACAAGCCCAAACCTCTGCCCCCACAAAGGTTATTATGCAACTTCCCCAGAACTATTTCTCCTCCCTCCACAGCCCTGAGGCCAGCCCCAGTGAGGGTACCACAGGTATGAGCTCTCGGGTTGCTCAACACCACCTCAGATTCCAGCAGCTCCAGATGCTTCCACAGCTATGAAGTCATAGCCATGGTGGGGGACTTGACCCCTTCCCCTAAGGCAAGAAGGGCAATGTAGATGGATGGGTTCCATAGCCCAGGGCTAAGCTGTCAACCTTTTGTCATGTTGCCTCAAAGAAAGACCAGGAAGCCTTCCTGAAGGTTTATCTACCCAGGAGACCATTCTTATATCATCCCTTTGCTCCACAGCCCTGCATATTTGAGGGCTCTTAATTTATAGGTTTAACATGAACTAACTATATAGCCTCACAGGAGGTGAAGACCAAGCTCCTGGGGACAGTTAGAACTGGGTGGCACCACCCAAGCCCCAGTGCTTGCTGCTTCACTGGAGCAACAGCCAAACCCTGAGAGGCTGGGCCCAGCCTTCCTGCTTGTCCAGCCAGGTGTGGCCCATCCTACAGGGTGACTGACTGACAACCGCTATCGATTTCACCAAAGGACAACAATCAAGCCACAATCATGTGTCAGCTTCCTCTGCCCACAACCCCAGCCCTGCTTCCAGCCCACATCTCCCTACCCCATTAGCACACTGGCTTTGCCACAAACAAGGCCTTGTGGTCAGGACAAGATGTTTTTCATTTGGCATGAGCATCAGTGGCTACTAGATGTGCTTTTCATCAGCTTATTGAGGCATCTTTGGTTTCCCCAGCAACTCTGCTGGAAGACAACCAAATGAACAGCCTGAAGGGCATGAAGTGCTGAGGCCAGCTCTTCTCCTAGACCCCCTGGCTCCACTCTGGCCAAGCCTGGCACTAGGTGATGGGAAGGGGGCTGGAGAGCAAGGCCAGCTAGGAAGAAATCCCCTCCCAGCCTGGAACCAGGCATTCTTAACACGACGGATCACTCCAAGGCAAGTTCATTTCAAGGTATGCAAAACCAAGCCAGAGCCAGACCTGCAACAGAAACGGCTGCCAGTCTGCAGTGGCTGTTCCCAGGACAGATTTTGGCCATTTAATCAAGGGGCAGGAAGAGCCAAACTCCCATCTGCCAGCGCTGGGGCACCAGGGCTGGGGAGCACGCTCGCTGCGGGTCTGTAGAAGGCGGCTGGTGGGCTGCAGCAGATCAGTGTTGGCAAGAGCTCCGTGCCAAGCCACACCCGTGCCAGCTCATGCTGTACCTCACTATGAATCACAGCCAGCCAACGTCCTCAGGAGGGTGGCTCAAGAAAGCCCATGCTCAAGCCACGGGGCAGCTGGACAGCAGGCTGGCCCTAGCAGATCAGCCCAGCAGCAAGCAGAGCGCTGGCAGACAGCCACAGCGATTAGTACGCGCTGTGGAACACAGCAGGTTTGGCTATCAGCAAGCCCCATTGAAATCAGGACAGGCAGTGTTTACAAGCCAGGGGACATAACAAGGAAATTACTGACTCACAAGCGTAAATAAGATTATATGGGAGCGTTCCCTGAACTCACTCTTCATCACCCTCTTGAGCAAGGGCTGGGAAGTTCCTGGAAGCCATGAAAGCTTCACAAGCCATACAGGAAACTTTTCTTGTGGGCAGTGAGTCTCATTGTACACATTCACCTGCTAGGGAAGTTGGAGGGCTGCTGGGCACCTCCAAACAGACCCTCCAGGTTTCAAGACATGCTCTGCTACAGAACAGGCTTCCACTGGGAGCTGGGGAAGAGTTAACGCTGGAGTGCAGTGTTGGAAGGGCAGGTCTGGAGCAGGCACATTCCTTGCATACACACCTGCAGAGAGGGCACACAGGCACTTCCATGAACTTAAAAGCTAGTGCAGGCTCCCAACTGCCACACAGAGCTGCCTGCAGTACTACTGAAAAAGTGCATCCCTTGCCAAGAAGATCCAGCTCTGCCTACCTCTCTGCTACTGGGTGGAGAAGCACCACAAAAGGTGTCTGTGATTCCTCTCAATTGGCAATCTGCAGCCAAGAGGAAAGAGCTAGGAGACAGCCGCAGGACAACAGTCAGCCCTTGCCAAGTTGTCTCTAGCCACATTCAGCTTAACACCTTCTGCAACTGCCAGCTGGAGAAGGGCACCAGTGCTGCTCTGAGTCTGCTTTCTACCACCTGTTATCCCAGCACTGGAGCCAGGCCAGGGATTTGCTGGGATAGTCAGACTGGGCGGCTGCACAGCCCCACCTTGCCCCAGCAGCTGAAGTCAACCCCTACTATTAATATGCTCCTCTCTCCGAGGGGTCTGTGCAGAAATCAACCTTTTCTGCAGGAGTCTAGTTCCAGGATTTCTTCTTCATGTTAAGCAGCTTTATCCCCAGTAAGCACCGAGGGGGATTAACCAATGTGCTGGAGAGCAGAAGCTTTTCCTGCCTGCCAGTGGAGAAAAAAAAGAAAAAAGGGGTGGGTGGGGTGGGGAGTGTGTGAAAGGAGAGGGGGGAAAAAAAAAACAGTATTCCCTGCCAGACGACCAGCACGTCAGGCACATGAGCAATGAGCGTCATTCCTGGAAGAGCTGTGCACAGAGGTCTCATGTCTGAGCCTGAGACCAGCTGCACTGCTGGGTGAAGCAAGAGCCCTTTGCTCAGCTCAGGCACAGCAATCGCACCCCAGGCAGGGCATTGCAGCCCTGCTGTGCTCCACCCCACTCCATTTCACATTCCTGGGGCCTTCATTTACGGCCCCAGCATGCCACCAGCCTTTTCCCAAAGCAGAGCCATCTATTTACTGAGGTAGCAGAGAAAGGTTCTGCCCAACGTGAGAATTTCCCCGGCCGCTGGCCAGTTCTGGGAAACAACAAACCCCAGCAGCTTGCCTGCCCCAGCCCACAGGTCCTCACCACAGCTTTTGCAAACCCTTTCAAAAAACACCCAAATGATGTTTTGGGGCAGAGACAGTTTTTCCAGACATGGAACTGGCTTTCATGGCTGGCCCTTGTCTCTGATCAAATACAGAGCTCATCAAAGGCTTCTTTGAAGGGTCAGAGCCAGCCAGAGAGGCAGCCCTGCAGCGCCTGGGGCAGCCGAAGCGCAGGGAGCTCTCTATCAAGTTCACAGCTTTGGCCTGGAGACCCAGCGCTGGCTCCAGCATTTCCCTCCCCAGCACTATGTACACAAGCCTAGGAGTCAACAGGAGCAAGGTGAAAGTCAATCTTTCCTAGACAAAGGCACAGGAGAACTGGGCCAGCCTGGGAGGTGGCAGAAGAGGGGCAGAGGTGCAGACCTGTTAACCCTTTGTAGCCCAAAAGGACAGAGAGATGTAAGCTGCTCATGGGACTTTTCTCAGGTGCTCTGTACTCAGAGACAGTTGTCCAGAGCCACTCCTTTCACTTCAGTGAGCAGTATTACATAAGATACCTTTCCCGGACCTGTGCTGTCATAGACAGATGTCATCTCATAACCACCACAATGCACATCTAGATCAGCTTAACAAGAAAAGGCTCTGGATGACATGAGCAGCTGCCCACATGGCCCAGCCTCAGAGCCTGGTTATTAAGAGCTTGCTCAAAGCTATCACCACTCTTGCCCCTCGTGCTGTCCTGCATCAGGAACTAAACCGCATCGAACCCAGTGAGGCCTTTCCAGAGCAAAAATGCACATCATGAAGACCGAGAGAAGAGATTTCACTTCCACCAACATCTTGCACGAGAACACAAACCAAAAAGGGTTTAAGTCAGGCAAAGCATACAAAGGATCAGGGTTTAGAAGCTGAGCTCACCTCCCCAAAAAGCACACCAGCCCCCAAAATCAGGGAAGTGGAGGAGCCAACAGTGCTGGAAACAGAGGCTCTGATCAGCAAGCAGAGCTGACCTCCAAGAGAAAGAGTCAAAGTGAGCTCTAACTTCCCATTTTAATAAGCACTAAAATAAAGTTATTTTAAGTGATGTAAGCTTCCAGCAGAGGCAACTCCTACCAGACTAGTAAGATATCCCCCCAAACACCCTTTACTCCCCTGTATAAGGAAGCAAAAAAACCAAACCCAAAGCAAAACCAAGCAACAAGCCAACCAACCAAACCCACAGAAGTCACTTTCGTCCTCAGAGCAAGGCAAATTGAAATATTTCAATCTAGGTCACACCTAACTCCTTCAACATGTCAACTGCAATAAAAAAATCCACTTGAGCCAACTCCCTGTGCCTAGGCTTGAGGTTACCATTTTACTTCTTGCTGCTGGTTAGCCTGTCCCACAACCTGCAGCACACAGGCAATGGCCTCTGTGCAAAGGGACAGAAGTCAAAGAGCTTGCATTCAGGCACATGTGTGTATTAAGTTGCACAACAGGCTCACCCCGAGGCTTCCAGACGTGGTTAAATGCCACTGTGCCTTTGCCCAATGCTTTTCAGCAGTCTCTGAGCAGCACCACAGGCACAGCAGCTTTAGGCAATGCCAGCCTTGCCCACGTCCTCTCCGACAGTCACTCTACATGTGCACTCCCATCACAGTGAGTGCAAAGGTAAATCCATCACACCTCTAAGGAGTAAAAGGGAAACTGGAAACACAAGCAAAGACCAGGACTTTTAGGCAGCTCCCAGCTGGCAGCAGGGGACAGCACTTCATCCCCAGTGCCTGCATGCTGCCTGTGCCTCTTATCAGAGGGGAAAAAATATCTTTAGTTTGTGGATTGTGCTCAGTAATACAGGCAAGGAGCAGGGTCTTGCTCAAAGCAGAGCAAGAGCAACATGCAAGCTGGTGAACTGTTTGGCTGGTAAAAGCATCACTCATTCAAGGTGACTTCAGAGAAGCACCCCCAGTCAGCCCCTGTCCAACCAGGTATCCATCTCCCTGCAGCCACACAACCTGTCCTGGTGCTCAACACTCCATGGCCCATGTGCTGCATGGGGGCAGGCCCAGCCCTGCCTGTCCAGCACTCCCACAGCCTGGGCCAGGGTCACTCCCCACTCGCCCCCACTCCCTCTGTGATGCTTTAAGCTGCGTCGCCACAAGCAGCTCTTCTGGGGCTCATGTGGCAGCAGAGGCATAATCCCCGTGACAATGACACCGTAATCCTGGGCTCTGGAGAGCCTCCCCTGCAGTGGAGATGAATCCTCCCAGGCTCTGCTTGCTCAAAATAGGTTTCCCTGCACTTACAAAGTCAAGCCTTGGTTACCTTTTAACTCATGTGCGCTTGCCTGCAGAGCCTGCTCTCTTCAGAGCACGCCGTACACATGGCCTCTTGGCCACACAGCGAGCAGGAGGAGGACAGAGAGATTACAAAGGAATGAATTCTTGTTTAACTGCCCTTGCCTGATTATCAACCAAGAGCAAAGCCATAAAGATCGAGTCCTTTGCCAGACAGGCACATGCTGGGATCTGTTTACTGCAACGGTGGCTAAGTATCTGCTCTAAATCCTTGGTGCCCAGCTCAAAAGAGTACAGAGCCCAAGCAGGGAAGGAGGTGACTACTTCCCCCTTCCAGTCAGAGGAGATAAAGCTCAGCAGGCAGTTGCAGATGGCTGCGTGTCAATCACTTCCCTTGAAGCAAATAAAGGGACAGTTCAGAGGGAAACTGCAGGAGCTCTCATGTGACTCAGGAGGAAAACAACTGCAGCAGAGACATTTCACACCCGTGAAGGGCTCTCGTGGTCACGGACAGTGATACACACCTAGTTCATAAAGATATTTTTTTATATATATAGTATTTACAGACCTGATCACAGGTATTTCATATGCTTCACTGCCCAGGGCTCACCTCAGGAGCTGAAGGAATCTATTCAAGGTTAATGAGGAACTCAGGTTTTCTGGCTCACAACTCAGTCTGAGTTACCCTACTCTATACCAGAGTATACTCTATACTGCATCCCTGCCTGTGGAAGGTGAAAAAAAGAAAGGATACAAAGGCCCCAGCAAAGCAACTTTTCATTAAAGGATGATTTGCCATGCTAATACTTCATGCTTGGGATCGATTTATCACGCTGGTACTCCAGGCTTGGGATATTTCATGTATCACATTCCCCCCGCCGCCAGGGAGAGGCCTGCCCTCATTGCCCTTTCCTAGAAAACAGCTACACCCCAGTACTTCCCTGTACATGCACACAAGCAGAATTTCCACTTGGCACAAAGCATGTGACGTGCATTTTCAGGATCTTTATGCTCCCTCACACCAGAGTGTTAGCAAAATTAAGCCAGGCAGCCACCCAACTTCAAAGAGTGCCCTTCCTAGCTGGCTCACCACGCAGCTAATCTCAGCTTGTTTGTACAGTCAAGATTCCCAACACTGTGCCCTACAAATGCTTCCCTTCCCACAACCCATTTTAATCTAATCAGAAGTAGTAGCCCAAAGATTTCAGCTTAGCCTGGGCACTTGAGCTCTGCCAGCACAGTTATGCTGTTTAAAGTTTTGCTCTGCTGGCAAAGCTACCAGCAAAAAGCCGTCACAGAGGAAGCCAGCAGCACGAAAGCACTTGAGACAGCATAGCCCTACCAGCACTATCGGGCTACAGCCCTGTGAGCGTGGACACAAACAAACATTGCTCCAGCAGGGATTTTCCTCCTTGCCTACAGCAGCACGAGATGGGTTTCAGAGCATGGAGCATTGGGGGGTTTTTTGGGGGCTTTTTTTTCTCTCCAATGGAGACATTCCCAGCTCGTGCAGAAGTTGCCTTGGCTCGGGCCCAGAAAGCAGCAGAGTGCGTGAGCGGCTGGGGGGAGCACAGCTGTACTTCGGGAAACCTGTCACTCCCCAAAGCATTTTCCTCTCCGAGAGCTCTGGACTACCCGCACGGCTTCCTCCCCTCTCCAAGCAGGGCTGAGCAGCTGGCAGCAGTGTTTCGACCCTCCCTGACCACGTCCACGCACCCACGTGTGACAGCCAGGAGCAGAGGGACCCAGCTCTTCTGGTCACTCCTTGCTGGGCTGGCCCGGCAAGGCCGTTAGTAACCAAGGTGCAGGAGCAGCTCCTCGCACTCGGCAAATCTGGAATTAGCGCCAAGAACAGCCTGCACACAAACAGTCTCCTGCGAGATCCTGGCTCCAGAGTCTGCTCCACTGCACGCTGTGGATTTAGCAATAAATATTTATCTCACTGGGGAACAGAGTCTTCCAAGAAAACGCTCCTGACATCAGTAAGGACTGTATTTCCATTGTGGGGGGAGAGCAGAAGTTTCTTTGGTTTTAAAGGAGGACACTAGCTCACAAAAGAAGCTTCTGACACCCTCCCAGCCCCATGCTGGCCATCCCCCAACCTCTGGGTCTAGCTCCTCTCCAGGCCAGCATCCCATCATACCAGGCATATTTTTTTTCAGCCACCTCAGTTTTAAGCACTGAGATTTCTGGCTGCTGTGCCACGCAGGCCATTTCAGTGAAAGTCCAAGGCAGGTACATTCATTACATTCACACACACACACACACACTAACATTTCCTTTCAGTGCTGCAGTTTGACTGTAAGGGCAGACAGAGAGCAGGAAGCAGGGTCAGCCTGTCAAGGTAAAAGGGGGATGGCCACATCCCTTCGTATTCCAGTTTCATAGCAGAGACTAGCATAGTTGTAGCTGGGCTGTGGTAGGGACACTTTTCCCTTTCTACAGCTAAGGCAGAGTAACACCAGAAGAAATCCTTCCCAAGGCAGGCCTTGCTTTCCCTGACAGAACCCTACTTCATTAATCAAGAAGAAACCTTGGTTTTGCTTGATGTGACACTAGCTGCTCAGGTAACAGTGCTACAAACGTCCCAGAATCTTCTTCCCACCCCAAGGAGTGTCTCTGTGAGATTTTAGTTAACTACTCTGATTTTACAGTTATCCAAGTAATTTGTCCAACAGCCTGTTGGCATTTTATAAACAATCTCAGCCTTGAAGGATTTAAGGATAAAACTGACAGAAGTGCATGTTTCCAGCAAAAATAAGAATACATTTCTTATACAGATCCTAAGTCAGCCAACTTCCAGAAACAGAGAGGGACACAGCTACATCTTGTGTGTGCTCCCCTCCCACGCTGACATTTTCTCCAGATTCAGGATTTTTAACCCCCTCTTCTGAGGCTTTCCACTTCTGTAGTTCTCTTCGAAGGTTTTCAGTCATTTCAGATAATTCTGCTGCTTTCCTCTCCCTCCCATGCAACTCTCATTTCTCACTGTATCTGTCTGAAAATACAGCATCCACAGAGTTTCCAGACCAAGTCAGGGGCTGCTCAAGACAAGGCCACTTTCTGATCTGCCTTTGCCAACACCAGCTCAGCTACTGGCAGCAGTCACATGTCAGAGCTTCACTGCTTTTTCGCTCTCAGTAGCCACAACCTGAGGCAGATTAGAGGAGAGGCAGCAGCAAAGTTGCTTGGTACCAAGGGCAGTACAGCAGACTGCCAAGCAGCACTAGTTTTCTAACTAGTCACCCTCCTCCTAACCCATAAGAAGAGAAGCTGCTCTGTGCCACACACAGCACCTCGGAAGTCTGAGTCATGGGTTTGGGTAAGGGGCCAGGGCCGTTACTCAGAGGGTGACAGCACAGTCTCCAGGAGCTGTGAGGCTAAGCAAGTGCCAGAAACCCTGAGTCAGAGGATGACTGCTCTGAGCCTGGCCTGACTGTGATACAAGCAGAGCTGGTGAGAGGCAGCACCATTTCCTGCACAAACATTCAGGTACACACTTAAAAACACACAAACAAATAAAAATGGAAGTCTGAAGTAACCTAGAAGTGCAGCCCTACCAGTTCATCAATGCAGGATCTCTTCTAGCCCCTTGCAGATGATGATTATTACAGGTTCAACTCTTTAACCAGGCTGTCCTCTCCATTCAGAGCCACCAAGCCCAGTCTCATCACAAGAGTCTCATTCTAGTGCAAACCTTTGGAATCCTTAATCTAAAGCATTTGCATTCCACCAAGTCTCAAACAGTCACACATGCTCCACAACAGCAGCCCCAGGTCAAGCTTGTGCAAGCTTTGTCCCCATGGGTCTGCAGGGCTTCCACTGCACTTGCTGCTAGTTGGAGGCTGTAAAACCAGCAGGAGGGTTGTACAGGGCAAAAGGAAACGAGCTGCACTGAGTGGAGGGGCAATAGGTGGGTGCAAGACCAGGCTGAAGAGGATAATAAATGTCAATTCAAGAGCCAGGAACTGTTTCGAAGGATGGCTGCTCCATCCTGCCTAGCCAGTGATGGCTGGGGGGGTTCTGCAATCAGGGAGCAGAGCAACTTAAGCAATCTCACAAGTCAGATGAAGTCATTTACATCACAGACCCTAGAACCACAGCCATCTTGTCTCACTCACTCGCAGAGTTACCATCACCCTATCTAAAAAGAAAGCTGATTTTAAATAGTCCATCAATTCTGAGGGATGAGGGATAACAACTGAACACAAAATGTAGCACAACCCAGTGCTAATTTGGAGCCAAGTGGAGTCAAGCAGACAGTGTTTTTTCAACAGAGCATTTCACAGCACCAGGAGTCAGAGGGGAGGGCAAAGTAGCTGCATAAGTAATGCTGAAGCCTGCAAGCTGAACAGCTAGTGGAGAGTCTCTCCACAGTCACTCTGTAAGTCAAGTTAGCAGCTTCCAGGTTGTGGTGGAAGAAGACAGGAATGTATCAAAAACAATAAACCATCACAAAAACCATGACAAGGTCACACTAGGCTCCACTTCAGGCATTTGAAAGCTGCAAATGGCCTCCCCACCCCAACCATTCAGACTGCTCAAGGCAATAGTAAAGCCATTAACAGAGGCTTGGAGGGGAGGAGGAAAGGGGAAGACGCACAGGAAAAAACATTTTCCCTGCTGCTGGACTGGATACGGGCCTTTTGCAGGATCTCCAAGGCCTTGGAAGACAACAAGAGGAGGGGCAGGAAAGGGCGCAATCATGTTGGCCAACAGCCTTAACTTCCTAGAGTGAATGAGTCTCTGGTACAGGGAGTCTGAGAAGTACCAAGTTCAGCCCTCATCTCTCTCTTGCGTAAGCTGTTTGGAAAACACGAAGCACAAGAAAGTGCTCTCCAGCATGGGAGCTGGCAGGACTTAGGACAGATGAGAGCCGGGCAGCAACACTGTTTCCCTGACTGTGCCCCATGCAATACTCACACTCGTGTGGGTACCTCCATGGACAAGATGTTGGGCTGCAGAGGGACCATGGACCCCCCAACTTCCAGCCATGAGCTGCATATGCATTTTGACAAGGTACAAGGTGCTCAAGAGGCTGTTTCTTCCTACAGGTTGTAAGTGTTTCATCCCAACAGCTCTACATTCAGCTAGCAGAAGTCAAAGGCACTTTCCCATCAGGACTAAGGGACATCCTCTTAGTTTTGCTGCTTCGTGGTTTAGGGAAGGCTGAAGAAAAGCCAGGATTTGCTCTGGGTGTTCAGCTGCCTGGTGAGTTTGCCAAGTCAGAAGGTAAAAAGAAGTAAAACGTGCAGATAGCAATGTCTTGATTTGATTGGGAGGGACAGATGAGAAACTGGGCAAAGAGCAGAAAGAACAGGCCTCAGGGATCAATGGCAGCAGGACAAGCCAAACCGGTTTTAACATTAATAATGCTGCACTACTTTCCAAACACAGCTATCATCAACAAGACACCAGCTATGCCAATCAGGAGGCCTCCAAGCATGATTGCTTTAAACCAGCAAACAGAGCCCACTAACAGCACAAAGCCTCCCCCTCTCTCTCAGCAATACCCTGCCAGCAGCCTGTGGGTTGGATTTCTGCTTATCTGTACTGCTAGGGACTCAAGCACGATGCAGTGTTGCACAGACACTTCTGCATAGTTCAAGGCAGAAAAGTAGGACAGCTGCAAGGAGCTTGCAGCCCATCAATGTTACTATGGCCCTGCTGAGGTCTGGGCACTCCAAGCCCTCCTGCAGCTCAAACTTAGAGCAGCCCAAGAGGCACCTCTGCTACAGGGGAAATACCTGCTGCCTCCCTCCTGTGCTGCCAGGGGCACTTTCAGATACTAAGAAAACAGGGAGTACTCAAAAATGCTACTCTGCCAAGCAAGGCAGACCTCAAGTCCTTCATCATCATCAGCTCCACTGATGCCACAGTCTTGGCTGCACTGGTTTCTTTCTGTCTCACTCCAAAAAGCCCAAGATAGCAGGCCCCAAAAGGCATTTTGTGGAGAAGCCCCATCCTTGCACATCACCAACAGAGGGGAGCACCCTGCACACACAGCCTTTGGTGGTTTGGGTTTTTTTGTCTCTCTGCTTTCCTCCAGGGACCACTGGAGACACCAGGCCCCAGCTCCAACCTTCCCACACCCCAGGGGAACAAGAAAGCATTCTCACATAAAGCTGTGGGGCTGTTGTAACACAACCCACACGCAGCCTGAGCACAGCCTCAACGTCACACTTGGGTACTTCAGTAATATTCCCCACCCTCTTAGCACATCCAAGATTGCTTCACACCGAGAAATCCCATCCACAGAAAGCCAGGCAAGGGGAAAGGAGCCAAGGCATTTCTGTTTGTACAGGCTCAGGGAAATATTCAAGCACCGAATCCCTCTCAAAAGCCACACTCTTACATAAGCACAAGAAATACAATCCCCATCTTGTTAAGAAGCAGCTACCTGTCTTCGCCCTGGCCGCACAGAAAACCCAAGAGCCACACGCTGTGCAGCCCTGCACGTTTTGGCAGAGCTGTTTAGAAAAAGGGGGAAAAAAATAGAAGAAAAAAAAAAAATGGAAGGGAGGAGCTCCAGCAGAACTCTCCCAAACGGTGTGTCATCCCTGTCTCCTCCCCAGCACCCCATAGCCCAAACAGTTTGTTTGAATAAGGCTTTAGAGTAGGGCAGTGTTACTGCTCCAGGGCCCACTCCATCTTATGTAGCTCAGCAAATAGGGACAAATCCCCCCCCTCTCCCCCCCATATCAGCTCTATATAAGGATTTCCAGAATACATCTGGGCAAAATTTGTTGTCTTTGCAGAAATCCGATGCTCACAGACCACTCAATTCCCTAGGGACACACCAAGTTGCATTTCATACCAAACATGGTCAATGCAACTTCCAGATGCTGTCTGCCCCAAAGGTCTGCCCTACCAGTTCGGGCCAGTTCTCCAACCGGCGATTCACGTGCTTAATAGCAGGGATAAAGACACCAGATTAGAGTAAAGTAGCTTTGGGCTGGTTCGTCTTAGCAGAGAGTAGCTGACAATTACTACAGATGCTCTCCGTGGGAGTTTCCTACTCTACAATCAGTAACACCCCCCCCCCCCCAACCTATTAGAGAGCAACGGAGCAGCAGAACCTTATCAGTTCTGATCTGCCCACCCAGCCTTCAGTCCCCAAGGAAGCAATGTGGGTGATTAAACCTTGTTTGGAGAGCCCCTGATCTCCTGCAGTTACCTTAATCTCAGCAGTTCTTTCACACCGGCAGAAGAATCTGCCCTGACTGCACTATCAGCAAGATGGATACACAAAACCAAACAAACAGCAGGGAAGCCAGAGTCACAAAATCTTTGCTTCACCATGAAGATCCCACGCGTGCCCGGCCTGAAGCACTGAAATTGTTTCAGCTCATTACATAGATGCAAGAAACTCAAACTCTCCACACTAGTGGACTGTTTTTCACTCCCATGTGGAGATGAGGAAGGTTTGATAGGCACAGAAAGATACTAGGTACCAGAATGACCAAGCTCTCAGGTAGGACTGGAAAGCCTCCCCATGGTGCAACACGCTGCACATATCTAACCCATCACATATTCACAACCAAAGAGAGATTAAAGGTCTTAAACCCATGACGAGCAGTTGGAGATCAAAGCTGTAATGGAGAGCAGCTCATTTGGATCACATACCCTTGTACCTTGCGCTGCTCCAGTGCCACTAGCCCTGCTTACAGCTGAGCAAGAGGAGGCTAAGCAGTGCTCAGGGTGGGTGAAAGGGACTGAAGAGGACCGGCACAACCACTGGGGCAGCTACCAACAGGGCAGAAGGTGCACACGGGCACGGCCGGGCATGGGAAAGGCGGCTCTGGCACCAAGCAGGGGAAGCAGCGGGCAGGCCAGGGAGGCAGTAAGGAACCGGGGGATAGAACGGGAATTGCTCCATTTGCCATATACCCATTTGTCCCCCTCCCCGGAGGAGGGCACAGAGCTGGGGGCAGATCCGCGGGGCATTAGCTCTCACACTACCAGAGAGTGGGACCCGCCGCAAGTGCCCCCCGACCCCTGGCCAAGCGCCATGCCGAGACCCGGGGTCACTCGTTACTGCCAGCACCTTTCCCCACAGGGGCGGGCAGGCGAGGGCTGACTCCGTCCTTCCCCACTTCCCACAGCCCGGCGGAACTCACCGACTCGGCGGCGGCTGGCAGGAGCAGGCCGAGTAGCAGGGCAGCGCAGAGCAACGGCGAGGCACGGGGCAGCGGCATGGCTGGGCAGAGATGAACGGAGCCTTCAGTACACGGCCAACGCACTCTGCCCAAGCCCCGCCGCCGCGGCACATATAGAACCGGCACAGCCCCGGGGGCGGAGCGCCGCTGCCCCCGCCCCTCCGGGAATGCCCGCGAGCCCGCCCTGCATTGCCCCCATGATACCGGGGGCTGCGAGCTGCACGCTACCGGTAGCCCCGGCGGGATGTTGAGGGGCTGCGAGCTGACCCGCATCGGTATCACCCGTTGCGGGTGCAAAGCTCCCCGCCCGGCACCGGGACCCACGGTCCGGTTGACGGTCGAAAGGGCTCAGCCTTGCGGCGGGACCCGGCCCGGGCTGGCTCTGCCAGTGCGGGTGGGGAGCGGGGTCGCGACGGGCTGAGCACCCCCTCACAGCCGGCGCTGACTGATAGGGATGGGGAAAGGGGGAGGGAGGAAAAACCGTAAAGAGGAAGAGGGAGAAGAAGCAAAAAAGGGGGGAAAGGGAAGAATAAAGGAGGGAAAGGTTGGGGAGAGGGAAAATGGGGGAAGGGGGGAAGGTGGGGAGCAAGCGGGGGGAAGGTGGGGAGCAAGCGGGGGGGACGTGGCGGAAAAAGGAAAACGGGGGAGAAGGGTGGGGGGAAGGGGGAAAAGGAAAATGGGGGGGGGAAGGGAAAGTGGAGAGGGGGAAAGGGAAAGGAAGGGGGAGGGAAGGCGGTGAGGCAGGCGGGCAGCATCCGCTTTCGCAGCATTCCACAAGTGACACTTAGAGCAAACCGAGCCGGACCCAGCGACTCGTGTCATCGCCGCCGCTCCAGCCGGTGTTGCATCACACGGCCCTGCTTGGAGGTGGAAACCGAAACCGCTCCGCTGTTTTCTCCGAAAGCGGCAAGCGCAGAAGCCCACACAGGGAAAAACCCCAACAGCACAGTTTAACTATATCACTTTTTCTCCTCTCGTTAATAACTTTGCCTGACCATGATAATTTGCTTGAAATCAGCCACCTGAGCCCCGCAACAACCCAAGGTGCGCCTCAACCACACAAGTACGCCCAGTGTCAGTCCCTTGTTCACACTGCAGTCACACCACTTTGCATTTGGGCTCTAGTCTGTAGATAATAAAAGACTTTATCAGTGTGGAAGCAATGAACAGACCACAAAGCCTGTGTGCCATGATCCCATCTGCCAGGGATCCAAACTGCTGGGTCTGCTTCTCAGCCCACTCCAGCACTACAAAGCTATGCCAAGAGGACTTGAAGCTTTCTCCCTTCTCCCCTCTGGCATGCTCAAACCAAAGAGATCCCTAAGGCAAAGCAGCCTTCCCAGCTGTCTGTTCCTTTGGGAATATATAGGTATACACAGAGGGTGTGAGCTGAGGTCAAGACGTGCCACAGAATCACAGAATAATAGGGGACCTCTGGAGATCATCTGATCAACCCCCACCCCCGCGAGAGCAGGTTGCACAGAATGGCATCCAGGCAGGTTTTGAATGAATTCAGAGATGGAGACTCCACCACCTCTCTGGGCAGCCTGTTCCAATGCTCTACCACCCTCAACATAAAGAAGTTCCTCCTCATGTTTAGATGGAACTTCCTGTGTTCAAGTTTGTACCCATTGCCTCTCGTCCTGTCACTGAGCACCACTGAAAAAAGACTGGTCCCATCCTCCTGACACCCACCCTTTACATATTTATAAGCATTGATAAGATCCCTCCTCAGTCTTCTCCTCTTCAGGCTTTCTTCATGAGACAGATATTCTAGTCCCCTAGCCATCTTTATAGTCTGCTGTACCCTCTCAAACAGTTCCCTGTCCTTGAACTGAGGAGTCCAGAAGTGGACACAGTACTCCAGATGTGGCCTCACCAGGGGAGAGTAGAGCGGGAGGAAAACCTCCCTCAACCTGCTGGCCACACTCTTTTTGCTGCACCCCAAGATACCATTTGCCTTCCTGGCCACAAGGGCACATTGCTCCCTCATGGTCATTCTGTTGTCCACCAGGATTCCCACGTCCATTTCACAGAGCTGTTTTTTCCAGCAGGTCAGCCCCCAGCTTGCAGTAATACCTGGCAATATTCCTCCCTAGATGAAGTGCCCTACACTTGCCCTTGCTGAAATTCATAAGATTACTGTCTGCCCAACTCTCCAGGCTGTCTAGGTCATG
Source organism: Picus viridis (assembly GCA_033816785.1). Lineage (NCBI taxonomy): Eukaryota > Metazoa > Chordata > Aves > Piciformes > Picidae > Picus > Picus viridis. Next base: position 6,693,738 of record CM066599.1, on the reverse strand, counting down.
TTGGATGGCAGCACAGCTTTCTTGTTTGTCAGCCACTACTTCTATTTTTGTGTCTTCAGCAAACTTGCTGAGGGTACACTCTATCCCTTCATCCAGGTGGTGATGTCCTCAACATTTCTTAGGACTGTGCCTGCACACATGACAAGATCTCCTGGCAGCCCTGTGCTGAACTGGCCATGGAGCCAGCTGGCATGATATGAAGTCACAAGGAGCACTGATTGGAGTTTAAACAAAATCAAGTAAGATCTGAAGACAGCATACATCCAGGTGAAAGTAAGAACCAGCCTAGGAGAGCCTGGGGTGGAGTTTCCTGTAACCCATGACCCTCTGTGCTCAGGACAGTGATTTATCATCAACCCTTGAGTTCACCTCAATATCCAAGGCCACTGAGGACACAAAGGATGTTACTACCCTTCCTTATTACCCTCTATCACACACAGGAGCTGATGAAAGTCACTCCTGATGTGGCTGGGGAGCCCAGCTCCAGCAAGTCTCCAGCTCTGGACATACAGAAAAGGTGGGCAGCAGAAGACAGAGAGAAACACGAGCACACGGTCTGGGTTGAACGTGCAAAGACCGGTCCATACCATGACAACATCTGCCAGCTGAGAGACAGCCTTAGCTGCACAAGGTGGCCAGAAGAACTCCACTACTCCTTAACCCTCATAAAGGTATTTGTGTACCTCTACACCTCCTTCCAGATAAAGCAGCCACCACAAAGCCACTTTCAAAGCTACTTGTCTGTATTGTGGCTGCAAACACCGCTAACTTGCCGGTTAACTTCCTCTTCCAAGAAACACAGTACGCCCTACTCCTCTTGGATGTCATACACCTCATCACACCACCCCTCCACCAAAAAGTCCCCCTTTGTGTCACAGGACACATTTTCCCTCCTACAGAAGTTGTGCTCTGACAGAATGGAGAGGAGCCAGTCTGCCTACCCAGCCCAGGAACTCACATCAGCATGCAAAATCCTTTGAGCAAACTGATAAAAATCTTGGGCTGCTGGAAAGAGAACAGAAAATTCATCTCAACCCTGATGGATTTTCCAACCCTGAGAATAAATGTTTGTAACTTGACTGATGACATTTTCAAAGTGCATGGTGCAGATCCGCCTCCCTCACACAAACCCAAAACTTTCTGCAACTCTATCTGAAGTCATACAAAAGGAAATGCAGCCACAACCCCAGAATATGCTTCTGCAAACCTGTGACATAAATTAGCGTGCTTCATGTTGCCTCGCAGATGTCCCCTCTGAAGATGCTGATGCTCCCTCTCTGGAATCATGCAGAAAACTCATGGGTGTAATGACACCCACCAAGAGTGATGGGACAAATGGAGACAGAGAGAGGGAAAAAAACACAACTGAAATGTGCTTTCTTGAGACCTGACTGCAAGTGAGAAGCAGGAATAAAACAAAGCACGTGTTGAGCCAGGCATTTGTTCTGGGCGACGAATTCTCACATTCAAGGTGTGTCCACTGCCTGCACCACTGAAAAATTACAGCTGGCAGGGAAATAACACAGGCTGGCCACCATTGTTCTTACTTCAGCACTCAACAGCCAACAGTTGGCCAAGTCTTGCACTGAAAATGAAAATAAACACCTGCCAGTTGCCAGTACACAACACAAATATGCTGGAAGTGGAATGGAGCATCCAAATACAATGCATTTAGAGGGTGAAGGGCATCAGGTTTTCACATGACACATCAATAAATGTCTTGATAATCTTGAGAAGGCCACATGCAGAGCCCTTTGGATAACTCTAGATCATAAATGCTACTCCACTGGACAGGAAAACAGGTTCTTCAGCCAAGCTCAGCACAGTTCCTACAGGCAAGCTTAGAGTAAGATTTTCAAGCACAAAGTGCCAGCTCCTGAAGTCTGTTCAGTAGGCCGAGGTCTTTGGAAAGACACAGCTGCACACTGCGTGGGTAGGGAAGAGGAGCCACTGAAAACTCTCATCCCACGCTTTCAGCTACTAAATGCCAAGCTACTCTGGCAATGTGTAACCTCAGCCTCACTGTCCCTTCAGCAAAGGTCGCCTGAGCACAAATCCTAATGCACTGGCAAGAGGCAAACGAACCCCGAAAAGGTCAGGTCAGAGAGCACTGCCGTTTGTACACCAGCTGGTAAAACATGGATCACCTAAATAAACAGCCTCCTGGTTCAGGCAACAATTCCCAAGGAGGAAAAACAATACCATCCTCTACAGCTATTTCTTCTGGAAAGAATCCCTGGCTAAACAGGGCAATCTTTTCCCACACTCCCGATACAGAAGTGACCACGACAGTTGCAGGTGATCTGGGTACATTCTCTGCTGTGTCTTGGGCATATGGCCACTTCTCCTTCCACCTCCTGCCCTTCATGATGTGCAGGTGTCACACACAGAAGAGCTGGTTAAAAAACTGGCCAGGCAAGCAGCGCCTGCTATGGCACTCCAGAAAGCATGATCTTTGAGTTTCGACATCCCTTTCCTCTATAACACATCCCTCTCCTTCACAGCTGTCTTTCATTCCAACTGAAGAGGTAGAAAAAGCAAACTGAAAATGTCCCTGTCGTGGTAGCTAGCAACTAAGCACCAAGCAGCCCTCACTCACTCATCCCTTCAGTGGGACAGGAAGGAGAACTGGAAAGGAAAGTTTGAGACAAGAACAGCTGAATAATTGAAATGGAATAAAATATATTACTATTATTAGTAACAGTCATGCTAACAATGAAAAGGAAGGTAACAAAAATAGGGTGAAATAAACTCCAAGAAGGACAGGTGATGCACAATGCACTTGTCACTGAACAACATCCAGCCAGCCTCCAAGCAGCAATGACTGCCAAATCCCAGGGGTTTATATGGCATCTCTTGGTGTAGAATATTCCTTTGGCCAGGTGGGGGTCAGCTGGCCTGGCTGTGTCCCCTCCCAACTTCTTGTGCCCTTCCAGCCTTCTCACTGGCAGGGCATGAAAGGCTGAAAAATCCTTGGCTTAGTGTAAGCACCACAACTAAAACCATCAGTGTGTTATCAGCATTATTCTCATATTAAATCCAAAGCACAGTCCTGTAACATCAGCTAGGAATAAAATTAACTCTCTCTCAGCCAAAAGCAGAACAGCCACTTTATTCCCTGGTAAGTGTTTGCTTTCCATGTCCACTTTAAACCCTTCCCACAGAGCAGGGGTGTGGGGCGAAGCTCCCTGTGGGAAGAATACTCTCTCTTCCAGGAGAGGAACACAGGTCCCAGAGCCGGAGGAGCCCGGAGAGGAGGCAAAGCCCAAATCAGGAGCACAGCCCAACAGATGTGACCATGCAACATGCCATCACAAAGTCAGCCAGGAAATGAGTTCTCAAACCAGGCTGCAGCTGACTCGCAGCGCAAACATCTTTGTGCTGTGGTGCTTCACCACCTCTGTCCTGCTGCGGTGCCCACCCAAGGCAGGAGGGAGCTCCACACCATGCCCTCAATTGTTAACGTGGCCAGATGGACTCATGTATCAGATGTTTCGCAGTCAGTTTTTAGCATTTTCAATATTTCAGAGTGAGTATTTCTTCTTACCTTGCTAACTCAGCACTGGTTAGGCCAGACCGTGAGTACTGTGTCCAGTTCTGGGCCCCTCAATTTAATTCTGGGCCCCTCTTGGACGTGTCCAGAGAAGGGCAACCAGGCTGGGGAGAGGCCTTGAGCACAAGCCCTGTGAGGAGAGGTTGAGAGAGCTGGGATTAGCCTGGAGAAGAGGAAGCTCAGGGGAGACCTCATTGCTGTCTACAACTACCTGAAGGGAGGCTGTAGCCAGGAGGGGGTTGGTCTCTTCTCCCAGGCAATCAGCACCAGAACAAGAGGACACAGTATCAAGCTGTGCCAGGGGAGTTTTAGGCTCAAGGTGAGGAGAAAGTTCTTCACTGAGAGAGTTGTTAGCCATTGGAATGTGCTGCCCAGGGAGGTGGTGGAGTCACCATCCCTGGAGGTGTTCAAGAGGAGATTGGACATGGCACTTAGTGCCATGGTTTAGTAGTCATGAGGTGTTGGATGACAGGTTGGACTGATGATCTTTGAGGTCTTTTCCAACCTTATTGATTCTATGATTCACCAGGCAGCAACCAAGCAGGGAGGGGTCTCAAATTCAGAAGGAACTCTAGTCAATGCCTCCCTAAACACCAGCTCATACCTTGTGATCTCAGAGACTAGTGGATAAATCAGAAGTATTGTTGCTGATGACTTTGGCTGTGCAAAGGCACCCAGCACTTACACCACCAACTTTACACTAGCTTGGAGCTGCAGTCAGTGATGACTAACCAACCAACATTCCTGCTGGCTAGGGAAAGTCAGTCTTAAAAAGCTTGAAAAGGAAAGAGGAAAGTGAAAATTCATGTCTAAGCAGTTGCTGGTACATCTCAGAGAGCCAAGCACAGCAGATTTCAGGAAAGGAAACCAATTTCTACCAAGAATTATCAGAGGAAGTGTTGAGTTTTGCAATTTATGCTCAGCTGACAGGGCTGGGATTTTCCTCTGCTCAGTGGCTATGGCTGGTAAAAGCTTCTGCAAAGAAAAATTCTCCAAAGGGCCAAGTCAGACCTTGGCAGCAGTGGCCCAGATCCACCACACAGCACCTCTGCCTTGCACAATCCTTTCTAAGAGCAGCAGGTCCAGGAACAGGGATGCAAACGTGTCAAACCTGCCTCAGCACAGTGACATCCTCAGAATGAGGAAGGGAGAAAATGCAGCAGCGCCGCACAGGGAACTTCCCACATGAGGACATGGAAAAAAACGTCATGAGAGAATGTCACAGAACGTCATCTGTACTCCATAGCCAGAAATATTCCACACCCACAACTGATGTTAATCTACCACCTCCCATAAAGGCTGGGTTCCCCCTTTCTCCTCCTCCCCTCTTTTCCAGGGGACAAGAGCTCTGTGGCAACTCCCTCATCCCCCGCAGAAGCCCAGAGGTGCCTCCTTTCCTCTTTCCAGTGGAGACCTTATCTCCAAAATGCTCTGTTGTCCCATGTAGCCTTAGGGATTTTAGTACTCAGAGAGTGACAATTCTCATACCTGAAGCTGAGCAAGCAGGACAGCTTGTTGAGGCCACTAAAATGAGTTCCAACAGCCAAGAGCAGATCACAGAAGGGACATGGCCCAGCATGAGGGACTCTGGGACCTCATGAGGAATAAGAAGAAACCACCACAGACCAGATAAAACCTCCCAACAGAAGCCAGAACACTCACCATCAGCCCTGTAATGGAAAGGTGCTGCCAGGGCATACCAGGACATACCACGAGACTCATAACAACATCTCGGTGCCCTACGGCCTCAAGCTAAATTGAGTACAGCTGGGCAGCAGCTTCCAACAGTCTTGGTGCCTGCAGGAACCGGCCTAGAGATGAAAGGAAACACCCCAGGACAATCATTTCTTGTATGTTTGGTATCTGTGTCTTTATCAAGGGCTGCACAGCCATGTTATTGAAACCACTGGAATAAACCCAGACCAGCACCGTGGAGGAGATGGGGAAGGCCCAAAGCACACCACAAGACAAATTTCTCATGTCTAACAAACCAAATTCATGCTGTGGCCTCCCAGAGAGGCTGCTTTTCACAGAATCACAGAATGGCTTGAGCTGGAAGGGACCTTAAAGATCATGTAGTTCCACCCTGTGCCATAGGCAGGGACACCTTCCCACCAGACCAGGTTGCTCAAAGCCTCATCCAGCCTGGTGTGAGAGGGATGAGGTGTCCACAATGTCCCTGGGCAACCTGTTTCCGTGTCTCACTACCCGCGCAGTAAAAAACTTCTTCCCATCGTCTAATCTAAATCTACCCTGCTCTAGTATAAAACTATTGTCCCTTCTCCTATCACCACAGGCCCTTACAAAAAATCCCTCTGCTGTAGCCCCCTTCAGGTACTGCAAGGCCGTTATAAGGTCTCCCTGTAGCCTTCTCTCCTCCAGGCTGAATAGAGCCAGCTCCCCCAGCCCGTCTCCGCAGCACAGGTGCTCCAGCCCTTGGATCGTCTTCCTGACCGCCCCGCAGGCCGCCCGTGTCCGCAGGCCGGCCTGTGCCCGAAGGCGATACCTCTGCCCTTGTGAAGGTCCACATGCTTCACGGCGAGGCCTCACGGGTATTACGAGCGGCAACGGGCGCTTACCTGCCTCAGCGACCCCGGGCTCGGGGCCGGACCCGCCATCTCTCCACCAGCGCGGGGTCAGAGGGCGGGGGGCGCGGGGTCGCCTCGACGTTTCCCGGGAGGCAGCGCCGCGTCCTCCGCCGCGCTAGGGGGCGCTGGCGCGGGGCCGGCGGCACTTCCGGCGCGCGGCGGCGGGCGGGCGATGGCGGCGCAGTTCCGCAGCTACGTGTGGGACCCGGCGCTGATCGTGGCGCAGATGGTGTTGTTGCAGGCTGGTTACTACAGCTCGCTCGGGCTCTGGCTCGCCCTCCTAGGCACCCTGGGCAGGACCGGGCCCTCCCTTCACCAGGTCTTCAGCGACGAGGTGAGGGCGAAGGCCCGCCTGGGGCCCCGGGTAGCCGCTGTGGGAACAGGCCTCTGGCACTGGGGGGACGTTGCCCGGGGGCTCCCCTGGGGCAGACAGCGCCCTCTCCGCATGTAGGCATTCCCCGGTGCTAGAGACACCCCTCCGCCGCAGGCAGCACGCCGGTAGAGAGCAGACTTCTCCCGCTCCAGGGAGGTGCCCCCAGTATACAGACCTGCTGGCTGCGTGGATGGCCTCCAGTGGGGAAGCAGACCCCCTCCCTTGAATAGGTGCTGTCCCCGGTATAGAGACAGGACTGCTCTGTGCACGTGGTACCTCCAATATAGAGACAGGCACTTAGGTATAGAGACAGCACTTTGCTGTGTAGGTGGTACCCCTGGTATTGAGAAGCGCTATGTAGGTACCCCAAGTATAGAGATAGCGCCTTGCTCTGTAGGGGGGACCCTTGGTGTAGAGACAGACACTGTATAGGTACCCTGGGTATAAGGATGACTCCCTGATTCCCCCATGCAGCTAACCCCAGTATGGAGGCACACACACTCTACACCCTGTTTACATGGTTCCTCCTCAGTATGGAAACAGACCTGTTGCTTTTCTGTAGGCACCCCCAGACCCACCTCTTGGAAGGACAATCACAACTGCTCAGGCTTCTCTTGCAGGCCACAGTCAGTGCAGGGCTGTGCCAGTGCATCTGGGCTGTGGGAGGAGGTTATGTGCTGTGGGCTGTGATTTGTGCTGTGGTTTCCTACTAATAGTCTTGTACAGATTTTAGGCTTCTCCACCTCACCAGGGAGGCTTTCCATGATGGCTTTCATCCTCAATGCCCTCACCTGGTAAGTCAGCAGCACGCTGGAACCTTGTCCCGTTTTGAATATTAAACTTGAAGAGAATTCACCATGACATATTGCTTCTCTCAAAACATCTCCCAAGGGCCCTGTACCTGGCTGAGGGTGTTTGCTGAGGGCTGAGAGCTGCTGACTTCTGACTTTCTGAAGCCTGGATAAGTCACTGCCTCAGGTTTCCCAGCTGGGAATGAGATCTGCTTCTCTGAGAGATTTTGTTTAAGATTAGAATTCAGGGATCTCAGCAAACACTGCTCTGTAAACAAGAATGTGGTTTGCCCCTGCCACTGGGCAAAGATCACTGGGGTAGAGATTTTAAATACTGCTGCCTGTTTCTCTGCACCAAAACTCATTTCCCTGCCATCAAACAACTGCAAAGCTGCAAGCACGTAAGCCTTGCTGCAGCAGCTGGAAGAGAGGCCAGAAGCAACCTAGACTTAAAACACTTGATTTTTATAACAGCTAAATAATCAGCTGACAGCTCTTGCTGCGTCCCCACTGGCACAGGCACGGCACAGTTTGTTAATCTCCGTCTGTACTTTGCAGTGCCCTGGGCTTGCTGTACTTCATCCGCCGAGGAAAGCAGTGCCTGGACTTCACAGTCACCGTTCACTTCTTCCACCTGCTGGGCTGCTGGATTTACAACTCCCGCTTCCCCTCCACCCTCACCTGGTGGCTGGTGCACATCGTCTGCACTGCACTGATGGCTGCCATCGGCGAGTACCTCTGCATGAGGATAGAACTCAGAGAGATCCCCCTCAACTCTGCCCCCAAATCCAACGTATAGACTCACTCTGGCGACCACGTGCTGCATTGCCTTGTTGTTTCCAGCACAAGTGCATCTAATGCCTGAGAACCATCGCTGAAGAAGCACAGCAGGTCTGGTTAGACTTGGTTTGGGTTTTTTTTTCCCCCTTTGGGACCTCGGTGACTGCATGAGTGTGAGCATCTCCTCTGGCATCAGCTGACAGTGGGGGAGGAGCAGATGTTTATTTTGGTATCACAAAGCTTTTAATATGACTGTATGGCAAGCGTGCTCTTAAACTCTTCACTCATGAGACTGTTAAAAGCCAGGTAGCAAAACTTGGTGTGTGAGGAGCATCTGGAGTTTAACAAATGCCCCGTGTGGGTAATGCAGTGGTCGGTTCATGCAGGAGCTGGCACAGTGAGCAGTGGGGCTGGGAGCGGCTGCTTCTTCCAGTCTGTCACTTGTTTGGGCTTTGGTTGGAAAGAAAAAGTTGAGGAAGTGAGTGGATGGGGAGAAAGAAAATAGTTGTACTTACCTGAATCACCAGCTGAGACACTAAATAACCTGTGACATTAGATGGGTCTGTTTGGTGTTCCCATGTTTAATACATTGAGATGCCAGGCAGCAGTTTGCTGAAGAATTCTTTTGTAATAATAAAAACATGATGTTGCTGTGAGCGTGTTGCAGCTCTCCTGGGACGTTGAGCAGCAGGAGGACATGGCCAGAGAATGCATGGCTGTAAGATGCCTCCTCTCTTGGGCACCTAACATTTCCTACAATAAATATTTCATACCTCTGCTCTGAAATGAAGGCATCAGTGAGTGCTGTTTGGGGAAGTCAGCCAGCATAATCTTTGCTTCAGGAGAAGCATCAGCAATCCATGGTCTCCACATGCTCATTCTGAGGCTGGAGCTGTCTTGAGGAAGGCTGGAAAGTTCTCCTAGAGCTACGCTGCACTTCGTGCTGCTCTGGGTCTTCCTGTCAGGATTCAGAAGCTTTAACTAAATGTCACCTTGACCAGTTGTTAAGTGAGAGACTGCGGCTTGCTTCTCAAAGCAACAAGATGTGCCTTTATTTAGAAGCACTTCAAACACCATCACCTGCAGGAGGCAGGACAGCACCGTACTGCTCAGGTGCCAGAGCTCAGTGGTATCCCTTGGTGCCACAGCCCCAGACCCTCATTCTGCCTGGTTTCAGCTGACCCCAAACAAGGACAAAACCACTTATAATGACAGATTTTCTCCTGTGCAGCGTCTTGCAGCTACTTCCTTTTGTATATTACTATTTGTGTTACTTTGCATAGGTTCTTTGCTCATTCAGTTTGTTGGAAAGCAGTGGGATGACTTGAGAAGCAGGAGCATCGTGATAAACTCTTCAAAGTTCCCCTGTTGACCTTTGTTCCTGGGGGAGCTGCATTTCAATCCCTGCTCTTGTATTCGGATGCTATGCAGGATAACATCCTGGTGCTTGAAATACTTGGCCAAGCTGCTGCAGAGGAGAATTGCTGGCTACAGTTATTTAGCCAGAACTTTTTCTGTTCTGAGGTTTGGCCAGCAGCTCTTCCTGACCAAACTCCCTCAGCACAGCTGTAGAACAGCAGCAGTCTTTCTGAGGGAAGAGTTCACACAAGTGTTTTTCTGGGCTGGAGCCAACGCTGACTGGAGGGCCACCCAGAGGTCACTTCCTAGGGCTTCCCCTACAACTCTCCTGTGCAGCCAGCAAGACGGTTCATCCCCTCTCAGAATCAGCTCATTCCTCATGTGAGGGTAGTTGCCTGCTTTCCAGTCACCTTCAGCCTAGACATAAACTGGTCTTCCAGTAGGTGCCAGTATCTCCTTCAAGAGGAGCAGTTACGGTGCATGTGATGGGGATCGGGGCGAGCAGCAGAAGGCTCTGCCGCAGGGATGACCAACACTGGCTTACTGTCAGTTGTATTTTAAGACTGTTCCAGGATAATTTTATCCTCTCCTTTTGTTGCTGTTGTTGAGGAAGAACATCCCAATCCTGCACAAGGGAAGTTTACAGGTTTAACTCAAGGCTTAACATCACACCAAAGTGCGGTGCAGAACCCTGTGGTTTTTAGGGATTGTCTTGAAGCAAATTAGAGCTAGAAGACTATTCACAGTGAATGAGAGAGCGGAGGGAAAACCACACTCAGCCCATTCTTAAAGAACAGGCAAGTGATGCCAGAGCTGCTGTGAGACTATTAAAAATGTGCTATCTTTGTTACCCTGTAAGAACAGGAATGAAAACTAGACCAAGGAACACTTACCTCCTTATGAGAAAAATCCTTGACAAATGTGGATTAATGCTCAGTGGGACACCCAGTGAGCTTCACTGCATCAGCATGAAGTTTGCTGTAGAATTAGAAATTCTTCTGAAGGTCTGCTGACTTTGCCTGTGAGGACTGAACCTTTATATTGGGTTTTTTGGTCCCTTTCTAAAAAGAAATCTACTGAAAAAAATGTCCTAGCCAGAGCTTTAACGGTCCCTTCCAACCCAAAACATCCTATGTTTCTATGAAGCTCTGCTAAAAATGGAGTGCTGATTGAGGAAGGAACCTCTGAAACTTGCTCTCATACTGTGAGACCTAATTTTCACTCACATGCTTTCAGTCAGCTTTAGAAGCATCTTTGGCTTAAAAAAAAAAAAGAAAGAAATAATCTGCTTCTCCTTACTGGACTGGTGGCAGATGGTCTTTGTTTCTTAATGAATCTTTGGGTTGTGTGTGCAGTGGAGTTGAGGGATTTGCTTCCAGGGAAGACAGACCTCAACACCTGCTCTCCTCAGAGCCAGTGGTAGTGTCAGCTGCCCATTTGCATCCCTGGTTTTGCAAAAAGGAGACTTCTTGGAGACCTCTACTGAGACTTTTAGTTTCCCCTTCCCCAAAGCTCTTTTAAAGTAGAACATTTTAACAGAGAAGATGCCTGCTGCAAAGAGAAGCTAAGGACTGTGGGATTTGGGAGGATATGCTTAGCTGGTTTACACCTATTGTAAATGAAGAGCAGGTACAGGATTTGGATCCAAAATACTCCAGCCTTGGTTATATGATACCCACCTGCTTCAGGTTTCCCCAGCTACCAACCATAGGCAGGAGAAGAGAGAAAAGGAGGAAGGGGGAGAGGGAGAGACAGGATCAGCCAGCGTAGGCTGCTCTAGCAGAGGAGTAAGAAAATCGCCTAAAGCAGCTGAATGATTCACACCAGGTTCTGCAGTGCTCTGGTTTACCCCTTCTCCACTACTTAGCTCTGTGCCCAAGATTCCACATGCATGAGTAACATCTCTGCTTTATCTGTAGAAAGCCTAGGTGAAGCACTGAAGTACTGTCTGAGCACCAGCTACTCCTCCCTGGCTTAATTCCTGGAATTTTCCTCAGTTTATTCATTCCTCATGCTGCTGCAGGAGCAGAGTATTAAGTGCTAGGGAAAGTAAGAGGAAGAACACAAATGCCAGAGGAGAGCAGCATGACCCATCGTTAAAAATCCCAACAGCACTGTTGGTGAAAGCCTTTACTGTAGGAGAAGCATGTCCCCATGCCTGCAGTGCATGCAGTGGGATCTGTGGGGCTAGCAGGACCCCAGATCCCCTACCCACACTCCAAAGCACATTTTCAAGTTTGGGGACACTGATTCAGAACCCCAGGTTTGTGGACACCAATCCATTTGTAACTGGTGGTATCCACTGCTATGCTCACTCCTGAGGCAGCAGCACTCAAACCATCAGTGTGAGGTGCCTGTTCAGTGTTTCTCAGGATCATGAGGCGCTCCTGCACCTCCACAAAGGACTGTCCCTTGCTGTTAGCAGATGCCTGCCCCTGCTGGCAATTAAGTGCCCTGCTAAGAGGCCAGTCTGGAAAAAGCCAAAAGTCAGGTGGAAATACCCCACTGGTTGCAGTAAGGCAGGGCACAGAGCTTCACTAGCATCCTTCAAGCACAGAATTGCATCACACTGCCCAAAACTACTGATGAGTTTTTCCAACATGCCCAGAAGTCACTTGCAAGCACCCCTCCAATGCAAATACTTCATGCTTGTACTGAGGCCACCAAACTAACAATGCTGTGAGCCACAAAAGAGGCCAGAAGAGGCTGTGCTATCAAACAGGAGGCAGGACAATTAACTTCTACCATGGTGTAGGCTCTACAACAAATTTTAATACTTTGGAATTACACACTGCTGCCCAGGGCTGCTTACATGTACCTTTGGAGAAAGCTTTAAAGCAAAGGAGTTGCTGTAAATCCTTTTTGTCCTGCTAGCTTAACACTCCCTCTTCCCCCAAGTATTTCTGCTATTTCCTTAGAAAAGGGATTGACACATAACACAGGGGTTACTCAGGACTCCAGATGTGTGCAAGAGAAGAGGTCATGCACTTGTAATTATTCCTCAGCAGGGGTCTCAAGCATGTCCTCAAATTAAAAAGGCCAGTACAGGGCACTAAGTTCTCCTTTATGCCTTTGACCCGATGTGCACCACCCCCTTGCACCTCACAAAACAGTTGTAAAAATGCCCATCTTGGCTTCAGTGCTCAGATCTAGAATCTGGAAGAATTGATCTGGTGGAAAGAGTCACCAAAGAAAACAGGCTTCCTTCCAGTAGCTGTAGAAGAGTACAGAAGAATCCAGTGTCCATGACCAATTCATCCTTTCCCCCAGATCCTCTGCCCCCTATCTACAAGTTCCCAAATCCTGCAGTCATCTGATGAGTGCCTACCCACCACAGAGCCCTGAGGCAGAAGAGGACAGGCAGTATCCCAAATTACAGAGAAAGAGCACAACCCAGGAGATGCTGCTGAGCAGTTCCCACGTCTCAGAGACAGAATGGATCCAGGTGTTCACTGAGCACCACACATGGTCTTCTTCAGAGGTTTGGGGAGCCGATCAGAAAGACACTGTGATGTGCTCCACCACCACCTTGCAGAGATCAGTTTATAAGTTCAGCCAAGTGACAATGAGTGGGACACAGAGGACAGAAACCTTGGGCATGTGGGTCCAGGCAAAGCTTTGTGCCGTGCTGGGGCTGCAGAGGTCAAACAGACTGCCTTGAAATTTGACTTTCCGAGACTCCCTTCTCAGCCTCTCCCAGATGGCTGCTGCTTCCTTCTGGCACTTCCAGAGCGCTTCCAGGGCACACATGTGAAACTCATCCCAGTACCTGCAGCCAAGGAGATACAGCACCATGAGCCCCTTCACAGCAGTACAGCACCAAGGAGCTGGGCACAGCCTTGCTGCCCCATGCCTACCCTTTGAGCAGCAACAGCCACCCTGTTCTGTGCCAGCTGCCCAACTATTCATCCCCTCCATTATCTCCCAGAGCATCTTGGTTCAAACTCTAAACACACAAATTATTTTATGCCTTTCCCCGCCCACACTTTCTCTGGAAGTCAATAAAATCCATTATTTTCCATCAACAAATGTTTCCCTTCAGCACTGAGCACCCGGAGTATCTAAAGCAGGCGGCGAACAAAGGCCCGGCGCATTTCATTCACAGCTTTCTCCAAGCCGAGTCAAGGGCAAAACACAAGCACAAAGCAAGGAGGACAACAGCTCCCACAGACAACACAGCTTTTAACTAAGGCATGGGCAGGGGCAGGAGGAGTTATTAACTGTGTTCTAATTAGACACATCTCCATTTATCTGCTGGGTACTACTCTCCAGAAGTAGAAACCATTCAGTGGAAAGAGGCTCTTGGGAAGCACAAGGGAAAAACAAGCCAGGCAAAGATAACCTGTGGTCCTGCAGGAATGAACCAGGACCTGCTTGCTGAAGACCACCTCCCCACCCTCACCTGCCCAGAGCTAGAAACAGGCAGGGAAAAACCCTGGCAGAAATGGGGCTGAAAACTGCAGTCCTAGAGAAGACTCTCAGGAGGAGTACAATGGACACCGTCCTGCTGGTGCAGAATGCTGAGACCAGCACCACACAGGATGACCCCACACTGTGTTTATCAAGAGCAGTATTAAGCATGTCAATGTTTTATCTGCTCCCTGAGCTCCTTTCTTACCTCTGGTGAAGGAGTGCAGTTGCTCTGAAGAAGGTGGGCTTGAGCTAGTTCCCGTGAGCTCCATCCCACAAGTGCAGGCTGAGTAGGGAGGGGCGAGCTCCATCTGTCCAGAAAGCAGGACAGCAAGGACCAGGCTCCCACCCAGCACAGGGAGGACAAGAATGGGCATTACTTCCTTTTTTTTTTTTTTTTTTTGGCTGTCATGTATCTGAGGAGAGAGTGGCATGAGATTCCACATCCCCAAAGGCTGCTGTAGGTGCTGTGATGGGAAGGGCACTCACAGCCTGGCAGGTTGCTGTGTGTCCATACAGCTGAATTCATAGGCAAGGTCTCTCTTTGTAGCTACAAACCCACAACATCAAAGTGAAGGAGCCTGAAAGTCTCAGCAAATGGCACAGACCAGCCTCTCCTCTGGAAGTGGCATTTACCTGCAAGCTGGGGACTACCTGGAACACAGGAGTCCTCTACCACCTTCCCTGTGCACACGTGCCACCACTCAGAAAGGAGATGCAGCCCAGATGGCCAAGCGGGGACCCTGCACAGAGGAAAGGGACATCTCGGATTTGTCCAATTGCTCTGAGCTGGAGGCAACACCTTGTGGAGACCCACAGACCCAAGCGTTCTACTCACTTAGTTTTTCTAGCAGGGGTTGCACCAGAGTGCCAGCTGTGAGGGAGTTCATTCAACTGAGTTGCTGTGGTGGAATAAATGTCCCCAGATAACGAGAAAAGCTGGTGCCAACCCAGCCAACCTCCTGTGCTCACACCCGAGCTGCAGCAGCAGCAGGCAGCTCTGCCAGGTGAGAGTTAAACCTGTGTCTTTGGGCAAAGGGTGGCTGGGGTAAGGTGGAGTGGGATGACAGCTTCTGGTTCTGCTCTCAAATCGGGTGGCAGCTCCTAATGTTTCACCTTTCACAACCTCCATCTGCTTGGCCGGACAGGCTGCTGTCAGCACCTTGCCCAGGCTGGTTCTGGGGCAGCACCACACATGCAGAGCTGAGACACTGCCAGCCAGCTCCCAGCTCTGCATCCCTCCCTCACCCATGCTTCTGGAAAGGAGACCACAGCACCAGGGAAGCAGATGGCAGTGGAGAAGGCTGAGGTTAAAGGCAAGTAGTTCAGAAATACTTCCTGGCAGGAAATATTTCCTCCAGCCACAGCAAACCCAGCAGCCGCGCAATGAGACCGGCAGGAGAAGCTGGTGCAGCTTTATGGACAGGGAAGATCCCAGGAGTCATTCTGTGATGGCCAGTGCCCCAGAACCTGTCAAAAACTCTCCACTGACACGCGTCAGGCGAGTTTGATCAAAGGAATCGGGAATCCTCTAGCACTCAATCACGGCCTGAGCTGGGCTGCACATTCTGTTGCTCTCCAACACCAAGCACCCACGTTTTAAAACTAAACATGCCTATTGCAGCACAAACCAGAGCAGTTCCCATTCCAACCCAGCCTTGAGCCATGTCCCAGCCAGGCTGCTCATCCTGAGCAATGCTGTCCTGAGGAGAAGGAGAAGTAAAGAGCAGGTCACAGCCACCCTGCCATGGGCACATGTGCTGGCAAGAGAACACACCGACAAAATAAAGGGTTTGCGTTCACCTTGAGCACAAGAGTTTTTGCAGACGTGCTTGCCACTTCTGGCCGTAGCCAAAGTCAAATACTTTGTCTGGGGCAGGCTGGAGGGCTGTGGACGCTGCACTTGCCTCAGCAGCAGCACCAGCTCCTTATCCCAGCTTTTGACAGCCTGACCCGCCCCCCCCGAGTGCCGCGTCCCACCTGTGCCTGCCCTGCTACGCCCCGGCAGGTGCCAGCCACCTGTGCTGGCACTGAGGACAAGATCTCAGAGCCTCACCCCATTGCTCGGGTGCTACCTTTCCCTCTCAGCCTGCCAGTGGTTAGCAGCAGCTTAAAAGCCTGAGCCGCAGGGCGCTCAGCCCTCGCCATGCCCCGGCAGGTTTGCACCACTCCAGGGTACCTGGATTTGCCCTCAACTGCTGCTGCATTTCCTTATAGCTCCCGTTCACCGCCCTCAGCTCACTCCAGGGCACGCAGACGTGCCTCCATTTCTCTCCCCATACCCTGCACGGCCATCCTTTCGCTTGCCCTCGCACACCTCACACCTTCAGCTCCCCAAACTCGCAGCGTGCGGGGGGTGGTGGGGCGAGACCTGAGGGGCTGGAGCTGTTGCCAGCGGCTGGGGATGCAAACTAGAGCTGGAGCTTTGTGACAGACGGAGGCATGGAAAGGTAGGCAGGCACGACAGAGTCAGGCAGGGTTCTCAGAATGACCCTGCGGGCTGCTACACGTAGGATGTCCGGTGCAGGGCTGTACTCACCCACAGACTCGGTGCAGCCCCTGCAGCTCGATGCCGTCTGTCTCCTCGTACGTGGCCATATTTTCCCCAGCTTGAGGACGCAGTCCGAGAAGCCTCGGTAAACGTTTTCACAGGCAGTGCCCGACGCCAGCAGCCCGGCCAGGTGCCCTGCGGCCGCAGAGGGGGTCAGCATCAGCAAGCAGCGCTTTGGGGACCGAGCCTGCTTCCCTCCCTCCCCGGGTGACATGGGCACCCCTGAGCCCCACAGGGTCGGTGCTGCCACGCACACGAAGCTGCCTCTTCCACGCAGGACACGCAGAGCCCTCGCTCCATCCCTCACCTGCCAGCGTTTGCAGAGAGCCCGAGGGAGCCGTTGGGCCACAGCAGGGAGCCGTGGCGGGGGGAAGGGACCGGCGGGGGAGCACGGCCCGCTCCGTACAGGCAGCCACCGGGCCTCAGAGACTCACGGTCGTGCCCCAGCGGCAGGGGCGCAGTGGCCCCCGCCTGCCCCTCCACCAACAGACCCCAGCAGTCGCAGGGCAAGCGGCCCCGTCCCAGCCCCGGCACCCCAAACCCCACCCGGCAACCTCCCTCCTCACCCAGGGCGAGGAGCAGCACGGCCGGACCCCGACGCTGCCCCATCCCGCGCCAGCTCCGCTCCTGCCGCTGCTGCTGCTGCTGCTGCTGCTGCTGCTGCCGCCGTCCGGTTGCCCGCTCCCCCGGGGCCGGCAGCGTCCCTCGCCCGCCTCCGCGGGGAGGGCCCGGCCCCGGCCGCCGCTAATGAGCGGCTCCGGCAGCGGCTGGGGAGGGAGGGGGCTGGGCCGCGCCCATTGAGTGCCCGGGGGCAAGCTCGGCCCCTGTATCCCGCGATGCTGCGGCGCTGACAAGGTGCCAGCTGGAGCTGCCTCCCCATGTGGGACTCCCTCCCTGCTCGCCTCATCTCCCCCTGCCCCGGGGTGGCCCTGCCAAGCACCCCCAGCCCACCAACACAGAGCAAGTGAAACCACAACCGGGCAAACCCCACCAGTGCCCAATGCAAGAATCAGACAGAGCCTGGCTTTGGAAAACAGATACAAATATATTTATGGAGAAAGAAAAACAACTGTATTTACAGAAATACAGAAGCATATTGCTGCTCACCCTGGAGAAAAGAAGGCTCTGGGAAGACCTTACAGCAGCCTTGCACTACCTGACACAGGCCTACAAGAAAGCCGGGAAGGGACTTTTGACAAGGGCTTGTAGTGATAGGACAAGGGGCAATGAACTCAAGCTTGAGGAGGACACATTTTGCATGGATATGAGGATGAAATTCATTACAGTAAGGGTGATGAGATGTTAGAACTGGTTGCCCAGGGAGCTCACGGGAGCCGCCTCCCTGTTGGTGTTCTAGGCCAGGCTGGATGGGCCTTGAGCAAGCTGGCCTAGTGGAAAGTGTCCCTGCCCATGGCAGGGGGATTGAAACTAAATGATCCTTGAGGTCCCTTCCAACCCAACCCATCCCAACCCAACCCAACCCAACCCAACCCAACCCAACCCAACCCAACCCAACCCAAGAAGCTATGAATCTACAGAAAAACATCAACAAACATATTTACAGGAAGATATAAGCAAACATATTTACAGGAAAAAATAAGCAAACATATTTACAGGAATACCTAAATAAATTACTGAAGCCAACAACAAAGGCAAACAAACAACAACTCTTCCTAAAACAACCTCCTTCGGCACCGGTCTCCACGACGCACCTGGAAGCAAAGCCAGCAACAGAGCCGTTGGCCCAACGAGCAGCCCCTCGCCCAGCAGAGCTGGGGCTTCCTGAGTGGCCCAGCTGCAGGTTGGGCTTTGTCCTGATGGGCACAGGATGTGCCACAGCCCAGGGACACACTGGCAGAGCAGGACTCTGATGCCAGCACTAAGCCCCACTGGCCTTTGGGTTACACTGGGGTTGCCGAGCCCTAAGGAATCGCTCCCTGCCCATCGTGGGTGGCTGCTCAGGGCAGGGAAATGGTGGCCGTGGTGCCACCAGGACAAGGGGACAGGACAGGTGCTCACGGCAGCATGATGCCACCAAGACAAGGGGACAGGGTGCTGAGTCTCTCAGTGGGGACCACCCACCCCAGCCACACCCCCAGCCTGGCAGTGGATGACCCAACCCAGCTGTGTGCACACGATGGGGAACACGTGCCTGTTTTTGTGGGGAGCTCGGGTCCACCTCCATTGGCTCCTCTCCATCCTGATCCACTTCCATCTCCTCCTCCGAATACACATCCACCTCCATCTTCTCTTCCACATCTACCTTCAACTGCTCACCACCATCCTCTTTCCTACCTACTTCCACTCCTCCTACCGATCTTCTTCTTAGGCACATCCTAAGCCAAAAGTCAAGCAGGAAAGTTCATTGGTCCTGCCCTGGCCAGCCAAGCAGACCTGTGGGACGGGGGTTTAGGCACCTCTGCCCCCTTTTGGTGCTTGGCGAGAGCCATCAGGCAACAGGGCCCCTGGGCACAGCCCCAGCAGGAGTTTGCTGGAGCTTGGGTGGCTCCTCTACCACCAGCACCCACCGGCAGTGGCCAGCTCGTTTCTTCAGCCACCTTGTCCTCTTAATCTCCTTCCTCCTCATCTCCTTGGACAGCTTTGAGTTCTTCTGGATCTGCCAGAGCAGAGAGGGCAGGGGTGAGTGGTACTGCTCCCTGCCCCTATGGGCCCCTGGGCACAGACCCCGGCCCCATGCCTGCCTTGGCACTCAGAAGCTCCTTACCCTGCACTGGTGGCTTCTGTGCTGTCTCTTGCACTGCGGGGAGGCCTGGGATCCCGAGGGTCCAGCCTGGAAAGGGGCAGCAAAGGCACCAGCTCAGGCTCTGGGCAGGAGGCAGCTGCTCCTGGCAAGCATCCCTGGGCCACGAGCCCAGGACACTCAGGGCTCCTACAGGCCCCTACGATTTCCCCAGAGGAGGGTCCCCACCCCATGCCACCCCCAGGGTGCATGCTCAGGCCTGCCCAGCCAGCTGCGGGGTGCCCACCTCCAGCAGTGCAAGCTTCCTCTTCCTCTGAGGCGCCATCATTCACGGGGACGGTGACGGGGAAATGGGGAAGGTGCTGGGAGAGGTGAGAAGGGCTGGGTGTGGGTTTGAGGCACTGGAAGAAGAGAAGAAGGGCTGGACAAGGAGCAAGAGTGAAGGGCTGCACCGGGAGCAGGGCAGAGGGTCTGTGTTGTGCCCGTTGCCAGGCACCGGCAGGTGCAGCTGGCCAAGGGAGTCCGTTACTGGCTGGCCAATGGGGATGGGCACACCACCTTAGGCAGTTGCAGCTTCATGAGGAGCATCAGGGAACTTTTCCATCACCCTCAAGAGGGATTAAGCAGAGTTTTGTGCTTTAATTGATGTGTTGGGCTTGTGTCTGGCAGGGTTTGGGGAGCGAGGCTGGGGCTATGGCACAGCTCATGGAAGAAGCTTCCGGAAGGTTCTTCCACTGCAAACTGGACCTGCCTCTGGCCAAGGCCAAGCCAGTCAGCACCTCTGAGAGGACAGCAGTGTCCCAAACCAGAGCAGTTCCCATTCCAACCCAGCCTTGAGCCATGTCCCAGCCAGGCTGCTCATCCTGAGCAATGCTGTCCTGAGGAGAAGGAGAAGTAAAGAGCAGGTCACAGCCACCCTGCCATGGGCATGTGTGCTGGCAAGAGAACACACCGACAAAATAAAGGGTTTGCGTTCACCTTGAGCACAAGAGTTTTTGCAGACGTGCTTGCCACTTCTGGCCGTAGCCAAAGTCAAATACTTTGTCTGGGGCAGGCTGGAGGGCTGTGGACACTGCACTTGCCTCAGCAGCAGCACCAGCTCCTTATCCCAGCTTTTGACAGCCTGACCCGCCCCCCCGAGTGCCGCGTCCCACCTGTGCCTGCCCTGCTACGCCCCGGCAGGTGCCAGCCACCTGTGCTGGCACTGAGGACAAGATCTCAGAGCCTCACCCCATTGCTCGGGTGCTACCTTTCCCTCTCAGCCTGCCAGTGGTTAGCAGCAGCTTAAAAAGCCTGAGCCGCAGGGCGCTCAGCCCTCGCCATGCCCCGGCAGGTTTGCACCACTCCAGGGTACCTGGATTTGCCCTCAACTGCTGCTGCATTTCCTTATAGCTCCCGTTCACCGCCCTCAGCTCACTCCAGGGCACGCAGACGTGCCTCCATTTCTCTCCCCATACCCTGCACGGCCATCCTTTCGCTTGCCCTCGCACACCTCACACCTTCAGCTCCCCAAACTCGCAGCGTGCGGGGGTGGTGGGGCGAGACCTGAGGGGCTGGAGCTGTTGCCAGCGGCTGGGGATGCAAACTAGAGCTGGAGCTTTGTGACAGACGGAGGCATGGAAAGGTAGGCAGGCACGACAGAGTCAGGCAGGGTTCTCAGAATGACCGTGCGGGCTGCTACACGTAGGATGTCCGGTGCAGGGCTGTACTCACCCACAGACTCGGTGCAGCCCCTGCAGCTCGATGCCGTCTGTCTCCTCGTACGTGGCCATATTTTCCCCCAGCTTGAGGACGCAGTCCGAGAAGCCTCGGTAAACGTTTTCACAGGCAGTGCCCGACGCCAGCAGCCCGGCCAGGTGCCCTGCGGCCGCAGAGGGGGTCAGCATCAGCAAGCAGCGCTTTGGGGACCGAGCCTGCTTCCCTCCCTCCCCGGGTGACATGGGCACCCCTGAGCCCCACAGGGTCGGTGCTGCCACGCACACGAAGCTGCCTCTTCCACGCAGGACACGCAGAGCCCTCGCTCCATCCCTCACCTGCCAGCGTTTGCAGAGAGCCCGAGGGAGCCGTTGGGCCACAGCAGGGAGCCGTGGCGGGGGGAAGGGACCGGCGGGGGGAGCACGGCCCGCTCCGTACAGGCAGCCACCGGGCCTCAGAGACTCACGGTCGTGCCCCAGCGGCAGGGGCGCAGTGGCCCCCGCCTGCCCCTCCACCAACAGACCCCAGCAGTCGCAGGGCAAGCGGCCCCGTCCCAGCCCCGGCACCCCAAACCCCACCCGGCAACCTCCCTCCTCACCCAGGGCGAGGAGCAGCACGGCCGGACCCCGACGCTGCCCCATCCCGCGCCAGCTCCGCTCCTGCCGCTGCTGCTGCTGCTGCTGCTGCTGCTGCTGCCGCCGTCCGGTTGCCCGCTCCCCCGGGGCCGGCAGCGTCCCTCGCCCGCCTCCGCGGGGAGGGCCCGGCCCCGGCCGCCGCTAATGAGCGGCTCCGGCAGCGGCTGGGGAGGGAGGGGGGCTGGGCCGCGCCCATTGAGTGCCCGGGGGCAAGCTCGGCCCCTGTATCCCGCGATGCTGCGGCGCTGACAAGGTGCCAGCTGGAGCTGCCTCCCCATGTGGGACTCCCTCCCTGCTCGCCTCATCTCCCCCTGCCCCGGGGTGGCCCTGCCAAGCACCCCCAGCCCACCAACACAGAGCAAGTGAAACCACAACCGGGCAAACCCCACCAGTGCCCAATGCAAGAATCAGACAGAGCCTGGCTTTGGAAAACAGATACAAATATATTTATGGAGAAAGAAAAACAACTGTATTTACAGAAATACAGAAGCATATTGCTGCTCACCCTGGAGAAAAGAAGGCTCTGGGAAGACCTTACAGCAGCCTTGCACTACCTGACACAGGCCTACAAGAAAGCCGGGAAGGGACTTTTGACAAGGGCTTGTAGTGATAGGACAAGGGGCAATGAACTCAAGCTTGAGGAGGACACATTTTGCATGGATATGAGGATGAAATTCATTACAGTAAGGGTGATGAGATGTTAGAACTGGTTGCCCAGGGAGCTCACGGGAGCCGCCTCCCTGTTGGTGTTCTAGGCCAGGCTGGATGGGCCTTGAGCAAGCTGGCCTAGTGGAAAGTGTCCCTGCCCATGGCAGGGGATTGAAACTAAATGATCCTTGAGGTCCCTTCCAACCCAACCCAACCCAACCCAACCCAACCCAACCCAACCCAAGAAGCTATGAATCTACAGAAAAACATCAACAAACATATTTACAGGAAGATATAAGCAAACATATTTACAGGAAAAAATAAGCAAACATATTTACAGGAATACCTAAATAAATTACTGAAGCCAACAACAAAGGCAAACAAACAACAACTCTTCCTAAAACAACCTCCTTCGGCACCGGTCTCCACGACGCACCTGGAAGCAAAGCCAGCAACAGAGCCGTTGGCCCAACGAGCAGCCCCTCGCCCAGCAGAGCTGGGGCTTCCTGAGTGGCCCAGCTGCAGGTTGGGCTTTGTCCTGATGGGCACAGGATGTGCCACAGCCCAGGGACACACTGGCAGAGCAGGACTCTGATGCCAGCACTAAGCCCCACTGGCCTTTGGGTTACACTGGGGTTGCCGAGCCCTAAGGAATCGCTCCCTGCCCATCGTGGGTGGCTGCTCAGGGCAGGGAAATGGTGGCCGTGGTGCCACCAGGACAAGGGGACAGGACAGGTGCTCACGGCAGCATGATGCCACCAAGACAAGGGGACAGGGTGCTGAGTCTCTCAGTGGGGACCACCCACCCCAGCCACACCCCCAGCCTGGCAGTGGATGACCCAACCCAGCTGTGTGCACACGATGGGGAACACGTGCCTGTTTTTGTGGGGAGCTCGGGTCCACCTCCATTGGCTCCTCTCCATCCTGATCCACTTCCATCTCCTCCTCCGAATACACATCCACCTCCATCTTCTCTTCCACATCTACCTTCAACTGCTCACCACCATCCTCTTTCCTACCTACTTCCACTCCTCCTACCGATCTTCTTCTTAGGCACATCCTAAGCCAAAAGTCAAGCAGGAAAGTTCATTGGTCCTGCCCTGGCCAGCCAAGCAGACCTGTGGGACGGGGTTTAGGCACCTCTGCCCCCTTTTGGTGCTTGGCGAGAGCCATCAGGCAACAGGGCCCCTGGGCACAGCCCCAGCAGGAGTTTGCTGGAGCTTGGGTGGCTCCTCTACCACCAGCACCCACCGGCAGTGGCCAGCTCGTTTCTTCAGCCACCTTGTCCTCTTAATCTCCTTCCTCCTCATCTCCTTGGACAGCTTTGAGTTCTTCTGGATCTGCCAGAGCAGAGAGGGCAGGGGTGAGTGGTACTGCTCCCTGCCCCTATGGGCCCCTGGGCACAGACCCCGGCCCCATGCCTGCCTTGGCACTCAGAAGCTCCTTACCCTGCACTGGTGGCTTCTGTGCTGTCTCTTGCACTGCGGGGAGGCCTGGGATCCCGAGGGTCCAGCCTGGAAAGGGGCAGCAAAGGCACCAGCTCAGGCTCTGGGCAGGAGGCAGCTGCTCCTGGCAAGCATCCCTGGGCCACGAGCCCAGGACACTCAGGGCTCCTACAGGCCCCTACGATTTCCCCAGAGGAGGGTCCCCACCCCATGCCACCCCCAGGGTGCATGCTCAGGCCTGCCCAGCCAGCTGCGGGGTGCCCACCTCCAGCAGTGCAAGCTTCCTCTTCCTCTGAGGCGCCATCATTCACGGGGACGGTGACGGGGAAATGGGGAAGGTGCTGGGAGAGGTGAGAAGGGCTGGGTGTGGGTTTGAGGCACTGGAAGAAGAGAAGAAGGGCTGGACAAGGAGCAAGAGTGAAGGGCTGCACCGGGAGCAGGGCAGAGGGTCTGTGTTGTGCCCGTTGCCAGGCACCGGCAGGTGCAGCTGGCCAAGGGAGTCCGTTACTGGCTGGCCAATGGGGATGGGCACACCACCTTAGGCAGTTGCAGCTTCATGAGGAGCATCAGGGAACTTTTCCATCACCCTCAAGAGGGATTAAGCAGAGTTTTGTGCTTTAATTGATGTGTTGGGCTTGTGTCTGGCAGGGTTTGGGGAGCGAGGCTGGGGCTATGGCACAGCTCATGGAAGAAGCTTCCGGAAGGTTCTTCCACTGCAAACTGGACCTGCCTCTGGCCAAGGCCAAGCCAGTCAGCACCTCTGAGAGGACAGCAGTGTCCCAAACCAGAGCAGTTCCCATTCCAACCCAGCCTTGAGCCATGTCCCAGCCAGGCTGCTCATCCTGAGCAATGCTGTCCTGAGGAGAAGGAGAAGTAAAGAGCAGGTCACAGCCACCCTGCCATGGGCATGTGTGCTGGCAAGAGAACACACCGACAAAATAAAGGGTTTGCGTTCACCTTGAGCACAAGAGTTTTTGCAGACGTGCTTGCCACTTCTGGCCGTAGCCAAAGTCAAATACTTTGTCTGGGGCAGGCTGGAGGGCTGTGGACACTGCACTTGCCTCAGCAGCAGCACCAGCTCCTTATCCCAGCTTTTGACAGCCTGACCCGCCCCCCCCCGAGTGCCGCGTCCCACCTGTGCCTGCCCTGCTACGCCCCGGCAGGTGCCAGCCACCTGTGCTGGCACTGAGGACAAGATCTCAGAGCCTCACCCCATTGCTCGGGTGCTACCTTTCCCTCTCAGCCTGCCAGTGGTTAGCAGCAGCTTAAAAAGCCTGAGCCGCAGGGCGCTCAGCCCTCGCCATGCCCCGGCAGGTTTGCACCACTCCAGGGTACCTGGATTTGCCCTCAACTGCTGCTGCATTTCCTTATAGCTCCCGTTCACCGCCCTCAGCTCACTCCAGGGCACGCAGACGTGCCTCCATTTCTCTCCCCATACCCTGCACGGCCATCCTTTCGCTTGCCCTCGCACACCTCACACCTTCAGCTCCCCAAACTCGCAGCGTGCGGGGGTGGTGGGGCGAGACCTGAGGGGCTGGAGCTGTTGCCAGCGGCTGGGGATGCAAACTAGAGCTGGAGCTTTGTGACAGACGGAGGCATGGAAAGGTAGGCAGGCACGACAGAGTCAGGCAGGGTTCTCAGAATGACCGTGCGGGCTGCTACACGTAGGATGTCCGGTGCAGGGCTGTACTCACCCACAGACTCGGTGCAGCCCCTGCAGCTCGATGCCGTCTGTCTCCTCGTACGTGGCCATATTTTCCCCCAGCTTGAGGACGCAGTCCGAGAAGCCTCGGTAAACGTTTTCACAGGCAGTGCCCGACGCCAGCAGCCCGGCCAGGTGCCCTGCGGCCGCAGAGGGGGTCAGCATCAGCAAGCAGCGCTTTGGGGACCGAGCCTGCTTCCCTCCCTCCCCGGGTGACATGGGCACCCCTGAGCCCCACAGGGTCGGTGCTGCCACGCACACGAAGCTGCCTCTTCCACGCAGGACACGCAGAGCCCTCGCTCCATCCCTCACCTGCCAGCGTTTGCAGAGAGCCCGAGGGAGCCGTTGGGCCACAGCAGGGAGCCGTGGCGGGGGGAAGGGACCGGCGGGGGGAGCACGGCCCGCTCCGTACAGGCAGCCACCGGGCCTCAGAGACTCACGGTCGTGCCCCAGCGGCAGGGGCGCAGTGGCCCCCGCCTGCCCCTCCACCAACAGACCCCAGCAGTCGCAGGGCAAGCGGCCCCGTCCCAGCCCCGGCACCCCAAACCCCACCCGGCAACCTCCCTCCTCACCCAGGGCGAGGAGCAGCACGGCCGGACCCCGACGCTGCCCCATCCCGCGCCAGCTCCGCTCCTGCCGCTGCTGCTGCTGCTGCTGCTGCTGCTGCTGCCGCCGTCCGGTTGCCCGCTCCCCCGGGGCCGGCAGCGTCCCTCGCCCGCCTCCGCGGGGAGGGCCCGGCCCCGGCCGCCGCTAATGAGCGGCTCCGGCAGCGGCTGGGGAGGGAGGGGGCTGGGCCGCGCCCATTGAGTGCCCGGGGGCAAGCTCGGCCCCTGTATCCCGCGATGCTGCGGCGCTGACAAGGTGCCAGCTGGAGCTGCCTCCCCATGTGGGACTCCCTCCCTGCTCGCCTCATCTCCCCCTGCCCCGGGGTGGCCCTGCCAAGCACCCCCAGCCCACCAACACAGAGCAAGTGAAACCACAACCGGGCAAACCCCACCAGTGCCCAATGCAAGAATCAGACAGAGCCTGGCTTTGGAAAACAGATACAAATATATTTATGGAGAAAGAAAAACAACTGTATTTACAGAAATACAGAAGCATATTGCTGCTCACCCTGGAGAAAAGAAGGCTCTGGGAAGACCTTACAGCAGCCTTGCACTACCTGACACAGGCCTACAAGAAAGCCGGGAAGGGACTTTTGACAAGGGCTTGTAGTGATAGGACAAGGGGCAATGAACTCAAGCTTGAGGAGGACACATTTTGCATGGATATGAGGATGAAATTCATTACAGTAAGGGTGATGAGATGTTAGAACTGGTTGCCCAGGGAGCTCACGGGAGCCGCCTCCCTGTTGGTGTTCTAGGCCAGGCTGGATGGGCCTTGAGCAAGCTGGCCTAGTGGAAAGTGTCCCTGCCCATGGCAGGGGGATTGAAACTAAATGATCCTTGAGGTCCCTTCCAACCCAACCCAACCCAACCCAACCCAACCCAACCCAACCCAAGAAGCTATGAATCTACAGAAAAACATCAACAAACATATTTACAGGAAGATATAAGCAAACATATTTACAGGAAAAAATAAGCAAACATATTTACAGGAATACCTAAATAAATTACTGAAGCCAACAACAAAGGCAAACAAACAACAACTCTTCCTAAAACAACCTCCTTCGGCACCGGTCTCCACGACGCACCTGGAAGCAAAGCCAGCAACAGAGCCGTTGGCCCAACGAGCAGCCCCTCGCCCAGCAGAGCTGGGGCTTCCTGAGTGGCCCAGCTGCAGGTTGGGCTTTGTCCTGATGGGCACAGGATGTGCCACAGCCCAGGGACACACTGGCAGAGCAGGACTCTGATGCCAGCACTAAGCCCCACTGGCCTTTGGGTTACACTGGGGTTGCCGAGCCCTAAGGAATCGCTCCCTGCCCATCGTGGGTGGCTGCTCAGGGCAGGGAAATGGTGGCCGTGGTGCCACCAGGACAAGGGGACAGGACAGGTGCTCACGGCAGCATGATGCCACCAAGACAAGGGGACAGGGTGCTGAGTCTCTCAGTGGGGACCACCCACCCCAGCCACACCCCCAGCCTGGCAGTGGATGACCCAACCCAGCTGTGTGCACACGATGGGGAACACGTGCCTGTTTTTGTGGGGAGCTCGGGTCCACCTCCATTGGCTCCTCTCCATCCTGATCCACTTCCATCTCCTCCTCCGAATACACATCCACCTCCATCTTCTCTTCCACATCTACCTTCAACTGCTCACCACCATCCTCTTTCCTACCTACTTCCACTCCTCCTACCGATCTTCTTCTTAGGCACATCCTAAGCCAAAAGTCAAGCAGGAAAGTTCATTGGTCCTGCCCTGGCCAGCCAAGCAGACCTGTGGGACGGGGGTTTAGGCACCTCTGCCCCCTTTTGGTGCTTGGCGAGAGCCATCAGGCAACAGGGCCCCTGGGCACAGCCCCAGCAGGAGTTTGCTGGAGCTTGGGTGGCTCCTCTACCACCAGCACCCACCGGCAGTGGCCAGCTCGTTTCTTCAGCCACCTTGTCCTCTTAATCTCCTTCCTCCTCATCTCCTTGGACAGCTTTGAGTTCTTCTGGATCTGCCAGAGCAGAGAGGGCAGGGGTGAGTGGTACTGCTCCCTGCCCCTATGGGCCCCTGGGCACAGACCCCGGCCCCATGCCTGCCTTGGCACTCAGAAGCTCCTTACCCTGCACTGGTGGCTTCTGTGCTGTCTCTTGCACTGCGGGGAGGCCTGGGATCCCGAGGGTCCAGCCTGGAAAGGGGCAGCAAAGGCACCAGCTCAGGCTCTGGGCAGGAGGCAGCTGCTCCTGGCAAGCATCCCTGGGCCACGAGCCCAGGACACTCAGGGCTCCTACAGGCCCCTACGATTTCCCCAGAGGAGGGTCCCCACCCCATGCCACCCCCAGGGTGCATGCTCAGGCCTGCCCAGCCAGCTGCGGGGTGCCCACCTCCAGCAGTGCAAGCTTCCTCTTCCTCTGAGGCGCCATCATTCACGGGGACGGTGACGGGGAAATGGGGAAGGTGCTGGGAGAGGTGAGAAGGGCTGGGTGTGGGTTTGAGGCACTGGAAGAAGAGAAGAAGGGCTGGACAAGGAGCAAGAGTGAAGGGCTGCACCGGGAGCAGGGCAGAGGGTCTGTGTTGTGCCCGTTGCCAGGCACCGGCAGGTGCAGCTGGCCAAGGGAGTCCGTTACTGGCTGGCCAATGGGGATGGGCACACCACCTTAGGCAGTTGCAGCTTCATGAGGAGCATCAGGGAACTTTTCCATCACCCTCAAGAGGGATTAAGCAGAGTTTTGTGCTTTAATTGATGTGTTGGGCTTGTGTCTGGCAGGGTTTGGGGAGCGAGGCTGGGGCTATGGCACAGCTCATGGAAGAAGCTTCCGGAAGGTTCTTCCACTGCAAACTGGACCTGCCTCTGGCCAAGGCCAAGCCAGTCAGCACCTCTGAGAGGACAGCAGTGTCCCAAACCAGAGCAGTTCCCATTCCAACCCAGCCTTGAGCCATGTCCCAGCCAGGCTGCTCATCCTGAGCAATGCTGTCCTGAGGAGAAGGAGAAGTAAAGAGCAGGTCACAGCCACCCTGCCATGGGCATGTGTGCTGGCAAGAGAACACACCGACAAAATAAAGGGTTTGCGTTCACCTTGAGCACAAGAGTTTTTGCAGACGTGCTTGCCACTTCTGGCCGTAGCCAAAGTCAAATACTTTGTCTGGGGCAGGCTGGAGGGCTGTGGACACTGCACTTGCCTCAGCAGCAGCACCAGCTCCTTATCCCAGCTTTTGACAGCCTGACCCCCCCCCCCCGAGTGCCGCGTCCCACCTGTGCCTGCCCTGCTACGCCCCGGCAGGTGCCAGCCACCTGTGCTGGCACTGAGGACAAGATCTCAGAGCCTCACCCCATTGCTCGGGTGCTACCTTTCCCTCTCAGCCTGCCAGTGGTTAGCAGCAGCTTAAAAAGCCTGAGCCGCAGGGCGCTCAGCCCTCGCCATGCCCCGGCAGGTTTGCACCACTCCAGGGTACCTGGATTTGCCCTCAACTGCTGCTGCATTTCCTTATAGCTCCCGTTCACCGCCCTCAGCTCACTCCAGGGCACGCAGACGTGCCTCCATTTCTCTCCCCATACCCTGCACGGCCATCCTTTCGCTTGCCCTCGCACACCTCACACCTTCAGCTCCCCAAACTCGCAGCGTGCGGGGGTGGTGGGGCGAGACCTGAGGGGCTGGAGCTGTTGCCAGCGGCTGGGGATGCAAACTAGAGCTGGAGCTTTGTGACAGACGGAGGCATGGAAAGGTAGGCAGGCACGACAGAGTCAGGCAGGGTTCTCAGAATGACCGTGCGGGCTGCTACACGTAGGATGTCCGGTGCAGGGCTGTACTCACCCACAGACTCGGTGCAGCCCCTGCAGCTCGATGCCGTCTGTCTCCTCGTACGTGGCCATATTTTCCCCCAGCTTGAGGACGCAGTCCGAGAAGCCTCGGTAAACGTTTTCACAGGCAGTGCCCGACGCCAGCAGCCCGGCCAGGTGCCCTGCGGCCGCAGAGGGGGTCAGCATCAGCAAGCAGCGCTTTGGGGACCGAGCCTGCTTCCCTCCCTCCCCGGGTGACATGGGCACCCCTGAGCCCCACAGGGTCGGTGCTGCCACGCACACGAAGCTGCCTCTTCCACGCAGGACACGCAGAGCCCTCGCTCCATCCCTCACCTGCCAGCGTTTGCAGAGAGCCCGAGGGAGCCGTTGGGCCACAGCAGGGAGCCGTGGCGGGGGGAAGGGACCGGCGGGGGGAGCACGGCCCGCTCCGTACAGGCAGCCACCGGGCCTCAGAGACTCACGGTCGTGCCCCAGCGGCAGGGGCGCAGTGGCCCCCGCCTGCCCCTCCACCAACAGACCCCAGCAGTCGCAGGGCAAGCGGCCCCGTCCCAGCCCCGGCACCCCAAACCCCACCCGGCAACCTCCCTCCTCACCCAGGGCGAGGAGCAGCACGGCCGGACCCCGACGCTGCCCCATCCCGCGCCAGCTCCGCTCCTGCCGCTGCTGCTGCTGCTGCTGCTGCTGCTGCTGCCGCCGTCCGGTTGCCCGCTCCCCCGGGGCCGGCAGCGTCCCTCGCCCGCCTCCGCGGGGAGGGCCCGGCCCCGGCCGCCGCTAATGAGCGGCTCCGGCAGCGGCTGGGGAGGGAGGGGGCTGGGCCGCGCCCATTGAGTGCCCGGGGGCAAGCTCGGCCCCTGTATCCCGCGATGCTGCGGCGCTGACAAGGTGCCAGCTGGAGCTGCCTCCCCATGTGGGACTCCCTCCCTGCTCGCCTCATCTCCCCCTGCCCCGGGGTGGCCCTGCCAAGCACCCCCAGCCCACCAACACAGAGCAAGTGAAACCACAACCGGGCAAACCCCACCAGTGCCCAATGCAAGAATCAGACAGAGCCTGGCTTTGGAAAACAGATACAAATATATTTATGGAGAAAGAAAAACAACTGTATTTACAGAAATACAGAAGCATATTGCTGCTCACCCTGGAGAAAAGAAGGCTCTGGGAAGACCTTACAGCAGCCTTGCACTACCTGACACAGGCCTACAAGAAAGCCGGGAAGGGACTTTTGACAAGGGCTTGTAGTGATAGGACAAGGGGCAATGAACTCAAGCTTGAGGAGGACACATTTTGCATGGATATGAGGATGAAATTCATTACAGTAAGGGTGATGAGATGTTAGAACTGGTTGCCCAGGGAGCTCACGGGAGCCGCCTCCCTGTTGGTGTTCTAGGCCAGGCTGGATGGGCCTTGAGCAAGCTGGCCTAGTGGAAAGTGTCCCTGCCCATGGCAGGGGGATTGAAACTAAATGATCCTTGAGGTCCCTTCCAACCCAACCCATCCCAACCCAACCCAACCCAACCCAACCCAAACCCAACCCAACCCAACCCAACCCAATCTGAATCCAGAAAAACATCAACAAACATATTTACAGGAAGATAAAATCAAACATATTTACAGGGAAAAATTTACAGGAAAAAGTAAGCAAACATATTTACAGGAATACCTAAATAAATTACTGAAGCCAACAACAAAGGCAAACAAACAACAACTCTTCCTAAAACAACCTCCTTCGGCACCGGTCTCCACGACGCACCTGGAAGCAAAGCCAGCAACAGAGCCGTTGGCCCAACGAGCAGCCCCTCGCCCAGCAGAGCTGGGGCTTCCTGAGTGGCCCAGCTGCAGGTTGGGCTTTGTCCTGATGGGCACAGGATGTGCCACAGCCCAGGGACACACTGGCAGAGCAGGACTCTGATGCCAGCACTAAGCCCCACTGGCCTTTGGGTTACACTGGGGTTGCCGAGCCCTAAGGAATCGCTCCCTGCCCATCGTGGGTGGCTGCTCAGGGCAGGGAAATGGTGGCCGTGGTGCCACCAGGACAAGGGGACAGGACAGGTGCTCACGGCAGCATGATGCCACCAGGACAAGGGGACAGGGTGCTCACAGAGTCCCTCAGTGGGGACCACCCACCCCAGCCACACCCCCAGCCTGGCAGTGGATGACCCAACCCAGCTGTGTGCACACGATGGGGAACACGTGCCTGTTTTTGTGGGGAGCTCGGGTCCACCTCCATTGGCTCCTCTCCATCCTGATCCACTTCCATCTCCTCCTCCGAATACACATCCACCTCCGTCTTCTCTTCCACATCTACCTCCAACTGCTCACCACCATCCTCTTTCCTACCTACTTCCACTCCTCCTACCGATCTTCTTCTTAGGCACATCCTATGCCAAAAGTCAAGCAGGAAAGTTCATTGGTCCTGCCCTGGCCAGCCAAGCAGACCTGTGGGACGGGGGTTTAGGCACCCCTGCCCCCTTTTGGTGCTTGGCGAGAGCCATCAGGCAACAGGGCCCCTGGGCACAGCCCCAGCAGGAGTTTGCTGGAGCTTGGGTGGCTCCTCTACCACCAGCACCCACCGGCAGTGGCCAGCTCGTTTCTTCAGCCACCTTGTCCTCTTAATCTCCTTCCTCCTCATCTCCTTGGACAGCTTTGAGTTCTTCTGGATCTGCCAGAGCAGAGAGGGCAGGGGTGAGTGGTACTGCTCCCTGCCCCTATGGGCCCCTGGGCACAGACCCCGGCCCCATGCCTGCCTTGGCACTCAGAAGCTCCCTTACCCTGCACTGGTGGCTTCTGTGCTGTCTCTTGCACTGCGGGGAGGCCTGGGATCCCGAGGGTCCAGCCTGGAAAGGGGCAGCAAAGGCACCAGCTCAGGCTCTGGGCAGGAGGCAGCTGCTCCTGGCAAGCATCCCTGGGCCACGAGCCCAGGACACTCAGGGCTCCTACAGGCCCCTACGATTTCCCCAGAGGAGGGTCCCCACCCCATGCCACCCCCAGGGTGCATGCTCAGGCCTGCCCAGCCAGCTGCGGGGTGCCCACCTCCAGCAGTGCAAGCTTCCTCTTCCTCTGAGGCGCCATCATTCACGGGGACGGTGACGGGGAAATGGGGAAGGTGCTGGGAGAGGTGAGAAGGGCTGGGTGTGGGTTTGAGGCACTGGAAGAAGAGAAGAAGGGCTGGACAAGGAGCAAGAGTGAAGGGCTGCACCGGGAGCAGGGCAGAGGGTCTGTGTTGTGCCCGTTGCCAGGCACCGGCAGGTGCAGCTGGCCAAGGAGTCCGTTACTGGCTGGCCAATGGGGATGGGCACACCACCTTAGGCAGTTGCAGCTTCATGAGGAGCATCAGGGAACTTTTCCATCACCCTCAAGAGGGATTAAGCAGAGTTTTGTGCTTTAATTGATGTGTTGGGCTTGTGTCTGGCAGGGTTTGGGGAGCGAGGCTGGGGCTATGGCACAGCTCATGGAAGAAGCTTCCGGAAGGTTCTTCCACTGCAAACTGGACCTGCCTCTGGCCAAGGCCAAGCCAGTCAGCACCTCTGAGAGGACAGCAGTGTCCCAAACCAGAGCAGTTCCCATTCCAACCCAGCCTTGAGCCATGTCCCAGCCAGGCTGCTCATCCTGAGCAATGCTGTCCTGAGGAGAAGGAGAAGTAAAGAGCAGGTCACAGCCACCCTGCCATGGGCACGTGTGCTGGCAAGAGAACACACCGACAAAATAAAGGGTTTGCGTTCACCTTGAGCACAAGAGTTTTTGCAGACGTGCTTGCCACTTCTGGCCGTAGCCAAAGTCAAATACTTTGTCTGGGGCAGGCTGGAGGCTGTGGACACTGCACTTGCCTCAGCAGCAGCACCAGCTCCTTATCCCAGCTTTGACAGCCTGACCCGCCCCCCCGAGTGCTGCGTCCCACCTGTGCCTGCCCTGCTACGCCCCGGCAGGTGCCAGCCACCTGTGCTGGCACTGAGGACAAGATCTCAGAGCCTCACCCCATTGCTCGGGTGCTACCTTTCCTCTCAGCCTGCCAGTGGTTAGCAGCAGCTTAAAAGCCTGAGCCGCAGGGCGCTCAGCCCTCGCCATGCCCCGGCAGGTTTGCACCACTCCAGGGTACCTGGATTTGCCCTCAACTGCTGCTGCATTTCCTTATAGCTCCCGTTCACCGCCCCTCAGCTCACTCCAGGGCACGCAGACGTGCCTCCATTTCTCTCCCCATACCCTGCACGGCCATCCTTTCGCTTGCCCTCGCACACCTCACACCTTCAGCTCCCCAAACTCGCAGCGTGCGGGGGGGTGGTGGGGCGAGACCTGAGGGGCTGGAGCTGCTGCCAGCGGCTGGGGATGCAAACTAGAGCTGGAGCTTTGTGACAGACGGAGGCATGGAAAGGTAGGCAGGCACGACAGAGTCAGGCAGGGTTCTCAGAATGACCGTGCGGGCTGCTACACGTAGGATGTCCGGTGCAGGGCTGTACTCACCCACAGACTCGGTGCAGCCCCTGCAGCTCGATGCCGTCTGTCTCCTCGTACGTGGCCATATTTTCCCCCCAGCTTGAGGACGCAGTCCGAGAAGCCTCGGTAAACGTTTTCACAGGCAGTGCCCGACGCCAGCAGCCCGGCCAGGTGCCCTGCGGCCGCAGAGGGGGTCAGCATCAGCAAGCAGCGCTTTGGGGACCGAGCCTGCTTCCCTCCCTCCCCGGGTGACATGGGCACCCCTGAGCCCCACAGGGTCGGTGCTGCCACGCACACGAAGCTGCCTCTTCCACGCAGGACACGCAGAGCCCTCGCTCCATCCCTCACCTGCCAGCGTTTGCAGAGAGCCCGAGGGAGCCGTTGGGCCACAGCAGGGAGCCGGGGGGGGAAGGGACCGGCGGGGAGCACGGCCCGCTCCGTACAGGCAGCCACCGGGCCTCAGAGACTCACGGTCGTGCCCCAGCGGCAGGGGCGCAGTGGCCCCCGCCTGCCCCTCCACCAACAGACCCCAGCAGTCGCAGGGCAAGCGGCCCCGTCCCAGCCCCGGCACCCCAAACCCCACCCGGCAACCTCCCTCCTCACCCAGGGCGAGGAGCAGCACGGCCGACCCCGACGCTGCCCCATCCCGCGCCAGCTCCGCTCCTGCCGCTGCTGCTGCTGCTGCTGCTGCTGCTGCTGCCGCCGTCCGGTTGCCTGCTCCCTGGGGCCGGCAGCGTCCCTCGCCCGCCTCCGCGGGAGGGCCCGGCCCCGGCCGCCGCTAATGAGCGGCTCCGGCAGCGGCTGGGGAGGGAGGGGCTGGGCCGCGCCCATTGAGTGCCCGGGGGCAAGCTCGGCCCCTGTATCCCGCGATGCTGCGGCGCTGACAAGGTGCCAGCTGGAGCTGCCTCCCCATGTGGGACTCCCTCCCTGCTCGCCTCATCTCCCCCTGCCCCGGGGTGGCCCTGCCAAGCACCCCCAGCCCACCAACACAGAGCAAGTGAAACCACAACCGGGCAAACCCCACCAGTGCCCAATGCAAGAATCAGACAGAGCCTGGCTTTGGAAAACAGATACAAATATATTTATGGAGAAAGAAAAACAACTGTATTTACAGAAATACAGAAGCATATTGCTGCTCACCCTGGAGAAAAGAAGGCTCTGGGAAGACCTTACAGCAGCCTTGCACTACCTGACACAGGCCTACAAGAAAGCCGGGAAGGGACTTTTGACAAGGGCTTGTAGTGATAGGACAAGGGGCAATGAACTCAAGCTTGAGGAGGACACATTTTGCATGGATATGAGGATGAAATTCATTACAGTAAGGGTGATGAGATGTTAGAACTGGTTGCCCAGGGAGCTCACGGAGCCGCCTCCCTGTTGGTGTTCTAGGCCAGGCTGGATGGGCCTTGAGCAAGCTGGCCTAGTGGAAAGTGTCCCTGCCCATGGCAGGGGGATTGAAACTAAATGATCCTTGAGGTCCCTTCCAACCCAACCCATCCCAACCCAACCCATCCCAACCCAACCTAACCCAACCCAACCCAACCCAACCCAACCCAAGCAGCTATGAATCAAGCAGAAAAACATCAGAAAAACATCAACATTTACAGGAAGATATAAGCAAACATATTTACAGGAAAAAGTAAGCAAACATATTTACAGGAATACCTAAATAAATTACTGAAGCCAACAACAAAGGCAAACAAACAACAACTCTTCCTAAAACAACCTCCTTCGGCACCGGTCTCCACGACGCACCTGGAAGCAAAGCCAGCAACAGAGCCGTTGGCCCAACGAGCAGCCCCTCGCCCAGCAGAGCTGGGGCTTCCTGAGTGGCCCAGCTGCAGGTTGGGCTTTGTCCTGATGGGCACAGGATGTGCCACAGCCCAGGGACACACTGGCAGAGCAGGACTCTGATGCCAGCACTAAGCCCCACTGGCCTTTGGGTTACACTGGGGTTGCCGAGCCCTAAGGAATCGCTCCCCTGCCCATCGTGGGTGGCTGCTCAGGGCAGGGAAATGGTGGCCGTGGTGCCACCAGGACAAGGGGACAGGACAGGTGCTCACGGCAGCATGATGCCACCAGGACAAGGGGACAGGGTGCTCTGTCCCTCAGTGGGGACCACCCACCCCAGCCACACCCCCAGCCTGGCAGTGGATGACCCAACCCAGCTGTGTGCACACGATGGGGAACACGTGCCTGTTTTTGTGGGGAGCTCGGGTCCACCTCCATTGGCTCCTCTCCATCCTGATCCACTTCCATCTCCTCCTCCGAATACACATCCACCTTCGTCTTCTCTTCCACATCTACCTCCATCTGCTCAACACCATCCTCTTTCCTACCTACTTCCACTCCTCCTACCGATCTTCTTCTTAGGCACATCCTATGCCAAAAGTCAAGCAGGAAAGTTCATTGGTCCTGCCCTGGCCAGCCAAGCAGACCTGTGGGACGGGGGTTTAGGCACCCCTGCCCCCTTTTGGTGCTTGGCGAGAGCCATCAGGCAACAGGGCCCCTGGGCACAGCCCCAGCAGGAGTTTGCTGGAGCTTGGGTGGCTCCTCCACCACCAGCACCCACCGGCAGTGGCCAGCTCGTTTCTTCAGCCACCTTGTCCTCTTAATCTCCTTCCTCCTCATCTCCTTGGACAGCTTTGAGTTCTTCTGGATCTGCCAGAGCAGAGGGCAGGGGTGAGTGGTACTGCTCCCTGCCCCTATGGGCCCCTGGGCACAGACCCCGGCCCCATGCCTGCCTTGGCACTCAGAAGCTCCTTACCCTGCACTGGTGGCTTCTGTGCTGTCTCTTGCACTGCGGGGAGGCCTGGGATCCCGAGGGTCCAGCCTGGAAAGGGGCAGCAAAGGCACCAGCTCAGGCTCTGGGCAGGAGGCAGCTGCTCCTGGCAAGCATCCCTGGGCCACGAGCCCAGGACACTCAGGGCTCCTACAGGCCCCTACGATTTCCCCAGAGGAGGGTCCCCACCCCATGCCACCCCCAGGGTGCATGCTCAGGCCTGCCCAGCCAGCTGCGGGGTGCCCACCTCCAGCAGTGCAAGCTTCCTCTTCCTCTGAGGCGCCATCATTCACGGGGACGGTGACGGGGAAATGGGGAAGGTGCTGGGAGGTGAGAAGGGCTGGGTGTGGGTTTGAGGCACTGGAAAAAGGGCTGCACCGGGGAGCAGGGCAGAGGGGTTGCCAGGCACCGGCAGGTGCAGCTGAGTCCGTTACTGGCTGGCCAATGGGGATACACCACCTTAGGCAGTTGCAGCTTCATGAGGAGCATGGAACTTTTTCACCCTCAAGAGGGATTAAGCAGAGTTTTGTGCTTTAATTGATGTGTTGGGCTGTCTCAGGGTTTGGGGAGCGAGGCTGGGGCTTGGCCAGCTCATGGAAGAACCGGAAGGTTCTTCCACTGCAAACTGGACCTGCCTCTGGCCAAGGCCAAGCCAGTCAGCACCTCTGAGAGGACAGCAGTGTCCTGCTCGGATTGAGTTTGTAAATTGGTGGTGGTTTTGTATAAATTTAATTCATTTGGTTTCCCCAGATCAGCTGTCTTTTCCCCAGGACCGTATCTGGGGAGGGAGCCCTCCCTGCCCTTTGTCTCCAGCCTCTTATTTTTCTTCTCCTCATCACTCTGCAAGAGGCTCAATTGGAGAGAAAGCAGGCAGCTGTGGGGTGCTTTGGTGGGGCTGGAGGGGCTTATACAAAGACAGTATCAAATATAATGGAGAGTTGGGCAGAGTCCTGCCACCATCAACGGTTCTTCAAGGAGGCTTGAGGGATGTGTCACAAGCAGCTCCCTTCTATCCACTTGCTCCAGCACCTGTCCCTGAGTAGCACTTCAGACCACCCCTGGGTCCAGCCCCTGGCCTAGCTCTACTCTCCTGAGGTGGCCTCTGAACCCTCCCATCCCAAGGAGGCTGCAGGACAATGTTGGGGATGTTTCTGCTCCTGACCCAAAAGAAACCCCACCCCCTTGCAGAGAGTCCTGCTGGCTCTGCCATCCCTGATGCCAGCCAGGTTCAGCCCTGCTGCACCTGGGCCCTCTTGCCCTGATCATTCCTCACTCACAAATTTCCACTGCTGAGCAGTTACCATCTGAATTTCCCCTTCAGGGATCAGCCTGAGAGGACAACACAGCTCAAGGCTCAGTTTGGAGTGGGGTTCCCCATCCTGAGCCCATCAGACAGCCCTGCAGCCCTGATGGGACATCTTCAGGCAGCCCCCTACACCTAGCCAGTTCCAGGGAAGGGGGCAGGGCTAGCCCAGGACACCAGGGTGGCCAGAAAGGATCTGTCACCATGACACACAGTCCTCACAACCTCATCATGATGATGATGCAGATGCACCAAGCAGGTCCAAGCTGCAGCAGGGCTGGGGTGCGGGATCAGCTCCATGAGTTGAGGCCATCTTGTTTGCTCTTCTGTTGTCCCACAAGCAGCCAGCAGGCTGACCTGAACACTGCTGATGTTCTCCAGCATGGACATGGCTGTGGGGGCAGAATTCATCCCTGTCTAGCCTCTGGATGCAGCTGGTGGTAGGACACAGTTGGGCTGCCCTGTGCACAAGCTGGGCATGGCATGGGTTGAGTCTGTGCCAGGACCTGTGCCCACCAGTGGCTGCTAAGGGAAGGACAAGATGTGCTGCCATCAGCACATGGCAGGGACAGTCTGGTTTAAGCATGAGCTGAAAAAGCTCAGGATGCTTGAACTCAGAGATCCCTGAGTGCAGGTGCCCTTGCTGCCTGCAGCAGCACCCTCCAGCCCCACCAGCACTTTCCTGTGGGAAGCTGCCCCTCTAGCCCCACTTGTCCTGGCTCCCTCAGCTGCCTCTGCCCTGGGACTTATCCACAGTCCCGGGCATCTCTCCCAGCCGTCTTGTCCTCAGCACCATGCTGGGTATCTCTTGGCACTGAGGCTGGGTGTTAGCTGCCAGCCACACTTCCCCTGCCCTGGCAGTCTGTCCCATGTCACTGTCTGGTTGTCTATCCCCAACAGGGTCCTCTGCTCAGGGTCCCAAGATGACTGTGAGCAGCACTTTGCCAGGCTGGGGAAGGGGTTGCACCCAGCCAGGTTAACTCACAAAGCAGAGGCAGAGCCTGTGCCTTCAGTGTCAGGGGCTGGAGGAGGTGATTTTGGCTCTGCTCCTCCACCCGCCACCCTCAGGGGGAGCAGGGCTGAGGAGGGTCTCTGGACCTTAAGCTACTAGGACAGCCACAGGGATGCCCAATGGGTCACCTGGCACCAGCTCTATGGACAATTTTTGCAGGGCCTCTCTTTGTCCCACTGAATCTCTCTATGGCATTGCCTGTGGGTTCACCCTGTCTGGAGCTGCAGCTCTAGTCCCCATGTCTCCATGTCTGCTGCCCAAGGCTGCCTGGCACTCACCCACCTGGGAAAAGCCAGTGGCTCCTGGATAAGAAGCCACCTGCCAACATAAGGGGACATAGGCACACCTAAACTGCAGGGCCAAGCAGGTGAGAGTGGGGGAGCAGCCCTGGTCCCAGCCTGACATGGGATCTCTCCTTTCTCTGCTCAGGTCTCTGATGAGGTGCTCCAGAAATATCCCTTCTTCTCCTGGGGACAGGGCTGTGTGTACTGCTGCCCACACACAACCTCCCAGCTCTACCAGCTCCCATGCCATCACCTGAGTGATGTGGAGCCTGAGCACACAGGGACATGATACCCTCCACGGCTTGACAGGATTCACCCTCAGGACTGGGCTCCCCTCTTTTGAGTCAGGATATGACCAAGTAGCTGACTGGCTCCTGGCATGGAGTAATGCTGTGAACCTCAGCCCAGCTCCTCGTGCCTCCCCAGCCTCACAGAGATGCTCCTATCTCACCATCACATTCCTTTGAGGGTGTTTATGGCTTTTCTGTCTCCATGCTGTCCCAGGCTAAAATCTCCCCTTTTAAGGGAGCTGCAGGACCTTGGGTTGTTGGAGCCTTACCAGCTGCAGGCTGCTCCCTTGCAACGTGTCTCCTCATTCACTGAGAAAGCAGCCTTGCCTTCTTTTTTCTGGACTCCACAATCTACTGATTGAGTCAAGCTGTGGATTACTCCCAGCTCCATCCACACTCACCTGCTAGAGAACAAGGTCTATTTTCACCAGCAAGTGATTCACCTGCCTGTATGGGTTCACCTTTCCCTTAGCAGCCAATTCCTCCCCAGCTCCATCCTCACCCCACAGCTCCCTGACTCACCTCCCAAACCTCTAATAGATGAGAGAAATCTGAGTGGGAAGGGCAGGAGGAACAAGTCACGTTACATTTTCTGCTGCTGACGGGTGCGCTTTGATGCTGGCTCCCCTGGGGACTTTTGGCAAGAGCTGAACCGTGTGTTGTGGAGAGGAGAAGAGGCGTCATTCCTGCTTGGGCTTCTGACCTGGATCTCCAAGGATTTGGGCATTTGTGGTTAGGGTGAGGGCTGTTGACACAGGACAATGCCGACAGCCTGCACTGGAGGCACAAGTGAGGCAGGGATGCTGCGGCGGCCAAGACAGACCCTGCAGGTATCTGGCAAGGCTTATTCTTAGGGCTCCCTACCAGAAGTGAAGACTGTGTCGTCCAACTTAAGTGTCACCTCTGTCCCCTCTCACCCCTTGGCCAGGAGCAAGCACGCTTTGCGACGAGCGAAAAAGTCATGATGTGGAGTTGGCTTGCCTGCGTTGGTTTAATTGGAATAAAATGTGTGCCCCGCTGTGCAGCACGGCTTGTGCTGGAGAGCCGGGATGAGTCAGGCTCCGTGCCGATGATATCACTGCTATTCCAATCGCCTCCCAGCCAGGCAGGGCGGAGGGGCCGCAGCGGTGGGGGTCTGGGTGTGTGTCACTCTGCACGGAGAGCAGCCACATGTGACATCCCCACAGCGGGGACTTGGGCTGCAGGGAGCCCTTGAGAACTTGGGGTCCCCAGCCTCCTTGCCTCCAAGGGCAGGGCAGGGGGTCAGCAGGGATGGGAGCAAATGACTAATGATGCCCAGAGGCCATACTAGAGTACATGGAGCTGTGGACAAGCCAGGGCCAGCAGGTACCCAGCAGAGATTTGCTCCTGTGGCTCCTCAAAGACCATAACCCTCCTCACTCTTGCTGCAGCAGCCTGATCCCCCCATGCCTCCAGACCAAAACACAGAGCTGGTACCCCATGCTCAGGCAGAAACTACTAGATAGGACTGAGAGTGCTTTTTGGATATAGATAAACTCACGTGAACAAAGTTCATCCCTTGTAAGCACCATATGAGCTGAAGCCAGCAGCTACAGCCAAGTGCAGAGGGTGGGGGCAGCAGATCCCCAGCACAAAGCCAGTTTTCAGCAACTCCCCGGAAGCATGGGGGGACAGCAAAGCAACAGTAGCCGAAACAGAGCTGGGACACAAACAATACCCAGTTATCTTTAGTCATCTAGACTGCGAGAAACTGAGAGCAGGGCAGGCAGGACACGCCACGGACGCTGGAAACTCCCTTTCAGCCGGAGAAAAGGGCAGAGTAGATGCCCCCCCGTCCTGGCTTGGCAGTGACCAGGCTGCAGGCAGAGCTGGCGCTGGGCACAGCGAGGCACTGACTCACCCTGCTGCGATAGAGGAAGGAGGCGGGCGGCCAAGTCCTCTGCTCTGCCAAGGAGCAGCCCTGATATGCAGGGTTGAACGTAGGAGAAACCCTCTCAGAGGGGGATCTGCTGCGGGATGAGGGTCTCCAAAGACCAGAAGTGAGCTGAGGTGAGCTGGGGAGGAAGCCCATGACCCATCCACACAGCATGCTGCCATCTCTCCTGCATGGTTGTGAGAGTTTAGAGAAGAAAAACAGGAAAATAAAGGAATCATGACTGGTAACCGCTCCCTGCCCAGGCAGAGAGCCCCTGCCCACCCCCTAGCAGAGTTGCGAAGCAGAGCACCTGCAGCTGGGCACTGCAGGCACAGAGCTCTGCCTGGGGTGGTTGTGGATGTGTGGAGGGACCTTCTGCAGGGACCCTCCTTAGGAACCAAGGTCCTCTTTCGGGACCAGGGACCTTGCATGAGGACCAGGGATCCTGCATGGTGACTCTCTATGGGCCCTGGGAGAAGAGATATCCTCCGTGATGAGTGGGTACTGCTCAAGGATACCCTGCTCCCGACCCGGACAGGGATCCTGGACCGGGACCCTTTGCAGGGACCCCCGGGCACCGGAGACTCCCGTCCCCGCCTCCGGGACAGAGGCCGAACGGCAGTCGATCGATATCGCCGCGATGCCGTGGGACTGGGCGCGCTAGCACCGCCCCGGCAGCCCGAGCACCGCCCCACAGCGATGGGCGAACGGCGGCGGCGGGAGGCGGCGGCGGAGGGGGCGCGGCGGCCGCCCCGCGCTGAGCCCAGGCGGCCCGACCCGACCCCATCCCGCGCCTGTGTCAGCAGCAGCCGCATGTCGGGGCCCGGGGCGCAGAGCCGCAGCCGGCGGCTGCCCGGTAAGTTCCGAGCCGCGGAGTGCGCTGGGCGGGAGGGCATCAGGGCACCGAGAGGGCGGGCAGGGCTGGATCTGCCCGCATACCCCCGCGGCACCCACCCAATGGCCCTTGCAGAGGACTCATGGATCCCCATTCCACCCCCGAGCCCCTGCCGGACCAACCTGCTGCGCCTGCACCGTTCCCGGCGCTGCGCGGGAAGCTCCGTGCCTAGGATGGGGATGCTAGGGATGGAGTGAGGGGCACCTGCCTGGGAAACGGCTGAACTCGAGGACCTGTTGGGCCACGGGCTGGTTCCAAAGTGGCGTCGGTACCCCGAGGGCCCTGGGGAGAGTGGATCCGTGTGGAGGGGCAGCGGCACCCGCCAGAGCCATGAGACCCCGCGGGAGGCGCAGAACCCCCACGCCGCGGGTTTAGGGGAAGAAGTGGTTGCACAGAGCACAGACATCAGCGAGCATGGCAGGGTGAGTGACACCGGGGTTACGGGGGGCTGGCATAGGACAGCCTGCCATGGAGCCGTGCCCGGGGCTCCCACAGTGTGCCCGGGGCACCGTGCTACCCTCCCGGCTTCTTTGTCCTCACGCCGCTTCCCGCAGGAACGGCAGCGGGGCCCGTAAATAGCAGGGTCTCATGACAGCCTCTGCCGGGGAAAGAGCTCTGGGCGGCAGGGATATTTTTAGTGCTGAGACGCAGGGGATTTGGAGCTGGATGAGCAGTGCAGGCGATGCAGCCGCGGCTCTGGCAGGGGTTACGAGGTGCCATGTCCTCCCTCGGTAGCTGCCCCTCCCTCCAGCTTTTCCCATCAGTATCTCTGCCAAAACCTCTGCCACCCTCACACTCTCCGGGTGCATTTCCTCTCACCAGGACCGTGGTTATTTTCTGCTGTGCTGCAACACAAGGTCAGGAATGCCGATCCTGAAGAGACTGCCAGGGAATTAACGCTCAGGCAGCCAGTGTGTCCAGGCAACCCATCTCCACACGGCTTGACCCTGCATGATTCTCAGGGGCATTCCCAGCTCTCCATGCCAGCAGCTTCTCCCAGGGCTAAAGGAGCTGAAAGCCCTTGGGATTTATCCTGGTTGGGACAGGGTAATAGGGAAGGGCCTCCTGCAAAATGCTGTGGCACCCAAGGAGCTGCATGTTCACCCCACCTGATCTCCTCACAGCCCTGCATGCAGGGACTGGGAGCACAAGGCACAGGCTGGCAGCAGTGGTAGGGTGATGGGGTCCTCTCTGGGAGCAGGGTCAGGGAATCCACCTCTGGAGAAGGGCAACATCTGGCTGTGCCAGACTGCCCTAGCTCTTTCATTCACCAAGCAACTGCCTCATGCTTAAAGTGACCCCTCACTTAAACTCTGCCTCACCTTCCCATCACACCCTCTCCCTTTCAACAGCCCAGATTATATTTCAAGACCTTCTTTAGATCCCTTGAAAACTCTGTAAGGTATTACAGAGCCATGGCCTCGAGAAAAGGCCATCCTCATCCTCTCCTGGCCTTGTGCCTCCACTAA
This sequence comes from Picus viridis, assembly GCA_033816785.1. Taxonomy (NCBI): domain Eukaryota; kingdom Metazoa; phylum Chordata; class Aves; order Piciformes; family Picidae; genus Picus; species Picus viridis. The sequence goes on along the minus strand of CM066599.1, from coordinate 6,649,767 downwards.
CAAACCTTCTCCCACCCCCAGATATACCCCTTCTATTCACAGCACAGAGGGAGGTTGTACTGGGATCCCATGGGCCAGGGAGGAATGAAAAACGCATCCCCTCCCAACAGAAACACAGCTGGAGAACTGAACAGGCTCCTGGCCTGGATGTTGGGTGCTCCCAGCATCCTGAAGCTCTGCCTGGCCCTCACCTCTTGCTAACTGTACATCAAGACCTGCTCTTCTCCCAATGCACTTTGACGAGGGGGTGGAGGAGGGAGCTCAGAGCCTTTTGCTTCACCACCAGTCCTCCCCTGCCTTCCCCACCATGGTGGTGGCCATGAGCCACTCGAGGGACCAGGGAAGCCAGCATCCACTCCCTCAGCCCTCCCTGCAGATAGGTGCCTGGGACCACGCAAGACAAAACCTGCACTTCCTGGGGTGATCCTGCCCTGCCCTGCCCTGCTTGCCTGGCCTCTGCACCAGCGCTTGGCCCCCATTCCTCCCCGAGCAGCGCTGGCTAAGCAGCCGTGGGAGCCGGAAGGATCTGAAGGCAGCGGGGTGCTCAGTGCTGCCGCAGCCGCGCTAGGCGGTTCAGCCAGTGGGGAAGAGCTTGGCTCTGAATGCTGATAAGCCTCCAGCCCCTTGGCTGGGCGGGCGGTAGTCATAACCATGACAATAGTAATAAAAGCCAGGCCACCAGCAGGTACCGACAGATCCCCCACGGTGCACAGGGGCGGCATTGTGTGCACCAACTTGTTCCGCGGTGGGAACATGCCAGCCGGATGAGACAATCCCAGGGCTGACAGCCGGGAAGTGTGACTGGCCGTCACATGGGGAAGGGCCGCGGCAGGGAATGCCGCTCTCCTTTCTTTCCCCGTCGAGGGTTGCTGAGGAGCAGCCACACTAGCAAGGCTGTTTGCTCCCCTCTGGGCCCGGAAGAGCCCCGGGAGGGGGGCAGGCTCCATCCCCGACTTTCACCGCGGTCACGGGTCAGGCAGGGCCAAGCACAGCACAGCTGCCATCTCCTGCTGCCGGCATTCCTTACATAATGGGATCTCAGTGCTCGTGCCCAACTCCCCAGAGAGAGCTCGAAAACAAGTTCATAAACAGGTCTTGCTAATTTCTCCCGCAAGAGAAATCCCAGCACCCACAGGAATGCTGCCGCCAGCACCTGTCCTGACTCTCCCAAGCACCCTTACCCCGAGTATCGGTCATGTGCTGGCGCACGACGGGCAGTGAGAATGCTAATGGCACAGAACAGCCACACTCACGGCACGTGGAGCAGCACTTGACAGCATTGAGCTTTATTTTCTATTTGCACTGCAGGAGGATTTAGAGCTGCTCCTTCTTACCTCCATGTTGGGGTCCTTTTGGTGAGATGCTGCATTGGAGAGCTGGTCTGTCACCCTGGATTTGGGAGCCAGTACAGCCTCTGCCCTGAGCCTCCTGGGCTCTCCTCAGGATGGTGAAGTGTGCAGTTTGCCATGGATTTGGCACAGCTGGGCTGGAAGGCAGAGCTCTGCCTGGGACAGATAGGACAGGGCTGGCTTCAGCTGCTGAAGGCAGCAAACTCCATAGACAATGCCCCACTCACCCCCTCCCTGCTCTTGGCTCCATTCTCTTCTGCAGATAGCACAGGGGAGGCAGGAGGCTTTCACCTTAAGCCAGCAGCACTTAACCTGCCAGTAAGCCTTGCCAGGAAAGCTTCAAGAACACCACGTGTCCGTCACCACAGCTCTTGGCTTGGGCACTGCACAGCACACCAAGCTCTGCACCAGAGCAGGATCCCAGTGCTCAGGTCAGACAAAACAAGGCAAAGGCCCTTTGGGCATTCAGGATCACTGCCCTGGGCACTGCAGGAAGATGATGAACAGCCAGAAGAGGACCAGAGCCTCTTCCAGGCTCTGACAGGCCTTGAGTCACAGTGCATCCCCTCACTGTGCGTCAGGCACAACCTGGCCTCTCAGGGCAAGCACCTGCAGATCATGGGGGTTTAGTTGAAGGATGGTCCAGAAGTGGGGTGCAGAGGAGCCCGGGGAAGATGTGGCACTGATCTCCAGGACATGTCACTAGGGTCACCAAGTCTCTCCTGTTTGGGTCTTCCTATGCTGCTATATGGTGACAACCAGTCATGCTGTCATCCTCATCCTCACTCCTGTCAGACAGGGTGGGGATGCTGTTCCTCTGTTCCCTCCTCTCCAGCCTGGAGGAGGGGAGGGTTTGGGCCGTGCTCCGGCACAGCAGAGGGTGTTTGTTTGGTTTCCTTAGTTACAGTGCTGCCTGCTCCGGTAATCACATTTTCCTTATGCTGGCTGGGCCAAGAGCAGCTGAGAGGAAATTTGGAATGACCGAGGTCAAACACCAACCTGGGAACAGTGGGAGCACCAGCCACAGCCCCTCTGTGCCATTTGGGTCCTTGCTGTTGTGGGTACCCAACCCAAAAGGGAGGTAGCAGACCCAGGGATGCAGCCAGAAGCACTTGTCATCAACATCCCGAGGGCTCTCATCGCTGCCTCCCGTGTGAGCTGGGGACACAGGCACGGTCGCTGAACTGCAGGAGGAATTGCAGGAATGAAAATGTTTGGGCAGACAGAAGCCGAGGTGGCTGTGCAGGCGGGATGGGGGTGGGTAGGGGAGCCGCCAGCGGGGGCGTGTCCGCGCTTATAGTGACGGTGGCGGCAGGGCTGGCGTGTGCAGGGTGACAGGGCTGCTAATGCCTTTTATTATTCGTGCCTCAGCCCCGTAAGCCTGGAGTACTAACACCACTTATTGTCCCTGGAAGCTTCCCCTGCCTGTCAGCGTTCACAGACAGCCCTGGTTTGTAGCAAGGAAACTGACACTTGAACATGTGCAAACCATGGCTGACCTGCTAAGAACACCCTTCCCCCTCGGTAATTCACTTCAGCAGCCGTGATTGCAGCACAGGAGCTCCCCAGCCCTGGCTGCCCTGCATCTCTGAAGCAAGAGCTGAGGCTCCAGCACAGCAAGTACCGTGCTGTTCTGGCGTCTAACATCTGCTCACAGTGACTAAACCAGCGTGTGCTGGCAAAGCAGAGCGGAAGGGGATCACCTGCTCACCATCACGGCCTGAACTGGGACAGGCAGAAGGGTTCTGATAGCCCTGCCTGGTCCAACCCTCCTCACCTTTCTCCCCAGCCGACATGGAGCAGGCACAGCGGAACCTGGATGGGGAGCAGATGCAACAGCAGCAGCTGAAGCTACGGGACCGGCAGAAGTTCTTTGAGGAGGTTTTCCAGCACGATGTGGACTTCTTCTTCCCCATGTCTCACCTGCAGATAGAGCATCGGAGACGTAAGCACCGTGGGTACCGGCACGGGGCTGGGGGTGTTTCAGGGACTGGTGGCACTGGCGTTAGGGAGCGGTGGGACACCTCCAGGCTAAAGGAAGCTGGGGACACTGCACTGAGACAGGACCACACAGGCTGCGTGTGGGTGTGCTGTGGATTACTCACACCACTTAAGTCACTGCACATGGGTACCCAGGCTGGCGCCCTGTAGAGTCACTGGCTGCAGACAGCAGTCTGGGGCAAGGACAAGGGCTGCAGCAAGACAGCAGGGATGTCCAGAGTGATCTTTTAAGGAAACATGATTTCCTGGGGGCCTCTTACCAGCAAGTAGAGTTCGGTTCCCACTGGCAAAGCTGGCCTCCCTCCTCAGGACCCTGCCTGCACAGGGCTCACAGCGCCCTTTGCCTTGCACTAGCACTCACCTTTTCACTGTCTCTGCAGCCCCGCTGGGCAGCATTTCCTCCATGGAGGTGAACGTGGACATGTTGGAACAGATGGACATGATGGACTTGTCAGACCAGGACACAGTGGATGTGTTTCTGGGCTGTGGGACAGAAGAGAGCAGCATTGCTGGGTCTTTGCCAGGTACGTGCAGTCTCAAGCCTTTTGTGGGCCAGCTTGGGAACCCTTCCTGCCTCCAGTACCCACACTGTTTTTTTCCTCAACCCCAGTCACCCTGTGTGCAGACCTACATATACCCATACTTGGCGCTGGGGTCTGGGAGGCTTGAAGGGACTTCATGCTGGTCTGGTCTATATCAGCATCTCTATCCACAGCCCAGGGTAACAGTGACCTATAAATACTTTATGCTGCAGAAGACAGGAGGGCCCAGGCACTTGCCAGAGTCCACGAGGCAATTTCTCTTGCCTTGAAGCTCCTCTGGAGCAGCCACTGCCTTGTCATGATTTCCCAGGTCCCCACTGTGCTGCAGAGCTCACTGTGCCAAGCAGGAAAGCTGCAGGAGTCCTCCACCTCCCACCCAGACCCCAGGGAGCTGGGATGGGGTCCTGCAGGGAAAGCCCAGAGTACTAGCACTTTTCTTCCTGCACACACACTGCTGTGATTCACCAAAGCCAAGTCAAACATCTCTTGCTTGCTGTATAGCCATACAGCATGGTCTCACACAGCACGGTTCCAAGCCATGCTTCATGTGAGACAGAAAAGGTTCTGCTGCCAAAACTGGAGGAGTGTGCAGTACAGAGCCAGGGGTGTGAGGTGCAGAGAAGCACAGTAAGGAGTAAGAGGAAGAGAAGTAAGACACAGTTGGAGGGGCTATCCATGACGTTCAGATAGCTATAAACCTCCATAAAGCCTTTTCTCTTACTGCTCTCTCCTCCAGTGGCAGATGCCAGCCAGTGCCCAGAGGAAATCACCTTGCAAGTGCCCAGTGCAGCTGAGAGCAAGTCACGCATCTCATCCACATCCTCTGTCTCCACGGATTTGAACAGCCTGGACACCAGCGAGGAAGGGGCTGAGACCCCTGTGGTGCAATCGGATGAGGAGGACCTGCAGGAGGACAGTCCCAAAGACCAGGTTGCAAGGAGCTAGCAGCCAGCTCTGCCCTGCTCTCAGCCTCCTCTGTACAGACCTGCCAGCCCTGTGGAAGGAAAGCTGCTGGCACTCAGCAAAGCCCATCCTGGACTGCTGCCTTGCAGAAGAGGAGAGATGGTTTTCCCCTCCTCTCCCTCCACAGGTTCTCCTGGCAGCTATAAGAGAAGGAAAGGGGTATTTGTAGGCTTTCAAAACTAACTCTTCAGACTTTGCTGCTAACATTCCCTGCTTCACTCCCCCATATGTTCAGCATTCCACAGCCCCACCATGCCTCAAAAGCCATCTCTTGGGAGCCCAGCTCCCCCTATCCTACTGACAAAGGTCCTGTCCAGACAAGCACTTAACAATGGCATACAGAGAAATAACACTCTGATCTAAAGAAGCAGTGGGTGTCTTTGTTATTGGGAGAAGAGCACTAGGGGTGAGGGTTTGTAGGGAAGGGATTGAAGGAGAGTGGTGTGAAGCTAAGGGTGCTGTGTGGGAGAAGATGAAACCTCTTGTCGCACAGCCCAGATCCAGCACACAGATGATTCCTGTGCCCAGGACAGGAGCAGGCAGAATGGGCCTCAGTGGAGATAAACAGCTCTTTGTGGAGCAGGTCACAGCACTGAGTAACTTGGGTGCAGCCTCTGGAAGGGAGAGTCAGTGGCTGCAGTACTGTCACAGTCAGTGACCTGTAACTACCTGCTGTGGCAACACTTGGGGATTTCCCATACAAATGGGTTGAGTGGAGAACATCAGCTCAGGCAGCAGCAGCAGCTGCTGCTCCCCCAGCACAGCATGATGGTAGCAGCCCGGGTTGGAGACTGCTTCAGAAGAGCTTAAGAAGAGATGTAAAAGTTAAGCCACTTTGCAGTCTTGCAAAGCACTTGCACTTGCTCCCTGTGGGACGGGTCACAAGGAGTCAGGCACAGAGCCAGCCAGAGGCCACTGCTGCCAACGGTGGCTGCAGGCCAGGAAAGCACTGTCCCAGCTTGGCCTTAGTCAGCACAACTGTGGTCACCCCCACGAGGAAATGAGCCTGGGAGACAAGCAATAGAAGCCAGGGAATGCACCACACACCAGCTGCTTTCCAGGCAGGTGTTCAGACCTTGCCGTACTCCCCCTGCGACTGCCACCCCTTCATGAGACCAGCTGGAGTACCTCAGTTACCCACCAACAACTGGCCAGAGTGCAAGGCACTGTGACCTCCATCGGACTGCTGCCCCCAGCGCTGCCTTGCTGTAGCTGCAGTTCACTTCGTGGACCCAGGCGGGCAGCCGGGGGTAAACAGGGTGCTTCCGGATGGCTGTGTGCTCAGATATAGACACTGCCCTCCGGAAAGGAAAGTCAAGGAAGGAAAGCAGACAACAGCGGGAAGAGCTGAGAAGAGGAAGTCACACACAGCCATAAAATCATAGAATGTTTTGGGTTAGAATGGATGTTTAAAGGTCATGTAGTCCAACCGCACTGTAGTTTGAAGGGACAGCTTCAACCAGATCAGGTTGCTCAGAGTCCCAAACAACCTAACCTGAAACGTTCCCAGGTATGAGGCTTCTACCACCTTTCTGGGCAAACTGAGCCAGAGTTTCACCATATTCAGTGTAAATAATCCCTTCCTTCTATCGAGATTGAATCTCCCGTTTTAATTTAAAACCAACAGTCCTTTTTCTGTTCTAACAGGCCCTGCTAAAAACTCCCCATCTTTCCTGTAGTGTCCCTTGTCGCTGAAAGGCCACAAGGTCTCCCCGAGCCTTCTCTTCTCTAGGCTGAACTCCAAATCTCTCCATCTTGGCCTCACAGAGGTACACTTGCAGAATCCTGTGCACCACAGAGCCTTGCAGTGAACCACAAAAGCCGAGACCCACCAGAACTCCTTCAATTTTAAAAGAGGTGGGAGGCAGCCCTTGGGGAGCACTCCGCAAGATGAATGCTCTTGTTCCGGGCCCGGGGGCAACGGCTGCCACTGCTCTCCCTCGACCGGGCAAGGCATAGCCAGGCAAGCGCGTTCCACCCCACCCCAGGCCGGGTCCCAGGCTCCTGACCTGTCCCTTGCAACCGCTCCTTTGCCCTCCCATGGAGGGGAACAGAACCGCCTGCGCAAGGCTGAGCCTTCACCGTGCGGGACGAGGCGACGCCGAGGAGTGGCGCTGCATCTCTACCGCGACCCCGGAAACGCTCGCCATTGGCCGAGGGGCCGGAAGCGGAAGTGGATGCTAGGGCGGGGCCGGAGGGATGGCGGCGGTGGCGGCGCTGGTGCTGCTGCTGGCGGCAGCGGGGCCGGGGCGAGCGCAGCCGGACGTGTTGCGGGAGGAGCTGCTTCTGAGCCCGCTGCCCGCCGGCGATGTGGCCGCCACCTTCCAGTTCCGAACGCGGTGGGACGCGGACCTGCAGCGGGGCGCGGGTAGGGCGGGCGGGGCCAGGGGCAAATGATGGGCGGCCATTGGCTGTGGTGCGGGCAGGATGGGCGGGGCTGGAGGGCAAGGTCGGGCCGCCATTGGCTGAGGCCCGGCGCAGAGGGGGCGGGGCTGGTGTAGGGGGTAGGGCCAGTGCCGGGGCTATTTCGCTCCGTGATACAGTGGGGGATTGCATCGGGTTGATCACGTCACTGCGTTAGTGCGTGACGTCAGAGGGGCAAGTGATGTTAGGAACAGCTCGGTGGGTGCTGAGGTGAGCGCAGAGCAGAGCTGCGGGGGGGCTGAGTGCTGCAGTGACATCAGGACGGGGGTTTGGTGTAGTGACAGGCTGGGGTAGTGCCAGGGAAGGATGTTTGCTGTGGCCAGACCCTGGTGCGATGTCAGGGGACATCTTATAGCAGCCTTCCGGTACCTAAAGGGGCCTACAGGAAAGATGGGGAGCTGTACTTAATCATGGAGTGTAGGGGTAGGACAAGGAGTGATAAGACAAGGAGTGACAATTTTAAACTGACAGAGGGGAGATTTAGTTTAGATATTAGGAAGATGTTCTTCATTGTGAGGTTGGTGAGATGCTGGCACAGGTTGTCCAGAGAGGTTCTGGGTGTCCCTTCACTGGAAGTGTCCAAAGCCAGGTTGGATGGGGCTTTGAGCAACCTGCTCTAGTAGAAGGTGTCCCTGCCCATGGCAATGGGATTACATTCAGATCTTTAGGTCCTTTTTAGGTCTTTAGCTCCTTTCGCTCTGTGAAGGGGCTGGGGGGATGAGCAGGGCAAGAACTAATGCTGCCCACAGTCTCTCACTACAGGCTGTTCCCGAAGGCACTGGGACGGCTGGTGGCAGCACTGGGTGTGCGAGAGCTCCACCTTGCCCTCACCCAGGGTTTCTGGCGCACCCGGACCTGGGGGCAGCCACCCCTCCAAGCGCCTGCTGGTGCTGAGCTCTGGGTCTGGTTCCAGCCCACCGTCACTGAGTAGGTACCACAGCTGTGGGTCTGTCCCTCTGGGTCCCCCCCCAGCCACTGCCCCCAGGAGCTGTCACCCCGCTCACATGAGGCACCCATAGTGTGTGCAGGGGACTTCTGGATTGGAAAATGTCCACTGGAATAAAGAGCCTCCAATTCCAGGAGCAGCTCTGAGGAAAAGCAGAACGTAGCCCTGTTCAGTATGTGTAGCCTGATGTGGTGCTGAGGGCAAACCCTTGGTCACTCAAGGAACAAGTAATTCTCCTGTGGGCTCTGTGATGACAAGCTCCTCACTGCAGGGGTTATATCTTGACCTCTTAGCTGTGACTCACTTCCTTTGACTCTCATCCAATACCTGTCACCACTTCCCTTAGTACACAGCCACTGCATGAGCTACAGCAGCTCTGAACTCACAGAGGTCTCTTCCCTTCAAAAGGCCTGTCCTAGGTATGCTGGATAGCCTTCAGAGCTGCACCAATGTGTTGCTGTAGGTCTCACAGCCCCTTCTCTGTAGACCACACATCACTTCCCATGTGCTCCCTGCTCCCCCAGCCCCTCCCTTCAGCTGCACCTACTGCTAGGTTCCTGGCTGTGTGAAACTCTGCCAGCCCGGGGGCCGCCGCTGGATCCCCTAGGTCTCAAGCATTAGATAAAGTACCTACACAGCTGGAGAGTGCCTCTGCCTGCATGCTTCTTGCAGCCTCTGAAAGCTGGTGTGGGCACTTTTGAGTATTTATTGAATGTTACTGACTTAATGCTTGTTGAACTGAGGATTTGAGCTGCTGACTAATCCCTGGTATCTCTTCTCATAGTGTTGACAAAGCCTGGAAAGAACTGAGTAATATCCTCTCAGGAATATTCTGTGCTTCTCTCAACTTCATTGACTCAACCAACACAGTCATCCCAACAGCATCCTTCAAGCCCCTGGGCCTAGGCAATGGTGAGTCCGGCCTGCACTCAGCTCTGCCCTCTCACTCTTGCCTCTAGCTTTTGTTCTGCCTGTGCCACTGTGGGAAGTCCTGGCGCAGATCCTCCAAGGACTCTGGGTCTGTTAACCTTCTCCTGGAAACATTTCCTCCTGCTATGAATGAGGCTTGAATGTGAACAGAGGAAACCCACAAGGAGTACATGACACATGCTCCCAGGGCCTCACCTGTGCCTCTGGAAAGTATTTTGTGGAACAGGGAGGACTGGAGAATTTAAGGCACTCATTAACAAGTCTGCACCCTTACCTTTTCTTTCTAAATGACTCTGAACAGAGTGGGATCTATTCCTGATCAAGCTCACGGCATTTCTGGCATGCTGAAAGGGTGGTGGGCTGTGGGGTACACCAAGGGTGGGGATGGAGCAGGTCTGCTTGTGCTCTCATGCCAGTAGCTGTACCAGCCTGCTGACCCTCTGCCTCCCTGCTCAGGTACAGATCACCATCTCCTGCGATACGCTGTCCTGCCCCGGGAGGTCGTCTGCACAGAGAACCTCACACCGTGGAAGAAGCTGCTCCCGTGTGGCTCAAAGGTAATGGCAAGTCCTGCTGCCTCATTGGGACACCCCCAATGGAGCTGGGCTCCCAACAGCAATCCAGGAACACGCTCTGCAAAGTCTCAGCATGGCCTTTCTCTCAGGGGGAGCAGAGAACAGACCTGGGGCTGGGTTTTACCTTCTCTCTCCACAGGCCGGGCTTGCTGTGCTGCTGAGGGCTGAGCGCTTGTTCCACAGCAGCTACCACTCACAGGCAGTGCACATCCGCCCCATCTGCAGGGTAAGCACAAAGCTCAGCACCTCCTTTAACACTTCCAAGAGAAAATCCAGTGCCACCTTGTGACACTGCAAGGTGACATACTGATGTGCCCAGCTCCCTTGTGGTCACTTCACTGTGTTTAACATAGCTGTCACCCTGCTTCTCTGGTCTCCCCTGCATCCCAGTGGGATTCTTGGAGACCTGGTGGAGTGCCAGCTCCATGCTGATGTCCTGCTCCTCCAGAAGGTGTGATCTCACCTGTCTCTCCCTTGCCTAGGATGCCTCTTGCCTGTCTGTGTCCTGGGAACTTAGACAGACCCTCACTGTGGTCTTTGACAGCTTTGCCAGTGGCCAAGGAAAGAAAGGTAAGCTTGGTAGCAGTGGGCTGTGGTCTCTGGAGAGCCCCTGGCTTGCAGCACTTTACTCTGCCTGCCATTGACTTTGCTTCCTGCAGACTGGTCCCTCTTTAGGATGTTCTCTCGCACGCTTACCGATGCGTGTCCTCTGGCATCGCAGAGCAAAGTCTACGTTGACATCTCACCTAAGAGCAAGGTAATGCTCTCAGACCAGAGAAGATGCCCTGCTCCCTCAGTTCAGCCACTTTGTGTGGCTCTGAACATCTCACCTCCATCTCCTGCATGGCCAGGCCCCCCAGGAGCCCTCCGGGGCTCATGAAGGGAGGTGGTTTTCTTCCTCTGAGCAAGGCTGCAGGGATGAGCGTGGTCGTGTTAACAGCCCTGAGCTGGCTGTTGGGTGGAAGCGTCAGGGGCAGTCAGAGGGTCTTTGCCCAACATTCAGTTACTTTGAGGGTCACTTTTATCATCCATTTGCTTTCTCAGGAAAAGGAGTTACTGGAAGTCACCCCAGCTCCAGCATCTCTGCACGAAGCTGTTGTCCAGGGCGAGAAGAGAACCTATGCTGTCTATGACCTGCTCAGCCCCTCGCTCTTCAACACATCTCGCAGCCTCAACGTGCAGCTAAAGTGGACACGGCCCCAGGACACCTGTGAGTGACCAGCACCTCACCTCACTCCACCTACACCACTAGTCAGGGCTGAAAATTATCCCATTTTTGTATCTTTTTCTCTTTGATAGCGGAGCTGCCCACACCTGTCCTCCATGCTCACCGCTACGTGAGTGGGTACGGGCTGCAGACCGGGAGATCAGCACCCTGGTCTACAACACCCACCCCTACCGTGCCTTCCCTGTCATCCTGCTGGAGACTGTGCCCTGGTACCTGCGGCTCTATGTGCACACTCTGACTATCATCACCAAGGGGAAGGAAAACAAGCCAAGTAAGTAAACCCTCCCAAGTGCACAAGCCACCCAATTCCCTTGGCACAAGAAGTTCATTCCAGAGATGGTTTCATCCCTCCCTTGGGCCCCAGTGGTCATTGGGAAACTGGATTGGGAAACAAAACACCTTAGGATGTTTTCCTAACCTTCAGTTCACTGCTTACAGCAGATGATATTAAGTCTGGCACATGGATGTTGCTTCATAATCCAAAAGGGATCTAAACCAAGGTGAATTGTTCAGAGGCCTGATTTAAAACCAGGTCTTATTTTATATTTGAACCTTTCCTTATGAACACCTGACTTTCATGGATCATCTGCTCTAAGGACCAGCCAGATGTAGCTTTAACTCATGTTTTTTGCTGCCTTACCCAGGACACTGCTCCTAGAACAATGCAAGCAGGAGCACCCATCCTGTGGGAGGTGTGAGACAGAAGGAGGTCCTCCCAGTGCCACTGATGTGTCTCTGTGTTAGGTTATATCCACTACCAGCCAGCCCAGGACCGGAGACGGCCTCACCTCTTGGAAATGCTGATCCAGCTGCCAGCCAACTCCATCACCAAGATCACAATCCAGTTTGAGAGGGCCTTATTGAAGTGGACAGAGTATCCACCTGACCCCAATCATGGCTTTTATGTCGGGTAACAACGTTCCTCAGCTCCTCATCCCCTTCCAAGCCTCATGTAGGACTTGCTGCCCAGGTCTCTGGTGACAGGAAGCACTTTTGCCATCTCTTGGCTGGCAGGACTGACACGAGCATGTCCTTTGTCTCCTTAGTTCTTCGGTGCTTAGTGCCCTGGTTCCCAGCATCATTGCAATGAAGGAAATGGACATGGAGCAGAGCCCTCTCTTCACCTCACTGTGAGTGTGCCCTTGTGGGGGAGCGGGAGCCATGCTGCAGCTCTGGTGGGCTGCCAGCCACTGTCATCCTGTCTGGTGAGCATGAAGCAGTACTCCTGGGTGGGCTGACGCTCCCTTTCCCGCTTCCACTCTCCAGGTTTCCTTCCTCGGATGGCTCCAGCTATTTTGTGCGCCTGTACACGGAGCCGCTGCTGGTGAACCTGCCGACGCCAGATTTCAGCATGCCCTACAACGTCATCTGCCTGACCTGCACGGTGGTGGCCGTCTGCTATGGCTCCTTCTACAACCTGCTGACCAGAACGTTCCACGTGGAGGAGCCGAGCCGGGGCGGGCTGGCCAAGCGTCTGGCCAACATCATCCGCAAACTCAGGGGGTGCCCCCGCTCTGAGAGAAGCCGGGGCTGGCCACGGGGCTCCCTGGGGAGACTCCCTGCATTGTGTCTCTCCCCATTTTGCTGCCTGGATCTCTCTTCAGGATCCAACTGGCTGAGAGATTGCTGCCATTGTTGAGATGGGAAATGTCTCTCAGCCCATCAACTACTGACCTGCACTGCTATGGGACTGGGAAGGGTGTTAGGCTTCTGTCTGGGAGTGGGGTAACTTATGTACTGGGAACGAGCCTGGGAGTAAACTTGAGATGTTTTGTATGTTTGTGCTGCTCCTGCTTGGTTTTGCTTTGAACTTGTAAGACTCTGAGCTGCTAGGTCTCCAGCATGCTTCCTGAGCCAGCTCAAGGAAGGAATGTGATCTGCAGGGAAGAGATGGGTTCCTCTGCTCTACCATCTCGCCTTCTACAACTGCCACATTTCATAGCCCCCTCCTGCCACACTTCACCACATTTGAGCCAGCTCACAAATTAATTTTGGGGCATACCAAGGGTTTGGGCATACTACAGCTATACTAAGGATTTATTTTCTTTCTCAGCAAAAAGCAGCCCTTGCCCCCAGTTTCTATTTGCAGCATTTTGAAACCTCTCCACCTGCTCACCCCTCTGCTGCAGCACAAGATCCTCCTCCTCAGCTTCCACATCTACTCTACAGCTCCCTTGCACCAAACACTATCACCTGAGCTTTGGGGAATCTCTGGGCTTGGCAGATCCCAAGTTCCAAGCTACAGCCTGCCAGGCTCTGCTGGTAGGCAGCAGCCTGATCACTCTCTGGGCTGGGAACCTCTGGGCTTGGCAGACCCCAAGTTCTGAGCTACAGCCTGCCAGGCTCTGCTGGTAGGCAGCAGCCTGATCCCTCTCTGGGCTGGGAAGGCAGGAACCGAACCATGGCACCGCTGCACTCTAGTTATTTTCATGAAACACAAGGTATGGCTTTGCTGTGGTTCATGCAGAGGCAGAGGATGCTGATGGGGTCCTCAAGTATTTCAGGGGTTTGTCCTTTGCATCTCAGATACAGCTTTTGTGATAGGAACAGACAACTGCCTACAGGCAGCTAAACAAGGCAATCATTAGGAGAAATATTCCCCAGAATCAAAGCAAAGCACAACCAGAGGTCCTCTTAACAACTTCTACTTGAACAGACAGACCATAACCTCCCCCACTGCCTCCTGTCCTGCACAGCCAGTTCTCACTGCCCTGGGATTACTTTGCCCTTCCCTACCAGAGATGCTTCTTTCTCTCCAGCTCCTTACAATCTGTTCCACTGGCTCCATGAACACATGGGTTTGGGACACTCCTCCCCCTCTCAGGGTGCCCCAGGTCTCTCAGCCACTCCTCCTCACAGAGATGTTCCAGGGCCCTCAGCATCTTTGTATCCTCCACTGGACTCTTTCCAGTAGTTCCCTGCCTCTTTTGAGGTGCGGAGCCCAGAACTGCACACAATACTCCAGGTGTGGCCTCACTAGGGCAGAGGGGGAAGAGAACCTCCTCGAACTGCTGGCCACACTCTTCTTCACGTACCCCAGAAGACAATTTGCTGCCTTTACCACGCAGGCACATTGATGGTTCATTGTTGCCTCCCCCTAGACTTGCTTCCCAGCAGGTCAACCCCGTACTGTACTGGTGCAGGAGATTATTCCAGTTCAGGAGCAGGACTCCACACCTGCTCTCGCTGAGCTTCATGAGGTTCCCTCTACCTACGTCCCCAGCCTGTGCAGGTCTCGCCGGATGGCAGCAAAGCCTGGGGGTGGGGGGGGTTTGTCTCACCACTGCTCCCAGTTTGGCACCACCAGCAGACTGGAAAAAACACACTGTGCCTTCCCCTAGCCCACTGATGGATATGTTGAACAAGACTGCACCCAGGAGGCGGTGCAAAGAGGCAGGCGTGCAACCAGGACTTCAAAAGTAAAGCCACACAAACAGAGGATTCCTTCAAAAGCAACAAAGCTCCCCAAGACCACGGGGCGACACCCTGCAGAGCCCGACCCCCGCGCATGCGCCCTGCCCGCCTCACGGGCTGCCTGCAGCGCTGCCTGACCGGCCGGCACCGCCCGGCCATCCAGCGCCTCCGCACCGGCTCTCTTCGGTCGCCGCCGCCACCACCACCGAGGCCCGCGGCGGAGTTGCTGCCCTGCGGGGCCGGCCCGGTGCGGGCCGCGGGGACAGGCGGGAGGTAGGCAGCCGCGGCGGGGTCCTGGGGGAGCGGCGTCGCCCGGTCGGGGCGCGCAGGCGGCTGGTGGGGGGCGTCCCCCGGCGGCCTCACCCTTCGCTCCTCAGGGCGCGGCGCGGACGGCCCCGTGGCGGAGACGGCGCCGGGATGGCGGCGTGAGGCCGAGGCACCGTGCCGTGAGTACGGGGAGTGGAGGGGAGCGGGCAGGGAGCGCGCCGGGGCCCAGCCTGGCTTTAGGCCGACAGCAGGGCGGAGGAAGAGGCGGGGGGACGGCGGGCAGGCGGGGGGCTGTCGGAGCCGGTGGTGATGGTTCGGAACTTAGGGGACAGGGTGAGGACGCTCGGGGAGTTCCTAACGCTGTGCCGGCGGGAGAGCCGCGCTCCCGGAGCCGAGCGTGGCCGGGTTACACAAGAGCTGGAGCCAGCCTAGATTAGGCTTTGGCTATCGCCGGCCTGACAGGAAAGCAGCGCTGCGTGCGTCCCCGGGGACACTGCTTCCTTCTGTACCTCGGCTCTCAGCCAGGAGCACCTCACAGCTCACCTGCCACCTTCCAAAACCAAAGACAGGCCTGTTTCTGCCCAGAGAAGACAACTCGGTGGCATCCTTTGTCCAGCACGAATGCAGCAGCCCCCCGCAGTGCTAGTGTCCGGCCAGGCACCCCCATGCCAGCACTCCGAGCCGCTTGTAGAGGCAGATTAGATGCCGTTTTGTTGTACCAACCTTGCTTGTTACATCCCAAACTGGCAAGTACAAGATGAGAAGCTCTTAAATACACCACCACACCACAACACACCAGACTCTGTTGCACTTCATTCCCCCCGTATCAAAACATTACAGTTGATCTTGCAATTACTGTCATAGTGGAGCAACCTTTGCCTCACCAAGCTATATCTCATAACTCCCCAGAACTCCTGGCCAGTGCTGTATATTTGCCTCCCTTTACCCAAGACACAGAAAACACTTTTTTTTTTTTTTCCAGGCTGTATTCAGATTTCTGAAGCTTGTCAAAGGCACAAAATGAGAGACAAACAAAAATAATTATGTTTTTTTTTCAGGGACCTCGGAATGGGGCTGGAATTCATGATCTGTGACAGTTAAAGGCAGAGGGTGGGAATGAGGACCTCTGAGAATTAATATATCAGTACAAATGGATGTAGCCACATTTCAGATGGCAACTGCTGATGCTGACATCTCCTCCCACCACAGAGCTGGCTGACTTAGGGTTCCACCCCTGTGATTTACCTTGCAGAGAGACACAAGATCTCACTGCTGCCTTCTGCAGGTGGAGGTTTTTTCACCCTGCTGCAGCATGTGTGCTGCAGTCCAAATGGAGCAGGCACTGCTCCACCTCAGGATCAGTCCTGGGGCGGTAATGAAGCTTGGAGAGTAGTTGTGACAGTGATGAAAAGAGCGGCTCAGCAGACAGCCTCAGCTTTTCATGAAATGAGCTGCTTTGGCTTGTCTCTATCTCGGGAGATCATAACACTTTGTAACCCTGAGGCTTGGTTTGTCAAGGATTTGCCACTCTTTGGGAAACTGCTTGCAATTATATTGCACCATTGCTGAGACTTCATCAAGTGTTCAAGGCTTTGCCAGAAATTGAGGACTCACTTTTTCCAGCTGAGTCATACTGGCAGATAAAGCTTTAGGAAAAATAGCAGTGAAGCCAAAAAAAAACAACAAACAACCCCAAAAAAGCCTCCAAAACCCTGAAGAAGTTAAATCCTTGATACTGCAAATAGGTCTTAAAGCTTGAACAGTTATGGTTCTTGGGGCTATTATGAGCAAGGGATGGCATCCAATGTGCTGGTCTGCTGTTGCTTTTCTTAGCTGAACTCATCAGGCCTGTCACTTGATAGCTTACTGCTTCCCCCCCCCCTTGCTTGCTTGTGCTTTGGATATTGTGTAGTTTTTAGTAGCTGGTTTGGGTGCTGCTATGTGGTTATTTGAGAGGTTGTTCTGATCACAAGCTGACAGCACAAAGCGCTGCCCACACACATCAGCTCCACTTATGTGGCTGGGACAGGCGTTTGACTTAAAAAGTTGTAAGCAGTGTGCTACAGGTGAGCCTTACCAGTGAGAAGCTCAGAGCAGGGCCCCAAGGGCTGACTGAAATTTATGCTTGTTGTGAGATTTGGATCTGGACAATGTGGCTTTTTGTTCCCAAGCAGAAACTTCAGCTTCTAGTAGAGGGGAAGACTGACACTGCCACCCCTCAATAAAAAGGTTACTAGGTCATTTATTGCAGTTTCGGTTGCCAGCTGGGGAGGTTCCTTACAGACAGTGGTGGCTTAATGGCTGCCTTAGTAAGGTCTGAACAAGCTTACATTATAAATGCTTACTGAAAGCTGGCTGATTATTCTCCTCTGTCGTGGTAAATGGACTGTTAAGGAATTAAGACATTCTTGGGAAGGGTACAGACTTGGTGTTGGCATACTGATGGATAAAACCTATGGTGCAGGAACACCTCTCTGCCTCTTAATTGCTGAATTAGCTTGTAGGATGTCGAGGAGCAGCTTGCTGGCTCCTCAGATGGTTTCACTCTAAATTGGGGCTGATCCTTTGCGAAGCACTACAGACGGTGCTGTGCTGCTCACCTTTGACTTGTCCTAATTAGTTTTGTTTCTGGCTGGGAAAGGTGTGCTGCTATCCTCATCTTGCACCTTGGGAATCCTCCCCACAAACAGGTGCTAATAGGACCTGCTGGTTTGGGATGCTCTGGGGAGGGAAGGTGACAGAAAGGCAGGCTGTGGACATGATGGAAGTGGATTAATAAGCATGTAGAAAAGCTGTGGTGTTTGCTGTGCAGGGAACCTCCCCAGGCTGCTCCTCTGCCTCCCAGAGTGGGCAGGGGGAGGCTCTAGTAGCACTTGGAGATCAGGAGGAGCCACTGACAGTGAGGACAGCAGTGGGAACATGTGAGGGGTGTGAAGCAAGTTTAAGTGGCTCCCAGAGCTGTGGAGGCGCGAGAGGAGGCAGTGGTGATGTGATGAAAGGAGCTGTCTGGTAAACACGAGTGGCAGCCAAGTCAGATGACTCTTGAGCACGAGAGCAGTCTTGAGGAGCACAGGACACCAGGCTGGCTAGGGAAGGAGATGAGTCAGGCTGGGGAGAACAAGAGCAACTGGTTGAGGAAAAGCAGGATGAGGTTGTGAAACAGGGAGCTGGTAGAAGGACTGTTGGGTGACAGGTTCTTATTTGCCCTCAGACATGGTAATCTTCAGCTTGGATCATGAGGAGGGGACAAAGACAACATGGTAGGAATGTTTCATTTGCAAGTTTCACCTTGATCATTTAGGCAAAATGGAATATTGTTATGGCTCCAAGGACACCAAGAAGTGTGACAGTCCCTGCTCAGTGAAGAGTTGCTAGCAGGAGATGCTGTTTCTCTTCGATAGAAAGCATGAAAAGAGAACTCAGTGTCATGGCCAGCTGTATAAAGAAATCTCCACCAAAGAGCTAGGATGAGTATGTGCCTTACTAGTGGAAAGTCCCTTCAGGAAGACAGCTGCAGAGGTCTAGTAGCAGCTACCTTGCCTAGGATCAGCAGACAAAAGGATTTTCAACCTTTAACTGATAGATAGCAAAGGGGCACATGAAAACACAGGCAAACTGACTACAGAAACTAGAGCTAGTGTTGGAACTCTGTATTTGTTAGAAGTTCAAGAGGTTTGCAGGTCAGAGGGTATTGACATTGAAACTTCATGGTAAAGATAACCACTATTAAATGGGTCTTTATCCTGCAGAGTGATTGCATCAGTTGCTACAAACAACCAGCCCTTGCAGGAAATACTGATGTTTAAAAATGGGTAACTTGCTCTGAAGTAGGATTGTGTTTGTGGCAGGTGTTCAGGTGATGCTTGCACACTTAGGATCAACTCACTGCTCAGAGTGTTGCCACTGAAGTCTTTACCTTGGTGAGAAGGCTGGGCTGTGGGGTGAAGTGCAGCTACATCACAAGTTATGGTTGTGCTCAAGCTGTGGTCAGTTGTGGAGTTTGGGGGCTAAAGGCTCAATAGCAGCATGTGGCCTTATTAAGGCTGAGAGATTTAGGACATTAATCCTGGAAGATGGCAGAGCTTTGTGCTTTGCTAGAGCAGCCTTGTGTTCTTCTGATGGACACATTGTCTGAGGTGGATTTTCAGCCATTTCTTTACTCTAGAGGCAGAAAGCCCAAAGCAGTTGCCTGTAGGCACCTCTAAGTAAATCTTCAAGAAGAGGTGACCCAAAGACTGCCACATGTTACAGTTACAGAAGTCACAGCTGATGTGACTTAAGGGATGGAATTAACAGAAGTATAATGTGATGTTTACACAGCTCAGGGTACTGCTCAGGGTTCAGAGCACTTGGGAGAGAAGGACTGCAGGAGACTTAAAAAAGAATATTTTAGGAGGATTAAGATGGCTGCAGATCATTGCTTTGGTTCAACTTTCATAGAATCAACAATGTTGGAAAAGACCTCATTGATCATCGAGTCCAACCTGTCATCCAACACCTCATGACTAAACCATGGCACCAAGTGCCATGTCCAGTCCCCTCCTGAACACCTCCAGGGATGGTGACTCCACCACCTCCCTGGGCAGCACATTCCAATGGCGAATGACTCTCTCAGTGAGGAGCTTTCTCCTCACCTGAAGCCTAAACTTCCCCTGGTGCAGCTTGAGACTGTGTCCTCTTGTTCTGGTGCTGGCTGCCTGGGAGAAGAGACCAACCCCCTCCTGGCTAAAACCTCCCTTCAGGTAGTTGTAGACAGCAATAAGGTCTCCCCTGAGCCTCCTCTTCTCCAGGCTAAGCAACCCCAGCTCCCTCAGCCTCTCCTCACAGGGCTGTGCTCAAGGCCTCTCCCCAGCCTTGTTGCCCTTCTCTGGACATGTTCAAGAGTCTCAATGTCCTTCTTAAATTGAGGGGCCCAGAACTGGACACAGGACTCAAGGTGTGGCATTCAGTCACATTCAGTTGTCACATTTAGTTCAGATTGCACTGGAGTGTTGGGTGATGGGAGTTTAACTACCTTTCTGTTCAAATATTTGTTGTTAAATCTTTTATCTCCCTGGAAAGAAAAGTTACCTGATGCTTCTGCAGCACTTTCACTCCAGAAATATCTCCATGATTCACACAGGCTAGCAGACAGCATGCTTTGCTATGCAATAAAACTGATTTCCAGTTTACAGATGAGGGAGACAGGCTTGGGACTAGACTTCCTCCTAAAGATGCAACTGAGTGACCTGCATAAACCAGGACTAACACGGAGAGTTTCATTCTTTTGGCTTTATCCATACTGCAGCATAAAATAACTTCTTCCTTATTCTTTGGCTGCCTAGCTGCAGCTTAGTTTTGCTAATTGGACCCCAGCTGCCCTCTCTCTGCTGGAGAACACTCTTGCAGGAGTGCCAGAACAACATACTTTCCCCAAATACTCCTGCTCTGTTTGCCTGGTGGAAATCTTGGCTGTGCTCTCGCTCACTGACATCAAAGCAGACCCTGCTGCTAGGAAAACTGTGGATGGCAGGGAGCTTCCTGCTTCTGACAGAGCTGGTTGGTACCTGCAAGCTTGCAGAGCTGCAAGACAAGCCTGACCTCAGTGGTTTGTTGGAAGAGAACCATGTGTGGTTTTCTCTTGGCTTTTCTGTGCAGTCCCTCATTCTCTCTCTCCCTTGGCCAGGAAATCCCTTCTCCTGCCAGCAGGAGCCAATGGAATATGCTGTTTGTTTACCTTCTCACTCCTTCATCCTACTAACCTTCCCACCCCCCCACCCCATTGTAATCCTAAGGGGCTAGGCTCAGTCCTTCATTCTCCTGTTAGAACACTACTCAGTGGAGTATTTTCAGATGAAAGGATTGCTTCAAGGAGCTGTTCTGACCGGGCTGTGCTTAGCTGGGGTGAGGCCATAGAGGTGTTCAAGTCTGGGCTGTCCTCTTACCTGTCTTTGTGCCCTGGCTGGCAGCTGTTTTGTTCAGTGCTGCTGCATGTCATCATGATACAAGGGATAGCAGGGAAGAGCATGCTTCCCAGGCTCCACCATTCCCCTACGTGGTTTTGGGGTGATAAGCAAGGAGTACCTTCTCATGGTTTCACTACTGTGTGAGCTGAAGGAAAATTTCTGGCTATTCCCCCCAACAACACTGTTGTCTTCTGGCCTCACCTGCTGTTGCTAACCCAGCCTGCAAAACTCCACCTTTCTTCTCCCTTTCAACACCTGTAAGGCATTTGAAATTCCTGGATGAAGATGTTTGTACTGCTTAGGAACTATAACCAAACCCCACAGGCTTGGTGTAGTTAAGTGGTTGCTAAAGGCAGAAGCGTGTTTTCTGGAGCTGGAGTGTGCTGCCACCCCTGGATACAGAAGCCCTTAAAGCTCACTGTTTCCAAAGGGTTTTATAATAATCCAAGTGAGGAAATCCTGTGTTTACAGCACTTATGAAAATTGCTATTTGGAGACTGTCCCCTCTTTGATCTATTTGTATTCTTTGTCTTATCTGAGTTTATCTGATTGGCAAAGATTCTAAATCCCTTAAGCAGGACTGGCCTTCTCTTTTTTTGCAGCCTGGGCAGATGTATAGCTTGAATTCTCTGCCATCCTGCTGGGAGACTTAACCTGCCTAAAGACAAAGCAGTTTGCACGTCTAACACTTCCTACACACTCCTTGCATTAATGTTTCCTTAAAACTTCACTGTAGCACCAATAGTTTGTCCCCCCAGTTAGACCAGAATAGAATAAACCAGGTTGGAAGAGACCTTCGAGATCATTGAGTCCAACCCATCATCCAACACCTTCTAATCAACTAAACCATGGCACCAAGCACCCCATCCAGTCTCCTCCTAACCACCTGCAGTGATGGTGGGCAGCCCATTCCAATGGGCACTCTCTCTGTGAAGAATTTCTTCCTAACATCCAGCCTAATCCAGTTGCATTTCCTCTTACCACCACGCAAGTCTGTGGACAGTCTGGGATAAATGTGTGTGGGGAAGGCTGTGCAGTTTTTTTTACCTTGCTGTTTCCCCTCTCCCTTTCACTTTCAGCTAAAGAAACGGGTCTCCCAGCTCTTGGCCTGGGTAAAGGCCTGAGAAGCCGAGTGCATGAGATACACTTAAACACCAGCAATAGATAATTGTGTCCCCAGCTGAGTGGTTCAGAAGGCAGGAAGCTTCCCACCAGCTGTGGGACACACCAGAGCGAGCACTGGGAGCAAAGCAAGCTGTACAAGAGCAATGTCTGTCGATGTATTTGCTGTGTTTGTCTGGCAGTCTGACATTTCTGCCTCTCCCCACAGAACAGCCTGCCTGCGGGAGGAGTTACTGGAGACTATTCTGGAGCCCATCTGATCGCTGCTGCTGCAGGGCCCCAGCCAGCCACCATGTACTGCCTTCAGTGGCTGCTACCTGTCCTGCTCATACCCAAGCCCCTCAACCCAGCACTGTGGTTCAGTCACTCAATGTTCATGGGCTTCTACCTGCTGAGCTTCCTCCTGGAACGGAAACCTTGCACGATTTGTGCCTTGGTCTTCCTGGCAGCTCTATGCCTCATCTGCTACAGCTGCTGGGGGAACTGCTTCTTGTATCACTGCACAGGATCCCAGCTGCCAGAATCAGCTCACGATCCCAGCATAGTGGGCACCTAAAAGACAATAATCTTCCGGTCTGCTGAGGGCTCGTTTTGCTTTTGGAAAGGGGGTGGGCTAGGGAGGAGGGGGTGGTGGGCATGCGACTGGAGTAAAACCAGCCTGTTTCCTGTAGCTCTGTGTGGACTAGAGTGGTAAATTCCTCCCACTCTGCCTGTGAAATTCAACTTGTTTACTGTGTGAACTCTGGCAGCACCACCTGCTTTTTTAGAAGCAGAATTGTTTTTTCCTTCCCGTATCACCGGGAACGGACACCAGCCCTCCTAACCAGAGCTGGTGGAGGACTGAGCTGCTGGCCTCTGCCCAGCTGCCTGGCGTGTGGCACTCTCCTGCCCGCTTTAGGCCACTGTGGTCTAACTCAGGGCTCTCAGCCCATCCATTCTGCCCGAGTAGCTACAAGATTCTCTCCACCTTTCTCTTTGCGGGGAGCCAGCCTTCTTGCCTTGCTGATCAAGGGCAAGCTCGACAGCTCACA
The DNA here is from genome assembly GCA_033816785.1 of Picus viridis. Classification (NCBI taxonomy): domain Eukaryota; kingdom Metazoa; phylum Chordata; class Aves; order Piciformes; family Picidae; genus Picus; species Picus viridis. Next base: position 6,627,030 of record CM066599.1, on the reverse strand, counting down.
GATGCACTTGGCCAAAAGCTGCTGGAGCCAGAGGCAGTTGAGTCATCTCCTCCTGCTCAGCCTGCCAAAGAGATGTGTGCACTGTTGAAGTGCTTTCTGAACTACTTCTGCTCTGAGATCATAGCCTGAATGCCTCAGTTATGCTGCTGCTTTTATAAAGCCTCACAGGTAGTGGAGACTTGTCTCTTCCCCTCCTAGATTTCCAGGGTTTTTCAAGGTGTTGACTGTTGGGGTAAAAGAGCAGATATGCTGCAAGGTGTGGGGTTCTGAAAACCACTGTGAACCTCACTTAGAAAACTCACACTAGTCCAAAAGGCCAGGGGTGGACAGGGCAAGAGAGGATCCCAAGGTGAAGTCATGGCTTGAAGCAGTAAATGCTTCACTCATTTTTCATGAGAGTGGTTTTTGGCCAGGGATGACAGAAGGTGCTGGTGCTACTGAATGGAGGAGGGAGGAAGCTGGAGGTGTCTCCATCTCCCCTGGCATGAGGATTCAAAGAGCCAAGGTGGTGGGGCAGTCCTACAGCCACAGCAGTGCAGAGCTCCAGGCTGCAGACACTACTCTGCAGAGACTGGTTTGTGAGGAACCTTAGAGGTTAACAAAAATACTCTGAACTTCCAAGGTTTCCATTCCCTTTGCCGTCACTTTGTCTTTACTTCAGTCTGGAGAGCAGCAGAAGTGGCTGTTGCTGTCCCAAGGAAGTTCAAGCAATGAGGTTGTGAAACTTGCAGAGTATTGTTTGTTCATTGCACAGCTGTTCAAAACGTTTAATAAAGCTTTATAAACTTTGGCCTGTGGCCTCCTGCCCAGCGTGATGCATTGGCTGCTCTTTGCTGGTGCCTTAGCCCAGTGGTCATGTGTCTGTTGTTCTGTTCCCAGCAGCACAGTAACCCCAGAGAGTCTGCAAGCAAGAGGCAGAGCCTGTTTGCCCTGTTGCTTCCAGTAGCTCCTCTCATTAGCTGCTCAGCCTGGCTGTGAGCAGACCGAGAACCACACTGGTTACACCTAAAGAGACTCATCTTGCACACAGCACAGGAGGTTGTGTGTGGTGTCTCTGCACTTAGGTGACAGATTTCCCCTTCCCTTACCATTTAGGATGTTAAACCAGAACTGTGTCCTGAGCTGCTAATCCTGTGTGCCAACAGTAAAAGCGTGACCTGATGAGCCCAGCCCTCAGCACCACATCTGCTCACCCTGTCCCCTGCTGAGGGCAGAGACCGGGCTGCAAACCAACTGCCACGACTCATCCACAGGGAGATTCAGTTGTGTTGGTCTTCCCTCAGCTTTGGCCATGACCCTGTGTTGTGCTGGGGGAAGAAAGGGGACATGCTGCAGCCAGGCACAGGGTTATCGGATCTGACAGCACCCAGGAGCACCGTAGAGAGTTAAAGGGCATAGGAGCTGTGCTGCTGGAGCTGAGACCAGCTTCTTCCACCCTTGCTCCAAGCCCTGCAGACCAAGTCCAAGTTGGACAGGGTTCAGGGCTTATCAATGTTTTCAAGTCTAAATAAAAAAGTGTGTGCCACATCACCAAGAATAAGTGTGACAGCTCTGTCACCTGTCAGGCTGAGGGAAACCCCAGCAGCTGCCATATCAGCTACAGCACAAGTGACAGAGCAGAGAGGGAGGGCATTGCATTCATGAGCTCTGTCAGCACTTGCCTCTGCTCTGAGCAACTTCTAACTTTCAATGGAGTAGAGCTAAAACAGTTTTCAGGAGCACCTTCTTGTTCCTAGCCAGCCAGCCTGCACTCTGCAGCAATTTGAATAAATCCTAGCCACGCAGCCAGACAGTCCTTGGGATGAGTGCAAGCCCTGGCTTTGTACCCGGGGTTCAAGGCAAGGTATGGCTGCAGGGTTCCCAGCTGCAGGGCCCAGCCTGGACCTAAAAGGCACTTCAAAAAGGGAGTGTAGTGACAGGAGAGATCTGGGCAACTGATGGGTAGGGAACCCATTTTTTGCAGCCCTCCCTCCCTAAGTGCAGATTGAGAGCATGCTTTGATATGCTGCTCACAGTCCTCCCCAGCGCTGCCTAACCCTCTCCAGGGCACTGAGATACCATCTTCATTTTAGAGATAGAAAATTAAAGCAACTTCATCATGGTCAGACAGAAAGCCTCAGGCAGAGTGAGGAACCCAAGCAGGTCTCACATCTCATGCTAATGGCCTTCTTGTCCTCTGTGAAGAGGCCGCAAAAACCCAGCCTGCGACTGCAGAACAGGTTGAACACGATGGCTCTGGCAAAGCCCCGGCACAGCTCTGCTGCTTGTGCACCATCAGTGGTGCTGAGCCTTTGCAGACAGCACCTGCACTCTCAAGCAGGTGTTTGCTGGCTGCACAGAAGAAAGCTCAGAGGAGATGCTTTGTCCTGATCTCAAGGAGCCTCTCTGTCTCTGCTAGAGGAGCAGTAGGGTGGCTCTGTCCCCAGTGTCTGAAGGCATCAAGGGGTCTCTGCACGGGGCTTGTGCTAACGAGGAGGCACTCCCAGGGGTTAGCTACACAAGTAACTGAAAGCAGTGGGGTTTAAAACACCACCAGTGTGGTGTGCCAGGTCCTGTTGAGCCTGGACACTGCCCGCAAGGGCTTTGGCTGAGAGGAGACTCAACACCTTGTTGCATTATAATGTCCATCTGTCTGGTGCATCCTAGATACAGGGAGCAGGAGCCTTAAGCTGTTCCTTTGTCTTTCCATTTGAAGGGCAGATCATTTTCTTTTCTAGGTCATGTAACAGATCAGTGACACAACAGGGTTGGGGGTGGGGTGGGGTGTGGAATCTACCAAAGTACCCTAGAAACAGAGATGCAGCATACATCAGGTGGTCTTTGGGCTCCTCACTGCAGCCTCAGTGTCCAAGGGCTTCTCACCCTTCCTCACTGCTCATCAACCTCAAGATAAGGAACTAGAACCCCACAGGGCTTCCCATGGAGAAGGTTTGATCATAACTGCCTGATGTTTGGTACAAATAGACTAGACTAGATCAGACCTGACCTTTGAGATCATCGAGTCCAACCTATCATCCAACACTATCTAGTCAACTAAACCATGGCATCAAGTGCCTCATCCAGTCTCTGGTAGAGGAGGACCCCAGCTTCGCTTGGAGTGCAAGTAGGAAGCTAGCTGTCTGGGTCCACCACAACCACCAGCTTGCTCTCCCAGCACCTGCTCATCCATCCCTGGATCTCATCAGGTACTTAGCACCTCCTGCCTGGATACTCTCCCTGCTTACCCTGAGACAAGCCCTCAACGTGGCCTTAACAACTTAGCAGCAGACAGAGGAGAGAGGTTGATGCCACCGAAGAGCTGTTTGGGCTGGAAGCACTGAGCAGGCAGCTCAGAAAAGCAGCAGTGTCCAGAGATGCAGTCCTGCTGCTGACAGCACCAGGTTCCCATGGCCTCCCATCCCCTCACACCAAACCCCACTGAGCCAGAAAATGAACTTTAGCCAAAGCCAGTGCACCAGGGAAGCCACAAACATCGCTCAGGGCCACAGAGAGCTCTGCCAGTGCCCTTTGTTCTTGCCTGCCTCTTGCTCCTTGCACCAAGCTGTTTCCTAGTCCTCAGTGAAAGCTCAGGTGAAGCTACACTTCAGGTAAGGACTTTAGCTCTTCCCTTGGGAGCCTGGAGGTTAACCCTTGATGAGAGGGTTTTGCTACTCCTCTGAGCAAAGACAAATCCTCTGGTAGCAGGGCAAGGCAGGAGGGGTAGCTTGGGGGTCACCTAGTCCTGCTGCTGGGGGGATGAGATGTGAGTGACAGAGTCATGTTTTATCTTCCAAGTCACTGTGTGTGCTTTGGGGAAGTTCAAAGGAATCTTCAGGTCAAACAACTCACCCTGGCCATTTTCAAGCTGTTGCTAGCACAAACTGCCCTGCCCAGGACCCCCATCTCCTCACCAGCCCCCATCCTAACACCCAGATCCTTTCCTGGCCTTACAGGACACAGCATGAGCATGCAGCAAACAGCAAGATTAAGTCCATTACAGGAGGCATGTGGTGTAATCCCCAGGAGCATCTGCCTGGCTCAGGCTGGGGATGCCTGGCAGGGGCTCTGGCTGGTCTGAGTGACCCAAGCAGAATGTCTCCATGGCTGACTACAGGTCCTGCCAACTGCCCCAAGATGCTTCAACTGTCTCCAAGGCTCAGGACTGGCCACAAAGTGAATGAGATAGATTAAGGAAGAAGCAAAGAGTGGCACTTGGAACAGTGGCACAGTGCTCTCATCCCCCAAGCACAACCCACTGCAGACACTCACACTGTCCCAGGGCTCAGGCTGCACCACAGTACCCTGCCTCTCTGTGGCACCCCATGGTTGCCCTTCAGCACCCCACAGATACCCCATACCTGAGCAGGGGTGCCAAATTGGCAAAGCCCAGGGCCAGAGGAACCTTGGCTCCAGCTATGCTCCTAGGAGCAAGCCCATTGGTCCAGCCCACGCACTGCACACAGACCCAGAGACTTGCCAAGAAGAGAGAATCCCTCCATCACTTAATTACTTTAAAGAGAAGCAAACCAGAAAGTATTAAATATTGAATGTGATAAGACTGAATCACTTACCAGCCCAAGAAGGAGAAGGGAACAGCCACATGCCAGCACAGAGCAACCAGACCCGGGGCTTGGGGCACCGGAGCCACCCCAGACTGTGGTGGCGGTGGTGAAGGAGCAGCACAAATAGCATCAGCACAGTCACCATCAGTGGCAACAGCAGCAACACCTCTGCTTCCCCCAGTGCTGTGCTATGTATCAATTACTTAATCACACAGTGAGGGATCCCAATCAGCACCCACTCATTATTGTAATGAGGCAGCCCTGCTTCTTGTAGCTGCTGATGAAGCAGCTTCAGTGGGAGAGCTGCCTTTGCCCTATCCTGTGCCCACCCCACCCCAGCCAGTGGGGTTTAAAGGTTGAGTTTCCTGCCTGCTGGGCTCAGGATTTGGCCAAATGGATGTGCACAGGATGGTCACTGTATCACTCACAGTCCCCTGGGGGGGCCAGTGCTCCGGTGTGGGCAGGGACCTGGGTATCCCAGCATGGGAAGCATCTATGGACACAGCAGAGAGTCCCTCACATGTCAGCAGTGCATACCACAGCCCTCTGCTCCACCTTGACAACTGCAGCTGGGATCCCACTCGTGACGCACCCTGCATCCCAGCTCAGGTCAGGGCACACTGGGCCTGAGTCTGTGCCCACCATGGCTGCGCTGCTGCACCAGAGTGGTCCGGGTGCAGGGAACTCACCCACCGACAGCAGGCAGACATCCCTGGCCCTTGGAGCAGGAGGGACACAATGGCTGAGACTTCTCCTCCAGGAGCAGGTGCTGGGTCTGTGCTGGACCACAAGCCCACGTGGGGACACAGGATTGGCTCCAGCAGCATGGAAGTGGCACCAGATCCCAGAAAGCCTTTGAAGCACTGGGAGCCACCCATGGGTGTCGCATGTGGTCCAAGAAGTCACAGTATCACAGTATCACCAAGGCTGGAAGAGACCTCAAAGATCATCGGGTCCAACTTGTCACCACAGACCTCATGACTAGACCATGGCACCAAGTGCCACATCCAATCCCCTCTTGAACACCTCCAGGGATGGTGACTCCACCACCTCCCTGGGCAGCACATTCCAATGGCTAACAACTCTCTCTGGGAAGAACTTTCTCCTCACCTCCAGCCTAAACTTCCCCTGGTGCAGCTTGAGACTGTGTCCTTTTGTTCTGGTTGCTAGAGAGAAGAGACCAACCTCCTCCTGGCTACAACCTCCCTTCAGGTAGTTGTAGACAGCAATAAGGTCTTCCCTGAGCCTCCTCTTCTCCAAGCTAAGCAACCCCAGCTCCCTCAGCCTCTCCTCACAGGGCTTGTGCTCAAGGCCTCTCCCCAGCCTTGTTGCCCTTCTCTGGACACGTTCAAGTGTCTTGATGTCCTTCTTAAACTGAGGGGCCCAGACCTGGACACAGGACTCAAGGTGTGGCCTAACCAAAGCAGAGTACAAGGGCACAATGACCTCCCTGCTCCTGCTGGCCACACTATTCCTGATGCAGCCCAGGATGCCATTGGCCTTCCTGGCCACCTGGGCACACTGCTGGCTCATGTTCAGGCGGCTGTCGACCAGCCCCCCCAGGTCCCTCTCTGTTTGGCAGCTCTCCAGCCACTCCGACCCCAATCTGTTGCTCTGCCTGGGGTTGCTGTGGCCAAAGTGCAGCACCCAGCACTTGGATTTGTTGAATGCCATCCTGTTGGACTCTGCCCATTGGCCCAGTCAGTCGAGGTCCCTCTGCAAGCCCTCCCATACATGAGCCACACTTTTGGGTTTGTGAGGTCTGTTGGTATTTAATTATCAAACTGCAAAGTATTTACATCAACATTAGAGTTTCAAAGCATCTCCACCCCCACCACCCACAAAGCTGGACCTTTCCAGGCTTGTTTCTTGGGTTGTTTTCCCAAAGTTTTATTATTAAAAAAAAAAAAAAAGAAGAAGAAAAGAAAAAAAAAAAAAAAAGGGGGAGGGAAAAAGGCTAAATATTTTACTTTGACACTGAAAAAGGCAGGTGGGGGAGGGAGAGGGGAGCTGGGTGGAGAGAGAGACAGATCCACATGTTCTCTGCATAGTCGGTTGGAGATCTTGCAAAACACTGTGTGAAGAAACCAAAAGAAATGATGACAAGCAGAGGAGAGCGACTTGCAGGGTGCTAGTGACCCCTACGAGCATCCTTAGGTGGGGGCTCCCCTCTGGAGCTTGCTGGCTTAAAGAAAATAAATTGGCAGAGCAAGATGGTGCTGGAGGAGCTGTTCCAGAGCCCCAGGGCCTCTGGCTGCAGCGGCGAGCCTGGGGGTGCCGGGTGCCACCAAACCGCCTGCACAAACCCACGGGGGAACACATGAACAACATCCCAGCCCCGTGCAGGAGGCCACCTTTAGGATTGCCCTGCCGGCAAGAGCACGTCCCCAGCACGTCTCCTTCATCAGAGCTTCTCAAAAGCCATGGGGAATGAAGCCAGCCCAGGGGCTTCCATGTGTCAAGGCTGCGTTCCTGCTCTGCTACTTCCCACGGAGAGCCACCCACTGGGCGAAGCCCAGTCCCATCCTGCTCACCAAGACCCTGCATGTGCTGCAGACAGCCGAGAGCCAAGCCTCAACACGTGCACTTCTCTCTCCCCAGCTTTCAGAGCCAATCTGGCTTCTGCACATTGCAGTTTTAGGAGGTTTCATCCCGGGGATGGGGATTTGGTGTAATTTAGGTAGAGCTATGGCACAGTCCACCCCTTGGCCCAGCTGCCTCAGGACATGATTTCTGTGGCAGTACTGAGAGGGATGCAAACATGGGAAAACCCAGAACATCAAGGTTTGGGGAGCCCCTGCCCAAACAAAGAGATGCAGACACAGCAAATCTGCTAGGAAGGGGGAGAAAAGGCTCCAAGTCCCAAAACTGTTAAAAAAAATTCATTACCCCAGTTGCTGTTCTCCAAGGCAGCAGCATCTCTGTACTGCTGAAGAGCCCACTCAAGCTGATTTCGAAGGTTCTACTCATTAAAAAGGAGCCACCAAGCAACCAAGTAAGCACTTGGTTCATAAATAATAGGTCAGGGAGCTGCAGGAGCAAGTGGGAGGCAGCAGCATGCCTGGGCCCTACTCCAGCAGAGTTTTGGGGAGGGGGTTTTGGCCACCCCCTGCCCATGGGACATTGGCACAGCAGTGAGGGCTGGTGAGAAGCAGTTTGGGTCTGCAAGGACCTGCTTGGAGGGTCTGCTACCTGCAAGGAGGCTGTGCCACAGGGAACCCCTATCCCACAAGCAAGGCAAAGCAAGCCCTCCGTATCATAGTATCAGTCAGGGTTGGAAGGGACCACAAGGATCAGCTAGTTCCAACCCCCCTGCCATGGGCAGGGATGCCCCACACTAGATCAGGCTGGCCAGAGCCTCATCCAGCCTGGGCTTAAACACCTCCAGGGACGGGGCCTCAACCACCTCCCCTGGATAACCCATTCCAGGGCTTCAGATGAGGACCAAGAGGTGGGCAAAGCCACTGGTTCCCCACTCTGGGTCCTTCCCACTGGTGCATGCCATCACCCCTGCCCCAGGCATCCTCATCCCACCCCAGGTCTCGGCGAGCATCTGAAGATCCCCCAGGTCTCCTGGAGAAAGGGTGCCCAGGACCCAAGAGGTAAGGGAGCAAAGCCTTGTGAGCCTGTGAGCCACCATGGTGAAGGGTTTCCAGCTGGGAACAGGAGAGGGAAAAACCAACACATGCAGTGCAAAAGATGTTGTGGGAGGGTGTGAGGACAGCTCAAGGGATATGTACAAGTAGGTGCTGGATGAGAGAGTGCAGGGGCTGGGCTTCAGCCCCATGGGATGTGTGTAGGGGCAAAACCAGGCAGGGGTAGTCACCCACCTCTGAACACAGCTGAGGTCTTTGGCAGTGAGCAGGAGATGAAGATGGGAATGTCTCCCATGTGGCACAGCACTTCCCAGACCTCTTCAGGATGGTCGCCCGTGGCTGGGGATGCTCCCACTGCATGGGGACCACAGCCTGGCAGCTGAGGCTGAAGGGGTCGGGGGAAAGCAGGTAAAAATGTATTGGGTGGGCAAAACCAGCTGTGAGAGATTAGTATTTCCCCAAAACCACTCCAGTGCCCTGGACAGCCACATGTGCCATGCACTCAAGCCCTGTGGTGGCACCGGGGAACTCTGCTGGTGGGAGAGCTGGTGGCAGAGCCAGGGAGGCACAGCTGAGGGGGCTCAGGTGCACTTCCCAGGGGTCAGCTGGAAGACCAGGAGTGCTCAGTGGGAGAAAGCAGAGCTAGAGTGGTGGGGTTGGCCACAGGCTAAGGAGGACTCTGCTGGCACCAGCCCTGTACCACTCCCAGGAGGACAAGGTGGGTCCCTTGGTGGGGACAGAGGCAGCTGGAAGACTTGAATGTGCACCTGGATGCCCCCATGGGATGGTGTCAGTCAACAGAGCCACAAGCAGCCACATTTCACACTTCCAGTGCCCTTTGGAAGGGTACTGAAGGAAGGAAGACCACCAGCATTTCACTGTCACCTCACACTGCCACCACCACCCTGGTACATCACCAGTCTGAACAAGGGATTGCACCTTTCCCATGGAGAAATATCTCTGCCAGTACCCTCGGGAGAGCTGGAGCCAAGGAGTGGTTGGGGGAGAGGGCAAAGGGGCAGGGGAATTTGTGCTGATTCAGAAAGGGGGGCAGGAGATCAGGGCTATGTGTCCAAGGTGGGGTGATGCTGTCCCTCAATTCCTCCAGGCTCTCCCCAGAGCTGCTGAGGAACAAAGGTCTCCTGAAAGCCAAGTCTCTTGGCGGGAGATGCTCCACTCGCCTTCCCAAGCCAGGTCCACCAGCGCCCACAGGCTCCTCTTGCCAGCGGGACGGTGCCACTTCATTAAACACGGGCCAGAAGTCTTAAGGAGCAATGAGAGGACCCAGCACCTCCCCTGGCCACGTCTGGAGATGATGCCTCATCCTGTTCTAGGGCTGCTCCACACAACCCCGGCCCCTCGGCAGGGAGGCCAGCCCTTGGTGCCCCACGGCGAGAACGGCAGCGCCCCTGGTGCCAGGAGGAGCTCCGCGTCTATAGGTTCTCTCCAGGCTGGTACTGAGGCTCTGTCGAGGTGAAGTAGTCCTCCAGGAATGCCTGCAGGTACTCGAAGGTGGGTCGCTCCTCGGGGTCCTTCCGCCAGCACTGGCACATGAGGTCGTGCAGGGACTCGGGGCACTCGGGTGGGCAGGGCATGCGGTACCCCCGCTCCACCTGGTCCAGCACCTCCCGGTTCACCATCCCTGTGCGTGGCCAGAGGAGATGCGGGGTCGATTAGAGCCAACCAGACCCTGCACCACCACACCTTTCCCAGAGGCACACCAAGGGCATCATGCTGGGATGAGCCTTACAGGCAACACTGATGACCCAGGGAGAGCAACCCTCCAGCCCATCAGCGCTTGTCCCTGCCAGTTTGTCACCCTGTTTGGGGACTACTGTGGGACAGGGTGGCTGTGACCCTGCATCCTGGCCAGGCTCTGCCCATCCTATGCTAGCAAACAGGACCTGAACTGGGCAGGGGCAGCTCATCCCTGAGCCCACCCTCCCTGCCCAAACTGCGGGACAAATGTCACATCAGTTTGCTCCTCTGCAAAGAAGGCTCTGGGGGCCACAGAGTGCCAGGGGCCAGCATTGGGCACCAGCAGCTAGAGTTGGGGCACTGCAATGGGAGCTCTGCTGGTGGGTACCAGCCCTCACCTGGGTATGGCACTCTGCCCTTGGTGGTCAGCTCGGTCAAGAGAATGCCAAAGGACCAGACATCTGACTTGATGGTAAACCTGCCGTACAAAGCAGCTTCGGGGGCCGTCCACTTGATGGGGAACTTGGCACCTAAATGGAGAGGCAGGGTGAGGGGGTGAGGGGCTGTGAGGGGCTGCTCCCAGCCCTGTGGTGCCCAGGGGTGTGTGGGGCTGCGAGTGCCTCTCGGATCCCTGAACACCCAGGGCTGCGTGCCAGCTCGAGATGCAGCACACAGCCCCGGGGACCAGAAGCCATCGCTCGGTGCCACCTCTCCAGGCATGGTGCTGGCAGCCCCAGGCAGTGCCAGGCACACACCTTGCCGAGCAGTGTACTCGTTGTCCTCGATGAGGCGTGCCAAGCCGAAGTCAGCCACTTTGCACACCAGGTTCTCCCCCACGAGGATGTTGGCTGCCCGAAGGTCCCGGTGGACGTAGTTCATCCTCTCCACATAGGCCATGCCAGATGCAATCTGTGGGGACCAGCACATGGGACACTGAGGCTGGCAGAGTGACATGAGGGTCCCTGAGGAATTTCTGGCACTTCCAAGTGGAACAGCTCTGCAGAAGGATCCACCCCAGGGTGTGGGAACAGCTTGTTGCTCAAGAAAACCCACACAAGATGCAGTTTTACTGTCCAGGGAGTGCTGGAGGCAATGGGAATGGGCAAAAGGATGGTCCCTGACTGCAACCCAGAGGGAACGGTGGCATCCAGCTGAGCGAGGCTGCAGAGCACCCCACCAACCAATAGCCATGGCAGTGAGGTGCTTGGGTGGCCGTGCCCTCGGGAGGAGACGCGGGAGGCCCAGGGATGCACAAACCCACCTGAGCCGCCATATCCACGAGCTGGGGCAGCCGCAGGTACTTGCCCATCTCACCCTTCAGGAAGTCCAGGAGGCTCCCTGTGAGGGAGACCACAGTCATGGCAATCCAGAGGAGCCGAGCCCTAACGGTTCCCCCAGCATCCCTCCCACAAAACGCTCACCCTTGCTCATGTACTCAGTGACGATGTAAATAGGCTCCTCCGAAACCACAGCGTAGAGCTGAACCAGCTTCTCGTGTCGAAGCTTCTTCATGACCTGAGCTTCCTGCAGGAAGGCCTCTGGGGACATGGTGCCAGGCTTCAGTGTCTTGATTGCCACCCGGGTGGTGCCGTTCCAGGTCCCTGCAGCACAGGACACACCGCTCAGGGGACATTTATGGGGCAGGGGACCGTGTCTCTCACCTGCCCCCCACCCCTGCAGACACTGGGCACCTGCAGACGGCTGGGGAGAGGATGCAGGTGGGGACACAGTGGGGACGGTGGGGTGGGAAAAGTCCTTACCCATCCACACCTCTCCAAAGCAGCCCTGTCCCAGTTTGACCTCCAAGCGCAGCGATTCCCGGGGGATTTCCCAGGCATCCTTGGCAAGGCCTTGGGTCTGGGGCTTGGACGTGGGGCAGACATTGGTGAGGCGGTGGCACAAGCCATCGGCGTGTTCTAGAACAAGAGGGGACACCACCAGGGTGACACTTGGGCATTTAGACACGTGATGGCTTTACCCCACATCTTCCCCACAAGACACCTTGGGGACCCATACCCAGACCCTCACCTTCTTCCCCAAACCCCAAGCAGCTCTTCACCAGGATCTCCCCAAAACCAGTTCAGGATCTTTCAGCCCTGCACTGGCCTCCCAGGAGCATCCTTCCTGCAGTGAGGGCAGGCACAGCACCCAGGGTGTCACCCATACCCCAAGAGGACCCAAAGTGGCTACCCACTGGAGTAATAGGCCACCAGCTGCTGCAGGCTGTTGAACTGTGTGCGGGAGGTGATGTAGAAGCCACCGCTGTCCAGCTTGCGGATCTTGTAGTGCTTCACGTTGAGCCCCTTGGCGTTGTCGAAGTCAGAGACAGAGAGGCAGTAGGCACCTAAGGGCAGGACCAAGGGGCTGGGTGAGAGATGTGCTGCAGATGGGTGCTCCCCCTGGCATCCAAGGGGAAGGTAGGTACAGGAGTGGGCATGCAGGCTGCTGCTTCTGCCCAAAACCAGAGGATGGGGAGCAGCTCCCGGCTGTGGAAACTGGCACCTCGTGCCAGGGAGGGACAGCACATAACCCCAGCTACAGCCACGCCTTGAAACCACAGCCTCCAGCTGCCCTCGTGTGCACGGCAGCTCTGCCAAGCCTTCTGGGAGATCACTTGTCTCTGCTGTGCCCACAGGAGAGCAACACCACACACTGCTGGGGCCACAAAGAACAGAGAGGAAGATTTTGCCACTGCTTGAATGAGCTGTTTCCACTAGAATAAAATTAACAGTGGCCAGTTCAAGGCATCGGAACAGAAAGAAGCATCCAAGAGCTTTTCTCAAAGGTGCATTTGGAGGCAAACTAAACCTGGTTTCCAGGCAAGAAGCTGCATCCTCAGGCAGCCAAACTGCAAAGATCACAACTCAGTTTCAGGAGGCACAACACAAGTACAAAGAGTCATCAGACTTGAAAGAGAGACCTAAAAAAATCCATCATTTCCTTGGCCTGCTTCCCAGAGGCACAGGTTAAGATTTTGCCACCACAGAGGGACCAGGATAAGGCAAACCCCTCACCTCTCTGGGGGTGTGAAAAAACCTAACCCCCAAACATTGGCTCCTCCCTACAAGGTACAACTTCTTTCCTTCTCCCTTCCTCTGCACTTAAGCAGTGGGAGCTAGGAGCATGCAGAGTGAGTAAGGGTACCAGGGTCCCCATTTAGATGTCCCTCTGCCCCCAGACAGGGAGTCCCCCAGGCTGGCCCCCTGCAGCCCCACTCACCTTTTGTGGTCTCACTCTCCCGGACCAGGAAGGTCCCTCGGGGGTTCTCGGGGTTGAGCAGCAGCCGCTCGGACTCCCGGCGAGTGATCTTCCCAAAGTACCACCTGGAAGAGCAAGGCAGCAGCTCGGTGCCTGGCATTTACACAGCCCCTGCACTGCCTGGTCAAGCAGCTGGCTCAGCCTCTCCATGGCTTGGAGACCATGGGAGGTGTCTCTGGGCTTGGGCACCTCGCAATGCATGGTGCCCCTGCACAGCCTGGGCTGGGCATTGCCATGGAGCAGCCCTGCACCAAGTGCCTGCACTCCAAATGCCTGCTCTCCAAATGCCTCCACTCCAAATGCCTCCCCAAGCAAGGGGCTCTGGTAGACCCCTGAAGCTCCCTGAGGTCTTTCTCAGCGGGGTGCCATGGCACTGGCTGCGCACCTCCCGCTCTGGGAATTAGGGCCAGCCTTGCCCCTGCCTGCTCTCCCCATGTGACAGTCACCTCTGTGCTCAGCCTGATCCATCCAGGCAAGGCTGGCAGCATCCTCACACATGGATGTGGGTCCATGTGGTAGAGTGAAAACCAGACCCAAAGCATCAGGTCCACCACAGCCCCTTCCAGACCACAGCTCACCCCTCCACCACACAAGCAGGTTGCACCTACACACTTAGAGAAAGGCTGAAAAACGTCTGAAGGGTTTGCAAATTCAAAGGGGAAAAAGAACCAAGAGGGAACACCCAGGGGCCTGGCAGGCTCTGCCCAGCAGAGGGGAGGGAATTCTCAGGGTGCATGTGCCCGTCTGTAAGCTGTCTAAAAGATGCCAATTACTCTTCAGCCTGGATGGAGTCTGAGGGTGCGACATAGTTACTGGGGATGTAGCCCGTCTGTCCTGTAGTGAGGGAATGAGCCAGCCACCAGTCACCTTCCCTGCAAGAGAACCAAAACACACTCAGTGTGAAGCCAGGAGACCCCCAGCCAGCCCCTCTTCTGCCCACAGGAACTGGGACCAGGAGGGATGAGCCAGGGCAGAGCCACAAAGGCAGGGGTGCAGCCCCCTCAGCCCCCAGTCCCCAGCCAGTCCCTGGCCAGGAGAGCTCCTGCTGCCAGCCCCTGCACAAAAGGGAGGCTTTAAACTTAAACTGCAGCCAGCCAGGCAGGCAAAGTACCTTTGGAGCCACCTGACTGCCAGCAGGGTCTGGCTGGAGGCTGAGGGGTGTTGGGTATCCAAGGCAGTGGAGAGTGAGAAGGGAAGTGGGGAAAAGGCAGCAGAATGGTGGCAGGGATTAAAAAGGGGCACCAGGAAAACCCAAGAGAGTTTGTTAGACACAGGCTGCAGAGGCTGAGGTTTGGGCAGGGAGAGTGAGACCTGCCCTGCAGTGATGTCTGGCTTGGATGCAGCAGGCTCCATCCAGCTCAGGCACATCACCTCCAGCCCTAGGACAGGCACACTGCATGGCAGCAATCCCTGGCCACCAGCTTCCTGGCAGCCAAGCATGGGCTGTGCCTGCACGATGGCTCACATGGAGCCATGGACACCCACAGCCCCAAGCACACCTCTACCCTGCAGAAGCCCCTGTGCTGTCCCCAAAAACCCAGGGCTGACCCACCACCCCTCCTGCCCTGGGCATGGTGGCCCCAGGCCCATCTGCAGGACCTGGCAAGGTGCAGGAGCCTTCTCACTGCTCTGCTCTCCTCCCCACAGGCTCCTGCATGGGATAGGGCAGGAAATGACAATAAACAGAGAACAGGACAGCAGGAGGTGGCTTCCCCTTCCCTCCAGCCACTCACATCTTCTCGCCCATCAAAGACAAGAGTCCACTAATTTATCCTGACCACGAGGGAGATGAGGCTATGGGAAAGCTACAGATCTGTGGGAACAGCACTGTGAGGATGCAAGGACTCGGCAGGGTGACCTCTACAAACACTGCAGAAAAACCTTAATGACCTCAGTCACCACTGCAAGACCCAGGACCACATCCAGACCCATCTCTGACCCTCACAGATGTGTAAACCTCCATCCTCACTCCAGACACCAGCAGTTTGTGAGTTTTGCTTGTCTCAGCTAACCCAGTGCTGCTTGGAAGCAACCAGGAGAAGCTGGACATGACCCTTGTCTCCCTGTGTTGGTGCCAGCAGGGCCAGGGAAAGTGGGAACCCTTTGGGCATCTCCTCCCAACCACAGATCGAGGCTCTGCTGCCCATTCCCAGACTCACAGAAGCCCCAGCTGGTATTTTAACTTCTCCCAGTCCCTAGCACATCTCATGGCAGGTAGATTGGGCTCCCCATCTGGAGCTGCTGCCCCAGTCACCTTTACTGGGGTGGCTCTGAAGGGGACAGGAGGCTGATTGGGCTCCTTTCCCACAAGACTGGAAAAGAAACATCTGCCTGAGAAATGCCCAGTTTTTGACTTGTGGCTTTATTCCAGCTTAGGCTGCAAGGCTGCAAGCTGGGAATTGAGCAAAAACCAAACTATTCCAAAAATGTCTCAGTGGGGAAAATAATAATAATCATCATCATCATCAAAACAAAGCATTTCAACAGTCCCTGCACAATGTTACCCAAAATACCCCACCGTGGCCTGGCTGGCTGCCAGTTGACTGGGAGGAGACCTCCTCCCACTGGAAATGGTACCACGAGAGCCTTTCTGCACTGGGGTGATGGATTTGGCCTGTCTGGGAGACCAAGGGCCACCGTAGCCAGCCTGGGCTTTGCTGGGATGCAGGAGCAGGGAGGTGAGTGATGTGGAGGCTTCTCCTCCTGCCCTGCCCAACTCCAGCCCATTACAGCAGCCCAAGCATGCAGCCACCCTGTAAAGCTGCTGGTGCCCAGTCTTCCACGTGGCCGCGGGCTCCCAAGACTTACCAGCCCATCCTGGACTGACCCCCAGCACCCTCCCCACAGTCCAGAAGAGCCCAGGGGAAAGGGATATCTCATGGCTGCTCTTTGCTGTCCCCAGAGCACAACAGCTCGAGCTGCTCCCTGACTGTCCCAGCATCTCTGGACACTCAGTGAGAGGAGAGGTGTACCCTCTGAGCACTGCTCAGCTTTCTCCAGGGCTTCTCTCCTTGTGGACATCACCCATGCAGCCACAACAGACACCAGGAAAATCAGCAGCCACCTTCTGCACCCTCCACTGTTGGGCTTCATCAGCAAAACAAGGCCTTTTGCTCCCCAGGATGCTGCACAGCCCATCACACCCTGACCCTTCCCTCTGACCAAGCCTTTGACAAACAGCAGCAGAGTTGAAAAAGCTATGGAAAGCCCACAAGTGATACAAGGCATAAGGAAAACCCCTGATATATAAGCCTCATGTGGGCATGCAACGGGCAGAGCTGACTTTCAGACGGCCCAAGGCAGAACACAAGCCTGGGGCAAGTATAGTGCAGAGGCTGTGAAAGCAAGAGGCCTCAAACCTCCCAAATGCAGGCTTTTTCTGCAGCATCAAAGCCCTCCACATCCTGGACCTCATGGATTAAACAAATCACCATTAATAAACAGTGTTGGAATAAGGAGACCAAGGACCAAACTGAAAACACTTTTATGTAACACTGCTCAACCACTGCAGGAGAGCTATCACCCCAGGACATCTCCTTGTCTGCCCACCCTCTGACTTTGCAAAGCTGTTTCAGGTGCTTGGGTGGAAAGGCAGCACCTAAGGAGGGCAGTGGGAGCTGCAGACCCTAGGGAGCCCATGACTGGGGCAGTGGCTCCACCAGTCAGGCTTCAGACTGTGTATGCCCTGTGCTGGGATAGAGCACACATGGGTTTAACACAGGAGCATGTTTAGGAGCAGCTTCCAGCCAGTGACACTGCCCTGCTCAGCACGGCAAGTGATGGGTGTGCTGCTGTGACCAGGATGGAGAGCAAAGGCGAGGAGCCAGACCCCTCAGGAAGCACAGGAGTCCTCTGAGCCACTCACACACACAAAAAACACATTTAAAAATGCAAATTAAACCCAAAAAAAAGGCTGAGGGGGAGCAGACAGCCAATGGAAAAGGGACTGCAGAGGGGTGCCAGGCAGATGAGGAAAGCAGGCCATGTTCAGAGCTCTTGGGTGCAGACACAGCTCTGGATGGGGCAGCTCTCTGGTATGGGAAAGGGCTACCCACTCTTTCCTGGTGACTCAGGAAGGACAAATCCGACCAACCACAAAATCATCAGGCAACCACCTCCTCCCAGCCCTGCTCCACCCAACCTGGGCAGCAGGCAACCTTCTGTCATTTAAGATGAAGAGCAAGAGCAATAGCAACAATCTGCAATACACACCTGACGTCCACTTTTCTCCTAAGCGACAGCATGGCACAGAGGAGAGAAAAAAGAGTCAGGGGAGAAGCTGAGATCAGAGACACCAAGCAAGCACAGGAGAAAGCAGCCATGAAGCTGAGGAGATGTGTGCAGGCAAACAAGGGGAAACTGTGTGCAGGTGGGAGTAGGGGAAAGGCAAAGATCAGCCCCATACTGGAGGGCATGGACTGGCCAAGGAGCAGAGGAGATGATTTGGTGACAGAGCTGCAAGGCAATGGTGATCAGAAGCAGGACTGGAAGGATGTGCCCATGTCCATGGCAGTCACTGTGTCCATGCAAGTATTGACACATCCCTCCTCGAGCACCCATCCCTGGGGAGAGCTTGGCTCAGGGGCTCCATGGGAGGGACAAAGGTGGCAGCTCAGCCCATGGGCTTGGCTGCAGGGACACTCACGTGTTGTTGACTATTTGCAGGCGCTCTCCTTTCTTGAAGGACAAGTCCGTTTCAGTCCGGGACTCGTAGTCATAGAGGGCTACAAAAGTGGTGACGCCACCTGCAAGAGGGAGCACTCAGGACCGGCGCAGCTACATGTGCTGGGTGCCCCGTGCCAGGGACCCTTCTCTCCCATCATTCTCCCACCAGCCAACGAGACACAGACCTCCTCCCCTCCAGTTCAAAGTCCCTCAGAAGCAGAAGACAAGATGAAACTGAAGCCAAAGACCCAACTGAGCCCCTCCCCGTCCCACCGAGCCCCAGCCCACACGGACCGGCCAGCGCCCCGGCACGCTGCGGCGAGGTGACCGTGTCAGAGGTGTTGAAGCCTCCGAAGAGTTTGGACTCAGCAGCCATGGTGCTGAAGTTGCGGCTGGGGGTGCGATGGGTGCTGTCGGGAGCTGCCGCCTTGCTGGGCGTCTGCGAGGCAGGGTAACCCCCGTGGTGGGCATTGTCGGGGGGCTCCAGGCTGCGCCGGCGCTGGCTGGGGTCTTTGGGCTTGCTCTTGCTGCTCCCCATGGTCCTGGGCTGCAGGAGACAGATAGGCATGCACAGGGCTTCTCTGCTGGTGGTTATGACGAGGATTACTGTGAGGCTCGCATGACAGACGCCTGCCCACTAGGCAACAAAACAACCTCCGGAGCCTGTTCAGGCATCAGCTGCCGGGAAGTCTGCCCATCCTGCCCTTGCCCTGGGACACCATCGCCCCTCATTAACTCCCAGCCACCTCCCGCCTCGCCATGGCTGCCAACGCTGGGATCAGAGCTGCTGGGAGTGCTCCAAGAGCAAAGGGAAGCACACTCAGCCCTGGGAATACTCTGGGAGCAAAGGGAAGCACACTCAGCCCTGGGAATACTCTGGGAGCAGAGGGAAGCACACTCAGCCCTGGGAGTGCTCTGGGAGCAGAGGGAAGCATGCTCAGCCATGTGAGTGTGGAGGGAGCAGAAGGAAGCAGGCTCAGCCAAGGGAGTGTGGAAGGAGGACGCTGAGCACAGAGACTGGACTGGTGCTCCGGAATGTGGCTGCTCCAGGACCAGGTACCCACTGTGGGATGTAATTCAGCACCCCAAACAGCCACGTTTCTTCCTACACTAGGGTTTCTACCAGGGCATGGACAGCAGAAGACAAGACTCAGGCAAACATTCCCAGATTTGGATTACTCTGACGGCAGAAATGCGGAGAACCCACAGCTGCGTCACTTTGCTTGCTCAGAATGGGGATTTAAATGCTGGGAATGTTCCTGTGAAGTCCAAAACGTGCAGCAAATGGGAGAAAAGTTTAAACCAGGAGCAGTTACAGGCAGTAGCAGCTAAGGACCAAGGGATCTCAGCTTTATATATAGTCATGCCTTCCTTTCCACTCAAGATCATGCTCTATAAATACCTCCAAGGTAATGATATAAATGAAGGAAGGGAATTATTTGCAATCCCAAAGATGGCAGGGTACCCAGCAGTGTCCTGAAGCTATGGAAGGAAATATTTAGGCTAGATCATGCATGGCAGGAGGGAAAAAGGAGGTGGAGACAACCAGGGAGAATCTCTGATAAGAAAAAACAAACAGAGAAGGAGCAGAGGAGGCAGTTGCAGCCCGCAGGGTGCAGACCTGAACACATCCACCCACGGGGCTTTGTTGAGGGCTCAGCCTCACCCAACAGATGGCTTTTCTAACCCAGCTTTTGAGAGAAGCTCAGGTGAGCCCCCATGAGCAGGGCCAGAGCCACAGGGCAGCTCCAGTAGCCTGCAGAGCCCTGGTATTGGTGGGGCAAAGCCTCTAAGCTCCTGCCATGGGGAAGCTTAGGGGTGGCAGACACAAGCTCTGCTCCCCTCCTCATGATGAGGACTTAGCCTTATTTTCCAAAAGACCCACTTGCATCTACTGTTTTCCAGCTTTAAGTTGCACCAGCAGCATCCCATTCCACTTCCATACAGGTTGGCTTCAACTGCAACCACGCTGGCAGGATCAGATCCTTACAGGGCTTAGGAACTGGAATAAACTGGGGTGGATACAGCTACGGCAGCTGCTCCAGCAGGCAGCTGATCTGTCCTTCCTCCTACACATGCAGGTGAAGAGGAGGGACTGATGCCTCTATCTGCCACAGGACTCAGCTCACAGATGTCTGCCAGGCTTTGGGGGCCTTAGAGCAAAGGAAGGTCAAATAGAAGTTTTGTGCTTACAAAACACCACTGCGGGCAATCCCCAGGCAGCTCCCATGGCGAAGGGGAGCCATAAATAACTGCACTTTCAAAACCCTGGTGCAGAAGATGCAGAACTGGGGGGGGAAGCAGGATCTTGGAAAGGACAAGAAAAAGCCCCAAGAGCTAAGGAAAATGAAACTCCCCACGCCCCAGGCAGCCCTTTGCTCACCTCCGCCCAGGGCTCTGGCACCCGCTGGCACTCCCCGGATGGCAACGGCAGTGCAGGGAGGAAAGCAGGGACGCAGTGGGGCTGTGACCATGTGGCTTGTGACTGCCCACGCGACCATGAGCAAGGGACACAACTGCTCAGAGTTTCCCCTGGAAACAGCACTTCCCCAGGCAGGAAAACAGCCTGGCTGGGGCAGGGGGTTTGGCAGCAGTTTGGTGTTCCCCCGGTGCGCCCCACGGGGCTGCCAGCCTGGCCCAGCCACTCATTTATCAGCACACTGAGAAAAAACAGAGTGCAAATAGTTGATGTGCCTCGAGATTAGCCAGGACTGGAGCACGGCAGTGGAAGGCTGGGTCGTTCAAGCACTTCCTCAGTGGCTCCGATGCCAGGGAATCCTTGCCTTCACCCCTGTTAGAACACTGGGCATCCTCTAGGCACATCCTGGTCGAGGACACCACTGACTACAAGTTCATCCCTCCTTGTGTGGTGCTTTTGGGGAGGAAGGGCTCTCCAACACACACCCCAAGCTCCAGCCTGTGCCTGGCTGATAACCCTCCTTGGGGTTTTACTGGGTCTGTGCTACTCAGCAGGACGTGCTGCTCTGAGAGGCACAATACAGTCACTGGGCTTTGACTGAGGAGCTGAAGATGGGAGAGGAGGAAGAAGAGAAGCAGGAAGCACAAGTCCATGGTCTCCTGGGGAAGGGACTGCAGAGCGGTCTGAGCTCTCCTGTTGCAATCATCCTTGTACAAATACCTGCACACACTAGTTTTGATTTGCCCACTGCAAAATGTCGGCTGTCAACCCCAAAATGTGCCAGAGGCACTGGGAGCCTCACACCACCCCCACTCTGAGCCCCAGGTAACTCAGCCAATGCAACCATAAGGTTTTAGCCCTACAGCTGCCTTGAGGAGGACATTCCCCACCTGCCCCTGCAGAAGGGCTCAAGAAATCCCTTGCCACCCCACATCAGTCCTCTGACACCCACATCGGTGCCCTGCCACCCAACATCAGTGCTTTGGCACCTGGTGACAAAAGAGTGCAGATTCCCAGGGAAGCATGCAGGGGGTTGTGCAAGAGCCAGACAGAGGAGTTATTAATGGTGGCAGGAATGTGTGGTGAGCTCAGGTCCCTGGGGGAAGAGGGGTCACACACCAGCCCCTCGTGCCTCCGGCAGAGCTAGTGATGAAACTCCCAGCTCTTTGGGAAGCCAAGGGGTAGAGAAGGAAGTGGGTGAACCCATTTCACCTGCCTCCCAGCACAGCCCAGCAGCATCACTGGGAGCTGTGGGACAGCATCACGGTGGCTACATTGCAAAGAATACGCCGCCAGAGTCCAGCCCCGGCAGCCTGGCCGATGCTTGCCAGGACAATTGCCTGCTCCCACGCTTCTCACCGCTAACAGCACGCGGATGGGGGTCTCAGCACCATTCCACATCCCCGCTTTGGGCAAGCCCTCCCCTCCCAAGGTCTGCGCGGCGGCAGGGGCTGGAGAACGGCCAGCGCTGCGAGGGTTGCGAGGCGGCTTGGGGAGGCAGCGTCCCTGCGGCGGGGATTAGCAGCCCAGGCACGTCGCAGCCGCAGGAGCTTCCCGGCTCCGGGGTCAGTACCGGCGGCAGATCGCAAGGCACCGCGGCGACAGTGGCCTCAGCTCAGCCCCGCACTCCGGGCTGGCCACGCAGCGGGGAGCACCAGAGGGTGGGAAGGATGGAGGGAGGGTTCTGCCTTTTGCTCTTGCACCCAGCACCCGATCCACCCGGGGATGCTCAAGGGCCAAATCCGGCTGGTGCAGAGCACCGGGTACCCCAGATCCGAGATCCCCCAGGTGATTGGGAGGTTGTCCCTTTCCCCAGATGGCCTCATTCAGCCCGGTCCCCGACTTCGGAGCTGATGCAGATGACTTACCAGCGCTTTCCGGCTACAGCCTCGCTGCGGGGTGGGGAGGGGCTGCCGGCGAAGTCAGCTCAGCTCCCGCTGCAGACTGAGAGAGAAGGGACGTCAGCACCCACGGCAGCCACCGCCGTCCCCACATCCCAACACCCATTCCTCCCTACACCACTGTCCAGCATTCAGGGCTGCCACTGCCTTCTTCCTCCTCCTCCTCCTCACTATCCCTCCAGCATGGGTCAGCAGCTCACACCCACCCGCTCTGATCTCTCATGTGTGAAGAGGAGACAATTCTCCGCTCCACTTCATCAAACCCATCCAGGGACAGGAGAGGAGGTGGCTGGAGCTGTCCTGAGTGGTGTGCCGGGGGGGGGGGGCACAGGCACCCCTAGCCCACCTGGAGACTTTTCAGGGGTGAAGTGGAGCCGATTCTTCCGGATACACACCAGCAGCTCCAGCTCTGCTGCTCCATATAGGACAGCTGGGACTGGTGGCAGGGAGGGTTGGCCACCAACCAGGGTACATGTCCCCAGGGATGAGAGTCACCTTCTGCATCCCCACCAGCACTGATGTGCTACAGCATGAACTACATACAAGGTCTGGGAGCACCTCGTGCTGCTCAAGCCCTGACTCAGCCAGAAAAGCAAGTTTTACCCAGATTTTTCAGAAAGGACAAGTGTGTGTGATGAGGAGGGTGGGGAAGGGGGCACTTGTCAGCAGCAGAGACTTGGGGCAGCTTCAGGTCAAAATCAAAGCATGGCAGAGTCCTGCAGAGCTGGGGCAGTCATCTACCTGGTTCTGCCACCTCTCCTAGCCCCCAGATCATGCAGGAGCTGACCCTTCTCCTACCAAAAGTGAAATACCTCTCCAGCCAACTCTGTTCAACCAGTGTCAGGCAGAGTTGCCTGCTTGCTTGGCACAGTAGAGACTCAGCCTCTGCATCACCTCCAGCTTCTCAGCTCCAAGCAGCATCCCAACAGGCTCCTGTCCTGGCTGAAGCCCAGCTTTCACATCTCATAAGGAACACCCGAGACAGGGTGGGCAAGTTTTTGCTGCCCTGCCATTTGACCCTGCTGGCAGCAAGCCTGGAAGTGAGACCAGCCACAACCTCCTGCCTTTATGCCCTCAGCCACCAAGGCATAGCCAGGAGAGGGCTTGTACAGAGATGACAGAAAGGGAAAGAGCTGCTGCTCCCCCACAATGCCTACTGCCATCATAGTCTCCCCTGCCCCAGCTGCCCTGACTCTCCTCAGCTTGGACATTCCCCAGATCACAATGTGCACCCCATGGAACACACATCAGGCTTGTTACATTGCAGACATCAAGGGTGGGGTGGTGGAAAATCAACAAGCAAACCTCCATGGGGTGACAGAATCCCAGAGTGCTGGGGATTGGAAGGGACCTCTGACCTAGCTCAACCTCCCTGCTAAAGCAGAGTCACCCACAGCAGCTTGCCCAGGATCACAATGTCCAGAGGGGTTTGGAATTTCTCCTGAGAAGGAGACCCCACAACCTCTCTGGGCAGCCTGCTCCAGGGCTCTGGCACCCTCAAAGATAAGAAGTTTGTCCTTATGTCAGTGCAACGCCAGGCAGCTGCCCCATGTCCCTCTCACTGGAGGGGCACCTGGGAGGGCAGCTGCCAGGCAGATGATGTGCCACACCGCTGCTTTATTTTGATGGCCTCCTCTTTCCCCCTGCTAATAAGTTTTGTCACTATTTTTAGTGCATTTGATTAGGATAATAAGCAGAGGCTGATTGACAGCTCCTTAAGCCTTTGAATGGTTTGTAATTTGTACTTGACTAATATTCACCAGCAATAATTGCACAGCGGGATGGGGAGGGGGAGCTGCAGTCTCAACTCCAGGCTGCAGCACATACAAATAAGGCTGTGCCGTGTACACACGTGGTGCCCATCTACTCCTCAGCTGGGCACACTGTGCCACCCAGACTCCTGCACATGAGAGAGGACATGGCTGTGTTTAAACAAAACAGGGCTGAAAAAGCCACTGGGGAAACCCAAATACACCTGTGAACCTGGGGTCAGTGAGGAGTAAGGTCTGCCAAAAGGGACAGGTCCTCACACGGGTGCCAGGAGGATGGATGCACTCACATCCCCACACTCACAGGTTTAGGAATTTGGTGGCTGAGAGTGGCTGCTCCAGCACAGCCTGGCACACTGTGGCACAACCCTTCTGCCCAACTCCATAGAAAGACTGTGATCCTACCTGATACATCACTGGCATGGCCACGGCGGGCCTTGAGCACCCCCGTAGCACTGAGAGCCTCATGTGATGCCAGGTTCTGCATTCAGCTCTTCCCAGCCTCTCACTCCCCCCGCAGAGAGCAGCTGGGCTGAGTGGCAGCTGGAGGGGAGGGTGCCAGGGCGGAGCCCAGCCGCACGCCCTGCCTGGGGCAGAGGCCACAGCAAGGAGAGCCCCAGCAAGAGGCCACCCCCGCCCTCCCCTCTCCAAAAGCAATTAAAAAATGAAGCACACTCAGCTGCACAACTCAGCTCGGATCAGATCACGGCACACGAGACAGCGGCACCCCGGCCTCCCCGCCGGCGCTGGAAACGCTGCCTGACCCACCCAGCATCCCTGCTTCTCCAACACCCCTCTCCCCAGGCTTTATCTCCCCCCCATCTGCAAGCTGGGATGCAGAAAGAGGCTCGATGCCCTGCCCTACCTCCCCAGGGAAGAGATGCTCTTGGGCAGGCAGCAGAGGCGATCTGTTGCTCTCTACCACGTCCTGCTCCCGCTGCCTTCCGCTGCGCCCGGATCGCTCAAGGATACAATGGCCGTGGCAAGGCCAGGCTGATAGTGGGGCTGGCGGCGGAGCGGGAAGCGATCTTATCTGCTTTGCAAAGACACCAACAAAAGACACTGATTGGGAGCAGACAAAACACAGCAGCACGGCTTCTGCCAGGGAGAAACCTTGGGAAATGCCGCGACGGGCTGGAGCCCAACCCCAGACACCGAGCCTTGGAGAGGGAGATGTCTCCAGCAGAAAAGGCTCTGTCCTTGGGGCTGCTGAGGCGCTGGGTGGGTGCCGAGGGGCACCGCCAGCAGACGGGATGGGGTGGGTGCTGGATAAGAGGTGGGTGAGGGGCCCGGGGCACCAGCACCCACCCGCTGGCAGGGCGAGCTGAGCCACGTCCGCGGTCGCACGGCCCCAGCGAGATGAATAATGGTGACTGTCTCAGGGCAGACTGAAAAATGAAGTGAGCAGGATGGTGGACGAGACAAAGCAGCCCCACAGCACCCAGCCGACAGCAGCAGGCACTGAGGATAGGAAGGAACAGAGAGCAGTGACGCCAAACCCACCCTGCTCCAAGCACCCTTTGCACACAACTGCCCCCATTCCAGTAGGACCAGGGTCCAGCCAAGGCAGATCCAAGCAGGACAAACAGGAGCCCACAAGGTGGGCTACAAAAACCAGAGATCCTAGACTGGATGCAGTCAGGTAGCCAAGAGCTAAAGTGCATTTTGCATCCCTTCATGTCCCCTTGCACAGGTAGCAAGAAGAGGTGGCAGTGGTGCTCCCCAACAGGGGCACCTAGACACTGAGGCCAGCACCCTGTCAAGCCAGAGACCGTGAATTGCTGCTTGGTTGGCACTACCACAACCATGGCAAGGTGGTATCTGAACATGAGGCATCCCAGCACCCCATCTCCTCCTGTTGTTGCCCCTTGCTCCCTCTCCACAACTGGGGAGGAAATGCAGCCCCAAGCCATAATCTCACAGCAGTTTCCCCCTCCCTGGGTCTCAGGGGATGCTACTGGTTTTGCCTTTTCCCACAGCAAGCGTCACAGCTGGGGGCCAGTGAAGGGCAGCACAGCCCCTGGTGCTCTGGGGAAAGTCCAACTGCCCTGGCTCAGCCCACCATCTCTTCCTGCCTCCCAAATACACCAAATACTGTGTCCTCCATGGAAAAAGCAATTCCAGTACCCATCCTGTGCCATCGGGCTTTGTTACAAGGTGGGAACACAGAGGCACGTCTCTGCCAGGCTGGGACCAGCTCTGGGGCTGGTGAAAAGGGGGAGCTGCTGCCCCCTAAGCCCTGCAAACCAGGGTTTGATACTGCAGCTCCTCTCCCTGCCTGCCTGACGCTGTGAAGGCACTTCTGGGTCGTGCCTCCAGCCCTTCTCCTCTGCAAGGACACTTGGTCCTCAGCTGCACTGATTCCTAGAACAAGGAGAGATGTGAAAATGCTGAATTCATCTCTCAGCTCCAATGTGGGGACCAAGCTGTGGGCAGTGCCCCTAGTGCCCACTCCAGCTCTGCACAGTGATTTGCACGCCAAAAGCACCTGAGTTAAGGCCCCCAGCTCTCCCGTGGCTACCCCCAGCTCATGGAAACCTCTCCCAGATGAAAGCAATCAGTGGTGGAGGGGAGGGCAGCACAGCTGCTGTGCAGAGCCAGCTACATGCTCCCCACATATGTAATTCCCAGCCCCTCCCATCCGACCCTGTCAACTCCCGTTAAATTTAAAACCATCTTAATTAAAGCGCCACAGCCTGAGCTTGCAGAGGCCAGTGGGTCACGAAAGGGGAAAGGATAATTAAATCAAGCATCCAAATTCCCCCTGCTAAGCACGGGGAGAGTCATGGTCAGGAGTGATGCAAAATGCCTCTGAAAGACATGTCAAAACAGGGAGTTTAAGAAACCACAAGGAACCCCTGAGACACACCAAGGCAGGTTCTGGATCTTTATCTGGCCAGGAAGCCAGGAGACACCAGACACACACACACAGAGCTCAAGCTCTCCCCACTATCATGGGGCCAGCCCCTCGCTGGGCAGGTTTTGGCTTGCCGAGGTGATGGGCAGCAAGCTCTGGCACTGCCAGCAGCTGCTCACAGCTGCAGGCAGTGCCCCTCAGCACCCCCACAGCACCCTGAAGCTGGGTGAGGGCAGGGGAGCTCAGCAATGGGTGCCCCACCAGACCATCTTGCGTAAGGCTGGAGAGAAAAAGCCAAAACCTTATCTCCCTGCAGCAACGGTGGCAGCAGGACGTGAGGCAAGATGTGCTGGCTGCTTTGAAGTGTGCTTAAAACACACCCGGGCTTAAGACACTGGGGGTGGCTTTTAACCTAGAGTGCTGGGGTTTAAGTCTTTTTCTGCCCCAAGGGCTGGGAGAAGGAAGGAGGCCATTGCCACACTGTGTCACATCCCCACCACTGCACTGCAGCAGACCCAGGGAGCGGCAGGGCCGCGTCTTCAGGTTCCTCAGCGTGCAGATGGCAGCAGCCTGGGCTGACCCAGTGTGATGCTTACCCTGAGAGCTGGGAGCTGGCAAAGCTCCCCTCGGTCCCAGCTTCCCCCGAGGCACCTAGTTTGTATCCCATCACTGAGCAGCATGGAGAGCTCCAGAGGGAGCCAGCAACAGCCTTTCCTGACCAGCACCCCACTCCCAGCATCACCCAGTGCTGGATGGCAGGTGCTGGGAGCTGCAGCCCCTCGCAGGGAGCTGCACAAGGAGCTGCTGCTGCAACAAGGGAGAGTGGGCAGCCGGCAGGGCTCCATTTCTCCTTTCTACCCCAAAAATTCAGACTCCTGCAGCTCTGCTAGCCCCATGCCCCAGTCCAAAGGAGACTCCTTGGGTTCAGGGAACTGCTGGGGGAGTGTTTGGGGTCAGGGAGGAAATGAAAGTTGATTGGAGGCTCTTGGAGTCTCCACTGTCCCCCGTTACCCATGCAGTGGCACTTTAGGAGAGCTTAGGGACAGGTGGACAACAAACACACAGGTACTGATGCTTGCACCCACAGAGGAAAAGGAAGCCAAGACCCAAGGGGGAAGAGAGAAATTCCTTGCTTTCTGGACACCACCACATCCCCCAGCCCTTCCTGCACTGCAAGAGCATCCTGGAAACTAGAGATGGGGAGGAAAAAAACCACCACAAGGGTGGTCCAGCACTGGACAGATGTTGGGATCTCCTAGAGGAGATGTTCAAAGCTGTGGCACTGTGCACCCTGACCTTGCTGGTGTGGCTCTGGGTAAGAGCAGGGATTCCTCTCGGTGCCTCCCAGCTTGACTCAGCCTGCACTTCCAGTATTCCCACCAGGCCACCAGCCAAAGCCAGGAATTGCCCAATCAGCTCCAGCAAACACTTTCCAAAGGCACAAAAGCCTCTGGCCTGTGTTAACCTGAAGGTAGCTTCTCCCAGACAGGTGATGAGGGCACTGCTCTTCTCCTGCCAGCTTCAGAAAGAAACAGAAAGGAAATGCTTCCAAGGGCAGGAGTGCCTTTGGGGATGGGGATGTTGGGCAGGGGAGCATCCATGTCAAGCTGGGTCAGCACTGGGAGCTGGAGCTCCTTCCATCAGGACTGCCTGGAGCCATGGGGTGATACTTCCCCCAAACAGTCCTCCCGCACTGGGGGTTCAGTGCCCCCAAAATGTAGTTTTAATGCTGGCCCCCAGTCATGATTGTATCCAGCTGCTCCCACCACTTACCACCTAATTCCCCAGCTTCCCATGGCCCCATCACATCAGCACTGCTCCCATCCAGGTGAAGCACCACCACAAGAGACTGGCCCCACTGTAGGGGGTGACGGAGATGCAGTGACATGCTCAAGGAGAATGGAGAATTTCTCTTCCTCATTTCTGCAGGGCCTCTCCCAGTACAGCCAGCCTCGGGCTGCAGGAAATGGAGCTTGCTTCTGCTTTCTGGAAAGGGACATCTGGTCTCCGGGTTCTCTGGGGTGGCCGTGGCACAGCACCCAGCCCATACTGGCTCCTGAGCAAGGGGCAGGTGTCAGTGAGAGGCTGATGTGACTCACAGGTGGCTCAG
Organism: Picus viridis; assembly: GCA_033816785.1. Taxonomy (NCBI): domain Eukaryota; kingdom Metazoa; phylum Chordata; class Aves; order Piciformes; family Picidae; genus Picus; species Picus viridis. Next base: position 6,598,216 of record CM066599.1, on the reverse strand, counting down.
ATCCGGCCAAAACCGTGTTGCCAGCTGCTCCTGCCTCAGCTCCAGGGCTGCCACACCCAACAGCACCCCACAGCAACTTCACCCCCAGGTGAGGTCGTCAGCGCAGGCAGGCGGCAAATCTCCAGCGCAGGGGAGGAAGGGGGCAAGGAACACTCGGGAGGCAGAAAATCTCTGGATCTGAGCAAGTTACAACCACCCCTGGCCATGCTGGCGTCACTGCTGAAACATTTCCACTTTCAAAGAAACCAGCCCATCCAGTCCAGCGAGGAGAGGAGCTCCCCTGGGCTCCACTGGCCCTCTGGGACTGGAGCTGAGCCCCATCAGCCCTGCAAAGGGGTCCTGCAGGTCCTTCATGGCAAGGAACCTCCCAGCAAGCCTCCTGACATGAAACAGGAACTGAAGCACTCACTGGTGAAAAGCAAAAATGCAGGGAGGGTATTTGCAGCTCCACACAAACCCTGCGGGGTCAGGCATCGCCCTGCTACTGGCTGGGAGCCACGGGGACTGGACAGGACATGTGCTGGGTTTGCTGCAATGGGAGGGTGTGAAGGAGAAGCAAAGCAGAAGCCAAGGGTCTTCCATCACCCACTCCCAACACTTCCCACTTCACAGACCCCTGAACAGTTTCAAGTGAAGAGGCAGGACCCCACACAGCAAATTTATGCTGATTCTTGCCTTATTTTCCCAGGTTACTCTGGGCCTCAGGGGGCATCTGCTTGACACAAGCCACATGCTCTGGGAACTGTGGGGCCACCAGCTCTAATGCACACATGCTATGAGCGTGTGTGAGTCAAGGCTGGGTGAGCAGGATCAGCCTCTAGCAATGCACACTCGACTCCTGCTTTCACCCCTGTGAGCATGGCTGTGATGGAAGCAGCTCCCACAGCAGAGGGCACAGCCCTGGAACGTGGCTCTTTACTCAGCACTGTAAGACCCCAAGACAAGGCACGCCCAGGAAGTCTGGACCTTGCTAGTGGCAGAGCCTTGAGAGATGCTGGTCCCCACAGCCACTCCCATCTGCACCACCAAAACAAAGCCGCTCGCTCAGGGGGCGTCAGACAAGCAACCAGGGAGGCTCTTGAGGGGCGAACTCTTGAGGGGCGAACGGAGTCCAGCCAGCCCTGGACAGCATTTCATACCCAAAATTCTGTGGCTGATTCCTCAGGCTGTTCCTGGAGTGAGGCGGATGCTGAACAGCTCCAGTGGAGCCTGTGGGAGAGGAGCCGGCCGGGAGTTGAAGCCTCAGACGGAGCTTGCTATCAACACCCCGAGCAGATGAAAAACAAAGAAAAACGCTGAGCTGGTGTCTTTTATCCTTGTCACTCCTGAAGGGAGAGCCGGGCTGCACACACCTCCTGGCCCTGCCCGCTCGCTGCTGTGCTGGTAGAAAGCGGAGACAGGCTATGGGTGAGGTGGATGGGACCAGCCCGAGCTGCAGTTGGACCTTGCACCCTCCCATGGCCTCTCCTGCCATCATTCGTGCTGCTCTTCCAACCCAAAACAACCACCCTCGCTCTCGGGCAGAGCCTGCAGGGATGGGATGAAAGGACAAAGGGATGAAGGAACAAAGGCACAAAATGCATCTCCTCTGCTTTTCATCACCTGTGGCTCATGGTGGCTTCAGCACAACCCAGCCAGACCCTGGCACGTGAGCTGTCCCCATCCCCAAAGCACCACGGGGGCTCAGATTCGGGCATGTGCACACATATGCCTTAAGCCACACACAGCCCTACACGTGGGCAGGCAGCCCCTCTGCACTGCTTTCCTTACTCAGCTCCAGCCACACACCAGTTCCAGCACCCTGTGCCTTTCTTCCCACTCCCCTCCAAACTCAACTATCTGTGCTGCTGGAGCATGAAACCCACCCTGGTTGCAGAGACTTCTGCAGCTACCTAGGCACCATTCCATGCCTCATGCCGCCCTCCCTGCCCAGTGCAGTGCTCAACCACAGCTCCCCCACAGCTGTGCCAAGGCTTCCTGATCCCTTCCCTGGCACTGCCAACACTCATCTGATGGGCAGGGGAAGGAAGGGGCCTGGCTGAGGAGGGAGCAACTCCGAAGCCTTTCTGTGTTGTGTAATATTTTTGCAGAAGTCAGCAAGTGTACGTTTCCACCCTGAGACCATCCAGAGCTGAGAATGGTACAGCCTGACCCCGCTGCCACCAGTGCCACCACAAAACCACCTAGCCATGAGGGCTGGTTTCAGCCAGGGAAGTTGGTGCCCAGCTGGGCCACAGCCTGGGGAAGAAGACCTTGAAAACAGAATCTGAGAGGCTGTGGGCGAGCAGGTGAGGAAGATGGTGGCACTTCATGGAGATCAGATTCTATTTGCCCTGCCTAAGGAAGAGCTTTGCCCATGGAGTGTGCACAGTGCAAGGCAAGGCAGCTGGGGCAGGAGGGGGAAACTGAGGCACACACTCAGTGTAAAACCTCACCAAGCTCCAACAGCAGCTCCCCAAGTGCTCCTGAGGGAAACTGAGGCACACAATGCTCCTTACCAGGCGGGGAAGTGAAATGAAGCAGTGAAACCCAGGCACAGTGCTGCAAATTCCTGCTAAAGGGTGCTCCAAGGGGAGATGTTTTAGGATCCCTTTAGCATCAACCTGCCCTCAGCCCACTGTCCCCAAACTGGGATGGGGGATGCTGCATGGGAAGGGGCATGTGGCTCAAGACAAGCTGGACTTTGAGGTTAACCTCTCCCAAGCTGGGAAGGGCCATGCAGCAGTGAGCTTTTCCCCTCATTGCCCAGTTTTTTGGTGGCCAAGATTGCCACACACGGTCAGGAAGGATGGGAGCAGCCATGCTGGGTGGAAGCTATTTTTGCAGCAGGCAGTCAGGTTTTCCTCTGGCCAGCCAGCCCTAAAGCAGTGGGCTCAGGGCCAGCTGAAACCTCATGGTCACAGAAGCAAGACCACAACAGGTCAAGCCTGGGACAGGAATGGGAAACTTGGGGCCAGCCTTCAAGACTCACGGGGAAGGAAGTGCAGTGGAGTCCAAGTCACAAGTGTCCTCACGTCACGCGTGGGAGGTGGTGCTGAACCAGCACAACCCGCTCACCTTTGCTGTGGACCTAAAAATCACCCCAGTACTTTCCCAGCATGAGGCCCAGGCATGCTGGGCTGCATGTCTTGCCCACACCTCTGCTGGTTTCCCGTCTGGGAGGCGAGGGCAGCCTCCCTACACCCCTCACCTCTTTCTTCTATTTCTGTCTTGAACACCCAGGGGCTTCTGTTCCCAAAGCCCTCCAGATGCACCCAATGATCCTGCACACCAGCCTATGGGGACTTTGGATGATGCATCTCCACCAAGACCACCTGGAGCCAAGGGGTTTAGGCTGATTTCATTAAGGTCTGACTTAAAATCACTGATGAGCCCCCTCTTATTCAGAGGCCGACAGCCCACAGCAGCTCCCAGCCCTCCCAAACACCTCCCTGCTCCACAGCCAGGGCAGCCAGGAGATCTGTAGCCTGCAGGGAAGTCAGCACAAGACACAGATTTGCAGGTCCTGGTTCCTGGCCCAAGTTCAAACCGCATTTGTTCCTGAAATCTGTTTCAGGGCTTTCTTCTCAAAGCTTGTGTGTGCAGAGGCATGTGCAAAACAGCACCAGTTCCTGCTGCAGCCAGTGCTGAGGTCACCTGTGCCAACGCGGGGCCAAGCTGGGGGCCTGGGTACACCCAAGCACTGACTGCAGCCCAGGCTGCTGTACCGTGCTCAGCCAGGTCATTACATTCTTTTTCCCCTCCTGAGCACGCAATACACTGGGCTATCACACAGTTTGCTGCCCATTTCAAAGACGAAGGCCCAAGGCATGACTGTTTCTCTGAGGCTTGCTGCAAAACAGCCCCTGACACCCTGCACATTTTTCCTGACAGGCTGAAATTTCAGCAAGACTCGAGCCCTAGTGGAGTTGATCTGCACCCCCGCAGCTACAGGCAGCCAGAAAGAGGAGTTTGGGCTGGAAACGGCGACAATCCGCGCTGCTCTCCCTGAACTGCCAGGCTGGGATGGCTATCTCCAGCCACAAGTCCAAGCTGCTCTCCAGGAACGGGATTGAAGGGATTCCTCCCGCACGGCGCGGCGCGGCAACAAGCCGAGGCCGGTTCCCGCAGCCCATGGGGTGCACGTTGGCCACGTCTCTAGGGAGTGCTGCGGAGCGCTGCGGAAGTGAGCTCAAATGGGAAATTGTTCCGAGAGATAAAGAAACAAGTTGGAAACCGAGCTGTAAAATAGACAGTACAGGAAACAATAGCGCTTCTGATAGGCTTTCAAATTCGACACCCCCACCCCCCGCACCCCGGGCGATGCCAGGAGTACAGCTTTGTCCCACTGAGCCTTGGGGGCTTTCTCCACCTTTAGACACAGCGGGAGGAGGTGCAGACTCTGCTCACTCCTACTTTTTCAAGGCCTTACAGGCTGTTGCTGAGAGGTTATGGACTGAGTCCTTCAGGTCTCTGTAGATAAGAGTGTTAGCTCTTCTTCAAAGACTAGGCGTGATCCTGGCCCCAGCAGCAGGGAGAGACAGACAGGACTTAGGAGGAACAGGAGCCTCATGATCCATCCCTTTCTCACCTCAGTGAGCTCAGTTCTCTCTTGGTCTTGTGCCCCTGTCCAGGAGGTGGGACAGCCCTTTCTGCCTCCCTGTGGTACCTCCATGTTTTTCCATCGCTCTGGCACAAAGTCGTTAAAGGGCAAAGCTATCGTTAGGGCATCTCCATCACACAGGGAGCACTGCAAGGCCACTAACGATCGAGACAGGGAACATTGGACTTCCCTTAGCTGCTGCTGCACCAGCCCATAAATAATCTCTTCTCCAAAAAAATCCTGGGGCTGCGTTCTGGCAAAGCCAAGGAGGCAAGGTGTTGGGAGAAGCCTCTGCCCTGCTGCTCCCAGGTCAAAGCGTGGAACCAGGAACCGACCCTCGATCTCTCAAGCAAAGGTGCCCTTCTCTGACAAACGAGCATTAGCTGGCTAATGATTACAGAGACGCGGCTCCCCGGGGAGCCAGCACGCCAGCCTTGTCTCAGAGGCACTGAACGGCCAAGGATTTGCCATGGGCTAGGTCCTGAGCCAGCACAAAGTGGTGCAGAACAATACAGGGCAGCCCAGAATTAGCCTCTCCAGCTGCACAAGCAGCCCCACAAAAAGAATATTGCTTTAAAGTGTGAGACTGCTGATGCCCCCTGCATGTCCCCACCCTCACATCTCCCTAGAGTGCCCTGCCAGACCCCCACCCCTGTTTGACCAGTGCACACTACATGGGGGGCCCAGGCACGTGTTGAGCGGCTGGGTGCCTGGCAGGAACAAACAGCTTTCCACCATTAACAGCTAGACCTTGGGAGGGTTTGCCATGACTTGGTTCTCCCACCCGCACACTTGTCACTGCTGGTATCTCCTCAGCTCAGAGGAGAGGGACAAAGGCCTCCAGCTCCTCTGGGGAGCACCCGCAGGGCAGGAGGAAGAAAAATTAAATCTTTTGTTGCCACCTGCCCACAGCTCAGTTTGTGTGCGGCACTGCTGGGTACATGCTGTCCTGCCCGGGGCCTGCTGCACAGGCAATGCCAGCCCCAAGCAGGAGCTTGCTGCAGGACCCCCTAGGGCTCTGCACCTTCCACTGCTCCCAGCTCTTAATGCCATGGGGCCTGTCCTGGGGGACCTCCAGGCTGCAGTGAGCAATCACATCATGTCCCTTCCTTTGCATCGCTTCTGGTGAGCCAGGAGGATGGGTGAGCCAGCAGCACACATAGAGGAGTATAACCCACTGTCACCTGTGACCTTTACTGCTGCTCAGTGGTATGTGGACCAGGACTGGGATCGGAGTCGTCTCCTGGCCCCTAGTCCAGGGGGCTGAGTGCTGGGGCGAGGAAGGGCCGAGAGAGGAATGTGCTGCACAGGGCCAGCAAGATGCGGAGAGATGCAGCAGATCCCCACTCACCTCCCGCGGGTCTTGCAGGAGGCTGTGCAGCTCCCCAAGACAATGCTCGGCACCAGACAGGACCACACCAGGGTCAGTGCCACGAGATGCCACCTCCTCTCCAGCCCTCTGTCCCCAGCACACACAGTCCTGCGCAGTGGGCTCCACCCCTACAGGTTGTCCCCCTGTGCCTGGACCAACTGGCACGAGGACGCTGCACATCCTGCCTGAGTTCCTGCCTGTCCCCCCAGGCAGTAAGCAGGTGTAGAATCCCATCCCTGTAACAGTGGGGCTCAGCACAAACCCCACGATGCTCTTCTGCAGCACCGGGGGCTGTGAAAGGGACGGTGGTGACATGCCAGTGTCATTGCTCGTAGCCACATAGTAGGGTTGGATCTCCCAGGATGTGATGGGGGAACTTCCTGGCTGGATAAAGCCTTTAATTAGGCAATACGGGACTCTGCAGCCCCCAGAAGCTGGATGCAGTCACCTCTGGCAAGGGGGAAGGCAAGGAGCCCGGCTGGACACAGCTCTCCAGGCTGATCCTGGACACCAGCCCCAGAATCATCGGTGAGCAAACACGGCAAAGGGAAGCAGATCAGGAGACGTCAAGGCAGGGGGGCGATGAATATTTCATGTCCTGGCCTACATACAGCCCGGCTTTCCCCGCCCTGCACTCCCGGGGGTCTCCCCCAGCCCCTGATCACAACAAAGGGGAGTTGCAGACAGGCGGGGCCGCTCCGTCGGACCCCCACGGCTGCGTCTCCGGACCCTCGGCATCCCCGGCCGGGCCCGTATCTGCCCCATAGCTGACATACTAGCTCATGTGCATCCGCCGCTGGACTCATAGCCAGCCCCCGAACCCCACAGCCAGTCCTCCGAACCCATAGCGAGACCGCGAGCATCCCTGCCGGGACCCACAGCCAGCTCACCGGGCTGCGGGCAACCCCTACTGCCGGACGCACAGCTACAGCACCGGAGCTTGGGGCGTCCTCGGCTGGCCCCAGAGCCCCCTCGCCAAACTGCCAGCATCCCTCATCGGACCCACAACCAGCTGGCCCGGCTTGTGGGCATCTCCGCATCGGCCCCATTGCGGGACCCCGCCGGAACCCACTGCTGGACCGCGGACATCTCCCGCCGGACCCCACGGGCGGATCCCGGGCATTCCCCGCCGGACCCCGGTCACACCCCACGGGCCCCATAGCGGGGCATCCCCTGCTGGACCCCACGGGCAGACCGTAGCCATCCCCCGAGCGCCGTCGCCCGCTCACCTCCCGCCTGTCCGCGCAGCGGGGCCAGTCCCGCCGCTCGCCTCCCGCGCTCGGCCCCGGCTTTGTCTCCGCGCCGGGGCGCGGCCGCCGCCCCCGCCGCCGCTGCCGCCGCCGCCGCTGCGCTGGGTGCCCGCACCGGGCCGGGCTGAGCAGAACCGGGTCGGGCGCTCAGGGCTGCGCCGCCGGCAGCAGCATCGCGCAGCGCCGCGGATCCAACGCGCTGCCGCCTCGCCCGCCCCCGCTCACCCCTTCTCCGGGGCGCGGGGGGGAACCCCCAGGGAGGGGAGAGAGGAAAAAAAAAGAGGAATATGGCAGCAAACCGGAAACGGCGGCTGGGGGAAAAAAGCAGCAGCCCCTCCCCTCCGTGGGTTCTTTTTTTTTTAAGGGAGAAGGCTCCGGGCAGCCGGGCTCCTCGGGCTCGCAGCGGGCTCTGGGCCGCCCACGCCCCGGGCTCTGCCCGCCGCACCTCGGCTCGCGGCGGGGGAACCGCCTGGTCGCGCCGGGGACACTCGTGGGAGCGGCGGCCGCAGTCCCCCGGGCGCGTCTGTGGCTGCGCGGCCCCGCGAGTGAGTGGGCTGTGGCGGGGGAGTCCCAGCCGAGCCCGACGCTCCGAGCTCCGGTGGGGCTGTGTTTACCTGGGAGCCGGGCTTTTACTGGGGCTGGTCTGGGGGCACCGGTCTGATGCAGGGCGGACGACTGAGACAAACACTCCTGTCACACTCTGTACTTGAATCTGTGCATCCCCGTCCCCAGGAGGGGACACCTCGCTGTTTCAGGGGGCTGTAATCCATGTTCCCCCATCTCTGAAGTCAGAAGGAGGCAAAACTTCAGCGCTGAGGAAAAGCACGTCCTGGGTCCCCCTGGGGAGCCCCGGGCAGCCCTGCGGTCCTTTGGAGGAGGCACTGTCACGTTCTGGTGGCTGCACCCCGTCTTTGGGTCTAAACTTCCCTGCAGCCAGCGCCAGCCTCTGAACGAAGCAGAACAGAGCTGCAGGTGTTCCTGGGGTGCCCTGTGCCCAGTCCCCCACTGGCAGCACTGCCACAAGCAGGTCCCCCGAGTCCTGCTTGGGCAGGTGGGCACAGGGAGACAGTTCCAGCCATCCCTCCCCTGACTCCTCAGCACCTTCCCCTTCCAGAGTCGGGAGGAGGTGGAAAATGTCCCAACACAGAGCTGTGCCGTGGTGTGCAGCATGGGCTCAGGGGTTGGCTGGGCACCCTGATGTCTGGCCTGAGCCCGTTGGGTCTGCTCAACGAGCCCTGCAGTACTGGCAGCCCTCCCAGTTCCCCCATTAGCGATCTGCTAAGGTGTTTCCCTGTCCCTGATCCTGCAGGAAGAAAGGGGGTGAAGCATTTACCTGGTTTATGAGGTGTGTTTGTCTGCTGGTGACTCGTGGGCCTCTGTCACCCCCTGCCACCGCTTTGCCCAACCCTTGCAGCCACTTGGTGGGGATTTCTGACAACCCCATTGCTCAGTGTAAGACCTGACACTTCAGAAACAATTTGGGAAGTTCACAACTTTCAGAGAACTATGTGGTGGAGGTTTCCTTTCTGTTTCTCACCCCCTCTTGCCTTGTTCTTTTGAGTTATTAAAAAAATATTTCCCATGACAGCGGCGAAGGCCAGCGAGTCCATGAGTCACCAGGAACGAGGAGTCACGCACACACCGATCCATCACCCCTGGCCAGCACATCGGAGGGGCCCTTCCCTGGGAGGAGCTTCCCGCTGATAAGGTCCCTACAGCTGGGCAGGGCCTGACACTTCCCCTCCCGCCTTTCCCTCCTATCTTTTTCTCCTGTCTTTCCCTCCCCACTCTGGTCTCTCTTCTAGCACTAGGAGAGGGTGGTTGGGCTCCCTACACACCCGTGGGGTAGCTGGTGCTGGTGAGCAGCTGGGTTGGGGGCAGCAGCCCTCCTTGGTCCCTGCTGAAGCATAAAACCACAGCTGAGTTTGTGCTGAGGCTTTCTGGGGGTGTTAATTTATAGCCACCCCTTGGCTATCTGGCTGCTGTGGCGGTGTGTGGGGAGAGATTCCCTCAACCTAGCATCCAGCATAGGATTTAGGAATTAAGTGCATGGCATTGGGCAGCCACAGGATTCTGCTCTGTGTGTTCGCACCTCAATACATGGGTCACGCTTTGGGGCAAAGAGGGGGTTACACTGATGCCAGGGTTACACTGATGCCAGGGGTACACTGATGCCTGGGGTCCCTCATGCCTTCCCCTACTGTGCCTGCAGATGCTTTCCTCTCCTTTCCCATATCATGAGCTCCTGCGGCCTCAGTGCTGGTGTGAGGAGCCACTGCTGGAGGGGAGCAGGGACTCGGCCCCAGCCCTGGGGAAGCTGGTTGGGATGACTCAGCCTCCACTGGATCCAGACCCAAAGCTAAGATGCAATTATGACTTATAAATATTTGAATTTTGTTTTCCTCTTTTGCAATCAGCTCCTTCTCCATGGGCTGCCCTACAGTCGTCGTTTCCACCTCTGATGCTGCTGGGCTGTGGCTGGAAGGCAACAGCAAAGGCACTGTGTCTCTTAACACGCCAGACCGAGTCCACCACATCAGCTCTTCTTCTTCGAAGATGCCAATAGGCAAATTTCAAATGGCTAATAGATGCTCTCTAAAGCCAGGCTCTTATCTTCTGGGCTTGGATTCAGGAATGTGCACTCCCAGGGCTCTGACATCAAACATGCAGCTCTGGTGGGAACGTGATTTCAGACCATTTGCACTTCAGCAACCCAGCACACCTCGGTGGACGCCCCCAGCCCCCCTTTCCTTTCCCTCCTGCCCCGCTCCAAGTGTTCATCTCCCAAAAGTCTGATCCACAATTATTTTTTCTTATCCAACTAGGGATTTCAGTCTCTTCCCTGAAACTTATTTTCTAGAGATGATTCTTTCCCTTCACTTTTAGCACTGATAAAACCCACTCTGGGCAGAGGAAGATGGTTACAGAAACTGAAACCCAGCTATTTCCAAACTGAAAAGAAGTAGCACTGCATATTTCTGGCGGCTCAGTTTTTACAGCATGTCTGGAAATGATAATCTAGCAAGAAATCAAGACGTGCTCAGGTGTTTCTGCGCTTGCTTGCTGACCTTTGCCCAGGTTTCATCGGGGAAAAGAAGAACAAGGGTTGGGAGACTACGGGCAGAGCGCTGTCACCTCATGAGCAGGTTAGTCCCTGGCTTCATGCCCTCTGAGGGTGCAGAGCAAACTGCTTCACAGGGCTCCTGAAACCTTCCTGAGAGGGGGCGCTTTTGGGGCCCAGTAATTGATGCCAGCCCCTACCTCCTCAGCGTAGATGTGGGTTTACAACACCACATCTATTCATCTGCAGCCAGATTTATTTTTAAGCATCCCCTTGGCAAGCATGAATGAGTTCTGTCTGATGGGTTCCATTCCTCAGGCTAGCTGCATTTTGCTCACTGCAAATCCCAGATTTGTTTGCACGAATTATTTACTATTAATAGTGCAGTGGTTGTGTGCTGAGATGCTGGACAGACACAGCAGCAGCCACAGCTCTCCCCTGAGATTTTACGATCGTTGAGCTTCACAACCCTGCACGCAGCAAGTGTGTGATGGCAAACGATCAGCACCAGCAGCCCCGTCAGGGAAGCTGCAGTTATGAGCTGATTTACTGAGGGGGATTGACCAGAAGAGCTCCTGCAGCACGAGCCATTTGGCAATATTTCATGGTGGAAATGCTCATTCTGGCCATTCTCTCCCACACTGAGCTGCAGGAGCCGAGCGGCAAATGCCAGCATCCCACAGGTTGTAGGATAAGATGGGACAGCTGAACAGCAGTCACCAGGAGGGCTCAGGACTTGTCTCCCTCATCGTGGTGACAATCCACCCTTGAAAAGGAACCCTTAATCTCAGCACTGAGGAGGCCCCAGCCAGGAAGTGTCACTGCAAAATTCCCTGGGGAAAAGGACCATGTCTGAGTGATGTGCAAATATTTGATAAGGAGGCACCAAGTTCAGCAGCTGTGGGGGGAATTATCTGCATGTTCAACAGAGGCACAACATTCCCCATTGGGTTTCTGACTGGTAAAACACAGCACATTGGTACAACCCCAGTTAGGTATCTTGGAGTAGCTCATTTGGGAAAAACATCTGACACACTGCTTCTTGCCACAGCTCATCTGAAAAGCCACAGGCAAAGAGTTTCCCAGCAGTTTTCTTGTCCAGTTTTTGTACCAGTAGAAAAGAGCAGTTGAGAAAAGCCTACAGAAACATGACCAGACAGGATTCATAACCTTGTTCTGGCTGGCCAGGACAAAGCTCTGGTGGCCATATTCAGCTAATCCTGCCCAGAGGGCTGTGGTGACAGAGGAGCTCAGACAGACTCCTAGCCAGTACCCCGCTGCTCACTGGCCTGCTAATGGCTGCAGTCTGCACCAGGCAGGGCCAGAACAGACACAAGGGTGTTTCCCCTTAATCATCCACTCTTGGTCCTTTGAGTGAGGGATGGGCTAAGGAGGCCAAAGTCTGAATCTGAGAAATTTAAACCATATGATATGATCTATGCTCAGTTTAAAGTGAGCTTAGTAAGCGGGGAGGTAGGGAGCAGAAATGCTTACACCTTCTCCCCTTTGCTCAAGAACTGCTCCTTCTGGGAGTTCCATCACTACAGAGGCCTGACACTAACCACTCTGTAGGAACCACAGCCATGAGGACCCTTTTCTCATGGTCCAGCTGTTCCAACTCCAGTGTGAGCCCACCCAGCATGTGTTGATGTGCAAGAGCTGCCCTCAGGGAGCCAGAGGGCCCAGACCCCATGAGCTCCATGCCAGCAGTATGTCTCCAGCTTGGATCCTGCCTGTGTTGCTGAAGTGGAGGCAAAAACTGCAGCAGCAAGTTTCTGGAGCTGGTTCCCTGAGGGAGAGCCTGTGCCCTGTTAGTGCTCACTAGTGCCTGTCTTTGGCTTTGGCTTTCAGCGAGGTGAATCTGTGAGTTTGGGATGGCCTTTGCAGAAGCAGTGGCCAAAGGGAAGGCAGTAGGAACCAGCCTTGGAGCTTGAGACACCTCGGCTGTAGCCTCAGCTTGGGCAAAACAGGAGAGGTCTCAGGGCAGCACTGATGTCTTTGATGGCTCCAGGCCATAAACTGGGACTGGCTGAACTTGACTCTAACTAGGGCGGCACCTCGGAGCCTTGGACAGCCTTCTGGCAAGAAACAAGGGCATGGTCTAGTGTGCAGGTTTCACAAACACTGCACTTAGTATGTAAATAGGATTGCTTGGTATTAGGGACACAGCTCCATGCCTAGAACTGGAGACAGGAAGAAGTGAGAGCCCTTCAACCCCTCCTGCTCACAGCATTCCTGTTTGGGAGCTGAGCTCAAGTGCGACAAGAAACATAAGCCAGGCAGCAGATGTTCTTAAAAGCAAAGATGTGATCCAAAGCAGCTTTACCTTGTACCTACCAGCCAAAAAGGCTGGACTGGAGCCATGAAGGAACCTGTCAGCCTCTGCTCCAACCACTTGCTCTGTGTTGCTGCAGTCCTCAGCAGGGCTCCAGTTTCCCAATGTGTGGCTGCTCATGCCTCCAGCAACTCAGGTTGTGAGGAGCAGCAAAGCCACGCTGGGGCCTGCAGGCACTAAATGAAGCCAGGGGAGCTGGGAGGAAGGAAGTGAGCACTGCAAGAGGTTGGGGATTGCACAAGACAAATCTGAGGATTGGAATGAGTGGTGTGGAGCTTGCACAGCACCATAGCGCTCACGTCGCAAGAGCTGGGAAGTGTAACATCTGTGCCTGAACTCCTTGTGGCTCAGGGACAGGCTGATATGCTTCACAGGTATACTGGGGCTGCCCAGGCAGAGACCTGTCCTTCCCCAGAACTTACACATGCTGCTTGAAAGCACCATCAGGGAAGAGAAACATGCTGATGGGCTGATTGCAGGGGGATACCCTTCTCCACCCTGGATGCTTCTCCATGTGTTACTACTGTGTTTCGGTCCTTGTAACAGCAGGTGATACCCACTGTCTGTCACTGGAAGGTAAGGTTTGGCTGCAAGCACAGAAGTCTACAGGTTGGAAACAGTAAGGAGGGCATGGGGGTGAATTACAGTGACAGGAAAAAAACACAAATTGTGAAGAATCAAACATGAAATGGGAAAATCAGCTGAATTTCAAGGGAGAGGCAAGAAACCAAATTCATCATGCTCAGTTGCCAGCCCCAAGCAACAGACACTTAGACCAGCTACTGCACACTGGCCTGGCTACCAAAAGCCAAAAAGCACCTCCCAAACAAACCACTCAAAAGCCACAAACTATCAGAGGAGTAGAGCAGGACCTCAGACCTGCAGTAACTGCTAATTTAAGAAAAGCAAACACTGATTACAGCCCATGTGTCTCTTGAATAGGGAAAGAGAATGCTCCCAACCAAATCATTCCTTCTGGTTGGATGAGGAAGAGGAGGTGGGTCATATCCCTCCCCAGTACCCAAGCTGGCAATCAACCTCCTCACCAAACAAGCACCATGCTTTGTACTCCAGCACTCTCCATTCATCATCCCATTTGCTTGCTGCAGTCAGTCTCTGATCCCTCATGAGATTAATAAACAAACAAGTAAATCAATACAATCATCTCGATGCCTGCAGGCCACAGGCTGTGAATAACTTCTGCCTGAAGGAAGTCTCAGTGTGTAAGAGAGACTCCCAAGACAGAGGTCCAGCACCCAGGGGAACAGTTCGGCAGTGCCCTGGGAAAGAGACACTGAGCAGGCCCTCTCCTCCTACAGCTTCCTGATTTCCTCCTCGAGCCTCATCACGTCCAGCCTTGACCCTCCCTGAAATCCAGGCACTGAAGCAGTATTTACACAAGCTTCATGATGTGCTGGGAAATGATCTTAGCTTATGGACTCGACAAGGAGGCTGCTCTGCAAACATCAATCCTCTTCAAAGATGGCCTCAGGCTCTTCCCTTCCTGTCAGTGGGGAAGCTCTCCAGGATCCCTCTGAAGCAGGGAAAAACATGTGTATGAGAATGAAAGTAAATTAGGTCTGAACAAGATTAACGGGGATTTAATTGAACTATGTGAACTGGAACTCCAGTCACGAGCTACCTATTAGCCCATCTCAAGGGATTGTGCTGCTTGCACTGGAGGAGCACAAGGATGCATTGTGAGCATGGGACTGGTGGTGGGACCAGGGGGGCTGGTGGTGGGATGGCTCAAGGCGGGCTGGTGGTGGGATGGCTGTTGGCATGAGTGTAACCACAGAGGAAGAGCTGCTTGAACACCATCAAAAAAGGAATCCTCGACTCCCAGCTGTGTTTCTTCTGAGCTGAGACTTGGCCACTTGAGGGAAAGGAACTCCATAGCAAATATTAGCAGAGGAAACCCAGCTCTGAGCCCAGTTCCTGTGCTTTGGGTAGCAGAGCAGGGTGATGTTCACCATGGTGCTGCTGGCTGGTGTCTAGAGGCAGAACTTTGAAAACCTCCCTTTCAATGAGAGTGACTCAACAAGGTCTCCAGCTCCCTTTGGGATGTTAATTACAAAACAGCCTGGAGAGAAGTGCTTGGGAATTAGAGGACTCACCACATCAGTCCTTCCCTCGTTTTGGTTCTCTGGAGAGACAACCAAGAGATGCTTGCCAGAGCTTTGCTACCACACCAGTCTCACCGCAGCCAAGAGGAGCCACCAGGCAGCCCCACACTCCAGCCACGTAAACCTGAGCTGCAATCACACCAAGGGGCTGCTGAAAATCCCTGTCACCAGCCTGCTGAATTCCCACCTAATCCCCTGCCTGTATTAACAGCCAATGATGCCTTTATCACTGCCACCTCTGGGGGGGCCCTTGGAGCCAAAACCTCTCCTGACAAGCACATTCACTTACTCTCCTTCCAGGAAGGTGAAGCTGCACTGGGAGAGAGTTTGCTGCTTCCAAGTCAAACACAGATGCACACATGCCTGACAGCATTAACTAACCAATTTCTCCCAGATTAAAGGATCTGAAAGGCTTTCCCTTAATGGATCAATGTTATGAATAGGTTATTTATGTCCCTGTGTTCCTATAGCCTGAGAGCTCTGGCAGCTTTCACACAGAGAGAAGCAGCACAACTTTATAAAGAGATTTATTTTCAAACAAAGAGTTTCTGATTATATTTATGACACATTTCAAAAGCAATTAAAATACATGAGATAATGGCAGCCTCTAAGACCATACTGTGAGTTCAGCTAACAAGAGCAAACAGGCCTAAAGCCTGGGAAAATGTATCTTAATCCCTCTTCCCTTCAACAAAACCAAAGCCTAATATCCATGATTTCTGCTTAGCAATGCCAGCCTGCAAACAGCCAGATGCAGACATTGATGTAGCAGCTTGCTGTTTCAGGTAACAGCCACACGCTGCTCATCACCAGCTGGCTCTTGGCTGGAGAAAGGCTTCTGTATTTTGGGTAATTTGTCTGCTAATCTCTCAATTCCATTAAAGCATTAAACCCACCCTTTAGGCAACCTGCAGAAGGCCAGAGTTGTCAGATACAGCCACCACCATCCCCACATTAAAATGGCAGCAGTGATCTGCAGCACCTAGCCAGGGCAGAGGCAAGGCCTTGCTTTCCCCTGCAGATCACAAACAGGGACACAGCTCTGTCATGGAAACACAGCACAGAGTTGCTCTTTGTTATTCACGTGGGAAATGTTTCCAATGTTTCTTTGTACTGAGAACTCAAAGCAACTTTAGATTGCTTGTGTCTCCCATGCTTTGTTCTGACCTCCTTGTACTGCCTTTGTGTAGCTCAGTGAAAAAGAAGAAAAAGGAAATGCTGAATTTGAAGCAGAACTCTGAGGTGGGTTTTAAGCTGCACAACTTGGTGTCATCATTCTGGCTAAGAGAAGCAATCAGCCTGGAGTAGGGAAGCAGTGAGAGGTTAGAATCAAACCAGTACCAGCATCCGTCTCAGCCACCAGAAGCAGGAGCAAGCAGATACTGTGGCTGTCCTCAGTATCAATGGCTCACCAATGCGCTGCTCACCTCCTGTCAGAGAACACGCAGCACAACGCATCTGTAGCATCTGGGCTTGGAAAGCACTTGTGAATTGAGGACAGGAGTCTATACATGCAAAAAGGATGGGAGACTTGCAGCCCTGCCAGAGAGAACCCCATCCTTCAAAGCTGCTCTGAACCCTGGGTGCGCCTCCAAGAGCAGGTTCTCCTCCCACTGACTCACTCCTGATCAAACAAACCAAGATGTGAGCTGGCATCAGGAAGCTTGAGCTCTCTGTGGCTATGTCACCACCTATCTCTTCCCAGTCCTGTCTAGCCATATTTAAATCTAATACTAGCTTGTCCCTGGGCTTGGAGAGCCAGTGTCTTTGTCTCTTGCCACACACTCATGCTACACAGCCAGCCTGCCACCCTTTGGATCTCAAAACACCACATCCCTCAGGCTGGGATCATGTTTAACTCCAGGAAGAGGAGACACAGCAGACTGCAGCAGGTCAGGCTGGGAGGGAGTTTGCAAATGCAGCCACCCAGCTGTGTTGGAATGGAGCACATGGCTGGGCTTGGCTGGCTGACAGGGGGGTGCATGGACAGGACAGGCAGTGCTGTCTGGTACATGACCAGCACAGCTCTCTCAGACTCCTGCCTCAGAGCAGCTTTCATCCAACAGGCAGTACAAGGTCTTCCCAAGCTTCCAAGAACCTCCATTAGCACTGGCAATGAAGTCTGCACCTTCCAGAATCAAATTGCTCCCTGATTCTTGTGGTCCCCCCACAACCTCAGCTCCCTGAAATCCTGCTCTCAAGGATGGGAACAGAAAGGGAAAGTTCATGGGTGGGGAATAAGGAAGAGGTAGTGACACTGGGGAAATGGAAACTTTCATCTAGAGCAGTCTGGGAGCTGCTGAGTTATTACCTACAGAACTAAAGAACATGACAAAGACATGATTATGAAGCCATAAAATGCAGCTATGTATTTCAGAGTAGATGACAACAGAGATGAATACAAAGCTGTGTAGTGTGGTCTCCTTGATCCATTTGATCCCTCTGCCTTCAAAAAATACAACACAAACCAGAATCCAAAGCAGCAAACCCATGCTCCACCTTCCCCTGGGACTTCACTACACATCCTAGCCAGTGTGGAGGAGCCAGGACAAAAGCCCTCTACACCCATCAGAGATGATGGAAGCCACTTCAGTGGTGACCAACGCATTAATGATGTCAGTGGATGTCCTGGACATGTGAAGTCCTCTTTGCTTTTAAGAAATCTATGGCAGAACCTCCCCCTTCCACTCTTACAAGTTCCTTGTCCTTTGTCCACGAAAGGTAAAGCATGACAATGCCAGAAAACCATTTACATAGTCAGCTGCCTTTGATGTCATCTCCAAGGAAGCATGATTGTAGGTGATTATTTTGTCTTTGAGGCACATTGCTCATGTCTTTATCGTTTCTTTTTTGGTCTCCTTCTTGGGCTTTTTGCTTGTCTGTGGAGCAGTTGCCTTCGGTTTCTTCGCTGTCTCTGAATTCTTAGGCTCAAAACTGTCAGAGTCCTACAAGAAGCAATTAAAAACAGCCAGTTACTTTTCTTTTACCATTTGCTGACAGCTCACTTTGGGAATCTGAGTACAAGCCAAAGGAAGCAAGCGCTGGGTGTCTCTGTTGGAACACATCTACATCAAACAGAGTCCCCCATCTAATAAGACTCCAGCAGCATCATCTCTGCTCCTTCTGCATGTGCTTTATGAGGAGTGTGAGTTTATGCACAGAAACAGCTTGTTACCAGAGAAGCTGTTAAAAGCTTCAGTGCCTAAAACAGGCCTTGGAGAAGAAAAACAAAACCAACTTTAAAGGCAAGAAGCAAATCCACACTAAGTGAAAACTATTCAAATCAGGAAACAGAAAAGACACCACACAATCACCAGTGTGCATGGAAACACTCCAGAGGTATTGCTGCCAAATGTTAATCATGGTCATGTGCAAGACAAAAGAAACATATCCCCCTGAACAGCAGTAAGAATGGAACACTCAGAGCCTCTAAAGCAAGCCCAAAATCCAGGGAGGGACTCGCAGGCAAAGCTTTCTTCACCTGGACTAACAAGGACTGCTTAGATGTGCAGCCTCTTTCCTTCAGGGGAGATGACAGATAGCATTTCAGCCCTGGGAAATACAGCCTAGTTATCCTGTGAAAACAGAGGGGAACGGTGCCAGTCTCCTCGGAGGAAGCGCACACACGCAGATTGCCTCCTTTCATTAAATGCATCTGAGTATAAATATTGCTTTAGCATCTTGGGCTCTATCAGCTGGAGCGTGCCAACTGGAAAAGGACAGACAGAAAATGGCTGAGCAAGACGTGCTGCTTCCAGGCTTCCAAGGCAGTGCTCCAGATAATGGAGGGGGAGGCGAGCAGCTGACAGTATCCTTTTAATCAAGGAGCTGGGTTCAAATGGCTCTGCAGTTCCTGGGCTATTACAGCTCGCATCTGTGTGGCTTTCCAAGGAAGGAGGCTTGGCTGCCTTTCCAAGGGCGGTAATCGGCGCATGGGGAGCTGGCAGGCTCTGGAGAAATGGAGCAACACACAGTTATGACTCGGGGATGCAGAGTGCTGCTGCTCTAAAGTGAACACTGCTGCCTTCTAATGTTCAAACCAAGGTAGATTTCAAAGCCTGAAGCTTCCAAGACAGAGAAGCTCCTCAATATCCTACACAGCCTCAAGCATCCTTCCCAAGACCTGGAGGGGCAGCCGTTGGTGTTTACTGTCTTGTCAATTCCTCGTGTGGCCAGCAAATCAAGAGGACAGTAAAGGTGGAGAAAATAAGGAGTAGAGCAGACCAAGAGTCATGAGGTCTTGAGTGACAGGTTGGACTTGATGATCTTTGAGCTCTTTTCCAACCTTATTGATTCTATGATTCTAAGATCAAAGCATGCCTGCAGACTTAAACAGTAACAGGTCCTTCAGATTCATCGGTTTAACTGGGGACCTGGTCTTCAGTTTCCCACTTCAAACTAAAGCTCTCACTCTTTCCAGCCTTCAAGAATCAGGCTAATCAGTGCTTCTCAAGAGTTTATCAGGGGAAACCACAAACTCTGACAGATGGGTGCTGATGGTTGCACCGGTGCAGGACTTGCAATGCTACTGCATGGTGACAGCAGCCACCTGCTTCATCTGCCTGCTGGGAGTTGCAGCTCCTGCAGCAGGACCAGCAGGAGGGAGCAGGCACCCATGCTGGGACAGCATCACTAGCCCAGCACATCAATACAACTTCCCATCACACCAGCAGTCAGAGCTGAAGGAGGCTGGTCACGAGCTATACCCCTTGCACTGTACCTCACCCTCAGGCATTCCCCAGAGAGGCTGCAAATTTCCATGTTTCCCCTGCACAAGAGTTAGCAAACTTGGCAATAAAGATAGCCTGAACCCAAAACTTCTCTGCTGAGCTGTTACTGAAAGTACATCACACACAGAGAGGTGGTAGATGCCCCATCCCTGGAAACATTCCAGGACAGGTTGGCTGGGGCTCTGAGCAACCTGCTCTAGCCAAACCAGTCTATAATTCAATGAAAATCTGTATCAAACCTGCAGCCTGATCACTGAAGTCACAGTGCTGACTTCAGTGCTGTGTCCCCAGCTCCAGAGGCATTACACCAAGCATGTGGAGCTCTCTCAACAGAAAAGCCAGGCAGGGGCAGGCCATCCCACCATGGCCCAGCTGAGAGGAACTGGGAGCCCTGTAACTCACCTTAACCTTTCACTTTAACCTTCTCCTGTACTAATGGCATCAAAAGACCTTCCTCTTGGTGTCAGTACTGAAAACTGCCTTCCTCCCATTGGAATACAGCAGAAAGTTTACCTGTATCTTGTTTACAAAAATCACACACAGACTAGAGCCCCAAGTCATTTCCTGAAAGGCAGGTCCTGCAAAGGGGATGCCCTCCCTGGCAATTAATGAAGCAAATCAGCAGCAGATAACAACATGAGGTTGGGACGAAAGCCCTCTGCGGTGCAGTCAGGAACAGCACGTACACTTAGCACACCTTGCCAGTGCTGCAGGTCACTGTTTTCACTGATATTCAGAGAGACCCTGGCTCAGGTTTTTTCTTCCTGACATTCTCATCTGGGAGTAAGTTACAAGACATAAGCTGGAGGTGGGAAAGCAAAAAGGAAGAAAAGAATAGAATAGAATAGAATAGAATAGAATAGAATAGAATAGAATAGAATAGAATAGAATAGAATAGAATAGAATAGAATAGAATAGACCAGGTTGGAAGAGACCTTCAAGATCATCATGTCCAACCCATCATTCAACACCACCTAATCAACTAAACCATGCAACCAAGCACCCTATCAAGTCTCCTCCTGAACACCTCCAGTGATGGTGACTCCACCACCTCCTTGGGCAGCCCATTCCAATGGGCAATCTCTCTCTCTGTGTAGATCTTCCTCCTAACCTCCAGCCTAAACCTCCCCTGGTGCAGCTTGAGAGCGAACAATGAAGCTGTGATCAATCCCAAGGGCAGACCACTGTGACTCCATTAGCTACTCCAAGTCCCCTCCCCTCCTATTTTCCCTGACTCTGCCCATCTCCATCAGTGTCTGCTTACTGCCTTTTGGGACTTGGAGACGGGCAGGATGATGGCAAGCACGCAGATCAGCTGGAAGATGGCTCCAAAGAAGAGTCCGTAGCGCAGCACGTTCTCCATGAATGTGGGCTCAGGGATCTCGGGTGGGGAGAAATCCAACTCCGCGGCCATCGTGAGCACAGCTGCCTTCTCCTCTAATGCTCTCAGGAACGCTTACTACAAGAGGGGGAGAGAAAGAGCAATCATTTGTCTCATGATTTCTGCTTATCACTTTCCAGAACATCTCCTGCAGGTGCTCTGAGGACCCCCTTGCTCTATGGACCCAGTTACAAAAGAGGGAAATGAAAGCAGCATTCACTTGGGTGCTGGTCTTGGACCACTTGCCTACAGAAACAGCCCTCGTGCTGGTATCAGTCCAAGTGCAGGTGGGGAGAGACAAACAAAATATACATATTCATGAAACAATAAGGGAAAAGCTTAGCAAGCAAGAATATCCTTCTCCCAGTCAGGCATGCAAGGTGGCTGTCACTCATTTTCTCACTGTAGAGGTGACCACTGCTGGTTTAGATGGTGCACAGAACCAACTGCTGAAGATAGGAGTGAGCTATGTGGCTAAAGTTCAGCATGGCTTTAGTGGCTGGTTACACTAAACCCCAAACACCTTGTGACAGTCAGGCAGGTAGTTTGTGGTAGAGCTTAGCACTGATCAGCTGGTCCCACACTAGTTTCTGAGCCACAAGACCACCCCCCTTCCTCCTTCCTTCCTTCCTTCCTTTTATCTTTTGCTAATGGAGTTGTCAATTCATTCCCCGAATGACTAATGGCTTTCTACAACAACAGAGAACTCTCCTGCCACAGCTGCTGGAGTAGGCCACAGAAAGTCCCAAAAGGGAAATTCAATTAGTGTGAGATGCCATCAGTGCTGGCTGTGATTACTGTCTGACTTGGGCTTGCCTGACCTGGACTGATCCTGGGCTGTACTTATTGAATCAGCACTACTCGCTGCTGCCTGCAGCTCTCTGTGTTACTAAAGCTTGTCTGTGAGACTCTCCTGCACGTATGTTTCACTGAATGGTAGCAATCTGCAGGCTCTGTGTTTGTATTAGACTAGGAGGAGGTTTCTGCCATCTGCAGATGTGACCTACTTCAGAAAGGTGGTAAACTTAAGAGTATAATCTGCGTTCTAGCTGATAAATGTGAGAATCAGTCAACAACTCAATGCTGTTGTGCAAGGGGGAAATGTCATTTGGGGTCATACTAAGAGGAATGGTGTACAAATTACAAGAAGTAATTATTTTAACTCAGCTGAAGTAAGGGATATTAAGTTTCTATTTCAGAAGGCAGAAAAAGAAAATCCCAACTGCAGGAGCTGCCAACCACTGGAATACAGGCAGTGGAATCCCTTTACTGGTGATTCAAAAGAGCAGATCAGCTCAGTGTTCACCTGGGATGGGGTGTGAGTAGATATAATCCTGCCTTTGAATAAGGAGACAAGACCAGGTGACCTCTCATGGTTCCTTCTTCCAGGGCTGTACTTCAGTGAAAGAAAAATATTTCAGATTCTGATTAAAATTCAGAAGGGCTGCACAGGTCCTGCACAAGAAGCCAGAACACAGCCTGGGCCACTTGGGCTCAGCACGTCCCAACACAGACCAAAGGCTGCACCAGACATACAGCAGTGCCAACAAAGCACACACAGAAGTGGCTCATTCCTGACTGCTTCTAACTTTTAAACCCACAAATCCACTAAGGCAGCAGATCCAAAGCAAGAAACAGAATCATGGGAAGCTTCACCCTGAGTTTCATTTTATCTCTGATTGTTTATTGGGGTATCTTTTGAAAAGGTTATTCTTCCCCATCCCCTTCCTCAAACAGGGCAGGAAGGGATGCTGCTTCAGTCCTCACCTGAGTGGTCTCAGGATGAACCCCTACTAATGATCCTGATTCATACACCTGAAACACAACATGCATAAAATAAACCAGAAAAGGAAACTGATACAGTGGAAACAGAAAGTCCCTGTCCTCATACTCCGCAGGCCTCCTCTCCTTCTCCTTTTCTATTTCACATCCCTTGAGAGTATCAGTAACTGTCTTACACATCCCAGGTGACATGATCAGTTCCAAAAGTTCTCACATAGGTTGGCAGCAGCCACTGCTACCATTTTAAGCACTACTCCCCAAAATACACTCAAGAGAAGACCTGACATCATGCCTCAACTAACCCTAGCAGAGGGTCCTTGCTTGCACAGTAGCCACAGCTGCCTGCCCACATTTGGACCATTAGTTTTCCTGCTCTCAGTGAAGCTGAACAAATATTAGCAAAACCCTTCCCTGTTGTGAAGCTCTCCTGTGGTTAACACAATGCTCGAAACTGCACAGGCAGAGGCTAAACCTTACACAAAGTGCAGACTGAAGCTGCACACCAGGAGCCAGGGCTTGGCATCAGGCTCGCTGTTTCTTTCTGTGCTGAACACAAAACCTTTAAACTGAGTTTTCTCACCAAGTGCTGCCCCTTCACACTGCCCCTGCAGCTAGTCTAGCAGGTCCTGGATGATAATGGAGTCTTTCTGCCTGCTCCCCAGAAGCTGAGAATTTCACCACCTCTTTCTTGGCTAACATCTCTCTTCTCCTCCATAGGTCATCAACCACCACTTTCCTCAGATTGCCTCACCTGTTAACATGGCTGGACCAAAAGTGATTGTTCTGCAATGTCTTTAAAAAACATCATTATTCCTATTCCAGCCCCTGAGAGTAAGCTTCCCCTCCTCCAGCTTACAAGTCTAACAGCAGCTACCACCTCTTGCCACCATCCTGGCCCCTCTCACTAGAACACCACAGCAGAAATAGGTCAGCAACGGTTACACCGCACCACAGGACCTGCTTTGGACTATCTTTAAACATATTTTGTCTTGCCTCTATTAGGGTTTCACAGCAAGCTGGCTACCAGCCAGAGCTGTACCACAGAACCAGCAGAAGCACTGAGGGCTGGAGGCTCAGTGACACCCCTGGAAGATGATGTGGCTGTGCCTCTGGGCACAGGATCAGGCCCTGTGGTAACTAACTGCATGTTTTCAGAGCTGTATGAGCCATCTCAATAGAGCCAGGACTCAAACCTTTCTCTTTGCTGTCTGTGTTTCCCACCTGGCACCTTCAAGACCTAGCACTACAGAAGTAATGACCATTGGACAGAGCCACAGGAGCACTTCAGATAACATGTTAGCTCCCTCCTTGCCTTTTATTTCCACCTCTTGGGGCAGAAATAAAAGAGCATCAGTAGCGGTGCAGAACATGAGAACTTCTGGCAAAGGATGAGGAAAAAAAAACAAAATTAAAATCTAGCTGTGGATTTGTGAAATGACTTAGTTGTTGTCGGGACGGAGCCTGGCCAATTCCGGCTGTCTGCAGCGGGCTCTGCGTGTGCTCAGCACCGCTGCAAACACGGCCATCGGCGAGGCCCAGCAGCCTGGCTGAGGCTCACGGGCCCGGCACCGGGCAGCCGCGCCGGGGGCTGTAAGGAGAACAACCTGCTCAGCCTCAGCGCTGGGGCCAACCGGGGCTTCTCCCTTCTCGAGGAGCCAGCCCGGCGCCGTTCGTCCCGCAAGCAGCGGGGTCAGCCCTGGCCGCAGCGGCGGGAGGCGACACCGAGGCTCCCCGCACAGCGGCTCCCCCACGCACCGCGGCGACGATGCTGGTGCCGCCGCTCCCCACCTCCCAGCAGAGACCTTCCCAGCCCCGACATCCCCCGGGCTCCCCTCCTGGCCCCGGCCGCGGTCCCCGCGCCGCTCACCGCCCCTCCGGCCAGGCCTCTCCGCTCCGGAAGCGATCTCGGCCGGGCAGGAAGCGCGCGCGGCGCGGCCGCCCCTAGCAGCCGCCCGGGGCTCCGCGTTGCTAAGGGCGGACCGCGGGAGGTCTGCGGGGGTGGTGGTGAGGTTCTGTTCTCTGCTGCCTCCTGAACGGCTCCTGAGGTCGCTCAGCTTCACGCAGCGGAGCGCCCCGCCCTGGCTGCCGGCGCCTATGGGTGCGGGCCCCCGGTGAGGCCCCAACAGCCAGGACCGGGGCTGCCCTCCGGCAGCGGAGCACCCCGGGCTTTTAACCCCCGGGGTTAACGTGCACACCCCTAAAACACAGCGGACGTTTTAATCCCCGCCGTCAACAGCATGGGCTTTCAGTCCCGGCGGGTTTCTCTTTATCCGTGAGGTTTTGATCTGTTCCCTTGAAGTGCAGCAATTAAGAGATCTGCCTCTGGCTTTGCTCTTACCAGGGATTTTTTTAGTTTTATTTTCATGTCCAGCTCTGAAATGGAGATGATAAGATGACCTACAAAGGGAAAAAAATGTCTTGTGCTCTGTTTGTGGTATTTAAGGAATCTAATTTGTTTTGCCCTTTCCCTAACCCTAAAATATCAGCGGGGCCAGGTTAGTCTTGCTCCAGAGCTTTATTATCAGAGGGCCTGAAATGCTCTGGGGAAAACCTAATCATTTACTTATCTGCTGGGGGAGTAAGGTATGGCATTTGTAATAAAAGGATTTTCTGTTACCAAGGATTTGAATTAAATGGGTATTAATGAAAACAATTTCAAGGGTTTGGAGCAATTGGATTAAAAACCTTTCCTCCTTTTGACTGCAGAAGACTTTACAGACAACTGGGGGACACGCACAGCTGTGAGTTGCAGAGGCCAGAGACACTTGCACAAAGACTTGCTAGCATAAAAACCCTAAGCAAATAATTACTCTGAAACAGCTACCAGAGATTTCACTGCCCTGGGTGAGCAGCTGTACTGGCCAAGGGACAAACCCTGAGCTCAGGAAGGGCAGAAACTGCTCCCAAACCCTGGATATTTAGGACACAACACTTGAGGGGGAAGAAATAATTATTGTGAATGTCAGGAGAGGTCCTAGCAGTATGCATTAAAGGCCAGGCTAAATTCTTCCCAGTACTACCACTACACTGAATCTGGTGGTGCTGCTGCCCACGGGCTCTGATCCTCTCAGTTTGAGGTCTGCAGGTAAAGAAGAAAACACACACTTGGATTACAACCAGTGCTCTTTCCCTTTCTGCTTCTCTCCCCCGACAGAAAGGGCACTGTCTAGTCTAAGCAGAACTAGGCAGGTGAATTTTGCAGCTTTTACACAGCTCCTGCCTCTTCCTTCTGCTACCATCCTGTCCTCAGGACCATCAAACACTCACATCCATGAGACACTTGGCCTTTGAACTGCAAGTAGGTGGTGCCCTCAGCTCACTCTGGTTGTGGTGCCTTTCACCAGCACCACACTGACCTGTTTTAGTTGCAGCTGATTGTGAAATGAGAGGAAAAAAAGAAGCTATTAACAATAACAAAAAAAAACCCAACAATAATTCCAAAGCCTGTGAGATGTGAGTGGATTTGTATCAGCAATAACATAGCCAGAAGGACTAGGGAACTGATGGTCTCTCCATGCTTGGACTGGTGAGGCTGCACCTTGAGTATTGGGTTCAGTTTTAGGTCCCTCACTCCAAGAAGGACATTGAGGTGCCTGAGCATGTCCAGAGAAGGGCAATGAAGCTGGAGAAGGGTCTAGAGCACAAGTCTTGTGAGGAGCAGCTGAAGGAAGTGGTGGTGCTCAGCCTGGAGGAGACTGAGGGGAGACCACCTCGCTCTCTACAGCTCCCTGAAAGGAGGCTGGAGTCAGGTGGGGATTAGTGTCTTTCAACTAACAAGGCATGGGACAAGAGGGAATAGCTGCAAGTTGTCCCAAGGGAGGTTTAGGTCGGACATTAGCAACATTTTCTTTCCTGAAAGGGTTGTCAAGGCCTGGAAATGGCTGCCCAGAGCAGTGGTGGAGTCCCCATCCCTGGAGGGATGTAAAAGCTTTGTAGATGTGCTGCTGAGGGCCATGGTTTGGTGGTGACCTGGCAGTGCTGGCTTAATGTTGGACTTGATAATCTTAAAGGTCTTTTCCAACCAAAACAATTCTGTGATTCTATTATTCTAGGAAATGGGAGTTTTGTCAGCAAGGACAGACCAAGCTAAGGCATGAAGTCTTTCTCCAAATTCAGATCCTCTTCAGCTTTTTGAGTTCTTTTTACATTTCTTCTTTGGTTTGCACTGCAGCATTTCCTGCATGTCCCTCTCCTCATTTCTGCATGTGCTTTTCCTCATTCCTTCTCCATAAACTACATTTTACTCTCCTGGTATCAGTTAATACATCTCGCTCAGATTCTGTTTCTTACCAGATGCTTTCAAAGCACTTTCCCAAGGTAAGCAGTAGTGGAAGATTTTTCCCAAGGTAAGCAGTAGTGGAAGATTTGGATTCTGATGGGAAAATGAAGTCACAGAGTCACATGTAGACCAGCACCCAGCCTGCTCTGGTGGCAAGAGCTGTTGGAGTAGTCACTAGAGCCCGGTTTTTTGCACAGTGGGGGTGTGTTCACAGACCCTCTCCATCCCAGACTATGAAGGTCTCAGTGCTTCCAAAACCCATAAGTAGGGTCCTCCAGCGAGGCACCAGCAGCCAAGAACTGGCAGCTGAAGGACTGTTGTGAACCTGGTCACTGTGAGCCAATGGCAGGGTCAGGATGAAAGCTCAGCCCATTGATCCTGGCTGTAACATGCTGTGTAACCTTCAAGCCATGGCTCCTTTCCAAACCAAGATGAGAGTGGTGAGACCAAAGACAAGCTCCTTAATTACTGAGATTCTCTGCTGGCATCTGAGCTCTGTCTGCCGGGGTTGGAAGAGGGAGAAGACGGTATTTAGAGCCAGAAATTCAGGAACCACTAACTCTGAAGCCTACAGCTGAGTGTAACATGGTGACATCTGGCTGAAACTCTTGGCAGTTCATTTGAGTGATGCTGGAGAGCTCCAGCAGCTCTGCTGGGGAATGCACACAGCCAGACAGGTGAGGGCTCTATAAATGGACTTCCCCTGCAGAGCTCCTCAGGCCTCCTGGCAGATACACATCTCCAGGGCTGGTGCCATTTGTTCTGTCCTAGTCTCAGTGATACGCTAATGCTTGGAGATTAAGCCGGCTTTTCAAGCAGGCTTTTAACCCTGAGACAGTCCTTTCTGATATGCCCTCCTTGCCCATTTTGCATTACTGATTTATTTTGCCTCTTTTTAATCTGATCCTTTCCTTCAGACTCATTCTCACAGTGCAAACTGTGCTCTCGTCCAGAGGGACTCCTTCCTTGAGATTATTTTGATAAATGTTTGTATTCGGCTCCCCACCAGTCTGAATTCCTCAAGGGAAAATTCTCCCCTGGGAGAGCTGTTGATGTTCAAAGCTTGGAGAATCTAAAGATCTAAAGCCCAGCACTTCATCCTTCCGAGGTGGAGTAAACCAAGTCTTGTAAGACTTTCTAGTCTCACCACACCTGCTGGGTTGAAGTTTCGGGTCCTCTGCTTCTTCCTTAGAAGAAACTGGCAGCACAGGTCAAAATCAGTCTTCCTTATGGCACTTTTGTTTGTTTGCTTTCCACAGAAATGCAACATTTTTGCAAAGAACTTAGGAATGAAAATTACTGTGCACACCAGTAATGGACAAGGCAATGAAATGATTAACCACTGACTGGCTTACAATGTGCCTTAGTTCTGCCAGTTTGGGATAAGGCATTCGGGATGAGAAATGTGTCGCAAGCCCAGGCAAAAAATGTAACTTCTAATCTTGGGCAGTTCTGGTTAATTAGTGCATTTTGTGACAACTTAGCCACCACCACATCTCTCAGGTGAAAGCAAACCAGAAAGAAGAGTTGTGTGGGGCTCTCTCAGGAGTGGCAGGGACTGGAGAAGCTGGAGCCCAACAGCCATCATCTGTGCTGTTCTGGAGAAGTGCAGAAGAGCTTTCAACAGCTGAGAACAAGAGATGTCTTTTTTTTTTGCCATCTGATGAGTTACTTCTTACTGTCATTAGTTGCAACCTCACAAGGTGAGCAGCAGCATTTCACATGCTTATCTGAAGCTCTGTGGTGTGCACCTGGAATAGATAGGGGCAATTTTTTAAAGCATGGCATGGAGGCTGGAGGAGGTAAAGCTCAGAGTGAATCAATATCTGGGAAATTGCTGCAGGATCCTAACAATGTGTCCTTTGTCAGTGAAGGATTGGCACTGACATGAAACTAGCTAGCATGTGCTTCACCCAAGGACCCTAGGGAGGCTAGGTCCACATGGTTGTGACTCCAAAATCTAACAGTTCCAGCTGCAGAAGGGGCCTGTGGCAGCTTGTACCTGGCTGCAGGCTCCACTGGGCTTGCTCTAGTGTAGGTGTAGGTTTAGAGGGCAAATAGAGAGTTACCCACTGTGTGCTGCTAAGCTGAAGTGAAGACCTGTGGGAGGCAATCTGAGTGTGGTGGATGCTGATAACACTCACTGTAGTAGGGAGCAGAGTTCTGGAGAAACCTGGGAGGTTCTAAGGACAGACCAAGAGATATTCTAAAGAGGAAAAGCTGTTCATTCTGCAAAACAAGTTTGTCATCTGTTGTGCCAGACTGTTGTGAATACTACCCCTAAAATGAAGTTCCCATGAGGAATGCTGTCACACAGCTAGTATGTTCAGACTTGGAACACCACTGATAGGCACCAAGCAGCTCTCGGGCTCTGAGGAGTGAAGATCTGCAGCCAGAGCCACCCTCCTGCATGTGCAGGGGCTACCAGCTCCAGCTGTGTGTGACTGCCCTGCTGAAAAAAATCACCATGAGAACAAAGACCATCGTTGCCAGCTCCACTGCAATGTGGATGGATGCAAAACTAGCTCCAAACAACCACTGGATCCTATCACCAGCTGTAGCATCTGCAGTCAGAGCATTCATTGTGGGACTCAAGCTGAATGGCCAGCAGCAATGGGGATCACAGCCATTCCTGCTGCAGCAGTAGGCTCTCTAGCCAGGGGAGAACTCAAGGAATCTGGTAAAGAAGCTCCACAAATGACCCTTCTGGATCCTGGGAAGATAGGAAGGGTTTGTCTAAAGCTGGGACAGGAACTCCAGGGTCAGAAAAGCTGCTCTATTTATGCTGTTTCAGAACTCCTAAGCTGGATACACCCGACAGAGCCTGGAGGGGGTTCAGACATTTCTGCTGCCTTCTGCAATTAATGTGAAGTCACAAAGAGAGCTTCTTGTTGTGTGAGTCTTGCTGGGTCCAGCTGTGCCTGGTAGAAACCCAACCCAGACAGTGCAAGCAAACCCTGAGGACGATGAAGCATTATATAGCCTTCTTTGAAAGCAGCTCACTTGGGAGGCAAATGTGGATCACAGCCTTCCTAATCCAAGCTGGGCAGCAGGCAGTTGTAATCAAGTCAGCTACAACTGACTCCTTGGTCTGGGAGATACTGCCTGGTATCTTACAGCAGCTCTCTGCAGAGGCAGAGCTACCTCCACACCACGCTGTGGGCTAACACCTTGCAATGGTGTTTAACATGGTCTGATGCATCTCTTCAGCCTGTGTAGCACCAAGATAGTGGAAGAAAAATAAGTCATGCTGAAAAATTGGTGCAGCCAGCCTCACACATGAGAGAACATGAACAGACTGTTTCAAACAAGCAAACAAAAAATCCCTTCCCCAGTTTGCAGAGACAGTGTGCAGCTGGGTGCACCAGCACAGGGATGCTGGGAAACCTGCCCTGTGCTACCCAGAAATGTTCTTTGCTGGTGTTCACCAGCAGCTGATACAAATGATACACCTGCCTGATCTGCAGGGCAGGTTCTCCCCCCATGAACAGGCTGGTGCCATTTCTTTTTGTGGCTGAAGGAAGGTAGTAAGTTCTTGCTGCTCTTCACATTGTTTTGTTTCTGGATTGCACTAGAAGGGCCTTGGTCAGCTTCTCAGTTCAGGGCTGGCTCAAGCTCTTGTTTTGGTCCATTCAATCCTTTTCCATGACTGCTCTGCGAAGTGGCTTGGTCCTGATTTGAAACAAGGGGAATGTGAGCACTCAAAGCATGGAATGCCCAAAGGCATTGGTGCACACCTGTCACATCACCACAGAATCACAGAATGATAGGGGTTGGAAGGGACCTCTGGACATCATCTAGTCCAACCCCTTTGTCAGAGCAGGTTCACCCAGAGCAGGTTGCACAGGATGGTATCCAGGTGGGTTTTGAATAGCTCCAGAGACAGAGTCTCTGTTGCCTCTCTGGACAGCCTGGTCCAGTGCTCTACCACCCTCAACGTAAAGTTCTTCCTCATGTTTAGATGGAACTTCTTATGTTCAAGTTTGTAGACAGTACTCCAGATGAGGCTTCACCAGGGCAGAGTGGATGTATCTGTCCAGGTATAGAGCAATTGTTATTTAACATCAGAGTCATCTGGAGTGCTGAGACCACTCAAGCCTGTCCAGCTTGGGTCACCACTCATTGAGAGCCCATGGTTTGGAAGTGAATATTGCTTCACTAGGAAGTGAGCCATCATCACAGTGCTGATTTCCCACCTTGGCAAGAAGCAAAGAAGCAATGGCAGAGTTGGCCCACTGCTGAATGCTTTTGACCCCCTGCACACACAGGTACCCACGGGCACACCAGATGCACCATCCTTCCCTGCAATCCATCTCTGCCACTGATAGCTGCTGTGATTGCTCTGGTACAAGGTGAAGGCATTCAGCAGCAGGCAGATATGAGTCATCTCACCTGCTGAAACTTCTTTCCAGCATCAAGTCACACAAGCTCTGAGACAGGAAGGTCTGGGTACCCATCAATCCTGGGCATTATGAAGTCATTACAAAAAATCTGGCAGGTGGAGCTCATGCTGGCACCTCATTTTTAACTCCTCTGAATTGTCCTGCTCTTCTTGGCACAAAGTCTGCATGTTGTTTTTAATGGGGCTTTCATAAGCCTTGTTCCAGGAATGAAAACAGCTGCCAGTGCATGCAGCACCCCAGGGAAGACCCCTGCCCTTTTTCCAGAGCACAGGAGCAGAGCAGGGCTCCCTGGCTTTGTGTGCTTCACGGGAAGCTGCGATGCTTGCGAGGGACTGGAGCATGAACTGCCCTCCTAATGCTAGCAGGTGTGAGTAACAAAGGAGAAGGAGGAATAGGCTGATAATCAAAGAAAATATAACAGCAAAAAGATAAACCCTCCTGAGCAGGCAGTATTAAGGCAGAGAGGCAGTATTAATGGTTAACTCTCTCTCATTGTGGAGTAGCAATTGCAAAGGGGAAGATGAGATTACCGGCAAAGTGAGTTTGTCGTTCGCTCTGCGAGATTATCACTGTTGTTATTTGCTCTTCCCTCTGTGAATGAGAAAGAGAAAGCCTGCAAATGACCCTCGACCGCAGGCACAGCCATCTGCCCCCAACCTCCCTGCCTGCCTCCTGCACACACACAAGAAGAGGATGCAAAGCACAGCCTCTGAAATCCAGGCAGATAATTGATTCTCTGACGCGTGGGAGCCCACAGGACTCCTGAGGGAGCTCAGGTATAAAAGAGGAGATGCACCTCCCTGGCAGCCAGAGGAGCTGGGGGAGAGCTGAGAGAGTCCTCCCTGCCTGATACTGTCCCACATCCTGCCAGGCACCACGGAGGGGACGGACCTGGCAGGGCTCCCCAGAGTGCTCTAGAGAAGAAGTTGTGTTTGCAGGAGGGGAAGGAAACCCCTGGGCAGGAGCCAGTCGAAGCAGCACCTGTTTTCTGCAGCACGGTGAGTGTGAGCCTCTGTGTGCATTTAACAAGGTAGCCTCTATTTGGAAATGGGAGACAATTAAATGACACTGAAATGCCACCAGAGCTGGCATCAGTAACTGGCTTTGCCTTTGAGCCATAAGAGACTTTTCTGTACCGAGTTATAGGACGAAACAGTACTTGAACTACAGGATGAATGAGAATCAATAGAACTGTCACACAGATGAGCCTTGTACAAACATGCTCAACATTTAGGTAGCTGTAGCATTGCTCTCTTTTGCTGTACTGATGGGAGTTCCTTCTACCCTGGAAAATGAATGATGTTGCTTGTCCATCTATAAAACCCTCTCTGAGCCAAAGCAAAGTGCAAGGAGAAACGCAAGAGTGTGTTACAGAGTGCGTGAATCCAGCCACAACGAGGCAGAGTGAGGCACTTAGATGGATTTCTGCTTTTCTAATGCAGCATTTTAGAGTATAAAAGTCTGAGCTTCATGAACAGCAGGCAAGGTAAAAGCTTCATTTCATCTAGAAAGTGGTGTTTTTAAGAGTGCTCAGGTTAAGGTTTCAGAAGCAGTAAGCGATGGTTACCCCATCACTGCAGCATCCCCATCACCATACTGCTGCTGGGGCTGCACAGGATGGAATGAAGCTATTAAGCTTTATCTGCTGGAATGGGACTAAAAGCTCTTCATCTTCAGGGGAATTTATGCTGCCAGGATGGAAAGTAAGGAGGTGTCTCTCACCTCAAGAGAATCCAGGTGGTGACAAGGTTTTGCAGAGCCGTCAGGCTGCCTGTTTGCAGGGTGAAACTTCAGTTCCCCAGCTCTCCTCTGACAGAGCAGACACCTCTGGGAAGGGGTGTAGGACTTTCACTTCAGACTCCTTCCCCAGGGAAAAAGGGAAACAGAAATCCCCCAAAAGCTGGGATGAGAAACAGACTGTAGTTAAGGCAGAGGAGACAAAGCAAGAGAGGGGAAGAAAGGCAAAGCCAGAAACAAAGAAACAAAATATTGCAAAGAAACTAATAGTAGAGAAAGAAAAAAAAAAAAATCTCAAAGGGGCCAAAAAGTGATTCTGGAGGAAAACTCAGCATTCAGAGAAGAGAAACCAGCTACAGAGGGAAAGTGGGCGTCAGGACTGCATCCTAGGAAGCAGACAACATCGGCCGAGGTTTTCATTCACATCTCAAGCTGCGCCAGGGGAAGTTTAGGCTGGAGGTGAGGAGAAAGTTCTTCACTGAGAGAGTTGTTAGCCATTGGAATGTGCTGCCCAGGGAGGTGGTGGAGTCACCATCCCTGGAGGTGTTCAAGAGGGGACTGGGCACGGCACATGGTGCCATGGTTTAAGTCATGAGGTCTGTGGTGACAGGTTGGACTTGATGATCTTTGAGGTCTCTTCCAAACTTGGTGATTCTGTGATTAATTTCTCAGCTCACATTGCAGCTTTCCTGGAACTTTCCAGGCTGGACCTTTCTATAGATGTTTGTGCCACAGGCTCCTGCTACACCCCAACAGATGCTTTAGATCATTTCCTCTATCTAGGAAGATCTCATCTGGGATTTATCTTGGAGATATTTAGGGGAGAGGCACAGGAGACTCACACTTTCTGAGTTAAAATGGAAAAAAAGGAGAAAAAAAGGAGAAAAGAGTGAGCAGGAAATTTGGTCTAACCCCAGAAGCCCTGAAAGTTTCTCAAAACTGTGGGTTTTTTGCTTCTTCTAAGCATTCCTCAGCTCTCTGAAGGGCCAGGGTAATTCTGTAAGAAACTGGGTATCAGAGGCAGGGGATGCCCCTAGAGTTCACAAGAAGCTTTGCTGGAGCCAGAAGCCACAGTGCTGGCTCTCAGGGGAGCAGGTGAGGAAGTTGCTGATCCCCAGGTGGGAACAGGGACTGAGCTGAGAATGAGTTTGTGATGAGAACCCCATCTCTTGGGGCACCACCTTTCCCCATACACTTCTGACACTGCCACTAAGCCTCTTGCTAACTTCCATGGTATTCAAGGTCAGACCCACCTGACAGACCCTCAGTCCTTAGCCTTCCCCTCACTATGGGTGAGCAGCTACATCAGAGCAGCAAACCAGAGTGCTCTGCTGATGCTTTCCTCGTGCAAGGGCCCCCTCCTACCATCACCAACAGTAAACCCACTGCTCAGAAAGCTGGCTTGGGCATTTAGAGGCCCAAACAAACCCTTTCTGTTTGGAAACTGCTCTTTTTGCAAGATGTATCATTATGCATTTGGAAGAGGTTTTTCTTTTCTTCTTATGGAGATCAAACAACTCACTGCTCTTTTCTTGTGCAGAATAAGACAGGGGATAGGGAAAGTTGGCAGTTAAAGAGATTTCTGTCCACATTCTTAGAGAACCTTTTTGAGCAGCAGATCAATCGCTTTCAGTCCAGCATCAGGAAGAGCATTCACTGGAACACCTCGCTTCCAACGACAAAAGCACTGCCTTCAGCTCTGAGGGTGAGCAATCTCAGAGGACTCTAACCTGAGTCATTCAGCCTTCCCAGGACACCAAGCGCTGCAGGGGCTGTCAGAGGGCAGACACGCACGGCTCGGGTCCATCTCTCCTTCCACCGGAGCCAGTGCTCAGAGCTGGGGGAGGGCTCCTCTCCGCACAGCAGCAGCTCAGCTCTCCTAAAAGGATGTATTTTGGTCCAGCCCCTCCTTTCCCCATGCATAACAGCTCAAGGAACAGTTCAGGTCCTGTCTGGCATACTGAGCTCAGCACTGCTGCCTTCGATAAACAGGTTTGCCAGACCAGCACTACCCCTCTGCCCAGCAATCTCAGTTGGATTTCTCTGATTCTCCCCCATCTGTGGACAGCAGCAGAAGAGTGAGGGTTGGAAAGAACTTGTAGAGATCATCTAGTCCAATGCCCCGCTAAAGCAGGGTCACCCACAGCAGGTTGGCCAGGATCACAATGTTCAGGTGGGTTTGGAACCTCTCCAGAGGAGACTCCACAACTTCTCTGGGCAGCCTGCTCCAGGGCTTTGCTCTGGCACCCTCACAGCAAAGAAGTTTTTCCTTCAGTTTAGGTGAAACTTCTTGTGTTCTAGTTTGTACCCACTGCCCCCTGTCCTATCACTGGACACAACTGACAAGAGTCTGGTCCCATTCTCTTGATACTGGCCCTTTAGATATTGATAAACATTGAGGAGATCCTCTCTCAGGCTGCTCTTCTCCAGGCTAAAGAGAACAGCCAGCAAGGCAGCCTGGTCAGCTATTATGCACCTGTGCAAGACAGACTGTGATGGTTTAACATGTCCCCAGGAGAGCAGAGAGCAGGAGAGGTCCCAGGGCTGGCTGCAGATGGTCCTGTGTAGGCAGTGAGCTGCTGTTGCTCTTTGGCAGCCTCTGCTAACTGCTGCCCTCCAACATCCAGGTGCTTTTACAGCCCATGTCCTGGTCCCTCGGGTTCACCCCAGCCCAAAAGATCCACAGCAACAGGGGTGTCCCAATGTGACAGCCTGCTGATGAGCCTTGCCTCCTGACCCATGGGAGGCACCAGCTCCCTGAGGGGTCACACACAGCCACTGTCCCCCCAGGAACTGCACTCCTTGGGGAAGACTTTGCCATATCAAGACACCTCTGCACTGGGAAACACCATAACCACAAACACAGGGGCGGATTCCCAGTCCCTCTGTGCCAATAAGTGAGCAGGGGAACTGAGAAGACAAAGGTGGCACTTGGCCTCTTCTGCTGGCACTGTGCATCTCCCTGCTGCTGACTTGGACTGCTCCACATTTCAGGTGACTCCAGAGGGTGGAAGATGCTGGATAAGGTCACCCTGCTGCTGTTCCTGCATTTGGTTGCATGCTCCATCTCCTCTCCTCTCTACCCAGCTCTCAGGTAAGCTGTGTTTATCCATGCTGTGGCTCCCTGCCTCAGGCTTGTGTGAAATAAGCACATGCCACGTGAAGGTTGCCAGCTCTCCTGAGAGCCAGATGAACTGCATGTGTGTGGTGAGCCTATTTCTTTGCCCTGGCTTAATTTCTTGGGTACACTTCTAAGCCTAGGGGTGGTTTCCAAAGGAGGCAGGCACCTGCCAGAACGGAATTCTGGGCTCTATAAAGGGAAATCTGGAAATCTCAGGTGCAGGCAGCACCTCCAGCTCCATCACTGATTAAAATTTGTCCCTGCAGGCCATCTGCACTGAAGTCACAACTGCAGACATTCCAGTGCATGACCTCAACAGCTGCTTATTAGTATTTCAAGTATTTCCTTGCTGACTGTCAGAAGGTGCAGTATTACTTCCTACCACTACAAATCAATGGAAGCACAAAAGTGAGCACTGGGCTCTGTAATGTCCCAGAGAAAATGCTTTAGTCTTGTGCCAGAGCTATGGCATAACCATACCAGAATCACTGGAATTTGGCTTAAAGACACTGGGAGCTCAGCAAGGGGAATTGTGCTTGAAGCAGTTCCCTCAACTGCCTTTTCCCTGCTGAAACAGCTTCAGGGCTGTTTCCAGCTGAGGACAACGACACACAACACTCATGTTATAAGAAACAAAAAGCAGGAGAACAGGGAGTAGTGGTAACACCTGAGCACACCTCACAGCATGCCATGGGTTTGTCTTGCAGGTACAGCCCAGGGCTGGCTGCTGGCAAGGCTGTGAACTTCCAGTTACAGCACAGCAGCCCACTGCAGAGCCATGACTCCTCAACAGAGGAGCAGGAGGAGGAGGGTTTGTTAACAGACCCCACGGAGAAAAGGTTTGTATCTCACTTCTCAGCCCTGCTGTGGCAGGAGTAAATTGGTTATGATCAGCCCCCAGCCCAGGAGCACACCTGTAGGTCACTTAGCCTCTCCATCTCCTCAGCTGAGCCCTGCAACTGGAGCAGAAGGCTGTGACTGTGCCAGTTCTCATCATCACCTATGCCCAGAGCCACGTCCTCCTGTCCCCCAGCAGCAGGGACATACTGACAGGGGCAGAGTCTGAGGCCCAAGGCTCCTGCAGAGAAAGTAATGTTCCAATGAGCTCTGGGAATCTGTCTCATGGCTGTTAAAGCCTCTCCCTTCCACCCCTGTCAAGAGACGGAGGATGGTTATTACTGTCTGAAGCACAGAGGACTCATCCTTACAACAGTGGCACTAGCCAAGGGGCTTGTGGCTCCCTTACCTGTAGAGTTTTGGGAGCCTGGCTCTAACCACAGGCTAGAGACTTGCTGGAGGCTCCCAGCCACAGCCTTCCTGGGAGGCGACAATACTGCTGCACAGGAATGTCCCAGCCCTAGCCTTGCTCTCTCCTTGCCTGTGGTTCTCCTTCTCCTTTCCACTGGTTCTGACCTCCTTTTGACTTGCAGGCACTTCTTTCTACTTGTAAGTAGTGTGGATTAGAGCCAGACATGATATTTTGCCTGTTGCCTCTGCACCAGGACTGAGCTCCTTCAAACCCCTTCCCCCTCTGACACTAACACAGTCCTACACCACCAGCCGTTTACTGAGGTTACCTTGCCCCCGACAGCAGCAGCCTTACACCTGCTGGGGTTTGTCACCTGTCAGTTCTCACCTAGAAGGTTCTCTGCCAGCTCAGGAGCCTGCCTTGTGCTTGCCTTTCCCCCCAGGACGCAGCGCCACGCCGATGCCATATTCACCGACAACTACCGCAAGTTCCTGGGGCAGATTTCTGCCCGCAAGTTCCTGCAGACCATCATCGGCAAGCGGCTCGGGTAAGCCACGCTGCAACAAAACCCACCTCTCCTGCTCCTCCACATCCCAAAGGGCATCCTGCATCCCCATCTCTTGGATCCCCCTCATCACAGCCATCATCAAGCAGCCTAATTGATTGTTTCCTCCAAGGCTGTAAGTGTCGGATCCACTGACAGCTCGACCGTAACAGCAGCAAGCAAGAATCTTTGCAGAAAATGATCATTGGCTCATTCCCTGGTAGGAAACAGTTGCCCTGGCTTGGACTCGACACAGCAAACAGCTTCTCTGGTACCACTTGGGTACCTTCAGCTAGGTAGATCAGTGACTGAGGCTAGGGGGAATGGAAAAAAACCTAGAAATGGGTAGATTCAGATTGGATGTTAGGAAGAAGTTCTTCCCCATGAGGGTGGTGAGACACTGGCACAGGTTGCCCAGGGAGGTGGTGGAAACCTCATCCCTGAAGGTCTTTTTAAGGCCAGGCTGGATGTGGCTCTGAGCAACCTGATCTAGTGTGAGGTGTCCCTGCCCATGGCAGGGAGGGGGATTGGAACTAGATCATCCCTGAGATCCCTTCCAACCCTAACAATTCTATGATTCTAAATGAGACCAAATAATGCTGGACTGTGTGCAGAGAAGGGCAATGAAGCTGGTGAATGGCCTGGAGAAAAAGTCTTCTGAGGAGTGACTGAGGGAGCTGGCGGCATTTAGGTTGGAGAAAAGAAGGCTGAGGGAAGACCTCCTTGCTCTCTCCAACTCCCTGAAAGGAGGCTGTAGTGAGGTGGGGGTTGGTCTCTTCTCCCTCCTATCAAGCAATAGAACAGGAGGGAATGGCCTCAAATTGTGCCAGGGAAGATTTAGGTTGGCTGTTAGGAAAAACTTCTTTACTGAAAGAGTGTTCAGGGAGTGGAAGAGGCTGCCTGGGGAGGTGGAGTTGCGTTCAAGAAACACATGGACATGGCACTTCAGGACATGGTTTAACATCCATGATGGTGTTGGGCTGCTGGTAGGACTTGATGACCTAGAGGTCTTTTCCAACTGAAATGATTCTGTGATTCTAACCAGCCCAACACGAGCCAGCTCAACTCTCCCTGCTAACAGAGAAGCAAATCTGGCTGACCACTTTCTCACTGAAGCTGAGCAGAATGGCCCTAGGCTCAGACCTGTGCTGCTAAGTCTGAGCCAAAGTTTGAGCTAAGGACTAGAAAAGCAT
Source organism: Picus viridis (assembly GCA_033816785.1). NCBI lineage: Eukaryota > Metazoa > Chordata > Aves > Piciformes > Picidae > Picus > Picus viridis. Next base: position 6,559,071 of record CM066599.1, on the reverse strand, counting down.
CTCTGAAAGATGTTTCACATCTTCATGTAGCAGCAGCAGTGGGAGCAGCCCAGGAGAAGGGGTGCAGGAGCTCCTGACAAGGCGCCAGTCTGACAGCATCCTGATGGACAGCCGCTACCACCAGCAGATGGTACTGAGAGACTTCCTGGGGGCCATCCTGCAGAGGCAGAGGTAGGTGGGAATCAGTTCATTACCTCCTCACTGCAGGAACAAGATAAGGTCCTTATTGCTGTCTGGCTTCCAGATGTGAAGCTACTGGATTAAGTAGCACCTTTCAGGTACAGTCAGGGAAAGAAGAAAGCCCTCACCTGGCTCCATAACCCAGCTCTCCTCTCATGTGGATGAGTGCAGCCTTGTCCTGAGCCAGCCCACACCACACACAGTAGCACATTGCTGTGCTGTCCTCTCAACCCCATGATTCAGTAAAATAGCAGTGAGAAGCAAAAAAACACAAACCCAATTCCTTTCTCAATCCCAATTATGCCATCACTGACATCTTCTCTCACAGGCCTCAGGACATGAAGAGCAGTCAGTTAGAAGGCTTTCCCAGCACCCTGGTGAAGCTCATGTAAATACTTCTCCCTTTTTCACCTCCCCATGCTCTGGTGAGTATTGTTCCCTGCTCACTGCTGTACAGAACACACTGCTGAAGCCATCTGATGGCTCTCCTGCAGCCAAGCCAAGCCCATGGACACTGCTGTCCAGAAAAGGGATGCTTGCTGCAATTTAAGGGAAAAAAAATCCCAAACAATTCTGTCACATACCTGAAGTCCTGTTACTCTGAACAAACAGAGCACAAGTGTTGTGAAGGTGCATGTGATGTCTGGCAACAGGCTTGCAGCAGCTAAAAGCAGCCTTGTGAAGTTGTCTGAGATGGTGTGGCTGAGTTAGGCTGGAGACAGACTAAAGCTTTGCCCTAGGAGCAGAACCTGTCCCTAGATCCCCAGGACACTTAAGGTTTTCCTGGCACTGAGTAGGAGAGGAAGCCTTACTGTTTTCTGTGCCACTCACTCCTGGAAGTACTCACCTGGAACCTGAATTGTGCTCTACATCCTGCCAGCCCTGGGGAACCAAGAGCCAGCAGGCAGTCCTTAGGAATGCCTTCCCTTGGACAATCAGCAGCTGTCCTGTTTGAAACAGCCTCACCTTACTCCTCTGTCCCATGGAAATTAAGCCTATCCAGCCCTAGCCAGCACAACATAGAGAAGCATGGGGAGACCTGTGTGAATACTAAAAGGGGCTGGGCAGGAGAGGAAGAAGATCAGAACTTAATATAAACCACGCCTATGGATGCAGCTGGGAGAACATAGCATTTTACTGCCTCACTGCTTGACTTGGTTACATCTCCACAGATAAGGTGAAGCCTCCAAAGAATCAAACAAACAGAAGTCTCTGTGTGCCCACCAAGTTCTCTCATAATTCTTTTTTCCTCCTGCTTCTGTCTAGAATAATTCAGAGCTCATGAATCTAATTGTACAGTGAGCCCATCACAGCAGTGAAGACACTCCCGACGTGAGCAGCTGGAAGCTGATGCATACACTCCTCAGACCTGTTCAAAGGAAGGTGGTTCTGGTGTTCTACTTATTTGCTTCAGTCCTCACCTTTAACTCCCCACTCTGAATCCTGCTCTGTGTACTGAATCAGAAAGAAACCTCCCTGGTTTAACCTCAGGTTGCTTGACAAAGACTAACCTAACCAGTACACTTGTAATCTGGGGACATGCTGCCTGCTAATTAAAGCTTCCAAATCACAAAGCCTAGCGAAATTTTAGCCCAGGCATCACTCTGAGGGCCTGACTAATAAACAGGAGGCCACCAAAAGGCACCTTGAGGCAACTTGGTAAATTGATTCCAGCCTTCTCTAAATAGATGCTGATGGCACAACCACACACAGGCAGCTCGGATGGGGGCCAGGCAAGACATGAATCCACAAGCCTACCACCCATGAGGAAGGCTGCTGCTCCTTCACACAGAGCCCTGGCAGCAAAACTGAGCTCTCAGCAGCTCAGCTACAGCCACTGCTCAGCCTGGAGGTGTCCAAACTGAAGCTGCAGCTCGGCAGGAGTTAAAGGAGATCCCTGTGCATCAGGTTGGGCTGTCACTGTGTTTTAATTCAACCTGCCATCCAGTGGCTCTGAACTCCACTGTAGCTACTGTTACAGCTGTAAATGCTTTCCAAGTAGTTATCAACCCAGCTACTCTCTGTCACCCCAATTCTCCTGTTGCTTGTGTAATAATCATCACTTCAGAAATGTAAATAATGTGAGGATAGGATCTGCTTTCCTCTCCTTAACAGGGAATAAAAGTTGTTCTAAATAAACCTGTCCAACAGCAGGTCAAGATGGCTCTTTGTCTGTTAAGACATTGGTTTCTTGATTGTGGAGCCAGAGTGCAAGATGCTGTTCAAAACCAGCAGCTGGGTGCACAAAGAATGATTCAAGAGCTGTGCTAAAGAAAGCACCATGTCCAGTATCAGTAAAGCAGCACCAGGCTGGAAATACAGGGGTATGCAAGCATACATTAAGGCCTCTGCAACCATCCCTCCTTGCACCTAAACTATTCCTTGAGGGTCTGCAGTAGATACCATCTGTCCCCAGGTGACCACGCTTTAGGACAGCAGCATTCAGTATGCATGGAAACTGGAAATGATTGGCTATTAGGACAAAATTCTTCACTCAAAGTGGTCAGGCATTAGAAGAGGCTGTCCAGGGTAGTGGAGTCAACATTCCTGGAGGTGTTAAAAAACATGTAGATGTGGGACCTTGAACATGGTTTAGTGGGCAGGGTGGTGTTGGGTTAATGGTTAGGACTTGATGATCTTAGAGGTCTTTCCCCACCCTAATGATTCTAAGAAATGAGTTCAAACTTGCAATAACCTCCTCTAGATTACACTCTCCCTGTTCAGGTTTTACAATTCCAGCACTACAAACGTATTGACTGCCCAGTGAGATGGGGAATAGGGAGGGGATGCTGAGAGAGGTCAGTGAAGCTGTGAGAGCAGTAAGTGCACAAATGGGGGATCTGTTACCCTCCTGCAGGCAGGGTCACAGTGAGACACAGACCATCCTTCTGCTTCACAGGACAGCTGGACTGAGGCCCCACTAAAGAAAAGCCAAGCTGAGCAGACCTGGTTCAAAATGGGTTTGTAAACCTGTTCTGGGAACAGCTAACACACTTGAAGCCAAGAGGATTTATTTGCTCCAAGGAAAGGAATTCTCATCTTCCTAAAGCAGTGAGCAAATGTGGTATCAAAACCCATTCAAATTCAGTTAAGTGTCATAAGAGCTGTATGCAAACACTAGATGGGAGACTCTCAATAAAATCCAAAAGCCTATCAGAAACCCTTAGCAAAGCCCCAAGTCTGCATGATTAAATATTATTTGGAATAAAAAGGACTCCTTTGAAAGCTCAGTTTGCATCACAATGAGGAAATAAATACTCAAACTCTCAGAAATTAACTATAAAAGCAAATAAGGTGAACTAGAAAGTATCTGGGAACTAAAAAGCCAAAGGAATAAACCCAGCCTTTCCTAATGCATAGCCCAAAAGGTAGAAAATAACAGCAACACACAGCTTAGAGAAGATGCATCACAGTAGCACTCCCTGGTTTTCCTTTGGCACCTCTGCTCTCCTTGGATAACATGCCAGAGCTCTGCAGGCAGAGGGGAAGTGCTGTCCTGGCATGAAACATCAGCAGGAATAAAAATCTGTTATAAAACAAAGCTGATGACTGAGCAGCAACGAAGTATGAGGCTCAAAAAAAGAACTCACCAGGGTGAAAAGGAATTCCAGGGTAAAAATACAACCACCAGTAGTTAACTGTTTCTTGCTTAGAACTCCTTTAATCCCAGAGGGCTGGAATGAAGCATGAGATCAGGCTTTTAAAGGAATGCAGGAGGGCAGATGTGAAGCTCATTACACCTCTGTGGTGTCCAGTGTTAATATTCACACTGAACAAGCAGGTAGGAACTGTTAGAGAGAACAGAACCAGTGAGCTAAATGTGAGCAGCTGCAGTGGGGAAGAGACATGATGGCTTTTATGAAACAGAGTCATGTCTCACACATGTGAAGTTCATGAAGATTTGGCTCCACACCCTTTATCCACATGCTTGCTGGTTGATATAATTTCCTTGGCTCTCCAAGATGCATTTGATCAAGTTCTCTTGCCAAAAGACCTTTAAAAGAAACTCATCTGACACAGGACAAACAGGAGCCAGCACATAGATGCAGAGGAGGGAGCAACAGTTAAGTTGTCTGTGTGGAAGTTTTTCACCAGGAGGAGATTTTGGGCTTTGGTGATTCCTGTCAGTATGTCCTTCAATAAAGCCCAAGTCTGCTGCCTCACCACTGCTGAGTGGTCTTGAAGGTAGTTAACTATCAAGAAGCTGGAGCTCAAGTAACTCACAAATGGCCACATGGCAAAGAGTAGATTCCTGCTGTTCAGTTTCATGGAAAAACTAAGGCAGTGACCTCAGCCAAACTCATATTTGGTGTGAAAAAGTTACTTTCAGAAGCTGGAAAGAAGGACAAGCTACTCTGGCAACCCACTGAATGTGCCAGGGTTGGAGGACACTGCTACTGCAGCTGCTCCCTGCAGTGGCCAGGCCCTGAGGACTCCTGCCAAAGCCCCTGAGGGCCTGCAGCAACCTGGCACAGGCCAGCCTCATCCTGGAGTCAGCAGAGCAGCCATTAGCAGAGGAACAAAATGACAGCATCACACAAGGGACAAGCAGGGATGGGAAGTCCCCCTCAATAAACATGTCCCTCTAGGAAAGGACGTGAAAGAACAGGAAGCTTCACACCATGACTCACACACAATTACCCACCCGAAAAAGCTCTTTTCGTTCCCATGTGAGCCCAACCTCCAACCAGAGCCTCCTCCACGACAGCAAACATCCCCAGGATTTAGGACCATTCTTACTCTTTATTCACAAATCATTTAGGATGAGGGCAGGGCACATGGGAAAGGCAGAGTTGTAGCTTCCTTCCCCCGCCCCTTTTCCTAAAGGAAATTCAAACCGTCCTGGGAGAAAAAGGGAGGAGGATCCAAGGAAGAAAAGGTTTTCTGGATTCATATGAAAAGCACTCAAGTAGCATGAACACAACAATGAAAATCAGATGTTTAAAAAGTATAACTGGCATCCTTTGACTTAATATATAAAAAAGAAATCTGCTTCTGCCTTCCTTCTTCTGCTCTTTCAGTTATTTATTCACTTCAGTTCTGAAGGCATTTGATTTGTTTTTCCCCCATTTCTTCCATTCTTCTGGCACTAGTGCATCCTAGAAAGAGAAATCCAGAACATTAACTCTTCCAGGCATCCAACCACTTCCTTGAACAGTGAAAAGTGTCCCCAGACCCCTCCTTCTTAAAGAAGTTCACTGGGGTGATACAACCAGCACTGCAATGGAACACAGGACTGCATTCAAGGAGGACAAAGAGTCACACAAAGTGAAGGTTAATATCTGGTGCAAAAGGGATGAATGAGCCTTGCAAAATAGGAACTGGGCTGAGTGCAAAGCCTGCAGGTACCTTAACCACTCTTCTACTTTAAACAGGGCCAATCTATCCACCTGGCATCAGCTGGTTCATGTAAACACAAAAGAGAGCCTCATGTCCTCAAGAAGATGAAGTAGTCTAATGTGGGCATGCTTGACCCATCTTTTGGAGGTCCTCTTCTCTTCCAAGATGCCAGACATGGGCATTGCTATGGATGCTGAGCACTTGACAGTCCAGCCCTAGAAGCTGGTAACAGTACAGTCTTAACTGACATATCTGGGGCATCAGAAAACCCAGCAATGAGGACTTGTGATTGCACACAGCAGCAAAATCTAACAGGGCTTGTGGATGAGCTGTTTGCAAGATCTTCCAGAATCACTCAGAGCCCAGAGGGAATTAGGAAGGTAAAACATCAGGCTAAGAAAGAGAACATGCAAGCTGTGGAGAACATGAAAAAGATGAAAACCACTGTCCCAAAGCTATGGTAAAAAGAAATATCCAGGGACCAGAACAACACCAGCAAACATGTCTGGGGTGCAGGCAGCTTTCATCTGCTAGATCAAGCAACAGCCATCTCCTGTTCCTCTCCAGTTACTTGTCATAGCTTGTTCTGTGCTCAAGGGCCAACCAAGACTCCAGGGAGAGAAGCATCATAGCAGAGGGGCTTTCTGGGGGACATGATGCCAAATTCTCCCTAGGTAATTTTCATGAAACCATCCTCCATGCTGTCTGATCTGCAGACAGGAGCTTGTACCACAGCACACATCCTCTTTGTGACACAGCCACCCATGCTGGCTTTGTTTTGCAGCACAAAAACTGAGCTCTGTTCAAGGCACTCTGTGTGTGTGCCTGGAGCCCTGTGAACATGAGAGAAAGCAGAGGCTCAGGAGATGCACCAGTGCAACAATTTCAGTCTCAGCACAGAACTTGTCCCACATGCTCTCTCCTTTCCCCAAAACAAAACAGTGCACTGAAGGAGGAACGAAGGCAGAAGGGCACACTCAGAATGGGGCAGCATGCAGAGCATCGGGCAGTCTCCTGTCTCTGACACCACTGTGGGTGTAGCAAACTGGTACCCTGCCTGCTCAGAATGAAAGGAAAGGAAGGGCTCTGCACTGCTAAGCGATAATGGAGACCTATCAGGTGATTGTACTGAACGGAGGGGCTGGCTGCTGCTGCTGCCCAAGCCATCTTGACCAGATCAGTGTAACAGGAGGGTGAACCCTGGATTAGGTCATGTTCTCAGCTCAGTGAGGTGGTGTTGACCTGGTTCTCAGCACCCCAGGTGAGGATGTAATTTGGGAGAGTGCCTGGCAGCTGAATAACCAGAACAGTGCAGGAGGGGAGAGGGCTACCAACAGCAGGATGGGAGCAACCCACCTCTCAGCCATCTTCTCCTCCAGCCAATATGAATGTGACTAGTAATTTATTTACAGGAACAATGCTGCTTAAACCAGGTTTATTTCAGCACCTGATAGCTGCTTGCTGCCCCAGACAGCATATTCACATGTGCACGCATTACCATACAGCCTTCAGATGATTAAGGAAACCACAGAAAGGCAATTTAAGTCTCAGAGGACACACACTGCCAATATGCAAACCCAGCTGTAGCCAAGGACACCCAAGGACTGATTTAAAGCCCAGTAAGTGACGTCAGAAGGAAGCAGCTTCAGCTGGTACCTTTTTGTACAGGGAGTGAGTGATGAAGTGAAATGAAACAGGCAGCATGCCCAGGAAAGGCAAAATCCAAAAAGGCCCTTACTTCTAGAGGAGCTGGTCACTAGCAAAACCCCCTTTTACCGCAGTGTTCTATACTTTGCCAACCTACTGCTCTGCTCTGCAGCGATCCTGCCAAAAGGAGAGAGGAAAGAAAGGTTCAGAGAAGACAGGAAGGAGGAAAGCAGCCTTGTTCCAGGAACCAGAGCCAGTGACAGGAATGCAAAAAGCAAAACCAGGCCTTCTGGTAGCTTCTGTAGAGAGAGGGTTTACAGTCCCCTTCCCACGCCTGCCAGCGGGCTCCAGAATGGAAGAGCAGCTTTGGCTCCAAGTGCAATCCAGTTAATTATCGCTGCACTTCAGCATCTGAGACAGGCTGGCAGCACTTTAACAAAGAGATGTCTTTTTGAACTTTAAAGTCACGTACAAAGGGTTTCACTTTAGCCTAAGGTAGAAGTTTTACTTTCAAATTTGCCATTGTAGCTGCAGCTTCATGCCATTGAAGGTGAAAAAGCAGAGAGCCACCCCCTGCAGTGTTTTGAAGCAGGAACCAACCACCTGCATTTATGTGCTAACAGAAGCCCTGGTTGAGCAAAGACACTTAGAAGTGAGCTTCATTGTGTTCTTTTTTCCCCCAGAAAATGTATCCTAGGCAATATGTAATTAATAATGATTTTACCACCACTCTAAATTAAAGAGGAAACATCATTAGATGATATAACATGGCCCAGTTGGCAACAAAATCCCAGCAGAAACTGTTATGCTAAGAAGAGAAAGTGCAGAGGGCTCAACAACCAAAGCTTAAGAAGCTGAGAGGATGGTGTGAAAAGGGTTGATTACAACAACCGTCCTCCCTGCTACAGCCATGCAAGTAGAGAGGTTTTAAAGCCAACAAATCAATGCAAAATCCCTGAAAAGTATATTCCTGTGGGGTTTTACTGCTCTTTCCCCTGGTTTTAATGCAGTGTAATCAAAAAAGAGAACACCCAGGGATGTGTGTGCAAATAGGAGTGCAAGGATAAACAGCTCCCAGTGGCTCAAAAAGAAGGGGAGGTGAGGAAAGCACAGGTTTGATGGCACAGCAGGTCAGTACCATCATCTTCAAAGTCAAACTCTACCTTAGTACAAAAGGGCTAAAACCTAAGTCTTGCATGGAAACATCCTGTAGCAGAAGTGAAGGAAATCTCTAATTAATGCACCGTGCTGGAAGCTTGGGATAGGAAACTGGCTGCAGGCTGCTTAAGCCATGGCACAGCCACAAGACCCTGCATGGCAGAAGACACAAGTGTGAAGAGTCAGCCCAGTGCCAGTACAGAAATGAATGTTGTATCCTAACATCTAGGAGGATTTGCCCTGGTTTTGCTTGGATGTGTTGCCCTTTCTTCAGCTGCTGCACACTTCCAGTAAGCATCTGCTTCCCCTTTCTCCACAATCCCTCTCTAGGTAGGGGAAGGCAGCAGTAAGAGGCCTGCACCTTACCCTCCTCCTCTTCAAACTTCCCTCACAAGCCCAGCTGCAGACAAGTTGGGCCTCTTCTGACTTTATAGTGGCTTTCATTATCTAAGTCTTGTAAGAGCTTGATACATCATGAAGTAAAACAAATTTGTTAGTGGATGTGTCTTGCCAAATGCAGGTTTCCCCATGGCTAAGTGCACATTTTTCCACCCTTTGCTTTCTCCACGTGCCTGATTGCTTCAGCAAGCGGCCATGTGGACCATCCTCTCAGTGGTTAGCTGTGCCTCAGTGCGAGCAGCTCACTGCCCCACTCAGTTCAAGTCCTTACTCTGAAAACAGGCAGGAAAAGTGGGCCCCAGCAGCCCATCCCCACACTCAAGATCCATGAACCAGAAGCAGCTTCATCAGTGCAGCAGTTACTGAGACAAAAGCATCGATGTGACCCCCTCCCCACTGACTTCAGAAGCAGCTCCCACCGCCACCCACCCCTGGCCTTACCGTTTTACTGCTTTCTGAGCCAGCATCCTGTTGCCTGCCAGGAATGTGACACCACCCAAAATGGCCAAGTACTTCAGAGTCTGGAACATGTTGAGCTGAGTCCAGTAGACATACATGAGCCCCAACATTGCTGTGAAAAGACAGACAGAGTCCGTGGCTGAAAGTGCATTTCAGAGACCAGCTATTTGTTATCTTCAGAGCAATTTGTATGTTGTACTGCCAAGCATTTGGTTTCTATCTCATCTTTGAAGCTCTGAAAATGGCAGATGTAAAGATTAGACACTATTGCCAGGGCAAGAAGGTGCCTGGGTCTCCATACTGGAGAACAATGTGACATTGACAGCTTGCAACTAACCCTCTTGTGGCAGAACTATGGACAAATTACAGCTATTAAGGGCTATTAAAAGGAGAAGGATACTCTGGATTCTGACAGAGGATATTAACCTTTGCACATCTGTAGGAGTTTACAGCTTTATAAAGCTTCCAAGGAATCTGGCTTGGATTAAGCAACATGCTGTCATTTGGGAAATGGTAGATCCAACATTCTCCCAGCCTGCTATGTTTGTGAAATTCTACCAAGACAGTAATAGCTCTGCAACCAAAGGCACAATAAAATCCAGCCCAAGAACAAGAGGAGCTTTCACAGGAAGAGCTGTAAAGAAAAGATGTAGATGGTGGTGCTACAGGTTTCAATCCCCACAGCAACTCCATGCTTACAAAGGATAAACACACAATAAAGCAAGTGTGAGCTCTGGAAATAAGAAGTTCTATTAAGTACAGATAAATGGTGTGAGAGAGGAGCCTGGATAATGAGGGCTGTTATAAGCTGATGGCCAAAACAGGTTTATCACCATATTAACAATCATGAAAAGCAGGAAGGCAGATGAAAACAAGAGAACAAATGTTATGCTATTATGTCATTACAGTTAATAGACCACAATCCATTAACCACCAGGCTCTCATCTGTAACTCCCAGGTGAGAAGGTCAAACAAAGCACAGAAAGCCTCTCACACTTACCAGCGTGTCCCATGTGAAAAACAATGGTGCTGGGAGCAAAGCTGAAGTTGGAGATGTTGGCACCTATCTTTATCCACTAAAAGGGAGAGAGACAAAACCTGAGTTACCACAGCCCTGTCAGCACAAGCTTTTACTTTAAACTTCAGTGCCTGTCAAGCCTGCTTGCTTTGAGCTCCTCCACAAATACAGTGTACTCTCTACAGCAGCACTTGTTTGCCTCTGCAGGAGGACAGAGCAGGAATTTTGCTAAAGACATCACTGTTGAACTCCTTCAGTTAAAATTTCTCCTGCTGCTTCTGACTGCCCAAAGGCAGTTCCTCAGTTCTCTCTTAAACTGATGGGAGGATATGGCTCCAAAGCTGAATTTTTCAGAAAAAAAACCCCAACAAATCTTGTTTCTAGCCAGCTGAATTCATTTCAGTTAAAAAGACCCCCCCAGAAAATCTGAGGTTTTGCAATCAAGAAAAGAACAAGTACGTAGATAAAAAATGCCTGCTCATAAAACCATTTTCAGTTTTCAGAGTACAAAAGAGAAAGGATGGAAGGTGGGAAACAAGAGCAGCAAGAAGAATTTTCATTCAGGTGACATCAACATGTCCATTGTGATCTCCAGAGAGCAGTGGACATGACCTGGATGCCAGCTTTCAGTGAGACCACTGAACGGGAAATGATTGCCAAGATCGGTTTTGTCCTCTAAATAAGGAGCAATTTAACTTGCCTGGATGAGACTTTAAATAGAATAGGATTAACCAGGTTGGAAGAGACCTTTGAGATCATCAAGCCCAACCTATCACCCAACACCATCTAATCAACTAAACCATGGCAATAAGTGCCCCGTCCAGTCTCTTCCTAAGCACCTCCAGTGATGGGGACTCCACCACCTCCCTGGGCAGCACATTCCAATGGCCAAGCACTCTTTCTATGAAGAGCTTCTTCCTAACATGTAGCCTGAACCTCCCCTGGGGCAGCTTGAGACTGTGTCCTCTTGTTCCAGAACACTCATCTGAGGACAGTAAGTAGCAGGAGATGCTACAACTACAGGCACAAATACTATGTCTGTAAATGGGACTCAATCTGATCAGGTAGCACAGATATTGTGAGGGATACACAAAGTGTGAGGCAGAATCACAGCTTTTTCCTGCCAGCTTTAACTTAATCTGCTCACTGTATTTGACATCCCTAGCAGAACCACACTGGAGAAACTCACCCTACGTACTTCTGCTTGGCAGCAGCGGCTGCAAACTCAAAAAGATGCAGCAACACTGCCCTGCCATGTGCAAGCTGCAGCACTGCTGTGCTAGTTGTGATTAACCAAGACTTTGAATAAGAAGTTCAATTGTTCAACCTCCTAAGTGACTTTGGACTGGATGGGGAGAAAAAACATTCTTCTTTTGTGGTCCAGTTCACTCACCAGAATGAGCAGCAAAAGCAGTGGGGAGAGAATCAGCGCTGTGAAAGTGTTGGACACCACGGTGGGAGGCCTCTTCTCAGGTTCCCTGAAGAGGTGCTGCAAACAAACAAAAGCAACTTGTAAGTAGAAGCAATTCCAACAGAGCTGTTTCTCGGCTCCCCCAAGGACCAGCTGCAACCCTGGTGCTGTTCCCAGACGTTCCTCTAGAGGATAAACATCCCTCTTAAGGCAAAGACTGGCTCTTCAAAGCAGAGTCTATTCCACTCTCTGCACATTTGATCTCTGTGACAGTTAACTTCTCCTTGCACTCACAGAAGCACTTGCTAGCTTGTCACCAGAACAGATGGCTGGAGTGAAGGAAATCATCTGAGGCAGAGAGCTTTCTGTGGTGCTCACCTAGTCACGATTTTCATGTTTGAATCTTCTCAGTGACTCTCCCTCAAAGGTAGGACACAGTTTATTTATTCATACTCCTGAGGACTGCAGCAACTTTCTTTCCATGAAGTAACTCTGGTCTGTCTTTACATTACTGGCATGGTATTATTGTTATTTTTAATGAGAAATGAGTTTTCAAAGATAAATTATGAGAACCAACAGCAGGACACAAGTTTTGGTTTTGACTGTACCTGGATTTCAGGTTTGGGAACAAAGAGGTTCTTGGACTGGACTGTGGAGGGTGCATCCTCTTCTGGGAATTTGATCAGGACATCAGCCTGAAATGAAATTGTGCAGCTTCAGGAGGTTTGATCTCAATGTATTGAAAGGTTTATAAAACCTGCTCCATCACTGTGGCCAGTTTCCTTATTTGTAATGATTTTCAAAGGAAACTAAGCAAAAAACCATCAAATGTATTAAACAGCAACTTCTCCTCAGCAGAAGCAGTAATGCTGTCCACCCATTGCTAAGAGCTGGACTTACGTCCAGCTCAGCAACCACAGAAAGGCCAAACCTTGGAGTGCTTGCGGTGAAATTACAAATCCATAAGCCTTCTGGACTTCCTGTTCCACCACATAATGCAATGAATGATCATTTCTATTTCTCCCTTTGCTGCTTACTTCAAAACTTCAAAGCGAGCAGCAAACCTCAGAGCCCATAAGTGGCCACATTTGAGCTTTTTCCTTCCATGGCTGCCAGTAAACTCAAAGCCACATCACTGCATGGCCAGCTACATACCACATTCCACAGGATTGGATTTTCCAGAGTGGCATCTCCAATTATCAAGTAAAGAGTGTAGGTCCCAGAGGCAGAGTCAAATTCAGTCTTTCTTTCAGAGGTATCCAGTTCAAACTTGTAGACGTTCTTGCTGTCTGGTTCTGCCACAAACACCACCTCCTGGCCAGTCTTCTGGTTGTGCAGTCGGACAAAAGTCTGAAAGGAAAGATTGTAACACTTCTGGAGCAGCTCATGGGTTGTTTACAAATGCCACGGAAATGTCAGTTTTACCCCCAGATCAAAAGCACCACATTCACAGATGCTGGAGTACAAGCTGGGTACGTGGGTGTCCAGACCCCCGTCAATCAGCAAAGTTCTGCGTCTCTGAGTCATCGCAGGAACACAGGAGCAAGAGCATCCAGTGGCCCCCTCAGGGCATAGGGTGACAGTCTGAATGTTACTCAGCAGGGTATATGCACACAGCAAAGATGTATATATGGTGTTTGTTGAGGGTATTTCCCCCCTTTTTTTTCCCCCCCTATTTCATACAGGAAAACAATTCTGCAGCTTTTTCAATAACCAATCCACATCACCAACTCAGAAGTGTGCTTCTGCAGTGCAGGCTGCCTGCACTCATCCTGCAGGGTTAAACAACACAGTGGCTGAGCCAGAGGGGGCTTTATTTAAACAGCCATAACAAACATACTGAATCCACTTCCCATCTACCAAGATCAACAGTCTTCAACAGCACACGACAGAGACATCAGCCTTCTCAAAACCTAATCAAACCATTATAAGAGCAACTCTCACCTCAGGTGCTTCAAGATGGAGCACCTTGGTGACATAGCAATGATAAAAATTTGTCCTAACCTGGTGAGGGGTGAGTTCAGCTCCACTGTTCACATCTACCAGCTGGAAGGATAGAGCAAAATTCTGGTGGCTGTCAGCAGTGAATGAGCCTTTGGCTTTGGCTGGGTAAGTTACCCTAGAAGGCAAAAAAAAAACCAAAGAGAATGGAGGTGATCTTCCAAGGGATGGCTGCTGTTAAAAGAAACCGAGGCACACAGGCCTGCCTAGCAGCTCTGCAGTCTACTTGGCACAGACAAGGCATTTTATCAAGAAGTCAGGTGAACTAACACATCATAGAATGGTTTGGGTTGGAAGGCACCTCCAAAGGTCATCTAGTCCAATCCTCCTGAAGTGAGCAGGAACATCCTCCATTAGATCACGTTGCCCAGAGCCCCATCGAGCCTGGTCTTGAATAAGGAAGGGGCCTCAGCTACCTCCTTGGGCAACCTCTTTCGGTGTTGCACTGCCCTCATGGTAAAGAGCTTTTCCCTATGTTCCTTCCCCCATAAATTTAGTGGAAAGAAATGAATGGAATTTTTTAGTAGCACTTTTGTGAGCCACCTACCCACTTTCAAATACAACAGTTGCTTGTTGTAAGGTTCAAAGGAACAGCACAGAGTTTTGCTAATACTACACCCCACATTCCATTCAGCCAAGGCTAAGCTACAACCAAAGGTGTGATGGCAGCAGAACAGAGAAAGCAGATACTCAAACTTCAGCACAGGAAGGCTGTATCAACACACAGAGGGGCCTCAGGGAGGCTGTGCAAACCAAGTTAAATTCCACACATTGCATTCTATCTGACGTCAGTTAAGTTCAAATCCACCCTTAGATGGTACAGCCCCAGCCCCAAACATAGTGTTCACATTGCTTGAGAGCATCTCTACCAAAGCCTAAGAAGACCAGAAACATTAACACAGTTCTTTTGACTTGCTTTTGCTGTGGAGAGGTGCCAACAAAGGAACCAAAGACTCAGGTTGCCCGGCTTCTGTATTATTTCAGTATTAAGGAAAAACCACCTATACAAATAATCAGCATCCTCCCAAAGAGCTCACAGGTTCAGGACAAACAGCATGGGTGTTAATTCTGTAGTTACTTCAACACAAGATTTCCCTGGTTGATCTGAAGTAGGTAAAGCTCAGAAGACCCCTGAAAGGCTTACTTAGCCCAAGTCATTTTACCTGGTTGTTTTTGGTGCAATGCTCTGGTCTTTATCCACAGTAGAAAGGTCTACATTAGTTATCCCAACTTCTGTGGAAACTTTTACTTTCAGCTGCAACAAAACAACAGAAAAATCACTCAGGTCTACTTTAGGTATACTAATTATGGGCAAATTCCCTGCAGAAGCTTTAGTTGTTCTGTCCTCTTCTCCAAAGAGGGTCTCAGACCCTTTGCCAAAGATGGCACCTAACTTAGCCAGAAAGATCTACAGCAATTTACCTCCTGGCAAAGCTCCTGCACCATTTGTTAATCCTAACCCATTCCCATTCTTCCTGCACAAGCAGCCAGCTCAGAAGGCATCAGCTTCTCAATCATGCTGGAGAAGCTGCCCTTTGAGAGAACTGTTTTGAATGCAACAGCCCAGCTATCCAGATCCAGCCAGTTTTCCTTCTGAGCTAGCTATTCCAGTTTGCATCACATATGCTACAACTTAAAGCTGTGTGCGCACAGGTACTTCAGCTCACTGGAGAGCAATTGGAGGTGACAGAGGTCTCTGGACAGCAACTCCTTATGCCTTTGTTGGCTCCTAAAGCCCAACAGGTTTCTGATTTTATTACCAGCAGGCAAAAGCCAAAGCATTCCTGCAGAGCTGCACTTTGTTCAGCAAGCTTTCTTTCAGCATCACAGCATTTCTCACTAGTGTAGGGCAGCCAGTAAGGCCCTGCCATTTATCACACTGTGTGAAGTGCAGCACAACCCCTAAGCAGTGGAATGACTTCCTGCTCTCTCCCTAGGCCCAAACCACAGACCATCACAGGGAACCTCACTGGGTTCAACTGATTTCAATCCCTCTAACATAAGCAGTCACTGCAGTCTGTAGGTTCTAATTAACACATTTGTTCTCACAGCTTATAAATGCTCCCCTGGAGAATTAAAGTTGCACTGCCAGGATATTTTTCATCATACACCACAATTTGTTATTACAGGTTTGCTCATGTGAGCCAGCCCCACACCCTCACCACCAGAAATAATTCACAGGGAACCTGTGGGGAAAAATATGTAAAAACAGAAACCAAACTATTCAGGTTAGACTTCAAACACAACAATCTTGGCAGGTCCTTTACCACTAAAAGTGTAATTTAAGAGAGAGGTTACCCTTGATAATAGAGCTATTAACATGCAGACTATTCCAGGCTAAGTTTAGTAAAGCCTTAGGTTGTGCCAAGCTGGGAGCAAAGAAAGATGGGCTAATGAAATATTGATTTAAAAAGAGTGAGGAGAAGGCAGTGCAGCAGCACAGAGCCCCTCCAGCTGAACAGTGCACAAACATCTCTCAAATATTTTAATGCCAGGAAATGTCGTCTCTGCTGGAGTAATAACCCACTGGTTCAGCTCATTACTGTCAAAACCACGGTGCATTAAGGACAATTAATGCTAATAACAGTAAAAAAAAAAAAAGCAGTTCCCCCAGCAGTCCTCCCCCTAACAATGTGTCTTATTAGAGGTGCCTGACACAAAGCTGCCCAGCGCTAATACATCCCTGCTGCCGGTACCTGCGTGTGCCAGCAGCCAGCACCAATCACCCCCTTGTGACACTCCTAAGTGCCATTACTACTGCAGTGACAGCAGCAGCTTGATACACTGCCTGTAAAAGTCAGCAGTTGTAAAGAAGTGTCTCTCCCCACCCCAAGCTCACTATATTGGGAGATTTTTGTAAAGCTGGTCTCTTCCTTAAACAGGTGATTGAGGGCAAACACTGACCCTGGGAATAGGGAGCACTGGAGGAGAGCACTCAGCTGTCAGCACTGGGTGACTAGAGCAGTAGTCACATTCTTCTCACTGGAGTAAGCTTGAGGAAAGTAAAACTGGGTGTCTGTCATGGAATCAAATCATAGAACCACAGAATAAATAAGGCTGGAAAGGACCTTTAAGATTGAGTGCAACCATAACCCAACTACCATGACCACTAAACTACATCCTGAAGCACCACATCTACATGCTGCTTGAACACCTCCAGGGACGGTGACTCCACCACCTTCCTGGGCAGTCTGTTCCAATGCCTCACCACTCTTTCAGTAAAGAGGACATGGTCTCAAGCTGTGCCAGGGGAGGTTCAGGCTGGATGTTAGGAAGAAGTTCTCCACAGAAAGAGAGATTGGCCATTGGAATGTGCTGCCCAGGGAGGTGGTGGAGTCCCCATTACTGGAGGTGTTTAGGAAGAGACTGGATGGGGTGCTTGGTGCCATGGCTTAGTTCATTAGATGGTGTTGGGTGATAGGTTGGACTTGATGATCTCAAAGGTCTTTTCCAACCTGGCTAATTCTGTTCTAATTCTATTCTATTCTAATATCCAATCTAAACCTCCCCTGGCACACCTTAAGCCCATTTCTTCTCATCCTATCACTAAATCACTTGGGAGAAAGAATCATAGAATTGTTTCAGATGGAACACACCTCTAAGATCATCAAGTCAAACTCTTCCTCAGAAAGCTCTGGTTTAATACCTTTTGCCACCAAACCCGGGTATGCATGGATGAAGACTGCATTTGCATCGGTCACCATTTCTCCACTGCAAAAGCATCACCATATACACAGTCAGATGCCAAAAGACCCCTTGAGTCTCCTCTAGGGCTTTGGAGTTCATACATACAACAAATGCTCAGCTTCCATCCATCAGGCAATCACCAGACAACTTCTAGCCAAGCCCTGAGACTTAGAGACTCATATATTGAATGCTCTGAAGGACAAACATCTTCAGGAATCATTTTTGCATGGGGCTGCTCTATAAACACCTTCCACCTCTGAACATGTACACTCCCAGGTATTCCACACACACCCATGTGTGAACAGCCTTTGTCCACAAGCTGTCAGATCAGAACCTAAGTGATAAGTAAATTTTGAAGTCTACACAAATCTCTTTTGATTGGATAGTAATCTGGTCACTGCAGCCTGTAATCAGACTGGTCACTGTCACTGGTCAATATCCTGTGTCAAAAGCCAACACATTACAGAAGAATGTGATAAAAATGCCACACAACTGGTGACATCCTGAATGGGTATAAATGAAGAGGTATTTCAGTGAAGAGGCACACAATGAAAATGCCAAAGAGCACACTCACCTCAACTTTGTTAGCAATGAATCGCTTGTCTCCATCAACACTGATGGAGAAATCGTAATAGCCACTTGCAGGTTTCACATTCATGAAGTTCAGCTCAAAGACATCTCTAGAACAAAGACAGAAAGGTGTTGAGTGTCCCCTAGAACACTGACAGCAACCTACAAATAGGCAACATCTTGCTGCCAAGGAGTTAAGCAGGCAGACAGACAAACAGCACAAAACTAGCACCAAGTGCAGCAGGCAAAGAATTCTTCAAAGTTCACTCAAAAACCATTTCAGTCTCCCAGTCAAAAGAAACAGCAACAGAAATTCACCATCACTCCCAAACCTGCTCAGTCACCTCTTAGCAACCAAGCACAATGCAGTGTTTTGAGATTTCTGTAGACCCACAGAATTATTTGAGTTGCAATGGACCTTTCAAAGTCATTTAGTTCAACCACTCCTGTAGTCAGAAGAGACATTTTCAACTAGAGCAGGCTGCTCAGAGCCCCAGCCAAACAGACCTGGAATGTTTCCAGGGATGGGACATCTACCACATCTCTCAGCAACTTGGGCCAGGGTCTCACCACCCTCAGTGTAAAGAATTTCCTCCTCCTTTCTAGTCTCCCTCTTTTTGTTTAAAACCATCACCTCTTATCCTGTTGCAACAGGCCCTGCTAAAGAAATTGTCCCCATCTTTCTTATAAACCCCTTTAAGTCTTCCTGGAGTCTTCTCCAGGCTGAATAACCCCAACTCTCAGTCTTTATTCACAGCATCATATGAACATTACTCAGGTGGAAGAACACAGAAGTTAAGTCCAACATTGTTCAAATTACAGCTGTTTGTCTTACAAACTGTACAACTTAAGGTTATTTTCTTACCCTGAGAGAGTGAATGCTGCCTGTTGAAGGACAGTAGCTTTGTTAGATGCAGACTTGGCATAGTTGAGCTTTACAGAAGCTTGAGTCAGTGGTTGGGACATAACATTGGTCACTTGTAGCTACAAGAGAAAACCAAGGAGTTCCATGAATCCCCTTGCTCCAGATGGAATGCAAGAGCACAGGTGACTCCTTACCCCTCTGGATTACACACCCACAGCTCTCCTCTGCCCAGCACCCCAGATTCACCTAGCTCTTCAACATAACTGGGAAAGCTGAAGTTTGTTATCAGCAGAGCTGACTTCCACACAGTGCCTTCTCAAGGTAGTGTATGGTAAGCCCTGAGGAAGCAGAGGCTCCCAAGAAACACTTCTTCAAAGAACTAAAGCCCCAGATATACCGGAACCTAGGTGCTGGAGCTAAAAATGAAAGGCATCATCTTATGCATTCAGTCAGCCCACACATGCAAGGCTAAAGACTGAGACAACATTAAGATCTGGAGAAAGGCCTCACCCTGAGTACAGGCTGATGGTGAGACACAGCTGCAGGCCCCTCAGGGACAATAATGACAGGCAAGTGGTAGCGGTTCTGTGACAACGAACCAGCAGCACAAGCAACACTGAAGGCCTCTGAGAGTGTCTCAAAGTTCTTCTTGCTAAAAATTGCATTCATCAGCTGGATGATTTGATCCTGAAAGAGGAAAAGTAAATCATATGTGAGCACCAGCAGCTCACCACAACACTGCAGCCTGGCTCAGTAGAATGTTATTAATAAAAACATCATTCACAAAAGCTGTTTAATTTCCCATTCACTTTAAAAATAGCTCAAGTTGTGAGGTAAACCCAAATTAGCTACCTTTGGAATGTCACATTAGTGCTCTTATTCTTGGCTGGGAGGTTATAACCACAATGGCTGTAATTGTGCTGAAAACTGGCAAAACCAGACTCTGGATCATACCCCTTCAAACTACATGGTTCGGAATGGAAGATGCCATCAGCTCCACCACCCAGACTGTGTGCAGCTGCAAAAAGACAATCTGGCTCCAGAAGCCATACGATTGCCTTCATATGGAGGAGGAGGACTAGGCTAGATGCCCTGGCTGCCTGCCAAGCAGGGAAGGCCACAGGGCACTGATGCAAAGCACCCTAATGGCTCTGGAAGGAGCCAGGCTAGGCCCACGCAGGCTTATCCCCTTAGGCTCAGCAGTGCCCTCAAGCTAAGAGGATTAGCTTTAAAGCAGTACCACCAGGAGCATGGAGTCAGCGCTGGCTCTGGGATGTGCCAAAGCTAATTTGTTCTCTCCAGAGGAGTGCATTCCCCAGCTGGTTTTGCAGCCTGACTCTGTGGGGTCAGTGCATCTGCTCCATGCTCTGTGTTACTCAGATTCTTACCTTGCACCCTGCTAGTCTGGAAAACAGAGGGATTGGTTACCTGTTCTTTCATCCAGGCAAAGGATTATGGGATAAACTCTAATCAGAAATGAGACAATCCCAAATAAAACAAGCAGCACACAATTAAGTAACCTACTGTGTGGGTTTTGGCTGGGGTGGAGATAAATTTCTTCATAATTGCTGGTATGAGGCTGGGTTTTAGATTTGTGCTGGAAACAGTGTCGGGAATTCAGGGACTATTTGGCTACTCTTGAGCAGTTTACACACCTTCTCACCCCATCAGTGAGTAGGGTGAGGGTGCACAAGACATTGGGAGGAGACCCAGCTGGGACTGATCAAAGAGATGATCCAGACAAGATGTCATGCTCAGCATATAAAGCTAGTGGAGGCAGAGGGAGGTAGGGGGACATTCAGAGTGATGGCATTTGTCTGCCCAAAGAAGCGTGTGGTGGAACCCTGCTTCCCTGGAGATGGCTGAACACATGCCTGCCCATGGGAAGTGGTGAATGAAGTCCTTGTTTTGCTTTTGCACAGCTTTTGCTTTACCTGTTAAACTGCCATGAGCTCAGCCCACAAGTTTTCTCACTTTAACCTTTCCAATTCTCTCCCCAGTCTCACTGCAGGGAAGTGAGCAAGTGACTGCGTGGGGCTGTTGGCAGCTGGGGTTAAGCCACAACCTACAAGGAACCCTTCTGAATGCATCTGAAATTTTCACCCTCCTACATGTATCAGTGAGCACCAATGTACATCACAAGTAGAGGAAGCATCCAGAGAGATGCTGCAGTGCTGTTCATTTATGTAGAGGGCATGGCATAGCTCCAGACCCTCATCAACAGCTGACATTCTCATTTAAACTGCAGGGGAAAACCCACTAGGTGTTAATTTTTAGAGAGTTTTGTGATGCTCTGGAGGCATTGTCACAGCTCACAAGAGAGAAAGCTTTATGCCCCAACAATAGCTCTTCTGACAGCACAATTGTGAAACAAGACTAAACCATTTTTCCTTAATTGATCTTTTTTTTTTTTTTTTTTTGGTAAAACATCATTTAGATGCTGACAGTTTGAATTGTGTGTGGCAGAACCACCACCTCAAAAATGACATCAAAATTACTTTGTGTTAGTCTGTTTGGGAGCAGTGTGGAAGAGAGCTGGGAATGAACTCATCAGATGTCTTACAGTGGCTTCTGTCTCAACCCTGTCACTTCAGTTCATGCTTTAGGGAGCTGCCAGTCTCAATCAAAAGTACATCTAACTGAGTTAACTTCTTGTGGCAAAAAATTACTAAGTGGATAGCTTGCAGAAATGATTTCTAGCTTAACTGGGCTCCAAAGGAATTTCTGACAGTCCCTCTTTCCTGCCAAGAAGTTTTTGTATCCAGATTCCTGTAAGCATAAGGCACTAATAGAGTCTCCCTTTTGGGCACCCCAAACCAGGCTGCCTGCATTGCCTCACAGGTAAACAACATTTCCAAAACACTTTGAAATGCTATAAAGTGCTAGACAAGTGCCAAATACCAGAACAAGCTCTGAAACAAGGGGGTTTTCTCAACAGCTTGTCTCGATAAACAGAGAAAAACAAGGCCTCACTCAATTTCCTTCTGTACATTTGAACAGGAGAAGAACAAACCAAACTCAGCCTGTGGTCTCAAAGGTGGAATTTCCTCCTTGACTCTGTTACCTAGCATTCCCTTCAAGATATCCCTTTTCACTGAGCATGCTCATTATTTTTTACAGTAGAAATTCCATCCAGTTATACCAGACTGTTACACTGCACACCAGGGACTAGGCAGAGCCTTTCTGTGACCTACAGAGTGCAAAGAAAGGAAAAGGCAGGCACCAACCTCCTTCATTGCTGGCTCTGTTCCCACATGATCTGACAGCTTATAGGCAGCAGCCACAAACAGTGCAGTAGCCTCAATTCCTTCTTCAAACTGCAGATAAACTCCACCCAGGTCATCCAGGCGAGCAACAAGATCCTGACAGAAAGAGTTATTAAAATTGTGCTTGCATTCTAGGAGATCCACAGAATTTAACTCTGCTGTTAGGTCTGTAAACAAGAGCATCTGTATGGGATCACAGACATATTTTGTAACAGTCACTCAGAAACAGGGAGAAAAAGAAATCTTCAGCTTTTAGTGGATTTAATTATATTTACAAGTCATGACTTTCTGCATTTCCAGCCACTGTGAAACAGTTACAAAGCATCTGCTTGAAAGGAAGAGTCAAGCCACCCCACATCACACAGGCAAGTAATTAGCCAGGCTGGCATCTCATTTTGTGTTTGACATTAACACAGCTTTAGCACTACAGAGATCTAACTGCTGAACAACTAGAAAGCATAATGTGTTCCTACCTCTATCTCCTCAACAATGCCACTCAGATCTGCCTGCTGGGACAGGTAAGATGCCGTCTCCAAAGCCTGGATGGTTCTTAAACAAGAAGAAACAAAACCAAACAACTGTATGACTTTTTTCCTTCTTTGAAAGGCCAACATCATTTAAATCAAAGCAACTACAGATTCTATTCTAAATGAGTTTCTATTATATATATCTATCTATCTATCTATCTCTAATATACAGTTTCTGTTTTGAATGCTGCCACTGCATTTAGCTGACTCAAGGCAATGCCTATGATTTAGTGAAAACACAGCATGCATTAGGGAATGGCACTGCAGCTGCATCAGTGCTGCAACAAACTCTTGGATTGGCAAGCAGAAAGTAAAGCAAACTCTGATCCCCGCAGATACCCAGGATTGCTCCTGAGGCTTCCAGGAACCCATTCTTTTTTTGTCAGCAAAGCAAGTTTTAAAGTCTCCTTTCTTCCCTAGCTCTTAAGGAAAGCTCTGCTCCCTCATTCACAGTAAAACTACTTAATTTTCTGCTGATAAATGCCAAGATTCCTTCTGCTTACTGGCACTCACAGTATAGAGTCTGAGAAACAGCAGCAAGTCTGCTTCAACCACAAACAACACAGAACCATGATCAGGTATTAAGTCAAAAATCCATTCTGAATCTTTCTAAATGAGGAAAGATCTTAGGGCTATGTCCTCTCCACTTACCATTATTCTTGAACTGAACTGCACACATGTAAGCTCATTTGCAAAATCACACAGAAAAGAGCCCCAAGCCCACATTTTTCATTCCCCCCATAAGGACAATAATCAGCTGGGCAAATACACCAAAATGCAAACACAGCAGCTACTCCACTACACCTACACTACAAAAATTCACTGTTAAAATAGCCTTCACTCCAAAATCCAGCTGCCTAGAGGATAAAGAAGCAGCAGTCAATCATTGCTGTCTGCAAGACTTACGCCAGCACGTTTTCTTCTTTGCTAAGACGAGCAGTAAGAGCACTAAGAGCTTCCTGAGACGCTAAAGGAAGGCCAAAGCCACTCAGGGCCCCAACGGCATGGAAGATTTGGGTGATTGAGGAATCCTCGCTGACAGCTGCAAGCAGCAGCTCCCTGGTCTCATTTGAAATGGTAACCTGAGGAAGACCACAGGGAACATGTTAAGACACTCTTGAAATAAACAAGGCCCTTAGTCACCAGGTTTCTTCCTGACGCTTGATTGGTGAACTGTAAGCTTTTGGGTAAAAGCCTCTTCCCATTCATTACCTTGTAGCTTAATTAATGAAATCCAAGCTTTGCTGTCAGCTATCAATTAAGCAGGATAATCCATGATTCAGATTTATCCTGGTAACTTGCTACTGCTTTTCATCGAGCATCACATCACCAAGCAGCAGCTGGTGGTATTGATGAAAAACAGAGCATTGATAACCTACAATTCATCAAAGGTGCTCTGCATTTGTATCCTCACTGTGCTTCACCATGGGGCTTTCACCCCATCAGTTTATCATCTATCATAGAGTAGACTGACACAGCTGCTGTGGATTCTATAAGATGCTGGCTCCTTTTTTCTTAGCCACCAATGTTTAATTAAGGAACACCCCCTCAGAACTACTCTGGACCAAACCTCCGTTATATTTTCACACTCTGCCTTGCTTCAAGTAGTGCCAGACACTGTGACTTATTTACCCAAGGCATGACAGAGTACAACCCATTACAAGAAGTTACAAGTACAGGTTATACCTAAACTAAGCTAAGAAACAGCTGAAGGTAAATATTTCCTTGGAGACACCTGTCCTGAGAGCTCAGGGCACCCAACTCACCTCACAGCCAGACAGGACCCGGATAGACTGTGCAGCATAGAAGAGAGAATCAACACTGCTGGAATCCACATGAGATTTGATGAAACTGCAGGCAGCCTGTGAGGGAACAGAAGTTACTGCAGTACTGGCTTAAGCTATTGAGAGATTTAAATGATATTCCAAGGCAATTTAATGTGTATTAAAGGCAAAGAGAATCCTTAGGAACCGTGATGACACAGAGCCCAGAATCCCTCAGATCCTACTCTAAATGCTGCACAGAAACAAAGGTGGTTCCTGGTAAAGAGAGACAAATGATTTTTCACACAAACTCTACTGTAACCAGAATTCAAATTTAAATCAAATATCATTATGAACCCTATCAATGTAAAAGTCCCATGGATGTATGTAGTAGGGAAAATCTCCCAGGATAAATGAGATGAACAGAAATTCTGTGGGCAGGCTCCTTTCCCAGCTCCAGCTCACACACTTGCTAAGGGAGGCAGAATATAGGATTTCAAAGCACAGAAAGATAAAATGGGTAAGCAGCTATGGTACAAAGGCAAGCAATGAGACTGTTTGTTATGCTGCAGCCACCCTATTACTAAATGACAACCAGACAGAGAGATCACTAAGATTCCCTTTTAACCAGGAAATAACTAAACATCTAACTGCTCATATACTCAAAACTGAGTTTTGACTATATGCAGTACAGGTCTTCAGAAGCAGGACAGGATTTTCATGCTACAGTTACCCAGGAATACCAATAAATGTTCAAGAGTTATCCCTAGATATTTTTACTACCTCTACATTTTAAAGTCTCATCCCATGAAGAGTCCACAAAGAAAGTCTCACCTCAAACCTCAAGGAACTGCTAAACAATTACTGTTTACCTGCAGAAGCAAAGGTTGTATCATCACTGCCAAACCTAGGAAGCAGTAAAACTCAAGCCACACTGAGAGCAGCAACTTCCAGCTTAGCCCACAGATGACCTGGTGTGCAATGTGGCAAACCCCAACACCTTCAGAAGCCTTACAGCAAAGAGTTTGAGATGCAAATGCACAACACTCTAAGAGAAACTAAGTGCAAATGATTGAGAACTACTGAAGGAGCTGAATTTATGAGGAGAGAACAAATTGATGTTTGCAGCTTGGGAAGCTTGAATGCACACCTAAGTAGGTGTGTCTGTGTAAGCAGGTTGTGACAAGGACAATTAGCAACATTTAAACTAGAAAGGCTGACAGAGATAAAAGTGCAGTAAGCATTGTGCTGATGCCACAAGCCTTTGTTTCCAGTCTGCACACAAGGGAATGTATTTTACATACAAAAATAGAAGGGTCATGTGAGCTGGCTGAATTTGGGGTTGGAACTGAAATGAATATTGAGAGCTCCATTTAACAAAGCAGCAAAGCCAACATGCCACAGGCTGAAATCTTCACAACACAGTGAAGGAAACCAACGGGTACAGTGATATCATAACACCACTGAACAGTGAGCCCTGAAAACATCACCTTGAGAAAGCAAGTGTAAGACAGCCCATGGCATCATACTGTCTAAGCATGCAATTCATTCAATTACCACACTTAAATTGTACTTACCAATTATTTGCTCTGACAGTTACTAAGAGCATAATGCACATAGGCTTTACATTTTTCTCACAGTCCTGCTCATGATTTAAATTCATCATCATAGAATCATTGGATGGTTTAGGTTGGAAGGGGCCTTAAGGATCATCTTGTTATGTGAGCAGTCACCTTTCACTAGACAAGGCTGTCCAAACCCTCGTCCAACCTAGCCTTGCACGCTTCCAGTGTGAGAGCATCATAGTTCTCCGGGCTATCTCTTCCAGTGCCTCACATTACGGCTCACGTGTGGCTGCCGTGCTTCACCCACAGCTTCTCAACACTGCAAACCGCCCGTGTGCGGGGCCCTACCGGAGGGGCGAGGGTTGGGGAGCGGCAGCACTGGCGACTCCTCCATCGCTCACCTTTTCGTTCGCCACCTGCATACCCAGGTAGTTGAGGCCCACGATAGAGTAGAAGGCGGACTGGACGTCAGCGAAGGGCTGCTTCAGCGTCGCGCTCAGCCGGGCCAGGTCGCGGGCGGTGAGGCGGTGGCTGGGGGACAGGGCCTGGGCACCCGCAAGGAGGAGGACACCGAAGGCCGCCGCCAGACGCAGCCGCCGGCCTGCAGAGAAACAAATAAGTTACTCTACGGCCTTCCCGTGCAGTACCGAACGCCGCGCCGCCCTCCCCCAGCCCGCTCCCCGCCGCAGCCCGCGCCTCACCCGGCGCCGCCATGTTGCCGCCTGGCCACGGCGCGGCTTCCGCCCCGCGCCCCGCCCTGGACCTCATCATCTCGGCCACGTCACAGGGGAGGCAGGGGTGACGGCGTGTTTAGAAGCAGGGGTCTCAGGCCCACGAGAGCCCGTTATAGACACCGGAAAGCTGTAAAACAGAGCATCCCGACGGAGGATGGCGGGAATCTAGGGGGAAGACTGGCGGCTGCAGGGCGGACCGAGGAGCTGCAGCAGCGGCTCCCCCTAGGGACAGGAGTGGTACGGTCCGATCGGCGGCGGGCCGGGGCGGCCCCTGGCGAGGATGTGGGCTGCGTTGGTTGGCCCGGACGCTCGCCGCGGCGCTTGGCGGGAAGGCGGCGGCCTTAAAGGGGACGCGGAGTAGCAGGGTGGCCGGAGTTGTGCTGCGAAATGTTTGTTGTGTGTTGTGATGCGGCACTTTGTATCTCGCCGCGCACTGCCGTGCCAACCTGTGCCACGCCGTGTCATCCCATGTTGCTTTATCGAATCGCAGTCTTGTTTTGTTTGGAGAAACCTTTTTAGATCATCCAAGTCTAACCCTGCACTACCAGGTCGCCACTAAGCCATGTCCCTCAGTACCATGTCTACCCTGCTTTTAAATCCCTCCAGAGATGGGGATTTAAATCCACCACTGCCTTTCCCTTTTTTGGGGAAAAAAGTGGTTCCTCATGTCGTGCCTAAACCTGCCCTGGTACAACTCGAGGCTGTTTCCTCTTGTCCTATAGCTTCTTCCTTGGGATAAAAGGTCACTGCCCACCCGGCTCCAGCTGTTTTCCGGGCAGTTGTAAAAGGTTTAGAAGGTTGTAGAAGCAAAAAAGTCCCCCTAAAGCCTCTTTATTTCCTTGCTGAACATCCCCAGGTCCCTCGGGTGCTCCTCACAAGACAGAGTTTTGCTCCAGACCCTTCACCAGCTTTGTTGTCATAGAATCATAGAATCAACAAAGTTGGAAAAGACCTCAAGGATCATCGAGTCCAACCTGTCACCCAACACCTCATGATACTAAACCATGGTACCAAGTGCCATGTCCAATCCCCTCCTGAACACCTCTAGGGACAGTGACTCCACCACCTCCCTGGGCAGCACATTCCAATGGCCAATTACTCTTTCTGTGAAGACCTTTCTCCTCATCTCCAGCCTAAACCTCCTCTGGCACAGCTTGAGACTGTGTCCTCTTGTTCTGGTGCTGATTGCCTGGGAGAAGAGACCAACTCTCACCTCGCTACAACCTCCCTTCAGGTAGTTGTAGAGAGCAATAAGGTCTCCCCTGAGCCTCCTTCTTGTTCTCTGGACATGCTCCCACACTTCAATGTCCTTCTTGCAGTGAGGGGCCCAAAACTCAAGATGTGACCTCACCAGAGCTGAGTACAGGGGGATGATCCGTGCCCTGCTCCTGCTGTCCACGCTATTGCCCATCCAAGCCAAGATGCTGTTGGCCTTCCTGGCCTCCTGGGCACACACTGGTTCATATTCAGTTGGCTGCTGACCAGCAGCCCCAGGTCTTTTTCTGCAGGATAGCTCTTCATTTTATTCTCCTCTTTCCTTCTAAGTACCAAATGAAAACAGACACACACCCCAAGTATGAAGTTAAGCTTTTTTTTTTTCCTTCTGCTCTGCAAACTCCAAACCTCTCAGTTAACAGCTGGATTTCCCCCAGGAGTAAATAGCACTGTCTATTTGCCCCATTTCAATATTTCAGGTGACTCTTGGGAACAGCCATAGCCACTCTGTCAGGGATGCCAAGCTCCTGCATCTGTGTGCAAAATGAGTTCTTCCCTGAGAGCCCCCAGGGATGGGCAGGTGGGCCTCCGTGTCCCTGTCCCATGCTGGACTGTCTCATGGGGGACAGATCAAGCCTTGGGTGGCAAATGTCCATTCTGCTATTCTCTGCCTGTCTGGAAGGCTCCAGAATTGGGGGAAAAGGCCTCTGCTTCCTCCTGCAGAGGGCACTGGGAACTTGTGCTTTTTGTTTTCCAGGGAAGATCCCTTGGAGCTGGTGCAGCTCCTGCTCACACACCCCATCCAGCCACCCTTACGCCTCTCCTCTCCCTGCATTGTGGGGCATTAGCATAACAGGGAAGGAAGGAGCTGAAGAACTGCTTCATGTCGAAAGGCACCACTGAGACAGCATCCTGTGCCCCAGTTTGCCTAGCAGCCCTTGCTTCTCCCTCTGCACCAGAGCCATAATGAGTTGTTGAACTCCTCTTTGGGTGATGTTAACGTGCTGCCCTAACGTGCTGCCCATTAGCTTTGTTTCAACTGTGCCAAAATGTCAATATTGCCTAAATCCCTCAGTTACTGAGGATGAGCATGTTTGACCACTTCAGCACAAGAGAAGCTGATGGTATGGATGGGTGCTTGTATGAAGATACAGGTACCCATCCGTCATGGATGAGCACGGTGGCATGAGGGTATAGGCACTCACCCATCACGAGTCAAGCCAAACTAAAATGATCTCAAAATCCCTTGTGAGATGGCATTTCTCTTCTGTTCAAGCTATCAGATGAGTCTCTGGTCTGGCTCTAGTCCATATCAGGAGAAGACCACATAATCCCCAGGGATGCTTGGGGACCCTTCCAAGAGGACCTACAGGGTAGCTGACCCCACCATCACCCCAGGGGAAGATGTGGGAGCTGGTGGGCTCCACATGGTCCCCAAAGGGAGCTTGGATCCCTTCAGGTACCATGGAGGGCTTGGCTGGCTCCAGTGCCTTCCCCCAGGGCTAAAACACCTGACATGCACCAGCTCAGCCTTGAGAGGAGGCTGGAGACCCACAGCCAAGCTCTTCTGCTGTGACAGATGGAAATGGGAAGGTTCTTGGGTTTTGGTTTTGTTTTTTTATGAGATGAAACAGAAACAGCTAAAGGCCACTTGTGCAATTAAGTGTCTTAAATGTGGATTTTATTTCAATGTAATGGGATGGTTATTGCATATAAAAGTGCCAGATGGTTATTAAAATCACATTTACTAAGTTGTAATATCCATGCATTTGACTTGTAGATCATCACAAGCTACATCCCCTCCTTACAGAATAGCTTGGGACTCCTCACTGCAGGCAGAGCCTCTGGCTGGTCCTTGCTGGGTCTTTTGCATGGCAGCGGCACTTGCTGTTCAAGGCAGGACTTGGCCTCTTGGCATGGCCCTCCAGCCATGGCACACTGCCTGTCTATTCAGTTGCTTGGTGATGGTGACAAGGACAGAAGGATAAGGAGGTGTGAAATAAATCTTGCAGCTTGGGGAGTGAGGCCAGAACCCCTCCATGGGTTGAAGGGCAGTGGAAGGTCTCTGCAGTGGTCCATGGTGCCATGGGGATTGGAGGAGGGAAGATGAAAGGTGGAAGACTGAGAGTGAAGGATGGAAAGTTG
Organism: Picus viridis; assembly: GCA_033816785.1. Taxonomy (NCBI): domain Eukaryota; kingdom Metazoa; phylum Chordata; class Aves; order Piciformes; family Picidae; genus Picus; species Picus viridis. The sequence continues at coordinate 6,529,121 of CM066599.1, read as the reverse complement.
AGAGTGGAAGATGGAAAATGGATGCTGAAAGGTGGAGGCTGGAGGGTAGAGGATGGAGGTTGAGGAGTGGAAGGTGGAGGATGAAGTATGGAGGAAGGGCCTGGGAGGACTGTGAAGCTGGGGTATGGCTTCTTCTCGCCCCGTAGGAATCTTGCTTAAGCACGTGCAGGTGCAGGGAGGGAAGGAATGGGGTGAAGTTCCAGAGGGGACTGCAGGTCTTGTCCCTTACTGCATCCCTACACCCCTTGCACAGTCACTGGGCAGCTCGGTGGCCCCAGGACGGGTAGTGCGCAGCACCAGCCCTCCACAGCATCACCAGGATGGATCTGGTCCCTGTGCACTCAAGGGGAGCCCAGGAGAGGCAGGGGAAGAAGCCCCCAAACCTGAGCTGTGCAGCAGCGTCCCTCCCCCAGCTCTGCCTGCCCGCAGCACCGCTGCCTTTCCTTCTTTGGTAAAGACTCCAACAATTCCCTTTTTAGGCTTAATACCACCAGTCCTGGGAAGGGATGGGGTCCCATTCCCCAGCCCCCAGCCCTGCAGGGATGGATCTGAGCACAGGGGCTGCCTGCAGGGCTGCAACCCGTGCTTCAGCTGCCTGCAAATGGCTTTTCCAGACAGCCTTTCTTCAGGGTGCTCACTGCCCCAGCAGCTCCTGCCTCGCTGGAGAGGCGCTGCTGGGCCCCGCGCGCTGCGGGAGCCTGGCTGCTCACCCAGCCTTCCCGGGAGCACACCTCAGCCTGGCCAGCACAAAGGTATTACTGGGCTGGCTGAGCTCTGATTTCCTTATTACTCCCGGAAAGCTCTCCCTGATGAATCCCAGCTGGGAGCCTCTTTTTCTTTTTTCTGGGGGGGTGGGTGAGGGAGATGCGGGGGTGGTGTTCTTATTACATTGCTGATATGTACTTTTCTGCAGTGCTGTTCACCCTCCCTTCCCCATTCTGCTCTGGGCCCCATTGTTTACCCCTAGCACAAAGGGATGAAGGGCTGCCAGGCTGCCTGGACCCAACCCCAGTCCTTCTTCTGGGTGTCACACTCGGAGCTGGCAGAATTCTCTCTTCATGTCCTGCTGCTTGTTGCAGCCTTGGAGGGCTGTGCAAGCTTGCATGGGCTTGAGGACCCCAGACTTTGCCTTGGAGGTTGGGGGAATATGAGCTTTGTGGGGATAGAGGAGTGCATGTAGATGTGGAGGGCTCCTCAACATACAGCAGCATAGCATCTTCCTTGGGTTACATTGGAGCCTTGCCTTTTGGAGGTCCTCAGTGAGTGTTGGAAGGGCTGGGCAGGGGGGCCCTAAGCATAGGGGTCTCCACACAGTGTGGCACAGGTCTCCACCACCTGAATCCAGGGCACTCTGTCTGCAGACAGCTTCTGACCATTTGGGGCTCACCACTCTGAGTGGCTCCAGAGGCATTCCCATCCACCTGGCCCCCACGTTTCTCTCACATCGCCTGTGTGGGACGGGCCCCGTGCAGAGGCGGCTGCTGAAGGCTTGACAGCTTGTTTAGATAGATAGCAGGGGAAAGGGATCTGCAAGTCCTGCCTCTGCAAACCCACAGGAGAAAAGCTGCTGGGAGTTGCCCCAAAAGCAGCACCTCCAACTTGGATCTCGTGCTGCAGGCAGCCCCTGCAGCTGCCCAGGGACATATTCTACCTCCCAAGCCTAAAGACATTTCCCATATGTTTGGTACAATGAACCAACAAAGAGACAAAACTCTTGGTGTTGCCTCCTTTGAAGATGGTGCAAGCAGCCCAAAGCTGTGCCCCTGGCAGTGGTGGGCACAAGAGAGGACCTGCAACAGAACTCCTGCACAGGGTGGAAATCCCAGCTTGTCTGATAATATTTCCCTTCTGTTCCAGCTTTTCTGGAGTCCCTAAATAAGAAAAAAAGTCCCCCAAGGGGCACTCAGAGAAGCTATTAAAAATAATTCAAATCAAACAAGATAAATGCAGAGAGAGTGAAGAAGTAAACCCACAAGCCCTGGGCTCCTTGCATTGCCTGTGCTGCTGCAGCCAGGGCTGTGGCACAGAGCTCCCAATGTTCCTGAAGCACTGAGCCCATCTGGAAATGGTCACCTGGAAGTTCTGTCCTCTTCCAACTCGATCAAGATTTACCCACATCCCTGGCAGTGTCAGCTGCAGCTCCCCCAGACATCTGCAAGCAGGGGAGCAACAGCTACTTCTTTGCACCAGATTCATGCAGGAACAGCCCTGAATTTTTCCAACAAAGACCTTAGGGGCAGGATCCTGTTGAAGGAGATGAATATGTGAGGGCTGGAGCAGCGGCAGGGGCATAAATCAGTATGGCTGCTGTGTAGCCACTCCAGTTTACACCAGCCCAGCCTGGCCCCACTGAGATGGAGCTGTCTGATGGGTTTGGCTGCTGCTTCCCACCCTGCTGTCTTGGGGGATATGCTGCTCTGGCCCCACAGCCGTCGGGAAGAAACCAGTTCCTGACTCTTTTAGCAACTGCAAGTATCAGGTTCGGTCTCCTTTGATTCCTGGTGTTTGGTTTGCTCTCCTACTTCATAAATATTCAGCTGCCAAATGCTTGAAAAAGTACCTGTGAGTCCTCCCAGCCCCCGTGTATCAGTGGAAGTAGCACCCACAACTCCCAGCTCCATCCTATCAGCATCCAGCCCCATGGCTAACATGCAGGAGAGAGCCCATGGAGAAGCCAAGAGCCCTTGGAGAAGCCCCATGCCAAAACACTTTCCCTGGGGTACCAGGCACATCATGCTAAACAGCCTGGGAGGATGCATGCCAGAAAGTGATGTCCTAAATCACAGGGGTGGCTCCAGAGGGACATCCCCAGACACTGATGGGGATGCAGCAGCTCTAGGAATTCCAGTTTCATGTGTGCTTGCTTCCCTGAGCACACTGGGATGTGATGCACTGCCCACTCCTTCCACATCTGCTGAGGGCGAAGCCCAAGGAGTTCCCCAGGGCTCAGAGGGTGATGGGGTTAGAGGGAATCTTTTACAGCGGAGCCTGACGTTCCTCTGCTCTCTTTCCACACCCAAAGAGAGACACATTTGCCCATCCCATATGCCCACAGGCCATTGTCAGCTGGGGATACACAGCTTGTACCACTGGTGTGCCCCAGATCTGCAAAGCTCCAGGCTGCTGAACACCCCCTCGGTGGTGGCTTAGCCAGAGTTGGAGACCATAGCAAAAGAAAGAGGGGAAAAAAAACCCAAACCTGCATTACAGAGAGCTCTCTCTTCAGCAGGGCAATGCTCTGCAAGGTCAGCATCAAGGCCAAGCAGCAGCTTCAGAGCAAGGGGTGACAGGAGCATATGGGGCCAGTGAGCACAGCAGCCCCCCCCACCCCCTGGGTGCCTGCACAATCCTGCAGATACCAGCTCCTGCTTAGCGTTCCCTTTTCTTGCCAAAATCACTCCAGAGCATGTCAGCAGGCTGTCATGTAAGGAATCTCATTTCAGAGAGGCTTTTTTCCCTCTCCCTCTCAATACAAACCAGACACAGCTACATTTTATTGGGTGTGAGGGCAGGGCTCCCCGCATCCAGCCTTCCTCTGCTCCCTCACCAGAATGATGCTGGAGTGGATTTGGAGGGCTTGCACTGTTTGTTTAGGATGCATTTCGCCATGCATGCAGGCACCATCTGCACACAGGCACTCGTGTGCAGGACACCCCTGCCCCATGCTGCATGGAAACCACAGGAGAAGGACATAAACTGCTGAGAGGGCTTTGGGGCTGATTAGGGGCTGTGCACTGAGCCCCAGGGCTGGGCAAGCCTCAAAGGAAGGGGATGCTGCTTCTTCCCTCTGCTGCATTCATATTTTGAAGCCTGGCACCCCATTCCCAGAGGAGCACTGCTCCCCATGAAGCCCCTGGGAGGTACTCTCACTCTCCTTTCTTAACCCACATCACCCCAAACCCCTCAGCAAGGCCACAGTCCCTGCACATTCCTCCCTCTCTTATTCCAGGTGACTGCATAGATCTGGAGCCCTTCTACCTGTGTGACCGCAGGGCTCAGCTCCTGTGCTCTAGGGAAGGATAGCGAGGGAGAAGTCCTGGCCTGGCAAACACCTCCACAAAGACCTGTGTTCCCCAGGTGTGGTCTGCACACCTTGCCCTATCCCACCACCTCAGGACCAGCAGTCTCTAGTCTTCCAAAAATAACTGGATTGAGGGAGGCTTGCAGGGATGGAAAACAGTGGATCAGGGAATGAGAAGTCAGAGTATCTCCCAAACCCCTTTCCTACCACTGCCTTCAACAGGTCAGGCAAGGCTGGGAATCACCAGGTCTGACCCATGCAGACATCAGGGAAATGTCTTAAGATGTTTCCCTGCTTTGCTGTTATTCTTTCACTCCTCACCTCCTGCTCCTCTCACCATCCATGCATGTGCTGTGAGCGCCACATCTAGGCACAGCCTGCTTTGCACACCTGATGTTGTCTTTCCTTTCTAAGATATTTGGTTTAGGAAGCAAGAATAATCTCCTTGGGTCGGTGAAGGACTAAAACCCCCTCTGTTGGTGTTTTGAGCTGTCCACCTGCTGCCCCATGGAGGGAGTTTTGGAGTCAGAGGCTCCAGCTGAGCTGCAATGCTGGCTGAATGAGGCACAGAACTGAGGGGCTTCAGTTCCTGCGTGCCCCACTGCAATGTCTGCTTCTGCATGGGGAAAACCACCCCGCTGCCTGGCCATGGGGGAGCTGAGGTGTCCCAGGAGAATTCAGCCCCACAGCCAAGCTCATGAAGTTAACCAGAGACTTCAAAAGGCTGCCAGCGCTGATTTTCCCAAGCCCTGTTCCAGCTCTGCTCATAGCCTGTGTTGTGCCAGCTGGGACAGGAAGCTCTGTCCCCATCACTGCCTGGGACCAGAGAAGTAATGGCTTGTCTGGTCCACAAGGATCTGGAACATGGCTGATGTCTCCAGTTCTACCTGTAGTAAACTGGGAGCAGCTTTTGCTAGGTATAAAGCTGATTCTTACAACATATTGCAGCCTTCCTCACGCAAACAGATGTTCTGGGGAACATTCTGGATGCACTCAGTGAGGCATCCTGCCAGCATTGCCAGGCCTGGACCTGCTCCCTGCCAGGTGTGAGCCTTACTGCCCCCAGAATAACAGAGATCTGAGGCAGCACATCTTCCCTGCCCAGCATTCAACTCCTCTGCTCCTGCATCTGCCCAGCCATCCCTGACCTCACTTCTCCACCATCTGCAACACTGGCCATGGGCAAAGGTGTCCTGAGCAGGTTCTGCATCCCCAGGGAGGGAGCAGCCCCCTCCCCAGGGAGCCCATATGGAGCACAGCTTTGCAAATGCAGAGGAATTTGCTCAAGAGTTCACTGAAGTTTGAAGCAAGAGCTCGTCTCAGACGCACCCTCTGTGATGCTTTTCCATCCTAACTCACATCAAATCATCACTGGACATTTATTGTTTCTGGGCATGCTCCAGTTTCTCCAGGAGACAGCAATGAGAGGGCCCCTCACCTCCTTTTTTCTCCTGCCATCCCCAGGCTCAGCCCCATCCCCCCTACTTTCCATCCCTTAAAGCCTTCAAACCAAACACCCCAAAGCCCCTCCCAAGAGCTGGGTTGGATCAAGCCCCAGAAGGGTGAGGGCTCTGAGTGAACCTGGGGCAACCACTCCAGACCATGGAGCTCAGTCTGGATGGTGGTAAGAAGAGGGTAAACGGTGTGGGAAGGGCTGGCTGAGACCAGAGCACTGTAATCTGGGGAAACAGAGGAGGTGAGGAGATGCTGGAGGATGCCAGGATCCCTACTGACCGGTGGTTGATGCTCCCTGCTGCAATTTGAAAGCTGCTGCAGCCTGGGGATAAGGTTTCCAGTACAAACACTTGGAGGTTTTCACTCCAAGTTTAGGTTCCAAGACTAATTTCTCAGTACTCAATGAGGGAGTCTGCCTTTCTGTGGGTGTAAATTGGTGTCCCTCCACCACCTCGGAGAGGCCTGCCTTGATTTATATCAGCCAAGATGCTGACCCCAAATTTGCAGTTTGCACAAATGTTCCTGCCAATGAAACCATTATTTAAAGCATTCACAGAAAGGGAACCCAGGAGGCATGTGAGCATGGTCCAAACAAATCTAATTAATGCTTTCATCCAGAAAATTCTTCCTTGCCATAGAACAAGAATCCATACATTAATACTTGTCCTCACTTCACTGGGGCTAAAAAACTCCATTTAGAGGCCCAAGGTAACTGATAGTTGTGCTGGGCTGAGCACTCAAACCTTGTTGGCTCCAGCACACCTCAGAGCTCCTCTGGTCCCCCTCGACATCTCCATCCTTATGGCATCTTTCTGGATGGCTCTTAGCTTTGTAAAAAACCTCACTGCTTAATTTAGACCAGTCCAGCAGGGCTGCAGTAGAGCAGAGCCATATGCTGCTAGTTGTGCTGGGGAAACAGCTAAAGAAAGCATCCTGGCAAGGCCTGCCAGGAGCTGAGGAGGACAAAAGGTGCCAGCATCAGAGGAATTTGCATGCCACAAGCTTGCAGAGCGTGGTGGAGCTGATCCATCATCTCAGCTGGCTCAGCAGTGGTGCTGCTGGCTTGGCAAGGTGAATTCAGGCCCTTTCTTTGGGCAGGTCCTGTTTGATTTTAAGCACTGATCACTTGATCTGCACAATCTATCACAGGAAACCTACCCAGGAGGAGCTAATCCAGCCCTTGCAGCAGCATTCCAGAGCGGCTGCATAAATGCCAGTGCAGACACAGCATCCGTGACAAGCGTCACTGGTTTACTGTCTCAGCATCTAAACTGTTAGTGGTGCCAGGAGACAAACTCTCACCTTTCAGCACCTGCACAGCCACCCCAGCCTGTGCTGCTGATGTAAAACCCCCCAGCAGCCTTGCTGGCATGCAGACTCATTCTCCCCTGGCTTGGAAAACAAACTGGTAGAGACTTCCTTTCCCTCTTCCAGCGCTGCTGTGGAAGGGCTAAACCAAGTTGTGAGCTCAGCAAGGGACAGGACATGGCAGGGAATTAATTTGCAGCTGGCCCAAGGCACAGAGCAAGGGAAAGAAGAACCTTCTGCAGTTTTCCTGGGTGTCTCATGGCTATGGGCATGCATTAACCAAAGCTGGGCTCTTCTCTAAGGGCTTCTCTCCTGGCATTTCTTCTCACATCACAGTGATGGGGCAGTCCATGGGGATGCTGTACTGGTGCCTCTCACAAGTGGGAGCCAAGGACCAGGTCTGCAGGAGACATCTCTAGCCCACTGAAGTCCAAAGACTGGGGGAACATGCTCCCTTACTGACCAAGCCTCTTCCTATTTTATCTACTCCTGCCTTGTTCTGCCTTGTTTTAGCTGACATTAAGTGGGAATCGCCCCATCACTCACCTTTTCTTCCTCACTGCCTCTCCAAGGAGCTAAACAAACAAATCCAAATCCCCTGACCCACCTTCATTTCATCTGCCCTCCCAAAGCCCCCTGTTTTTCTGTAGGATTCCAGCAGGATGGCCCTGAAGGCCTTTTCCAAGACAGGAGAAACTTCAGACAGCAACAAAAATGTGTAGAATTTGGCCTATTCTGTTTCCTTACCTTTTGCTGACCTCCAGGGAGCTTTAGACAGGCAGCATCTTCCCTTGCTCCCTAGCATGCCCCAGGACACCTCCTGCCAGCCAAGTCCAGGCTGTCCACTGGGGAATGAGCCACAAAAATGGAAAAAGAATGAGACAGGTGGGGAGAAAAAGATGATCTGACTGCTAGTGTAAGAAGTATTTCCACACACATTCCTTGTACAACCAAATGGCTGGAGCAAGATCTCTCAGTGCCAGGTGTTCACCTTGTCCCTGCTCCCACCCTGCCCAGCCCAGGGCTCTGCAGACATGCACCAAGATGGATATTGCTGCAAGTCTGTGGTGGGAACCCGAAGCTTCACACTCTCCAGGGCCAAAGGTTGTTGCTTTTTGGGCATGCACCGCTGCTGAGGGAGTCTGGATGCTCAAGGTGACTCCTAAGCTTTAGGTTTGCATACAATACAATACAATACAATACAATACAATACAATACAATACAATACAATACAATATACCAGGTTGGAAGAGACCTTCAAGATCATCGTGTCCAACCCACCCAACATCTAAACCATGCAGCCAAGCACCCCATCAAGTCTCCTCCCGAACACCTCCAATGAAAGTGACTCCACCACCTCTACGGGTAGCCGATTCCAATGGGCAATCACTCTCTCTGTATAGAACTTCTTCCTAACATCCAGCCTAAACCTGCCCTGGTGCAGCCTGAGACTGTGTCCTCTTGTTCTGGTACTGTCTGCCTGGGAAAAGAGGCCAACCTCTGCCTGGCTACAACCTCCCTTCAGGTAGTTGTAGAGAGCAATAAGGTCACCCCTGAGTCTCCTCTTCTCCAGGCTAAACAACCCCAGCTCCCTCAGCCTCTCCTCATAGGGCTTGGGCTCCAGACCCCTCCCCAGGTTTGTTGCCCTTCTCTGGACACCTTCCAGCAAGTCAACATCCTTCCTAAACTGAGGGGCCCAGAACTGGACACAGGACTCAAGGTGCGGCCTAACCAGTGCAGTGTACAGGGGCAGAATGACCTCCCTGCTCCTGCTGGCCACACTGTTCCTGATGCAGGCCAGGATGCCATTGGCCTTCTTGGCTGCCTGGGTACACTGCAGGCTCATGTTCAGCCTACAATCAACCAGTACCCCCAGGTCCCTCTCTGCCTGGCCACTCTCCAGCCACTCTGACCCCAGCTTGTAGCACTGCCTGGGGTTGTTGTGGCCAATGTGCAGAACCCGGCACTTGGATGTGTTAAATCTCATGCCATTGGACTCTGCCCATCTGTCCAGCCTGGCAAGGTCCCTCTGCAAAGCCTCTCTTCCCTCCAGCAGATCAACTCCTGCCCCCAGCTTGGTGTCATCTGTAGAAATACAAGACAGCATCTGAAACAGAAAGCTTAACCTCAGAGCTACCTCTTGACCCCACCTCTTTCCTCTGTCTCATTGCTATGGAACTGCCCAAGGGCACAGACATCCTTGTGCCCTGCAGGGAACCAGGCCTCGGTGCCACAAGGCAGAAAACTTGTCTCCTATCACTGAGCTGCAGAGAAGTGCTTTTGGAGTCAGGCTCTTGTCAGTGATGCCCAATGACAGGACAAGGGGCAATGGGTGGAAGCTGAGGCATAGGAAGTTCCATGGAAACATGAGGAAAAATGTTTTCAATGTGAAGGTGACAGAGCACCGGAACAGGCTGCCCAGGGGGTTGTGGAGCCTCTGTCTCTGGAGGTACTCCAAACCCACCCGGATGTGATCCTGTGTGAGCTGGTCTTGGTGATCCTGCTCTGTCAGGGGGTTGGGCTGGATGATATTTGGAGGTCTCTTCCAACCCCTAACATTGATTCTGTGACTCTGTGACTCTGTGAAGTGCTGCACAGAGGGGACTTCTGCAGTGCCAGGACTGAGAACCAAACCCATTGCTGCAGCTCACTAGGAAAATCCAATGTTTGGAGCAGGGGTTGAAAAAACCCAGAAGATATCTTGTGTGTGGCATTGCAGAAGGAGTCTTGAGAAGCAAACTGCCCAGGCATGGAGAGTGCTTTTCCTCCAGCTCTCTAGCCAGGGAAGCAGTTGGCTTTTGCTCAGACACCATAGGTTTCATGATGTATTCAAGAGGAGCCACAGGCATCCTTCAGAATGGCCCACTGACTCATGACTGGTCTGCCTGGGGATGAGGTCTCCAGGGGTTACAAAGCTCAGGGCAGGGCTATCTGAGGGACAGGTGCTTCCAGAGTAGATTGCATTGCATTCCTACCCTGGCCATGACTTTAACCTTGACCTGAGGGCTCATAGAGCAGGAGCCAATTCATTCCATGCGCTCAGCCTGAGGGACAGGGTACACCACAAAAGGGTCACTCAAACCCACTCAAACAGGGGGCTGTAGGGGACACCTGCATTGCCTGCACATCCCACAGCTGTCCAGCATCACACTGGGCACCCCCAGATGAGCAGGAAGCACAGCAGGACACCCACGCTGCCATCTCCTCTGTGTGTTTTACAAGTGTGGCAGACAAAATGAAAGAGTAGGAGAGCTGTAAACAAGCTCATTCGAGCATCTCCCTGGGGCCTTGTCAAGTCAGCTTCAGCTCCAGTCAACACCTCTCATGTCAGCCAGAGCTCAGCCCAGTCATGCTGCCCTCAGGGACTGGTGTGGTAATGGTTTTCAGGTGCTCCAGCAAGGCATGGAGGAAGAGCATGGGGAAGGCTCTCCCTCCTTCCCAGCCTTGTCCTTCACAAAGCCCCCCTTAGCTGGCTCCTGGCTCAGCTTTCAAACATACATTTCACTGCATGATGCTGATTCCTAGGCTTCCCAGCATTCAGTTCTAAAGAATGGGTCTCACTGCAGTGGAAAATTTTCCTTCTCCCCAAAATTAACAATAGATCAGGGCCAAAACCAAGCAAAAGAGCATGAAGAGCACCTGTCAAAATCAACTGACTTTTATTTAATAGACTTCCAGAGATTGTTTCCTGCTCAGGTCTCTTCTCCCCTACTCCCCTTGTTTCCCTCCTTTTTTTCCAGTCAAGCTGAAGCCTCCTTCTGACCTAGCATCCTACCTGTTTTTACCCCAACAGCCCCTGTGCCACTTTTCCCAGCAGAAACTATGAGGAAGTCCATGGAAAGAGTAAAAGGTCAGGATGGAGCCATGTCAGGGCTGCAGAACACAGCTGGGAATGCACTTCCAGAAAACGTCTGTCCTTCCCGGTGCCAGTCCTCAGATGTCCTTGAGATGACAGCAGCTTGCCAAGGAGGAGGGCTCCTGTCTGCAGCTCAGGAGCCCAAGCATCATGGGCAAGGCAAGGGCAGCCCCCAACGGCAACCACAAGAAGTGAGAACCTGGTTTGCAAGTGCAGAGGAGCAGGAAATTAGGTAGGCAAGCATCCGCTCTGTGACAAAGTGTGGCACCGACACATCAGACAGGCAAGGAAACAAAGAGCCAGTGATGAACCCAGCAAGACATCCTACAGCCAGCAGCAGATGTGTTCAATTAGCCCAACATCCAACATCCAACCAAACACCAACCTAGCCAGCGAAAAACAGACAATAGCCTACTTGTTCCATCAAACAGCTGAGTTAATAGCAAAAACGTGCAGGGAGCGAGTCAGCAGCCAAAAACCCACGCCAGCCACTCAATAAGTCAATTAACCAAAGACCCACATAATCAACCACTTAAGCAGAGCCGAGCAAATAACTCACAATGAGTTATTTATCCATTGAATTTAGCCTGGAGTTTCGCTTGGGCCATCTCTCTGAGCACACGTCGAGTCCCTCCGATTGATTTCCAATGAATCTCGGCTTGGCTTGTCTCTACCCCGCGCACGGCTGGCCAGGAGTTAACATCTGAACTGCACTCATTAGCTCTGATTGCCCAGGAAGATCACATGCTGCTCTCTGGCCTCAGATTAGGTAAGCGCAGTTTTGCCGGTGAATCCCAGTCCCCGAAACGCCTGATCAAGGCTCTCATTAAGCAGCCAGGACGTGGTGATCTCATTGGCCAAGAAAGAGCTCAACAAGATGTTGTCGAGCAATTATCCAGCCATCCAAGAAGTTCAGCTCAATAGTCCCATAGGAAGAAGGCCAGTGGTGCTGCTCAGGCAAGACCGGAACCTTGGGAAGTTGGGTCCCGGCTTTGGGAATCTCTTCCATCACGGCAGGACGGATACTGAGGTCATAGATCCATGAGCAGGCAAGGATGGTCCAGCTCTACTGCTACAGCCCTGGTCTTGGAGGTCCTCAGACCTTGCCTGGGATATTGCAGGGCCTCCCAGCAGATCTCAGCTCCTGATCTGCTGTCAGTTTGAGAAGTGCCTCCATGCTGGCAATCTCAAGGACGCAGCCAGGACACCTCTTTCTGACAACAGTTGGGACACACAAGGTTCTGATTGCATATGGATGCTCCAGGCACTCCCAGAGCATCAAAATAACAGCAGCAACATGCTGAAACCCACCTGACTGGGAGGTTCTCAGAAGAGATGCTGTTTCCCGTGTCACAAGCCTTTGAGGATCAGGCTGCAAGGTGGCATGGAGGCCAAAGCTGCTGTTGCCCTCCTCCTGGTGCAGAAATGCCTCCTTCCTCTATCCCACACCAGGCTTTTTCACTTGCTGCCAAGAGACCACAGATCTTCTTGTGCAGATGGTCAAGCACAAGCCTAGCAAAGCCTTTCCTCCTGTGGAGCCATGCCACAGGAGCAGGATTTGGTCCACGCCATGGGGTCACACTGCACTTCATGGAGCCAACTACTGCCAAGCCACGGCCATTTTTACATCAGTGCTATGGGCAGTGAAGAAGGTACCATTCCTGGCCTTCTTTACTCCAAACTGGCCATGAGAAGAAACAAACCAGACAGGCTGGGCTAGCTCCAAGCATGGCCCCACACAGCTGAAGGAGGTTTATATCCCTTCTCCTCCTGGGGCTGCCATGAGCACTCTGCTTCTGGCACTAGCTGGGGCAGAGGCTCAGCGCTGCCAAACCAAGCTGGCAGTGCTTCGCTGCTGCCTGGGGCTCTCAGTCCTGCAGGCAATGGATAAGCATCAGTAACTGCCTCATCTTTGAAGTGTGGAGTATCAGAGGAACACTCCTGCCTCTCTGAGGGGCTGTCACAGGGACTGTGAGATGAGGGCTAATGGTACTTAGCTCGCTTCAGCAGCCAGCTCAACCAGCTGATCCTTACCTGCCCTTACATCCAGATGAATTGCATTGGATTTTGTGCCTGGCTCTGAGCATGGAACAGCAGCAGCACAGCTCAGATCTGGCCGCTTTTGTACTCAGATAGCTGGGCAAGAGATCACCACCCTTGGTACCCCTGCAAACCTAGCCTGCATTTTTAATCTAGGCAGCATCTCCTACAGTTCCCACTGCAGATTCTGGTTTGAGCTCGACTTTCAAAGGAACTGACATCTCAAAAGCCAAGCTCGGCTGCAAGCATCAAGCTTCAGCTTTGAGACCAAACAAAAACCACTCATTTCACATTATTTCCATGCAAAGCTATAAATCAGCTCAGGCTTGGCTTGACTCTGGCCCAAAGCTTGACTGAAAGGTTCATGAACCTTAAGGAATCTTTTGACAAGCTCGGTCTGAGATTCAGATTTATAATGAAACCCCCAAACAGTGAAGCTCTGCTGGTTCCACGTCATTACAGGTTTTGTTGTGAACACTTCATGCAGCTCTGGGGCCATACTTACACCAGCACAAACCCAGTTACTCCTTAAAAATCAATAGAGCTGGCCTGGGTTTATGCTGGTGTAAGAACAATCAACCCAGCCCAGAAAGAAGAGTTATTTTTATTCCTCACCTTCTGTTTCGCTAGAGTCCACCCAATAAAAGTTCCCAGCCTGAGTCCCGACTGTGGAAATGCAAATGTCAGTAGAGCATAAACCCTGGCATGTGTCTGGAGGAATTCATGTAAATCAGCAGGGTTACTCCAGCTGCACGGGGCTGCTTCTCATGTGTGAGCTGATCAAACTCAAGGAAAGCCATCAAGAACCCAAAGACATCTCTCCCTGCCCAAATCTGCCGGTGCCCTGAGGGGCTTCTGTGAGAGGAGACGTTAACTGGGTTACTGCCCTATGCGGTGTGCCTGAAGGGCAGAGAAGTCACCATGTCCCATCAGACTGACCTCAGGATGGAGGTTCCCCACAGCCCCAAGAGGACTGGCTCCTGCTCCACCAGTGTGGGCTGGGCTCAGTGGGTCGCTCAGGCATGCTACCACTGATTTGTCACAGAGCCCCAGCTCTAGTAATGCAAACAGTTTGTTCTCCAGAAGGAAAGTGCTGTGGGGCTCAGGGGATGCTGTCCTCCACCCTCACTGTAATTTCACAGCATGTCTGTGGTGGTGGGTTAACATCAAGCTGCTCCAGATGGGAGAATCTGTGTGAGATGCTGGACCAAAGCCCATTTAGCTCCCTTCTGTCCCAGCACAGGAGCCCAGCTCCACAGGCTCAGCTGGATGACTGCTGCGTTAAGGTACTTCTGCTCTTTTGCCCCCTGGCCTCCTGCTTGCACAACAGAGAAATCCTGAGGTCTAAACCCTTGTGCATGAGCAGACCAGAGCTTGGCAGCCAGGTGGTGAGCTCCATTGCCCCGCAGTAACACCAGTGCAGTCCACAGAGCCGCCCTGGGTGCGAGCTGCAGTGCTTGGCCTGGCACCAGCGTCTGCTCCATCCTGTTCCAAGCGTTCCCCTGCAGAAAGGCAGCAGGTAGCAGGAATTCCCCGTGTTTGCTTGCTTTGAAAAGTTTCTTGTTCTTCTTCAAGCAAAGGTTTGGGACCTGGCAGGAAGCTGGAGCTGCTCGTTTACCTGTAGGCTCACAGCAGCCCCAGAGGTGTAAAACAAGGATGGGCTCTTGCTCCCCAGCCCTCCCACGGGCTGGCAGACTGCTCTCCTTTCACAGCTTATTTTAGTACCCAGAAAACTACTCAACTGTTCTCAGCCTGCCTGATCCTCTTGCCCTTGTTTTAATCCCACACCCACTCCCAAGGGCTGATACTTTGATGCATGTTCCTTTCTACACCTTGGGAAGGGAGGTCCTATAAAGCACCCAAGACATTCCTTTGGCAGTCATTGTCATCCTGCTAGTACTCCTGAGAAGCTGGCTTGGCCTTCTGCCCTTCCTGCTGGGCTCTTCAGATGTATTAAGAGGGAATTCCTCACTCCTTGGCAGTATCTTGCTGACCCTTCAGTGCAGGAACACAGGATTGTTCTCCCACTTAAGAAAAGGCATCACTGAATTGCTGCCTCTTGATCTGAGTAAGTGATCATGCCCATTTCAGAGGGGTTTAGGATGTGGTGAGCAGGACATTGAGTGCTGGTTGTGCCAGGCTGGCTCCCTGCCATGTGCCCTGCACAGGCTTGGAGCAGGGCTTTTGCCTCCTGCAGTGATCCTCTGTGCTGGGTGTGGGGCTCATTCCCATGAACACTGGGTTGTCCATGGTCACGTTTCCTAAGGTATAGCCTTTATGTTCCTGGAGCTGCTTCTGGGGTAAAGGAACCAGCACCACTCAAGGTGTTCTCAACCATCTTAGCCATGTGCTGGAGGCACCATACAGGGAGTCAGACACCTCCTGAGACCCCAAGATATGTTCAGTTTGTGCCTTTATGCAGGGGCATGGCTTACTCCTCATGCCAATGGTGTTACTCCAACACACAATCCCAACTACCACAGTACCTGCCTGATGCTCATTTTGGAGTTTTCCTGCAGGAAAAGACCTGCTCTACTAACAGGATTCCAAACCTTAGATGCCAATTTTAGCTTTAAAGGAGCTTGGTCTTACATCTGAATTCATCTTTGAGTAGAAAGAAACCTTGATGCTGAGGGACACCGTCTTACTTATCATTACTACTGCTACTCATTTGCACTCACACCACAGAATTTGGCAAAACCCCACATCAGTAAGGGAAATACTAGCTCTTGTTCTACCAGGAGTGAAGTCCAAGTGGTCAGGGAAAAAGCCACATCGTTGTCAGGAAGTAGCAAGAGCAGGACTGGGTTGGAGGATGAGCCAGGAGCCAAGGGTGATGGCACTACAAGGTGTACCTGCACTGATGGAGTGTAACCCTGCAGGCACCCAAACACAGCAGGTAGAGCTGGGTGCTGGTTACAAAGTGCATTGAGAGCCTCAGGGAGTGATAATTCACGTTCAAGGTCCATCCAAGATCAAAGCCAGACAGAAAGAAGACTGGAGGCAGCCTTTCCTACATAGACAGTATCCAGCCAGAAGTAAGAAGCATTACCCCCAGCCTAGACAGGGAAGCAGTGTCCAGGGGCTGAGCCAGGGTCCACGGGCAGGGGTGTGGGTGGAGTCCAGGGGAGCCTGGTCAGGGCAACTGATATTCACTGAGGTGCACCTGAAGGTGCTTCAGGGCACCTGCCAGATGTGGGTGCAATACTGCAGTACCCAGGGGAGGCTAGTCCAGATGTTTAGAGGTGAGAGCAATCTGGAGGTCCCTCTCCCTCTCCCTGTCAATAATAAAATCAGTTTCCATCGTTCACCTCCCTTCTTCTCAGGGCTGTAAACTGCTGTTGGGAGGGTGGTTTCACAGCTCTGCTGTCAGCAGGGCAGCAGGCCAGCCTCTAGCCCTGTCAGCAGCACTGAGCATCCACTGCAGCAGGTCAGGGTTCCCCATAAAGCCATTCTGGCAGGGATCTGGACTAACAATCCCTGAATCTGAGGGAGGCCCTGTGAGTCGAACGCCTTGCAGAGGACAGCAGGGCTTGGCCCCCGGAGCACACCGAGCTATTCAAATTGGACGTGAGCTGCGTTTTATCTTATTGGAGTGGGCTCAGAGGTGATGTAATCACTCAGTGCGCTCCTACGTTGGGGATGGGGACGAGATGCTGTTTATCATGAGCTGACAAGTGAAGGAAGGATGTGAGAAAATGATCTGGGACTTCCCATGCAGGACTTGCTGGAGCTGTGAGCTGGGGCAGACGTGACTGGAAGCCGTAAGGATTAATGGCCCCTCTGCTGCTGTATGAGGCGCGAATGAATGAAATTCTGTTCCACTTACAAAGGAATGCCATTAATTCAAGGGGAGATAGTCCAGATTTTTCTCCAGTGTGATGAAAGCAGAATTTGGCCCTTGATCTCGAACAGAAAATGCCTGCCTAGCAAGTTTTGAGGTTCTTTCCGTCTCTCGTTTGATTTTCTTCTGTAGGAACATTTCTCCCCCCACCCCAGTAAATGCAGAGAGAAAGGAATAAAGAGAGATAGGAAGGCTGGCAAGTAGGGGCACAGTGGGAGGGAGGGATGGAAAAGTGAGCAGAGGGGAGCTGAGCTTGGGAGATGGGACCTGCTCCCCTCAGGCTTTCAGGGGAGATGCTGGGGTGTGAGGGGTGAAAAGCCTGGGAGATGAAAGGTGTCTGATCTTTGTCACCTCTTTGGCTGGAATTTGTAAGTAAATATGGAGCTGACTGAAACTGCTGCTGCTGGCCAGCACTCGGTGGAATTTGAGGTGGGAGGGGGCCAGGTGGGCTCCGTGTTTGCTTACATTCCTCTTCATGCACTGGTTTCGGGATGCTGATGCAGAACAGGGAAGGGTGGCAGGGCAGCATGTGGCTGAGGGGTGACAGGCTCCTTTGGCTCCTGGTGGCTTCGTGCCCCAGTAGCTGGTCTGGGAGGGCGAGCTGATGCCATGCAGGTGACGGGAAATGGAGTGCAGGGGCAGGGTTTTGTGGTGCAGAGGAGAAGGTGGGTGAGCTGGGAGGGCTGGGCCTGGCACTCCCAGGAATGGGAGCCCCAGCAGATGAGGCTGTGTCATCTCCTGACAAGGCTCCTCAGGGAGCATGAAGAAGCGGTGCCCTTGCTGAAATCCTGCAGGCACACTGTGCAACGGGTCCTCCTCCCCATGAGTGCCTGCTCTCCAGCAGATGAGCATCCAGGAGGGACAACCCCCACGGCTGCCTGCCAGCCCAGCCGTAGCCAGCCTCTGGGCTGCGGTCCTACCAAATCTCCAGCCACTGGGTGCTCTGGGACCCTGCCAGAATACACTTCGGGAGCTATTTCTGCTCAAGCTCTCTAACCTGCAGCTTTGTTCTCCATGACAGCGGGGAGCTTCACTTGGTTGCCTCAGGGAAGCCAGCAGTGTCTTTTCTTAGGGAGCGGCTGAGCCAGAGCCACGTTGCTGTGTGTCACCCAGAACAGTGGCAGGCTGGCCTCTGCTCTGCTGCCTGCCATGTAGCATCAGGGTTGCCACACATGTCCTGTTTGGAGCTTCTCCCCCTGGCAGGATGCAGTGCTACAACAATCCACAAGCAGAAGCAGCAGATGTTTGTTAAAAAAGAAAAAACAACAAACTAGAAAAAGAGGCAATAATCCAGAATTTTGCTGTATAAACACAATACCGGCACTGAACACAACTGAAGGAAGACAAAAACATCCCAAAGACATAAAACATCAGGCCCCTTGGAGAACCTCCAGGCTACATGCACTGAACTTTGTCAGCCTGGGAGAGATGAGTGCTTAACCCCTTTTCCATCTCTTTGGCAGTCCAGCCCTGGAAGATTGATAGCCGACTGTGCTTGAGCGAGCGATCATCCTCAGCCAGTCCTGCTCCTTTAATTACGGCTGAGAGCACTAACAGATGCCCTGCAGACACCCGGCTGACCGTCCTGTTCCCCTCCCTGAGGGACACACAGCCCCTTCCTTATTGGCAGTCCCCGTCACCTCTGCAGCCTGGGATGCTCTTTTCAGGAGTTGGGTGCCCTGCTGCCGTGTTCCCCTGCCCATGTGGTGACACAGTTCAGAAGTCACAGAGCCGCAGAGCTGTTTTAGCTGGAAGAGACCTTTAAGATAATCAAGTCCAACCTGGTACTACCAGGTCACCACTAAACCATGTCCTTCAGCACCACAACTACACAGCTTCTAAACCCCTCCAGGGATGGGGACTCCACTGCTTCCCTGGGCAGCCTAGGCCAGGGCTTGACAACCATTTTGGGGGCAAAAAACTTCCTAACATTCAACCTAAACCTGCCCTGGTGCAACTTGAGGCCATTTCCTCTTGTCCTATGGCTTTTCACCTGGGAGAAAGGTAGACCTTCGCCTCACTCCAACATCCTTCCAGAGAGCTGTAGAGAGAAGAAAGTGTCCCCTCAGTCTCCTTCTCTCCAGGCTGAACAACACCAGTTCCCTCAGCCTCTCCTCACAGGACTGGTGCTCTAGACCCCTTACCGGCTTCATTGCTCTTCTCTCAACACGTTTCAGCACCTCAATGTGGTTCTTGGAGCTAGAGGCCCGAAGCTGAGGCCAGTATTTGGGGCGTGCCATCGGCGTGGGTGCAAGCCAGCGAGGGCAGGGCAGGCAAGGCGGCCAGGCGGCGCTGGAAATTCCTCCGTGCCGGCGCCGATGGTTCCCAAGCCCTAATTACAGCAGTGCTGCAGGGCGCAGCCTGGCGCGGCTGGATCCCGGGGTCAGGCCAGGCTCCGAGGTCCAGCCGTGCTCCAAAGACAGCGCTGATGTATTTTGACAGGACTTAAGGACACCTGCTACTTTCGGAGATTTCCCTCCTGTGCCAGTGAGCTTTGGAGCGAGCGTGTGTGTGTTGACAGGGGCAGATATCACTGGAGGGTGGTGAGGAGGGGGCAGGAGGGAAATCTCTGGAGAAGGTGTCAGGAAGGATTTTTCTCGGCTGCTCACCCTCCGGTGAGCGATGAGCACCGAGGAACCGGCAGCCCTGGGACCCAGCTCGCCTCTGCTAGCTTCATTATGAGGCTTTACCATGTTCTTTAAAGCCAATTAGTAGCTTTAGTTTATGGAGGACCACACACATCATGCCCAACCCTTGTATTTATGCTGGATGCCTTCCATCTTGGAGACTTTCCTGGCTTTCTGTCTCTCCCCGGGACATTTCCAGGACCCCACCTTCCCCCTGCCCAGCCCCATGGTGGAGCCACAGTGGAGCCCAAGAGGATTCACAGCCAAAGCACTGAGAGGGAAACTGAGCTACCAACCGTTCCCATCTATCAGCAAAGCACGTGCTCCAGACAGCATCAACTCAGGAAATAAAGAGCATGTTCTGCTCTGTGGGTGCAAGGCAGAGGAGGACAAACATTTTTCATGCCATTGCCAGGCCTTGTGGACTGTAGCTGAGATGCTGCACCCCAACAGATTTTGATGGATGTGTTCCAAACAGACATTAAGGAAAAAAAAACACCAAAACCACTGCTCTGTGAATTTGTTTCACAAGCTCCATTAGAACCATAGGTTTGGGTTGGAAAGGAGTTTTAAAGTTCCTCTAGTCCAACCCCCTGGCAGTGAGCAGAGATGTCTTCAACTAGAGCAGGTTGCTCCAAGTCCTGTCCAGCTTGACCTGGGATTTTTCCAGGGATGGGGCATCTACCACCTCTCTGGGCAACATAGGCTCACCACCCTTATTGTGAAAAAAAGTCTTCCTTGAGTATCACCCCACGTCCTCTCTCCACCTTCTGCTCTGGACTGCCAGCCCAGCAGCCATAAAGTCCAGGCTGGACTCTCCCAGGTATAGTTCTGCTGGGCATGTTGTGGGGTGGCCAAGCAGGTCTGAAGGCAGGTCTGACCTTCACCTGCCTGTGCAGGAGCTGGGCATGGAGATCAGCTGCCTGCTTTAGCATGGGCAGGTCCTTAGTGGGAGTGACTGGGAGTCAAAAGATGTTTTTCAGCCTGGGTGCCACGGTCCCATCCCACCCAGAGCTTCCCCCTGTTGGCCACCCTGCTCCAAGGCTTCACCTTCGAGCATATGCCAGGCACCTAGAGCCTTGCAAATGCCCCATGGTCTTCTATCTCACGATGGAAATGTTGGTGTCCTATGCCAGCAGTCCCCTGCCAGCTCACCTCCGGATGAGGAAGGTGTAGAGATGCTCCATGTAGTTTTGCATCAGCCACCAAGACTTCAGGTACTTTCATGTAATGCTGTTTTGTGGGACCTGCTGCTCCTCTCTGCCCTGTGCTCCTCTCCATCCTGCTATTTTAGAGAGATTTCAACTGTTTTACTGCATTTGCTTCTCCAGACCAAGGCCTGCTCACAGCCTCCCTGGCGCTGAGCTAAAGGAACCCTGCCAGTCCCAGCTCCACGCCAAGGTTAACTGAGCGGAGCCTGGCCCCGTGTGTATTAATTGTTCACAGGCTCATTATTGCCCTTCCCAGTCTTTGTTGTTTCCTTGGAGGGGCTGGGAGCCGTGGACCTCCTGCACGCCAGGTCCCAGGCAGAAGAGGGCTGCAGGAATGGGAGCTGGCAGCTCCCGGCCAGGGGCTGTTGTGAGGGATTTTGTTCCACCGCCTCTGCTGGGGCTTTGTTTTTCCATCTCCATCCAATGAAATAAGCACTTTCACATGTCACAAAGTCCTGCCCATGGAGCTTGGGAGCTCTGCTTTTGCTTTCCATGTCCTTGTGCAGCGGCTGCCCCCACCAGTGTCTCCCCCAACCCCCTGAGCTGAGTGGGACCTCTCTGCTTTCTTCCCAGGGACCCTGGTGGTACTTTTCCCTGAGGGAAAAGGTGGTTCTTTGCCCTGAGGTACTTTTCCCTTCCTCTGGAGGGACATCATGAAAGACCATTCCCACCTTGTATGTCGGGGAGCAGAGGTGAGCAGTGCAGGGGTATAAGGAGCCTGAGTACAGTAGGAGAAGGAGACCCTTGCAGAGACACCCCCAGGACTCCCCACTCTGCTCACAAGCTGTGGGACCCCAGCAATCCACCCTGGCTTCTTGGTTGTGCTTGAGGCTTCATGCCCCTGGGATTCATCCAGACTTTTCCCCAAGACCCTCCCTTCCCCTTTCCTGCTAGCCCGGGGGCCGTACAGGGAAGGAGGTGAGGGGGACAAGAGGGAGGGAGCATATTCAGGCCCTGTTGTTTCTGCTCACAGACGTGGCAGTCCCTGTGCATGCTGCAGCTCCAACACTGCCAAGCACAGCCCAGACTGCGTTTATGTTTCCTGCCTCAGCTCCCAGACAGCCCAGGGACAGCCCAGCGCTGCATTGGCTGGGACCTCAGCTCAGCTGGCTGCATTGGGGGAGTTCTGACCCTTGGGGAATCTTAGAACCTCTCTGAGCACCATGGGATACAGGCAGTGCAGAGGAAGGGCAAGCCAGCCCCAGGAAGAGGGAAATCTGAGGTGCTGGCCTCTCCTGGTGTGGATGGGGAGACAGCCACAAGCCATCGTGATGCTACTGCCTCCATTAAACCCTTCCACGGGGACAGCTCAGGAGCTGGGGTTGGAGGCATTGGCCTCCCTGGCCTCCTTGCTACAATGATTTATATCAGCACAACCCAGATCCAGTCCTGAGCCCATGGGGAACGTCCTGCCCCTCCTGCCTTCCCTACTTTTGCGTGGGGGTCCTTGTGAAAGGCTGCAGACTCCAGCAGAGACACAGGAGCTGTGACCAAGGCTGCTAGGGCATTATGCCCACAGGATCCCCACTCCAATTAGCCATCCTCTAGAGGAAGGCAGGGCTCTGGCTCTCCAGGGGGGTCATTGTCTGCACTGCCTCACAAATCATGCAGCCCTCTTTGTCCTCCACTGCTGTCACCAGAGAAGTCAAGATCTAACCCAAACTATAGGAGAGAGGGTTAAATTCTCCTAAAAGCTGGATCTGTTTTGGCCTGGCTCTTTCTAGGTCCTTTGCAGAGCAGCTGCACTGGTGTTTTGGGGCAATTCCTGCAGAGTTAGAGGCTTCCCTCTAACTGTGGCCTGTGTGTCACGATGGACACCAGGAGCAGGGAAAAGGCAGCCCCCAGCAAGGAAAAGGCTGGGAAGGGAAACTGCAGAGCAGGTGGCAAAGGGAGCCCAGCTCCCCCAGTCAGAGGCAGGCTGGCCTTGCTCTGGGGGCTCAGCTTTGGAGCCAAATTTCTCTGAAAAAGTGCAGGTTTTGCAGTGTCCCTGCAGGCACTGAGGACCCAGGCTGTGGCCAAGTGGCAGACTGCCTGCTCCTCTGCTTCCCTCTGCATCCCCCAGGCTGGCACATGCCACCAGCAAGTTACAAAGAGCAGACATGTCATGGCACAGAGACACTCACATCCTTGCCATGTTTGCTGCCCAGCTGCTTTTGCTTCTCCAAACAGCTGAACCCAAAGCTTCCTCTCCACCTCTGCTGCACTTCAGCTCCACTTCTCTGATGCCATACAGAAAAGGACATAACTAACTAACAATAACAACAAAAAAGAACATCCCTGCTCCCAGACATAAGAAATCCAGATGACCCTGTCTGTGAATGAAGGGAAAGAAAGGGTGAGGCCCTCCTTGAATGTCTCAAGAGCTTCCAAAAATAGGCTGTGACCCCAGCCAAGTAGAGCACAGCCAGGGTTTGCTCTGTCACTGCCAGCACTGGAGGGCAACAGCCATTTCCCAGCCACCCCAGTGCCAGATGGACAGACAGACAGACCATGTCCCCTCCACAGGCACAGCAGCCAAGGGCTCCGTGATGCAGCGAATGGCAGAGTGGGTTGGGCAGTGTGAAATCCATCCAAAAGTCAGGGTGAAATTTTACTTTGCTCTTTGCAACTGAGCACCCCATGGACCACAAAACACCTCCCCCTGAGGGTGGGCACGTTTGGTGCTATAGACAGAGTGACAGAAAGGGTCCCACGTGCATGCACGTCCCAAATTTCAGCACCCAGCTGCCTCCCAGCCCTTGCAGCAGGGGTTCCACAAGCCTAGAGGATTTCCCCCATTGCCCCAGGAGCCTATATGCTGTGCTTGGTAGATGCCATCAGACACTTTTCCCCCTCTGGACACCCCTGAGAATGGTGGTTGCTGGGGGTGGAAGAGTGCTGAGGTGGCAGGATATGGCAGAGGGATAATGCCAGCCCCACAGCATGGGGTGATGTCTTGCAGCAACTGCTTTCCCCACTATGCATCTCCCTGGGTTTCTCTCCTCCTAAGCCTTGCTGCAGGAATACTCCATTGCCTCCCACATTTGGGACCCATGAATGGAGAAATGGGGCTGGGGATGGAGACATGGGCTTAGCCCCACTGCCTCACCTGTCTCGACCCTGCACCTGATCAGGAGCTGCACAAAATTCCCAGCAGACCTGGGTACCCTTCCCCCTGCCAGGTACACCCCAGGTCTCCTGTAGCTGGGCAGGATCTGCCACCCACTGGGCACAGACAGGAGAGAAAGCGATGGAGCTGGAAGTCCTGCTGAGCTGGTGGCTGGCCACACACGGGTGGCACTGCCAAAGCTCCCTGCTCCTCCAGCACAACCACCCCACTCCTCTGGCTGCAGCCACACTCCCCCTAACCTGGTGTGCTGCAGCTCAGCAAGTGTGCGCTCGAGCGCACACGTCCTGCAAGAGCCCCGGCTGCCGGCCAAGAGACTCCAGATGCTGGAGGAGCTGTGCACAGCTGCTGGCCAGCAGCAGCAGACAGGAAATAAAGGAAGAAAATTCTCCCTTCCCTTCCCTTCCCTTCCCTTCCCTTCCCTTCCCTTCCCTTCCCTTCCCCTTCCCTTCCCTTCCCTTCCCTTCCCTTCCCTTCCCTTCCCTTCCTTCCCTTCCCTTCCCTTCCTTCCCTTCCCTTCCCTTCCCTTCCCTTCCCTTCCCTTCCCTTCCCTTCCCTTCCCTTCCCTTCCCTTCCCTTCCCTTCCCTTCCCTTCCCTTCCCTTCCCTTCCCTTCCCTTCCCTTCCCTTCCCTTCCCTTCCCTTCCCTTCCCTTCCCTTCCCTTCCCTTCCCTTCCCTTCCCTTCCCTTCCCTTCCCTTCCCTTCCCTTCCCTTCCCTTCCCTTCCCTTCCCCCTTCCCCCTTCCCCCTTCCCCCTTCCCCCTTCCCCCTTCCCCCTTCCCCTTCCCCCTTCCCCCTTCCCCCTTCCCCCTTCCCCCTTCCCCCTTCCCCCTTCCCCCTTCCCTCTTCCCCCTTCCCCCTTCCCTTCCAAGATGGGGATGGTCCCTCTATTCACCTCAGTGCAGTCTTGCAGCTCTCCAGGGTTGGGCCATGCCTGCGAGGTCGTTCCAGGCAGAGCCACCTGCCTGGCTTGTTGAGGAGAACAGCAGAGACTGGGAAGAGCAAAGCTCCCTGATTTCCTGGCCAGCAGATGAGGATGAGGCCAGACTCTTTTCAGTGGTGTCCAGTGACAAGACAAGGCTCAGAGGGCACAAACTGGAACCCAGGAGGCTCCATCTTAACAGGAGGAAAAACCTCTTGGTGTGAGGGTGCAGGACCCCTGGAGCAGGCTGCCCAGAGAGGTTGTGGAGTCTCCTTCTCTGGAGTTTCCAAACTTGCCTAGATGTTGTGATCCTGGGCAAGCTGCTGTGGGTGCCAATGCTTTAGCAGAGGAGATGGGCTAGGTGATCCCCAGAGGTCCCTTCCTACCCCCACCACGCTGGGATGCTGTGTGCAATAACGGAACAGGAGCCTGGTGAGCTCAACTCTGCGGGGTCTGCCTGAGAAATGAGAGCATGGAGCAGGAATGTCTGGTATTTCCTTCTGCTCCCCAGCACTAGAGCAGCCCCAGGTAACCAGCAAGGAGAAGGGGAAAGGACCAGTGCTGCTTCCCTGCATCCCTTTGCTGCTGTGGAACACTGGAGTAACCTCCACATCACCAGCAAAGCTGCAGGACTGGGTGTCAGATCATGTCTGCCGGGGAGATGCAGTTTTGGGGCTGTCAGCTCCAAGGGGAAGGAGATGGAGCAAAGCCTGCAGGGACAGAGGGAGGCTCCTTTCCAGATTAGATCGATCGAAGTGTTTCTGCTGTGTGGGAGCTGGAAGGAAACTGCTTCAGAGGGGGCCAAGCTCTGCATTTCCAAGGAAAGCATTTCCTGGGCCATCAGCCCAGCGTGCCTATGGAAGCAGGGCTGGGGGGGTTCACACAGGCACCAAAACATAACCTCTGTACTGCCTCCTCCTTGGCAGAGCTGGACATCCCCCACGGGCTGTTCAGCAGGCGTGGAGAGGAACCACCATTCAAAAGGCAAGGAGAGAAGGCAGGACCAGAGACAGACCAGCTCCCCGAAGTTGAATTCAGGTCAGGGACCTGCTGCCCCTGGGTTTTGTTCCTTCCTTTGCATGGCTTGTGGTTGAAACTCTAAACCGGCTCCTCTGGCCTGCGGCCGATGGGGAGCGAGGCTGCGAAGCTGGATCTTGGAACGAGCACCACATGACCCCCAGCCCTTGGCACACGATGGAAAAGCACAACAAAGCCTTTGCTTCCCACTTTACATAATCATCACTGCCTCTGCAGAGGGGATGGGGAGGACACTGGGCAGTTTTGAAGGCTGGGATAGAATGGAGAGGGGCTGGCATAGAGCGGCAGGAGAGATGAGGGCAGCTGCAGCAAGGGGCTGTGTAAGCAACAGGTTTCTCATGCCACTGAGAGCCAGGAGAGGTGTGTTTCCATCCACAAACACCACTGGCAGAGGCCAGCAGAGGCAGTCTGAGAACCAGCAAAGACAGAAATGCCACAGAATCCCAACATGGTGGGGGTTGGAAGGGACATCTGAAGATCATCCAGTCCAACTGCCCTGCTAGAGTAAATTTCACAGGAACACATTCAGGCAGGTTTGGAATCTTTCCAGAGATGGGGACTCTACAGCTCTGGGCAGGTTGCTCCAGGGCTCCAGCACTGTCACAGCAAAAATTTTTTCTTTATGTTTATGTGGAACCACTTGGGTTCCAGTTTGTGTCCATTGCCCCTTGTTCTGCCACTGCCCATCAGTGAGAAGAGTCTGGCCCTATCCTCTTGCTCCCCACACTTTAGCTCATGCTGAGCATTGAGAAGATCCCCTTGCAGGCTGCTCTTCTCCAGGCTAAGCAACCCCAGGTCCCTCAGCCCTTCCTTGGGTAGAGGTTCCACTTCCCTAACCCCCTTGTACTTGTGAAGGTTTCCCTGGTGCAGAGCACAGGCAGTGTGTGACTGTCCCCAAGTCCCTCCCAGATTCTGTGGCATGGTGTTCCCAAGCATTAGGTGTGCAAGCACAGCCCTGCCCACAGCTGCACAGCAGATGAGCAGCTCACTCTGCTCTGCCTCCGGACCCTCCTTGGTTTCATGTGGCCTTCCAACATGCAACCCAGCAGCACAAGGAGCCAGCAGTTTGGTTCTTCCCTAAACTCAGGGGCTGAAACATCATCACCTCTGTGCTTATACCCAGGGAGACCCAGGTCCCAGCTTCACCAGCTCTGGGAAGAAGATGATGAAATGGAAATCAAAGAGCCTAGAGCAGAACACGAAGATGACCCCAAACGTTAGACTTGTTATTTTGTTTTCACCTTCTTCCTCTGTGTGTTTCTGCTCACGAGCAGGAGGACTGGCTGTGCCAGCTGCCCCACGTGGGAGCTCTGCCTCAGGCCAGCAGACAGCCAGCTGCTTTCCATGGAGAATATGAAGTTTTTCTTTAAAAGCTGCAGCTGAAGCTTTTCAGTTTAAGGCAATCCCCAGATCCCTCCTGGTGGCTTTACAGGCCAGGACTCCCTCACCTCTTCCTGGGAAGGTCTTGCTGGATGAGTCACCCACTGCCATCTCCTCCTGGGACATTTGAAAAGTGGTCTCTTTGGGGTCCTCAAGGAGCTGTGACATCTACAGGTGCTCTGCACGTTGAAAGGCCCTCGGCAATGGTGCTGGAGCTCTTGGCCTTTACTGCTTTGCCCAGGACACAGCTCCTGGCTTTGTCTCCGCTAACCTCATGCTCTACAACTCAGCAATTCCTATTGTTTTAGCTTTTCTCTCTGGCTGTCGATCCTGTTCATTGCAGGATGTGCCAATATCCTCAAGTTCCTCACCATCAG
Organism: Picus viridis; assembly: GCA_033816785.1. NCBI lineage: Eukaryota > Metazoa > Chordata > Aves > Piciformes > Picidae > Picus > Picus viridis. The sequence continues at coordinate 6,501,937 of CM066599.1, read as the reverse complement.
GCAGGTGGTGGTGGGGCTGGTCCAACCTTGGATCTGCTGCCTTCCTGCTGCCTCCTCCTTCCTGGCTCCTCCTGCTTGGCTGGTATCTGATCTTGCCATCCCCACTCTGGGCTCCTCAAAGGCTGTTTTCCACCACTTGTCTGTTTTAATTTGGATCTTCAGCAGGACAAGCCTGCTCTCTGGGTGCAGCTCCAGCCTGTGCTTGTAGCTGTGGCTTGGACCTGTCTGCCTGCAGATGGGCTGCCTGGCAGTAGCCCCAGCTGGGGATGCTCTTGGTCATTCCCAGGGAGAGCTTCAAACCCTTCAGCAAGCATGGTGATGGCAATTCAGCATGCTCTGTCTGGGGCTGAGCAGGGTCAAGGCCATCCAGTTTGAAGCCTTACGTTCCTGGGGGACAGAAGGAGCTCACAGTGCACTCACTGGGTCCCCAGCCCCTGGAGCCACTCTCCAGCATGCAGAAGGCTGTTGAGGTGTCCACGTTGCCTGACTTCTCTTTTTGGCATGAGGATGCTTCCTCTGCTTGCAGCCCAGGCATGAGGCTGAGTAAAGGCCATCCCTTGTGACTCCACCTGTGAGCAGGGCACCCCAGCAGGGACAGGATGGGGCTCCATTTCCTGCAGCCTCTCTGATGGAGTGCTGTGGGGCTGCCTGCTCATTTCACGGCCTGCTGAAGGGTGGTGATTAGGTCTTCCTCGTTTGGCAGCAGGAAAATGAGGACATAAAGCTTGGGATATGCTACAGGTGGACTTGCAGGTCTAGGGACAGGAGAAGCCATAGGGTTCTTTATAACTCTTGCCTTTGGGGGTCTTAGTGTCCCCTACCAAGAGGCTGTGAGTTTTTTCATCAGTGGGAGCACAAGTTTTGCTCTCTCTCATTTGTTTTTGACCTTTTTATCCTCCCAAGAGCTCTGCCCTGCTCCTGAGTTGTGCTGGGACTGTATGGCATGGTGCTGACACCTCCACTGCTCCCCTCAGGTGGACAGAATGAGATACAGTTAATTGGCTGGGATTGTTTCATTAAAGGGAGGAAGTAGGGGAAAGAGGGGCAGGGATCTTGGCTGGGACACCCCTCTCTACCCAGCAGCTCCTGCCACCTCCCCACTACAGACCCTGGCTCTTGCCCAGCCTTTGGCTCTTGGAGGAACTGTGCTGTGCCAGTGCTGGCCCTGCCAGGGTGGGGAGCAATCCCAGTATGAACATGGGGAAGACCAGGATGGGACCATTGCTGTGTTTTGGGGGGAGGGGGAGGGGGGGGGGAAGGGATGGGGGTTAATTTTAAAAGAAAACAGAAACCAGGTATGTGCCAGGAATAATACAAAATCAAACACATTTTCCATCATGTCTTGGCTGGAGAAGTGGCAATGTGACAGCCACGGAGCATGGGAGGGGTTAGGGAATGGGCCAGGATGTGAATTAATAAACAAAGCAGGGATTAGAAGTTGGGGGAAGATTGCAGAACAAAACACACACACACACACCCCTTCCCACTACCCTCTCCCTGAGCACTGCTCCCCTCCACCACCCCAAAGCCCCTACGGCTCCGTAGCGAAGAGGCTGCTCTGGGAGGCTGTCCTGTTGAGGGCTGGCACAGGGAGCATGGCTGGAGCTGTGGTGAGAGATTCTGGGAGCAATAAAACATGGCTCTGCTTCTCCCCAGCCCACCCCCCACCTCCACTCCTCACTCTTTTCTTCATGTGCTGCATTTCCTACGGGCTGATTTCTTCTCCCCGGCACAGGCAGGTTTCAGGTTCCCGAGCACGGGGCTGCGGTTTGGGGGGCGCAGTGGAAACTCCTCGCAGTGCACAGGGGACGAAGGCATGGGGGTGCAGGAGGGAAAATGGAGCTGTTCCCACTGGGGTGTGGAGGCTCAGAGGGACAAGAAGCCCAAATCATAGAATCATAGAATCAGTCAGGGTTGGAAGGGACCACAAGGATCAGCTAGTTCCAACCCCCTGCCATGGGCAGGGACACCCCACACTAGATCAGGCTGGCCACAGCCTCGTCCAGCCTGGGCTTAAACACCTCCAGGGACGGGGCCTCAACCACCTCCCTGGATAACCCATTCCAGGGCTTCACCACTCTCATGGGGAAGAACTTCTTCCTCACATCTAGCCTGAATCTCCCTATTTCCAGCTTCATTCCGTTCCCCCTAGTCCTATCCCTGAGCTCTGCTCCACGCTGGGCACGCTTTCCATTCATAGAATCGCAGATTTGTTTTGGTTGGAAGAGACCTTTGAAGTCATCGAGTCCAACTGTTAACCCAGCACCGCCAGGCCACCACTAGACCATGGCCCTCAGCACCACATCTCCACGGCAGCCCTCCAGGGATGGGGACTCCACCGCTGCCCTGGGCAGCCTGGTCCCAGGGCTTGACAACACTTCTGTGCACATCCTTCCTGTCTGAGGCTGAGAGTGACGATGCATCTGGAGCTGTTGCCATCTCCCATTCTAAAAGAGGAAATCTTAGGGGCATCCTATCCCCTCCTACCCCCACCCAGGCCACTCTAGGCATCAGGGGTGCCCCACGGCAGGGTCTCAGCGGGGTTTTACCGGTGAAGCACCACCACCTCCATCCCAATGCACCCGCCTGGGCACATCCCAGTGAACACTTCCCCGCCTGGCTGGTGGCCAGCCACTCGCCTTTCCCAGACAGCTGGGGGAGAAGTGAAAGTGCTTCTTCCCATTCCTGAGTGAGATCTTCATTTACAGGGACTTCAAATATTTATTTAAAGTGCAGGGCTGTGATGGGGACAGCAGCACGTGGCAGCTGGGTCCCCCTCAGGGCCCTCCTCACCCTCAGGCCATCTCCTGCTCTTTATTTATCTCCCTGAGGATCTTCCCTTGCAGTAAATCACTGCTGGTGGGGTCGGTCTGGGGGTGATGGGATTCAGCTGCCCACTGGGATTTTGGCTGTGACCTGCAGGAGCACTTCCCTTTCCCTTACAGGGGGGTGGATTAATCCTCCAGGCCAGGAAAAGCACCAGGATCTCTTGTGGACTTTTTCTTTTTCTTGCTTGAGTTGGAAGAGACCTTAAAAATTGTCTTGTTCCACATCTCCTGCCATGGGCAGGGACACCTTCCACTAGACCAGGCTGCTCAAAGCCCCATCCAACCTAGCCTTGAACACTTTCAGGGATGGGGCATCCACAGCTTCTCTGGACAACCTATTCCAGTGTCTCACGAACCTCAGAGTGAAGAATTTCTTCCTTCTACATGACCTAAATCTCCCTCTTTTTGTTTAAAACCATCACTTCTTGTCCTGTTGCAACAGGCCATGTTCAGAAGATTGCCCCCATCTTTCTTGTAGGCCCCTTAAGTGCTGAAAGGCCACTATAAGGTCTCCCCAGAACCTTCTCTTCTCCAGGCTGAACAACCCCAACTCTCTCAGCCCTTCTCCTTTCCCAGTATCATTTCAAGGCTCCTTCACACTTCTCTTGATGGCTCCCAATGAAGTAATTTCAACCTGGGGCTTGCTTTCCAGTTAGCAAAGTGTCATTTCCAGCCTGGGGCTTTTCCTCTCACTGCTCCCTTAGTGGCAGCTGCCAGGGATGTGCTTCCTGATGGCTTCAGCAAGGGATGAGTTTGTAACCTGGGGTCTGACTGCTGGGTCTGTTGCTGGAAACAGGATGTCTGGTCCCTTGTGTGAGTGCTGGGAGAGAAGAGGAGCTCATATCTCCTCCCTGCAGCCCCAGCCCCCTGTCCAGCCCCCCTGCTATCCTGACTCCTTGGCACTGTCACTTTCTCAGGACGGGAGCTGGTGGCTAGAATTTCATTCTCAGCTCCAGCCTCAGCCTAACAGTGCATTTGGTTTTCATGTTTTCCCTCTCTCTCTCTTTTTTAACTTCCCTCCTCTTTGAACACTTCTCTTCACAACCACAAAAGTGATGGGCAGAGCTGCACAAGCAGCAGAGCCTGCCAGGAGAGACATAATCCAAGGAGGAAACACTTCCTGCAGCACCAGGCTGGGAAGCAGAGGAGACAAAGGTGCTCTGTGCACACAGATTCTCTCACGGAGCCTGCAAAGCAGCTCTCAAAGGGTGGCTTTCAGCTCAGATCTGCCCTGCAAGAGCAGTTTGCCCAACCATGGCCCTGAGAAACCCATGTTTCTTGTGACTCTCCAGGTGCTCAGGGCACAGCCCCAAAAGCTGTGCCTGGTCCAGTTGGTGCTGCCCCAGGACGGGCAGATGGTTCCCCAGTTCCCTTAGCTGCTCCTCATAAGATTTGTGCTCTAGAGGAGCAGTTAATGAACCCTGACTCCCCTTGGAGCATGTCTGGGGAACAGCTTCTTCCCGTGTCTCCATTTCCCATGGCCGTACCTGATGCTTGCAGAAATAGCTCTTCTTCCCTCTCCCTGGTCCCAGGACCTGCTCCTCAGAGACACAGTGACCAGTGAGGAACCATCTGCACCACTCAATGTGACTCAGTAAACCAGGGTGGGCTTCAGGAAAGTTGCTGTCACTTCCATCTCAGTGAGGTTGTCCAGGGTGTATGATGGAACACCTCCCAAGTGGCCCACCTTTGAGTTGCTGGAATGTGTCCAGAGAAGGGCAACAAAGCTGAGGAGGGGTCTGGAGCACAGCCCTGTGAGGAGAGGCTGAGGGAGCTGGGGTTGCTTAGCCTGGAGAAGAGGAGGCTCAGGGGGGACCTTATTGCTCTCTACAACTACCTGAAGGGAGGTTGTAGCCAGGTGGGGCTTGGTCTCTTCTCCCAGGCACCCAGCACCAGAACAAGAGGACACAGTCTCAAGCTGCACCAGGGGAGGCTTAGGCTGGGTGTTAGGAAGAAGTTCTTCCCAGAGAGAGACATTTGCCATTGGAATGGGCTGCCCAGGGAGGTGGTGGAGTCACCATCTCTGGAAGTGTTTAAAGAGCTTGGATGAGGCACTTGGTGCCATGGCTTAGTTGATTAGATGTTGTTGGGTGATAGGTTGGACTCGATGAGCTCTGAGGTCTTTTCCAACCTGGTTAATTCAGTGATTCTGTGTTGCTGCTGGGAGGTGCAGTGACATGGAGCAGGAGGTTTCTGGATGTGTTCCCATACCCATTACCCACACAGGTTCCTCCAGCAGGCAAAGGCTGTCCAAGAGCAGCTCAACCCAAGGAGCACCAGGCTCTGCCTGCTCACCACAGTCTGTGCTCTCATCAGATAAAACATCCAATGGGGGAAAGAGGAAAGAAAAAAAAGAGGAGTTTCTGGATGGGATTCTGGCAGGAATCAACACTTGTGCTAGAATCTGCCAGTCTTTCAGGAACTGCAAGTATTTTCCCAGTGTCAAATGTTCATGCAGATAATGGAGAAATAATGACCTCAATTATGTCAGATATTACAGTGAGCAGAGCTCTGGGCTTTGGTTCACAGCAGTATCTGCAAATCAGTGTCTTCACTGCATGCTTTTCTTGGTGGATTCCTCATGCTCCAGCACTCTGAGGCCAAACCTCTGTGGTTTTGCACAGGGCTGCAGCAGCCTGCCAGCACCTCATTTGTGATGGGATCAAGCAGTGTGTCCCCATGACATGGCTGAGGATGTCATACAGCCCTCAGCTGTGGGGGCTGTGACATCCTGGAGAGCACCTAGCTGCATACCACGGGGCATGCAGCCCTGCCCAAGCTGTCTCCTGCATGGAAAGCCCAGCCTGGGAATTGCAGCAGAGGATGTGGGAAGGTCCATGAGGGAACTGGGTGTGAGGGGGTCCTGCTGTGATCAGTCCTGCCCACCCACCCACACCTCTGTGTCTCTTGGGGCATAGATCTGAGGTAGGAGGGTGGAAGGTACCCAAGGGAGCTGGGGACACTGCCAGGTGTAGAATCACAGAATCATTTTGGTTGGAAAAGACCTTTAAGATCATCAAGTCCAACCATTAATCTAGCACTGACAGGTCACCACTAAACAATGTGCCTCAGCACCGTATCTACGCAGATGTTAAATCTCTCCAGGGATGGGGACTCCACTGTTGCTCTGTTACAGGGCTTGACAACCCTTCTGGGGAAGAATTCTTTCCTAATGCCCAACCTAAACCTCCCTTAGTGCAACCTGAGGCTGTTTTCTCTTGGCCTAATGCTTGTTACCTGGGAGAAGGGACCACCCCCACCTGGTTCCAACCTCCTGTCAGGGAGCTGTAGAGAACTGAGAAGCTCTCCCCTCAGCCTCCTTTTCTGCAGGCTGAGCAACCCCAGTTCCCTTAGCTGCTCCTCACAAGATTTGTGCTCTAGAGGAGCAGTTAATGAACCCTGACTCCCCTTGGAGCATGTCTGGGGAACAGCTTCTTCCCGTGTCTCCATTTCCCATGGCAGTACCTGATGCTTGCAAAAATAGCTCTTCTTCCCTCTCCCTGGTCCCAGGACCTGCTCCTCAGAGACACAGTGACCAGTGAGGAACCATCTGCCAGAAACACAGAAAGACACCAAATCCAGTGATTTTGTTACTTCTCCAGCATGCACAGGCTGTGGGTGAGGAGAGCGCCAGTGGCAAATAGCCATGCAGATGCAAACTGAAGCTAATCTGAGCCCCTGGTTTTAATCCAGATTGCTCTCTTTGTTGGCAGTCTTTCTTTGAGACAATCAGAAGCATCGCAAATGGCCTTCTGAAAGGAGGGACAGACCGAGAGCCAGGGAGAGAAGGCAGCTCCAGCAAGGAGTGAGACCTAGGAGGCATCTCGGAAGGGCCGTCCAGGAGGCATGAGCAGAGTGAGCGCACTCAGTTCCAGAGCTCATCTCTCAGCAGCCTCCATGTGCTGCTCCCTCTGTGCAGGAATTTCCCATTAATGTCCAATGTTTGCATTCACAAATTAGAAAAAAAGGAAGCTGGAAAATAAAGACCTTTTTGTTCTCAAGGCTTGAAGCAGCTGGACAGCATCTCCCCAGATGATGGCTACAAAGATGAAACCCAAAGCAGGCACCAGCTTCACGGCTGGAGCTGATGTCTTTGTCTCTGACCCATCTCCCACCTGCCCTCAGCACGTCAGAAGCTGGCTGTGCGTTGGCCACTTGGGATGCTTACAGGGTGCAAGAGGGTCTGAGAGCAGGTGGAAAATGAGCATAGGAGTAGAAGTGCTTTGATTTTAGCCAGAGACTGCAGTGGGAGAGAATCTTTGAGAGCAAGAAAGGGCTGGTGGGGAAAGGGCATTCTGACAACTTTCCAGCAGCTTTTCTTGTAGGTGGGACTCATAACCCCACATGCAATGAAAGCAGCCTGCCCCTTCCAGCTACAAGGCTCTGGTTTCATTTGCCTTTAACTTGGTCAGGCACTAACCACTTGGCCTGAACTCCTCCAGGCTGGCTGCACAGGAGCCAAACCAGCCCCACCGTTTGCGAGGACAAGGTGAAGGCAAAACAAAAGCATCTTCTGCAGGAGAGCTCTGGCAGGCTGCTGCTCTGGCAAGGAGATACACATCATCCAGAGATGCAGCTGCTGGCAATGCAATAAAAAGCCACCCAGGTTCTAACCTCTGGAGATCTGAAGCCTGGCTGGCTCATATGACAGGAAAAAAAGGAGAGGTCAGGTTTAAATTCGTGTCATTTCCAGCCTGGTGTGAAGCAGAAAGGGTGCAGGTGTGCTCTGAGTGCTGCAGGTGTTAACCTGAGCCCCACCCCAGCTTCCACAGTGATGTGGCAGCACAAGTGCTAAAATCCACACAGAAATCCACCCTTCCAGTCCAAACAGGGAATCTGCTTTCCTTCTCCTTGCTCTCTCCCCTTGGGGAATTACAGGCCAGGAATGAGCCCAGCCAACATCACGGGGAGCAGGGGGGACCCAGCACTGTACCCTGTCTGTCCCCAAGGCAGCAGTGTCCTCTCCTGCCAAAAGCTCTGAAGAAAGGGTTTGCAATAAGCACTCACTGCTCTTTCATTCCTTGCCAGAAGAGCTTTTATCACTTGGCTTCACGTGGGTTTGTGTTTCAGCTGCGTCCAGGTATCATTTCAAACCCCGCTCCGGTGCCTGGCTGCCTCGCCAGCAATGTGGGGCTGGGGAAGATGGAAGGAGCTGGACCTAGCCCAGGACTCCTGCTCACTGTTTTCCATGCTGGGGGAAGAAGATTTTTCTCAATGTGCTTTGTGTTGGCATGGAAACCCCAAAGATTTTCTTCCTGTGGGTGAGGACTTTCCAGGCAGCAGATGTGGCCATGGCCACGGTCATGCTGGAGATGGAGATTTTCTCAGCACTAAGAGGCAGCAGCAGGCAGTTTGGGGTGAGGGTGACTGAAAAGGGAATGAAGGGCAAGGATCACCCACCAGTCCAGAGCAGCTGGGGCTGGCCTGGCTTCCTGCCTGCACAGCAAACCCCAATACAGCTGCTGTGGTGGGGCCAACGACATGGCCTTGCTATCTGTGAGGAGCTGGTTCTTGCTGGGATGGGGTCTCAGGCTGTAGTGGGTTCACACCAGGAGTTTTCCCACGTTGCTGTTCTCTCCTGATGTCTTGGAGCATGGGAAGCAGCTGATGGTCTTTGAGCTGGTGTGCACCTTGTGTGCCCAGAGCAGGAGGATGAGCAGTGCTGGAGGTCCCCCGCCAGGCACCACGTGCCGCCAAGAAGGATGGGACAGGGAGTGCATGTTGAAGAAGCACCCTGTGGAGGGGGCTCAGGAGAGTGGGCAGCGTTTGCCTGGTGGCTCAGATGTCTCATTGCTCCTTGTGTCAGGGCTTGGCCAACCATGCTCTGGAGAGAAGCACTCAGCACCCACCCACACATCCACTGATGTTCCTCAGGACTGGCATCTCCATGCAGCTGTGAAATCCCTCTCTCGTGTGGGTGTCCCAACTGTGGCAGCTGGGATCCATCCTGATCCAGCTCCACCCATCCTTAAAACCCTCACTCCCTTTCTTGCAGATCGATCCACAGCACAGAAGGAGTTTCCATTATTGCTGTACCAGTCCAGCTCTGACCTGCGGAGGAGGCTGATGATTTGTGTCTGGGTAGCCAAACTCTTCCTTGCTGCAGCTGCTGCTGCCCAGGGTCTGCTAGCACCACACCAAACCTCCTTGGCTACAGGGCCAGCTCTGGGCTGGGATCTGCAGGCGGCCAGCACATGGGCTGGAGCAGCTGAGGAGCTTTGGGGGAGCCAGGATTGCAGCCATGGTGCTGGAGAAAATGGCACTGTTAAAAGCCAGTGTGGAAGGAAGGAACTGGTTGGTGCTCAGACTGGATCTTGGCCACAGCACCCGAGTTAGTCCCTTGCCCTGGCTGAGAGCGCTGAAGTCTGCTTAGCAACCACACTTCAATATTTAGCACCAAATGCATGTGCCCAAATGACCTTCCAGGTCCTTTCCAGAGCACTGCTGCTGAGCTGGCTCCAGGAGCACAGCAACAACCAACAGAGTCACCACCAGCTCAACATTTCCTCTTCTTCTCCCAGATGAGCTGGACTTGCCACAACCTGGTCTGCTCAGCACTGGTGAGCTCATGGCCGGTGTGGAGCCTTCAGGAGAAAGAAGGCAAGATGGCCCACTGGGGAAGTTGGAGTAAGTCAGAGTCCACAGGGTCCACAGCCAGCAGACAGAAAGGAAGGAGATGCCTGTGGAGACTCAGTCTGCACAGACCTCAGAGCTTAGAATTTGCTGAATCCTCCAGCTCTGCCTGTAGCACTGCACCTGCCTCCAGCCTGCAACCTTCTCCTCTGTGCCTTGGAGCATCGGCACGGAGGCGCGGAGTGAGGACCGAAAGGAAACAGCCCTGCCCCGAGCAGGAGGTGGGGGATGGTTCATGAGAAGCAGTTCTAACCATTCTTGGAGGACTTTGGCTGTGAGCCCTTCTGCCACATTCTTGGGAGAGATCATATCAAAAAGCTATTTTAACTAAAAATGTCGTGGTAACAGGCTCCAGATGGCTGCTGTTATGTAATAGAGTTTGTTCTACTGGATCTGACTTCCAGATGTGCGGCTCGGACTGGGGGCATCTGCTTGGTCATCCGTGGAGCAGGAGGGAGCAGCCAGCTCGCTGTGCTGGGCAAGAGAGGGGAACTGCCTCCATCACAGATGGGACCTTTCCTGGCACAGGTGTGCTTCCTGAGCACTGCTTTTTCTTGTCTTTCTTTAAGGTGAGATGTTAGAATCATAGAGCAGAATCCCAGAATCACCTGGTTGGAAAAGACCTTAAGGCCATCAAGTCCAACCATAACCTAACATCTCCTTGCACACAGTTGCTAGACCGTGTCCTTAAGCACCTTACCCAAAAGCCTTTTAAACACCTTCAGGGATGGTGACTCCACCACATCCCTGGACAACCTGTTCCAGTGCTCAGTGACCCTTTTGGTCATCCCTGGTGCAGCTTAGGTTGCCTTCTCAGGACCCACATCTCATTTTGGGAGGAGGTTGGTGAGAAGGGTTTGCACATCTCCATGAGAGAATGATGGGGTATCGTGGAGAATCATGCGCAAGGCTGAAGTAAGGAACAATTTCTGGCAGTGCCACAGTGTCCCACAGGGGTCTCCCACAGGACTCACTGGGACTGTCCACTGGCATCACATTACCATCACACTGGAGAGTCACAACAGCCAGGGACTGAAGATCAGGAACTAAATTGAATTAAGGGACTGGCTATGTTCTGACTTTCCAGGGCCTGTTCTGTGCCTTTCCAGCTGTGAGAACCACTCAGATCAGGATGGCTGCTGAGAGGAGGGAGCCAGACAAGGGTTTCTTCAAGCAGTAACATTTTGGACCTGGAAGTGGACAAGCAAAATGGAAGCATTTGAGGAAGGAGACTGCCACCACCCAACTGAGACTGTGGGAACAGCTCAGTGAACACTGTGGGACCAGCCCACACACCCTTCTGGATCAGTTTCTATGCTGCCATCAGTGTTTACCAACTGAGCTGCTGCCTTGGCTCATCTTGCCTGGTAGAGGTTCACTTCCCTGTTGGAGGCTAGAGAGTAGGTTTTTGAAGGCATTTTGGGACATGGTGGTTTCTCCATTCCTTAGTGCAGGTCTGGGTGCCACAGATAGAATGTCTCTCCTCTCAAGAACAGCAATTACCTGGATACTTTGGCTGGAAGAGTTCCAAACAGGGATGCAGGAGATGTCTGGCTCCTAGCTGCTGTGTGGACAAGGAGATGAGTGGTGCATGCTAAGCTGAGGAAGATTTGAATTCAAAGAATTTGGCTCTGTGCCATTGCTATTAGCATCTGCTAATAAAATGGTAAGACTTATTAAGTGCCCAGATCCAGGAGAGAGATTTAAGGGGATGCACTTGAACCAAGAACCAGAGGCTCAGGTACTTTCCAGACGGTGCAGAAATGTGAGTGGCCAGGGTCTGGCTCTGCTGAGGAGCAAGTGTAACCACCACCTGATGACAGGAGGAAAGAGCTGGAGAGGCAATAGTGACCCTGCAACACTACATGGGACGTGGACTGAGCTGCATCTCCAAGGAGAAGGAAAGGTTAGGGGGCAGTGACTGATCGGCACCCTGACCTGGTCTTGCCAGCTCAGGTCCTGCACCACCATTGCTAACCTCCCAGGCTGGGATGCCTGAAGCAGCTCAGGCAAAAGTGCAGTGAGAAAATCACAGAATCATAGAAATGTTGTGATTGAAAGATGCCTTTAAGACCATGAAGTCCAACCCTTAACCCAGCACTGCCAGGTCACCATGAAATGAGAACCTTCCTCTAGGTTTACTGCGTCTCAGTTTGGTGCTCCCTAGAGTCAAACCCAAACAAATGCAAGTGGCACAAAAGCACTGCTGGGCTGCAGCCCCGCGAAGCCTGAGGGCAAAAGGGCTGCTCTGGGTGCTCAGGTTCACATCCTCTCTTGTGTTTGATTTCATCAGCAATGAGACTTCAGTGGAGCTGGCTTTGCTTTGTGCTGCAGCCACGTGCTTGTCTCAGCGTTTGGATTTTCCTTGGCCTCTTTGCAGAGCAGCACGAGGGCTCCAGGGCTCTGCTCTGCACATGGAGCCAGCCTGGGCCACGAAGTTGATTGGAAAGCCATCTGCTCACACAGGAATGGAGAGGTTTCCATCCCTTGGTGAAACAAAGGGACTCTTCTCGTTTTGTCTCTGGCTTTTTGTCCTCTCTCCCTCTGATGAAGCCATACGTGGGCACAGATGTGTCGTGAGCATCAGAGGGGCTTCCCCCCCAGTGCCGTGGGACAGAGCTTGAGGAGTTGGGGGGCTTCAAGGGGAGGCAAGGGGAGTGCAGATGCAAAGGCATACCCAACCCAGGAGACAGCTGATGGAAACAGAGCTGGGCTGGGGAAATGAATGAACAGAACACTTCAGCCTGGGGCCTCCCCCCAGCACGTCCATGTAAAATGTGGCAATGAGGTGGAAAATCCATACCGAGGGAAGTGTATGCCTTTAGCAGAGCAGGTCTCCAGACAGGCCAGCTAGCTGCTTTGAATAGATGTCCTGGAACACAGAAAGTCCTCTCAGTTTCTTTTCCTGCTTTGGCCAGTGGTTCTGCTGTGGTTCTGCCAGTGGTTCCTCCGTGGGAGGACAGAGATTGGGAGAGAGCAGGGACAGTCTCTACCCTCTTAACCAGGCCAGCAACCTTCCAAAAGCTTCTGAAAGTTGCAAGGGGGGAAAACATTTGGTGGTGAGATGTGAAAGGTAAACACAACAGGGCTGACAACAAACAGCCAAGGGGAAGAGGAAAGTGCTTCTCCTTGTTCCCTGGCTTGCTCCTGGGCTGGCAGGGATGAGACAAGGAGGAGACAGAATTAACTTCCAGGCTTAACCATTAGTAACATTTACAGTGCAGATGGATTTCTCCAAATACCTTTAAATGTCAACAGCCCTGGGGCAAAGAGTCACAGAATGGTTTGGGTCCAGCCACTCTGCCCCAAGCCTGTAGTATTTCATGGGTTGTTTGTGGCCCAAGTTCAGGAGAATAGAATAGAATAGAATAGAATAGAAGAATAGAATAGAATAGAATAGAATAGAATAGAATAGAATAGAATAGAATAGAATAGAATAGAATAGAATAGAATAGAATAGAATAGAATAGACCAGGTTGGAAAAGACCTTTGAGATCATCAAGTCCAACCCATCATTCAACTCCATCTAATGAGCTAAACCATGGCACCAAGCACCCCATCCAGTCTCCTCCTAAACACCTCCAGTGATAGTGACTCTACCACCTCCCCGGGCAGCACATTCCAATGGCCAATCTCTCTCTATGAAAAATGTCTTCCTAACATCCAGTCTGAACCTCCCTTGGGGCAGCTTGACACTGTGTCCTCTTGTTCTGGTGCTGGTTGCCTGGGAGAAGAGACCAACCCCCACCTGGCTACAACCTCACTTCAGGTAGTTGCAGAGAGCAAGATGGTCTCCCTGAGCCTCCTCTTCTCCAGGCTAAGCAACCCCAGCTCCCTCAGCCTCTCCTCATAGGGCTTGTGCTCCAAACCCCTCACAGCTTTGCTGCAAGGAGCAGGCAAGCCCTTTTCTCCTCCTTTGCCATAACCTCGCTCAGCACTTCTGTGGCAGACGCATTTTGGAAGGCCCCCACCCACTCATATCCAGAAACTGGGGGTCCCAGGAGGTGCAGTAGCGCGGGAGAGGAGGGCAGAGCACCGCAGCGTGTTGAAAACACTGCTGCTAATGACACAATGGGTTCCTTATGTTCCCTGGAAATGCAATATGAGGGAGGACTCCCAGCCAATGCATGTCTTAGGACAAATCAAGGCGATACATTACTCGACTCAGCTCCTAAATTTGGTCATACTTTAGCTGGTGTTTTCAGACTTTAGTGTGTTAGGCTGGCCAATGCCACAGAGAAAAGTGATGGGGCAATTATCCTAATTAGGAACAAATGCATTACTCCTGCAAGTTATTCGGTGCTTGGAACGAGCCCTCCCTGTTGCGTGACAACTCCGTGCGGAGTTAACCCCTGCTGGGACCTCAGGAGGTCATTTTCTTTTTCTTTTCTTTTTTTTTTTTTTTCCCCTGGAAGGTGAGGAGGAAAACTCAGTGCCCATCAGATTGCTGGGGTTAAAAGCTGTGCACTGCACAAAGCTTTCACAGCGCCCAGCGGCAGCCTCGGAAGCTTCGCTGGCACCAGGCAGCTTATCGCCCTCGCAGTGGTCAGGGACAGGCTGTGTGTCCTGCAAGAAGGGTGAGCCCAGCTGCCTTCAGGCCTACAGCAGCAGTGATCAACCTGGGCAGCATGTGTTGAATAAGGCAGCATTTTTCACCACAGAGATGAGCAAGGCTCCTCTTGTCCTATCCCTAAATTCCAGCCTGCAGGTGCTGGTAATGCTGTGCCCGTATGGCCCTGGTTTGGGGACCCTGGAGAAGGGCAGGATGAGCTCGGCCAAGGACCTGCCCCTTGTCATTGAATCATAGAATCAACAATGTTGGAAAAGACCTCAAAGATCATCAAGTCCAACCTGTCACCCAACACCTCATGACTACTAGACCATGGCACCAAGTGCCAGGTCCAATCCCCTCTTGAACACCTCCAGGGACTACTCCACCTCCCTGGGCAGCCCATTCCAATGCCTAACGACTCTGTGAAGAACTTTCTCCTCACCTCGGGTCTAAACTCCCCCTGGCACAGCTTGAGACATTCCTTGGCTTTGTAGGTTTGTCCCAGCATTGCAGCCCCAGCACCCAGGGGCTTCCTGCAAGAGCAGGGGAAGACAGACTCCTGGCTCTCGTCACACTCACCTTGTGCCTTGTTTTCTCACTTTTTAGCAGCATCCCTGGGTGATTTTAGAGGCAGCAAGGACCATCCTGCTTCTGACTGCAGGCAGCCATCTCTGCTTGCATGGACCATGCAGGGGAATTGGACTCTGAAAGCCCCTTCCAACCCAAACCAGTTTATGATTCACACCTGTGCCAGCTTGCAGGGCCCATTGTGGTTTAATGAGATATTCAGGCTCTCATCTGGCATCAGTCAACAGGGAGACTGAACCTCATCCATCCACCAATCCCAATTATAGAGCTCTTAAGTGGGCACCCAGCCCAGTCATCCCAGCATCATCTTGGGGCTCCAGCATCTTGTCTGGGGTGGCTGCTCTCCCCAAGGCTGGGCATCATGTGGCAAAGTGGGCTCCAGCACCTTGCTGCACCTTTCTGACAGGCAGCCCTGTCCAAAGCCAGACCCCCAATTTCTGTGTATCTGCTTCCTCTCTGTCTGAGTCTGTGGCTCACACAGAGCCCCACAGGCAACGAGGGACACAGGGGGATGCGCTAGGGGAGGCACAGCCTGACAAACCCCCATCTCCACAGGTTTCCCTGGTCCTATCCACCACGGGAGCAGGGGCACAGGCTTGAGGAACTGCTTGTCTCCAAATCCTTTTTGCTTTTGTATTTTGCCTTTCCTCCTTCTTTTCCTGCTTTCTGCAGAAGGGCCCAGATGCCTTTCTTTTGGCTGGGCTCCCTTGGCCAGCAGCCCGCAGAGGCACCAGCACCGCCGTGTGTGAGTGCGTGAGCGTGTGTGTGCAATATTAATACACAGCTATGGAAGGCAACCAGCATATAAACATTCTTTACTGTTTGGGTCACAGCCCAGGGAGCTGTAAGAGCTTTTGTGCCGAGTTTTGAACACAGAGACTAAATAGAGAGGGAGTGAGAAGGGCAGATGAGAAGCTGGGAGAGACAGGGTGGGAGGATGAGAGGGAAGGAGGAGTGGGGAAGACACTCTCCAGGCTGTGGGGTCTGGTGGGAGCATATGGGGAAGGAATTGATGGAAGGTTGGGAGCTTCTGAGGACACCCACATCTGCTCCCCACTGAGGGATGAGCTGGAGGTGGGGGTGAGTCCAGCTTGGGGGTGAGTCCAGCTTGGGGGTGAGTCCAGCTCAGGGCTGGCCGTCACACGTGGGGTGTTTTTTTTTTCGCATTAAAGCAAAAAGTAAATAATAAGAACAATATAAGGCAAGAGCAGCTGAAGGCTGAAACAAGGAGGATTCCTGTGCAAATCTCATTAGAGCCTTAAGTGGCTGTTTGGGAATATGGAGGAGGGAGCCATGCTGGAAGCATTTCTGCCTGGGAAGGACGGTCTCTCCGGAGCTAACAAGACCCAGCTGGGTCCCGCCCGCAGCCGAGAGTGTTAAATCAGAAACTATTCCGTCAACAGCCAGCTTGGCCAAATAGGAAACATTTCCAGGGAGTCAGTGGCCAGTGCTGGTGACGCAGAAGCCAATAGTCCTGACTTCTTTTCCAGAGCCTCCAGAAATACACTCATCATCTTGGACTTAAAGGGGCAGACCACGCTTTTCCCACTCATCTCAGCGGCGTTCGGCTGAGAACTCCCCATCCCGGCAGCAAGAGGGATGGCTGGGCCCGTTTAATCCGCTGGTTAAAGCTCACGGAGGGCCCCAGGGGGGTTGGACCTGCCAAGCTGCTCCACATGATGAATCTGCACTGGACACGTCCTCCCCAAATGTTTTCCACGGAGATGAGCTCAGACGGAGGACTTGAGCTTCGCGCAGCTGAGCTCTCATCCCAGCCTTTGATCCTCACCTGTGCAGAGAACGATGGAAAGCAAATGGTCAGGCTTTGCATGTGGGGGTCTAGGATAGCAGGGGCCAGCAAACACCCTGGCACAGGCAGGGGCTGACCTTTATCCTTGATAACACATTTCATCTCTTGATGTGCAAGAGAGAAAGCTCAGTGGCAGCTCTGGAGCCAGCCAGCACATCTCCAGCACGTTTAACTCTTGTAGGAATAAAACAAGGGAAATGGTGTAACTCTTTTTCCAGGTCCCAGCCCCTCAGGTCTGCTCCCACTTCCCAAGGCACTGTGGCATCCCAATGGCTTATCCCAGCCCTCCTGTTAGCCTGAGTCATGCTCATCCCATACCAGTAGAGAAACAGCATCAGTGGCATGTGCCAGACCACAGTGAAGCAAGACAGATAAATCATTACAGTATGAAATGATCCTGCACAGAAGGGAAAAAAGGGCAAGAAGAATATCAAACAAATGCCAGTGACTTGGCCAGTGGAACAGCAAGGTCTGTGAAGCAACATTTGCTGCAAACCAGCCTGTCTTGCTGCTTGGAACAACGCAAAACCTTCCCAGCTGTGAGCTCTGCAATGCACAATGCATCTGTGTCCTCAGATATCCTTACCTTGGAGAGATCCTTACCTTGGAGAGATCCTTCCTCATCCCCATCTCCAGTGGATTGTGTCCTCCACCAGAGGTTGTGCTCTTCCCCCCAGATGTATGAATTTTAGTTGACTGCATGCCCAGGTCTGCAGCTTTGCATTGTAAAAAGCTCTGAAAACCAACCTCCAGCAGGGCTAACCGGCAGTGTCCCTCACATAGCTGAAAGCTGGTGAGGGCACAGCAGAGCAAAGCAGCCTCTGGGACGACAGTGACGTGGTCTGTCTTTGCCCAGGCTGTGCTCAGACACACATGGCCCTGCTATCTCTGTATAGCTCATGGCTCCAGCAGGTGAAGGGCACCCTGCATGCATGGCATCACCAGCTGAACATGAATTCCAAGCTGTGCCTGGACTTTAAAGGTGGTCTCCTCCAGTGAGCATGGCTTTTATCAGGGGCCAGGAAGGTAGAGAAAGGAGCCAAGCATCTTGTTTCTCTTTCCCTGCTGTAAGGCAGCCCTCATTCCCAGCAGCTGCTCCAGTTGCAAGAGGGAGGTCTCCTGTCAAGCAAACTTGGGGAAAACGCAAAGTAGATGGAGAGGACAACCTGGGTGGGAGGGGTGGACCCAGAAGCTGGGCAAAATTAGAAGCAGAAGAGGAGATGTTTGCAGCTCCCCTGAGAATGTGGCTCTGCTGGGGCATGGCAAATATATCACATTGCTTTGGGGGTGATAGTGGAACAGTATTTGACTGGAGGGCACCAGAGTGGCACATGCCCTGGACATGGTGAGGAATCAGCATGGCTACTAATATCTCTGGTGTGACTGAGCAGGACAAGAACTTGGGGCTCAGTCTGGCCTGGCAAAGGCAGAGCACCAGCAGGGCACATGGAGCCCATGGCTGGAGAAGGATCTCATGGCCGTACTGGGAGGCAAATAGAGGAACCTGTCCATGAGCCATATCCCAGCTTATCCCTCATCCCCTGCACCATGCTGCACTGTACTATCACTCATGCTGATGGCCTCCCCTCCACCATGTTTCCAGAGGTACTTCCAGCATGGAAAGTTCTATTTAAAGGGCATTTCTCCTCTCTTTCTTCTTTACTTTTTTCCCCCTCCTTTTGGATGAGAAGCCAAGGGGCTGTAAAATGCAGTTTCCCACCTAGCTGAACCAGAGGAAATGATGCTGAGAAAAAAGTTTGATTTATCCCGTTGGGGCAGTAACATGCATCAGTTTGTGGAGGTGGACAGAAAAGCCGGAATGGGCAAGGTGGACCTTGGCCTGAGAGAAAAGTGGCTTGGCTCTCCCACCCCTTCCTAAGCAGCACACAAGGCGGAGATGGGAACACCCAGCAGGACCAATGCAAAGCTGCTGCCACAGCTCTTCTGCTTCTGTCAGCTTTCAGCACCAAAAGAGCTGTGAAACACCTCCTGTCTCCTCAGGTGTCTCACTGAGCAGGAGACCCTCCCTATTTGAGCTCAGAATGCCTTAAACTGAGCTGAGCATGCTGAAGCTGTTGCATCTCCCATGGCTTTGAATCACCTCTCCCACTGGCTGCTGCTCTGGCACTGTAGCCCACAGAGCTGGTGTAGGCAGACGAGGGTTCCTCCACCCTGGTGGGCTGGCTAATAAAGCAGCCCCACACTCACCCAATCAAACCCAGTTTGGCTCAACCCTGTGTTCAGTGGGGAGGTTAATCAGCTCCTGGGAAAGCTCTGGAAAAGCAGGTGGGGGGCAGGTCTGCCAAAGGCACTGAAGGGAAGGGGAAAAGTATCATTAAGCTTTTTGCTTTTCCTTTTCTCCCTGCTGGAAGTTGGAAGTCACCACTCTGGGGGCAACGCTGGTAAATCAGTAGGGCGCCTCAGCCAGAGGGTGCCCAGGACCCAGCAGCCAGTCTGGGTTGCAGCATGCCTGGGTGCCACACTTGGGGGCAGTTCCTGTGGGGGATTAGGTTTGGTTCATGCTAATTCCTCTGCTCCATGGCAGTGTTCCAGCCTTGGCAGCAGGCTTGGTTTCAACACACGCTGTGGGACCCTAATGAGTGGGAAGTCCTCCTGGTGCAGTGATCACTGTCACCCATTGTTCCTTGCTGTTGAGACAGCTGCTTTGGTGAGTGCTTGGATCCCCAAGTCATCCAGCCATCAGTGGGACATCAGTGAGGACAACAAAGGGGCAGTGAGAGCCCTGTGTCCATCTACTGCTCAGAGCACCAGGAGGATGAGAAACACCCCCATGTCCCTGCAGGCACACAGAAAGGGATGTGAATGGATGTGAAAGTGGTTGGGGAGTATCTCTGCTCCCAAGAGGAGGAAGGTTGGGCTCTTCTGAAAGCATAATGGCTGAAGGCAATGCCAAGTCTTGTGAGGGCAAGAAGTTGGGAGAAGAGCCTCCCAAAGGGCATCTGTGATGTCCCACACTCTGTACGGCTCCTGACCCAGAAAGCAGGCTGCTGGAGAGCAGCTGAGGGAACTGGGGTTGTTTGGCCTAGAGAAAAGGAGGCTGAAGGGAGACCTCACTTCTGCAACCTTCTGCAGCTACCTGAGAGAAGGCTGTAGCCAAATGGGGGTCAGTCTCTTCTTCCAAGGAGCAAGTGACAGGACAAGAGCAAATGGCTTCAAGTTGCACTGGGAGAGGTTTGGGTTGGACATGAGGAACAATTTCTTCCCCCAATGCATTGCCAATCCCTGGAACAGGCTGCCAAGGAAACTGGTGGAATGCCCAACCCTGGAGGTGTTTCAAAGCTGTGTAGATGTGGTGCTGAGGGACATGGCTTAGTGATAACCTGGCAGGGCTGGGTTAACAGTTGCACTTGATGTGAGAGTTTTCTTCCAACCTAAATGATTCTGTGATTCTGTAGGGCTCCCTAAGTGCAAGGGGGAGCTCCTGCTGGGCTCTTGAATTTCTCCCTCCCCTCCAAAGCAGAGCAGCATCAGTGAGATTGCAACACCCCTTCAGCAGTGGGTCAGCTTCTTCCCTAGCTCATCCCTACTGCGTGGAGTCTGGAGCTCTTTCCATTCTCCGACCATTACCAGCACCAGGAGTGGAGTGGAAATGAGCCCTGAGGCCATCCCACACAACACAAGGGGTAAGCTCAGAAGTGCCAACTCAAATGCCTGGGGGCAATAGGCCAAATCCAGCTTCAGATGGAACTTTGGTTGTGCTGGCACTGCTGAGGAGCACAAATCCTTGTCCTCATCTGGCTGCACCAGCCAGAGGGTGAAAAAGAGGCATCCCCTCCTCCCTGAGCCCCCACCGCTTCACAGCACTTGCAGGCAACAGGATTTGACCAAATGTTGGAGGTCAGGACCTCCTGGAGTCACTTGTTCCCAATTAACAAGTCAGCTGCACACCAAGACCTGCCAGGTTTTGCAAGCCAGCAGTCAGGGACACACGTAGGTTGGCTGTGCAAGCCCTGCTCACCTCCACTGTGGGACCCTGACGCCAGCTGCAGCCTGGGAGCTCTTTCTGGAGCACAGCCAGGCTCCCCTGGGATATTCCAGCTGAAGATCCTGGACTTATTTGCACCCTCCAAGCCAACCACGGCAGGATCTCCCTCCTGCAAGTGAGCAGAGGGACATTCCCTCTGCTTTGTTTTCATTCTGTGGCCTGAGTGCGTTTTGGGGCAGCACTGGCTGCCTTCAGGGGTAAGTAGGGCAGAGCAGAGGAGTTCAGTCTAGGATGGGTGCTCAGATGCTGTGTACCATTACTGAGCTGTTGTGTGGGGCAACCCCCCTGCATACTGTATCCTCAGCCTCCCAGACTGCTCAGACTCGATGAGCAGCCTCAGCTTTGGGAAAATCCTGGCACTTGCTGCTTGGGTCACTCCTGTGCTGTGGTCTTCCCATGCTGAGCTCAGTGATGACCCTTCCACCCCCTAATTATTTTTTTCTTCAGACCGATGCACAGGAATGATCATCTTCAGGTGTCTTACTTAAGGATACATCCTGGTTTGCTGCCCTTTTGAGTATGAGGAGCTGTGTCTTGGCTCTGCACTGGCAGAGTATATAAGGCAGCAGTAGTCAAATTAAAACACCTCCTGGGGCAGTTTTCTGAAGGCTGCAAACTGCCTTGGGGAAACTGCCATCATTTTGCACACCAGACTTGAGTGGTGGGGACATTTGAATTCAGACACTCCATGGTAAAGCCTTGAAAAGCTGTGGCTCTGCCCCAGCAATCCCTCTAAATGCTGGGCTCTTCCAAACTGTTAAATATTTAGGATCCAAGTCTGAGGAGCTAACCTCCTACCCAGATTCAGGAGCCAGACCAGCCAGCTTTGCACACTGTAACACTGGGAGAAAATGGAGATAAAAACATCCTGTAGGGCAAGTGCAGGATGGTGATTAATCCTTGGAAAAAGCTAACTGACATGGCCATCAATAACTACAGTAACTTGTTATGGCTGCCTCATTCCAGGAGGATTACATGCCTGAACACTCCTTAAAACATCTAATGAATGTCATTTTGGTTTTACTCTCGCTGCTCATGCAAGTGAAGCACTCAACAGCACCGGCCAGAACCATGGGGAGAGCCAGCAGAGCTGCTCCAGCTTCCCACACACCGATCCCCTGCTCGCCTCCCCACTGACCTGAAATATCCTTTCTGGGTCCTCCTGCCACCCTGCCACCAGCTCTGTCCCACCAGGATCCTCACAGATGGCCAAGTGCTGGTTCTCACTAGCTCCAGGAGGCTTTGGGTGATGTCTTGCTGGAGGATAGCAATGCCCATGGTCTTCAAGGTGGAAGGTGGCAAAGGCAACATGTATTTGTCTGCTTCACTTCAGACTTCTCGTCTCTGCTGAGGGAGCAAACTGAAACAACAAGGGACCTGCTAGTAAAGGCCAATGGCCATGAGCCCTGCAGGTCAGTGAGCCAAGGAGAGGCGCAGAATGTTCAGAGAGGGTTCCTCAGCACAGCTGTGTCTTGGTGTGCCCCACTCCAGGCACGCAACTTACCTAGGTCTCTGAGATCCATCCTAGCTACAATTCCTCTTAATTTTGCTGAAGAATGTTCTTTTGAAAGGATGAATAGTGGCAGTTAAAGAGGCAAAGGGCACTTTTTTAGCTGAGGGACCATTTCATTTGACCTTTCCTGAACAGACAAGCTGTGATGCACTGCATCCCGAGGCACAGCTGTGGCCAGCTGGGGTTGGGAATCCCTGCGGAGATGATCAAGTACAGCTCCACATCCTGAGCGTTCCTGCTCTGCCTTGCTCATGCTGTGCAGAGACATCATCAGTGAAATGTTGGGACCAGCACTGGATTCTCCACAATCCCACCATGAATCCATTGATCTTAGGGAGTGGCCAGGTTAAGAGCAGCTGATGATGTGGTCTCTTGCTTTATGGATGACACAGTGGTGATTTACAGCTGCTGTGAGTCACTGTGGGTAGCTGCTCCTGAGCATGCCCATGTCTAGGATTTCCCTCTCAGACATGGCTCCAAGGAAGGTGTTTTCATTTTCTACTGGCAACGCTGTCTGGGTTCACAGCAGGCTTGCTCCTCACCGCTACGCAAGGAGCAGCCAGCAGTCCTGCCTCACCCCATTACAGTTTCATTTTGTCAGGTGCTGGCAGCTTCTGGCCTGCTGATGCTGTGGGAGAGTTTCTGGTCTCTGAACAAAGGTGTGCTAAAAGGCCTAGAGATGCTTTCTGGACTCACTCTGCCTCGTCCTAGCGATGGTCTGACGCCATCTGAAGAGAGACCTCAGTGCTGAAGGGAGCATCAGAGCAGACCCAGCCATGAGGATCCCACCCTTCTCCTCCCCACATCTTGACCAGTTACTTACTGGATTTCCTTGAACACAAGACTGTCTGCAGAGACACAGCCTGAGCCCAGCTCCATGCAGCAGCTCACACCTGACCTTCCTTGATCTCCTCAGCCCCAGACGACTTGGCTTTCCCTATTAGCAGAGGACCTTTTTGCCGCTTCTTGCGCTCGCAGCCTCATATTTCAAATTCCTTCAGAGCCGTATCTGGTTTTCATTTAAACATATTACATGTGGAGATAGCTGCACACACAATACACTCAGAAAGGGTTTTGGAGGTAATAAATGGAACATGCAAGCCCAATTATTCAGGATGACCCAATGCGATCCGGTGAGTCCAGCGAGCTGTTTATGTTGGCAAGATGAGGAGAAAATATCATTGGATATGGTCATTACTCCTCTAAGATTTCAATATATATACATTGTCAGGAGCCCCTGAGTTATGAAGTCCTCCTCGCTGGAGGAATAAACATGCAGGGTAGTAATCCTGGAAGTGATCAAGATGCCTTCAGCTCGATGCCTGCGGAGCTCCTCTCTCCCATCGTGTCTGCAGCCAGCCCTAGCCTGCGGGCGCTGGTCTCAGCCCGGCCTGACACAGACGGTTCGTCTTGCTCTGGGGCCACGAGCAGAGCCAGGCGAGTGAGCAGAGGCAGGAGCTGGATTCTTGGCATTTCAGGTTGAATTACTGGAGCTGATGCTGACTGGCCCCACTGGTTGAATAGGGTAAAATAACATGAGGGAGCTGACTTCACTTGCATTATGGCTAGTGAAGCCTGAAGGGTGTCTGCTCCTGCGTGCTGGCCTGGGGATGCCCTTCGGGTGCTTGGGTTTCACAGAGGCAGGACTGGCTGCTCTGCGGTCTGCCCAGGACATCACTCCCAGGGTGCTGCTGTCCCCCATTCCCCACCCTGCTGAGCACACCTGGACTGGGGTGCAAGAGCAGGCTGTGGCAAGCTGCTGGCAAGGACGTGGGGCAATGATCTGTCCTCCCTTCCTAGATCTCATGCACACCTTCCTGCCACTGGAGAAAAGCCTTCTGAGTGTCCTTATGGCTAACATCTGCTCATGACCCAGGAAAATGGGGCACTGTGGGGATGTGGGTCAGGGCAGCACTGAGACAGCAGATGCTAGAAATGCCACAGCAGCCCCGTGGCTTCAAAACGGAGAAACCATCTCGTGATGGTGATAAACAAGTTCCTCCAAGAAACAGGAACAATAGCATCTGAGCTGCACCCTCCCAGCCCCCATGCACAGCTCCAAGTTTTTCTCCCAGGACCCTGGGGATCGTCACAGGGCACTGGGGCTGAAAATGCTCAGCAAGTCCCAGCAGTGGCTGCTGACACATTACCCACTCCCCACAGTTCAACCCCTGCTCATTCCCAACAGGGCAGCCACAAAAATCCTGGCAAGGCCCTCTGATGGGAGAAGGACCCACCCCTCAGCTGGTTCTGTGTCTGGGGGGTATAAATCAGTCCAAAAGAGCATTTGTGTTTCAGGGAGAAGATAACTTTCCACTGACTGCACTGAGCTGACAAGCAGTGAAGCCTTGGCTGCTTACCCCAGAGCCCAGGCGTCATGGTCTGCATGGCTGGAAGCCTCAACAGGCCTCTCTTCACTTTGATTTTACACCAGGGTTAACTAGACCCCGGTAATTATCCCCTTTTAACAAGGCAGTGTTTACACCTAAGAGAAAGGGTCAGCTCCTGGTTTGCTGGCTGTGGCTGGAAGGAGAGCTCACGGCAGCTGGAGAGGTGAAGTGACTGCAGAGGGGAAAGAAAGGATGGGAAGAAAAAAGAAATGGAAATGGGAAAGGTGATCTTAAAGCTCAGGTGAAAAATATCCCCCATGATCCCTGACTCCAGCTCTTGTTCTCTCCCATCCCTTCTTCTATCCACTGTGCTGCAATGCAGCCTCACAGCACACAGAGAGATAGCTGGAAGCTGGGATAAGTTGATGGATTTCTTAGCTCCCAGGCTATGAGATGTCCTGACCAGCTGATTTTAAAGCAAATAAACAAAAGGCAAATGACAAATTGTTTGGGAGGGCCTTTGGCAAGAGGATGAAGCTTTATGACTACCAAGGGCACTGTTGCTGCCATTAAATCTCTGGACATGGAGGGAAAATAAGGTCTGATTTATTTGGTGATGGTGAAAAATATTATCCAGGCTATAATTCATTGATCATCACATCCTCCTGGTTTTCAAGGCCTCTTTCTTGTGCATATGGAACATATACACTTTTTTTCCTTGCATATGAGACTGAACACATTGCTGCTCTTGCACATGAGGAAATTTTTCAATGCTCTGCTGGTCATGGCACAGGAGCCAGGGCAGGGCTGAGGGACAGCTCCTGTGAGGTCACCTCTTCAGCAGAGGGTCAGCTTAGGAGCTGTGTGCTTATGGGGAATAACTCAACACTGGCAGGAGCTGCTGGTCCTGTGGGGCTCACCCAGGTCCAATGTCCCTGTCAGGGAGCTGTAACCCCTCTGCTGTGAGGACAGGCTGAGAGAGTTGGGATTGTTCAGCCTAGTGAAGAGAAAGCTCCAGGGTGATGTCCTTGTGGCCTTTCAGTACTTAAAGGGGGCTGCTAAGAAGGATGGGAAAGGACTCTTCATCACTGAGTGTAGGCATAGGATGAGGGGTAGTGATTTTAAACTGAAAGAATGTAGGTGTAAATTAGATGTTAAGAAGAAAGTCTTCACTATGAGGGTGGTGAAACACTGGAAGAGGTTGCCCAGGGAACAGTGAATATCACATCCCTGGAATTGTTCGAGGCCAGGCTGGATGGGGCTCTGAGCAGCCTGCTCTATTTGAAGATGTCTCTGCTCACTGCAAGGGTGGTAAATGAGATGTCTTTAAGATTCCTTCCTACTCAAACCATTCTATGATCAATATGTCCGCCTCCCTAGGGCCCACTAGACACCAATCACCAGATCACTGCCATGGACTCTTCCATCCTGATGCTTTCGCCCCTGTGCCCACCCTCCCTCAATGTCCAGGAGGCATCATGGGGGTACATGGAGCAATGCTGTCCCTGGGGAAGGACAAACTGGCCCAAACTCCCTTGCACAACCATACTGAGGAGAAAGCTGACCTCTAGGAGGTTCCACATTTGCATGGTCACTCTGCTGTCCCACCACAGCACTGCATTGTACCCCTGAGGCATCACCTCACAGCATCCCCACTGCTCACCCCAAAGTGCTGCATAGAATCATAGAATTGTTAAGGTTGGAAGGGACCTCAAGGATGATCCAGTTCCAACCCCCACGCCACGGGCAGGGACCCCTCACACTACATCAGGTTGCTCAGAGCCACATCCAGCCTGGCCTTAAAAACCTCCAGGGATGAGGCTTCTGCTATCTCCCTGGGCAACCTGTTCCAGTGTCTCACCACCCTCATGATGAAAAACTTCTTCCTAACATCCAATCTGAATGTGGAAGTGCAGCACAGTTTCCCAACCTCTTCTAGCTAGGGGCTGTCCATAGGTCTCATGTCCCAAAGCAAACAAGGGCTTGTTGCCTCCTGGAGCAGGGTCCATGAAGCCCAGCTGCCTCCCTTCCATGGCTCAGGGAGCCAGGATTTGCTTCCTACTCCCATCTGGGTGCTGGGAGCCAAACTGAGGATGGCTGAGGGAGGCTTGGGGCACTGGAGCTGTGCTGGAGGGAGGCAGTCTAAGCCTGTCCATCTGGTGCAGGGACAGCCGGGCTCCACAGGGACAGCCGGAAATCACAGCAAGGGATGCACTCATGTTTCCAGAGGTTTTTTTCCCTAACCACCAAATAATATCAGGAGGGGGAAAGAAAAAAAAAAAAAAAACAAACAGGAGAAAGGAAATAGAAAAAGCAATATAGGGACCGGAGATTTTAATCCTCCTGCGTTCCCAGAGGAATCCAGGGCCTCTTTCCACCCTTGAACTCACTCCTACTCTCCATTAGAGCCTCCTCCAGCTGACCCAGTGAGAGGAGCCCAACTGCTCTGCAACCCTTTGAGTGCAGAAGCTGGTCCCTGCAGCTTTCAGGCTTGGCCTTGGTGGCCTTTCTTTGGCAGGTGCCATTCGCAGAGCGTTGTGCCCCTTCCAGCCCAGCAGCCCAGAGACAGCAGGAGCTGGTGTTGGCCAATCCCTATGAGCCAAGGGTTGCTCCTGGAGCAGTACGGAGATCTTGGCCTCCCACTCCATCAGGATGATGGTCACTCCCAGAGAGATGCTGCACTTCCCAGGGTGTCTCCAGGACTGACTCTCCAGCAGATAGCACCATGTGCTGTTGATCCAGTATTGGCTGCTGCTCCATGTGGCTGGGGAACCACAAAACCCCGGCCCTGTGCTGGAGCTGCTCCCTTCTCAGCCCTGCACAGCCTGTGAATCAGAGAATCATGGAATTGCTTTGATTGGAAAAGGCCTTTAAGATGATCAAGTCCAATCATTATCTAACTCTACCAAGCCTGCTGCTAAGCCACGTCACTCAGCACCACATCTCTGCAACTGCCACTCCAGGGAGCCTGTTCCAGTCTTTGAGAACCCTTTCAGTGAAGAATTTTCTTCTAATATCCAAGCTAAACCTCCCCTGGTGCAACTTGAGGCCGTTTCTTCTTGTCCTATAACTTGTTACTTGCTAGGAGGCACCAACACCCACCTTGAAGGCTAGTCTCTCCCAGAGCTCGGGAGGTGTACTGGCTCAGAGCAGAGCCCTGCCTCTCTCTGTAGCTGCCCAGAACCCAGGGTGCTGGACCGAGGGGTGCCAGACATGATGGCACAGGGATGCTCCAAGCTCCCAGGTCAGCAGCACACTTTGAAGGAGAGCACAGGGAAAAAACAGGCAGGAGGTCAGTGAGGTGAAGAGCCCAGGAGCACACAGCCCAAGCACTTTGCAACATGACTGCTGCTCATTTGTTTTCCTTGATTTGGGAAGCAAAGGCCAGGGCAAAGGTGGGTCACCCAGACCACCCACAGCCCTTGCTGGTGACAGGGAGTGATGGGGCCAGGAGGGACCCACCAGCCCCTTCACAGCAGAGCTGCAGCCAGCCAGTGAGATGCAAAGTTGATGAGCATAAGCTGTGGCATGATGCCCTTGACAGTGCCCAGCTGCTCGGCTGCTGCTCCCAACAGCATGGGAGTGGGCGAGGGCCAGGACTGGCCAGGCATGGGGCTAAATCCAGCTGTGTGAATGCACTGCACAGCCTGTTGTGCCTCTAACATCTGGAAACGAGCTGAAGAAAACATTTTTGAGCAGGCTGAGGTTTCCCACCCCACCTATCTGGTTGGGTTGTCAGGGAGAAGATTGATAGCTGCATCCTCCTGCTTGTCAAGGAGCAAATGAACAGTGCCCAGAGGGGTTGTTTGGGCTCCTGTCTGCCACACGGATGGACCACAGCATGGGTCCCCATGCCCAATTGTCCTTCTGGAGCCCAGTGAGGGCATTTGACTGAATGAACATCCAGATGAATGCTTCTTCCTAGGGCTTCTTTCTGGCTTGGAGAATCATGGAATCACAGAATTGTTTTTGTTGGAAAAGATCTTTAAGATCAGCAAGTCCAGCTGTTAACCCAGCACTACCAGGTCACCACTAACCCATGTCCCTCAGCACCACATCTACACAGTTTTTAAATCTCTCCAAGGGTAGGGACTCCACCAGTTCCCTGGGCAGCCTGTTGGTACCCGAGATGGTACTGGGCCAAGCTGTCCCTTGGCGGGGCCCTGGGAACAAAGATTTCCGGCCTCAGCCCTGAATTAAAACAGCAAATATCTTCTCCCTTTTCTTGGAACAAAGTGGAAAGAGGTTGTGCCGCATCCAGGAGAGCACAGTGCTCGTGCATCAGGTGGACTCGATGCCCAAAGCACAGCACAGGGTTTCTTCCATCACCCAGACGGCTGGACGAGGGTCCCAGGGGACAGATGGGGCTGGGGGTGAGCCAGTCCCTGTCAGCACAGATCCCTCTTGATGGGAGCAGGCAGAGGACACGCAGCGCTCACACTGTGCAAACAGAAGAGGATCTCTCTTGGCTCTGGAGCTGTTTTCTCTTCCCAGAGTATAATGCCCAAGTACTTGCTATATTTAGACACCAGGGTTTTCAGGAAACAGAAAGAGGCTTCTATGAAACTCTGTGTTGACCTCTGGAGATGGCTCCTAGCCTCCTGACCAGGGCTGGCCCCAAAAGTCATTGCTGCATTGGTGCCAACTGCACGTGTCCTCCCTGCCCTGCCAGCCCTTCCTGCAGGTGTCAGGGGATCCCGAAGGACCTTCTGTCCGTGGAAGCCGGCTCTGTGGGTCCCAACCAGCCACTCTTTCATGTGGGGGATGGCTTAGAAAAGCTGGCAGAGGGCCAGCGCTGCACTGAGAAAGCCTGACTCTGACTGCCACCAAGCCCTGGCAACAAGGGCTGCTGGTGCTGGACGGCAGAGGGCACTGAAGGTGGTGAAGTCATCCCATAAGAAGAGTTTCTCCAGCTTTCCTGATGTTTATCCCTTGACAGAAAGACAGAAAGGCTGCCTTTTGCACTGATTTACTGTTAAAGGCTTGCCAGTGCCCCTCGCAGTGCCTGGGCTGGGGTCCACGTCCCTGCCAGCACCCACAGCTGAGGGCAGCCCTCCTTCCAGCACTCTCCTTCTCCAACTGGATCCCTTCCCAGCAAGGAGCAGCAGGAGAAATCTTGGCTTCTGGTGGGGAAACACAGCCAGCGGCGGGGAAGGGTGGGGAGGGAGAGCAATGCATTTCCAGTGCTGGAGCACAGCATCCTCGCAGCCTCCGTAATTGCAGCCACATGCTGGCTCTCCCAGCCCTCACCTCACTCCAGCCCCACATCCCCTTCTCCACTCCTGGGGCTGCTCTACAGCCCTCCCCTGTCCAGACATCTCCTTTCATCTCCTGCTTAGGCCAAGACAGAGCTGCACCCGTTCTGCATCATGGACCTGTAAACCCAGCGGGGATGGTGGGGAAATTCCAACACTCCCTTAAGCTGCAGAGAAAAATGATGGACCCTGGACTGTAGTGGTCCCCAGGCCCTTCTCTCGCTTTCTTTCCCCCTCTCTCCTCCAGCATGAATATTTATCCCCTCGCCTGGGCTGCCTTCGAGCCGGCCGTAGCCATCGGCATTCCTGCAGGAATTCCTCCTTCTCCCACTGCCGAGTGCAGCTCGGGGCCGGGGCGAGGGGGAGACAGCCCTTTTCATTTCCAATCCCCCCATCCTCGATGGAGAGTAAACATTGTTCCTCTCACAAAGGCGGGTATTGTAGCAGGATGGGGGGAAAGGCGAGCGGGAGGAGGCGCGGGGGGCTGAAGTGTGAGCGGGAGGGAGGGAGAGCCCCCTGAGAAGAGGGTGAACGGGATGTGAATATAAATTCTGTAAATATTTTCTTTAAGGTGCTGCATGTAATCCCAGGAAATAGATCCAGTTTCACTGGAGAGTGGAGGGAGTGGGCCCGACTTTGCTGCGAGTTTCTCTGCGTGTTGTTTAAAACCCTGATGGAGAGGTGGGGGAAGCATCCTGGGCAGCTGGGGAGAGGACCAGAACATCACCCCAACACCTTCCTGCCTCCTCCGGGTCCAGACACTGGCCAGCACTTTGCCCCTGTGCTGCCCCCACTTGCACGCCCCAGGCTCTTATCCTCCTGCATAATTCATGGCCAGGCTGGCAAAGCAAAGAAGAATGAGGTTTAAAGACCTGTAGGAAAGGGCTTACTGCCCATCAGCCACGTCATTCCAAGCAGGGACAAAAGCATGACCTGAGGTTGGGGCACGTGGTACCCAAGGCAGGGTGCAAGAATACCTCAGCCTGGCCATCACCCGATTGAAGTCAAGCACAAGGGTTGAGATTTGTCAGAAGGAGACATCCCTGGTGATGAATACAGAGACTGATGGCAAAGCCAGCAGAGCAGTGGCCAAGAGACAGCCCCACCAACCCCTCTCCTGCCAGGAGCTGCTGTCTCCATCCTTTGCTCACCTCTAGATCAGCTTCCCTTTGCCCAAGGAAAAGTCAGGAGGTGGGGTGCCCTAGACCAGCACTGATGGCCGTGGTGGTAGGGAGGAGAGCTGTCGCCCCACTCTCGCCGGGGCAGGGCCTTTCCCAGCCCTCCTGCCGAGCAGCCTGGGGCGGATGAGCCTTTATCCCGTTCCGGTCAGACGAGCCGCTCTGTCTCCTTCAGAAAAGGATTACCAAAACATCCAATTACGCTCTCCCTTCTGCCTGTCTCATCTCCTTTTGAGTTTTTTTGGTCATTGTATGAAACAATCGCATCCAGAAGCCGGGACACTTGCCCAGCTCTGTACTTGGAGCCCCATCTACCCTCCTGCAAGCAGAGGCTCTCCCCACCCCATAGCCTGCTGGCCTTCAGGCACTGAGTCAAGCACCCGTCACTGAGCAGCAGCTGGGGTCCTGGCATGGCTGGGAACCGTTGCTGCATCCCATCAGTCACTGCATCCCATTAGCCACTGCATCCCATTAGCCACTGCATCCCATCACTCCTGTGGGAGCTCAGCCCACATCCCCAGTTCAGGTCTCTGGGGCAGGAGACTTCCTGATGCCTTTGACACCCACAGAATCATAGAATCAATAAGGTTGGAAAAGACCTCAAAGATCATCAAGTCCAACTTGTCACCCAAGACCTCATGACTGCTAAACCATGGCCATTCTGCAGCATGCTCCAGCAAAAGACAGAGGCAGGGAGGCCACCATGCCTCCCCAGAATTTCCTAATTCTAAGGCACTTACTGCCTATAATTGATATGTTTTAGCCCCACCTTGCTCACAGGAGATCCCTGCCACCACCAGCTAGTCCCCTCACATTCCCTGTGGGTGCAGATACTGCAGCCGTGGTCCCCTTCCACCTGGGGCACCCTGAAATGTGACATTTGCTGGTGGGGGTGATGGGGAGGTCAGAAGTGTAACCGCATTGCAAAAGAGATTAGAGCCATCCAGGGAGGTCCCTGGGGGGCTGTGCAGGGCTGACCCGGAGGTGTGCCTCACCCTTTCACTGCCAGCAGGATCACCACACACTTGCTTCATTCCTCCTTCCCCAGTCCCTGTTGCTGGCTAATATCTGAGAGGGGACGTGGGGCTCTGCAGACCTTTGATCTGCTCCAGCACAGCTGTTCCCAGACCTTTATGTAACGGATGAGAAATGTGACTGAAATAACGATGGAGTGGACAGAAGCAAAGAGAGAGGCTATAAATAAATATGACACAATAACTGTGATCATTGCTAAATAAGTTTTACATTGAATTGATGGTATAAATAGAATCAAAAGCAAAGATGTCACCAGCAGGAGACGTGGATTTGAGGCAGGGACTGGTGTGATGCAGGTACAAACAGCACAAGGTCCCACACATGTTATACTTGCCTCACTCCATCCCAGCTGCCTGCAAGCCATGGAAATGGTTTTTCACCCGTTTCTGCTTTGGAGGGAGAAAGGAGCTACAGCTGGTATTTGGGAGTGAGTCCTCCCAAGGTTGAGAGTGACTATGGAATGGGAGCTGGGTAGAACCTGCTGGGGAAAAGCCCACAGGACCCAGAGGCTACTCCATCCTTCCAGATCCTAAGCACTCTCCTATGTACTCTCCTATCTATACCTTCCCTTGGATCTGCTAAACTTGGAGAAGCTGGACAGGGTGGAATGTGCAAGATCTGGGCTTGTGACTCCCTTGAGCTCCTTAAGCCAGTCACTTTGTACCTATCCCTCATGTTGCATGTACCAAATGCTCTGGACACCTCAGTCTTGAACCTACACAAGAATTAGAGAGCTGCATCTGATGTAAGCACTGCAGCTGCCATTGACTGGGGGAACAGTCTGTGTCCTTGCCCCCAAAACAAGAAGCAGAGCCCAGGAAGCTGCCCCTCCCAGCATCCCGAATTGCTGCTGCAGCATTGCGTTGGCTGACTACACTGTTCTGGGCACAGTGATTTACAGAATCACAGACTCATGGAATCACTTCAGTTGAAAAAGACCTTTAAGATCATCACATCCAACTGCTAACACAGCACTGACAGGTCACCACAAAAACCATGTCCCTCAGCACATCTGCAAGGCTTTTAAGTCCCTCCAGGGATGGGGACTCCACCACTTTCCTGGACAGCATGTTCCAGGGCTTCCCCCTTTTGTGGAAGAAATTGTTCCTCATATCCAACCTAAATCTCCCCTGGCGCAACTGGAGGCTGCTTCATCTTGTCCTATCACTTGTTATTAGGGACAAGAGACTAACCCACACCGGCCTCCAACCTTCTTTCAGAGTGTTGTAGAGCCAGAAGGTCTCCCCCTCAGCCTCCTTTACTCCAAGGTGAACAACCCCAGTTCCTTCAGCTGCTCCTCACAAGATTTGTGCTCTAGACCCTTCACCAACTTCATTGTCCTTCTTTGGATGTGATCTGCAAACACTGATTACTGAGATCTCTGTGGGGATGGTGACAGGGCTGCTGTCCCAGCCGTGGCCTGAGCTCAGCACCACCAGCTGCCATCATCTCAGTGCCATCATCTCAGTGCTATCACAATGCTCAGCAGCACATGAGAGGACATCCCAGGTGTCTGATGAGAGATGTCTCCCTGTTTTATCCACGAGCCTGGCCTGCCATAGCTCACACCACCAGCTGCCATCACCTCAGTGCCATCGTTTCAGTGCCATCACAATGCTCAGCAGCACAAGAGAGGACATCTCAGTCGTGTCTGATGAGAGACGTCTCCCTGTTTTATCCACCAGCCGTGGCCTGCCATAGCTCACACCACCAGCTGCCATCATCTCAGTGCCATCACAATGCTCAGCAGCACAAGAGAGGACATCCTAGTTTTATCCACAGAGGATTTGCCCAACAACCCTGGCAGGGTGGAAAACTTCCCCACCCTCTTCTCCCTCTTTTCCACCTCTCTTGTCGTGTGTCCCAACCCAACCTACCTGCTGCCAACTGCCCTGCGATTAATATTTGGGCAAACACCCCCTTGGGAGGAGAGCATCCGCCTGCGTTCAGCTCAGCACGGAGGGCTGGAGCTGGGGAGGGTGGGGGTGTGTGTGCATGTGTGGGAAGGGTCGAGGGGCTGCAGATCAGGGCTGATATGGGCTGGCACTTTGGCAGAATTTTCTAGGACAGTTTGTACAGTGTCCTCCCCGTACAATGGTTGTGTCTAGCCGCCGCGCTGCGGCTCTCATTTCCATGAGCAAGGAATTCAACCGAAAAGTAAACAGGAAAAAACCTCAACATCTGACAGTTTATAAATATCCACGGAATTATTTAGGCAGCCAGGCCAATTTGCACAGATGCTGTGTATGTGGCTGGGACAGATCTCTCTGTTGTTTCGGAGCCACCCCTCGTGAATGGGAAACAGGGCTGGTTCCTCGCCATGGCTGCCTGAAACCTCAGTGTTCTCCCGCAAGCTGGCTGCCAGCAGCGAGTGCTGCAGCGCTGGGAACAGCGCTACGAGCTGATGGGAGCGAGCTGCACGTCGTGCTGAGAGACTCCAGCACCCCACGCTTCCAGCCCGGGCTGCACCAGGGCTTTGGAAGAGGCAAGGGAGCTCTGCCTGGGAATTGCACGGCGATTTCAGACAGGGCGATGGGACAAACCTTTGGTGGGGTGGGGAGCAGGACCTGCCCTGGTGCACACAGCTCCAAGGGGGTGAGGTGGCCTTTTAGAACTGTGGCTCCCCTTCTCCAACACGCTGAAGCTGATGGCTCTCAGGGCTTGGGAGCAGAAAGGTGCAGGCAGGGCAGACCTGCCTCCAGCTCTATGCAGGGCAGGCAAAAATTGTTTCCCACAGGAATCATAGAATTGCTAGGGTTGGAATGACAGACCCAAGCCCCCATCCCATCAACCTCCTCCTCAGCGAGCATCCGAAGGCACCCTGAGCCACCATTCAGATCAAAACCATGGCACTGGGCTTTCCCAGCAGTGTCCCTTCCTCCCTCTCTCACAGCCAGCCTGAGCCCAGAGGATTATTCAACCTGACAGCCGAGTGACTTGATCGTTCCAAGCGACATCTTAATTACAGGACGTCCTCCACGGCGTTCGCTGGCTACGGCCGGTAAAAGAAACTTCTCCTCCCCATCTCCCTCTGCCCCCCAGCGCCGCCGAGCCGTGCCGAGCCGCGAGAGCTGCTCAGACAGTGGGGATATTGTTTTGGCCATTGCCTGAATGGCCCAGTCTCCTCAGCTGTAAAATTACCTAGAGGATAACTAAACAAACCCCAGACAAACACTTCTTTAAAGGCACTGCTTACTTTGCAGCAGCCTTTTCCCCCTGCCCGCCACATGTGCTCACGCTGGGTTTTCTTTTCCTTCTTCTGAATGGTGACAAAGTTGCAATGCCCTTGCAAAAGCATTGCATGGGGAATGGGGACAGTGAAGAATGAGGGGGTGTGGGGGATGCCATGGGCTCTCCTGGATCAGGCTCCACTCAAGCCCAGTCCTGGATCTGGGTTGGAGAGCTCATGATGCAGAGGCATTGGGAGATAACAAGGAGGCAGAGGCAGAGACAGTGACTCCTTCTAGAATCCCAGCGTGGTGGTGGTGGGAAAAGACCTCTGGAGAGCATCTAGTCCAACTCTCCTGCTAAAGCATTGTCACCCACAGCAGCTTGCCCAAGATCACAATGTCCAGGTGGATTTGGAATCTCTCCAGAGGAGACTCTACAACCTCTCTGGGCAGCTGCTCTGGGGCTCTGACACCTCAGCAAAGGAGTTTCTACTCATGATCAGGTGGAACCTCCTGGGTTCCAGTGTGTGTCTGTTGCCCCTTGTCCTGTCACTGGGCACCACTGGAAAGAGTCTTGCCCCATCCTCTCACCCCCACCCTTTAGCTCTTGCTGAACATTGATCAGATCCCCTCTCAGGCTGCTCTTCTCCAGGCTAAACAGCCCCAGGTCTCTCAGCCTTTCCTCATCACAGAGATGCTCCAGGCTCCACAGCATCTTTTTATCCCTTGCTGGACTCTCTCCAGTAGTTCCCTATCTCAGGGGACTCTCTCCAGTAGTTCCCTGTCTCTCTTTGGGCTCATCTGTGTCAGACCTGAGAGGGGGACACGGTTTCAAATAGTTCAACCCTGACCCATTGCATGTGAGGACTGGCTTTTTCCCTTAATACTGCTGGCCCACAGGGAAACTGGTCCCACCAGCCTGGTCCAAAGCCCACTGAAGCCAGAGGAAAAACTGTCCCAGACTCCAGCATCAAGCATGACCCAGCAAGACTGCCAAGCTCCCGGGGATGAAATCAGGCTTTAGGGGATGATAAAGCCCCTCCGCACTGGGCTAACTGAGCAGGGAGGTCAGGACGGGTCCTGTCCAAGAGGTTTTGCTGTTTCCAACTATCCCTCATAAACAGGAGAACAGCTCTGGCCAAATCCTCCTTCAGAGTCAATCTGAGCATTTCCTGACTCGGTGTTGATTTCAGAGATTAAAGCAGGTCAAAAACAACCTGGTCGAAATCCAGGCAGCATCAGTCTTTGGAAAAAGACCTTGAGGAATTTCATTCGGGTTTGTTGCGAGGGGAGGGGCTGTGCTCTTCCCACCCAGAAGTTTGTTTGCTTTTGAAACAGATGCAATAAACACATGAACACTCAGCCCCGGCTACAAGCAAGGAGGCTGCCTTCTGCCTTCTTTTTTTTTTGGTGAAAATATGGGATGTTAGAATCATAGAATCATGTTAGTCAACCTGGGGTTCTGCTTTTCATTCTAGATCTGCCAGCGAGCCACTAACCATCTGACCCCAAAGTTCTCCAAGTGCCGGGTTCTGCACATTGGCCACGGCAACCCCATGCAGTGCTACAGGCTGGGGTCAGAGTGGCTGGAGAGCGGCCAGGCAGAGAGGGACCTGGGGGTACTGGTCATGCTGAACATGAGCCTGCAGTGTGCCCAGGTGGCTAAGAAGGCCAGTGGCATCCTGGCCTGCATCAGGAACAGTGTGGCCAGCAGGAGCAGGGAGGTCATTGTGCCCCTGTACTCAGCACTGGTTAGGCCACACCTTGAGTCCCATGTCCAGTTCTGGGCCCCTCAGTTTAGGAAAGATGTTGAGATGCTGGAAGGTGTCCAGAGAAGGGCAACAAAGCTGGGGAGGGGTCTGGAGCACAAGCCTTATGAGGAGAGGCTGAGGGAGCTGGGGTTGCTTAGCCTGGAGAAGGGGAGGCTCAGGGGAGACCTTATTGCTCTCTACAACTCCCTGAAGGGAGGTTGTAACCAGGCAGAGGTTGGTCTCTTCTCCCAGGCACCCAGCACCAGAACAAGAGGACACAGTCTTAAACTGCGCCAGGGGAGGCTTAGGCTGGAGGTTAGGAAGAAATTCTACACAAGGAGCGTGATTGGCCATTGGAATGGGCTGCTGGGTGAGGTGGTAGAGTCACCATCACTGGAGGTGTTTAGGAGGAGACTTGATAGGGTGGTTGGTGCCATGGTTTAGTTGATTAGGTGGTGTTAGATGATAGGATGGATGCGATGATCTCGAAGGTCTCTTCCAACCTGGTTAATTCTATTCTATTCTGTGTTCACACAAGGGTTGGCAGGGCTTGGCACAGGGAGGCAAACTAGGAGTTTAGGATCAGAAGTCACATTAATCCCAAAATAAAGGAGAGGAGAGGATATTAAATAAATCCCTGCATATTCCTGAGCTGCTCAGAGGGTGGCTTTCCTTTCTGGCTCGGGTGACCTGCTCAGAGAGAACGTGTCCTCACAAAGACAGAGGTGCAAACCCAAATCACAACATCACAGCATGTGCTCTGAAAATATCTGCAGCCCTTCTGAGGCAGATCCCAGATTTTGGCAGATTCCTAAGATCAGGAAATTCCTTGAGAGCTTGGGAAATTCTCCAAGGCTGGGCCCAAGCTATTTCTCTTGGAGGAGAGATCAGGTTCTCCTCCTCCTCTTTTCTTTTTGTGCTCTTTTGGTGACGGGTCAGCGGGACCTTGCCGAGCGCACTTTGCTGTACAGCGAGAAAGAGGATTAACAAAACACTGCCGAGGGCCAAACGCAGCTGCAGGGCCCTGAGGAACAGCTGCTTGCAAAGGAAGCCGGCAAAGCCAAATATCAGCCATGAGGTCCCAGCTCCTAGCAGGGCTGGAAGCAGCCCAAGCTGGTATCACTTACACTTTCTTCCCTGTTCCTTTGCCTGTGCATAAATAACCGCCCGTTATTTATGGCTGGTCACAGCGCACGCCCTGCACGCCCGCCTGTGGGGTCACCTCAGAGGACAGAGCAGAGCTGGCTGCAGTGGGAGGGCTTGAAGGGCCCCTCTTAGGACCCCAATAATAACTCCCTCTCATCCCTTTCCCTCAAGCAACATGGATAATGGCAGGGTTTCAGCCCAGCTGTTCCCACAGTTTGTCTATCCAGAAGTCACCAGGTTCTTGGGGACATGTGGGAGCTGTGCTGCCCATGGCTTGGAGAAAGCAGGTCCTGGACACAGCCAAAAGGCTGATGAAGGGTCAAGAGAACAAGTCTTGTGAGGAGCAGAGGAAACTGGGGCTGGAGGACAAGAGGCTGAGGGGAGACCACATTGCTCTCTCTGACTCCCTGACAGGTGAGGTTTGAGTCTCTTCTCCCTAGTATCAAGTGATAGAAAGAGAGGAAGTGGTCTGAAATTTTGCCAGGGAAGGTTCAGGTTGGATATCAGGAAAGTTTCTTTACCAAAAGTGTGGTCAGGCAATGGAACAGGCTGCCCAGGAAGGTAGAGGAGTCACCAACCCTGAAGGTGTTTAAAAACACAGAAAGTGTAGACATGGCACTTCAGGGCATGGTTTAATGACCATGGTGCTGTTGGATTGGAGTCAATGATCTTAGCAGTCTTTTCCAACCAGAATAATTCTATGATTCTAAGAAAAAGCAGCCTTGAGCAGTGGAAACCTTCATGCTGCCTTAGGACCCCATCTCTGGGCAAAATGTCCACAGCTGGGACACAGACATGAAGCAGAGAATCAGGTGTGCAGGATAATTTACCCTAGATGGGCTCACAGGGTTGATCTCCACCATCCTCCCTAGAAACACATGTGCCACTGAGACAACCTTCATACAAGCAGGCTGTTGGAGAAGCCAGGAAAGCTTCGTGCGGCTTCCACTTTCAAAATGCAGAAGATGGGGGAGACAACCCTCAGGCTGCTTGTTTGCAGAGCCCTCCGGCAGCCTCTGTACTTGGCCATCACCCCCTTGGTCCCACCACATTCAGGGAAACCTGTATCCATGTCTGTATTTGGCCATCACCCCTTGGTCCCACCACATCCAGGGAAACCTGTATCCATATCTGTATTTGGCCATCACCCCCTTAGTCCCACCACATTCAGGGAAACCTGTATCCACAGCTGCCTCTGAGGTCCATCTCTCTGGCTGAAGCCGCCTCAGCAGACCCAGTTCCCTGCCTTCACCCTGCCGGCAGGAACTCAACACAATTATCCCTCCCGAGCATCCCAGCACTTCAGCCTTGGGCAAGCTCTTTGCTTCACAGAAATGTTGAAGATGAGGTATGAAGAGAAGCTCAAGGGTTACAGTTAGCTCAACTGTGTCATGGTGCTGGGTGGCTTTGAAAAAAATATCAGCAAAGATGTCAGGTTGTACTAGTGGCCTTCCACACTCCCCAGGTCTCAAGGGAAAAGATGTTTTCTTTCTGCTTTTGTGGTGTTTTTCTTCCACCATGTGCAGCAATGAGGTAACCAAGCAGAGGTTTTGTGGCTGAATTGTTGGATTGCTGCCATCATCCCATTCCCAGGAAAGGCAGAAGTTGGTCCAGCTGGTCCTGCAGCCAAGGAAGAACATGGATCTTCCCAAAAGGCAGAGGTATGTGTCTGCAAGGACCTGACCACAGGCTGAAGAAGTGATCAAAGACAGCAGTTCTGTGGGCATTTCTTTAGCCAAAGCCTAGGCTGCTGTTCTCTCCCCTTCCAGCAAAGCTGTTTCTTGCACCAGGCAGTCCCTAGAGAGAAGCATCCATGCAGGAGATGGGAAGGACCATCTGAAATCCAAGTGCTGAACTACTAGAATAGTGTGGAGATGACTTAAGTATTTTAGCAGCACGTGAAGGTTCCCTGTCCTGATGAAGACATCTCCATGGCTCTGGGGCATGCACCAGAGCCATGGAGATGTAGCACAGAGCTGCTTTGGGAGAGCCTTTCCCAGCGTGCTGGGCCACAGTCAGAGCAGCAGGTTGCCCTGGAGTCACACAATTCCCCCAAGGCTCCTCAAGCACTGCAGACAACAGTGTTTGTAGACAATAGCCCCCCTCATTCCCAGCCCTCCAATTCCACATACTCAGCTTTTTATAGCATTTCCAGGCTCTTGCTCAGCTGAACCTCAGCTGATGGGGACCAGCTGAGGTCAGAGCTGCTCCTCCCTGGGGCTTGCTGGGCCAGCCCACCCTAGTGCAAAACCTGGCTCTAGCTAGGTCCCCACCACCCCACCATAATATGCTGAGGTTTATTGGGAGGATGCCACCTCTTCCCTTGCTCACTCTCCATCCTCCTCACCCTGCATCCATGCACTGTTGAATCCAGCTGGAACTGCCCCTGGAGACTGCTCCTGCTCCATTTCCACGGCTGCTGCCTGTCCCTGGGGTCCTGGCATGGCTGAGAAAAGGCTTTTTAAGCACATCACCCCTGTCCCATCCAGAGGACTTCCTGCCTGCTCCTTGCTCGGGCTGAATCTCCCCTGGCAGCCTCCCTGTACGTTTTCCTGGAGGAAGGACTCTGATGGATGTATAAATAAAGCAACCTGTGAGTTCTTCTCCCCGCCCCGCGCTTGGATAACCTGCGGTTGATCCCCCCCCCCCCCCCCCGAGTCCTCCCCAAGCCACAGCCCCACGATGTGCTCCCTGCTGCCGCTGCTCTGGCATTTTTATGAATGGCCTTGAGCCCAGGGCAGAGCTGAGAGCCTGGATTTGGAACGGCTCCATCCCTTCTACCGCACGCGCTAATCTTGACAAATGATCAGCGTGTGGCTTTCAAAACCAGAGATAAGGCTGTCTGACCACTTCAAGTCCCTGCACTTTCCCACGAAGAAAGGGATTTTGTTCTCAGCCCTCAGCCACAGCTTCCTCCA
Organism: Picus viridis; assembly: GCA_033816785.1. Taxonomy (NCBI): domain Eukaryota; kingdom Metazoa; phylum Chordata; class Aves; order Piciformes; family Picidae; genus Picus; species Picus viridis. The sequence goes on along the minus strand of CM066599.1, from coordinate 6,461,224 downwards.
GAGCCTGGGCAAACCCAGGTACCCCCCACCCCCTAGGCTGGGGGGATGCTCATGGCAATCACACCCCTTGGAAGCAGGGCCCTGGTGCGAGTCAGAACAGAACCTCGACAACCTCCGAATGAGGCAGATGTTGTGACATTGCTGGGGTGTACGATGTTCCTGGCTGGACCAGGGCTGTCTCCTGCATCTCCTTCCCATTGTGGCTAATGGGAGAAGTGGTCCATGCCCAGCATGGAGCTGGAATGTGGAAGAAGCAGCTGCCGGAAACCACCAAGAGCTTCCAGTCCTGCAGTTAAGCCATGGCCATGGTGGGCTTCCTTGAGCTCAGTTTTAGAATCATAGAATAGAAGTATAGAATCAAGCTGCACCAGGGGAAGTTTAGGCTGGAAGTGAGGAGAAAGTTCTTCACTGAGAGAGTCATTAGCCATTGGAATGTGCTGCCCAGGGAGGTGGTGGAGTCACCATCCCTGAAGGTGTTCAAGAGGGGATTGGACGTGGCACTTGGTGCCATGGTTTAGTCATGAGGTCTGTGGTGATGGGTTGGACTTGATGATCTTTGAGGTCTCTTCCAACCTTGGTGATTCTGTGATTCTGTGTTATTAAGGTTGGAAAAGACCTCTAAGATCATGTCCAGCCATCATCCCAACACTCTCTTATCCACGACCACATCCCAAAGTGCCGTGTCTATGCATCTTTTTAACACCTCCAGGTGTTCCTCTTGGGAACTGCAGCACCTGGAGAAGGCCCTGCTGAGGTCACAGCTCTCCTAGGGCTGGTATGCTGTGTACTGTACTGCTGCGTACTGGACTGTACTGCTATGGCATTTGGCACATGCGTCTCGCCTGCCAGTTTGAGTGATACAGTGTCCCTGTTCCTCCTCGTGGCCAGAGGAGCAGCTGTGGGATAGCTGCAGTGGCTTCACAGGGACTCTGCCACAGCAGACCCTGGCTGGGTCTGGTTGGACGTGCCCCTGGGAAAGTTGGGCTTTCCAGAGGACCCCACTCTGGCACAGACCCGCTGCCAAGGGACAAGGCCTCTGTCAGTGCCAGCTTCAGGAATGCCTTTGATCCAGTGGGAATCATCGGGGAGCAACTCCCTCTAAATTGAGCTGCTCTCTTGCCTTGCCACTTTGGGAAATGAATTTGTGCTTGGAAAAACTCAGGCTGGGAGAGGTCTTGGGAAGACATCCAATCCATTTCCCTACCCCAAATTGGTCCTGACAGGGTTTTTTTTTAATCTAACCTTTCCTTTAAAATCTCCAGATGGCCCAGTACACTCAGTGCAGTCTCCTCCAGGGCTACATTCATTTTACTACCAGATATTTTTGCATTATTAACATCCAACTTATATTTCCCTTGCTGCAATCTGCTCCTATCCCACAGAAACACAGAGGGCAACTCTCCTCTGACCACTGTGCCCAGTCCACCTCATCCTGCCCAGCATAGTGCCCTGTCAGAAGCAAGACCTACTTAAAGCATAGGATTAGGGTGGATGAGGCTGGGCCTGCCCAAGAGCAGTCAGAGCTGAAGGGTCCCTGGACTGTCTGGGAGGGTTTGATGGTACAGCAGCTCACACCCACTGCACCCTGTGCAGGCACCAAACGTGATACCTGGGTGGGAATGGGAGGTTGGAGGCTGCTGGCTTGTTGACCCGTGAAAGGAGGCAATTACTCAGCTGATGAGGCCATGCAGGTGTTAATTAAAAAGTTTGTGAAGCAGAACAGGTCACTGTTTGGCGTCATCCACTTGTGAAATTAGCCTCACAGTGGTTCACCCAGCTGCCCCTGGGAGACAGAGCAGGGCAAGAGCTCTTCCTCTTCCCAGAGGCAGCACCTCTATTCTTGCTCTTCTCCAGCTGAGCTCGTATTTCTGAGTTACTTTTGAGTCCTGAACAATGTCCCTACCTTTCAGAGAGATCTGTGGTGGATCCCTGGACTGGCTTGGAGCATAGCTGAGCAGGAGTAAGGGATGTACCCAAAATAATCCATTTCTGGCAGTCCAGGCAGAGAAACAAACTCCCTAGTCACTTTCAGAGCTGCTGCAGGAGGTGTTCACACAGGGATGGTGATGGACATAGCCTCCCAGGTCCTTTGGTAGGGTCTCAGGTTTGCCAAGCATCCAAATTTGATCATCATCATTATCATCTCTGATCCAATCCCTTCTACTTTCCAGCCAAGGCCAGGAGAGGAAACAGAGCTTTCCTCTGGGAAGCACCAGGGGCTGGTGATCCCTGATCCACAGTTTAGCCATGAGCAGATCTGCAGAGCCTTTCAGGTCTGCCCTTCCATTCTTCTCCAATCCTTTCTTCTGGCAAAGCTCTTCCACCCTACTGGAGACCTCAGTGCTCAGCACAGGCTTCACAACTTTGGGAGATGGGGGTTGGCATCTTCTCTTTTAACCCCTGGGACATGCCCATGCCAGAAGGATGCCCTAATAGGAAGGAGACTCCTGTCCCTTCTCCAGAGGAGAACCTCTCCAAAGCCAGAATGCCATGCCACGCTCCACACAGGCATTCTCCTGTGCCCAGACGGAGTTTGTGGTGTGGTGGGGACTGGCAGAAGCACAGCTGAGCATCAAAGAGTCAGACCCCAGCTGCTCCCTGAGAAGTGCAACTTAACGAATCCCCATTTCCTGCCTTTGTGTCTCATGGTTGGATTAGCTCACTGCTAATAAGGCACATGAGAGTTTTTCCCATGGTTTGGGACACTCATCATGGCTCTCTCTGTGTGGATTCTTTGATGTCCTACAGTAGAGTTGATGACGAATCCATTTCCTCAATGGGGATGCAAGTTTGGCACTCCCTTGTCTGCCCAGATGCCAAACAATTAGACAATAGAACACCAAAATGGGATTCAAGGTCTGTGAGGATTTTGTCCTGCTATGAAAACTGGCAGAAAATGACCTGGAGTGGGGTTGGATGGCAGGGACAGACAGACAGACGGACACATACGTGCACCCACCCAAGGCTCCCACCTTCTCTTCTTTCACAGCCAGGTTGGACAGAATGAGTGAGCACACTGCACTTCACCCTGTGGTGGCCGTTCAGCACAGCACAGGCTCGGCAGACAGGACCAAGAGCTTTAGCTCAGACCCTGCAGCACCAGATGGTTTTTCCTGGAGGCCTCAGATGCACACGTGCAGCTGTTATTAAAACTGCCTCCAGCTCCCTGCACACAGGGGGGAAAAAAATGAAGGCTGTGTGCAAGGTTAGCTCTCGACTTTGGCATCCAGCAGTAAACCACGCAGGCTGGGCTGGCTTTTGTTTGTTTTTATAGGGTTGCTGATAGATCGTCCCTCCTGCAGCATCCCGGTGGAGGGGAACAATCCGATGCACCAGCTGGAAGGGAAGTGCTTCATGTGCTGCCAGACAGACCATGCCAAAGCCAGAATGCAGCCACCTCTGGGGTGCAGCCTGACAGGCGCATGGCAGCTTGCAGCAACACCCTGCAGCAGCTTGGAATGAGCGGAGGGAGCTGCTCCAGAGGATGCACTGCCTCCTTACACAGACTTCCTCCGCTCGCTCTTCCAGCCTGCCTCCCCCCTGCATGGCTCTTCTCTGCGCTTTTCCTCTCCTGCTAATGTTTCTGTATCCACCTCAGACCCAGCCAAACGCTCCTTTTTCACTGAAAAAGGCCATTTGTCTCCATATCTTATCATCTGTCTCAGTGTCAGCTCAAGCCTTGATACCTTCTTCCCCCAGCAGCAGGTTTCACTTCTGCATTTGGGATTCCACCCAGCCACCCTTTCTCAGCTGCTTCCAAGAGTTTTGGAGAAGCATTGCACACCTCTTTACGGTGCTTCTCTGCCCATGCCAACCTGGGGCTGGCCTCTGAGTCTGAGGCTGGAGCCTCATCCAACCCCTGGTGTGGTCTCACTGTGATGTCCTTGGGTGTGAGCGGCCCAGGGACCGAGGGATGCTCAGCCCAGCTTTTGCTTATATGACAAAATCTCCTGCTGCCCTGCAAGCTGACCGCCACTGGGTAGCACTAGGGGTATTACATCCCAAACTGCCCAGTGCCCAAGGTGGGGGCTTCTCCCACTCACCAAACAGCAATGGCTGCTCATGACTCACCCAAAGGTTCTTCCACCACTGTGGTTAAGAGTGCACTGCCTGGGGAGTGCTACTTGAGAGGGCAGGGTGTTCAGCACCCACTACCTGCTGCTGTGGATGGGGGCAAGTCAGAAGGGATCTTTGAAAGGCACAGGATACCTAAACGTGCCTTCCAAAGGACACAGTGCCTTTAGGCATTAGGAGGGAATGCCTTAGGTTGTGGGAGACCCAAGGGTCTGCAGAGAAAGGCAAAGGATTCCTCCCTCTCCCAGTGCTGAAGGCAAAATCTAACATGGAGGGGTGATCACAAAACCATTGTGGTTGCAAAAGATCTTTAAGATCATTGAGTCCAGCTCCAAAACACCCTCTCCTGCAAAACCCAGGTTCTGGGTTCGCTGGCTCCTTGTCAGTGCCAGCCAAATGATTGGCAGCTGTCAGTTCCCAGCATCACATATCAGCTGGAAGCCCACAGGACAGAGGCAGGGTCCCTCCAGTCTTTTCCCCTGCAGGTGCTCGGGGGAATCAGAAGCTGCGGGCCGGGGCTGACCCAGAGGACATGCCCGGACCCTGCGGCTCCAGCCCCCACTGCACCTGCTACCCCCGCCCGGTGCTCGGGGAGGGGGCGGCGAGACGAGGGGCGGTGTTGGGGCCGGAGAAGGGGGCTCATGCCCCTTCCAGCCCCCCCGCCCCGGAGCCGACAACGCTCTGGGGTCGAGCTTCAGCACTGCGGGAGTTACACGGAGGGTCGGGGCGGGGTGGGAGGCCGCTTTGTGTCTCCGCCTGTGGGGCCGGGGGAAGATGTTGGGGGTGGAAGGGGGTCAGAGTAGGGGGTGCTGCTTTGTCTCCCCGCCCGCGGGGCCGGGGGTCGGCGGCCGTGGGAGGGCGGGAGGAGGAGCGGGGTCCGCCCCCGCCGCCGCCGTACAAAAGGGGTCGGGCGGGCGACAGAGCAGCGTGTGCCGCCGGGCAGGGCCGGGCAGGGCACGGCCGGGCACGGCAAGGGGCAGGGCAGGGCTCCGGTCCCCTCCGCAGCGCCGGCCCGGCGGAGCCCGCGGCCGCCCCGTCCCGTCCCGTCCCGTCCCATCCCATCCCATCCCATCCCATCCCATCCCGTCCCATCCCGCTCTGCAGCCGCCGCCGGGCCCGGGACCATGCGGCGGGCGCGGACGCTGCGCCGCCACGGAGCTCTGCTCGCCTGCCTCTCCCTGGGGACGCTGCTAGCCCTCGCCGACGCCAAGGGTGCCTTCTACCCCCAGCCGCCCCGCTGCCCTACGGCGGCAGGTACAGCCTCTACACAGCCGGCTCCAGCCCGCAGCTCGGCAAGCCCGTGGGCAAGCACAAGTAAGCAACCTTCTGCGCACCTCCGCCCGCGCAACCGAGTCGGCGGGCACGGAGAGGCGGTATCGCCCCCGAGCATCGGGCCCTGGGTACCGACTCGCGTCGGGCATCCCTTACCGGGCACAGATCACGGGTACTGGCCGCAGGTCTGCGCTCAACACCCCCGCGGGACGGCCGCTGCGTGCAGCCCGTGGTGGGTACCCAGCCTAACAGCCGTGGGTGTCACCGCCCAGGGCTCGGCTGCAAGCACTCCTTGGTGGGTACTCAATTCTGGGTACCAAGCGTGGGTTCCATCTCTTGCCAGGGGCCGGGTACGCTGCAGTCCCATGTGGGACAGAGCTGGGGTGGTGAGGGTGGGATGCCCGTGCATGTCTTTGGGTAGGTGAATGTACCTGTTTGGCTGCACACAGGTGGGGTGGGGAGGCAAGTGGCAGTGCACAGAGCTCTGCGTGAAAATGCCGGCTGTGAAGGGAATGTGCTCATTTGCCTGTAAAGCACAAAGCTAGCAGAGCTTAACTACGGTTTTGAGGAACCTGGAAAGCTCAGGCAAAGGAGGAATGTGGCTTTACACATGCTATAGACTTTTTCCATTCAATCGTAAAAAGGCTGTTACATTTGGGGAGGGAGGGAGGGAGGGAAGCTTGCTGCCCTCCCTCTTTTTTTGCTAGAATTGTTTCTCCCGGGCTCCTTTGAAAAGAGGAGGATGTGGTGTTGTGAACAAGCTGAAATGAATAAAATAACTTTGGAGCCCAACAATACTGGCAGTGCCAGGGAGAGCTTTCCAAAGCCTGTAACATTTTCCAGCTGCTCACTCTTAAAACATCAGGCTGGGGCTATAAAACTGCAAGCCACAGGTGGGTGAGGAGGAGAGGGGTCGGGAAGAAGGAGTGAGAGCCAGAACCACCCCAACCCAAGTAGTCCCAGGTAGGCAGTAGCTATTAGCAGTGGCCAGTAGGTCTGCCTGTGTTGGCTATGTGCTGACTTACAGCAGAGGTTAGCAGTGTGTTTGTGAGCAGATCCTGGATGGATAGATGGATAGGTGGTGATGCTGAGTTTCCACACTCACACACATGATGTCTCTTCCCTCCAGCAAAGATGAGTGGCTGGCCTTAGCTCTCATGTGGCCCTGTGCATGGAGAAAGAATTCACTTCTGGAGGAGCAGGGAGCAGCTCAAGTCCTCACACACATGCTCTGGGCAGAGCTGCTTGTGTCTGGGCAGACTGGAAGACACCAGCTGCTCCTGGCTGCCCATCTTGGGGAGCAAAGAGTGCACTGGGCAAGGGGCTAGGGTAGAGGTTCTGATGCTGCTGCAGAGCAGAGTAAGGGGGATATGTTCCAGGTGTGGGGCCAGAAGGTCCCTGCTGGGAGGGAACAGAGAGGGCTGGGGTGTTGGAGGGAGGGTGAGCCTGCTTGCGCCTTGTAGCTTCACTGTGGATGCTACTGGAGGTAGAGAAACTTGCTCAGGGCCTCTGGATGGGGCACTGAGGGGCTTATGGTGGGTCTTGGCATGGGTAGAGGATGTACTTTGGCTTCATGTATTCGCCAAAGATGCATGTCCCTCTTTTACCTATCTTTTCCCATTGAGGGTGAGCCAGAGGACAGAGCCCCCAAACAGGAGACACCAAAGTCATTCTCCTCAAACCCTTTCTACCCCATCATGACTGTCCCAGTCCCTTCCCTCATCTCTACCTGCCAGAAGTGTCCCAGCACCATCTGGAGTACCACCATGCCAAGCTGAGAGGTCCTGCAGCTCATTTCTCTGGTCAGCCCTGAGGGTGCTCTCTGCAGACTGTGCAATGGTGATGCCAGGGGCCCTGGCTGCTTCCCAGCCTGTGGCCAGGCAGCTGAGCAGCAGTGACCCAAACTTGTAGAGGGAGAGCTGGGTCCTCCTGCCTCAGTGAACACCTCCCTGCACCTATAGCACACACCAACCCATCTGCACCATCCTGCTGACCTTCCGTCTTTGCCTCAGCTCTGCGCTGTCTGCCTGTGCCCTGCTCTCCTCCCGCTCTGCCATCTGCCACATCCCCACACCCTTAATCCCTGGTTCACTGCACATCCCTGCTGTCTCTGCTCCTGTGGACCAAGTCCATCTGCTCCTGCTGGCAGCCCTGCCTTCAGCTGGAACAGTCCTGGCCTCCATCTGTCCCACCAGCATCTTTCCCATGCAGCCTTCCTCCTGGCCACCTCATGCTCAGCACCTGGGTTTACTGCTCTGCTCAGGAGAAGTCCTGTGCCTGGAGCTGGCTGGTAGCTTGTGACACTCAGCTGCAGACAGGATGACAGGAGGGAAGAGGCTCCACTCCTTTCACCACCTGTCCAGGGAATCTGAAGAGGTCTCCAGCCTCCAGCAGGTTTGGAACCTGGGTTGTCACTGCCTCCATGCTTGGAGGGAGTGTGATGCTGCAGCCTGCAAAGCAGCCAGCCTGCAAAGCAGCCAGCCTGCAAAGCAGCCAGCCTGCAAAGCAGCCAGCCTGCAAAGCAGCCAGCCTGCAAAGCAGCCAGCCTGCAAAGCAGCCAGCCTGCAAAGCAGCCAGCCTGCAAAGCAGCCAGCCTGCAAAGCAGCCAGCCTGCAAAGCAGCCAGCCTGCATCTCCTCTCCCTCTGCTTACAGTAGTGTCATGCTTGTTCTGTGTGACAGTTCTCACAAGGTCTGAAAGCTTTTGGGCTGGCACTGGCAGCACTCCAGGAGCTGCAGGAGGACAGACCACCCCTGCCAGTCGCTGCTGGAGCTATTTCTGGGATGCTATTCCCATACCTGCTGTTGCTAGTGGGGTTCTTCTTATCTGCCCCGGCTGTCTTGCCACCCTGGGCCATGCTGTGCTAAGCACGGCTCTGGGTGACCCCAGCATTGGTGACAAGGTGACTGTGACCATGACAGCAGCAACTGCACTCAGTGCCCATCTTCCCACGGCACAGTGGCACCACAGACCTGCCCAAGGGGGCCCTGGGTTTCTTACAGACAGTGAAATTGAGAGTGAAAACAGAAGGTGAAGGTGCTCAGCCTGTTTCCAGCACCACAACGGATTTCTCAGGCAGGGCTCAACTGCATAGTGACCACAGATGGGGGAGGATGGGGCAGCCGCCAGCTTGGAGGGACATTGTGGGTCAGGCACTGCCTGAGGCTGAGCAGAGAGCCCAGGACAGCAGAGGTGAGCAGAGATGTGTTGAGGGTGCAGGGGTTTAGCTGCACCCCTTAACCCAGAGAACAGGTGCTGGACCCACCTGGACTGAGGAAAAGGCTCCTCACTGTTGCTGGAGGGTGGCACCCTGGAACCTGGAGGGCAGCTATCAGGACTTGCTCTCACTGGGGCTCTTGGTGTTGGTCAGATGAAAGACAAGGTGCATGGGGACACCAGAAGCAGGAGTCAACTCGCCCAGCCTGGCTGGTCCAGGAGTGCCTGCCCACCCCTTGTCTGTGTACCTAGCAACAGGCTGGGCATGGGGGACTTGGTTCTATCCCTACTCCCTGCACTCCCCTAGGCTCCACTGCTGTCTCCATCCCCAATGGGTGGCATGGGTGATGTCCCCTCCACAGCAGCTGCACAAGCTGGGGTGGCCTCTCCAGCTCCTGCCCTCCTCAGAGCCCTCTAGCAGTGCTAGGCAGGGCAGGCAGACCTGACTGGGCAGGGGGTGAATATTGGGGTGCTGTTTTCTGCTGGGACAGGGGGTGACAGTGTCTCATGTGCTTCCTTCTAGGAGCTATTGTGCCTATGTGGTGCAGCGCAACGTGACATGCACACTGCAGGATGGTGCTGAGAGCTACGTCAAGGCTGAGTACCACAAGTGCAGCTGGGGACCCAAGTGCCCAGGAAAAGTGCTGTGAGTAGGGAGAACACCAGAGCAGCAGCTTCCTTCCCATCCAGGTTCAAGTCACAGGTCTCCTCAGGCTCCTGAAACCCCTGTCTCATCCCCCTGACCACGAACCCTTGCTTTCCAGAGGGCAGGGAAAGGGGCAGAAGGGTTTTACCTGGAAGAGGCAGTCAGTGCCAGGGCCGTGGTACTGGGAGGAGACAAGCTGGAATCTGACAGGAGGAACAGGGAGCTCTGGTCCTTTATCAGAAGTAACTCAGGAAATCCTGGGAGGGTTCATGTGTGCAGGAAAAGTTCTGTCCCAGACCTGCAATTTGGTAGGAAGATGGCAGTTAGGTGAGAGCCTGATGAAGAGAAGGAGGACGAAGAACTGAGTCCATAGCTGGGGATGACTGGGAGTGTCCTGCCCCAGGAAAATACTTCCAAACTGCCACCTCATCATCGCTGGAGGGAAACCCCCTGCAGTGCCACGGCTGAGGCAGGGCGGACACTGGGGCTCGGTTCTTCACCACCCTCCTGCAGCCCCTGGCCACGGATGCTGCTTGATGCAGGAATGCTGCTCTCCTGCATCTTCCCCAAGCCCACCAAGAGCAGCAGAGCTGGGCACCAATGAGAGCCAGCCTGAGAGGGGCTTTGCTTAGATCCTGGCATCCCTCCTGTGGCACCGGCACATGGTGCTGCAGCCAGCCAGGGCTCACCAGTGCCTCAGGGTGCACATGCAGCCTCTGTCAGCAGAGAGGGGCTGACTCACTCATCAACTGGTTCTTTTCTTCCTCCATCACAAGTGCATTAGCAGAATTTGGGGACTTCAGGACATCCTGCAGCTGCTGGTACTCATGGAGGAGGTCCTTCTCCCATCTCTGTTGTGTCTGCTGCTCAGCCCCTCCAGCCCTTCAAACAAAACTGGGGTGAACCCAGGGTGTTTTGTGAAAGCAGCTGGACCTGCAGCTGAAGTCTCTGCTCAGCTTTGGATGCTGCATCCAGGCACAAGAGGGAAATATGGTTTATCCATGCATGGGACCATGAGCAGTCTGTGAGCTGCAAAAAACAGTTCCCCTTGCTGTCATTTGGAGAAGGGTTCAGAAGTGCTCAAGGGCTCTTCTGCAAAGGCTGTGACATAAAGTGCCTTCTGCATGCCATCCTCATCCTCACTTCACCTCCTAACAGTCGCTGGGTGTAGCAGGCTCCTGCTGTGGTACACCCAGGCAGGTTTCTACACACCAAGGCAGAAGGAAAGACCATAGAAGCTCAGCAGCATCTGTGAGGAGGAACAACCAAAAGAGCAGCTTGTTTTGAAACTGTCTGTGCCTCTGGGAGATTGTTGGTGATGGAAAGCGAAGAAATTCTTTGAAACTATTCAAAGAACGGAGGGTTTGGGTTTGCTTTCTGCTCCTGCCCTGCAGTACAGGTGGGGGAACTGTGTTGCACCGCGAGCTGTCTGGCAGCGGCACTGAGCTGTGGTGCAACAAGAGGTCTTGGTGGAGGTGGGGCACAGTCTGCAGGTTCAGCACAGGGGTCTCAGACAGGCTTTCCCACATTCCCAGATTTCCCACACCAAATAAGACCCATGGCCCTGCTCTTCGCTATTGCTTGATGTTAAAGCTGCCCCTCTAAAGTGGCTTTTCTCTTTCTCCCCTCTCCTGGAAAGGTACCGCACCTTCTTCAGACCCAGGTACAAGATTGGCTACAAGACAGTGACCGAGCTGGCCTGGAGGTGCTGCCCAGGCTTCATGGGAGAAGGCTGCCATGACAGCCCCACTGACCAACCTGGCCTTCTGCCCCAACATCCCAGCCCTAAAATGCCTCCTGGACAAAAGATGTTTCCGATCCCCAGACTTCCTCCCTATCCAAAAAGCCATCCTGACCTGTTTCCAGGACCAAAGAAGAATCAGTATGGTGAGATCTCATTCTTGCTTCACATCCCAAGTTACCACTAGATGTTCTCAAACCACTTGGTTCTTTCTGTTCCAGCGCAGGACATGAACTGGACCAGACTTCAGTAGGTGACATGCTGTCTGACCAGAGACCTGGCATGTGATTGCCTTGAGGGCCACTTGCTTTTTAAATCTAGTCTCTTTCAAAATGTGCTGCTTCAAAATGACCTTTTCCTTATCAGCTGGAAGCATTTTTGCATTCATCTGGGGGTTGATAGGGTGTGTCTCAAGAAGAACCTGCCTCGGGCTGTTCTCATCATCTGCTGTTGAACTTGGGAGCAGACAGAAGGCTTTCTGATCATTAAGAAGAGATGTAGAGAAAAGGAGGAGGGTGGGCTGGTATTTGCTGAAATGGCAGTAAGGGGAAGGCAGGAGCTTCTGTTAGCAAGGAAAAGGGAATAGAAATAGAAATAACCAGGTTGGAAGAGACCTTTAAGATCAAGTCCAACCTATCATCCAACACTACCTAATCAACTAAACTATGGGAACAGGCACCCTATCCAGTCTCTTCCTAAAACCTAGCAGAGAGACAAGGAGAGAAGGAAAAGGAGCACCAGCCCTGACCGTGACCGCTCTGTTTCTTTCCTTGTGCAGGCAGGAAGCTGCCTGGCCTCTTCGGGGACCGCCTGGATCGGCTGGAGGAGGAGGTGAGGCGCCTGTCCCAGTCCTATAACAGCCTGCACACCATGGTGAGCGGCCTGGGGGACCGCCTGCGGCTGGCCATCCAGGAGGACACCACCAAGATGATCGGCTCCCTGATGAACAGCCCGGGCACGCCCGACTCTACAGTGGGCTTCGGCATCATTCCTGACGGCCTGGTGGACGCGGCAGACAAAGCTGACGTGGCCACGTACCCTCCCGTGGGGGAGATCCTGACCAAAGTGACGGAGGTGAGCGACGTGCTGAAAACCAAGGCGGATTTGTTGCATGAGGTTCGCGGCATGGTCCTGGACCACGATGGGCAGATCAAGCACCTGCTGGAGTTGGCCCGGCCCTCGCCACTCACCTCCATCGACCTGCTGGAGGAGTATGTGGACACGAGGCTCAGCAGCCTGCGCGGGGAGCTGCTTGATGGCTTCGAGAAGCAGCTGGGGAAGATCCAGACCGCCTGTGACTTCCGGATCCAAGAGGTGCGGCAGCAGTGCGAGGAGGAGAAAGCTGCCAACCTGCGGCTGCAGCAGACGCTCGACGGGAAGGAGCTAGAGATCAAAAAAGAGATCTCCCAGCTGGAGACCCAGATCCAAGGGCTGACGGTGGTGGAAAGCTGCTGCAGCAACCTGGACTACCTCACTGATCGCATGAACATCCTTGAGAAAGGCCTTCACAGCATCTCTGAGTCCCAGAAGAACTTGCACTCACGTCTGGATGGTGAAATCTCCACTGTCACCCTAGGGAACCTTTTTGAAGGGCGCTTTGAGGACCTGGAAGCCAGACTTAACGCCTCAGAGAGAGAAACAGGGAGCTGCTGCTCCAGTGTAGAGGACAGCATGAGAGGCACAGTAGTAGCAGAGGTGGATGGCATGAGGACTGCCTTTGAAGATAAAATGCAGACCCTGGAGGACAGGCTCATGACCATTGTTGGGGAGCTAAACAACGTCAGTTCTCCTGTGGGCATGGACGGAGCAGTGGTGCCCGTGCTGGAGGGGGAACTCGCCAGCATGAGGAAGCGAACAGATGAGACTCTGGAGGTGCTGCAGAATCGCCTCATCACACTGGAGAACACCTGCTCCCTGGGCTGCACCTCTGCCTCCAAAGACGTTGAGACTTTCCGGACAGAGATCGAAGACTGCCAGAACAAGAACCAAGATCTGCTCCTCCGGATGGACAGCAACTCCGACCTGCTGCGCAAGCTGAACGCCACCATCCTGGAGATCCAGCGGCGAATCGAGGAGGAGGCGTCGGGGGCTTTGCAAGGGGAGATCACCTTGCTTAAGATCAACCTGAACACCATGAGCAAGTCTCTGACGGGACTCAAGGACTCTGTCTCCCAGTACTCGGACACCGTGACACACGTCAACTCCTCGCTGGATGAGCACGAACGGAAAATTGAGGACGAGGTCCACTCCATCCAGGAGAAAGTCAATGACCAGGGCTCCCAGCTCTTCTTCAGCAACCGGCGTGTCCTGAACCTCAAGGGAGACTTGGAGAGACTCAAAACCAGGATCATCAATGACCTGAGCTCCTGCAAGAGTGTGGCCCATGGCCTGCAGCAGGAGATCGCTCACTTTGACGAGCGGGTGGCCCGGGTAGAGAGCGTCTGTGGCAGGCTGGGTGCCGTCACAGGGAGCCTGGATGGCATCAGGGATGAACTGGAGAAACACACGGGCAGTCTGTGGGACTACATGGACCACATGAACGGGACCTTGGCTGCCCACTCTCAGGAAATAATAGGACTGAAGGACAACCTGCTTGACTGCCAAGCCAAGGTCTCAGAGCTGGCAGAGCAGGTTGGCCACTTGGAAGAGCAGGCAGCAGGGAAGCAGCATTAGCCTGGCCACCACGCGCTGCTTCCTTCTCCCCACGAAGGACAGGGTTAACTTATATCACACAGACTCACTCCAATGTGACAACAGTTCTTGGGATAACTTTGGGTTGTTTTTTTTTCCCCCAATGAAAAGACAAAGCTGCTACAAAACCCTTTTCTAATTGTTTTTACATGTTGTCAGCCCCACTTGCCCCCTGTTGGTGCCACTCCTGTGGCAGCAGCATCACTGCCTCCTGGCCAGGGGTGGTGCTTTGGCTCCTGGGCTGCTGACCCCAGAAGGACCATTCAGGAGGAGGAAGCTGGAGGCAGGAATATACATATGTTTTTTTAACTTTATTTTTATGGACTTATCCTTCTTGAAACATAAACCCTGTACTTACAAAGAATAGAATTCCTCTGACCTAAAGACCATTTGTGTCTCAACCCAGGGACTGAGCAGAGCCAGGGCTCCTTGGAGGAAGCAGAACTCACCACAGGAATTGTGGCTCTCAAAGAAGACGTGTGTTCTCCCATCCCTTGGGAAATGCCTTTGCCTCCTCCTGGGTGGTGAATCCCTTTATAGCACTCCCTCCTCTGTGCAAACACCTGACAGAGAACAGCAGGAGATGCACTGGGAAAAGAACCTGTGCACATAGGTGTGGTGGGTGCAGGTTTAGCTTGGAACAATCTACCATCATGGTGCTCAGCTGATGGCAAAGCTTCCCCTTGCTGTGCCCACAGCCCTTGCCCTCTTTTGAAGGGCCACAATGAGCAGCTAAAAATGGCCACAGCATCCTCTGTGGGAGAGGCCCTGAACCTGGCTGTCTGGTTACACTTGGTTATGGAAAACTGGTTACATGAAGGGTTATGAAAAACTTGTGTCTTCCCAAGAGGGAGGTGAGAGCAGAGGTGGCTGTGGAGAGCAAGGTTGGCATGAAGCAGCCCTGTCCTCCAGCTCTGGTGTTCTCCTGTCTTATTGGTTAAACTGTGAAGGTGGTTCCCCTCATCTCATCCCAGCTGGAGGGCTGCAGCTGCTTTGCTTGTGCGTGGGAGTAAGAGCCTGCAACGTTCCTCTGAGCCCACGGGGATGCCAACAGCCCTGAAGGAGCCACAAGGCAGAGCACCTATGCAAAGGCCTCTGCTCAGCCTGGGATTGAAAAAAGTTATTTCCTCCATTTGACTCTAATTTCCACAAACATGCAGGCTGTAGAAGGCTGTACACAGTCCTCAGGAACTCCACCCTTGCCCTATGGAACAGGCACCTATTGCACACAAAATCCACCTCTCCTGGGGAGCTCAGCCAACAGGGTCTTCAGAACCAGAGAGGATGAAGAGAAAATTAAAGAGCTTCCATCTGACCTGCTCTGGCACTTTATAGCAGAGGAACATATTTTTCTATCAGCTCAGCACTGCAGCTCACAGACCCTTCCACACCAGCTACTTTTCAGCTCCCACCCTGTGCTTGTCACCCTCACCAGGTCACCCCCCACTCTTCTGAGCCACACTTCCCCTCCTGCTCCCCTCCACCTGCAACAGAGCAGTACTGGGCTCTGAGAAGCATGAAGCAGCAACAGCTCCCAGCAGAGATGCATCTGGGTGCCTTTTCTCCTCCCCCAAAACCAGATCAGCTCTCTAGAGCAGATGCTTCTAGGCCAGGGAGGTCCACAGAGAACTGAGCTCCACTGGCTACATCACATTACCCTGATGCAACCCTCTGGCTCTTTCCCCTAGCAAAGGAGCATGGGCCATCAGCTGTAGGAGCAGGGAGAGAGGACCAGGCTTCCCACTCCTCACCCCACCAGATGCTCACAGCACCAGGATCCATTTTTGCTGCTCTGAGCTTTGCCAGATTCAGAGCAACACTGCAGCTGCTGAGATGCTTCTCCAGCCAAGGAGCAACCTCCAGCCACCTTTGGGCATCCTACAAAACCTGCTTTTACACAGAAAAAACTATTCCCCCCAGCCCACAGAAGGCGTTTCAAGTCAGCCCTTGCCCCAGAGGATGCATCCCACCCAAGCCCCTTCCCCCTCCCCTCTCACAACAGGGAGATGAGGGCTGCAGCAACCAAAGAGAAATCAAGCCAAGAGCCAGGCTCACCCCTTCCCCAGACCAGGGCTGGGTTGGAGAGCAGCTCAACAGCAACAGCTTCCTCCAGTACAGAGGGAACTGGGACTGGCCCTGAGAGCGGGGGAAAAAAAAAGACAAGGAAGAAGTCTGACCTTCCAGAACATGGTGCTATGTATGGACTATTCCTGAACAGTCACTTGAAGCTATGGACAGTTTGTATTTCAGTTCTCAGCTATCCATGTTTAAAAAGTAAAAGGAACTTGGTACAAAATAGGGCATTTTATTTTGGTTTTGTTTTGCTTGCAGAGAGGGAAGGAGATGGTGCCTGGGGGTTGTCCTCACAGAGGCAGCTTTCCCAAGCAGTTGGTAACTAATCCTGGTGAAAGGTTTGGTGTTTTTAAGCCTTCTGCATTTGTTCAGATTTTAAAAGAAAAGGAAAAAACAAAGCTGTTTGTACTGGAAAGGAGGAGGAAAAAAAAATAAAGTATTTCTTTCTGAGGTTTCCAGGATCCAAAGGCCTTGTGTGGCTTTCAGACAAGCAGAGCTAAAGCACAGAGGCAGGCGCACAAGGAGGTGGTTTTCGCTCACAGTGCTGAGGAAAGGAGAATCGTGGAATCACTGAGTCATTGAGGTTGGAAGAGACCTTTAAGATTGTTATTGAGACCATTAGCTCAGCACTGCCAAGTTCACCCTTAAGACATGGCCCTCAGCACCACATCTCTTAAAGCCCTGCAGCAGGGCTCCTGCCTGTTCTGTTTTAGAGTAGAATTAACCAGGTTGGAAGAGACCTTTGAGATCGAGTCCAACCTATCATCCAACACCATCAACTAAACCATGGCACCAAGCACCCCATCCAGTCTCTTCCTAAACATCCCCAATGATGGCGACTCCAACACCTCCCTGGGCAGCACATTCCAATGGGCACTCTCTCTATGAAAAAATTTCTTCTTAACATCCAATCTGAACCTCCCCTGGCACAGCTTGAGACTGTGTCCTCTTGTTCTGGTGCTGGTTGCCTGGGAGAAGAGGCCAGTCCCCACCTGGCTACGATCTCCCTTCAGGTAGTTGTAGAGAGCAATAAGGTCTCCCCTGAGCCTCCTTTTCTCCAGGCCAAGCAACCCCAGCTCCCTCAGCCTCTCCTCATAAGGCTTGTGCTCCAAACCCCTCACCAGCTTTTGTGTGGTTGGAGCCGAGTCTGCCCTCAGCAAGGGCACCAGGCTGGCAGCCAGGGTTCAGAGAAGTCCTCCACCTAATACAGGGTCAGGCTGGTTGAATCTCAACGCAGCCCTGCTTTAGGACAGTTGAGCTTTGCCTGAACACTCCAGCACAGGAATGAGCTCTTGTGCAAAAGGTTTATCCACACACACAGCCAGAGCTTGCTCCCTGTACTGAATAAATGTTGTAACATTACCTGAAAGGAGGAGCCAAGAAAAGGCAAAATCAAATCCTCTCTTGTGCAGCTGCTCCACAGTCCTAGGAAACTGGAGATCCTGCCCCTGTCTCTACCAAGACCAGACCCCTCTGGACAGGCCACTTCATCAGGATAAACCCAACCACATTTGTCAGGGGACACTTTAACACTTCCCACTCTCATGCACAGGGCTACAGCAGACAAAAGACAGCCTGGATGAAGGCATTTGTTTATTAATTATTGCTCTGACACTCAAAAGCCCAATAGCTTCCACCCACCCAAGAAAAAATCAAACTGCAGGTAGCTGGACTGTCTGGTAACACTGCTCAGACTGGAGGTAGTGATATTTATTGATGAGCCTCTGGCATAGTTAACAGTGACTCACCCCCACCTTTAAAAGGCAGCCAGGCTTCAAAGGTGTTGAGAACATGAATACAATGCTCCTACCAGTTTAGTAAATGGAGATTTTGTAGAGTGGGAGCTCCCTTTTATCTCACTTTGACATCATCCCCCCAAAATGGGTGTTTCTAGTGCAGAAAGTGACCTGTAATAGAAGTGCCAAATGGCTGAGCAGCAAACAGGAGGAGATGCAGCTGCAGCATCCAGCCCTGGCAGAAGATGCGCAGGAGAGCTCCGAATCAGGTCTCCACAGGTAATGGGGTCAGGAAAAGGCCTCCAAGTCAAGGGCAGGCAGTGGAGCTCTCCAGTAGGTGAAGTGGCTGTACTCTGGCCACAGCAGAGCCACGCTCCCCCCTGGCCCAGGGGAGGGAAAATGAGCTCCACCAGCTCCGACAGCCGCTCGTACCTGCACGGGCAGGGAAGAATTGGCACTGGGGTCACTGGGGCTTGATTTGCTTTTCTACCCCATGAGGTGCTTCTCTGGGTTAAAGGCAGATCAACCCAAAGGTGCTGAGGAACAGGCAGGTTGCTTACGTTGACTTGTGGCTCTTGGTGAGCTCCTGGATCAGCTCTCCCTTGGGGTTGATGGTGAATATGCGGCTCTCTGGCAGGCCCACCTGCTTGTAGGCATAGACATCCTGCCCATGGCAGGCCACCAAGGTGTGAGAGCTGCAGGAAGGCAGTTCCTCCACCTCAGCCCGAGCCCTCCCTCCACCCCAGGAGCTCCACTCACTCACACTGGCTCTGTTCCCGAAGGCTGCGTGGAAGGGCAGGTTTGTGGCAAACAGGTTGTGGATGTCCATCAGGCAGGCAATCTTGAACACCTCTGGCTTCTTCTCAATCACCTCCCTTCAGCACAAGATGTGTGAATAGAGCAGAGGTCAGAGGGGCACCAGGGGGCCAGGACTACAGGGCTCAGGAACATGGTTTGAGGGGCAAGAGAGGTTTTGTGCATCAGGAGCGTCCCCGTGGAGCTCCAGGGAGGGCAGGCTGCTTCTCTGCTGCCTCCCGTGAAAGGCATCCCACACCAAGGAGGCCAGGAGCAGTCTGAAGCTGTGACATCCCTCACTGACCACCCCCAGAGACACAGGAGGTGCAGGGCTGGGGAGGAGGAGGAGAGATTGTGGTACCTGTGGAAGGCAGAGAAGAGGCTGCTGGGGGCAAGCAGGATGGGGCCCTTGGGGAGGCAACAGCCTTGCTCATTGACCCATTTGAGGTAGTCCTTGGTGATGTGTGCCATGCCAATTGCTCTGGCAGAGCAGTAGAGGAACCTGTAGCCATTCCTAGAGAGAGCACAAGGAAATTTTCTGAGCTGGTGTCCTCCCACTCCTGCTCTGAGGTGGGGGGGGGGAGGAGGAGAAGGAAAAGGAGAAGAAAGAGGATGAAATTGGGCACCTGGCTTAAGTTCAAACCCTGTTCACCCCTTCAGCAAGCCAGATGGCAGGACAGATTCCCCTCATCTCACTGATGAGGAGCAGTGCTGGAGGGGGACCCCATACCACCCTCCAGGCCCTTTCCAGCAGCTGCACACCCATCCTGGCTGCCAGGTGTCCTTTGTTTAGTACCTGGGCACCCAGATGGGACCCCTGGGCCAGGACCTTCATCTTGGGGAAGACTGCAACTTGTGGGTATCCAGGCACAGCACTGCAACCCCCCAGGCAGACAGCACAGCCGGCAGAAGGGCAGGGTGCAGGATAGGTGACAGGAGAAGCTGAAATGTCAGCCAGGGTAGCCCCAGTCCTGCACCCCCAGATGCCACGGAGTGGGAACCCCTATTTCTCCACCCAGGGGCTGGGACAAACCATTCACGGGCCCACAGTGCCTCTTAGTGGCCACAGGGGCCAGGCACATGGAGCTCCAGGCCAGGCTCTGCTGGGACCTGCTGCCAGGCTCCAGATGGTGCCAGTACAACATCCCACCCCGAGGCACATTGGCTGTCCTGGGGACAGCTATGGTAGCCTGGGGTGGGATGGTGGCCCAGGGGACATCACAGCACCCTGGAGACATGGGAAGTGTAACCGGACACCCATAAAGGCAACTGGCACCCAAATGAGGAGTGAACCTTCATGCCACCACTGCACAGAGACCCAAAGGTGTCAGTCTGTGCCTGAGGCCTCACAGCTGTGGTGCTGTGTGATCTCATCTCCTCCAGTGCTCAGCAAAACCTCCATCAACATTCACCCTTCCCAGGGCAGCCCCCTGCTTTCACCCCACAAAGTCACTCAGACAGCACAGCAAGCACCAACCATCAAAGGCAGGAAGTGAGGCTGCTTTGGCCAGCACCAGTGACTAAAGAACCCTGATTCTGGCTCCCACTCTGCCTCTCCATCATTCTCCTACCTCCCCTTGATCTAATACCTACAGGTGGATTTTGTGGAAGAGCTTAACAATGCCATGATGAGTCCAGTCTCTTCCCAGGTGTGGCAAGATGTGCCCAAGTGCATCTGACCTACAAGGAAAGAGAGAGACCAAGTTAGGCTGATTCAACCTGGTAGGCATCCCCTTCAACCACGAAGGGCCTTATGGTCCCTCCTGACTGCCTATGCAAGCCTTGAAAAGGACATTTTCCCTAATGGAGGGGAGCAAGGATGTGGTGTGGGAGAGAGGTTCTTACTTGGTGATGGTGCCATCGATGTCTGAGATCACCACCTTGTCATCCCAGTTCCACAAGTAGATGGTGGCCTCACAGCGACACGTGCCCTGGTACTGAGTTGTCACACTGAACGCCACCTCGTTGGGGCCTTCCTGCAGACTCAGCCTTTCCTGTGGCAGAGGAGAACAACAAACCAGTGGTGGTGCCAGCACAGATTCACACCAGCCCAAGGCTTGCTGGAGGCCAGGCTGCCATCTGACCAGACACCAAACACCTCTATAAGGTATCATAGTATCAGTCAGGGTTGGAAGGGACCACAAGGATCATCTAGTTCCCAACCCCTGCCATGGGCAGGGACACCCCACACTAGATCAGGCTGGCCAGAGCCTCATCCAGCCTGGTCTTAAACACCTCCAGGGACGGGGCCCCAACCACCTCCCTGGATAACCCATTCCACCCAGGGCTAAACACTTGGCTGCCTTATGAAAGCAAGAAGTCAGAAGTACAGAAAGCCCTGTGTAAGGGAGTGGGGGAGTCCCCCCAGGCAGTGGAGGAGGAGGAGCAGGAGGAAGCACGCACGATCTGCTTGGAGGAGAGCCGCAGGGATTTCCTGTAGGTGGGCTGGGAGCAGGGTGCAGGGGCAGCCACCTCCAGCATGTCCCCAGGCTGCAGAGGCTCATCATCACTGCATGACTTCTCTTCCTCCTGCCTAATCAAAGAAGGGAAGAGTACATTGACTTTACTCTGCAGGCCGTGGCTTTCCCCTTGAGCACTATGGCACACCTGGGGGCAACCCAGGACACCCCACCCACCAGGAAGCAGTCACACAGGAGCTTGGCTGGACTGAGGGGAGCCAGAGCCTTAACAGAGCTCTCTGCTGATACCCTGGGGTGGCTGGGGAACAACTGGCCAGTTAAGAGGAGGTCAGAAGCATGCAGAGTCTCCTAAAGGCAGCCTGGGAGGGAGGTACTCACCTCTGCTGAGCAGAGCTGGGCTGCAGTGTCTCCACGCTGGCTATTCCTGGCCTTGAATGCTGCTGCAGGCAGAGAGAGATGACATTAGAGCACCTCAGTGCCAAGGGCAGGAGCTGCTGTGCTTTATTGCTACTTGCGTGATGCCTCCCCTGCCTTTACAAAGGCACTGCCCCATGGAAGAACCACCACAGCCTGGTGCTGCAGTGGGGAAGGGAGAGCAGCAAGCACAGGCAATGCCTGGGCTGTGGCACAAGGAGGATGTGGCAAGAGGTCTCACCATAACAAGATCCACATTATTCTATCACTATGTGTTCTGCTGAGGGGATGGCAGCAACCTCCAGAAGTCACCTTGCTAACATGCTGCCCTCATACTCAGCCCCAGGTCGCTCCCAAGACCCTGCTGCACTCCTATCCCCACCCCTGCCAACCACCAGAACGATTCCCGTCCCCTGGGGCCACTGCTGCAAACATACCTCCTCCACTGGAAATTCTCTCCTCCTCCAGGAGAACCACCACCTGCTGCCTTTCTTGGGCATCTTCTCCTTCACCAGATGGTCAATGGTGCTCTGTGAGTGGGACAGCGCATGGGATGAAGTCTATCCTCAGCCCAGGGAGGCTCAGCTGCCAACAGGCTGAGGAGACCCTTGTCCAGGCTGGATTTCCTTTGCAAGGTTATTCACAGGACATGACTCCTGCTACATTGTGAGGTGAGATGGTTTTGGGGAGGGGGAAGGGTACAATGACTAGTTCCCTTCTTGTAGCTAGAAAAAGATGATCTAGATGCCTTATTCTATAACCCCAGAAAAGTCTACAGAGCCTTGGAGTAGGTTTATGCAGTCCAAAATCCTCCAGACTGCCAGGTCCCATGGCTCTGGCCAGCCTTGCCTAGAAACAACCATCAGAACAGGAGCTTTTTGACAAGGAAACTTCTGCTTTCCAAGCATCAGTGGTATCCAGGTATTCCAAAGCCACCCTAAGGTCTCTCTGGGGGAAGAGACAGACCTCAGGGTTTGTGGGCTGGAGTGATGCTCAGCTCTGGCCCAGACTGCCTGCAAAACCCCAGATGGGAAACTTGGTCTTCTGCAGCCTTTTAGCCCCGCCAAGAAGCATGGCCAGTAAATATGTTGTGTCACTGACCTGAGGAAGGCTCTTCTGGAAAGCCTGCAGGGACAGGATCATGGGAGCAGCCACTGCCCAGTTGTAGTACCTGGAAGAAGCAAGAAGGATGGGAATATCACCACTCTTGGAGGCAGGGCTGTTTCTAGATCACCATCATGCAGCATAGCCAAAACTGCTGCAGTTTAAGCATTGTCTAGGATGGAATCACACTCCCACAGTGGAATCACACTCTCACACATCCCACCAGCTGCCTGGGGATGAAGCAGCAGAAAGAACATGCCACTCACTCTTTGTTGATCAATATCACCAGGTTTGGGTCATCAATGAGTCCTGGATTCTCAGCAAACTGCTGGTAGGAGACTGCCTGCTCCATGAACTTCTCTGGCGAGAGAGAGATTGTGTCCTACCACTGGTGCATGTAATAGATTTCAGGACAGCAGGTCCCCCTCCCCTCAACCTACCATGAGAGATCTGCCTGCTGCCATCCAGGCCTCCACACAGTGACAGAGCAATGGTGGGCATCGAATCAGGATGAGAGTCCGTGGGGGTCTCAGCAGGAGCGTCAGATGGCAGCTGAGGATTGCTGGGGTCTGCCACAGACCGTGAACTCTGCTCTGTGTCACTACCAGCAAGAGAAGCAGCAGTGGCAACATCAGGCAACAGCTTCAGACATACCTCCCTCCTTTGCTGTAACACAAATGGCTCAAGAAGCTTCGAGCCTGGCTGGGGTAACCCATACCTCCTGGGGGAACAGACAGCCACCTGCTCCTCATCCAGTTTGGAGAGGTCTTCCAGGTAAGCATCACCGGGACCCAAGTGAAGACTTCTTTTGGTAAATCCTCAATGCACAGACAGAAAGGAGAAAGCTGGAATCACCACTCCAACCATCTCAGTATCTACTGAGCATCATCCTGTCACATGAAGAGGGTACCTCTTTTCCTACTTGAAAAGCTGATTTAAATCAACAGTAACAGAAGTACCTCAAGACAGCTACACTGGCATGAGACCACTTGCCAAGAGGACCCAAATGACAAGCCAGAGTCCTGCCTGTGTTCTGCTATGACTATCTGAAGGTGGTGTTTGAAATGAGCACCATGCAAGGTAACAGCTTGTTATGAGTTACCTCTCTGTACAGTGAGGAATCCCAAGCATCTCCTCTTCAGGGAGAGAGTTTTGTTCTGAATATGTGCTGGCTAGGAGGATAAGGCTGCTTAGGACAGGTGACAACACAGAAGTCCTTAAACACACCATCAAGGGAGGCTTAAGCATGCTTTGATCTGTGTGGTTGTTCACCTGACTTGGCATGCTTGGCAAGAAGACACAAGTCAGGCACTGCCAGACACTCACAGTTAAGGTCTGATTTATACTGCTGAGAAATCTTCTAAGCAAGCCAAAGTAGAGACATCTAAGGATGGACCTTCAGGAAACAAAGCAAGCATGTTTTCCTGGGGGGCTAGGAGGTCACTGAGAGGAGGAAGTGTGAGGAATACCTCTTCAAGAGGAGCTTCTAGCACAAGCAAACAATACAATACAGTACAATACACCAGGTTGGAAGAGACCTTCAAGATCATCAAGTCCAACCCATCAAACAATCCAACCCACCCAACAACTAGACCATACAGCCAAGCACCCCATCAAGTCTTCTCCTGAACACCTCCAGTGAAGGTGACTCCACCACCTCCACGGGTAGCCGATTCCAATGGCCAATCACTCTCTCCGTGTAGAACTTCTTCCTAACATCCAGCCTAAACCTGCCCTGGCACAGCCTGAGACTGTGTCCTCTTGTTCTGGTGCTGGCTGCCTGGGAGAAGAGGCCAACCTCTGCCTGGCTACAACCTCCCTTCAGGTAGTTGTAGAGAGCAATAAGGTCACCCCTCAGTCTCCTCTTCTCCAGGCTAAGCAACCCCAGCTCCCTCAGCCTTTCCTCATAGGGCTTGTGTTCCAAACCCCTCACCAGCTTTGTTGCCCTTCTCTGGACACATGTTACACCTTGATGAGCCAAGGCAGTCAGGAAGGAGTTACACTGAATTAACAACCCAAGTCAGACACATCAGCAGGCTCAAAGACCTCTTCCAGCAGCGCCTGTCACCACTCACCTTGTCCACTCCAGCTTTCCAGCTGTGACTCAGGGCCCTCTGAGCCCACCTGCCTCAGAGCAGCAGCTCCCTCTGGCTCCACCTCTGGCACAACACTCCCATTTCCCTCCTGCCTCTTCTGTAGGGTTGAGGAGGCCTCCAACAAGCTCTCTGCCCCCACAGGACTGGGGATGTCCTTCAGTCCAGAGAGGCCATTCCCATCCTGAGGTGAGAGTGTTGGCTTAACAACACACACAGTGGAAGAACAAGGCATGTCCTGAAATTCTGCTGGGCTTGGACCTCCTCCCAGACCTTCAGAGGTGGCAACAAGATGGCTTGCCTCATGTACTGGGGCTGATGTTGCCGAGGTACTGGCTGCTGCAGTAGCAATGGTCTTTGTGGACTTTGCTGGTTCCACTTGTTCAGATTTATTCACCTCAAGGAAAGCAGAAAAACAGGTTTGAAAATGTTACTCAAAGCATCAGGCAGAAGAGGACAACTACCCTGAGGCTGCCTGGCCACAGCATCCTTCACTTTCTGTAGGCTTTTCAGACACAGACACACACACACACACCCCCATCAGCTGGTAGAGAGGAGCAAGAGTACAGACTCACCTGAGGGAGCTTTCCCCAGGGCCACTGCATGTGGGATTCAACTCCTAGAGCTAAATTCTCCAGTGGTCTGATCTCCAGCTCAGAGTCACTTCTGGGAGAAGAGGGATGGCTCAAGGTGGGGCTGCAAAAACAGAAGGCAATATGGGACCTCACCTGCTCTAGAGACCCAAGCTTTCCTATCACTGAAAGGACACTTAGGGCCAAGAACCCTGTAGGGTTGGTTTCCCATAGAGTCAGTTCTGTCCCACAAGACTATCCACTTACAAATGAGCAGGACCTACAGGAAGCAAAGTTCTGTGCCACTGGCTGTCCAGAAGCAGCTCAGCAGCATAGGTAGGAAAACCCTGAGCAGAGTCTTCTTACATCTGTGACCATGGCCAGAAGCATCCCTCATGGGCTCTGAGCTTTCCTCCAGCCACACCATATCAGGCCAGGAAAGACCTCCTCTCCTGTCACCCCAAATCCCTCTTGCTTACCACCTTCCCAGCCACAAGGCATGTCCCCTGCTCTTGAAGGAGAGCAGATGACCCTGGCTTTGTCTGTTACCTGTCCATGGATCCCAGCTCCCCATCAGAGTAAGGGTGCATCTCTGGGGACTGCAGTGACCTGGTTTCTTCTTCAGGCAGCTCAGTGAAGGAGAAATACAATGAATCACTGGAGATGAGCAAAGAGGTCAGTTATGCTACTCTCAAGCACCAGCCTCCTCACCTGGAAAGCCAGTGGTAGCCCACTTTATTTCCACTGGCTTTCAAGTCCACAGGAGGCTGAGCTCCAACTTGAAAGACTACCCTCCCCACCCCTCATTTCAATACTGCTGGGCATCACCAAGCAAACCCACAGGCTTGAGCCACTGCATCTCCCTGCCCAGACCAAGCAGCTCACCTGGGAGCTGGCAGCTTGCACAGCTCCTCCATGGACACCTCACTCTGGGTCTCCTCACAGCCTTCTAGCTCAGAGCCTGGCACCTCCTGCCGCTTGGGCTTCCTCCGGCACCACCTCTTGGGCAGGGTGGCTTCAGCACTGGAGATCTCCTGCCCCCAGGACGACTGAGCAGCATCCTCTGGGCTCTGCTCCATGGGGATGGGGGATGTGCAGAGGCAGGAGGGGATGCTGCCCTGCAAAACAAGGATGGGAAGATCCTATCAGCTCCAGCACCCTCTTCCCAGCCTGGCAGCTCACAGCTCTTGTCTATGCAACATAAGCCATCAGCACAACCAACACCACTGAGCCCTCACCTTGGGGGTGGTTTTGTGTCTAGGCCCAAGAGTAAAGGTTTTGTCCATACAAGTGAATGGAAAGGAAGCAGATCTACCCAGCTACAAGCTAAAGGCAAGGAGAGGCAGACAGGAGATGGCACCATGAGACCAGAATTACAGACTTCAAAAAGGAGTCAGCTCTAGAGCCCTCTCCCTGCTCACAAACCCAGCTCAAGCTAGCAGCGACCACAAGACAGCCTGGGAGAGAGCTGCCAAGATTGCTGGAACCCACAACTAGTCTCATCCTACTTCCCAGTGGAGCAGGCAGTGTGCCACAGCATCTGGCTCTATCTCATCCCTGTCACAAGATGCCCCAAGGGGCCAAGTTCCATGATATCTGCCTGGCTGGCCAGCAGCCACAGCCATTGATGGAGGACAGTCTGGGATGCACATATTTGGTCTAATGGTCCCTCAGGATGCTCCAGTGTTCAGATCCTCCACATTGGTCACAAGGTCCTTCAAGTAGGAACCTTTCTGGGCACACAAAATATCAGAGGGGATAATGGAGCCATGTTGGGGTAGAAGAGCAGTCCAAACCCAGTCCTTCCACCTCAAGCATGCACTTTCAGGTGGTCATAGGATGACACAGCCCAGCAGCACCTCATCATCACCAACCTCTTTCTCATCTGACTCCTGGACGAAGAAGGCCTCTCCGTTGTCACCCAGCTTCATGTGCAGGTCCACAGGCTCCCCGTTGATTTCAATGTCAACCTGGCAAGCAGCAGAAGCAGCTCATCCCTCTGAACCCATTCACCCAGCAGCATACAGAAAGGCACTTCCCAAAGGAGAAGGTGAATTGGGGTTGTTCAGAGTGCTGATGGCCACTCAGCCTTGGAGGCAAGGAACCTCTCCCAGTTTTCCCCAGAAGTACAATCCTCCCTGGAAGAGGAGGAGTTCCATTTGGAGGCATCCCCTCCAAAAACTGGCAAGGCTCCCATTCCCCCTCAAAGTCCTTTCATAATCCACCTCTCTAATGTCTCCAGACCCAGGATTAACCCAGAAATTATTGAAGATCTACTGAAGATCCTAGATCCGGAGACACCAGAGAGTAAGCATCATCCTGGGCTAGGCATCACAGAGCCATCAAACAGTTTGGGTTGGAAGACTCCTTGAAGATCACCCAGTTCCAACCCCTGCCATGGGCAGGGATGCCTCCTACCAGCCCAGGTTGCTCAAGGCTTCATCCAGCCTGGCCTTAAACATCTTGTGGTGGTTTAAGTCTAAACTGGGAATTAAGAGCTCAGATGGGGGCAAGGCTGAGAATCTCTCCCCCACTCCCCGCTCCTCCCTCCCTACAGAGAGGAAAAAGAAAGGGAAGGAGCAAATCCACCAAGCAATAATTTGGAGTCAGCTTGGAAGTAGAGAGGTAAAGAGTTTTCTTTAAACAATATGTATGTATGTATATATATATATATATATATATATAAAAAACAATAACAGGTAAGGTTCACAAGGGCAAGGAACAAGGATGGATGGGAGGAGGGGGAGAAGAATACAAAACCAGTCTCTCTCTCTGAAGAGGTGCGGAGGCAGCAGGGAGAAGGATCAGGCCCGACCACATGGCAGAGGAGCAGGGGGCAGCTGCAGTAGCTCTCATCCAGGAAAGGCAGGAGCCAAAGAGAGAGCTAATGGTTGCCATGTCCTGCTTTTTATACCCTAGCTGGGCAGGGAGGGGGAGTGGAACAGACTCAGTTTCCCAGGGGGAAATGCCCTGCAGGGAGGGCAAAGCACTCGAAAGCCCTCTCTGCTGCTGTTGTTTTTTCAGGATGGGCATTAACCCACCACACACCTCCAGGGAAGCGGCATCCACAAGCTCCCTGGGCAACCTGTTCCAGTGTCTCCCCAGACTCACTGTCACCACCACAGCACACCTATCCAGTAGGTCACTTACCACCTTCTCCCCGGAGCGCAGCACTCCCAGCTTCCCGAAGCGCACGTGGAACGGAGAGCAGCGGAAGGAGCCATCGGGCTGCCTCACCACCACCACGTCGATGCAGCCTGTCAGCGTGGCGGGGTTCAGACCCCGGTACAGCCCCTTCACCGTGACAAAGACAGACTCAGCCAGCCGCCCCACGTAGTTCATGGTCTGAGACTGCAAGCGAGGGACAGGCAGAGACTCAGGTGGGGGAAGAGGGCTCCAGCAGCTAAATGCAATCTGAGTTTACTCCAGGAGAGTCATTTCTCGGCTGTAAACACAGCCCCATCACAGGGACACGTGAACCTCTTGGGAAACTGAGCCAAACACATGAAGGATCTTGAGGACTATCACCCAGGGCCTCTGTGAGCACCAGAAAACAGGCCAGGAGCCAGACCACTACTGCATTCAACTTGGAGGAGACCAGCCTTGGTCATTGGGACGCACCATCGCATTTGCCCCTAGGGGGGAAAAGATCTTACCTTTGCAATCAAACTGTCAGCAAGGACATGCTGCCCTGCACTGTCCAGGAACCCAAACAATGTCAGGGCAGAGAGGTGGGAAGTTTGAGGAGCTGCTGCCTATACCACATGCCCACTTGGAACAGAATCCAAACCTAGTGTTTTCCACTTGGAGAAGACATCCCACCAGGGCACTGCCAAATCTGCCAGGCATGGCTCTTGTAAAAGCCAGAGCTCTCCACACCTCAGTCCCTGCTGCCATCATCCATCTTCCCAGGGAATGCCAGCAAAGAGGCTGTGCTGCCTGCAGGACACTTGGCCAGCTCTGCTGTGCTGCTTTCACAGGCACTGCTGCACTCCAAGGCTGCATGGCTCCTGGCTTTCATTAGCGAGGCCACGTGGATGGAAAGCCTTGCCTGCTGCCTGCTCACCCTCTCACCCACTTATATCCTCTGGCCACCAGCTCCCAAAGCACAATTCCTCTCTGCTGTGCTGGAGCAGAGGCATGGCTGAAAAGCTGGAGGTCTATGTGGGCCATGCTAAGACTGGCAGTACAGCCATGCCTCAAGCCACACAAGGTGGAATGCAGGCTCCAAATGGCTCTCATGCAATGCCTCTTGCTGTGGCCTCTTGGCCAATGCATCAAAATCCCTGTAGTCTTTTCCTGCAGATCTATGTTGAGGTGAAGCTTCCAGCCCCTGAGCCAGAGGAGCCCCCTTGCTCAAGGCTTGGCATGAGCAGGACAGTAGCTTCAGCAGGATAATGATCTTGATGTCAGCACATCAATCCAGGGGCTAGGAACAACAGGTTGAGCCCAGCTTCCTGTCTTGCCAGCTCTGCACCCCACCTCACCCCAAGGAAAGGGTAAGGGCCTAGAATGATAACTTCAGAAGGATCCCAGATGAACTAGAGGAAGCCTCTGGTGCCAGCAGCACAATCAGTTGATGTCACAGTGTCCCTTAGGATTTTAACACAGCCCCCAGTGCCTGCCTGCCCACCCAAGGGGCAGCAGGTGAGAGCTAATTCCTTACCCAAAGGGATGAGGATAAACAGGTGCCAGCTGAGAAGCCCTCTGCCCCAGCAGCCACCCAGCCTCTCTGATCTGTATTGCACCAGCTCAGCCCCGTCCTGCTCTCAGACATTCCTCCTGGAAGGTGGTCTGAATGAGATGATGTCCCAGCTCCATATCCAGTCTCCCCCACTGGGAAAAAGCCCAAAGCCCAGATCCTCCCCTACCCTAGGGGGTGGTAGGGAAGCACTAGCCAGCTCCCGAAGCTTCTGTGACTCCATCAGCTCAGCTGTGAGCAGGGGTAGGGTCACAGGGCCACCTACCAACCTGCTGAGCCCAGCTTTCCTGGGCATGGCTGCTGGCTGGGCAGCTCTCCAGATGCCTTCCCTGCTGTGATGCAAGCTCTGGCAGCAAACAGGAGAGAGCTGCTGGCTGCAGGGGGGGTGTGCGGATTTTGGACAGCAGGAACAATGGGGCAGTCCCAAACTCTCCCAGGGCAGTGGTGATGGGCTCCTGGCTGAGATGTATGATGAGAAAGACCCGAAAAGTGCATAAAGAAAAGCCTGGGCAGATAAACAGGCACAACCCACAGGGCTTGATGAGGAGCCTTGGAAAAAGTTCTCAGGAAAAGCACCTTCAAGGAGAATGCCTCAGCATAACACAGCCCTGCAGCACCCAGCCAGACGTGCTCCTGAGCACCTCATCCCTTCTGCAGAGCCATTGCTCTCCTCGTGGTACTTGCTGTCCCATTGCCTGAGTGGGCAGCTACCCCTTGGGGACACAGCCTCAGAGCTTGAGGCACTGGGAGGAGGATGGCTCTGGTGCAGTTTTCAACTCAGGGAGTTTAATTCCCTCTGGGTTTCACCCAGGACAGCTGAAGACAGGCGGGCAAAAGAGAGGAGAGACACAGACTTCTCCCCACAACCCTCAGCCCTACCACAGACAGAGCAGGCACACTGGGGAGATGACAAATGAGCTACACTCTGGAGAGAGATTATCAGGGAGGCTGGGCAAGAGAAAAGCTTTTGAAGCCACCCCCAGTACACCAAGTCACATGTAACAAATAAATCCCTCAAAGGAGCAGAACATCCTGCTCCTCAGCCCCAGAAACGGCAGCAGCACATGGCCTCAACATGGGACGAAGGGGACAACCCTTACCCATGGAGGAGCACAGCTCACTTCCACCTCTCCAGCTAAGAGCTCCCCCAGAACACGGCAAGTATTTTGCCAACACCAGCCTGCTCTGCTCGAGGTAGCTGCAAGCTAGGCCACCTCATGAGCAGCACACCCTTCCCACCCCACACATCCACATCCCCCATGCAGCACACATCACAGACTGCCCAGGACCTTCTACGTTACCTGGGCGGCGCCTGCCGGTCCGCAGCACCTCCTCAGCTTTGGGGCAAGCAGCCCAGGAGCTGCCCACAGCGACACTGCTCTCAGCTCCTCCTCTCTCTGTTGCTTCCTTCCTCTCACCTGAGCAAGGGGAGTGCCCTGCTCAGCCCCACACCCTGCTCCCAAAGAGCCTATGGGTGCTGCTGGGGGGTGGGATCTGGGCAGGCAGCTGACATCTGCATGCAACAGCTGTGTCCCATCACAACCAGCTCATGGCTCCTATTGCAACACTTTGCTTCAGCATTGATGGATACCCTTCCTCCTTCTCCAACCCACCATCCTGCTGCAGCCTGAGCACCAAGCTGCAATTTCCAAAGGCTTTGGTGAGCCCCTGGCTGGCGTTTTAGAAAGGAGGTGAATGAAGCCAAGGTGGTTCTGGAGCTGGGCCAGGCCAAGCGCTCACCCCGAGGTGCAGTGCTAGCTAAGCTGGAGCAAGCCATGGCCACTGGGTTACCCTGTTCCTGCTCGGCACCAGCAAGAGCCAAGACCTGTTCCTCATACCACAGCTGGCACAAGGTTTTTGCCCTCTTGAATCCTATGCAACCCCCTCCCCTCTCCCCAGGGCTCTCCAGATCTCAGCCCATTCCCTCTGCTCTTGTTCATGGCTGCTCAGTTCCTGCCCCCTGCTGCTGTCAGGGTCCAGTTTCACTTCCAGCAGCCCTCTTTCATTTTCCAGACCAGATGCCCCAGCATTTAACCTCTCAGGGATCAAACTGTATAAGGCCCCAGCTCTTGGGACCCCAGAGGAGACTGAATCTGGCCAAGACATGATGAATATCACCCATCCTGTTGCAAAATCCCCGAGGCTGCCAACCTCTGCAAACCTGTCCCACAGGGTGGTTTGCTTTCTGTGATGGCTTTCCCTCCCCTTCTCCCATCCTCCATATCATCCTGCCCCACAAAGTCCCAGAGTATGGGTATCCTGCACCCCAGTTTCACTTCTTCGCCCCCATCACTGGGGCTGTTTGGGGTGGGGTTTGTTTGGTTGGTTGGTTGGTTTTGGGGTGTCTTTTTCTGTGTGTGTGTCCCACTCCCAGCCTTAGGAAAGCTTTGGGACACAAGGAAGCATTAAGCATCATTTTAATCTTACAGAGGCACCACCTAAGCTCAGAGTGAAGGGAGGGAGCAGGTGGGTGGCCAAGCCCCAGGGGTGTCTCTGCCCTGTGTTATCCCCAGTGGGATGAGAAAAGAGAGCTTGAGCTGAAAGAAACATCGACAAAGCGCAGAAGCTTTCAGAAGATGGAGGCTCTCCAGATCTCAATGAACCTGACAGCCATGGGGAAGTGGTGCAGGAATAGCCAAGTGGGCTCAAGTGAGAAATGGCAGGAGGGAGGGTGGGTGGGAGGGGAGTGTCTGTGCCCCCACTAAAGTGCATTGGCTCCCACCAGACTGCAGTTCCCCAAGGGCAAAGATGTGGCTGATGCAGGCTCTGCTCGGTGACCACCTGACATGCTGTGCAAGGGATTCCCCAGCACCCTCCATGCTGATGTTTTGGAGTGACATGGATTGAGTGGTGGTGGCTCCTGGTCTGCACAAGAGCTGGTGGCACTTTGAGGATGAAGGCTTTTCTGCTGGTGGGCACACAGGGCTCTTCTCACTGCTTTTGGAGCTGATGTTTATCTGTGAGAGCAGGGAAGCACCAAAGCTGAAGGATGGCTGCTTAGGACCTCTTCAGTCCTTTAGAAGAAGTGTCCAAACCACCCCAGTTGGTCACAGCTGATGGGCTGATCTGCAGAAATGCCATAGCTCATTTCCAGGCAAGCCCTCTTGCCTCTCTGTGCTTCAGTTCCTCAGCTCTGCACTACCGGGAAGGTTGTTAGCAGAGAGACAGAGATCCCCCCTGTGACCCTACAATGCCAAGCACAGCCTGGACACAAGGTCCCAGACCCAATATGGAACTTCTCTAAAAGCTGTGACAAACCAGCTAAGCAAGGCAGCATGTTTTCAAGCAGCTCAGTATTTCTGAGAGCTCTACCCCTCAGTGAAATTGGACTGAAAGCAGCTATTGTGGGTGGCCAGGCAATGCTGTGGTCTCTGAGGAGGGTGGGCTGGCATCAGACAGCATTGGCTGTTGGCCTCAGTGGGGCTCATGGGGACCCCAGGGCTGGTGGCTGCCACCAGACCCTGCAGCCTGTGGCCAGGCCACCAGCAGGTAAGGAACCTGTTGTAACCTCAGTCTGGACACCCTGGGACGTGACAGCTCAAGTGCTTCATCCTTGTCATGGCATCTAAGACTAGTGCTTGTTGATGCCACTGGAATGGCAGGGCAGAGGTTTACACCCTGAAAACCCTGGGGCTGGAACACAAACCCTAGGGCTGAAACACAAAAGGATGGACAAATCTGTGCTGCAGACACCTGGTCGCAAAATGGCACAGAGGACACTATTTCTTCCTTAGGAAGTTGGATGCATCCTCATATGAGGATAGAGAAGGCAAGTGAAGCCAGCATGAGCACTTGGGCAGCTCAGCCTTTCCATGGCTCCAATCCTTTGTACACACAAGCAAGCAGAAGCATCTTCCCCCATCATTTCCCTCCGAGGCTCCTGATTTTCCCCACTGTCCTTTACACCCAGCCCCTGACACCCTGGGATTTGATCATCCCCCAGCACCCCTGCAGCAGATGCCCAGCTGTGCCATGGCCACATTTGGTGATGTTCCTCCATGCCACCCTGCCATGCAGGACATTTCACTTATCTCTTATTTCCCTCCAAAAAGCTTAACACACTTTTAATTGCCATGGCAATTTTTTTTTTTTGCAAAGCCATGAATCAGTCCGGGTTCCTGACAGCTGCTTTCTATATCCCCTCTTGCTCCCCCTTCCTTCTTTTTGGGATGTGATCCCTGCAGATCCATTGTGGGCTTATGATCCTGAGCACCTCAAGTCCCCTCTGCATCCTGCCCCCAGGTGCTGTTCTGACGAGGAGAGATTTCTTCCCCCTTTTGGGATCTCCCCAACCCACAGATGTTTGCAATAAGCCTTTGCAAACCAAGAGAGCTTGCTTTTTTTCATTAGCCAGCTGAGATGCTGTATTTTCAGCTCCTTGCATTCCAAAAGGCTCACACCCACACCAATCTTGGCAGCTTTGGTCCTGCATCCCTGACACTTCCCAGCCGGCTCGAGTTGCAGCCTTCATCCCGCACCGGGTAGCCACAAGGCTGGCCGTGCTCTGGCCCCTCGGTGCTGCTTTGCAGGCCAAGCTGTGCCTCTGCCAGCCAGCAGTGCTGGAAACCATGATCCCAGAACTTCCAGTGCCACTCCAGAAAACCTCCATCCATCCACTTGGCAGCTGGGAGCACCCCAGGCACTTGCTGCCCGGGGGACTCCTAAATTTTCCTCTGTCCCAGACAAACAAGTTGTGTTTTCAGTCACTGGGTGGGAGAGGGGATAAGTCCTGTCATAGACAGGCTTGTTTTTCCCCCTCTTTGTGTTTTGACAGCTGCTGCCAACGCACCAGGCCACAGTCTCTTTGAAGGTTTGGGCTGTTGGGGGCCTTGCCTCCTCCCTCAGTCACCACATTATGTGTCTGGGATTTCCCCAGATAAGCTCATCTTTGAGCATCCAAGCAGCCCCTTGGGGCACTTCTCCTTGGATCTCCCTCTTGCTGCCTGCTTCTTTGTGGGCCTGGGGTGAAATGTCTGGAGGAAAGGTGGACAATCTGGCTGCAGGAGAGACCCAGGATTGTGGCCAGTCCATGTGCCTCCATGCTGGCTGAGACCTGACACAGCTCAGCTCATCGAAGAAGCTGCAGAGGAGAAAAAATCTCTTGCAAATGGGACAGGAACTCTGTTGACAGAAAGGGTCTCATTTGCTGTTCAGACAAATGAAGCTGGAGCTGGGAGCAATCCTGCCAGCCACAGGGCTCAGCTAGTAGCCAGGGACACTGGCACCATTTGACTGCTAGGAGCCCATCTGACCAGGCCCCTTACTGCAACATCCAAATCCTCTTCCTACCCCTGAGCCAGGGACTTTCATTTTCCTGCCCCCTTTCCCATGTTGGAAAGACACTCTGGGACTTTGCTGCTGTGAGCCATGACCTCCTGATGGCCACTAGCCTGGGCCACTTCTCCCTGTGTCTGCCCTGTCTTTTAACCTCATGAGCACCCCCCTTATGCTTGAGGGTTTCCTGAGATGCCAGCAAAATCCAAGGCTGTGATACAAAAAGCAAATATGCCTTTTCCTGAATGCTGAGCACCCCTTACAACCACTGAGAAGGATGCTGCAAGCACCAAATGCCAGGTGAGGTGTCAGGAGCCAATGAGTTCATGCGGTTGGGTAACCCAGATGTGGGGCTGACAGCTGTAAATCTGCCCAGCAGGTCCAAGGTCCCTGTGCCAGGCAGCTCCCTGCTGCTGGAGGGGCTGTTATCCCTGAGTGATATCCCTTCACTGTGACCCTCCATATTCTGGGATGTGAAAGATCTTTCAAGTTATGCAAGCATAGGGGAGCAGCCTTTTAAGAGCTAGGGGAGAACAGGGAAGGCTGGCAGAGCTTCCTGTCCCTCTCAGCTGCCCGGGCAAGGGCTCCCATTTCCTTCTGCAAATCAACAAAGAGCTCCAGAG
The DNA here is from genome assembly GCA_033816785.1 of Picus viridis. Classification (NCBI taxonomy): domain Eukaryota; kingdom Metazoa; phylum Chordata; class Aves; order Piciformes; family Picidae; genus Picus; species Picus viridis. Next base: position 6,425,779 of record CM066599.1, on the reverse strand, counting down.
GCTTGTGAAAGGGCCCCAGAGGCTTGTGAAAAGGGTGATTCAGCAAAAGAGGATGAGAGGAAAGGCAAAACCACCAAGTCAGCACAGCTGGATCCTGTGAAATTCCCATCCTGTGAGGGCCACTGGGAGCAAGGTTCAGGTGTCAAGCTCCCTCACAGATGGGGCAATTCTTGGAGCTCCATCTGCCCTGAGTGCTGGCCCTGGAGCCAGGAATACACCAGGAAAACTGGTGTTAGCATTTCTTTCTTTCTCATTCCCAAAACTATCAGGTCAGCCTGGCCTGGCATGTGCTGGAGTGGGTGGGAGAACCATTTTGCCTGGAGAGGAGAAAATGCCATCCTGTCGCCAGTCACAAGCACTGGAAAAACTGAACTGCAGCCACAGGACTGGTTGAAAACCATCTGTACTGGCTTATAAACATGCTCTGCTGATTTGGCTCCTAGTTTCTGACCTGTCAGAAGTTCACATTCGTGCTGTAAACACAAAAGCTTCGAGATGACTTCAAAATGGAAAACCACAACGTTGCAATTCCCACACAGTCGTGTGGCTCCAAGAGCCAGGGTGTGGAGACAAATCCAGCCACTCTCTAAAACTGGGAGAGCTGATAGCCCCAGGAAATAAACAGTCCTAAAATGAAGCCTCTGAACCTGTGAGGCACAGCGAGCCCTCAGTGTTCCTGTCCAAGCTGCCAATAATCCCACCAGGACCTGTAGTCCAAAGCCAACATCTTTAGGTAAGTGACATCACCTTTTCACCAACCTAGCCATCAGCTCTGACCACAGTCATAGTGCACTGCTGTGCATGTTTAGGCAGCTGGAAAATCCTTCTTTCCTCTTTTGTCCAAAGCTGGTGTCTCATTTCAGGGCAGCCCATGTTTCCATGCCACACTTCATTTGACAAATAGTTGGTGCTCTGCTCAATCCCCAACCTGCCCTGGCCTTGCTGTTCTCAAAGCCCCTGGGCTGCAGTTTGGGCAAGCCAAGGGCATCTCTTCAGCCCTGGGAGGTCAGTGGTGGCACATGCCTGACCCATCGTCCTTCTCACAGACCCAAAGGCGAGGGCAGCATGCCAACCAGCAGGCAATCAGCCACTCCAGCCTCTGACCCAAGCTGGTTCACCTCTTGGAGCTGGCAACAGTCACCCGCTTTGCTTTGAATGGGACAAGGGGCTGAGCTGGGGCATCCAAAGGTTGTGACAGAGACGGGACATGGCTGGAGGAGCAGCGCCCTGGCATACACATGGCATCCACTGCCCTCGGCGCCTGCCACATGCCCACGCCACGCTCCTCACTCAAACGGCCGGGACACACAGCCCACGAACACTCGGGTGGCTGGTACACGCTCCAGGGCACACTGCTGTTGACCCCCGGAGAACACCCCCAGCGTAAGCGCTACCCGCCCTGCCCAGCGCCCGTGGCCCCGTGCTCCGGCGCAGCCTGCCCCTGCTCTCCCCGGCGCCCGGCGCCCGCGGCCCCACGCACCCCACCCCCCGCCAGCTGACCCACGCGCAGGCGGCGCGCCCCGCCCCGCTCGCTCTGCGGTGACGTCACCCGCCGGTCCCGCCCCTGGCGATGGAGCCCGGCTAATGCCGGTGTGTGTCGCGCCCGCCCGCCCTGCGCTCCCCCCGCTGATGCTTGGCCTCGGTGCCGCCCGCCCCGCGCTCGCCGCCGGGGCCGGGGCCTCTGCTGGACTGCGCCGAGTTGAGCCGGGGACCTGCCGCGGGTGAGTGCCGAGCGACAGGAGCGGCGTTAGGGGAGCTACTTCCCGCGCCCTTCGCCTCGTTGCGCCGCCGCGGTCCCCCCTTGTCCCGTGGGGCCGGGAGCGAGTTGTTCCCAAATGCCCCTTGCCTTGCTGGGCGCCCGCCCGGGGATCGGGACACGCATGTAGTGTTTCTGTGCCCCCCGCGACAACTCCTCTGCCGCCCCGGTCCGCCGAGCCCTGCCGCGGGCCGGTGAGCCGGCGCTGCCCAGTGCTGAGCTGGGCTGGGCAGCCTTTCAAATGGTGATTAAAAGAAATTCAATTTAAAAGCTGCTGCCCGGCCGCTGTGGGAGCTCTGCGTGAGCGCCCGGCTCCGCGGGGCTGCTCGGGGCACCCTGGGGCTGCACGCCACCGGGCTCCGTGGGGTTAACCGGGGACCCTGCTTCGTGGAGCTCTGTGGGAATAACCGGGAACCAGACTTCGTGGGGTTTCGTGGAAATAACCGGGAACCCCACTTTGTGAGGCTCCGTGGAGATAACCAGGGTCTCTGTGAGGATAAGTAGGGACCCGACTTTGTGGGGCTCCTTCGGGATAACCGGGGGGCTGCGTGGGGCTACCCTGTCCCCGGCTGTCTCTCCCTAGGGGCAGTCTGTTTTGGTTTTTCTTGTTCCTTTATTCTGGATCTTCAGAGGAAGCAGATTCCCTCTTCCCCAGCCCTTGCTGGCTGCTTGCTGAGAGAGCTGAGGGGTGGCCAGCCCCATTCGTGTTGCAGGTGAGGTTTAGGAGGGTTAGTCACGGCTGGGATTTTTGTGCCTTCTGATGTTGAGACGATGCTGAGTTTAATGTACCTGGCCTTGGACAAACTGGGATGCAAGGAGATGGCTTCTCCTATTCACTTGGGTAGGAAACCAAACTGAGCTGGTGCAAAGTGGTGTGCTCAAGGCTGTGTAGGAAACCTGTGTGGCAGCTGGGGCTAAACCCAGGATTGCTCCGTCCACATTTCCATCTGTGCTTTCCTTGCCTGGCTGGGATCTGTGGTTTAACCTCTGACCCTCGGGGTAAAGTCCTGCCTGGGCCATGCCAGCCCTCAGTCAGGGCTCCCGCAGTGGCAGCCAGGCATGTGGCTAGCTGCCAGCAGACTGAAGCCTCTCCGCTCTGAGCAGCGGGTTTTAGGAGTGGAGATGGTTTGGTAAGGAGTGTGCAGGTCCAAGATGGAGAGCAGGCATGACCCCTCGGGCATCATATTTCCTTGGATGGCTGCTGTGTCTGAGAAGTGACTACACAGCTCATGCCTGGGGGTTCAAACTCTATCTCCTGGTTAAGGGCTTCCTCAAAACTCGGGCAATAAGGATTTTCCCCTGAGCTGGGAAGGTTTTGGGGGAGAGGTATGTGTTGGAGAAAAGATGGATGATGTAGGTGACGTCTCATTGGGCTCACCCGGGGTACAAAGCCCAAATACAAGCCTCTCTTGCACAGAGTTTTCCTGTTTCTGCTACTCTGAGGGAGCAAACTCTGCCTGGTTGTGGCTTTCTCCTCCCCCAGGGTGGCTCTGGCTTGACAGGGGGGACTTTGCTGCTCATCTTCCTGACCATCTCCTCCAGCTGCAGTCCCCAGCTGAGGATCCCAGTGTCCTGAGGAGCGATCCTCCACGGGTAGGAAGCAAGAAGCTTACTTAATTATCTGGAGCAGCTTATTCTAAACTCATTTCTCTTTAAAGGAGGAGGGGAAAATAAATAAAAAAAGGGAGCCTGAAGATCAGAAGCATTTTATTTCCCGTAGAAGAACACAGCAATTGACTGATAACTTACATTAACTAGGTTGGGGCTGTGACCTTGATGTGTTTTACAGCTCGAGATGGGTAGCTGAGAAAGAGGAGCAGACTATTCCAGTCTGTTTATTGTTTTCTCTGAGTTCATCCCAGTAATTTGGCAGCACACAGATGCCCACACAGTTTTGGAACCCTGACCCACCTTTGGGGGTGGGAGAGAGAAGGCTGCTGGATGGTGGTTTGCTTCAGATACAGCCTTGTGCTAATTATATTCTAGATGGGTTGGGGTTTACCTGGGCTTTTCTGACAGGGATCAGCCTCCACAGTTCTTGCTACAGTGAGAAAGCTGAAGTAACTTGAAGCCCCAAAGTGACTGGCAGGGCCACATCTCTATCAATAAAATCCTTGTTGTAAAGCCACACAGGACCAGCCCCATGGGGGCTGCTGGCTTTTGGTGGGGAGGTGCAAGGATGCATGCAGGCAGCGCTGGCAGCCTGGAGCAGGGAAGCCTGGAGCAGGTGAGCTGGGCTGGTAGCAAGAACCATCTGGGTTGTCAGTGGGGGGACATGCAACAAACAGTGTGGCTCTGGTTCTCCTTCACACAAGTGTGTCCCCATGTTATGCAGGAAGGTTTTCCTTTTATCTAGACCTCCTTTTCCTCCCCTTCCACACTGTGGTGCCCCAGTGTGTGCCAGCTTTCTCACCCTCCTCGGTTACTATGGTGTTGCTGCGTTAAGAGCAGCTCGCCTCGTAGCTCCTGGAGTTATCCAGTGCAACCCAGGGCCATGGGGTTCTGCACCCACCTCTCGCCAAGCTTCTCCCTGTTTGTGCGGTGGGATAGATGTGGAGGCAGCATTCTCTGCAGGGCATGGCCCTGGCTGGTTCCCCCAGGAACCTCCTCTGGGTTACAGGGCAGGAGGAGCTGCTGCTCTATGCAAGGCTGTTGCGTAGGTGCATCTCTTGCTGTTTCCCAACACAGGATCGTACCCTGGGGGGTGATGAGCCCCAGAAACCTTGCTGGTGTTCATTCTCTCTGAGGACTAGGCTGCCTGCTCACTGACCAACACAGGGCTTTAGCCCCCTCCCCAGAAAGTGTTGAGAGTGGGAACAAATCATGGAATATCTGTGGAAGTCTGGGCAAGCAAAAGGCAGAAGATGGGAGCAGACATCTCCCCACTGTGCCATGGTCCTGCTCAGACCCCCAGCTTGTGCAAGCAATCCCATAAGGACTGGCATATTGCCACCACCTTTGCTGCAGCAGGTCCCTTGCTCATCATCTCCTGGTGTTTGATTTTTTTCCCCTTTCTGTCTTTTCCACTTGATTTGCACGCAGAAGCAGCACCGGTAAGATTCATCCAGTGGGAGAGGTCCTTGCTTTGTTCACAGCTAATCGGAGTTACTGCCACCCTCGGGAGCTGGCAAGGCTCTGAAACAGGGAATTTGTTTGCAAAGCAGTACCCTAGACTCAGGTCCAGGTTCTCCTCAGCCTGCTTGTCCTAAGGGTGATCAGTCCCATCCAGACTCTGAGTCTGCCTCTCTCTTTGCATTAGCTAAATAGCAGCTGGCTCATTATTATGTTTGTAACTTAGGCACCTTTTCCAGATGCAATGAGTCTTCTCCTGCTACGAAGGCTAATTTGGAGAGGATCCTCCTTGCTGGTGTTTGATATCAGGTCTTTGTGGTGAAGGTCTGCAGCATCTCTCCCTCTTGCAGCTGTGATGGCTGTTCTGCTTTGTGGAGTAGGAGAGGGTGATGTTTTTAATTAAACAGGGAGGGGGAAGCTCATGCTTCTCCTCTTCTTTCTTTCTTTGTTTTTCCTCTCTTTTTTTCTTTTCCTTTTGTTTTCTGGACAAGTGTTCTAAATAACAAGGCTTAAAATGCAAATGGAGTGAGTTTGCATGAAGTGAAGTGACTGGAGAAGCCCTGGTTGGATGAGGACTGCAGTGGAGTGAGAGGAGCTGGTGATGACACACGGCACAAGAGCAGAGGCGAAGTGGTTGGGCTGTCACCAGATGCAGCCGCAGCCATTGCAGCCGTGGCTCATATCTGTGAGAAGGATGTTCTGGTGCTTTTGAAAGGCTTTGTGGCTTCTCTTTCCTCCCCTCTTTTAAGAGGGGCAGTGTGTGAGTCTGCCTTCTCCTTTTTTATATGACAGGGTGATGTTTGCCTGAACTCCCTTTTTATCTGTGTGCACACTGCCCCTTTTTCCTACTTTAGTTTTGTATTTAGGAATAGAAAACTTGGAGAGTGTCCCTTCCATACTGTGTGTTCAATTGTAGAATAGAATAGAATAAACCAGGCTGGAAGAGACCTTTGAGATCATCAAGTCCAACCTATCATCCAGCACTACCTAATCAACTAAACCATGGCACCAACGCCCCATCCAGTCTCTTCCTAAACACCTTCAGTGATGGTGACTCTGCCAGCCATGGCTTTTGTGATGTTCCTCCTACTGAAGGCAAGAATGGCCCTCACTGCCCTCAGCAAAGCTCCTCATGCCTTGTAGCCATTGCCTGGGGAAGAAAAATGAACTAAAATAACCTGGTGTTAAGGCTGCAAAAGTTTCCATATGGCTCCTGCCCAGCAGTGCTCACAAAATTCAGGCTGTTGGTTGGGTTTCCCTGGGCTGCTCAAGGGGAAGAGCTTCGGGCTCTTTAATACAGAGATACTTTGAGTGGGCTGTGTCAAGAATAGGGTGGGGAATAAGCCCTGATATTTGGCTGGAGTATCTTTAATAAAGAGCTTGGGTGGGACAGGCTGGATAATGAACATTCACTGTGACCAGAGGCAGATGAATCGGTTGAATGGGGCTTCCAGTGAGCTGGAGGTGACTCTGTGCTTTTTGTGCTGGTGTCTTTTAACTCTTCTCCTCAATAGGTGTCTTGAGGTCATTTTGAGGCTAAGGTTTTTGTTGTTATTTTTTTTTTCTTCTGCCCTGCAGGTACAAAGGGGATCAGTTTGCTCCCATGAGGGTAAGAAGGGATCTCGTTGCCCCTGGATCCCGGTTTGGTGTGTGGGACACTCGCACACGCTCTCTGCTCATGCTTCAATAAATAGAGGTTTTCATGAAACTCAGGGAAAACTTTGGAAATAGGTCAGGCAAATATTTATTTCCCTGAGGTGTCATGCCAGGATTGCACCAGTACTTGAATGGACAGTCATTTTATTTTTCCCTGCTTTGTTTCTTTTTAAGCACATTCAGTGTTTTTTCCAGTGGCGTAGAGAGACACATTAATAGTTGTATGTAATCAGTCCTGTCTGTCTGTCTTTCCATCTGGAGGTCTGTGCATCTCCTATGGACTCATACTCTTACAACTGTTGTAAAGCAGAAGCCCTGACACTCTTTGCTTTCTATCCAGGTGTTTAACAGAAAGCTGTGGGATATTTTTTGTTCTCCAGAGAAGTTCTGGTCAGGGATAGGGCCAAGTGGCTAAATCGATGTAAAAATGAGGCTCATAGAATAGCAAAATGGTCACCTTGGTGGTTTGCTTTCCCATCCTGCAGCCCCAGCCATGCTGTGCTGGTGCTCCTTAGGAAAGTAAGTCCAATGGTTGGGTTATCCCACAGCTGGAGAGTGTGTTTACTGCTGAAACCTTGCACCCTGTTGACTGATAGAGCTCATTCTTCTGTCTTCCCAGTACAATCAGGAATCAGGTGATATGTCTGTGTCTTCAAAGAAGGATTGAAAGTTCTTGTCTGCTCTTAAACTACTAAGAATAAAGAGTGTAGTTTTAAATGACAGAAATTAGGCTCAAGTTCTTTGATACTTGATCCTATGACTCTTCATCTCTAGCCCTCCTCAGTGTGGGAGTAGCAAGGGTCTTTGCTGTAACATGCCAGAGTACTTAGAGTACACTTTGGGTGAGGATGTTTGAGATGAGGATGTTGGATGCTTTTTGGTGTGCAGAATGTTTAATGAACTGAGGTCTTGGGTCTCTGCATTAAGGATCCAACCATATCAATGGCTCCTCCTGCTTGTGCTTAGGGCAGGCTTCAATGGCTGGAAACCTTCCTGGTGGCTTCGTGTTCTGTCTTGGGGCCCTGGCATCACAAGGACTATTTCATCTTTCAATGCTAACTGATGTGCCAGGCTTTCCCTTCCAGCTAGCATTGAGCCTGTTTGCTCTGGTCAACCTTATTGAAATGGTCACCTTTAAAGCAGCACCTTGCACATGGTGCTCAGTAGCTCTGGAGGTCTTGATGGGTCTTCATGGGTTGGGTGTGACACTAATGAGGCTTCATGATGCTTGGGGTTTTTGGCAGCCCTGACAAGATGTGTGTGTATCCTCTTAGAATCATAGGATGGGTTTGGTTGGAAAAGACCTCAAAGATCATTGAATCCAGCCATTGACCTAATACCACCGTGGCCATTAACCCGTGTTCTGAAGTGCCATGTCCACACATTCTTTTCACCTCTCTCTTCCAATACCTGACCACTCTTTCTGTGAATAAATTTTTCCTAACAGCCAACCTAAACCTCCCTGGCACAATTTCAGGCCATTTCCTCCTCTTCTATCATCTGGCAGTAGAGAGAAAAGACCAACCCCCACCTCACTACAACCTCCTTTCAGCTAGTTGTAGAGAGCAATGAGGTCTCCCCCAGCCTAATTTTCTGCTCTTGCTGATAGGACAAGAGGAAATGGCCTCAGGTTGCACCAGGGGAGGTTGAGGTTGGACAGGAGGAACAATTTCTTCCCAAAAGCATTGTTGAGCCCTGCAACAGGCTGCCCAGGGCAGCGGTGGAGTCCCCAGCCCTGGAGGGATTTAAAAGCTGTGTGGATGTCGTGCCGAGGGCCATGGTTCAGTGGCGCCCTGTCAGCGCTGAGTTAACTGTTGGACTTGATGATCTTAAAGGGTCTTTTCCAACCCAAACAACTCTGTGATTCCATGATTCTATGTTTACTCTTTGCATGAAGGTTAGCTGGCTCTTGTGTGTGTTGCTAATTGTAGGGTGGTCATAAGAGAGCAGCCATCCTGAGACGCATGCCGAGGGTGTGCTGTTGTGTTCTGCTTTGGTTAGTGAGATGTAAATGCAGACTCCTGAACTGCACTCTGCTCTTTCTTTCTTTGCTAGGAGTCATTTCCACATAAGAAAATATTTCAGACAAGGGGAGTGTCTCATGTTTTTGTAGAGGCAGAGCTAATTTAAACCCCAAAATCCCAGCAGACACTCCCCCCCCCCCCCCCCCCCGGCTCCTCTGCAGTGCTGGTGGTGTGATGAGACAGACTTGTGGTCTGGACTGGGAGCAAGCAGATGATTGTGAATATTTCATTAAGCCATAAATCCACCTGTTCAGCCCCACTGCTCTGGCTGCCTGTGCTGCTGCTCCCACGTCTGCCACCTTCCTCCTGCTTTACAGGCAGGAGAGATGGAGACTGAGGGTGGTGCATCGACCACTGAGGGTTTGCAGAGCCTTTGCTTGCAGCTTTTTCCCCCTCCATGGTTGATGTCTGTCTCGGTGGCATGCTGATGGTGCTGGGCAGCATTTGCTCTGCCATGTGCCAGCACCCTGTCTGGAAGATGGAGGTTTGACTCCAGCCATTGCAACAGTGCTTATGAAGGCACTAGAAATGGAGGTGCTTTGGAGGAAGCACCTTTGGAGCCAGTGTGCTGGGGGTTAATTGGGCAAAAAAACCCTCTCTGGTCAATTGTTACCACCGTGTCCACCTGGAGCTAACCCTCTGCAGCAAGACTGGAGAGAGGCCTCGAGCACAAGCCCTATGAGGAGAGGCTGAGGGAGCTGGGAATGTTTAGCCTGCAGAAGAGAAGGCTCAGGGAGAAGGGGAGTCTCAGGTGTTGAAGACCAGGCTGGATGAGGCTCTGGCCAGCCTGATCTAGTGTGAGGTGTCCCTGCTCATGGCAGGGGGTTTGGAACTAGATGATCCTTGTGGTCCCTTCCAACCCGACTGATTCTATGATTTTTGCTGTCTACAACTACCTGAAGGGAGGTTGTAGCCAGGAGGGTGCTGGTCTCTTCTCCCAGGCAACCAGCACGAGAACAAGAGGACACAGTCTCAAACTGCACCAGGGGAGGTTTAGGCTTGAGGTGAGGAGAAAGTTCTTCACAGAGAGAGTTGTTAGCTGTTGGAATGTGCTGCTCAGGGAGGTGGTGGAGTCACCATCCCTGGAGGTGTTCAAGAGGGGATTGGACGTGACACTTGGTGCCATGGTTTAGTGGTCATGAGGTCTGTGGTGACAGGTTGGCCTTGATGATCTTTGAGGTCTTTTCCAACCTTATTGATTCTATGATTCTCTTGGGGGAGCAGAGAGTGAGATACTGATCTCCTCTCTCTGGTGACCAGCAATAGGACATGGGGAAATGAAATGAAGATGTGTCAGGAAAAGTTCACATTGGGAAGTAGGAAAAGGTTCTTTACTGATTGTTCATGGGGACAGGCTCCCCAGGGAAGTGGTCATGGCACCAAGCCTGTCAGAGTTCAAATAGTCCCTGGATGATGCTCTTGATCATATGATTTAGTTTTAGGTAGTCCTGTGAGGAGCAGGATGTTGGACTTGATGATCCTTATGGATCCTTTGTAACTCAAGATGTTATGATTCTTTCTGCAGCTCCATGGGCTACTCCATGCTGACACCTGTTTCCAGTCTGCATGTCTGGGTCACAGCAAGCCCTCTCCCCTCTGCCTTCATTCAGGGCTACCAACTCCAGCACCCCAGCTGGAGGGTGGTGGTTAGGAGCTTGGTGGTTTCCCTGAGCAGATGCCCACATTGCTGGGTGCCACCCATGGGGACCTGGGCTGAACTGGGGCTCTGGGGATGTCCTCAGCAGAAAGGAGAGGTGTGTGATGGAGGCAAAATGATTTGCTCCATGAGTGGCCTTGGTACCCTGCCAGGCTGTGCCACCACTTACGTCATGGCTGTTCTTTAGGTGTGAGTTTTCCATCTGATGTTCTGCCCTGGGGACACCCACGCATTTTCTGAGGTGAAATTACCTCCCTTTGGCATTGCAGGTCTGTGAGCCACAGGCCATTTGCTTTTTTTGTCCCTTGCTGGGGAAGCCTCAGAGCAGCCTGTGGGTGCCCAGCCGTGGGTGGGGAGCAGGAGGCTTGGTTGTTCAAAGGAACTTTAAAACTCTCATGCTCCTCATCTGGTCTTCTCTGGCACCTAGGATAGGTTTCACAGATTATTGTTGTTTGGGGTTGGGTTTTTGTTTGTTTTGGTTTTGTGGGTTTTGGTTGTTCGTGGTTTGGTTTTTTTAGTGGGTTTTTATTTTGGTAGTTTTCAACGGGATGGTTGGAGGTGAGGGGGTGGGGAAGAAGGAGCCTTTGCTTTCAGGGGTAACCCCCTGATGAACAGTGCATTGTGTGCTGAGAGCCCTGCTGAGGGCTGCACTGCTGTACCACCATGCCTGCTTGCCCAGGTGAAATGAGGCAGCAGACAGCATTTGAGAGTCATGTAGCGATGTTAGGGATTTCTCTGCTGCTTACCTTCAGAAAAGTCTCTACCAGGGACCTGCCCTTAGCTAGGGCACCTGAAGGCTATAGAACCAAGGGCCTTGTTGGTACTGCATGGACTAGTGTTGCTCTGTCCCTGTCACTCTTCTGGGGTGAGGATGAAGCCACCCAAGCCCCATCAGATCTGCTGTTAGGGTGGGGGCCATCATGGCATGTGTCTGTCATTGCCACCTTTTCTTCCCACACAGGCAAACCCCATTTCTCACTGCTTTAGCATCCCTGGAGACCTGGGCTTGGAGATGGGGGCTGATATCTCATACAGGAGGAGGCTTTCCTTTTTAGTTACAAGTGGAAAAGGGAATGGTCAGCGAGGTAGTGGAGGATGGGATGAACAGCAGAGGTACCATGCAAGGGCTGCACTGCTCTCCCAAAATGTCTACTCTGCCCCTTAATGCTGCCTTGTGCATCTGATTTGCTGGGGGGCTCGGGGTCGGCGTTGCGTTTGCGGGGGCTCGGGGTCGGCGTTGCGTTTGCTGGGGGGCTCGGGGTCTGCGTTGCGTTTGCTGGGGGCTCGGGGTCTGCGTTGCGTTTGCTGGGGGGCTCGGGGTCTGCGTTGCGTTTGCTGGGGGCTCGGGGTCTGCGTTGCGTTTGCTGGGGGGCTCGGGGTGTGCGTTGCGTTTGCTGGGGGGCTCGGGGTGTGCGTTGCGTTTGCTGGGGGACTCGGGGTGTGCGTTGCGTTTGCTGGGGGCTCGGGGTCTGCGTTGCGTTTGCTGGGGGCTCGGGGTCTGCGTTGCGTTTGCTGGGGGCTCGGGGTCTGCGTTGCGTTTGCTGGGGGGCTCGGGGTGTGCGTTGCGTTTGCTGGGGGCTCGGGGTCTGCGTTGCGTTTGCTGGGGGGCTCGGGGTCTGCGTTGCGTTTGCTGGGGGGCTCGGGGTCTGCGTTGCGTTTGCTGGGGGCTCGGGGTCTGCGTTGCGTTTGCTGGGGGGCTCGGGGTCTGCGTTGCGTTTGCTGGGGGGCTCGGGGTGTGCGTTGCGTTTGCTGGGGGCTGGGGGGGGTGTGCGTTGCGTTTGCTGGGGGCTCGGGGTGTGCGTTGCGTTTGCTGGGGGCTCGGGGTGTGCGTTGCGTTTGCTGGGGGCTCGGGGTCTGCGTTGCGTTTGCTGGGGGGCTCGGGGTGTGCGTTGCGTTTGCTGGGGGCTCGGGGTCTGCGTTGCGTTTGCTGGGGGCTCGGGGTCTGCGTTGCGTTTGCTGGGGGGCTCGGGGTGTGCGTTGCGTTTGCTGGGGGCTCGGGGTGGGTTGCGTTTCGGGGTCGGGGTCGCGTTGCGTTTGCTGGGGGGCTCGGGGTCGGCGTTGCGTTTGCGGGGGGCTCGGGGTCGGCGTTGCGTTTGCTGGGGGGCGCGTTTGCTGGGGGGGGGTCGGCGTTGCGTTTGCTGGGGGCTCGGGGTCGGCGTTGCGTTTGCTGGGGGCTCGGGGTCGGCGTTGCGTTTGCTGGGGGCTCGGGGTCGGCGTTGCGTTTGCTGGGGGCTCGGGGTCGGCGTTGCGTTTGCTGGGGGGCTCGGGGTCGGCGTTGCGTTTGCTGGGGGGCTCGGGGTCTGCGTTGCGTTTGCTGGGGGCTCGGGGTGTGCGTTGCGTTTGCTGGGGGGCTCGGGGTCTGCGTTGCGTTTGCTGGGGCTCGGGGTGTGCGTTGCGTTTGCTGGGGGGCTCGGGGTGTGCGTTGCGTTTGCTGGGGGCTCGGGGTGTGCGTTGCGTTTGCTGGGGGGCTCGGGGTGTGCGTTGCGTTTGCTGGGGGGCTCGGGGTGTGCGTTGCGTTTGCTGGGGGCTCGGGGTGTGCGTTGCGTTTGCTGGGGGCTCGGGGTCTGCGTTGCGTTTGCTGGGGGCTCGGGGTCGGCGTTGCGTTTGCTGGGGGGCTCGGGGTCGGCGTTGCGTTTGCGGGGGCTCGGGGTCGGCGTTGCGTTTGCGGGGGGCTCGGGGTCGGCGTTGCGTTTGCTGGGGGCTCGGGGTCGGCGTTGCGTTTGCGGGGGGCTCGGGGTCGGCGTTGCGTTTGCGGGGGGCTCGGGGTCGGCGTTGCGTTTGCTGGGGGCTCGGGGTCGGCGTTGCGTTTGCTGGGGGCTCGGGGTCGGCGTTGCGTTTGCTGGGGGCTCGGGGTCTGCGTTGCGTTTGCGGGGGGCTCGGGGTCTGCGTTGCGTTTGCGGGGGCTCGGGGTCTGCGTTGCGTTTGCGGGGGCTCGGGGTCGGCGTTGCGTTTGCTGGGGGCTCGGGGTCGGCGTTGCGTTTGCTGGGGGGCTCGGGGTCGGCGTTGCGTTTGCTGGGGGCTCAGGGTTTTTTTTCCTGGGGCTCAGCTTGTCAGGTCCTTGCAGGCATGAGACTTGCAAGAAAAGAAATCAATTCAGAATGTTGGGTTTAAAATGTCATTGATTGCCTTTTTTCCCCCCTTTTTCTTTTATTTTCTTTTTTTTTTGGGGGGGTATTTTTCTTCTAATTCAATCACTTCCCTACTGTGTCGTGAATTCCAAATGTGAATGGGAAATAATCCCACCAGCACAATAATTAGCATGTAACCAGCAGATGAAGAAAGCTCAAACTGCTGAGCTGATTGGTGAATGCTGACTGTTTTCTGAATTAATTTCAATAATCACATCTCCCATTAAAAAGGAGACAGGGTGGGGAAGGAAGTCTTAAATTCTCCTCAAGCTCAGTGTAGCGAGGAGGGGGGGGGAGAAAAAAATGGGATGTGCAGTGTAGCTGTTCTCCATGTGATGATAAAGAGGTGAGGGAGGTTCTGGAAGCTGGATTGCAGGCATAAAATGTTGCCAGTTTTGCAACCTAGAACTCGATTTCAGTGGCCTGGGTGTTGTTTTTTGCTGGGGGGAGGAGGGGGTGGGATAGCAATTTGAAGTCAAATATCCTTAATTTGATGCAAGTATGTGATAGGAAACAGTCTGCTGGAAGAAGAAAACATCCTCTTGCAGCGAGGCAAAAAAAAAAACCCCAGTCCACTGGAGGTCATCAATATTTAAATTTATTTCTGTTTTTTTTTATACTACACATCCACCCAGCTCCTGAGTGTCTTGGTTTTGTGCTTTGAAAGGGCTGGTGGAAACGAAGTTGGTGAGGGGTTTGGGGTTTGGAACACAAGCCCTATGAGGAGAGGCTGAGGGAGCTGGGATTGCTTAGCCTGGAGAGGAGGAGGCTCAGGGGTGACCTTATTGCTCTCTACAACTACCTGAAGGGAGGTTGTAGCCAGGCAGAGGTTGGTCTCTTCTCCCAGGCAGCCAGTACCAGAACAAGAGGACACAGTCTCAGGCTGCACCAGGGCAGGTTCAGGCTGGATGTTAGGAAGAAGTTCTATACAGAGAGAGTGATTGCCCATTGGAATGGGCTGCCCATGGAGGTGGTGGAGTCACCTTCATTGGAGGTGTTCAGGAGGAGACTTGATGGGGTGCTTGGTGCCATGGTTTAGTTGTTTAGGTGGGTTGGATTGGTTGATGGGTTGGACACGATGATCTTGAAGGTCTCTTCCAACCGGGTGTATTGTATTGTATTATTGTATTGTATTAAACCAGCCTTTGGGAAGCAGTGATTTCAGAGCATCATGGATGGGCACCTTCTTACCACAAGTGTTTTCTGCCCTGCCTTCCTACACTGCTTGCTTGCTTGCTTGCTTGCTTTTGCTACTTTTGTCCCAAATGTATGGTTGAAGAAATCCTCTCTGTACTGCCCCCACCTCCTTGCCCCCAACCTTGCCCCCCACCCTGTCCAGACAGCAGCAGGAAAGGTCACCTCTGCAGAGCTGAACCTGGCAGCTGGTGTAGCTCACCTGAGCTGACATTCAGTATCAGTAGAGATCATTTTATCTCCTCATGATCTCTGGTCATCTTCTGACTGTGGCCACCTCACCCTCAGGACTTATTTTCCAACAGTAAAGCAAAGATGGTGCTGAACCAGAGCATTGTTTCAGAGATGCTTTCTCATTCCAGTTTAAGCTTTGTTCTGGCAGTGTTTTCTGAGGTGTGGTACAGCTTGGTGCTTGTAGGCCTAGAAATATTTTGTTTAGAAATGCAGAGGATGGTCTGCTGCATGGCCAGAAGGTCAAGGGACGCATCACGTGTGGCCAGGCAGAGAGGGACCTGGGGGTACTGGTTGATAGTAAGCTGAACATGAGCCAGCCACCATGTGCCCAAGTGGCCAAGAAGGCCAATGGCATCCTGGCCTGTATTGGGAACAGTGTGGCCAGCAGGAGCAGGGAGGTCATTCTGCCCCTGTACTCAGCACTGGTTAGGCCACACCTTGAGTCCTGTGTCCAGTTCTGGGCCCCTCAGGTTAGGAAAGATGTTGAGTTGCTGGAAGGTGTCCAGAGAAGGGCAACAAAGCTGGGAAGGAGTCTGGAACACAGCCCTGTGAGGAGAGGCTGAGGGAGCTGGGGTTGCTTAGCCTGGAGAAGAGGAGGCTCAGGGCAGACCTTATTGCTCTCTACACCTCCCTGAAGGGAGGTTGTAGCCGAGAGGGGTTGGTCTCTTCTCTTGGGCAACCAGCACCAGAACAAGAGGACACAGTCTCAAGCTGCACCAGGGGAGGTTTAGGCTGGATGTTAGGAAGAAGTTCTTCACAGCAAGAGAGACTGGCCATGGGAATGTGCTGCCCGGGGAGGTGGTGGAGTCCCCATCACTGGAGGTGTTTAGGAGGAGACTTGATGGGGTGCTTGGTGTCATGGGTTAGTTGATTAGATGGTGTTGGGTGATAGGTTGGACTCTATGATCTCAAAGGTCTCTTCCAACCTGGTCTATTCTATTCTCTATTCTATTCTCTATTCTATTCTCTATTCTATTCTCTATTCTATTTCTATTCTATTCTCTATTCTATTCTCTATTCTATTCTCTATTCTATTCTCTATTCTATTCTCTATTCTATTCTCTATTCTATTCTCTATTCTATTCTCTATTCTATTCTCTATTCTATTCTCTATTCTATTCTCTATTCTATTCTCTATTCTATTCTCTTCTCTGCATGGTGAATGAGAGCTGCCCAGGATCACCACATGGTGAGACAGCTATGAGGGAGACCAGGTCCCTGCGAGCATCCCTAGTGTACAGATGAGCACAGAGGCTCAGGATTCAGTGAGACTGGCAGGTGCTGTTTCAAAAAAAAAGAAGAAGAAAAAGCCTGGGCAGGCTGAGTGCTTTGCAGCAGGATTTGTTGCTGTGTAAGCCCCAGTGCTCTGTGGGAAGGTTTGCAAGCAGGTCACGATGCTGTTTTCTTTGCATGCTTTCCTGATGGTGGAGGCAGTCCCAGAGAAGTGTGGCATTGTTCCTTTCCCCTTCCAAACTTCTCTTTTTATATTTTTGCTAAAAATAAAAGCTAAGGTCAACAATCCCATGATAATGAATCTGTATGTGCACATCCTGCACCCCATTAAGTGTTTGGCAGGGCTTTTTTTGGGTGAAAAGCAAGAAGATTTAGTTGCTAATCACATTATGAGTTCTGGATAAAAAACCACTTCTTTTAAACCACAGAATCATAGAATGGTGGAGGTTGGAAGGGACCTCTGGGGATCCCTCTAGTCCAAACTCCCTGCTAAAGCAGGGTCACCAGAAGCCTTAAAGATCATCTAGTTCCAAACCCCTGCCATAGGCAAGGACACCTTCCACTAAACCAGGTCGCTCGAGGCCTCATCCAGCCTGGCCTTGAGCACCTCCAGGGAGGGAGCATCCATGACCTCCTGGGGCAACCTGTTCCAGCATTTCACCACCCTTACTGTAAAAAATTTCATTCCTAATATCCAGTTTAAATCTGCTCTCCTCAAGCTTCAGTCTATTACTGATTGCCCCGGATGACAATGCCCAGGTGGATTTGAAATCTCTCCAGGGAAACAGACTCTGCAACCTCTCTGGGCAGCCTGCTCCAGGGCTCCAGCACTCTCACAGCAAAGAAGTTTTTTCCTGAAGTTCAAGAGAAACCTCCTGTGTTCCAGTTTGTGCCTGCAGCCCCTCGTCCTGTCACTGGGCACCCCTGAGAAGTGCTCAGCCCCATCTTTATGACCTCCACCTTTTAGATATATATACAGTTATAACCAGCTTGCTGATGGCTGTTTTATGGGGTGGGTTTTTTCTTTGCCTTTTAAAAATTGCATTAATCAAGTTGGAGGCTGAAAAATACTCTCACAAAGCAGAGACCAAGAAAAAGTCACTTGAGGTGAGTAAACAAGTTGTCCAAATTTATGAAAGCTGTAAACCCAGGCCCCCTGCTGCTACGTGTGTTAAGGGTACCTTAAATACAGAGTGTCCTTCAGTGCTGACAGCCATCCCAGACAGCTTTTATAATAAACCTCTAATTATAGCTTAGTGACTCCATAGGTGCTCTGGAGCAGCTTGGGAATATTGCACTGAAAAGCAGGGAGAATGTTTCTGCTTCCTGTGGCTGGTGGGTGAAGCAGATTTAGAGCTGGACCTGCGAGCGTGGCACAAAGCCCTGTGTTTATGCAGTGCTGGAGAGCTGCACCTCCTGCTGCATGGTGCAGTTTGGGGGTTAAACTCTGCATTTTGGGAAACAGAATTCCTCAATCGAGACCCCAGCTGAGGTGGTTGGAAGAGGGTTTGGCTGACAGCCAGCTCCTGCAGCCCATCACCCATCTTCTGACATCTGACACTTGGATTGAAGCCCAGCACTCACAACCAGGGAGTTCAGTGAAAATCTTGGCTTCTTAAAGGAAAAAAGACTTCCAGAGCTTTGTGGTTATGGAGAAAAGCTGGAAAATTTGAATTCTTGGGCAGGGATGGACAAGGAGATGCCCTCCTCTCAACCACCCTGTGTTAGGCTGGTTAATTAGCAGTGTGCCCAGGTGGCCAGGAAGTCCAATGGCTTCCTGGCCTGCATCAAGAATAGTGTGGCCAGCAGGAGCAGGGAAATCATTCTGCCCCTGTACTCAGCATTGGTCAGGCCATACCTCGAGTCCTGTATCCAGTTCTGGGCCTCTCAATTTAAGAAGGACATTGAGACTCTTGAACGTGTCCAGTGAAGAGCAACGAGGCTGGGGAGAGGCCTTGAGCACAGCCCTACAAGGAGAGGCTGAGGGAGCTGGGATTGTTTAGCCTGGAGAAGAGAAGGCTCAGGGGAGACCTTATTGCTCTCTACAACTACCTGAAGGGAGGTTGTAGCCGGGAGGGAGTTGGTCTCTTCTCCCAGGCAACCAGCACCAGAACAAGAGGACACAGTCTCAAGCTGCACCAGGGGAAATTTGGGCTCAAGGTGAGGAGAAAGTTCTTCCCAGAGAGAGTTGTTAGCCATTGGAATGTGCTGCCCAGGGAGGTGGTGGAGTCACTGTCCCTAGAGGTGTTCAAGAGGGGATTGGATGTGGCACTTGGTGCCATGGTCTAGTAGTCATGACAGGTGACAGGTTGGCCTTGATGATCTTTGAGGTCTTTTCCAACCTTGTTGATTCTATGATTCTGTTCCCAGTATGCCAAAACAGAACCTGGTGTCATGGCATTCAGGGCTGGACTTAATGGTTGTAGGAGTTGGCATGGCTGATACTGGCAGGTTGAGTCTTCTTTTCTCCATTTATTTCTTCCTTCCTTAATTTTAATACCATCTCCTGGGAGATTCCAGCTGAAGTGTATTCATTGCTGAGATGGTTCTTCTTCCTTGTGTTGTGGATGTCAGGTCTGGTTTGACTGTGGTTTGTTTCTGGTATGGAAGGGAAGGGCAGCAGGACTGAAGAGCTATGTTTGATGTCCCTGCACACTCATCTTGTTGTGGGCTCAGCCCCTCATCCCCCAAGTAACAAAGCTCTTTATCCATTCCACCAGGGCTTGTCCTTCTCTATCAGGACCTGTGAGTTCCCTGGTCTCTGAGGGACCTGCCTTGCTGTCCTGCTAAGTCACTGTGGGACCATATTTCCATTGCAAACTTGAGTTATAGGTTTCTGGGACAGCTGATCAGATCTGGTTAGGCATAACCACAGTTAGCTTTCTACTGGTGCAGAAGGTTTTGGAGTGGTGTGGCACATGCTAAGGGATAGAGAGAGATCACAGGGACAAGGGTGAGAGAGAACAGAGCAAGATCTCCTGCTTATTTTGGGTAGGGTTAAGGGGTTACATGATGGACATGTACCCTGTCTAGGCAAGCAAAGCATCTGTGTTCAGCTGAGCACCCAAGTCTGCCTCCAGCCACATGGGACCTCCGTGGCTCTGCTCCTGTCGAGTTGAGTCGAGCACTGACTGAAGAGTACAGTGTCACTGGGGACAACTACTCTGCTTGGTGCTGCCAGGGCTGAAGTTCACAGTGTGTTTTCCCCCCAAAATACTCAGAAGTCACCAGTGAGATTCTGTAGAATCCGGAACCTGGGTCAAACCAAGCTTTGCGCAACCTGCTCTAGCTGAAGGTGTCCCTGCTGACTGCAGGGGAAGTTGGACTAGATGAGCTTTAAAGGTCCCTTCCAACCCAAACCATTCTGTGTTTTTATGCTAATCCATCAAAGATTCCTTCTGCTTGTCCATCAGTCCTTGAAAATCTGGATCATGTTTGCACTGCTGCTTGATAGTTTTCCTCCAGGGTAATGTCTGGATGCTTAAGTTTCTTCTTTTTCTCGCAGCTAAAATCTGAGGTTCCCACAGCCCCAAGAGCTGAGGCTTCTCCCAGCAAGGGCATCTTTTCTTTCTCCAAATATTTTGAAGCTTATGATAAAATTGCAAGGCTTTGGCTGGGCCACTTTGGGTGCTATTTGTGTGCCAAACCCTGCTGAATATGCCTTTTATCCCAGCTCTGTAACAGTAGCTGTTGGAGGGGGAGCTTCACCAGAGAAGAGCTTTCAGAAGAATGCTTTTATAAAGGAATGCTGTCCTGCAAAACAAAACCCCAAAGTGTATTGCAGGGAAAAAAACCCAAACCAACCCCCCAAAACCCAAGCCCAGTGTTTTCCTTGTGCTCATGCTGTAAATTTTGCCCATTAATTTGAGCAGCAAGGAAGGTTTTCCTTCCATTTCCAGACAATTTTGTTTGTCCTCTTTGTACAAACAAACACCATTGTGCTCCAGGCGGTTTTTGGAGGGAGAAGAAAGATTTAGGTTCTGACTAAGAAATGCCAAAATCCTCGTTTTGTGTCACTCTCCTCAGGCTGAGCCCCAGCCGGATCCAGGCAAGAGCTGGGATCAAGATCCAGCTGACAGTTTGCTCAAACAGAGCTCGATCGTAGTTGGAAGAGCAAAGTTGGGTCTATTCATCTGTTCCACCTCAAGCAGAAGGAGGGTTCATGGAGAAGCCAGGGCAGCAGGGTTTCTGAGCAGCAAATGGGGTACTAAGGGAGGAGGTATAGGCTCTGGGAGGGGGCTGTGGTATGTCAGCTCTTGCTCCCAGTCCCACTGACCTTCCCTCTATATCTGCTCTTGAGCTGAGCTGTGGCTGCTCTCTGCAAGAGCTGCGTATTCCTCAGTGGCAGAAAGAAACACAGAGCTCGTTCTCCCATGTCTTTGCCTCACAATTATAAATACATTTACTTCAAAAAAAAAAAAAAGGAAAAAGAAAGGCTTTTTCATGTGGAAAACCTGCTTTAAAATCACACTGGCACCTGAAAGTGTTTTGGCTGCTGCATTACAACCAACACCTGAGGATGCTCTTGCTGAGCATCCACCCTGGAGGAGCACTTTGCTCCATTTTCAGGCTCGGTTTGGATCGTCACACGCTGTTCTTAAGTAGCCATTTACTCTTTTCCCATCTCTTTGGCAGGGGAGCAAGAGAATAAAACATTAAAAGAGGGATGTGATTATAATCCTGTGAAGATTGACAGAGGGATTTGGCAGCAGTTCCAGCCTGGGAGTGCAGTTCATAATATCTTATTCATTTAAAAAAAAAATTATTAGCTCTCAAGCTGACAGTTGAAATGACAAATCACCTTAAAAAAGACATTGTGGACAGTGTAAAAACTGCCAGTGTGGTTTTTCTTTGCTAACTGTGGGATTTGCAAGGTCTCTGCACCAAAAATAATAGGCTTTAGCCATGCTGTTGTGTGGAGACTGAGAGCGAGGAGTCCCTCGTATGAGTGTTTTGTGTTAGCAGAATATCAGCACTGCCGGCCTCCAGGGATTTTTATATCCCAGTTAAGGGCAGTGCTGCCTGTCCCAGTATGCTCAGGGGGATTTCTTGATCTGAAGGAATGTTTTTTAGGACAGAACTTATTTTTCATTTTGTTGTCTCCTTGCTCCAACAAACCGTTTGTGAACAGGACCAGAAATTGCTTCTCTGCCCTTACCTCCAGTCTCTTCCAGCCGCAGTTCAGATCTGTTACAGAGCATATTGACTGTTTAGGGATGTTATTCGGCATGGAAAGCAGATCCCAGGAGACTGACAGAGGTCCTCATCCCAGAATATCCCAGCTGACAGCAGAAGCTGGAGTTAATGATGTAAACCTCTCCAGCCGGCGTAGGAATGGAGCCCTGCAGGATGCTGCAGGCTTGAGGGGTTTGGATGAAAGGGAAACCAGTGCTCCTCTGTTTCAGCCAAACTGGGTAATCACACAGATGATCAGAACCCCATTAGGCCTTGTAGAAAACATGTAACAGAGTGATGATTTCTGCTCTCAAATAATAGGCAGGAAAATGTAGATATTTGTGTCCCCTGTGGTCCTCAGAGCGTCCTTGTGGGCATTGAAATGAAAATGAGAGGAGACTCTGCTCTCTGGTTTCTTTTCCTTGGAGAGAGAAGCTGGCTGTCATTCACAACATCACAGAATGGTAGAGGTTGGAAGGGACCTCTTATGATCTTTGAGTCCAACCTCCCTGCCAGAGCAGTATCACCTACAGCAGATCACATAGCAACATGTCCAGGCAGGCCTTCCAAGTCTCTAGAGATGAAGACTCCACCACCTCTCTGGGCAGCCTGTTCCAGTGCTTTGCCACCCTCAAAGTAAACAAGTTCCTTCTTGTGTTTAGATGGATCTTCCTATGTTCAAGTTTGTGCCCATTACCTCTTGTACTGTCTCTAGGCATCACTGAGAAGTCAGGCCCCATATTCCTGCCACCCCTTCAGGTATTTGTATAAGCATTGATAAGATCCCCCTACAGCCTCCTCTTCTCCGGGCTAACCAGCCCCAGCTCTCTCAGCCTTTCCTCAAATGAGAGCTGTTCCAGTCCCCTCAGCATCTTACTGGCTCTGTGCTGGACTTTTCCAGTAGCTATTCATCCTTCTTGAGCTGGGCTGTCCAGAATTGGACACAGTGCTCCAGGTGAGGCTGAGCTTTAAGCTTACTGCTGCATATAAAATCATAGAATAAGTCAGGGTTGGAAGGGACCACAAGGATCATCTAGTTCCAACCCCCCTGCCATACCTCTCTTTTTGAATCCAAAGTTTTCTGAACTGTGCAATAGGAGCTCTTAGCTCAACAAGATCATTCTACAATTCCTCTTTGAGATGGGGAAAAAAATGACTGAAGTAGATGTAAATTGGAAGGTGTCTCTATCTGCTGGTAAATTCTTGGGAGACTGGGCATAAAATTCATCTCTCCTTAGCTGAAAATAAACATTGTGGAGTAGGTAGGTGTGTAGTGCTAGAGGGCTGAAGATGTCCTCTTCTGGTTCTGGCAGGAAGAAAACGTTGGCTGGAGAAGGTCCAGAGTTTTCTAACAATGAGCAATTGACTGGAGGTGTGGAAACCAGTCCTCTGAACAAATTTGAGTTGTTTGGCTCTAGATAAGAGAAGAAGGAGGGGAGGAGAAGTATCTTCAGCTGCCTAAAAGGGAAAGTGGGGTTTGCTTTCTGTACAGGACAAGGAGGCCATGATTCTAAATCTGTAGAGAAAAAGTTCAGGTTAAATACTGGGCAACACTTGGCCTGAAGGTAACAAATGGATTTGATGATTCAGAGAGTTTGTGGAGTGCCAGTTGTTGGAAGATGAGAATGGCTTGGAAATACCATTCTAATATTTCTTGATGGCTGTTCAGTGTGATGAAGGTGCAGCTGATTCTCCTGCAAGTGCAAGTTGTCTTGATGCTTTCCTGTGCTCCCTTCCTGGAGCTCTGGCATGGAGCGGTGAGGCTAGAACGGGTTGTCTTCGGTCTAAAATAAGCAAGGGATGACAAATGCTGTTCTGGGGCTTCCATTTTCAGGCACTTAAGAAGAGTGAAGTGACTGCAGACACTAAGTTTGCATGCCTGTCTACAAAATCAGATGTTGGCTGGGAGTATTTTATGCTCTTTGAGTCTAAAATTGAATGTTGTGGATGTTAAATTGTATGATTTGCCTCTCTGGATGACAGAACCCTTCCAGGACACTGGGTCACTTGAGCTGGAAGAGGCAGAGAGGAGCTGTGAGTGATGTTGCCTTAAGCGTAGCTATTTCTCTTTAGAGAAATACCACTGCAGACACGTTCCCAGCTCTGTGTAAATGCTGGAGAAATAGAATCAGCCAGTTTAGAGACCCTGAATGGTGGCTTGTCAGTCCTCTAACTGTACTTGGGAATGAGAACCTTTTTAAAACAGCATCCCCTATGCAGAGAGCCAGCAGGACCAGCTAGTCTGTGCTGGGCTATCTTGGGAAGTCCCATGTGGCTGAGAAGCATTTCCTCCACGTGCATCCTTTGCAAATCAGGACCATATTCTGCAGCATCCTCTGCCCAGTCTTTCCTCCAAGAGTCTTATCAAAGATGCCAGCCTGATGTCAACTTCCTTTTTTTTTCCCTGTAGGGAACAACTGATTTAGTGTTGAGAGCAGGGAGCAGATCTGTGCTAGTGATTCACCAACAAGGTGCAAAATCTCGGGCCAGGTAAGAGAGTTGGTTCTTCTTTGGTCATAACAGTGCATCACTGCACATCACCTTTTATATCAGATCCACATAAATCAACTCAGGTCTCAAGGCATAAATGAGCCTTTTGCTGCTCGCTAGATAGAGCAACCATCTTTAATCAGCTGTTGGGAGCCTGGCATCTCTCCCTGCCTTTTCATGAGCCTGCTGTCCCAGCTGGTTCAGAAACCCCCAGGTATATGGGGATGGCTTATTCTCTAGGTTGGGGAACGTGTTCTCCATTCTTGAACAGTTTGCAGCTCTGTCAAGCCTGAGAACACCACAAGCCTTGGAGAGGATGGCAGTGGGATGGTCATTTGTGACCAGTGGCTCTGGCAGGCAGTTGAAGTCCTTGAGGCTTCATTGTGTATCCCTGAGGCCCAGAGTGTATCATGGCTACCAGATGCTGAGACATTAAAATCTGAAAGACTTTTGGAAAAAAGTCTGTCTTGGTTGTCCTTGTTGCTGTTCTGGTTTCAGTGATAAGCAACTGAACTGTTTGTGTGTGCTGCTCAGAGCAACCCCAACCCCTGCCCATTTGCCCCAGCTCTCTCCTGTAGTATTTTACTTGCAGCAGCAACTGCAGGAAGTTCAAGAAGGAGCTGCCAGGGTAAAAGCAGCTCATAGTGGCAAATCTGCAGGGGTTTTACTCCATGTTTCAGAATTAAGGTTTTGAGAAACTCAGCTTTTTCTCTGCCTCCAGTTTCTATTTAAACCACCTTTAATTTTAGGGAGTGTGAAGCCACTCAGGCTGCTGTGATCAAGGTCACTCTTCTTAATTTAGGTACTCCAAGGATCATGAAATGTTGTTTATTGAAGTCTTGGGCATATGTTGAGTCCCTTAAAGGAGTGTGTGGATGATACTAAACCTCCCATAGCAATGAGGTTGTATAATACAGGGAGAGGAGCAGTAGTGTTGCTGACAGGGAGGGATGGCAGATAAGCAGCTGGGGCCATGCTGTTATCACTTCGTTTGGGAGACTTCAGCGTTGTGCAAGTCGTTGCAGGACATTTGCACAGATTGCTGGAAGAAAAACCCACTCCATCAGCAGTCTAGTATTTGTTTCTTCTTATATGTTAAACTTTCTCTGGCCTAGAAAAGGTTGTCACCTGTTATGTCAAGGTCTCGGCATTCAATGCTGGGATCTTTCCAAGTGTGTTGAAATCCAATTGATGCAGAATAAGCCTTCCCCTTCACTTAGGGGGAGGAAAAAAAAGGAAAAGAAAGGGGGAAAAAAAAAAAAAGAAAAAGCTGTGGCATCTAGCAGGCATCTAAAGCATTTTTTTTTTTTCCTCTTGTTCTCTGAACACTTGTGATTTGCCAGACTTGGGGCTGAATTTTTGCTCCGGTTTTGTGCTCGCTTTGTGTTTCCTGTGGAATAAGCTGGGGGAAATAACAAGCAGCAAGCAGCAGCAGCATGCACCCAGCGCTGTGGCTCTGGGTCCAAGTGTGGCTCTGCAGCAGGGAATATCAGGAAACCTGAGTGCTCAGCAGCAGAAGACCTTTATCCAGCCTTCAAGACTTGTCCAATTCCTTTGCATTCTTTTAAATTTTCTTTTCATTTAACTGCTGCTGAGGTTAGCTCTGGACGGTTGCAGCCACAGTGGGTGCTTCCTGCCTGCAGGATTTTGGATGAGGTTGGAGGGTACCTTCTCTAGCTGTAATGCCTCTGTGCTAGTTTTTTGTTTAAATCTTTCCATGCTGCTTGTTTACTTATTTATTTTAATGGAAGAAACTCGCTGGTGGTGAGCAAAGGGTATAGTCAGCAGGATCCAAGCTGTGGGGCTTTGGCAGAGGACTTCAGCCTGAACACACACACACACACGCACACACTGGCTGGAGCAGAGACACTTGGGGTGTGCTGCTCGGGGAGGAAAACCTGTGGATGGCCATGCTCAGGCACGAGCAGCATACAAGCCTGAATTTTCCTTTAGTGAGGAATCACAACATAATTTTTCTCTCTTTCATCTTGATTACGAGTTCTCTCTCACCTTTTTCCAGGGTGACTCTTTGTTTTTCAGCTTGCTGCTTTCTCCCCCAGCCTGAACTTCATCCCAGAAATCCAGTTGGCTGGTTAGCCCTTCAGACAGTTAAGTTTAGAAATTATGAAATGCTTTGGGCTGGCTCTGCTGCTTCTCTGGGGATGAGGGAGCAGAGACTGACCAGCAGCAGAGGAAAATGGAGGGGAGAGAGAAGCCCAAGCTCCGAGCAAAGCGGGAGGTTAAATATAGCTGCAGGCTGCGGCGTGTGTCGGTCGGGGTGCTCTGATTGCTTCTCTAAATATGTTCAGCCACTGAGGTTTCCTGAGAGCTGGGGAGCAGCATCCCTGGTTTCCAGCATGCTGCAGTTGGGAGGTGTTTAGTTTTCACTGGGTGGAAAGCAGCATGGTTGAATGCCTGGGGATAATTCAGGCCAAGTTGGTTAACTCCTGATGAGGGATGGCTGTGCTGAGTTAGGGGAAGCCCCAAAGGTGTGTGAGGATGCGCTGTGGGAGCGTGGTGGGTTGGAGACGCCTTAAACTGACCAGTGTTTTATTTTTACTGTTAGCATTTACCAGCCAAGGGTCACCTTCTCCTCTGGAGGTGCAGCAGCAATCTTCAGTGTAACATCTTCTCTTCCAGCCCCGAATCCCAGCACATCTGAAGCAGCTGCAGGCACTTTAAAGATGCTCACGAGCGTGGAGGAGGAACTGGAGAATGACAGGCTGAGGATGTGGTCCCTTGTACAGGTAGGTCACCACTGCCACCTTGGGCTCTGTGTGCCCTGTAACTGTGCACCTTCTGGGCAGGGAAATGTAGTGTGTTGCAGCAGGATTCTCCTGGGAAGGCTGTTCTAGCCCCAGGGCTGAAATCAATAATCATGCAGTGGTTTGCTGCTTAACCTTTGAGCCCTGCTCTGCTCCTTGGTCAGTACAGGTCTTGGGTTGTGCACTCAGGTGACCCTAAGAAGGGAGTGATTCCTCATTTGATTTTTTAATTTGCTTCTTGTGCAGGGCAGGGTTCAGAGGTCCTTCCTGTGTGTTTGTATGTTTCTCCTGGCTGGTGCCCCTCTACTTTTGTGCTTGACCACTGATTTCTTTCTTTCCCACGACCCCTAAGAATCATAGAACCTAATAAACGCTCACCTCTCGCGTGGTGTGGCTGTGAAGGGGTCAGGAGAGCAATGCCTTTTTCCCCCTTGATTTCTGTGGATGGAAGAAGCATGCTGCAAAGTAGCACTCCAGTTTTCCATTGCACCATTCCACATTTTTGAAGAACTTGGCTCTCCTAGCAGAGCAGAGCCATTTTATTTGTAAGCAAGGAAGCTCTACGGTTGACTGTTAGCGAGCAGATTGGCAAGAAATTCATTCAGCCAGCTCATGGCTGTGTGATAAATGACAGTGTCCCCATGGAAATGGGGATTTTCAAGCCCTGCAGTGATTTCTACCCAGCTTGTGCCACGCCTGGAGACTGCTTGTTTCTAGACTTTATTAAATAATCAACGCTGGGAGCAGAACAACTGGACTGATGCTGTTTGCTGTAGCTTTTCCGACACACTTCCAGTTCTGCAGGCTAAATCCAGTCTGTTAAACTGGTAGGAATAAACTAACAGCCCCTGCTGTAGCATGGGATGTTCTGGGATCCACGTGCACCCTCAGCCTCCTGAGAGCTGTCCTCTTTGAAGCTGCTTCAGTTAATTGCATGCTTGGTGGGTCCTCAAATACCTTGTGGCAGTGATCTTGCAAATGCTGTCTGGGTTGTCTTAGAGTGATGGAATGGTTTGGGTTGGAAGGGACTTTTAAAGGTCATCTTGTCCAAACCCCTGCAGTGAGCAGGGTCATCTTCAACTAGAGCAGGTGGCTCAGAACCAAAAATTCTGTCCTCATCTTCCTATAGGCCCCCTTTAAGTACTTAAAGAGCACAATAAAGGTCTCCTGGAGCCTTTTCCTTTCCAGACTGAATAACCCCAACTATCTCAGCCTATCCTCACAGCAGAGGGGTTCCTGCCTTCTGACCATTTTTATGGCCTCCTCTGGCCCTGCTCCAACAGGTCTATATCTCTCCTGTGCAAAGACTCCAGAGCTGGACCCAGCACTGCAGGTGGGGTCTCAGCAGAGCAGAGGGACAGAATCTCCTCCCTCAACCTGCTTGTCAGATGGCTCTTACCATTGCAGGTGGAGATTTTGGCAGGAGGAGGATAAAGCTCTTGTGTGTTCGCTTGGCTTTGGTGAACAGAGTCGTGGGCTCTTGAAAGGGAGGGTAGGGAAAAGGGTGTTTGGTGTTAACTCCCTGAAAGACAGTGAGAACGTGTTTGGATGCTTTGTGTGGAAGGTCACTGGGTAAGTGAGAAGGACTCTAGGTGTTACAGCAGCAGAAATTCATCTTGCTTGCTACTCAAAGGCTTGCTCCTGGTGACAGATCATGGCACTAGCTATGTGTCATCCTCCCCGTGTGCTGGCGGTCCTGCGCTGGCACATGGAGGCTTTCCAGTGCTGTCTTAGGCAGCTCGGAGAACCAACCTCAGCACCTCTGCTCTAGGACGTGGCCCCTTTTCTCTCCACTCCTCCTTCCCCCTGCCCCCACCCTCTGGTGTCCTCTGCCTCCCAGTTCATTTGTTTTTAAACGGGCTGCGCTATTGTCTGCATCAATACGCGCATAGCCTGCCTTGTTTTTCTCTTGGACTCCCAAGTGCAAAGCAAATCTGTTTATGGTTTTTGGTGAGCTAATTCTTCCCCACCCTGGATTTTTAAATAGACTCTTTCTTTACCAAGGCTTGCCGAGCTTGCAGGATGCATTGAAGTAATGGGAAAAACATGCTGTGTGCTACCCTTGCTGCTGGTAAAGCCCTTCTACAGCACCCTGCTCCCGGCAGTGTGCTTGGGAAGTGCCTCTCTGGGTGCTGAAGGTGAGCAGAAGGATTTGAAATAGGAAAATGGGTGCTTGATGCAGTCAGGGAGGAAGTGTTTCTTAGCTTGTGGAGCAAAATCTAGTGAGCTGTGCTTGGTTGTCCCCTCAGGGGACTTCTGCAAATCCCAGTTCTTGGTCTCAGCTGTTCCCTGGACTGCCTGTTGCCTTCAAAAAGGCTCCTCCAAAGCAGTCATTGTCTTGGACCTTACAGGTGAAGAACAGTGAGGGATGCTCTTGGCCTGTGAATAGTCAGCTGGCTGAAGGGCTTGGTGCATCACTGCTGTGCTAAAAGTGTTATTTTTACCTTTTTCATCCTTCCTATGAATCAATCTCAGACCTGTCTGTTGAGGTCACAGCCTCTTCTGCATCCTTACAGGGGTTGCACAGCATGGTCCTGCTCTGTGCACAGCCTCTTCACCAGGCTGCTTTGGCTTCTGGGATGCAGAGCTCAGCTCCACTGCGGGACCACTGGAAAAGCCCCAGGGACACCAGTGTCCACGATGCCTGGGCCAGTGGCTTGGCTCTGAGCTCAGGTGCAGGATCTCTCCTAAGCCCTGCTGCTGCATCTCCTCACCTCAAAAACCTGATTATTATTTATTTCTACTGCAAAACTATGAGCTGCTTGTCACTGGTGATGGGACAGGAGCTCTCTGTGGAGGTGGCCATCACATGTACAAATGTACTTCTCCTCCAGCCCCAGCATTGTAGGGCAGATGTTGGCTTGGCTGAGGCCTCTGGGTGCTCCTGTAACATAAATAAGCAGGAGTAGGATTTCAAAGCAAGCACATTTTTGACATAGTTGATGTCACGCCTCTTCAGCCCTGTGTTTAGAACCCATGGATCTGGAAGCTAGTTTGGTCTTGTTGCTAATAACCTACTAGAGGTGGTTCTGTTGTGCTGGTTTTTGCAGAGGGCTTAGGGCTTGATCCTGGTCAGATGGGGCATTCTGGGCCCCTCAGTTTAGGAAAGATGTTGAGTTGCTGGAAGGTGTCCAGAGAAGGGCAACAAAGCTGGGAAGGGGTTTGGAACACAGCCCTATGAGGAGAGGCTGAGGGAGCTGGGGTTGCTTAGCCTGGAGAAGGGGAGGCTCAGGGAGACCTTCTTGCTCTCTACAACTCCCTGAAGGAGGTTGTAGCCAGGTGGGGGTTGGTCTCTTCTCTTGGGCAACCAGCACCAGAACAAGACACGGTCTCAAGCTTCACCAGGGGAAGTTTGGGCTGGATGTTAGGAAGAAATTCTTCATAGGGAGAGAGATTGGCCATTGGAATGGGCTGCTCAGGGAGGTGGTGGAGTCACCGTCACTGGAGGTGTTTAGGAAGAGACTGGATGGGGTGCTTGGTGCCATGGTTGATTTGTTGAGATGGTGTTGGGTGATAGGTTGGACTTGCTGATCTCAAAGGTCTTTTCCAACCTGTTCTGTTCTGTTCTGTTCTAGACAAGAGCCAATGTGTAAAGCATGAGGTGCTTTCCAAGACTGGGTGTTTTGCATGGAAGTTTTGGTCCCAGCTGCAGCAGTGCTCCTCAGCAGGGGTTGCAGGCAGGTGCTGTGGAGTGACAGCAACTGGATAGCCTTACAGTAGCAAAGGGCTGGGGCAGGGTGATCTTGCCCATATGGCTGTGATCAGCTGCCTCTGCTCTGCCAGTAAAGTTAAGTTAGGGAAAAGATTTCATTAATTTCCCCACTCTTTCAGAGAATTTTTTCCTGAGAGCAAATGTTGACCTGCAAATCCACAGCAGAGTGCAAAGTAAAGAATTCCTCACCTGAGGGCTTTGCAAAGCAGGAGTGTCTCTATCTCTTTCCCTTGCCAATGCTTGCCTGGTTTTATTCTGTTTCTCTGGGGGCTTTTGTTTGTTTGTTTGTTTGGTTTTTCCTCTGTAACAGTCTTAATGGAGGCAAATTTCTTTTTCTTCTCTCTTCTTCCTGAGCTGATGGAATTTGGTGCTCCCTAGGAAGGTGGTGGTTGGGGCTTAGCACCAAGTAGCTCTCATTGTTCCCCAGGCAGGTGGCTATAACCCCAGGCATGGAGCTGTGAGGCCGTTCTGCGATCTGACCACAGCGGCCCACCTGGGCTTTCATTTTCATATCTCCCCAGGCAGCCTGTGTAACTGTAAAGTTCCTCACCTCACAGCTTAGATGCTGTTTTCCTCATGCCCTTGCATCCCCTTCCCTTCATCCTTCCCTTGCTACTCGTATTTCTCACTGACCTATCTGCTCAGGCCGTGCATGCAGCATCAGTTTAACAAATTAAATTGCTTGTGCACAGCAAGATGAGGCCACTAGATGCTTCAACACTGCTTAAGCTTCTTGGCTAGACCTGCACCAAGTGTTCTGACTCTCCTTTCACTGTGCAGCCCTTGTTGTAATACAGGAAAGGTGAATTCCACTCTGTGTGGCCCTTTCCAAACCTGTTGCTCAACACTTCCACTGTTTGTCATCAGCTGAGAAATCTGAGTGCTGTAGGTATCAGTGGACATGGTTTGGTTGCCTGTTGTATCACAAGTGACATCTGCTTGCCAGAAGGATTTGGGGGTTGCTGTTCCCATTTGCACATGCATGGACCTCTCCCCACGCTAGAGGGCAAAGGGTTTGGCAGTGCAGCAGCCCAGGCTCTGCTATTCTTGTGGGTTTTGTGAGCAAGGTGAGCTGCCTCCCCCTCCAGAAGGCATGGGGGTCTGTGAAGAGATTGGGGCACTGCTGGGGGTTCCAGCAGTGGCTGTCTTCACCCTGAAGATTTGCAGGAGCTGCCAGCCTGGATGCCACAGAGATGCTTTCAACTTGCCCTGCCTGGTGTGGGTACCCTGAGGGTGAGGTAAGCTCCAGCAAAGGCTGTTTCTAGTTTTGTGAGATGCTGTAGGCAGATTTTCTTCAGTTCTGTGCCCATGGCCCATGGGTGAAGGACATGGAGTTGTTTTTGTAGCACACAAACTGATGGCACACTAGGCTCAAAGAGAGACCTCAGGGGAAGGGAAAGACTTTTTGATGTTTGACTCAGAGCTAAGGCTGCAATGTTCTGTTTCATCCAGAGGTGTTTATGAAGGAAGATGCAAATCCAAGGAGAAGCTCAGGAATGGGTAGGTTCTTAGTCATTGAAGGCCATCCTTCAAAAGAAGGTGATAAACTGCAAAGATGAAACACCTCCTTATCTCCCAGCTCAATCTGCAGCCTTACCAGCACTCCAGTGGTTCAACTGTCTGCAGCATTTGGGGAGTTGTCTGTTCCAGCAAACCAAGCATGCTGCAAGTTTTGTTTTATTTGTTTCCAAAACAACCCTTGGAGCACGTTGGGCTGGCAGGGAAACTGGTCATGATTCTCTGCCATTAAAATTCAGTGCAATCCCTTGGCAGTGTTGTGTGTGCAAACTGGGAGGGTTTCTGACTAAAGGTGACCCATTAAAAGGATGATCTCTGATAAAGAACTAGGCTGGGGACTCTCAGGTCCTGGGTTCAATTACTTGCTCTGCTATGAGCTTCCTGTGACCTTGGGTGAGTTATTTAAAACTGCTCTGTGCCTCATTTCCCTTTCAGTAACACGCCGGTGACAGCATTTCCCTTCCAGCCAGGAGCTGTGGCAGCAGCACAGCCATCCTTTCCCTTGCACAGAGCTGGTCTGGCAGGAACCTGGATGGAGTAGAAAGCAAGACCATCTCATGGGCCTTTCTTGTGCTCTCCTGGGCTAAACAGAATGGGATGATCCATTTAAATGGTTTTATAGGTGCCCCGAGATTCTGCTCTGTGGGATGCTGGGACTCTGTGAAACTGCAGACGTGCGGTAGCAAGGTGGTTGTTCCTTGAGCTGAGAAGTCTTTTGTAGTCACTTTCAGTTCTTCCTTCAGCTTTAAATCAATGGTCAGGTTGGGTAGAGCAGGTTTCTGCTGCTCCTTTGGCCTCCTGAAGTTTTTCTTCTGTGTTTGTTGCTGTGCTGCCTTCTGCTTTAAACTCAGGTGGATGCTAGGGAGAGGTGATGGGTTTGTGAATGAAGATGCTGGCACATGCAGCTGCTCCCCACCATAGCGTGTGGATGTACCTTGGGCAGGTTGTTTCGTCTTTCCCCACTTTGGTTTTCTCCTCTGCCACTGGAGACACTGATTCACTTAATCTGTTGCCAGCAGGTGATTATGGGCTTGTGCATGGAGGAGTTCCTGCTGTCCTCAGCTTTATCCAGCCTGACACACTGTCGTTTTGCTGCAGTAGCATTCAGATGCTTCCAAGTACAGTGCCCCTGCGCTCGGCATGGGTGAGGCCACATCTTGAATATTGGGTTCAGTTTTGGGCCCCTCACTCCAAGCAGGACATTGGGGTGCTGGAGTGTGTCCAGAGGAGGACAACAAAGCTGGTGAGGAGTCTGGAGAACAGGTCTGGTGAGGAGCAGCTGAGGGAGCTTGGGGATGTTCAGTCTGGAGAAAAGGAGGCTGAGGGGAGACTGTCTTGCTTTCTACAACTCCCTGGAAGAGCTTGGAGACAGGTGGCTTTTGGTCTGTTCTCCCTACTAACAAGTGAGAGGACATGAGGAAATGGCCTCCAGCTGTACCAGAGGAGGTTTAAATTGGATATTAGGAAACATTTCTTTCCTGCAAGAGTGGCCAGGCATTGGAACAGGCTGCCCAGGGAGGTGGTGGAGTCACCATCCCTTGAGGTGTTCCAGAAACACGTGGGCAGTACTTCAGGACATGGTTTAATGGCCATGGTGGTGTTAGGTTGATGGTTTGGTTCGATGATCTTAAAGGCCTTCTCCAACTGAAACCATTCTGTGATTCTAAGTCTGCTCTCTGCCAGCCCAGGGAAGAAGCAGGTGCCTGGAGGAGCAGCTTCTGCTCACATGGCTATGCTCTGGACTGCTGTCCTAGAAGTGAAAGGCTCCATCCTGCCGTACCAAGCCCCGAGTGACCCAGTGGTCACAGGCTGTCTGCTGGCACAGCATAAATGTGCTTGGTTTTGGTTTGTTTTAATGTTACTGTCCCCTGTGCTGACTCCTCCTGCAGTTGAGCTCATCCTGCTGTTTGCTTAGTTACTGAAGTATACTGTGCCACTCACCCTAATGATGAATGTTTTAGACTGGTGGAATGAGACCACCCTTCATTCCTTCCTGAAAAAGGAGGAGGAAGTCTTGATGTCTGTTTCTCTGGGTTGTGCCATAGACTGTAATGCTTTTGGTGGTGTAAATCAAGCCTGTTTCTGTTACCTGTGGGACACTTTGCAGTGAGAACTTTCCCATGTTGGTGTAAGGATTGGGAAATTCTAGATCCTTGAAAGACAGCTTCTCTTCAGAAGATTCAGGTTGAGTCATCTCTACTGAAATGAGAGCCTTCAAACAGGCAAACTGATTTAGTTTTGTGTTCACTCTTATTCCATTTCATTCCTTGGTTATTCCCTTGTTCCTATGGAAGGATGTTGTTCCCATCCTGCTAGTCCTGCGCCCAGTCTGGTCTAACTCACACAATGCTTTGTGGAGGGTGGGATGGTTTCAAGAGGGCAAGAATGCACCTGCCAGCTCTCCTTTAAGAATAGAATAGAATTAACCAGGTTGGAAAAGACCTTTGAGATCATTGAGTCCAACCTATCAGCAGCATAATGAGAGAAAACAGGCACAAATCCTGTCCCTGCTTTCTTCCATCACCTGTCTGCATGTCTGATGTGGCCAAGTAAAGCCACTGTTAGTAAACTCTGTTTGCTTTTCTCACAGGAAGGGCCAAAAAGTTCTGGACTTGTCTACGTTTATGGGTTGGTGTTCTGTTCCTGCCCCCTGCTTTGTTTTATTGTGCCAGGGGAGGTTCAGGCTGGATGTTAGGAAGAAGTTCTTCACAGAAAGAGAGATTGGCCATTGGAATGGGCTGCCCAGGGAGGTGGTGGAGTCACCATCACTGGAAATGTGGTGCCATGGTTTAGTTGATTAGATGGTGTTGGGTGATAGGTTGGATGTGATGATCTCAAAGGTCTGTTCTCTCCTTCAAGCAATTAATCTGGATTGAACTGGGTAACTCAAATGTCTCAGTAAATTACACAGGTGGCCCAAAAGCTGTTGTGTGCCCATGCAGCAGCAGGCTGTAAGAAAAGGAGCTGGGTACTGATAGGCAGCTTTGCCTGCCTGCTGAAGAATTGCTGGAAGCTCTTTGCTGGGAGCAAGGGATGGGTTCAGATGTCCTCCAGCTTCAGCTGTTACATGTTTCTATGGTCCCAAAGCAGGTCACTGAGGAGTGGAGCCAGCAATGACCTTAATTCTGCAAAGGGGCTGTGCAGAGTGCTTTGGAAAGCAAGTGGTGTCATTCTTTTAAAGTGAGCTTGTAGGGCTGGGACCAAGGTTTCTACCATGCAGGTTGAGAACCTGGGAGCAAGACCCCAACATGTGTGACAGGAACCCTTGGGACTGGCATAATCACTGTCAAACCCCAGAGCTGCTGCTCTGCCTCTGTGGGACTGGACTAAGGAGGCAATGAGCTGGGGCAGGGAGGTGGTGGCAGACCTCGTGGCACTTGGATGAACACCTGAAATGTTTAGAAAACTCATTTGATGCAGCTGCTGGGGCTGTGCTGGTACCTTCACACCTGGCTGCAGGCACAGGAAGCAGGAATTTCCTTGGGCTGTCATTTCTCTGAGTGCATTTTGAAGCCTATGGCCAAGACCTGAGGATAGGTTTGGTGTGGCTTGGCAGTAATTGGGCAGTATTTGCATAATGATAGTAATTTCCTTGTTCTTATTTGCTAAATTGAATTTTCAAGACCGTGCTGCAGTGTAACTTAAAGCTCTGTTTGTCTCTGTTGGCAGTTGGAAATGTTGCATGAGCTGTGACTCTTTACAGAAATAAGTGTTCAGTGTTGGAGCTAAATTGAATAATGTGGTGGTGTTTGCATCTTAATCTTCCAAACAGCTCTCTTAAGTTTGTTAGATTGATATTTGAGAGGCTTAAAAATAATAAACTCTATTGTAGAGGGCTTTGAACATGGAGTGGAGGCTGAGTAATTGCTGGCAGTTCATGGGTAGATGCTAGCACATGGCAAGGAAGCAATTCTCCCAGCATGCCTGAGTGTTTGCAGGGAATCTCCTCCTGTTGAGGCTTTGTGATCCACAAATTGAGTGCATCAATGTTTTGAATAAAGGCTTGAATGAGATCTCAGGCCAAACCCCCAAACCCTTTATTTGGGCCATCACACTGTTTTAAACCAACTCTTATCTTCCTCATAAGTCTGCTGAAAGCCCTTTCCATCCCTCAGCTACTGAGCAGGGTTGGTGGGGCAGGCTGGTGGGCTTGTCTTCCAACCATCAAGAGACTGGATGTCTGTAAAGAGCTGAAGACCAGAGCACCTTGTTCCCTGACAAAAGAGAACAACCCAACTCTGAATAGAATAGAATAAACCAGGTTGGAAGAGACCTTCAAGATCATCAAGTCCAACCTATCACCCAACACCATCTAATCAACTAAACCATGGCACCAAGCACCCCATACAGTCTCCTCCTAAACACCTCCAGTGATGGGGACTCCACCAGCTCCCTGGGCAGCACATTCCCATGGCCAATCTCTCTTGCTGTGAAGAACTTCTTCCTAACATCCAGCCTAAACTTCCCCTGGTGAAGCTTGAGACTGTGTCCTCTTGTTCTGGTGCTGGTTGCCCAGGAGAAGAGACCAACCCCCTGCTGGCTACAACCTCCCTTCAGGGAGGTGTAGAAAGCAATAAGGTCTGCCCTGAGCCTCCCCTTCTCCAGGCTAAGCAACCCCAGCTCCCTCAGCCTCTCCTCACAGGGCTGTGTTCCAAACCCCTCCCCAGCTTTGTTGCCCTTCTCTGGACACCTTCCAGCAACTCAACATCTTTCCTAACCTGAGGGGCCCAGAACTGGACACGGGACTCAAGGTGTGGCCTAACCAGTGTGGTTTACAGGGGGAGAATGACCTCTTCTGCTTTTCACAGAAAGAGGGAAAGAAAGCCAAATGCTTAGAATCATGGAATCATTTGGGTTGGAAGGGAGCTTCAAAGGTCATTTAGTCCAGTGAGCAGGGGCATCTTCAACTAGTTCAGGTTGCTGGGGGGTGTTAGAAAAAGTGAAGTCCTGTGGAATCGAGCATCAAAGGGTAGGCTCTGAGAGCAGGGATCTGGCTTTGCTGGTTTCTCTCAGGTTTCTCTAGTTCCCCTGCACCCTTGTGAATGAATTTTGAAATGAGGAGCTGCAGAGGGCAGCTAAGGGAAAAGCTGGTTAGACCAGCAGGCAGCATTGGGGGAGAAAAAAAACCCAACCAAAACAATAAGCAAAAAAACCAGATGAGGAGAACATTATTTGTTTATCACAACTGTGCTGGAAACTAATTTTAAATGTCTGTCTTCTGAGAGCAAGGAAATTCCTTTTGCTTCCAGCAGTAAATAACTGGGATGCTTTCAGCTCACAGCTGACCTACAGAGGATGGTGAGTTTTCAACTAAAAATATCATTGACTTTCCAGTAAGGCAAATCCATTCCAAGTATCACAGAACAGCTGGAGGAAAAGAGAAGTCCTGACAAGCACGGTTTGTGTCACAAAGAACCCTTGAACTTTGCTCTGTGTCTGCATACTGTCCAGGGTGGCTTGATAAGTGGTTTTGGACAAATAGTTTTCAAACCAGAGAGCAGATGACAGTGATTGTGCTTGGCTGGCAGCTGCATGATTTGAACACCTGGGTCATGCCCATGGAGATCTTGAATGAAATCCCAAATCCATTTTTCCTTCTTGCTATCTATCCTAAATTAAATGGTGGGTATTTCAGAGAAAGGGAGATGGTTGTCCCCTGTGAACTCTTGGAGATCAGTGGGTGAAGGGTTTGGTGATAGGATGGTGTAGGTCTCCATGCCCACTTTACTCAGCAGCTGAGTGGTGGAGCACCTAATGTTAGTTGTGGTGAGGAGGACTTCTGAAGCTCAGCTTCTTGTCTCAGCAAAAGGTTTGGCCAGTAGGATGCTGAGTTCCCTTAATGGTCTGCCCTACTCTGTGCCAGCAGGACCTGCTGAGAAGTGGGTATTGCTGGAAGTCTGTCACTTATGTAGGCACTAAAAAAGGAGCTGGACTTGTTTGGAAAGTGATGTTCCAGCTGAAGGAGCTGAACACTTGCCAGTCTGACCAGATGCCTCTGAAGTTCTTGTGGTTCAACACTTATGCCAGGGTGTTGTCCATTTAAGGCAATGGAAGAAAACCCTGTGCCAGTCTTGCAGAGTAGGTATGTGAACTGTAAGCATCAGGACCAAGTGGCAGTGGTGGAATTAGATGATGTCCTGAACTTCCCTCTCCAGTTTTAAGTGGATGCAGCATTCTTCACTTACAGTCTCAACTGTTGTGTTGCATTGTTGTATGGGGTTGAACATCTGCCTCTTCCAGCCACAAAGGTGGCTGTGTTCCAGTGGTGGGTGGTTTCTTTCTATTCAGGGATCCTCTGAGGCCTGGGAAAGCTTGACTATGAGACATGACATACTGTCAACTGTTGCAGATCTCCTTGGCTGCCCAATATCTGTATGGTCACTTGGGCCATCTCGGTTTGACCATGCACCATGCATAGCACAGAAGGACCCTGACCCTACCAGCTGCTGAACAGAGTGGAACCATATCTGGAATCTATCCATCCTATGCCAAAAGCATTTATGATCCCAGCCTCAACAAGAGGAGAGGGAAGCTCTGTTGCTGGCTCCCAAAAGAGGGCTGTGTTGCTGGGACCACTCATAGCCAGTGGGTGTTCATCCGCCATGCAGCAGCTCTGCTTTAGTACTGTTGTCCTGTTATATGGCAAGGAAAGGAGAAGGAGGAGCAACGCTGGCACCAAACAAAGCTCTGCAGGAGGACATTGGCCTATGTTAAAACTGGTCAGGATACTGGAGCAGAGTTTGGGAGGGACACAGAGTGCCAGTCCTAAATAGATCTCTCAGCCAGGTGTTTCCTTCACCCAGGATTGTGCTGGTGATAGACCAGTAGTGGCTTGGCAAAAGCCTTTTGAATATTCATTTGGATGACAGGAGATGAGAGTATGGGAGCTCCTTGAAATAATCTCGGGGAGGAGAAGCAAAGACTGCCTTTCTCTTGCTGCTGGTGCTACTTGAACCCTCTCAAATGCATACTTCAGTGGACAAATGATTGCAGAGACCTCAGCCTACCTAACCAGCCTGCTCTCATAAAGCAAGAATTACAGTGCCTGTGTACTTGCCATCCTCATTCAAAAGGCCAGTTTTCATTGATAACACTTTATACATATTCTTGCAGCTCGAAATGCCATTCCTCTTCTCCCCACCCATTTCCTTGACTGGCTGTGACATACAGGAACTACACCCAGAGCTTGACTCGCCTCTCCTGACCTTTTGTAACTTGGCTCCAAACTCCTTTTTTTTGGGTCTTTTGCAAAACACTGTCAGAAGGGGAAAAAATCCTTTGTTAAAACACAGCCAACTCCTGCCTCAACGTGGAACAGTTTGTTCTGCTAAAAGAATGAGCCAGTTCAGTGAGCAGAAAAACATTGCCATAAACCAGCGGACTCGCTAAGCTGCAAAAGCCATCGGCTGCGCTCGGGGTCTGAAAGGACAACCCCAAAGCAGGATCCATGGGGGAAGAAAAACCCTCCAAACCCCACGACCCCGACCTGCCAAAGCCCTGCTGCCTTGCTTTCAGCTGAAGTATTTTGCAGTTGTCCTTTTGGTTACAGCAACTGTAAGTGGGGGAAGAGGAGCTGATGCTGAGCCAGAGCATAACGCAGCGTTCAAAGCTAGCATATTGCAAAAGGGCAGGGAGGATGGAGTGATCCAAAAATGCTCAGCTGGGAAGGGGCTGCAGCACTCACAGTCTTCAGGCTGTGTTGCAGATGATCAGCTCCAGTGTCCAACATATCATATATATCAACATATGTGTATATACACACACCCCACACACATCTATATATCAACATATAGGGTTGGAAGGGATCTCAAGGATCATCTAGTTCCAACCCCCCCTGCCATGGGCAGGGACACCTCACACGAGATGAGGTTGCCCAGAGCCACATCCAGCCTGGCCTTAAAAACCTCCAGGGATGAGGCTTCTACCACCTCCTTGGGTAGCCTGTTCCAGTGTCTCATCATCCTCATGGTGAAGAACTTCTTCCTAACATTTAATCTGAATCTACCCATTTCTAGTTTTGTGCCATTCCCCCTAGTCCTATCATTACCTGACACCATAAAAGTCCCTGCCCAGCTTTCTTGTAGGCCCCCTTCAAATACTGGCAGGCCACAATAAGGTCTCCTTGGAGCCGCCTCTTCTCCAGACTAAGCAGCCCCAACGCTCTGTCTGCCCTCACAGGAGAGGAGCTCCAGCCCTCTGATCATCCCTGTGGCCCTTCTCTGGACGCCTTCCAGCACCTCCAGATCCTCCCTGTAACAGGGGCTCCTGAACTGGATGCAGTACTCCAGGTGGGGTCTCACCAGAGTGGAGTGGAGGGGGAGAATCACCTCCCTCGACCTGCTGTCTGATACTGTTTAGTAGCTCAATTCTCTCTTTCCCACTAAAGTTCAGGACACCCCTTGGAACTGCCGCAGGTCTGTCCCATATGTGGCTCCTTGGTAGCTGGTGACCAGCTTGTCTTCAGCAAGCTTTGTTTTTGTTGTTGTTGTTGAACAAGGGAATTGGATGTTTGGTGAGAAAACTGTCACCCTCAAGCATGCTTTTGGGTTTGTGGTTCTTTAGTGGGATTATTTTGGTGCTGGTGTAAATGCTGATGCTGATTCTCTTTCAACAATGAATTTGGTTCTAAGCAATATAGGGCTGTGGTGCCTGGATTTGGAGTGATGGCCACCAAATGGAGTGACCCATGTGGAGCCCATGTGCAAACCTGGAAGTGGGGTAGTGAGCAGAAGTGCTTTAGAAACACAGGCTTGGAGACTTTCCCCAGAATGACTCCTTGGGTGTGGGCAGGATGAAGCAGCAGTTGAATACCCTTGTCAGAAATCTAGCATGGACCAAGATCTACCTCTGCTTCTCATTTTGCTTTGGGAATGGGAAGTCTTTCCTCCAAGCTCCCTGGTAGTTTTTTGGCCAGTTCAGCAATTCCAGATAATAAAACCACAAAGTAGTGTATATTCGGTGTAACCTCCCCCTTTTCACATGCATTCCAAAGAACTGCGTCTGCCAAAGCTGGTCTTGCCCTACCTGAGTGGTGATCGCAGAATCACAGAAACATTCAGGCTGGAAAAGACCCTCAGGATCAACATGTCCAACCAATAACCCTAGTCTACAAAGTTCACCCCTATACCATATCCCCAAGCACCACGTCCACTGTGTCCAGTGTCCACGTGCATACACCAAAATGCTCTTCTCTGGAAGTGAATCCTCTCCTGAGATGAATGTAGGCTGCTAGTGATGCTTGAGAGTAAGTGTGGAATCACGAGGTGTGTGGCAAGTCCGAGTGCGGTGTGAGGCTGGCTGCGGTGCCTGCGATCCAGCTGCAGTCACAAGCAGAGCCCTTACAATGCAAACAGAAAGAGAACCTCCTGGAGAAAGCCCAGGAAGCTGAAATTGGAGCTCCTGCGCATTTATAAACACAACCAATGTTCTCATGCTGTCCTGTTCAGGCACAAACCACCCCGCTGGTGAATACCAGAGGGGTGCAAGCTGATGGGAGACCCAGATATGGATTAGATGAGGGACTTCTTGGAGCTCCATTAACGCTATCTGGTGTCCTCTGCTGGTAGCGTTAACCTCAGAATGGGCTCTGGCCAGAGATGATTATCTGTCTGCTGGACCTTTTCCTTTGAGGGAATGCCAGGGATGATTTGCAGCGTGGTCAGGACGCAAGGATTGAAGCAGTGGAGGTGAGTCCGTGGGATGCTGGGACTGTGAACCCTGCTTAGGCAGTGCAGCTGGGAGCAAATCTGTAACGAAGCCTCCATGCCAAAAGGCATGATTATTTTTCTTTGGAGGCCGTTAATGGTCTGATTGCATAACGTTTATTTTGTGCTTGAGCAAATGGATGAGGGCAGAGGAAAAGGAGTGAATGAATTGATGTTAGCGAGGTTCAAACAGAAGCACGCAGAGCTCCGAGGGATGATCAGTGGTTTTGTTTTGATGTCTGTTGTGTCTTTTTCTTTTTTCCTCTTTTTTTTTTTTTTTTTTTTTTTCTTTTTTTCCTCTTTTGGTTATATTCCTGACATTCTCCTGAAATACAGCACACAGGCTTGTCTCTAAGGGGGGCACGTTGCCAGCAGTCTAAAGGTTATATTATCCTAGTGACCTATTTTTATACTCTTAATCGCGTTCTGTTTCAGCCACCCCTTTCCAGCCTTCCATCTCGCTGGGTTTTGTGCTCTCCTGGTGGAAAGAAAAAAAAAAAAAAAAAAAAAAAAAAAAACCAGAGGGCAGATAATTACCTCTGGTGCCCAAGTGCTGAGGCTGTGCCAGCCTCTGCTCAGGTAACGATGGCAAAGGCGAGGAGCTGCTGCTGTCATGGAAGCACCGAGAGCGATCCGAAAACCGCTCTCGGAGATGGGCGACGGCTGAAGCGGGGCGATGAGGAGCGTGGTGGGAGCAGAGGAGAGAGCTCTTCTCTTAAAAGCACGTTTTAGCTGGAGAAGTGCAGCAGCTTGTGGAAGGGTGAAGTTTGAATGACTAGCTCTGTTTAACTAGCTTAGATGGAAAAGACTTCTCCCCCCCCCACCCCGCTTCAGGCCTGCCAAGTAATGGAGAATGAAAACGATTGTTCGGTCAGCCGGCTGCCGCTGCCTTTAGACTGTACCCGCGGTTTCAAAGCCAGGCTTAAGCTCCAAAGCCCCCTGACCAGCCTGCATAAAGAGAGATTGTTCCTTAGGACAAATGTTGACTATGTGATGCTGCTTGACGCTCCAGCCCGCTGAAATTCGTGCGTGTGTTTGTACATTTGTGCAGGGCAGAATAATGAGATGCGGAGAGGCTTTTTGTGCCTGCGTGGCACCTCTCAGGTTGTGGTTGTTCCCTTGCTGGTTGCTTTCCTTGGTAGCTAGTCTGAAGGGTCTTTTTCCAGCCAAAGTGATTCTGGGTTGAGAACACCTGGAGTGCCTGTGGTGCTAGCATGGGGGCGATCCCTTCTGGAGAGGGAGTCTCCTTAACTTTGCTATTCTGGGGACCTTGCAGAGCCATATGGTGTCGAACCCCAGAATTAGTTGTGTCATGTCCTTGGTCTGAGTTATGGACCATGCTCTGGGGGGCAGATGCTGCCTACAGGTGCCAGCCCTGGCCAAAGGCATGATGTGCACCGCTTGCTGGGAGCCAGGATGATGCCCTGATCCTGGCATTTTTAGGCTGCTGGAGATGGTCACATCTCCTGATTCCCCTTCCAGCTGCAGGCTTTGCAAAGTTACCCAGGGAGGATGCTGGACCCCAGCTGGGATGCATAGCTCAGGAACAGGAACTCAACCCTGCCAAACTATGCCTTTTCTCTGTTGAAGGGCTGTGCTGGTGCAGCTAAATGAGAGGCCCTGTTTGCACCTGGAAAGTTTGGGCTTGCTCTGGAGAGGTAGGCTGTTCCCTCTAACTGTGTTTGTCCATAATGAACTGCAAAGATGTAGCCTTAAGAGGACCTTGTCGAGTTGCTAGGGCTTGTTCCTCCACATAGTTGTGTCCCTGAGATGAATCAGCAATAGCTGTGCTGTTCCTGGCAGGGGACTGTGTCCTCAAAGCCCATCCGCGATGCTGCAGCATGACCTCTCCCTACACTTTGTTACACTCTTGTTGTAACCAAAGCCTGCAGCTCCAAGTGTGTGCTGATGAAACGCAGGTTAGAGTTGGTGTGGCAAAGCCTCTGTCTGGGGAATAAGCCTTTGGCCCTTCTCACCTGGATCTGGAGGGTGCAGGAGTCTCCAGCCTCCTCCCCATCTCCTGCCAGCCCACACCAGGTATATTTTGCCAATGAGCTTGCTGCTGTGTGGGGCTTTTTGCTCCCTTACACAGCACTCAGATGAATGCACCCAGTGCTGCCCAGTGCAAACTGGGTGTCTGCCACGCTGGGGGGACCTGCTGCAAAACACGGTGGGGTTTCCTTCTGGGATGCTTGGTGATAGGAAGGGGCAAGGAGATCAACCCGCAGGGCTGGGTGCTGCAGGGAGCACCCAGTTGATGCTGGCCACAGGAATCTTTTCTCTATTGACCTTTAGTTGCTAATTACCAGTGAGGAGCTGGGACATCATTCATGGACTTCCCAAAGGCAGATGTGCATCTTCTGGGCCTGGCTGGAGAGCCTGAAGGGGAGAGATGCAAACCTCTCAAGCACAATTATTA
This sequence comes from Picus viridis, assembly GCA_033816785.1. NCBI lineage: Eukaryota > Metazoa > Chordata > Aves > Piciformes > Picidae > Picus > Picus viridis. The sequence goes on along the minus strand of CM066599.1, from coordinate 6,382,042 downwards.
TTATTTTTAACTATTTGAATTTTATAGGTCTTTTTTTCCTCTCCCCCCACACCCCCCCCCCCCCCCAATATTATTCTTTCATCTCGGGCCTGCAGAGTTTCAGCTTCAGAACAAACCACTGCTCTTGAAAGTGCCAATATTGTGCTTGGCCTCATATGAGACAGAAACGACAACGTCGTCACTGACCTGGGGTAGTGTGTCTGCCTGCCTAGCAGGCACTGAAAGTGTTGAGAAAACTGTTATTTTACTTCTATTTTGGTGTTGATTTTCTTTTTCTTTTTTTCCACATTTTTTTTCTTTTTCTTTTTCTTTTTTTTTTTTTTTTTAAATCTGAGCACTTGCTCTTCAGCAGAGCTGCATCAAGCACAGAAGCCCAAAGCAGAGCTCCTAGATGTCCTACAGGTCCTCATGGTAGGACAAGGGGCAACAGGTATAAACTAGAACACAGGAGGTTTGACTTGAGCTTAAGAAGAAGCTTCTTTGCTCAGGGGGTGATGAAGCACCGGAGCAGGCTGCCCAGAGAGAAAGGTGCAGTCTCCTTCTCTGGAGGCTTCCCTGCTTTTGGAGCAGGTAAGTCATTGTGCCCCTGTACTCAGCACTGGTTAGGCTCCACCTTGAGTCCTGTGTCCAGTTCTGGGCCCCTCAATTTAAGGACATTGAGACTCTTGAACATGTCCAGAGAAGGGCAACAAGGCTGGGGAGCGGCCTTGAGCACAAGCCCTATGAGGAGAGGCTGAGGGAGCTGGGGTTGTTTAGCCTGGAGAAGAGGAGGCTCAGGGGAGACCTTATTGCTCTCTATGACTACCTGAAGGGAGGTTGTAGCCAGGAGGAGGCTGGTCTCTTCTCCCAGGCAACCCACACCAGAACAAGAGGACACAGTCTCAAGCTGTGCCAGGGAAGGTTTAGGCTGGATGTTAGGAAGAAGTTCTACACAGAGAGAGTGATTGCCCATTGGAATGGACTGCCTGGGGAGGTGGTGGAGTCATCATCCCTGGAGGTGTTCAAGAGGGGACTGGACGTGGCACTTGGTGCTATGGTTTAGTAGTCATGAGGTCTTGGGTGATAGGTTGGACTTGATGATCTTTGAGGTCTCTTCCAACCTTATTGATTCTGTGATTCTATGGAACTAGAACACAAGGTTTGACTTGAGCTTAAGAAGAAGCTTCTTTGCTCAGGGGGTGATGAAGCACCGGAGCAGGCTGCCCAGAGAGAGAGGTGGAGTCTCCTTCTCTGGAGGCTTTCAAAATCCACCTGGATACATTCCTGTGCAGCCTGACCTAGGTTAATCTGCTTTAGTAGGTGAGTTAGACTAGATGATCTCCAGAGAGCTCTTCCAACCCCTACCATTCTGTAGGTCTATGTGGAGTCTTTTGCCTGTGTGAGCGTCGGGCATGCAGGAGATGACTGGTCTGGGAGCAGAATGATGACGGTCCTGCGGTCCCCATGCCCAGGACTGGAGCTGCCATGCCTGGCTGTGCCCTGGCTGGTCAGTGCTGCTGCCTGGGGGTTCTCTGGTGGTTGTTTCTAGGCGAGGTTTGCAAAAGGTCACAAAAATTAATCTTCTAACTGGGGACCTTGGCACTGCAGGGAATGAATGTTTTGCATTAACAACCTAACTCGTTAATTCACTGAAACATTTAGAACCAAACCAGTTACATCCAGCCAAGCTGGAAAAAGCTGAAAGTTCATACTCAGCAGTGCAGATTTGAAACCTCCCTTTGTTAATCTCTGCAGAAGTAAATTCTCTGCAATTTCTAAGCTCACTTTGTCCGCTCTGGGCATTGCTTTTGCGCAGCAGAGGCGAAGCCGCTCTGCTGAGGGTTAGTGGAGTGTACCTGGACCTGCTGATGGGGATGGGAAAGTTCCTGTGCTGGGGAGGAAGGAGGGTTGGTGGAGGGAGCATTGCAGGAGGGCAATGCTCACAGCAGTGTTGTAGGTTTGGGGCTGTTGTTAGCAGAAGTGCTGCCTTGTTTTCATTGATGTGGAACCCAGATTTCACAGTTCCTGTCTTACTCTATTCTGAATCACTGGAGTAGTTGAAATCGCAGCCTAGCACGTCTCATGGTCCTCTTTCTTCTTGTTGGTAAGCTGGAGGTGAGTCGTGGGTGTGTGTCCTTTGTGGACCTCTTTCTTGGTGGAGAGGTGGGCAGTCCAGGAGCCTGAAGCTCCCTTGCCCTCACTCATGGCCCCAAATCTGAGGCTTGTCACTTGTGAACCACAGCCCTTCAGAAACTGTCAGGTGGCCACCAACCTGTCTGTTCCTGTTGCCATGATGTTGTGATAACAGTGTGAAACTGCAGTGGAACAGATCTTTCCCTGGTGAGAAGAGAGTGCTCTGCAGAGACCTTGTGTCCTTTCAGCACTTACAGAGGTTTCTGAGGAAGACCTTTTAATGGGACCTGTTAATGGCAGGACAGTGGAGGTGGTAAGCCCAGGCCACCCAAAGAGATGGTAGATGCCCCATCCTAGAAACATTCCAGGTCAGGTTGGATAGGGGTCTGAGCAACCTGCTCTAGTTGCAGGTGTCCCTGCTGACTGCAAGGAGGTTTGACTGGATGAGCTTTAAAGATCCCTTTCAACCCAAACTAGTTTGTAATTCTACATTTTTTATGGTTTTTAAGCTGTTTCAGGTTGGGAGCTGTGCAGACAGGCAGTTGTGGCTGGGGAACACAACCCAGCCTGACCTGTTCTCGTGGTTCTGAGCCTGCCTTGTGCAAAGAGCTGCTTGTCTCGGTCACAGGAGCTGGGTGTGCACTGTCGCACTGTCGTGTGAGTGAACACACATCAGCCCCAGGGTCAGTTCCTAGTGCTTTAGATATGAGAGAACCATACCCCCAGCCACGTTCCAGCCCAAAGGAGCCTAGGGCTTCTTTTCTTCCAGCATTGATTTTGCTGGGAGCGTCACTGGGACTGAATTGATTTGACTCTGCTTTAAGTCAGTTTTTCTCCGAGATTTCCCACCTTTCTATTGAATTAGCAGGCATAAATTCAATAGGGAACCGTCAATTGAAGTACAATCCCTTTGTCTTCCTGGCTGTCAGGTAGCTATTCCAATTCAGCTAACCTCTCCTTCTCCAGGTCGTCATAAAAGAGTGCACAAGAAATCAAATCCTTCACACACACAGCTGTAGGAATTGGTCTGAGGTGTTCACAGTGGTAGCTTTTCTGAGCTCTCTTGTAAGGCTGTTTTTTAACTGATTAATATTTTTTTATCCCATCCATTAAAACATGATTAAAACCTCTACTATGAGGACAGACTGAAGGAGTTGGGGCTGTTCAGTCTGGAGAAGAGAAGGCTCCGAGGTGACCTCATTGTGGCCTTCCAGTATCTGAAGGGGGCCTACAGCAAGGCTGGGGAGGGACTTCTCAGGATCTCAGGTAGTGATAGGACTAGGGGGAATGGAATGAAGCTGGAGGTGGAGAGATTCAGGCTAGATGTGAGAAGGAACTTCTTCACCGTGAGAGTGGTGAAGCCCTGGAATGGGTTATCCAGGGAGGTGGTTGAGGCCCCGTCCCTGGAGGTGTTTAAGCCCAGGCTGGACGAGGCTCTGGCCAGCCTGATCTAGTGTGGGGTGTCCCTGCCCATGGCAGGGGGTTGGAACTAGCTGATCCTTGTGGTCCCTTCCAACCCTGACTGATTCTACGATTCTATGATGAAGAAATGGATGAATTATCCACCCTGTTATACATTAGTGGTGCATTACAGCATTAGTGCGTTCCAGAAGGTGAGCAGTGAATGAAACATGCTCCCAACATGTGGTTATGCAACTGTTCCGTGGAAATGAAATGGACAAACAGTACATTTGATTAATTTTATTATTTATTTTTCCTCCCCCTCCCCCTTCCCCTCCCCCCAGTAAATTGGCACTGTGATTCACTTCCAGCTAAACTCACAATCTGTGTTCTCAGGTGGCATTAATATCAGAGCCCCAGCAGGAGAGCCGAGGTGGCTGGGGCCGCTTTGATTGCATTTTGAACTGAAGTTGTTGGAGAGAGCACAGAGCTCGATGCAAATGTGCTGGTAAATGAAATGCAGAGCTTTTAGGTTCTCTGTAGGTGGGTCAGGCCGTTCCCTTTTACCCAAAATAATAGGGATGGCGTGCTCGGGGAGGCACTCTGTTAGCGTGGCACAATGGGGGTCTTTGTGTGTCCCCGTTGCTCTGTATCAAATTTTCTCTGTTGACAGATAAAAATCATCTTTTTGATAGCTGGCAGCTCCTTGAACACTAGGTGAGATCCGCCTGGGATTCTGGCTGTCTCGGTAATGGAGCTTTTGGAACTGGATCTCCATCAGGAGTTTACTGGAAACAAAAAGAAAAAGGCCTGCAGAGAGCCCAGCAGTTTCTCCCTGGCCTCTGTGAGAGCTGCAGACTAAAATTCCATCTGAATTCCCTTTTACCCTTGCCTCCCTGCCACCAACCTCCTTTCAACCTTTAAAGCTAGATTTTTGTAGCCTTCAGGCTGCTCTTATTGGGGCTTTTTTTTTCCCCCTCCTAATTGGCTGGTCTTGGAAAGGTCATCATACCCTGCTAGATTGTGTAATATTTAACTTAGAATTAAAAATGAGGAGCTTGGGACCGGTGTCAAATATGATGCAGTTCCCCTCTGAATAGCAAAGCCCATTCATAGTCATCCAAGTATTCGGCTTGCTGGTGCTAATGAATAACTTTCTGGACCTCTGCAGAGGGGAATAGTAACCACTAAAAGGTGGGACGAGAGCAGCATAAAGCAGGTATTGAGAGGGTGAATTTGCGCTGCAAAAATCCAGATCGCAGCTCTAATGCTGCTTCTTTTTCCCTTTCTTTTTTTTTTTTTTTTAAGTTAGAATGTCTAGCTTTTCCTGAAGCCTTTAGCATAGCAAACAGTCTTGCCTGATGCCAAGTTCAGTGATGACTAACACTATTTACAGGACTGTTTTGTAATCTCAGATCGGCCCACATTAACGGGAAGTTACGTTTTCCCATCAGTCCTTTAACACCCGGTGCCGGAGAGCTGCTGAGGCCAGTCGGCCATCCAGGCTCTGCAGCCTGGAAAAAATGATGTCAGCTTTCCCAACAGTTTGTTAAAAAATTCCTGATGAAGTTAGGAAGGTCAGATGGTACTTCCTGTGTTTTGAATTTTGGGTTGGTTTTGTGGTTGTTTTTTTTTTTTTCCCCCCCCTCTTTTCTTTTTGGTTTTGTTTTGGTGTTGGTTTGTTTGGGTTTTTTTTGGTGTGTATTTTTGTTGTTGTTTCTCCCCACCCCCACCCGGAGCTTTCATTCCTCTGTTCTAAAAAGCTACCGACAGCAATAAGCAGGGGGAGGTATTGCATAAGCACCACCAAGTCATTTGCCTGATCGGCATTTCTGGCTGCATGAGATCAGCTGAGAATATCTGATAGGAGAAAGCTCCTGGTGCACAGCTGCTGTGACTGATAGGAGTTACCTTGTGAGTCAGCTGGTAGGATGGTAAGTTGGTCTGTTTTTTTGTTTGAAGTGCAAGTTTTCATGAGCGTGTTACAAAGCTCTCTGGGGCTGTGAGAGTAAATCCCAGGCAGATCTGGCACAGAGGCTTGGTGGGATGAGTCAGTGCATCCATACGCTTCCAAGGGACCTGGCAGGCTGGAAAAACACCTCTTGAGCCCTGTGTTTAAAGGGGAAAAAACCAGAACTGCTGTAAAAAAAATAGCTGATGGAGGGGTTAAGGCAGAGATTTGTGCTGCTTCCAGTGTGCTGCTTTCCCTGTCGTTGGACTGTCACCAGGCAAGGGACTCCTGGTGCCAGCTCCAGCAGGCCGCTCTGCTGCCCTCGGGTCGTGATCTGCAGCACAGAGCACCCGCGGTGCAGATGGTGAAGCTGTGGCAGGCCAGCAATAAGGTTCTGGCCGATGCTCCAGCTGCCACAGGCTGGAGCAGTTTGGGAATTGCTTTAGCTTCAGAAAAATGGAAAAAAAGGGGAAAAAAAAGCCTTGTTTTTTCCTCCCCCCACCCTTTCACTTTTCTTCTCTTCCTGGTTTGACAGATCTCTCCTCACCCCAAGCCCAGCAAAATGTGTGAATGCCAGAGGCTGAAAATGTGGTGGGATGGGGGAAGGCTGGAAGCCAGGAATGTCTGTGTGATGCTGCTCTTGAGTTCTGGGGCCTTACCTTCTCTTGTAGCTCCAGCTGAAGATTCAACAGATGCTATTAAAGTAATGAAGTATGTGCAGGGTGAGGAGGGAATCTCACAAAAGCTCTGCTGAGCTTACTGAACCAGGAGAGCCGAAACTGGCCAGAAGGACCAGGGCAGGGATCATCCCTCTGTACTTGGCACTGATGAGGCTGCACCTGGAATACTTGGCTCAGCTCAGGGCCCCTCATTACAAGGACATTGAGTTGCTGGAGCAGATACAGAGAAGGGAAACGAAGCTGGTGAAGAGTCTGGAGAAGCCGGTCTGGTGAGGAGCAGCTGAAAGAACTGGGGGTGTTCAGCCTGGAGGAAGGGAGGCTTGGGTGAGACCTCCTGGCTCTCTACAAGTCCCTAAAAGGAGGTTGGAGCCAGGTTGGGATTGGTCTGTTCTCCCTTGTAAGAAGTGATAGGACAAGGGGAAATAGCCTCAAGTTGCACTAGGGGGTGTAGGTTGGACATCAGGAACAATTTCTTCCCCAGAAGGGTTTTGAAGCTCTTGAGCAGGCTGCCCAGGGCAGTGGTGGAGACTCCATCCCCGAAGAGATTTGAAAGTTGTGTAGAAGTGGTGCTGAGGGACATGGTTTAGTGGTGCCCTGAGAGTGCTGGGTTAACAGCTGGACTTGATCTTAAAGGTCTTTTCTATCCTAACCAGTTCTGTGATTCTATGAAAATATGTGGGCCTGGCTACAGCCTCCTTGCTCCCTGCAGCAGAGCTCTGGGCTTCTCTGCAGGCAGAGGTCCTTGGCATGGGCATGGTGCTTTGAGCTGGCCAGGAGCTTCCCGACAGAATGGTTGGAAAATGCCAATTTAGAAGAAATTGAAATGTTCTGTGGGGAACTTGTTGCTATTTCATCAGGGGGGTTTGTGATGGAAAAACCTGGGGTGACCCTGTCTGGTATTACCTCCTGTGTGCTGCTAAGCCAGAAGTCTGTGCATACAGGGAGCCCAGGCACTGCTGTCCACGCTGGAACACCAATGATGGGTCTTGGCAAGGTGAGGGGAAATTTTGGTGGGTTTCCTTCTCAAATGAGATTTTGATGTGGGCCATAAAAGGTGCATCTTTGTGGTTTTGATATTAAACTGGTGATTCTCAGGTTCATGTGTGTGAAGAGAGAGTAAATCCAGGGTGAAGTCAGTTTTTTTCCAGTGAAACATGCTGAAAATGATTTATTGAGTGAAGCAGTTAACTAGCAGGACAGTTGTGCTTTGTGTAATGCCAAAGAAACTAACCTCTCCTCTCTCTCTGTGTCGTCAGGTTCAGAGGCAAATATGAACATTCATCAGCACTTGACAATGACTCCTTGGGACATCATGAACTTGCTGGAATCTAGACCACAGAGCACTTGCAATAGCACCTTTTAAATTTGAATTTAATTTAAAGCAAAAGTAGTCAACTGGACCAATTGCAGTGATGGCTAGCAAAAGAAAATCCACGACTCCTTGCATGATACCAGTGAAAACACTGGTGCTGCAGGAGACTGAACTGGACACTGTAGAAGATGACAGTGAGGGAACACAACAGGATGCTCCAACAGAAGGGCCAGCAGCTAGTGATGCTGGTGCCAGTACCAGTAACAATGGAGCTTTGTCTAATGGGCACCGTGGTATTGCTGATGGTGACACTTACATCTGCAAGTCTTGTGACTTTGGATCTCAAGAGGTTCACCAGTTCTTTGCACACTTGGACTCTGAGCACTTAGACTTTAGCAAAGACCCTGTGTTTGCCTGCATTGCCTGCAGCTTTCTGGCAAACAGCCAGGAAGGGCTCTCGCACCACAATGCGGAGTCACACGCCGGAGAAACTAACTTCATCTGGAGGGTGGCTAAGCAGGACAGCCGTACAACGGTGGAGCAAAGTCTCTCTGAGGCCACCAGCAGCCATGACCCTCCAGGAGAGGCCACTGAAGAAGGGGTGGATGGCCAGTCTGAAATTATCATTACCAAAACCCCCATCATGAAGATCATGAAAGGTAAGCCTGAGGCCAAAAAATCCACACGCTGAAGGAGAATGTGTCAAGCCAGCTGGGCAGCGAGTTGGAGGTGAAAGATGGAGAGCATTCATTCCCAAATGGGTCTGTGCCAGTTAGCCAGCCCACTGCAGGTTCAGCAAAATCATCTCATATCGTGAATGGCTCCATCATAGGAAACGTGCCTGTTCTGCAGGCAGGCGTCGCACAGCTTGTGTCCCTGCAGCAGCAACCCCCATTGCAACAGCAACTACCCACGTCCAAGTCCCTTCCCAAGGTGATGATCCCACTGAGCAGCATTCCAACCTACAATGCAGCCATGGACTCCAACAGCTTCCTGAAAAACTCCTTCCACAAGTTCCCCTACCCCACCAAAGCTGAGCTCTGCTACTTGACCGTGGTAACAAAGTACCCAGAAGAGCAGCTGAAGATCTGGTTCACTGCCCAGAGGTTGAAGCAAGGCATCAGCTGGTCGCCAGAGGAGATCGAGGATGCCAGGAAGAAGATGTTCAACACGGTTATCCAGTCTGTCCCGCAGCCCACCATCACGGTCCTGAACACGCCGCTGGTGGCCAACCCCGGGACTGTTCCCCATCTGATCCAGGCCACGTTACCAGGCCACGTGGTGGGGCAGCCGGAGGGGACAGGGGGGCTGCTGGTTACGCAGCCCATCATGGCAAACGGATTGAAGGGCAGCAGCTCCTCCTTCACCTTGTCAGTGACTTCTGTCCCCAAGGTACAGCCGGCAGCACAGCACAGCACTGTGAGCTCCAGCAACACGTCGGGGGTAAAGGTGGTCAACAGTGGCCAGTCGCTGCTCACCGCCTGCCCCACAATCTCCTCCCAGACCTTCCTGGATCCCAATGTCTACAAAAATAAGAAGTCCCATGAGCAGCTCTCAGCCTTGAAAGGCAGCTTCTGCAGAAACCAGTTCCCTGGCCAGGCTGAAGTGGAGCGGCTGACAAAAATCACGGGCCTGTCCACCAAGGAGATCCGAAAATGGTTCAGTGACAGGAGGTACCACTACAGGAACGTGAGAGGCGGCCGGGCCGTGTTCCCCGGAGACGGCGCTCTCGATTCGCTGCCTGAGATAACCTTTGATGCCTCGTCCAGAGGAGCTGAGCTGAGCCCTGCAGCAGCAGCAGCTGTGCCAGCCCCTCACCACCCACCACGGCGGCAGTCGTGGCACCAGGCACCCGACTTCACGCCAACCAAGTACAAGGAGCGGGCACCAGAGCAGCTGAAGGCCCTGGAGAGCAGTTTTGCCCAAAATCCCCTTCCTGCAGAGGAAGAGGTGAACCGCCTGAGGGGAGAGACGAAGATGACCCGGAGGGAGATTGACAGCTGGTTCTCCGAGAGGAGGAAGAAGAAGGTGGCAGAGGAGAATAAGAAGGTGGAAGAGGCAACTCAGCAGGAGGAGGAGGATGCAGAAAATGGCGGTAGGGAAGGAGAGGACTCTTCAGATGAGTTGAAAGCTGCAGGTGAAAATGGCTCGGTGGATGCCAGCCTGAGTTCAGCCGAGCGCAAAGTGAGTCCCATCAAAATCAACCTGAAGAACCTGCGAGTGACTGAGTCCAATGGCAAAGAAGAGGTACCGGGGGCCGCCGTGAGTGAGAAAGGGGACGGCAGCTCCAGCCGGCCGCCCACCCCTCCAAAAACCAAGATGAACTTCAAGAAAACAGCCCAGCAGCGGCACCTGCTGAAGCAGATGTTTGTGCAGACCCAGCGGCCCACCAACCAGGAGTACGACGCCATCGTTTCCCAGACCGGCCTGCCGCGGGCAGAGGTCATTCGCTGGTTCGGGGACAGCCGCTACGGCTACAAGAACGGGCAGCTGAAGTGGTATGAGAACTACAGGAGGGGAGTTTTCCCCCAGGGGCTGGTGGAGGTCAGCCCCGCGGGGCGGGAGGTGCTGGAGGACTACTATGAGAAGCACAAGGTGCTGCGGGACGAGGACCTGCCCACGCTCTGCGAGCGCTCCCACCTCAGCGCCCAGCAGCTCAAGGTGTGGTTTGCCATGAAGGCAGAGGAGGAGAGCAAGGCCACCACCGGCCCCGAGGAGGCTGGCAGTGAGGCGGTGGGGAGCCAGAAAGGGCCATGCGAGGCTGGCTCAGAGGTGTCGGAGAGCAGCGAGTCCTGGGAGCCGGGTGGCCAGGAAGGCGGCGCTGGGACGCCCGACGCTCCCGGCCCACCGCCCCCTGCACGGCTTGGTAAGACCCCTGCTGAGCAGGGCTGGCTCTGCCTGGGGGCTGGGTGAGCGTGGGGCTTGGAGCCTTTCCTTTTAGTAAAAGGGTCTAGTGTCTGGTTTTGCTGTTTGGGATTTAACCAAGGAAGTGGTGAAGAAATCCCTGGGGAAGGAGGATGAGGAGAGTGGTGAGGTGCCATGAGTGCTGCTGCCCACCTGCCCCGGTCACTGGACCACTCAGATACCAATTCTTGGCTTCGTTTTAAGCCTAAGTAAAACCAGCAGGAGCATCTGGTCCCTTTATCTGTCCTAGGGGAAGGTGACCCTTGCATTTATTTATGAAGGGGATAGGTATTTAGGAAGGAAGGGGCTTGGCTACTGTGTCCCATGCCACAACTTTCTTCCATACCTCCCCTGGATTTGGGCAGCAGATGTAATCCTATTGAGAGCCTCCTCCTTTCTCTCTCCTCCTGCCAGCTCTCTGAACATCCTTGTTGGGTGCAGGGCAAGGCTCAAGTGGTGAAGATGCAGGCTACAAGGAGGGAGAGGACATGGAGGGATGGTGATAACAGCTGCTGGCCTTGCCTCTCCTCCAGAACTCACTTCTGAAAGGTGTTTGTGAGTGCGTGCACATGTATGTGGAGGAGAGGAGAGGTGGTTTCCAGGCTCTCCCTGGGCTCTTCAGAAGTGCAGCTGGGAGCTGTTTCCTCCCTGGCTGGGTTCCCACCAGATGGGGCTGGCCAAATGCTCACCCTATCCCACCAAGGACTGTGCAGCCCCTCGCCTCCTCCATGCACACAGTGTGCTGGGCAGCTGGGATCTTCTCCAGGCCTGCTGCCTTGCTTCAGAGCCTCCCATGCACTTCTGCCATGGCTGCAGGCCTTCAGAGAAGATAACCCAATAAGATCCGTTGTTTTCTTCCTCTCTCTGGTTTGGAAGAGATGGAGCTTGGGTTCAAAAGAGGCCCTGCCCTCCTTGCAGCTGATAGATCTGGATGTGCACTGCCCTGTACTCTTTGCTGGAGGAACAGCTGCTGACTCAGGAGTGGTTTTGGGAAAGGGTGGTGTGTTTGTGCCCATGCCAGGGGCATGGCCGTGCCCCATAAAGCATGGCTTTATGATACCCAGAGCAAGGTGGTCCTGTCACCCCTTGTGGCACAGAGGCAGGAGGTGCTCAGTGAGGATTCACAGCTTTGGATTGCTGTGGGCTGTGTCATGCCTCAGCCCTGCTGCTGGCCAAAACCCAGCTCCACTCCCACAAGGATTTTGGGTTTCCTGGCACTTGTGAATGGCTTGGCCTTTCTCCACAGCTGACTCCATTGAGGCTCCCAACTTTGCCTATCCTAAGGAATCCCTGTACCCCTTCCTCCTCACTCAGCACTCCTTGTGGATTGTAGGCCTCTGTAGCAAGCCAAAGCATCTCTGACACCTCTGTTCTCTTTCAGAAACAGACTGAACTGAAACCAGCAGCCCTGGAGGATCGACTTTTGTCCTTGAGAACAAATTTTTGGTCTGTAAGAAACCCATGGGCAGGCGTGATCCAAGCCTCAGGAGCAGGACGTGGTGATAAAGCACTGCCATAAATAAGACCTTTGAGCACAGCAGACGTGAGAGCACACGTGCAAAGACTGGGCACTTGGTGCAGAGCTCTCAGTGGCCCGGCCAAGGGGATGGCTGAGAGCTGGCAGAGGCAGGGGGCAGCTTGCACCCAGGAAAGAGGATGCTCTTCTTTGCTTCCCAGTGGACAGACTTTCAGATTTCATATTCATATACCGATGCCTACAGCTGCCTATACAAGCATAACAAATCTCAGACCTTGTGTAAGCAAGGTCATTGCTTAGATATGGACTATCATGGCACAGTACTTTTTTTCTGTTTTGGTTGGGTTTTTGTTTGGTTTTTTTTTCATCTGTCCTTTAAGGTGTTTGTTCTCTAAAGGTTGGCATGGCTGCACAGATCCTCTCTGCCCTTTATGGTCCTTAAGCCCTGCAATGAAGGGCTTTGCAGGCGCACACGTGTGTGTTAGGAAAGGAAAGGTACCTGAGAAGGAAACGGGCAGTTTTGCATTGAAGTCCGGTGGGAGTGGAGTGAGATTTCCACCCCTGCAGATGAGGTTCAGTTTAGCATCTCCAATAAGCAGCAGGTTCCCAGACCCAGGCAACCCAGGAGATGGAGTTCAGTGTCGTTTGTCCTTTGCTGGCTAAAATATTTTCCCCCTGTGCTCCCGGAGACTGACTGTAGCAGGCTATTAAATCTCCAAGTCTCCCTTTAATCACTGAGAACTAGCACATCATAATTTTTCCATCCTGACCTGGAATCCTTTTCATTGTTCAGAGAGAACAAGCTGTTCTTCAGAGAACAAACACGGCGAGCAGGCGGCATTGCTGTGAGCGGTTCAAGTCGTTGTCTCCAAGGGATCAGCGAGGCAGCAGCTCTTCTGCAATCAGGAAGTTTCCCTCTTGCAGCCCTACGTGACAGATCTCCTGCAGCAGTGCTGCTCGCTTCAAGTGTTTGTCCCAGCCCTTTTTTGCTTTTTCTTTCCTTTCCTTTTTTCCTTTTTTTTTTTTTTTTTTTTGTCCCAGTTTCTCTGCAACAGTTCTGGTGAAAGAACAAAACCCATTTCCCAGTGAGCCTTCCTGCTTCCCGGTCCCTGCACATTTTTAACGTGCCCGTGTTTGTCTCGAGTGGTTGCTGTGTGATGCAACTACTTGAAGATTTATTGGGGTGTTGGTTTTTTTTTTTTTTTCCCTTCCTTCTTTTTTTTAAGATTCTTTTCTAATAGAAACCAAGATCTAGAAGGGAAGCTCTTGAGCTGCTTAGTCCAGCCAAATGCTGTGTCAGGCTGTTCTGTCACAAACTAATCAAGTCCCAGCTCGAAATTAGTTCCATGTCTCGCCTTCACTTTTGCTCTTGGAAGGCTGTTCCAGAGCTTCACTGCCTTGCAATGGTCAGAAACTTTATTTATTTAAATTTCTAGCTTGCATTAATTGGTGGCTGGTTTATTCCTGGTTTGTTTTGGAGCCAACATTGTCCTTTAACTTAAATAGCTTTTGGTGTTTAGCCACTGATGTATTTATGGAGAGTAGTCAGAGCTCCTTTTTTTTTGTTGGTTGGTTGGGTTTGGGTTTTTTTGCCAAGCTTTTTCAGTAGAAGGTTTTTATTTAGTGAGAGCTTTTTAATGTGGGAGACTTTATTGGTGGTGGTAAATGATATTTATTAGAAGGGTGGGTAGCAAGCCCCAAAGGATCGGATCCAGAGATTTACAGAAAAATCTGGTCTAAAAACAAAAAGCTCTTTCAGAACCTCTTCCAAGGATGGTGTCTGATTTCTACCTTCACATGCCCTTGCTTTTCCAATTCTTTCCTCATCCCTGCCTTAAGAGGCCACCTTGCTGAGCACCTAGGAGGGATTTAATCTCTCAGTGCTTTGCAAGAGGAAGGGCTTCCTCTCACCTGGTGGTACGTGGTGGGTGCTGGTGCTGAGCTCTCTAGGCACATGGTGTAAACCCTGGGGCCCAGCCTGAGCATCTGCTTCAGCAGGAGATGACCTGCACCCTACAGAAAGATGGGACAGAGTGCTGCAACCATCTCTTAGCAGTCAAGCCCTCCCCAAAACACTCTTGAGCAGGGGTGGTGTTGGCTGGGAGCACCCTGCTGTGACACCTGGCTCCCCAGCTCTCTTGGGAAGCAGTGTTGCTGCTCATGCTGTGGTTGGAGCATTGGCTCAGCTGGGCAGCATCCCTGCTGCTCTCTTCCAGCAGAGCAGGCCCAGCTGCACTGCAAAGGCAGAGCCCCAGGGGTTCAATCCTGCACACCCTGAAATGTCACAGGTGACAGGGGGGATCTGAGTGGTCCTGGAGCTGGAGGGAGCAGATCTGGAAGCCATGCAGCCCGAGTGAATGAGTGTGTGTATACAGTGTTACCTTCAGAGAACAAATACAGGTAGGTCAATTTACTCTCTAGTGTCTATGTACATGCAGGTTTATTTAAGTACACATATATACAGTTCAGATATGCCATTGATTCTTTATTGCATTAAGCTGTACATTAAGAAATGTACACTTTTACTAACTACTTGCTATATAAATGTGTTGGAAGTGCAGTTTGCCCATTCAAGGTGATTTTCTGTGGGGTTTTTGGTGTACGCTCTAAAGGCCCTATGGCTACTTGGAAGAGCAATCCCCGTTCCATCTACAGAAACGCTGAAGGACTGTGGTGTGAACTGGCCCCCTTGAACCATTTTTCCATGCACTAGCTGAAATGTTTTGCACTTGGATTGGATTTGGCCAGTTTTCCAGAGGGGGGTGGGGGAACCCAATTAAAAATTCCGTTTGGAAAAGAGAAGCCTTGTGAGCTGGAGGGAGAATTTCCCGGTGTACGCGGGAAAAACAGCCTTGAGGGTTGGAAGCTGCTGAGGTTTCTGAGCTTTGTCTCCACGCATTCATACAAGCACAGCAGGAGTTTTCTTTCTTTTGGGTCAGAGGAATTTTAAGAAGTGGTTCCATGCAGCCTCCCCTTGGACGTGGCAGCAGGGCTGGCAGAGCCCCGTTCCAGGGGGCAGGGCGAGATCGAGAGACAAAAATCAAATGGAAATCGAGTTCCCTTTCTAACTGCTACATTCCTTCTTGAAACCCCCTTGTAAGTATAAGCTAAAGATCCAGAGGGTGTAGCTCTGTGGCCCTCTGTTTCCCTACGGCACCAGTTTTGAAGCTGAGGAGGAGCAGGTGCCCTCTCCAAACAGGCTCAGGTTGTGGTGCAGGGCGTGAGAAATGTGTTTGCATCTGAAGCTCGAAGGAATAATTGAGAGGTGGCTTGGCAGTCCCAGCAAGCAGCTCTTCTGGTGTTGAGAGGAAGTGTCACCACAATTCTGCACGGTGTGTGAATATTTATCATCAGCTAATCAGAGATGACTGTCTTGATTTGAAAGGAGGGCTGTGAGCTAGCGGTTGTGCGGCCAGCGTCAGCGAGGAAGGGAAATTGAATTCTTCGCCATCCGCTGTGTGAGAGCTTGGGCTCGGCAGGCACGTAGCAGCCATCATTTGTAATCCCTGTGAATCTTGTTATTTATGTCTCTGAGGCTGCTTAGATTAAGGGCACAATCCAATTGCTTAATAACCCGAAACCCTGCTTTGTGCCGTGCCCAGCTCGCTCACGTAGAGGGCTGCTGGTTCTCCTGATGCAAGAACAGAGTTACTTGATTCACTACCAGCAAGCCCTGAGATTTCTAGACATGGCTCTGTCTCTCTTATTTTTCAGCTCCTTAACTAGCAACCTGGAAATCACTCTTTTTCCTTTTTTTTTTTTTTTTTTTCCATCAGTAGCAGAACACTAACCAGCCCAGGGTGCCCAGGCTCCTATCTCCAGCCCAGGGTGCCCAGGCTCCGAGAGCCAGGTGCTGCTGCATATCCAGCTTGCAACCGTGGGCACAGGAGCTTGCTTTGATGCATGGTGTGTAGGTATTTGTCCCCTCCCTGTGGGTCACCATGAGAAGCCAGAAGCTGTAGCTTCTGGTAGCAGTGAGGAGAGATTCTGTAGGCAGCCCCCAGCTGAATGCAGAACATCAGCCTGCCCATCTACGCTCCAGAGGCTGGAGTTGCCAGCTACCTGCTTGGTTAATTTTTGATGGGTGTCCTCTCTCTGTGCAGGAGGAAAAGGAGGCTGGAGAAGGTTGGGTTCCCATTTAGGATTTGGGCTTTTTAGTTTTGTTTTGATTTTGTTGTGGTGGTGGTGTTTGGTTGTGGGTTGTTTGTTTTTTAGTGAAAAGCAACCATTTTTGGTGACAAGTAGAAGTGTTGTATTCTGTCTTCCCTGCAGCCCCTCTCAGAGATATTAGAGAGGCAACGTGATGGGAAGGCGATGTTTGGAAGCTGGGGATCAGAAGAGGAAGGTGATCTTTCCGCACTTAGGCACAAAGGAGAAAGTTACCATGATTCTGCACCTTCCCCTCACATTGCTGGTATTTAAAGGACTTGTGAACTTCTCCTTCCTGTTGCCCAGATGATTTTGACTTTGCTCTTCTCGAGTCACTCGGTGGCCCAGTGTGATTCAGCTTACTGCAGCAATTTCTCAGCTGATCACAAACCCAGCAGGGTAAAACCAGGCAATGCTTCACGTGGAGGTAGGAGATGAGACCCTTGCAAGCTGTACCTTTTTTTCCTTCCTGCCAACTTAGTTTCTGCTGTATGTTGTGCTGGCAGTGGTCCCTGCCAGGAATGCTGGATTTGCATCACAAAACTTTACCAAGCAGAGCAAGGCAGCTCTGTTACCTAAGCAGTGATTGATTTAGTTTGATTGATTTAGGGTTTTTTGTGTGTGTTTTCTCATCATTTTGCCTGTTCTAGTGCGACGCTGCCTGACGTTGGCCATATTTTGATGGCACAGTTAAAGCCACTTCTTTCCTGTACTGCTGGAGGGTGGTTTTAGGAGGACTCCTGCTTACTGGTGCTAGTGGAGGTAGGGCTCGGAATCCATGGCCTAAAAAAACTTCTTGCTCAAATTGCACTTTCTCTCTGCCCCAGCTGGCTCGTGGTGATGTTATGGGTACGTGGCCGTGATCCCCCTCCCTTGCACACACTAACATTGCACTACAAGAGAGACTTTGGGAACGGTGTGTTGATCACTTTGGTTCTCAGCAGACCACAAAGTCAGCCTAATGGGGGTCTCTTTTTTTTTTTTTCCCCCCTTGTTGGTTGTTTTATTTTGTCTCCTTTTAATTATTATTTACAAATCATGCTGGTGCTGAATGACCTGGAATTATTTTACTTATATATTCTTTTTTTTTTTTTTTTTTTTTTTTTTTTTTTTTTGCTTGGATTTATCCAAAGGAAAATGTAATTGTAGCTGCAGTGGGACCTTTCATAAGGGTGGCTGTGCAGCTGGGGAGCAGGGCAAGGGCTCTGCTGCGTGAACTGTCTTTGTACCAGGGGTGTCTGGGGTGGGGTTCCAGTGGGCTTATTACTGTGTTTGGGTCGGGTTGGGTTTTTTGTTCTTTTAGACCACAATTTTAGCTGGTCACCTTGGCAATCGTGTGAGACAGGAAAAGAGTTTTTACTTTTGGTAAAGGTTTTAAAGAGATTAAACAAAAAAACACCACAAAAATAAACCCCAAACCCTCAAGTGAAGCTGCCTGTGATTGTGAGCTGTGGCTATTACTAGGGCTAGGGTAGCTTGTACCTGCTATGGACTTTACCTGCTCTTGTGCCGAGGGCAAGAACTCCCTGTAGTAACAATGCCACTTCTGAGAAGTGAATGGCAAGTTTCCCTTCCTTTTGTATATGTGGATGTGAGGGTGGGCAAGGGGAAGAGCTTGCTTGTACAGTTTGTTGAAATGAAACCAGACATTTTTGGTTGTTCCTAAATAAAGAGCGTAAAAGACGAGCCCGAGTCGACTGGTGTTGTGGGGAAGCTCATGCAGTGTGGGGTGCTGAAGTGCCCAGGGGGTGCCTCCTGCTGATGAGGCCTTCCCTGTGCAAGGAGACGTGCCTTGTCCAGGAGTGGGCAGTGCTCATCACAACCCTCATGTGTGGTTTAAAAGGACAGCTTCCCTGCAGGGTGAAGTCCAGCAGCGTACTACAGCCCAGATACCTCCATCCTAGGAGCACCCCCTGCAGCCTGGGGTCACTGCTTATCCCCACTCTGGTTCAGAACAGCATGGTCAGCTGTGGCACAGCTTGGTTTACTCTTCTGCATGAACAACATTAAACCTGAGCCTACTCCTGGTTATTTTGAAACCCCAGTAGCTCCAGACTTCCTGAAGCCAGGAGGAAGGATGGAACTGGCCTCTATCCTCTCCAACCACAGCTGGGTCTGCAGGGGGACAAATCACCAGACACCAAACCACCACACATGTAATACTGACTTTTATTGTCATTTAAAGCTAGGGTGGCCTTGTAAATGTAGAGTTTCACTACTGGACCCATAGGCAGTGGCTACACAGGTAGGTAGATGCGATGCCGCCAGGACAGAGATAGGTGCTGCTCGGTCACTTCAGTCCTCCCTTGCCCAGTGTGCCCTGGGAGCAAGTACAGCCATGGATGGCTGCAAAGGGGCTCCAGCAGCAGCATGGGCGTGGGATTGCCAGGAATACAGGCACAGCAGTGATGGCAGAGGGCTGGTTGGAGGATTCTGGGTCTCTTCCTTGCGCTTATAGACAGTTTTGTCCCTCCCCTTGGCGGCTGGCAGGTTGTAGGCGCCAGTGCGCTTCATTAAGAGCTTGGTGGTGAAGGTTGGGGGGTGGGGGGGTCATTAGGGAGGTTTTTTTTCCCCAATTTTTTATTTTTTTTTTTTAGTTCTCTGCTGGAGCACACTTCAGCAGAGAAACTGGAAAAGCTGCCTGAAAGTAGGCCATAGCAGTGCCGTTTCCATAGAAACCAGTTCACAGCGTGCCGTGAGATTCACCAGCACTGGAGGTGCTTTTGCCCGCCCAGATGGGCTACAGCCGGTTGTCCCCATTGACCCGGGTCCTCCGCAGTACCCTGCAAGGGGACACAGACAGCACACAGCTCAGGATGGCCTAGGATACTGTACTGGGGTCAAAGCTGCCCCAAGCTGCAAAGCAGGGGCTTAGCGTCTTCCCCTCACCCAGGGAAAGCGTTGCGAACCGTGGCCTGGCAGCTCCTTGTCCCCACCCCACTCCCACAGACCCCAGAGCACAGACTGCCCTGCAGACTGGTACAACTTTCACACTGAAATTCAGGCTTTCCATGCAGTAAAGAAGGCTGCAACTCCCCTCTGGGTTAAGGGGAGGCTGTGTTTAGCTGCCTTCATGGAGGAGACTAAATGTTGGCAGGGGGCAGCTGGATGGAACAGGTCTCATGCAGGGAAGAGCTCCAGGAGCCCTGGCCTACCTTCGCTCCCGGCTCTCAAAGTGATCAGCCAGCTGCTCCTGTGGCACACGGAAGTCCTCAAAGGGCTGCTGGTACCGAGACTCAAAGGACCCCTCTCTGCCTCTGCTTGCCAGCAGCTGGCTGGAAGCATCCCCTGCTCTGTCCCGTAGGGCTGAACCACTGAAGAGGTTTATTTCACCATTCTCCTGCTTGGATCAAGGGAGAAAAAAATACAGTAGTAAAGGGCTTGGGATGTCTGAGTGTAGGTCTCGCAAAGGACCTGGCTGCTGGCAAGCTGCCACACTGGGTGTCCAGAGGGCTTGGGGCTTGCAGTGTGTAGCTGGCTCCAGCATCATTTTAAACAAAACAAATAGCAGAAACATCTGCCTCTGAAGGATCCCTGCCCACCACTCATGCCAACATGGACAGCCCTGCACTAACCAGGCTCCATGATCCTCAGCTGCAGCACAGACAGGGACTGAGAGTAAATCTGCCCCATTCAGCTTTGCTTGAAGGGATTTCCGTGCAAGTTAAACAGAGCCCAGGCAGGACCCTGCCTGAACTGCCTCAGCTCACTGCAGGAGGCCAGCCCAGTGCTTCTTATCCCGATAGCCCTCTATGAATCCCTGCAGAGCAGTGCTGAAAACTCAGCTGTCCTGCACACACTCAAGCCAGGTAAATGCTGAGCTTCTCTGCATTGACTGCTGCAGGGTGAGCAGAGCAGGACAGTGGGCAGCAACAGGCAGTGCTCGCTGCCTTTGCACCTCTGCCCTGTGGCATGGTCACCTTCCCCTGCATGGCCCAGCCTCACCTTGCTAGGGAAAATGTCTATCTTGACAAGCAGTGAAGCCAGCTCCAGGTTCTCACTGTAGTTGTTCTTCAGGGGTACAGCTCGGAAACCTACAGCAGAGAGAACCCTGGTGTCACTCGTGGCATAGAACTCAAAGAGGTCTTCTCCAACTCCCCCAGCTTCTCCCAAGTGGCTGTTGGCCAAGAGGGATGTTAGAAAATGGCTTCTTCCTTTACCTGGTTGTGGGTTTGACCCGGCATGGGGACAGGAGGAACTGAGCCAGCCTGGGGCCTGACAGTGTCCTCCCATGAAACTCAGCAATTAGCAAACTGGTGAGGACCACCCTCTCCCCACTTCCCCAAGCACTTTCTTTACCAGTCTTCAAGCCTTTCACCAGGAAGGTGGCCTGAGCCAGGAAGTTCTCGTCGCTGAACATGTCCTCCTCGTAGACCACGAAGCGGAGGAAGGCAAAGTCAGGGTTGCTGACCTGAAAGTGGAACTGCTTCGGGGTCCAGAGAGGGTTCAGGCCGTTGTCCGCTACCAAGAGAAACACTGTGGTCAGTGGGCAGCCCCTGCAGAGCCCACCGTGGCTGGTGCTGAGCTCGTGGACAGCCCCCATCCCAGGGCCGGGCTTTGCTGCAGTGCCCACGGCTCAAAGCATGGTCAGGAGTGGTGGTGCCTCCCTCTCCCTTCCCTGACCCACTCACCCACGATCTCTGTTTTCTGCTTGGCGTTGTCGTACTCGGCGCCAGACACCTCCACCTCCACAAAAGGACAAACAATTCCCCTTCCATTTTTGGGAAGGTGCCGGGCCCCCAAGACCTGGGAGAGCAGGAGAGGCTTGGTAAGAGATGAGAGCAAAGGCAAAAAAATGTGTTTGCATACCAAGACGTTTTCTTTCCAACTAAATCACCCTGGCTCAGATAACTGGAGAGAGAAGAGACCCTGACAGCCAGCCTGGCTCAGCCTGCCTCTTGGAGAGAAGCAACTCCTACCCCTGGAAGCTGCTGTGCTGATCGTGTTCACCAGTTGGACTTAGAAGCCATCAAAAAAAAAGCTAGCTGAACTGCCCCAGGTTTGTGTCTGCCACCTGCACAGCCAGACCTGGGACCACAGCATCCCTCTCCCATTCTGCCAAGCTGGAGCCGGGCTGCCAAGCCCAATCACCTTCCCCTGCCTGGAGAGCTGGCCTGGACACCCTCCTCCTTGTCAAAACCTCTCAGCCTTCCTGCCTTGGCTTGAGCACGAAGAGGAGCTGCTCTCCACTGCTGCTTTGCCTCCTGTTCCTAGCACAGCCTGTGCTCAGCACAAATGCAACCGGCTTCCTCGCAGGAGAACGCCAGCCCAGCTCCCTCTTGCCAGCGGCCATATGTCACTGCAGAGCGCTGGCGGCACGCTGCTCTTGCAGGGGAAGGACGTGCTGCCAACACTGGATCATGTGCTTTGAGTCATGCTGGGCTCCAGACAGCTTCACCATCCGTGAAAGCTGGCTTTGGTGGGGACGTGGGGCAGTTTTGCCAGAGGACAAAAGGCTCAGCCCATCTCTTAAAGGAGACGGGGAGAGGCTGTGGCACAGTGACTCCCAATAGCTGCTGGTTGCAGCTGCAGACCCAGATACAGCAACAGTTTGGAAAACAGGGATTTTTTTTTAAGGAGATGGTGGATATGGGGTTGATGGGACATGATGGGGTTCTTCCCTGAGTAGGGCAGTGGCTCTCTGAGGTGGGGTCAGTCCAAATGTGAGGTGGTCTCCAAGGAGCTGCAGTCTGTGCATGTTGTCAGAAACCTGTGAGCAGGAGCGAAGCTGCCTGCTCCCCAAGGTCTTCTTGAGACAAGGGAATGTGCAGAGGACACTGCTGACCCACAGGTAAATAGCTTGGCTCTGAGCTGTCTAGGAATGCCTGTACAGGCCAGTGAGACAGCCACTAGTCCAAACCTGACAGCAGTCTGGTTTGGCACAGCTGTGCCCTTCCCCCTTCCTGCAGGAGCCTTGTCTGGTGAGCTGTTCCACAGCTCTGCAGAGCCTTTGTTGTGTGACTCCGTGAGCTGACACAGGAAAGGTCCAGTCCCACCATCTGGGAATAAAAAGCTTCAGTGAGCACCTGCAGTCTGTCCTGTGGTACACCCCACTGGCAGCCCCCTGTCCTCTTATCATAGAATCAGGAAACAGTTTGGGTTGGAAGGGACCTTTAAAGATTGTCTATTCCGACCCTTCAGCAGGGACATCTGCATCTAGAACAGGTTGCTCAGAGTCCAGTCCAACCTGTCCTTGAACACTTCCAGGGATGGGGCCTCTACCACCTCTCCGGCCAGCCTGGGCCAGGCTCTCACCACACTCAGCATAAAAAAATGTCTTCCTTCTCTCATCTAAATCCCTCTTCTAGTTACACACAATCACCTCTTGTCCTGTCACAACAGGCCCTGCCATGAAGTTTGTCCCCATTTTCTTATTGGCCCCTTTAAGTACTGAAAGGCCACAAGAAGGTCCCTGTGGAGCCTTCTCTCCTCCAGGCTGAACAGCCTCAACTCTCTCAGCCTGTCCTCACAGCAGAGGGGCTTCTGCCCTTGCCTCATTACTGTGGCTCTCAATCACTAGCAGTGCAACACAGAAAAGGGCTAAATAGTCCACTCTGACTTTGAGCACCTTCCCAAGAGGGAGGGGAACATAGAAAGGTCAGTAGTGTGGAGTCCAGAGCAATTCAGTGACAAGGAGGGAACAAGGCACAGCTCCTGTGTTACCCAGTTTGAAACCACCCTGCACTCAGGCTGTCCTGGACAAGCTCCAGGGACAGGGATGTCACCTCTGCAGCTCGTGGATGCCACCTGCCGGCACTGGGCTCTGGGTGGGAGGGGTCCCGGGAGGAGCATCCAGGGCTGCTCCTGTTCCTCCTCTCCAGGCACCCAGGACGGCTTCCCTCAGCAGCACCCATGGGGCTCCCCCTTCAGTGAGGGCTCTCCAAGCTCTTAAGCACAGGCTGAGGGGTTAGGTGAGGAGGGGCTGCAGAGGTCAGGAACCCAGCAAAAACCATCCTGTCAGCTAAGCTTGGTGCAACCTCCTGGACCCGCTGCCAGGCTGGGATGAAGCACTGACCTCGATGGAGATGGAGAGTGGCTCCGGCCCCCGCAGCGTGCTCTTGTCGAAGGGGTCAAAGAGGTCGTCCCTCATGTTGGCTGGCTGCAGGACGTACCCACACTGCCCACTGGACATGAACAGGGCCTGGTTCATCTGCATGGGCTTGTCTGGAGAGCACAGGCAGGAGATGGAGAGAAGAGACCTTGTGCCCTTTCTGCAAGCCAGAGCACTGGGTGTAATTGGCACCTCATGTGAAGACTTTTGCAAAGGGGCCTGGCTCATCGCTTGGCAATGACTCACTGCAATGCCACAACCTCACTACAGCCTGTACATGTGCTTGGGCCACGGGAAGACTTTCTCAGGCATGATCTGCCCAACTACCCAGGGCTCCAGGGCTCACCTCCTGTTTATCCTCCCTCTAATTTCAGCTTTCCTTGTGCTGGCTCTAGCATTTGCCAAGCCCTGTGAGATGCTTCAATTCCCAACAGGAATGAAAACTCCATCAGGAAAAAGAGGCAGGTAGGTTTCTGGTGGGTTGGTGAGCTGAGCAGGCTCACAGCAGGGCTTGGCAAGGGCCATGGAAAGGGGAAGGCTTTGCTGCATGGCAGAAGCAGGAGGGGAAGCTGGGAAGGGATGAGCAAAGCAGTGAGTTTGACTCGAGAACCCACAACCAGCTAGTGTCCCAGGGCTGGGCTGCCCTCTCCCCTTTGGTACCTCCCCTGCCCACTCTGCCACCAAGGACCATGGAGGAGCTCCCTCCTTCCTTTGTTACATCTTGTTCTTTTGGCCCCACAACCTCCTGGCTCAGCCCAGGTCAATCCAGCCCTCTAGAACACATCCCTACTGTGGGAAGCACATGCCTGGACATCAAGTTCTGCTCCCTGCATAGCCCCTTCTAGACCCAGAGCCCCTCCCTAGAACCCCCTGTTTACCATAATCAGGCTAGCAGGGGTGCAGGCAGGTGCAGGTACCCCAGGAGCCTGCCCCCTTCCCTGCCTGCTGCCCTCACCTGGGGTCTGGAAGTTGAGTGCTACCAGCTGGCTGCCACAGATCCACATGGGCAGGGGGTCGTAGTTGGAGGAGTCCAGGCGCTGGCCCTTGGGGTAGATGCGGGAGAGCTGCAGGCGGTTGTACTGCAGGAACTTCTTGCCTTTGATTTTGTTGACATACTTCTCTGCCTTGGTCTCAGGGAAGGAGGACATATCACGGTAACAGGCCCTCTCTGTGCCGATCTCTGGGAGGAGACAGCACAGTGTAAGCCTGGAGCACTCTCCCTTTCCAGACACTTCAACCACCCCAGGCCCCTTCCTAGCTGATTAGATGGTGTTGGATGATAGGTTGGACTCGATGATCTCAAAGGTCTCTTCCTACCTGGTTAATTCTATTCTATTCTAATGCCATCCTCTCCCACCGTGGCTCAGCCACCATCATCAGGTTGTGCAGGCCCTGCTCTGCCCCAGCAGATGTTTGCTAGGTGCCCAGCATGGATGCCTGAAAGCACTGAAACTGCCCTTGGTGGTTGGACGTGATGGTTCACAACATCATTCCCTCAGCAGTTGCTCTGGATGGTGACAGGTCCCAACAACAGAGGGATGGGGAAGGGAACTTCCACCCTCTGTAAGACATTTCTGCAGCTCCAATGGAATCCCCTTCCGGCCTGTTTTGGACACCTGCCATCTACTGAGCTCTAGTCAAAGCAGCACCTTGGGGCACACCATGGGGTCTGCAGTGCCATGGTCCCTGCCTGCAATGGCCACCAGACCAGCAGATGCTCACTCTCTTCATCGAAGGGTACAGGTCGGCAATAGACCACCAGCTCTGAAAGCTCCAGGGCAATCTTCTTCCTCCTCTCCATCATTTTCCCTTCAGAGAGCTGCCAAGAGAAGGAGAGAGATGTCAGGGTCAGGTAGAAAGCAGCAGCACTGGATAACCAGGTCACCAACTATAGTCAACAGGAGTGCTGATCTCGTGTGGCTGCTCCTGCCCATGCTGTGGCAGTTATGAGCAGGTCTGCATGGGGACAGACTATAAAAGCACCCATGGGATAGGCAGGACTCTTGGCGAGTCCTGTCTCCCACCTGGAGCAGGACTGGCACACCAGGAGCAGGGCAGTCATGGCCTTGTATCTGAGCCTTGTCACCTTGCATGGATGGAGGTTACCCACCTCCCAGGGCTACAACACCCTCCCTATGGACCAGTCCTCACAGCTGCCCAGCCTGAGCCTCTCAAGCCACCGCCCCTTGCTGTATTGCCAAAGAAGGCTCTGGCTTTGTAACTGCTCTGCCAGTTGGTCTGTCCCACCACCACCCTCAGCCTCCTTGGTGACCCAGGATTTGGCAAGGAGGCTCTTCCCTGCCAAGAGCTGTGCAGGCTCACCCGGGCGTCCGCCGTCTGGGCTGCTTCCCGGATCTTCTTCACCCAGTCCACCAGGTCCTCGTGGGTGTCGGCTGCCACGTCGAGGGAGAGGCGCGAGGCTGAGGCCATGCTGATGGAGAAGACGAAGAGGCGATTGTTCTTGCCCTCGGGGCGGATGGCTGTGTGGAGACAGGGGCAGAGGCAAGGTCACAAGCAGAGGCTGAGCCAAGTCTCTCACACCACAGCGAGGACAGGCATTGAGGAACGCGCGTGGCTGCCCCGGGACTGTTAAGCTAAGAGGAGAAGCTTCCATTTCTGGTCACCAGAGGCAACAGAGCTCAGGAAGTGATAGCTGAGGATGCAGAGTGTATCCTGAGGGGGCTGAGAAGCCTCATGGGGCCTTTGCGATGCCCTCTTTCTCCCATTCCTGCATCTTCTTCACTCTGTGCCCTGAAGAGTCCAGGTGGGAACAACCATCTGGAGCGCAATGTCCTCTGGGCTTTGGGGAGCTGAGGGACAGCAGGTAGCTGCAGATGGGACCCACCTCAGCCAGCACCCAGGAGCAGCAGCAGAGCATGCCACTGCATGACAAGCACACACCATATGCTGGTGTTCACTTGCAGAAGGCACCAAGGTGTCTAGAGACAGATGGAGACCAAAGCCCTGCAGCCCAGGAGATACACAAATGGCCATAACACCCTCCAGTTCTCCACCCTTCCGTGGCACTCACCGATCTGGCAGGAGGGCACATCCAGGACACCTCCAAGCAGGTCCCCCAGGGGGCTGTTCTCATCCAGCTGCTGCTGGGAATGAAGCACAAGCAGGATGGTGCTGGGCACGGTGCTGGGCACTTCTCCCCTCCAGCTCTCCTTGCCCGGCTCGGGCACACACTCACCTCCCGCTCTGGCTCCAGGCTACTGGGACCACTAATTTCCTCTACATAGTTGGAAGGGAACCACAACTGCTTCTTGCCACCATAATCTCCTCTCCACCTGGAAGAGAGGGAGGGGCAGCATCAGCACCCACCACAGGAACCCAGAGCATCCTGACTGGGGGCTATGGGTGACAGGCAGCTCCTCCTCCACGATCTGCTTTTAGGGTTCATGAGGCTTTGGGGCTGTGCAACTAGTGGACAATCCCTGACCAGACCCAGGCCTAGAGGAGACACAGCTCTGTCTGGATGGTGACACCAAGGATTGATGGCGTCCTCAAGAGAAAAAGGAAGGCCAGAACCAACTCACCAGCCTCCCTCCTGTTTCTCCACATTCTGGATGATGGCGTTTTTGGTGAAGGTGAGCTCGTCCTCCCGCTGTGCCTTGTAGTCAAAGAGGGCTTTGACTGCACACTGCAATGAGGAGGGATCCCATGAGGCCATGCAGTGGATGGTCACACAGACAACAAACCCACAGCATCAAAGAAACATAGAACAGTTTGGGTTGGAAGGGACTGCATCTAGTCCTGCACTCAGCAGGGACAACTGCAACTAGGGCAGGTTGCTTGGAGCCCCACTTCCAGGGATGAGGCATCTACCTCTCTGGGCAACCTGGGCCAGTGCTTCACCACACTCAGCATAAAACAATTTCTTCCTTCTATCCAGTCTGAATCTCCCTCTTAATTTAAAAACATTGCCCCTTGTCCTGTCACAACAGGCCCTGCTACAAAGTCTGTCCCCATCTTTCTTATCAGCCCCTTTAAGTACTGAAAGGCCTCCCTGGAGCCTTCTCCAGGCTGAACAACTCCAGCAGGAGAGTTCCAGCCCTCTGATCATTTCTGTGGCCTCCTCTGGACCAGCTCAAACAGGTCCATGTCTCTCCTGTGCTAAGCACTCCAGAGCTGGTCACAGCATTGCAGGAGGGCTCTCACCAGAGTGGAGTGGTACAATCCCCTGTCTTGCTGAGAGGTCACCTCCCACTGTTTGCTGGGGCTGTGAGGCAATGTTGTGTGCAGGCAGCATCCAACCCTGCTGCCAGACCCTAGTGACCCTTGCAGAACAAATCAAGGCCCCCATTTTTGCCAGGCCAGAGGCCACAAGTCAGGTATGGTTCTGCATGGGCGTTTTCCTTTGGGCTGGAGCCACGGATGGGTTTAGTTTGGAGAGCTCAGAACAAGAGGGAGCCCCGCCTGGGAACCTTCAGGCTCAACCTAGAGCGTGTCCTCCTGCATGGTCTAAAACTGGGTGTGTAAAATAATACAGCTCTGGGAAAATGAAGAGTTGCTTGCTACACCCTCAGGCTCTGCAGGTTGTTTCATGCCAAGCAGTGACAGTGTACCTTGAAGGTGGGCATGGGGTTGGCTTCCACGTAGAACCCAGGGTGGCGTCCCTCATAAAGGGCTCCGTAGTCCGGCTCCTGTCAAAGCAAAGGGCCAGTGGTGACAACTGTGGCTGTGCAGAACCTTGGAGGAGGTAGGGGGAACACCCAGGGAAGAAAGGAGATCAAAGATGACACTGCACACAGCAAACATGCCTAAGCTCACACTCCCTACTGACCCGCGTCAGAGGGGCAGCCATAAATCCCACCCCAACTAGTAGCTGTTTGCAGCAGGGCACGAGCCCCGGGAGATGTGGCTGTGAAGCACAGAGATGGCTCACATAACACCACTTCAAGGCACCAGCTCAAAACACACCTGTCCATCATTCTTTAGCTTCTCTCTTCCAACAGCCACCCACACTCACCGCTGTCCCTATCTTCTCCAGCGTCTCCTCGTTGATGGGGTACCTCAGCTTCATCTTGCGGTACAGAGGGTGCTTCTCATAGTAGCTGATCAGGTCCACCAGGCTCTCGAACTCGGAGTTGCCAAGCAGCACAGTCTGGCCCTCCTGCTGCACTCGGCAGTGTTTGATCTTCCCTTCCGCCCTGATGGGGGGAAAGGCAGAGAGAAGCCCCTTAGCACCTGGCAAGAGAAGGTCTCAGCCAAAATAGAGACACCCAAGAAGAAAGGTGCTCCCAGGCTGGCTGCTGAGCACAGCCACCTCCCACAGAAGATGGGAGGAGAAGCAGAGTTCTAAAGGCTCTCAAAGGGCTGTGAGACTTATCCAGGACCATCCTGGAGCGAGAAGAGCTCTGGGAGGGCTCACATCATGCTGATGGCCTCTCTGCTGCTCGCTCAGAGGCTGCAGCTGCCAGCCCACCCCGCCCCTTCCCAGGGACGCACCGGAAGGAGATGGCGTAGGAGCTGGGCTCGCTCCTCTTGCGCACCAGGAAGGCTCCGTCGCGCGGCACCCGCATCAGCATGTGCTCTGCCTGGGCCCGCGTCAGGCTGGCGTGGTACCACCTTGCAGGAAAGACACATCACTGCGCACAGCTCCACACATCCAGCCCGTCCCACGCCTCTGCCCTGCTGCTTGGCTTCCCCTCCAGCCCACAAAATGCTGCCTGAAGCCTCACAAGGAGGACAGGAAGCGGAGAACATTATACATGAAACATTGCAACAGGGCTGTCTTCTCCTTCCTGGGGACAGGTGGGAACAGAGCCATTTGGAGACATGCAGCATGGGTGAAGGCATCCTAACCAAGCCCAGTACTTCCTTCTTTGCACTGAGCTTCCCAGGCAACCAGCTCCATCAACCATGAAGCTGGCAAGCATGGCTGCTGTGACACAGAGTTCCACGGGGAGCAGATGGGGACCAGGGAGCAACAGAAAGGAAGAAAGAACTCCAAGACTGGGGAGGTTTTCCCACGTGGTCCCAGCTGCCCAGTGGACACAACCCACCCTACTCAATCGCACTCACTCTTTGCTCTCATGGGCATTGGTCTGTGGCACTGGCTCTGTCAGCCTCATCTCAAATTCATTGCACCTCAGTGGCACCTCCTGGTAGTGGGTGATGAGGTCGTAGAGGCTGTCAAACACCAGGTTGTCTGTCAGGAAGAACTTGGGGCTGCCAGCATCCTGCCGTGAGTGGATGCGGCAGTGCTGCACCTTCCCATTGCGCCTGCGGAAGAGGGAGGGGGAAAACAGAGTTGACTGTGGAGATTCTGCCCCAGGCACTTCTCTAGCCTAGGCATGGCCTTCCTGCCCCACAGGAGACTCCTCACACAAGGGTCAAGGCACTTGACCCTTCTGAAACAGTGCATTGACATAGAATCATAGAATTGTTTGGGTTGGAAGAAATCTTTAAGATCATTGAGTCCAACCCATCACTGCCAGGTCACCACTAAACCATGTCCCCCAGCACCACATCTACATGGCTTTTCAATCCCACCAGGGACAGGGACTCCATCACTGCCCTGGGCTTGACAGCCCTTTCAGGAAAGAAGACTTTCCCTGGCACAACTTGAGGCCATTTCTTCTTGTCCTATTGCTTGTTCCTTGGGAGAAGAGACCAAGCTGCACCTGGCTCCAACCTCCTTTCAGAGAATTGTAGAGAGCCAGGTCTCCCACCAGCCTCCTTTTCTCCAGGCTGAACAACCCCAGTTCCTTCAGCCACTCCTCACAAGACTTTTGCTCTAGACACTTCACCAGCTTGGTTGTCCTTCTATGGACAGGATCCAGCACCAGATGCTGTGGCAGAGGGAAAGGGGAGAGACTTTCCAGCTGCTGTGGCTGGAACCCTACCACTGAAGACAGCGTCAAGATGAAGGCTAGCCCAGCAGCAACACAGAGCAGCAGGCTGACACCTGTGTCCCTCACCAGAAGGAGAGGGTGTAGTCTCCCACGAAGGTCTCGCTCTCCCTGACGAGGAAGGAGCCATCAGGAGCCCCTGTCTCGATGCAGTACTCCGTCAGCAGCCGCTCCGCGATGTGCCGCCCGTCACGCCCCGCTCCCAGCTTGCCATGGAACCACTTCTCCGTGGAGTGCAGCTCGGTGCTGTTGCTCACCTGGCAGGGGGAAAACCCACCACCTCGTGTTACTGAGGGCAGGCTTGTAGTGTCTGCTCTGCTCAGAGGTCTTCCAACCAGCACCAGGGAGTTCTTGAAGCAGCTCCCACCCTTCCCACCACAGGACGTCCCTCTCAAGTCAGCTGGCAGTGGAGATGCACCAGTACCTTGGCCAGCCAAGTCCTTTGTCTAGAGGAACAACTCACTGTCATGCAAGGCAGCCCTCACCTCCTTTTGCTCTTCCTCATCCTCATTTCCTTGGTCACTGGTTGTCTCCCCAGAGTAATAGATCTTACTGCTGGTCAGGACAAAGTAATGTGGGTTCCACTCCTGCAAGGAAACAAACTCTGGGCTAGAAGATCTCCCAAGGAAGCACCAAACTGGCCCACCACTATATGTAAGATCTTCTCCTCCTCATCAGCACAAGCAGCGAGGGACAGCTGGGTTTATGAAGGATAGGCACCAGCAACACTGATTTCAGTGGAGTCACAGAAGCTTCCAAGTCAACCCTCAGATCCTAAGCATGGATTTACCAGCAGTGAAAAACCAGCATGTGATAGGTCTTGCATAGAAAAGGACTGGAGATCATGATGCAAACACCTCAAGATAGACTAGAAGGAGATGACCAAACAAAGAGCAATTCAACACAAGAAGAAAACACTCTGCATGGATTCAGCATGTGGGACTCTCAGAGGTGAAGGTATCAGAGGGGGTTGTGAAGCTTTACCACTGCACTTTCCTGTTTTCCTAAAACCTGCTTGGTTCAGACATGACTGCAACGCAGCTGAAGAAGTGGGCTGTGCAGAAGGAAACACAGACAGGACAATGGCTGCTTGGTGCTTCACAAGGCAGAGTGCCTGTTTTAATTTAGTTTGGTGTGCTGTGTGTGTAGGCACTCGGTGGGAGGCAGGTCTAGAAATGCAGGCCACCAGCAGAACTTCCTGCAGCAAGAGCTAGCAGGCTACAGAGATTACACAAGAGCAGCTTCAGCGCCTCGGCTCACAGCTCCCTCTAGCTTAGCCTTCTGCCTCTGACAAGGGCCAACAAGCGATGCCTAAGGAAGAGCATCCCAGCATAACCCCCACCCCAGCCTGCAGAGACTCCTGGGAAACAGGACAGACCAACAGCCCCTTGGATCATTTGCACCACAGCCCTTCCTTCCAGCACCACACATGCCTTATAGAGTTCCCATATCATTGATGAAGCCCCCAGGATGATGGTGACAGTGACTTAC
This sequence comes from Picus viridis, assembly GCA_033816785.1. Lineage (NCBI taxonomy): Eukaryota > Metazoa > Chordata > Aves > Piciformes > Picidae > Picus > Picus viridis. The sequence goes on along the minus strand of CM066599.1, from coordinate 6,350,654 downwards.
GTGATTGATGGGGTCTTCCAAGTAGAGGATCCCATTCTTGATGGAGTTGCTGATGTCATTCTCTGAGTACATTACAGATGTGGGTAGCTCCTCGTAAGCACTGCCCTCTGCCAGCTTCTTGTGCTGTGGGAGGAGAGAGTGGTTCAAGCACCTTGAAGGGAGCAGGTGCCCAAAAAGCAGCAAAGATTTCCTGGTGAATGACCTCAAAACTCCAGGTCTGCTACACTGAATTCCTCTGCACTAAAAGGGCTAAGGTAAGATCCATGGCACAGAGATGATGAAATGGCACTGAAATTCCACCCTTTCTTCCCAGAGGCAATCCCTGCATCAGAAATACAAATGTCCCCAAGATCCAAAGAAAGGCAGCAAGCAGTTGCTGAGCTAATTTCTCAAGCTAATTTCTCAGCAGCTCTGAAGCAAGAGAGCTCTTCATCTGCATTTGCTTTTAGCTTCAGGTCTCCACTTCCACCCCAGCCACTGCCAAGCCTTCCAGAAGTAAACAACTGCCCTTGGTCCCACATCCTCATCCCTTTCTGCCCCCATTATCTCTCCACTTAAAGGACTTTGCTGGGGAAAGGAGTTCACCTTGATAAGAATCTTCCTCTTGAGCTGGTTTGGAGAGGGAAGGCCATCAGCAGAAATATCTACTGGTTTGGTCAAGAGCATGTCTCCAAAGACCTTCTTGAAATTCTGAGCCATGTTCCTCTGCTGAGCAATGCTGCAGTGGTCCTCAATGGACAGAATGACAGGGAAACTGGGAGAAGGGAAAGAGCTCTCAGAACATGAATGGTGCCTGGATAGAACCAACAGCTTTTGAACTTCACTTCAAAGCACAGCCTCTCAATGTGCAATCTGAACCAACAGTGACCTGTGCTGTCTTCAGCATTCAATGTAACCTAGAGCAAGGTGTCCCCACCACTGCTGGCAAGGCATAGAGTGGAGAAGGACTATTGGGGTTTACAGAATCACGGAATTAACCAGGTTGGAAAAGACCTTTGAGGTCATCAAGTCCAACCTATCACCCAACACCATCTAGTCAACTAAACCATGGCACTGCGTGCCTCATCCAGTCTTATTTTAAACACTTCCAGGGACAGGGACTCCACCACCTCCCTGGGCAGCCCATTCTAATGGCCAATCACTCTTTCTGTGAAGAACTTCTTTCTAAGATCAAGCCTAAACCTCCCCTGGCACAGCTTGAGACTGTCCCCTCTCATTCTGTCACTGGTTGCCTGGGAGAAGAGACCAAAGCTTCCCTCCTACAATTCTTTTTCTGGGAGAAATCTGCCTTTGGCTGGAGACACAACAGCATGCTATCTTCCCACCAGATCCCAGGTGCACAGTCTTGTGATGGATCTCTGGGTAAAGGTGGGCTTCACCTTGCTATAGCCTCAGCTCTAGCCACATTCAGCCTCCCTGGCAGTTCTGCTAGCTGAAGTCCGGGTCACTGCTGTACTCACTCGGAGGTGACAAAGGCGTGCTCCTTGATGGTGACCAAGACATCGGAGAACTTGATCTTGGTGGTTAAGGTGTGTCCGTGGTAGATGACCGGCATACCATCAGGACCATCCCAGCAATCCACTGAAAGAGACCCGTGGGGTAAACTTAGCCCCAAGACAAGCAGGACATGGACATGAGATGGACAGCACTAAGCACTGCCAGGAACCGTGTTGGACGGTGACAAAGGAGCAAGATGGATGTCCAAATGGTTCTGGGCGACCAAAAGCTCGGGCACGTCCCACCCAGTCCCACAAAGCAAACACCAGCCCTTGCAGCACAGCCTGCCACATCAACCTTTACCCATGCCCGGCATGCAAAGCCCTCCCTGACCGCCACAAGCTACCAGGATGAAAGAGGCAGAGGCAGAGGCAGCAGCTCAGGGTACTCACGCTCGATGCAGCGGCATCCCATGCGCAAGCAGCGGGCGTAGGCCTCCAGTGAGGACTCGCTTGAGAACTGATCCCCCGTCAGGTACCTTCCAGATGAGAGGAGATATCAGCAAGGCAGCATGCTCACCATGGGCAGAGATGTCTGCTGGGACAGCATGGACCTGCCTCTACGATGCAAGGAGCAGTGAGAGGGACTTTCCCCCAGACCTGCCGCCTGCCCCAGGTGAGGGGTTCCACTGCTGCTGCTGCAAGGGGCTGCAAGCACTTCTCCGAGGTCCAGCCTTGGTGTTGGCTCTTGAGATAAGCCTTAAAGAGTGATATCAGCATTGGTGCCACAAAGAGCCCTCTGTACCAGGCAGAAGCAGCTCCAGAGCAGGGTTAGACCAGCTCAGGCAGGCAGACAGGAGCTTGCTGCCTGCCCTCCAGCCCGCTCAGCTGGCTTAGGCTCTTGGTCCTTTAAGTTTGGGCTGAGTGCTGCCACTGCTTTCCATGAACAGGGAACAGAGACAGAGCTTGTCTGCAAACAAACAGCTCCTGCAAGATTCTTCTAGCAGCAAAGATGGCAAATGGCCAATTTCAGCCTGCCAGGTTTCTATTACATCTGTCCTGTGTGGAAGGTGACATTGCTAATGGCAAGAAACCATCAGTGCCAGTCTGGGACTGGAAAGCACGGCCTGTGCAGATGCATGCTGCTGACAAGGTCTGAGCAAAACATTGATGGTAAAACAAAGGATGGAGGACTGGGGAAGGTCTCCAATGTACTGACCCTGGTTTGGAAAAGTCTGCTTGACTCATCTACCCATGAGTAGGTGTTCCCATCCCTGGAAACATTCCAGGCCAGGTTGTTTTGGACTTTGAACAACCTGCTGTAGTTGAATATGCCCCTACTCACTGCAGGGGCATAGGACTATATGAGCTTTAGAGGTCCCTTCCCACCCAAACCAGACTATGATTGGGCAAATTGAGGAGAAACCCACCCTGGCATAGGGGAAGAGGATGCTAGGAGCAAACAGGTGGAGTGAGCCATCCCCCAGGCCTTACGTGTTGTGTGAGGAGGAGATCCAGTAATGGGAGAGGGGGTTGTTCATGTTCTCTGGACACACCATGTCCAGCTGTGAGTTCCAGATGCTGTTCTCTTTGGAAAACAGGAAGGTGAGAAACTGCTCAGGAAGAAACAGAAGTGTGTGTTAATGATGTGGAGCAGTTCAGCTTCACACACATCTCAGCCTGGGTGGCAGCAGCTCTGGGGCAGGTGCCATTTGCTAAGCTCAGCTCAGACTGGCCAAAGGCAACCAGGACAGCTCACAGCTACCCGAGCCAGCCTGCTCGAGTAACCACAGCTTAGGCACTGCCACCTCTCTTCTGAGCTGTGCCAGATACCTGTGGACAAATCCTCTGCCCCAGCTGGAGGCAAATGAATTGCTCTGCCTTTTATTTTGCAGCTCACAAAGGCCATGTGGGTCAAGGGACCTTTGTGTGGGAGCTGGTCTAGAGTGCCAGTGACATGGTCATCTCCAGTTGTTTTTATTCTTTTGTTTTCAGCTCTTCTTGCTTTGAAGAGAGCCTGACACTAAGCACTAAGCCAAACACAGCCCCTTTCCTCCCCTAAATGAACTGCCTGATGAACTCTCCCAGCTGCACACATTCAACATGAGAGGCCAGAAGTCGTTCCCTTCATCAGCCAGTTCTTGTGCAAGACAGTGACCCACCACACTCGCTTCCTACAGCACTGCAGCTCACAGGAGCTGCGATCCTTTAAGCACCACCATGCCACAGCGAAGACAGAGGGCAGCAGAGCTGTCACACCACAGCACACATCGCGCTGGGGAGGCCACACTCCCCTCCACCCCCCTCCACGCGTGCTGGTGTTGAAGGTGCCTTACCTCATCCAGGGAGAAATAAGGCTCGTCGATCTCCCTCAGAGGGTCTCTCAGAAAGTTGAACATGAATTCCTGTACCTGAAGGATATCTGCAGCCCAGAGCTCCTGCAAGCCCCAAGAGAGCCCATAAAAAGGAAGACATTTCAGAAAGGATTATTCAAACCCACGAGCAGCTCAGAGATTTAGAATAGAATTAACCAGGTTGGAAAAGACCTTTGAGATCGTTGAGTCCAACTCGTCCAACTAAGAGCTTTAACTAGTAAGATTTTTAAGACCACCACCTCTGCCAGGAACTCAACCATCAGCCAGAGAACATGCAATTCCAGACATCTGCCCCATTTCCAAGTGGCCTTCATTTTCTCTGTGCCAAGCATTTTTTTCTCTGAAAGCCCCTTTGCACCCATCTGCCATCCCTGCTCCTTCAGCAGCAGAAGCCAGCTCAGCTTCCTTTTGCTTCTCTTTCTCCATGGATGTCTTTCATCAGGCCATGAAAACAGCTGGGTCCCTTCACTGGTTAACTCTCTGCTTGCTGCACAGCTTGGGCAGAGAGGTGGTGGCAGGAGATGGGGAGGATGGTGCAAAGCTGGAGGCCCCACACTTTCCCTTCTCTTGGAGGAGGCCACCAATGAGACAGAAGCCCAGCAAGACTTGAAACTCTGGCTCTGTGCAGCCCACAGACGTGCTGCTTGCACCCCTGTGCATGTCTGAGTGCTCATGGTGTGCTTGCTGAATGTCCTAAGATTGCTTTGAAATAGAAACACCAGCAAATGAATCAATCAGCACCTCCCAGGCAGCCAGGACGAACCATGACATTTCAGCTGCTGGAAACTCTCAGTACCAGTGGAAGTCACAGAGACAGGATAAATCTCTACTGACCAATTCCTCCCTCCTGGGATCTCCACTCCTCAGGATCTTCTGCTTTTGTTCCTATTTCTGACTGGCTGAGGGCAGATTTACCCTCAGCAGAGCTTTCCCTGCCTCACCTCCTGCTCCTGGAAGGATGCTCTCAGGCTGTGGCTGTGCCAGGACACAGAGATGGCCAAATCAGCCCAGCTCCATGGCAAGGTCATCCTTGGAGTGCCTGATCCCTACTAATATCACTGCCTGCACCCTCATCCCTCCCCTGGGCCTGTGTTGAGCTCACCCTCTGGTACTCCAGCAAGAACTTCTGCAAGTCCAGCAGCGACACCCTGAAGTGCTCAGACCTTTCTCCACCCCTGAAAAGCAGAGGGAAGCTTCAGTCACTCATGCAGCACATCATGACCAGCTGTTACCACCATCATGTGAGATGTCATCTGCAGTCACCACATGGCTTGTGCAGGCAAGATGTGCCCCAAGCAAGCAGTGCTGCGAGAGCAGAGCAGGATGAGCAGGGGAGCCAAGGAGGGCGCAACAGCCACAACACAGCAGCTAAGACTGTATGCCCCCATCTCAGAGCCAAGGACTGCTCCAGGATTCACACTGCCAAGGGTACAACAATGTGGAACTTTGATGAAGGGTGGCAAAAGTCATCAGAGGGACTGATTTGTGCAAAAGAGAGGGCCTGCCTTGTACAAGAGTGGAAAGAACTAAGGAGGAGAAGGGCAGTCAAGGGGTGATTGTAGACAGGACATGGCTGCAGGCATCCAGAGGACATGAACTCATGGAAGCAGGGCAAGGAATGAAGGAGGGAACTGTTTGTAATTGATTCTCTCAAAGACCCAAGCATGGAGATAACCTTTGGGAGATGGCTCCAGGTGTGACTGTTGACCATTTTAGGAGGTGGCTGACCTGAGCTGGATCTCAGTAGGATGCCTGGGAGGGAGAGAGCCCTTAATGACCTGAGCTGAAGTGTCTACAGCTTATTCACAGTTCAAAAACACAAGCAGTGCAGTGGCAAGCACGAGGTGTGTAGCATCTCTCCTCCCCAGGATGCTGCTGCAGCACCAAAACACGTTATGGAGTAAAAGCAAACAGCCCCAACACACAGGGAGAGTCACCAACCTTTCTAGGAACGGGACATCCACCTGCAAAAGAACCACCACACCTGTTAGAACCATAGACTGCTTTGGGTTGGAAAGGACCTTTACAGGCCTGCTAGTACAGCCCCTTCCAGTCAGCAGAGACCTATCCAGCTAGAGCAGTTTGTTCAGAGACCCAAACAACTTGACCTGGAATGTTTCCAGGGGTGGGACATCTACCACCTGTCTGGCCAACCTGGGTCAGAGTCTCACCATTTGCAGTGTAAAAAAATCTTTTCTTGCTATCTAGCCTAAATCTCCCTCTTTTAGTTTAAACCCATCACCTCTTTCTTAGAGTTGTAACCATAAAACTACCACATCCATGATTACAAGTCTGTCCCCAACTTTCCTAGCAGCCCCTTTAAGCACTGTAAGGCCACCAGAGGGTCTCCCTGCAGCCTGCTCTTCTCCAGGCTGAACAAGCCCAACTCTCTCAGCCTGGCTTCACAGCACAGGGCTTCCAGCCCCCACATCGTGGTTGTGGCCTTCTCTGGACCTGCTCTAACAGGTCCATGTCTTTCCGGTGCTGAGGACTCCAGAATTGGCCCCAGCACTGCTGGTGGAGTCTCAGCAGAGCACAGCAGAGGGGCAGAATGTCCTCCCTCCACCTGCTGCCCACACTGATGGGGATCCACCCAGGACAGGGCTGACTCTGGGCTGTAAGCTCCCATTGCCAGCTCACTGCCAGCTTTCTCAGCATCCCCCAGGTCCTTCTCTGCAGGACTCTTCTCAATCCCTTCAGCCCCACTGGAGCTCATTACTGCATATGGAAGCATAAATTGATGAGAAGCTGACAAGGACAGCAAACCAGCACTGTGCAGCTCAGCTTTCCTACAGCTGTTGCTCACACACAGAGCTCCCCATCCCTGTCAGTCCTGTGCTACCCAGCCTAAAGCAGGAACTTCCCTGTCATCCCTGGCCCAGAGGCAGGAGAAAAGAACTATTAGCTGAGGGCAGCAGGGTTAAAAGGTGATTAGGAGGGAATGCCCAGTAACAACTGTGGTCTCCCCCCTTCCCAGCCCTGGAGAATTCAGCTCTTACCATTTTCTGGGCACTGAACATCAGGCTGCGGTAGAGCTGTGCAAACTGCCCGTAGGTGATGTCCCCATTCCTCTGCTCCACGTCCTGCAGCACAAACCAACCAGAGGTCAACACTGCACTGCCTAAGGAGTGTCTCCTCCCACCAGAATTCCTGAGGAAAAAGGAGGAGGAAAAAACCAAAGCCTGGCCAGACTTCGCCTCCTACCTCTGCTCGGGTCAGTGGGACCCCATAGTGCCTGGACACAGGCACATCCTAATGTGAGTTCCCTGAGTCCCCACATCACCACAAGCACTGACAGAAGTGTTGTTGAGTGCTTGAACAGTTACAAAGGGATCATTTTAAGTTTCTGATGCAGAGAGCATCTGAAGTATCTGGAAGCTACAAGACCCATCATTCCCTGGTCCCAGTGGCTGGCCATCATGAGGTGAGCCTTCACTCCTGGTCCTGGACTGATGCTGTCAGTTGGCTGCCTGTCAGGCATCCGGGATGATGGACCTGCTGGCTTCATTGCCTGTCCTCCTGAACTCTACCCCAGCAGCACAAAGCCCACAACCACAGGCAGTAGAAATGTGGGGAGCAGGGGAGGCAGGGTGGGGCAAAAGAGGGTTCTGGCCACAAACGGGCCAGGGTGCGGCAGCCGGTGGGAGCTGGCACCTCTTCAGTCACCACCGTGGGTGGGGGCCCTCCCAGGAAAGGCTGGGAGCTTCTGCAATATGCAAACACACTGTGGGAGTTTAATCACCACCAAGTTTTGCTCAAAGGGAGGTAAGAGGCTACCAAGGGTCCCCAGCATGAACAAGGAGAGCAGAGGAGAGCAGAGGAGTCACACACTCACCGTGAGCCTCTCCCGCAGGAACCTCATGTTGGGGACCCGGTAGTTGACCTGAGACAGCATGTTCTTCAGATCCTTGGCAGAGATCCTGGCTCACCAGGGAAAAGAGGGGAAACACATTCAGGAGGTCTGGGATGGAGGAGTCTCACCCTGGGACCAGGACATCACATGCCCAAAGGGGCACAGGCTGTGACACACAACAACAGATGCACGACCCCAGAAAGATGCTGGGGTAGGAACCAAAGGCAAAACAGAAGACTCTTTTGCATCCCAATGATCTCTGCATGTGCACAGGGAGCAGAGAGAGGAGCTTGTACGCCAGAGGGAACTGCAAACGCCACTCCAACAAGCTCCCAGCACTGCAGGGTGAGTCCCTGCACCCTCGGCTGACGCCACAATGGCCACACAGCACCTACTGCTTCAAGGGCACAACCAAGGAGAAGGACTTTTTCAAGTATCTGTGCCCCAAGACGGATGCTGGGAAGGGACCAAATCCCTTTCAAACCCCACTCCATAGCCTGCTGGAGGAGGGCAGGATTTGCAAGTGGTTTGGACCCTGCTAATTTTATCCTAAAGAGAAGAAAAGAGTCATTTTCGGCACCTAGCCGCAGGCACAGCGCTGCCACGTCCTGCCCAGCTGCGCTCCCCCAGCCACTGCCACACGGCACCTGGTGTGACATCCTCCTCACGAGGACCTTTGCTCCAAACATGCCAGTTCCCAGACTGGGGAGGGCTCCAGTGCCAATCTCAAGCGGGATCTTGCACCCAGGCAGGCAGAGACAGGCAGTGAGAAGCCCTGCGCTGCCCCTGCCTGCTCTGGCATTGTCCCCTCCTGGGGCAACAACCCTGCAGTGAGGAGGAAGGTAGATGTCTCCCATGGGCAGGATGTAAGAAGCAGAAAATCTGCATGGCAATCCTATTTTTTTTGACAGCTCCTGCCTTAAAAGCAACTTCTCCCAGGCTGCCCCAGCAATCACAGACACTGCTTTTGCCTCCCACTGAGCAGGTGGGAGCCCAGGATCTACAGGATGCTCCCCTATCCCCCAAAGCTTAAGGCAGGTCTGGCCCTGGGAATGGCTTTGGGACATGCCAGGAAAAGTGTCCTGTGCAGGAATCACACTGTCATCTGCAGTGGTACGGAGGGGCAGGCCGAATCACATCTATTTTACCATCTCCCCTGGAAACAGGGTGATCTCCAGTGCCACAGGATGGAGCAGGGACAGAGGGAGCCCCAAGGAGTGTGAGAAACCGGCTGGTGCCAGGTGCTGCAGAGACCAGGGTTGCCACAGCTGGTGGGACACAGAGAGCCCTTGTTTCCAGGCTGAGAGCTGCAGGGGACTGGGATGCATGGATGGCCAGAGCAGGACCTGGCCCGTCTCCCATGCCATGCCCAAGGCCAGCACCCAGCCAGCCAAGGGCCATGCAGACAGGAAAAACCCAAGCTGTCAGACAGCACCAGCATCCCCTTCCCTCTGGGCCGTGTGAGCTACAGAGCCAGCAATGCCGTCTCAGCACAAGGGGCAGCTTTGCTATCTCCCCACTGCACCTCCACCAGCAGAAGATGGTACCCCTGGGGCTCATGGTGAGGATTTTGAGGAGGGGATCCTGCCCTTGCCCTTCTCCAGCATGCCTTGAATCCATGGTCATGTGCAGAGTGAGATGCAACCCCCAAAGGCAGAAGGGTCCCATCTACAGGGTCCTGGATGACAGGACCTGAAATGGGGCAATGTTTGGGGCAGCAAGTCAGGAGCACAATGGTCACTCCTGAGAGATGCTCTCATATGTCAAGGACCACAGCACGGCCACAGGACACCCAGTGGGCCACCCAGAATCTCCAGAGCCACCCAACAGCAATTTCCCCTAGGTGAGAGGCTGAGACTGCAGAAAAGCTCTGGGAGAAAGATCAGGAGGAGCTGAGCAGCAGGACCAGCAGTGGGCTGGAGGCAGTGGTTGGCTCTGGTAACACTGGGCTGTTTCACAGGGAGGTGTTGGACCTCCACACTGCTCATCAACGTGATGGCACCAGGAGAGGCAAGAGCAAACCCTGTAGGAGCTGTGACCATCATTTCCCCTCTCTGCAGCGGCAGCAGGATGGGTTATGGAAGGATTTTATTCACCATGTGGTATTAATAACGTCAAAGTGCTGGAGACCTTGCATAAACAGCTCAGTACTATTCTGAGAGTAGAAAGTAAAAACCAAATAAACAAACTAATTTCTCCTAGGGCAGTTGTTTAGGGTGTTCTGACAAACAGGCTGAAGGACAGAGCCAGCCCTCTCACAGGGGAGGAGAACATTCCCCGGCACTGCGACTTGCTCCCAGCCACGGGCGGCTCTCCTAGCTGGGGTGAAACACTCTCCTCCGCAGCAGCTAGGAGAAAAAAAAAAACCCAGCATCCTGTTATCCTCCTTTTTCCACCTAACCTCCCTTGGAAAACAAATACCCACAGGCCCAGCAGCCAGTGAAAACAGCCAACATCTGTGGCGTGCTGGAAGGTATGTGCAGGCAGAAGGCGGAGGGGAAAGGGCTCCGGCACGGGAGGCTGGGGCGTGGGGCACGGCAACACCAGGAACCATTTCTTCAGCTGCCAAAAACCTGCCCCTTCTGGAAAGGACCAAGGATGGTTTGCAAACAAAAATAACATTGAAAAAGTTTAAAACAAAAGCCAGCCACAACTCTTTGGGGCTTTTCCTTTTCGAAGCCATTCTGCAAAAGCAAAGAGTCCAGCACCACCAAAGTCCACGCTGGAACGCCTCAGAACGACGACCATCTCATCCAAGAGATGGCCTCACGACGGCTGTCCCTGCTTTGCAGGAAGCACAGGGATGCTTGTAAAATGGGAAGACCTAAAAACTTTCTGCATTCCCCCTTCACTTCCACCTTGCCCTTTTTTTTCCTGCCCAGGCTGTAGCAGCAGCCCTCTGCCGAGAGCCCCCTTCTCCTCATGGACAAGGAATCACAGGATCACTGTGGATGGAAAAAGACCTTCAAGCTCATCCAGTCCAACCATTATCTAACTCTCCCAGAGCCACTGCTACACCATGTCCTTGAGCACCATACCTAGATGGCTTTTAGATACACCCAGGGATGGGCATTCACTCACTTCCCTGGGCAGCCTGTTCCAGTCTTTGATACCCCTTTTGGTACAGAAGTTTTGCCTAATGTCTGACCTAAGCCTCCCCTGCTGTAACCTGAAGCCATTTCCTCATGTCCTATCAGCTGTGGCTTCTGAGAAGAGAGCAACACCCACAGAGGAGCATTCTGCATTTTGCTGGCTTAGTTCTGAATGCTGATAGAAAGATGATGAAAAGCAAACCAACAGGAGAGATGCAACAGGCTGGCTTTCAGCTCTGCTGAACATGCCTTGGGCAGACAAATCTATACAGTCAATCTCTTTTGTCCTGCCAGGATGCCATTTCATCAGTTTCACAGAGCAACTGCATGAGGAAAAGAAGCCATTTTGAACATTTTTTTCTCCATTTGCCTTCCAACCCTCCCCCTGCAGCCACCCCTGTCTCAGTCCCACTGCTCACCGCTGCTGAGTTGGGAACTATTATGCCTGGTCACCACTGCAAATCAGTACAGCATGCATAAACCCCAAGCCTGGACTGGAAAGGTGTGTGGCACATGTAGAGCAGCTGCAACAGTTTAAAGGCTCCTTTCTTTCCCTTTTCCCCTCTGCTAGGATTTATCCCTCCTCCACAAAATCCCTGTGCACCCAGCTGTGCTCTTGCAATACCACAACAGAAATCATTGCAAAGGCAAAAATGCCCAGTGCTCCAGGATCTCCCCAGCACAACACACTCCTGCTCTGCTCCCAGATGTGCACAGGCTGGATTCACCCCCAGCAGCCCAAGAGCAGGGCAATCTGTCTGTCCTGGCTGTGGCTGGGAGGGAGGGACACAGGGACCAAAGCAGGATGAGAGGATTTGCTCACTCCTGCTGAGCACAGACCAGTGACTTTCACCTGATCACCCACAGGACTGACCTCTCTGATCATGGTCACCCAGTGGCATGTCCCCAGCACAGGTTCACAGAGTTTTTTGGCAGAAGCCTGCTGCAAGGAGGAAAAGGACTCCAGGGCTCAGGGTGAAGCATGGAAATGGGTAGCAGACCAATGGTGTTGGCAGGGACCAAGCAAAGGATGCTCTGGAGACCAGAGACCTGCCCAGTGCCCTGCAGTGAGCTCTGTCTGGGCACCTGAGCACATAAAAGGGGCAGACAGGGCCTGGGTGCTCCTCATACCTAGATGCAGGAGCTGATGCATGAGTGATGTCTCCAGCACTGCCCCCTCCAGGACTGTGGAAATCAGTGCTGAAAGGTTAATGGGCTCAGCTCATGCTGTGGGGAAAAGTGTGCCCCTCCTTTTGTCCCTGGAAAGTAACAGTCTCCTCAGGAAGAGGAGACTGGCAGCTGACACGTGGCCAAGGAAAGCAGGTGATGGCAGCTGGGATAGACAGCAGAGGCTTCTCAACAGGGAAATGTCCTCTCCCTTATCTCCTCATGACAGGTCATGACCCAATGCCCTTATCTCCTCATGACAGGTTCAAGCATGACATTTCACCTGCTAAGGCACCGCATTCACCCAAGAGCCCCACAAACAGTGGTCCTGCTACAGTTCCTCAGTCTAGAAACCAAGCAACAGGATGATCCATGGTTTCATGGACCTCAGAGCAGAAGAAACCAAACAGGAGAGTAACAAACAAGGCAGTTCAGCCCTGATGGTGTGGTTTCAACCACTTGCCCTAGTATCAAGCAATAGAATGAGAGGAGATGGCCTGACAGTGGACCAGGGGAGGTTTAGGTTGGAGACTAGAAAAAATTTCTTCACTGCAAGAGTGGTCAGGCATTGGAGCAGGCTGCCCAGGGAGATGGTGGAGTCACCATCCCTGGAGGAGTTCAAAAGACATGTAGCCATGGCACTCTGGGACACGGTTCAGTGGCCATGATGGTGTCGGGTTGACAGGTGGACTTGATGATGATACAGGGGGGTTTCCAGCTTTAATGATTCTGTGATTGTTTGCTCCTTGGTGTCTGCTTCCTTGGCTGAAGCCAGCTGGGGGTGAAGGGGTTTCATGGCTATGGGCTCTCAAGATGTTACTGGGTTTAAGCAGCTGGGAAACGGGTCAGGGAAACAAGATGGTCCTGGGGATGCTAATTCTTAATTCAGTAACAGTCAGCTAGAGAAGTACTGGGACTTGCACTAAGGCTCCTTGGAAATTAAACACCTAACGAGCCAAACAAAAAGCCCAAAGCAAAGGCTGGGGTTTCAAGGCAAAGGTGAGACTTTCCAGCTCCAACCTTTCCATGCATGTGCACATCTGTGCCAGCGAGGGGTCCCTCTCCTCTCACCTGTCTTCCCGGTTGCGATCCAGCGAGTAGAACTGCTTCCGGAGCCACCTGGGCAGGGAGGCACAAACACGGACACACTTAGCCCCAGCTCCTCAACAGCAAGCCTGCTTGCTTTGCTCCCATCTGTGGAAAATGCTCAGTGCCACACCACCCACTCCCACAGCCCTGCTGCCCGCTGGGCTCTGCTCCCCCCTCCCAGTGACCACCTGTCTCCTTTAAAACCATCTCTGCCTGGAAGCGAGTCCATGGAGAAGACAAACAAACCAAAGGTTTGCTCTTCTACACCGGGCTCTGCAGACAGCACGGGCTGCACACAAATAAAACCATCTGCTTTGTGGTACAGCTCCTGCTCCCTGTGTGTGGGATCAAACTCTGGCCACCAATGATGTAAGCACTTGGGGTCAACAGGATGAAGGTTCTCAAGAGCAGAGGCAGGAGGGCCAGGTCAGCACAGCTGGGAGAGGGAAGGAGATGTTGTCACTCTGCTCACCTATTTCTGTCATAAAAAGGACACAAAAGGGGAAAAAAGAAAACAAGTGCAGGACAAGAACAAGTTCCTCACCTTTCAATCTGCAGGGGGGTAGCAGCCCTTAGAGTGTCTGCCACCAGCCAGTTCAGCCCCTTGATCCACATATTGACCTCATCCTCAGAGGTGGCTGTGGAAAGAGCACAGGAGAAATGGGAGGAAGGGACACAGAAGCTGATCACCAACCCAAACTTCTTGGGACTCTCCCCAGCATCTTACATTCCCTACTGTTTCCTTCATCCCCTGTCTAATAACAGCTCCCTCTTGTGCAGATGCCCTGGCTGGCTCTTCTCCTTGTGGAACTCCTGCTCCCCTCCCCTGGGATGTCCATTTCCCTTCAGTTACAGAGAGCTGAGGAGTTATCTTTGTTCCCAAACAGTAATGCCCTGGCTGACAGGCCAGCACCTCCTTAGGAATGTGTGACAGCTCCTCCATGACCTGCCTCTCAGCAGCTCAGTCCTTTCTGAGAGCAGAAAGCTCTCAGAAAGGACTCAGTCCCAAAGCACCAGCCAGAAAGCAGATTTGCCATGGATATTAAAAACTGCCCAGGCAACCAGTGGCAGAACAAGAGGACACAGTCTCAAGCTGTGCCAGGGGAAGTTTAGGCTCGAGGTGAGGAGGAAGTTCTTCACAGAAAGAATAATTGGCCATTGGAATGTGCTGCCCAGGAAGGTGGTGGAGTCACCATCCCTGAAGGTGTTCAAAAAAGGACTGGATGTGGCACTTGAGGTTATGGTTTAGTTGTCATGAGGTATTAGGTAATAGGTTGGAGTTGATGATCTCTGAGGTCTTTTCCAACCTGGTTGATTCTATGACTCTAACTCAGCGTGGTTGCCTCCATCAGTGCTCCTCTACATGGGTTTAAATAAGATACAAGACTGTGTGCTGCTAGCCAAAGAAATTGGCTGTGAGCTGAAACACAGCCAGTGCCTGTGAGCCAGTCCTCCATCTGAGCAGAAGGACACTCAACAGCATGAACTTCCCCTCTCTCAACAACCGAACATAAGCTGGACTTGGAGTACCCAGCCACAAGCCAAGAGATTGTTGCATTGATGAAATCCAGGGCCAACACCTTGGAGGTATGGAGGATTTGTGAGTCACTGTTTGCCACTGGCAGTGTTTTCTCACCCAGAACTGCAAAGCAGAAGTGGGTGAGGTGTTACCACTGGATGTGTGGGGCTGGTTACCACAAGGCAGCTGATGAACACCAACAAGCCACGCTGAGATAAGCCACTTGATTTCCAGCACACACTTGAACTACGAGCAACAGACTGAGGGAGTTGGGGCTGTTCAGTGTGCAGAAGAGAAGGCTCCAAGGAGACCTTGTTGTGGCCTGCCAGTATCTGAAGGGGGGCTGCAAGAAAGCTGGGGAGGGACTTTTTAGGGTGTCAGGGAGTGATAGGACTGGGGGAATAGAACAAAACTAGAAATGGGTAGATCGAGATTGGATGTTAGGAAGAAGTTCTTCCCCATGAGGGTGGTGAGACACTGGCACAGGTTGCCCAGGGAGGTGGTGGAAGCCTCATCCCTGGAGGTTCTTAAGGCCAGGCTGGATGTGGCTGTGAGCAACCTGCTCTAGTGTGAGGTGTCCCTGCCCATGGCAGGGGGTGGAACTGGATCATCCTTGAGGTCCCTTCCAACCCTAACAATTCTTTGATTCAGTGCACCCAACTTTTGTGTTTCCTGGGTGAATTAACTGACCTAACTAGTGACTGGAACCCTTCAGGCAACCACTGTCATCTTCCAAAGCCAGCTCCTCTGTGTGTTGAAAAGAGCATCTGCCCAGGGATACCTTCCAGCTCCCTCATGAAAGGATGCGTTGGAAATTTGGGTCCTGAGGTGATGAGGTGCCTGCCCAAGCCCACCCTAGCACAGCCCCGGGGCCACGAGGGCTCTACCTTGCAAGCTGAGGGTCTTCAGGCGGAACTCTGTGCCGTAGAGGACAACGAAGCAGTGGGACTGCTCCGGGCGGAAGCAAGGATCCTCCTGGTACCGGTCAAAGTCGCGCGAGTTCCTCCCCGGGCGGATCTCCTTCACTTCACGAATGTCCACTAGGAGAAAGAGAAGAGAAGAGGGGAGCTCAGCAAGGAGTTTGACACGCCCACACAGGTGGAGAAGGAAGGGCATGGATAAAGTGGCTTCAGTCATCTGCAGAGCTGAGTTACCACCCATCACATGGCCAGGGAAGGGCCATGAGGCTGGGGAGGGGTTTGGAGCACAGCCCTGTGAGGCTAAGGGAGCTGGGGGTGTTTAGCCTGGAGAACAGGAGGCTCAGGGGAGACCTTATTGCTCTCTACAACTACCTGAAGGGAGGTTGTAGACAGGTAGGAGTTGGTCTCTTCTCCCAGGCAAGCAGCACCAGAACAAGAGGACACAGTCTCAAGCTGTGCCAGGGGAGGTTTAGGCTGGAGGTGAGGAGAAAGTTCTTCACAGAAAGAGTTGTTAGCCATTGGGATGTGCTGCCCAGGAGGTGGTGGAGAAACCATCCCTGGAAGTGTTCAAAAAGGGATTGGATGTGACACTTGGAGCCATGGTTTAGTAGTCATGATGTCTTGGGTGACAGGTGATGATCTTTGAGGTCTTTTCCAACCTTACTGATTCTATGATTCTATGATGACAGACCCAGGCATGCCTATGGAACTGGGGTACCAGGCTCTGAAAGCAAACTGTTCTTCCTTGGCTATGCTGGAAAGCAAGGAGGGGATGGCTGCCCCAGGACCAGAGAGCTGCCAGATGTCTGAGGACGGCAGGCAGGTGCTGGGTTTGGTGCCTTGCACAGGGACTCACTGCATTTAGGCAACAGGTGACCATCACAGCAGCCTCCCACTGCTCTCCTGACACTGCTGATGGCCCAGGCTGAAGAAGCATCCAGAGCTCTAGCACAGCCCTGCCAGGCTGGTCCTCAGTTCAGCCACAGGTGCCCAAGTCCTCCTAGAGAAGTGCCCACGCTTCACACCTTTGAGAAGCCCTTCAAGAGTCCTAGCTTGCTCCTCAACCTTTCAAAGCAGCACAGTGATGTTATCACCAGCCTTGCACATCTCTTACAGCACACACACTGGCTGTGCAGCACACAGGCTGTAAGCACAGCCCCTTCTCACTGGCTTCCTTGGAAGCCTTCCCAACCACCACCCTCCTGGTTGGATGTCTCACTCCAGGTGCTCTCCAGATACCACAAGCACAGGGCAGCACTGCCACAAGCTCCTTCACCCTCTAGCTTCACACCTCGTGCTTTCCTCTTCCTCTACCCAAGACCACACATCTGCAAACTGAGCTCTTCTGGTTTTGTCTTTCAAGACAGCAACTTGCTCTTTTTTTAACAAAAGCTTTTCTACAGCATTGAACCCTGTGAGGTCCCAGCCTCCTGTCCAGCTGGATGAAAACCTTCTTGCAGCTATCACATCTTACTAACACCGAAGATTTAAGATCCACTACTCTGCAAACTCAAGTTTGATGCTTCAATCTGAGTTGATTCTTGGTTTAAACAGTTTGATGGTGCCTTTGCCTTCCCCCTCTCCACTTTCACCCTCAATTGTGTCTGGCATCTCCCCCCCAGCCCCACTGGCATCCTCCCAGCACAGTCCATGCCTTCATACAGATGTCATCTACATCAAGAAAACATTGTCCCTCTTTGCCAAAGAGGGATGAAGCAATCACCTCTGTGTGGATCTGCCACAGCATGTTACCCTGGCCAGGGCTGGTGGCTCCAGGGAGCTGTGCTTATGTTCATTATCCTCCCACACATCCATAATGTCAGTGTGCTTCCTTCAGGAATGTCTGAAGGGGGCAACATGAGCTGTGAGCAGCCAAGCCGTGGTCAGATGAAACTCCTACATGGTGCCCAGCAGGCAATGGCTGGGTTGGACAGGCAGCACCACCATCACATCAGGCTTCTAGGACACAGTGACAGCATCATCCTGAGGCTATTCCTTGGGTCATAGGCTTGGTGTCACAACTCAGCAGCTGCCCCTGGTTGGCCAGTTCAAAGGTGACCAAGCATAAGGCAGTAATGTGACCATAAGGGACAGCCCAGGGTGGCAACAGCTGACTGCCAGGTCCCGGCAGTGAATGACAGGGCAAATGTCAGTGTGGGGCTAGCTATGGCAGCACCCTGGCAACTTCATCTGTGGCTCATGAGAGAGAGGAGCAGACAACCCCAATCAGCTACCTTGGAGCTGTGCTCCTCTGCAGAGGGCAGCTGTGGGCATGCTGGAGCCTTGAACACCACGTGAAGAGAAGGAGCTGAAGAGATGCTGGTAAGGCAGCACCTTCCAGCCTCTCCCCTGGAGGAAGTTCCCAGAAAGGCCTCTCAGTGCCATAAAACAAAGAGAAAACAACAGCAGCAACAAGGGGAAAAAAACCAAACCCCAACAAAGCTCAAACTAAACCCAAGAATCCTCATTTCCTGGAAAAATAGTTTCTTAAATGCTCGGGGAATCAAATAACGACGTTTGTGAGTCACGTCTGCACAGCAGCTGATGCTTCTGAGCAATGTAGGATGGAGATTACTGCAAACCTGGCATGTAATTCATCCCAATTAAACTCCACTTACTGCACTCACAGCGCATCGACTCGCCTTTCAGTTCCATTTACTGCCGTTTAAAACCAGACAGCAGTGGGACCTGCTCAGTACCCACAGCACCAAGCTGCACAGGGCTCGCTCCAAGCGGCACCACGGCGAGGCAGCCACAGGGCTTGGCTCTGGGGAGACTCATGACCCCCACATGAGGAATGTGAGATCCTCTCTTGGCAGGATACACCATACAGCACCACGGGTGTGCACTGGTAGGTGATAGCAGTCCAGCAGAGGATGAATCCAGACCGCAGCAACAACCCCCCCAAGCTCACCAACCCAGGACAAGAGCACAGAAAGCCAACAGCATCCTGGCTTCTATCAGAAATAGTGTGGCCAGCAGGACCAGGACCTGTACTGGGCACTGGCGAGGCCAAACCTCTAATACTGGGTTCACTTTTGGGCCCCTCACTGCCAAGAAGGACATTGAGGTGCTAGAGTGCATCCAGAGAAGGGCAACAATGCTGGTGAGGGGTCTTGAACAACAATCTAGTGAGGTGCAACTGGGGTTGTTCAGGCTGGCTAGAAGGAGGCTGTGAGCCTCTTCTCTCAGGTAACAAGTGAGAGGAAACAGCCTCAAGTCACAGCAGGAGAGGTTTAGATTGGATATTAGGAAAAAATTCCTTACCAAAAGAGTCATTGAGCACTGAACAGGCTGCCCAGGAAATGGGGGAGTCACCATCCCTGGAGGTGTTCAAAAGATATCTGGATGAGGTCTAACAGTTGTGTACAGGCAGATCATAGAATCATAGAATCAATAAGGTTGGAAGAGACCTCAAAGATCATCAAGTCCAACCTGTCACCCAACACCTCATGACCACTAAACTGTCGCACCATGTGCCACATCCAATCCCCTCTTGAACACCTCCAGGGATGGTGACTCCATCACCTCCCTGGGCAGCACATTCCAATGGCTAACAACTCTCTCTGGGAAGAACTTTCTCCTCGCCTCGAGCCTAAACCTCCCTTGGCACAGCTTGAGACTGTGTCCTCTTGTTCTGGTGCTGGTTGCCTGGGAGAAGAGACCAACCCCCACCTGGCTACAACCTCCCTTCAGGTAGCTGTAGAAAGCAATAAGGTCTCCCCTGAGCCTCCTCTTCTCCAGGCTAAACAATCCCAGCTCCCTCAGACTCTCCTCGTAGGGCTGTGCTCAAGGCCTCTCCCCCAGCCTCATTGCCCTTCTCTGGACACATTCAAGAGTCTCAATGTCCTTCTTAAATTGAGGGGCCCAGAACTGGACACAATGTTAGGTTATGGTTGGACTTGATGATCTTAAGGTCTTTTCCAACCAGGTGATTCTGTGAAAGACTCAGTTCCTTGGGGCTGCAGAGAGAGGACAGACAAGTTCCCCTGAGTAAGGGTGAGACTTTTTTTAAGGCATCACCTACCCTTTGGAAATGAGTTGGATGGAAGTTGGAACATTCATGTGCCCCTCTGTAACCTGCCCATGTGCTCACACCCTCAGTGACACAGCACATCACTTTAGCTCTTAAAAACCCAGATCATCGTTAAGGTCTTTATATCCAGGGCATGAAGACTAATCTTGTCTTTGAAGGATGCAGGGTTTGACCAACACAGTGGGGGAAGAACCAGCAGCTGGGTTTTCATGGTAGCTCACCAGGCAATAACTGCTGAAGGAAGGTGCCAAATGATGAATGACCCTACTGTGCCTCATGCTAGAGGGGTCTGCTCTCTGCTTTGGGATGCTGCTGCATGCTGACTATGCCCTGTGTGGAGCACCAGGAGGTTAGTAAGTAAGTAGTAAGGGCTGTTGTTACAAAGTGCATAGCTCAAATCCACGCTGTGGCAAGAGCCCTGCAGCAAGCCAGGCGCCTGGCAGAGGCAGAAGCATGCAGGGAATTCCTAGGGCGAAGGGCAGCCTCGGTGAGGGCCTTGCACCTGGAGGCAGCAGGGCAAAAACCTCCAGCCCACGCATGCCTGCAGCTGCTTGCTCATTGCTCTCATCCTCCCAAACGTGCCTGTGTGTGCTGGGAGAAGGCAGCTGAGGGTTTGCTTTGTGCAGCTCTCATCTTGCTGCAGAGCAGCAGAGCAGCCTCTCCAAGCCCACTGTCTCTACTGACTCAAAACACCTTCCCAGCCCCGCTGCAGCGTGGAAGGAAATGACTTAGCAGGAAGCACAACAAACACAGGTCCCACCACCCCGACACAGCAAGCACTGAAATGCTGCTTCCCTGCCACCAGCCCACCACAGCTCCTCCCTCCAGACCCCCTGGGCCAGCACACGCTTGGGAGTCACCATGCACAGGAGGAGAGATGAAGACATCTTAGAATCACAAAATCATAGCATGGTTTGTGTCGGAAGGGACCTTTAAAGGTCATTTAGTCCAACCCCCTGCAGTCAGCAGGGACATCTGCAATCAGAGCAGATTGCTCACAGCCCCAAACAACCTGACCTGGAATGGTTCCAAAGGTGGGGCATACACCACCTCTGAGGGCACTGCTCCATTTGCTATAGCTCAGGTCTCTCCAGGGTTTTCCCTGGCTGGTTTTGCTCATGTCAGCTCCACAAGCTGCTGTGAGTCCTGCAGTTCTACACAGTACAGTCCTGGAGTTCTACACAGTCCCAGTTCTACACAGCACCAGCCCGGGCTCCCTGATCACTGCAGGAGTGGGGTTGAACTAGATGAGCTTTAAAGGTTCCTTCCAACCCAACCCATTCTATGATTCCATAAAATGACATCTAACCACCACTGATGCAGCCAAAGAGTAGGGAAGGAGCATCTGGTGGGGCCCCAGCATTACAAGTCACATGCATGCCTGGGCAGGGGAACAAGTGGCAGCCAATCCAGGATGAACCCTTCAAAGGTAAGTACCCTGTCACTGGGGTGACCCCCATCTCCTCCTCCCCAAGAAGCCTTCTCCCAGAGCATGCTTTGAAGGCAGCAGTCACTGCAGGGCTCCATCCCACAGGGACAGCAGCAAGAGGAGGAAGAGCTTGGTGCCACAGCAATGGTAGAAGTAGAGGGAAGCTCTCTACTGGAACATACACCCCTCTGTGGTCTGGCAGGGCTCAGATCTCTGAGCAGGGACAGACAAGCAGTGGATGAGATTGGAGGTCTGGAGCATCTTGGCCATCTTCCAGCTCTCCCAGGCAGCAGCCAGGAGAGGCTCTGGGAAGGAGGCAGCAAAGCCCACCCAGCCTGGAGGAGCTCTGAGCTCCTCATGTTTCCACGTTGCACACTGTGGCCCTGCAAGCAGGTTGTGCCCTTCACAGCCTCCCAGAGATCCCCTCAGCCAACCACCAGCAGAAAGGCTTGTCCCACTGCTTGCCCCCAGCACTTAAACCCCCAAAAGACATGGTCACATTTCTGGGCAAAGAGCTTTCATTTCAGCTGGGGTTGCATCAGAAAGAAAAAGCTGACCCCAGAGCCAACCCCCACACCATTTAACAAAGAAAACAACAAACCAACCACCAAATTACCCTCTGGTTACCAGCAAACCAGACCCACCCTTAAAGTCATCTGCAACTCAAACCGTGTCCAAGCCTCGTTTCACCACTGACGGATTGGATGTTGTAATGAGCAAGGATAAGGACACCCTGGAAGGGGCTCTGAGGGTTGCAACATCTCCACCTCCATTTTTCTTTTTCTGAAAGAAATAAGGTCACCCCAGAGCCTTCTCCTCCCCAGGCTGAACAAAACGTTGTGGATCCTCCAGAGTGCAACCCTGAGATCATCCCCAGGCTTTCTATCACTGAAGGGCACTGGGCAGTGAGGACACTGGGGAAAGAGGTGGGGGGAAAGCCATGAGGTGAGTAAAAATACCAGCAGCATGGAGGGTGAAGCAGCAACATCTCCCTCTCAGTATTTCCATGGAAGCCTCTGAGATGGACATTGAGGCCAGCAGTAGATAATAAGACCCGTGGGCATCTGGAGGAGGACCGCAGCCAACCTCCTTGTGCTGGGGTTCACCAGCTGTCGATCCCCCCACGATCTGCCCTGCTCAGCCCTGCTCTGCACCCACTCAACGTTTCAGCTTCGCTGACTGCAACCCAACACCACTCAGAAAAAAAAAAAGAATAAAAGCAAAAACCCAACCCAAACTCCCCCGAGAATTCAGGGGAACAGCCGAGCGTGCGCTAAGTGCTCTGCTGGAGCGGGGCCAGCGCCTTCAGCACCTCACAGTCTGGAGCCCTATCGCCTGCCCTCTGCTCTTCATCAAGCCCCTTCCGGCTGCAAAGCTGCGGGGCCGGCCCCGGGTTTGTCCCTGCACAGCCCCAGCCCCACATCCATCCAGACTGGAACTCTCCGAGCTGGAGTTCGGCTGTAAAAATGCCGGTGGCTCTTGCAAAAGGCAGGCTGCATCCAGCCCGGCGCACGGAGCGGGGTCCTGCGCTTTGCAGCCCCTTGGCAAGGAGCAGCGTGGCAACCCCAACGGGTTACAAACAGATTTCTGCGGGCGGAAACACACACACACACACCCCGCGTGGGTGCAGGGTTCCAGAGTGACCACAGCTCAATCTTTCAAGCCCTCAAACCTCCCTCAACCTAAAGACTAAAGCAGAGGGTGCAATGGGGAATGAAGCAGCTCTGCCCGGAGACACAGCCAGGAGGTCACAGCATCCTCCTCCCGCCGCGCTCGCCGCCGTCGGTGCTGCTGTGCATCGCTATCAGCTTTCCAAGGGACAGTCCCATGCCATTAACAGATGGCTTCTCCAGACAGAACAACAAGAAACAAGCTGAGGCCTTTCATTTAACCTTACTATTTTTTTCAGAGGGCAGGAGGGATGGCTGAGGCATCCGCGGAAGCCAACACAAACACCAAACCAGCAGTGCCTTGTGCCCCAGCAAATCCTGCACCCTCCGGGAACTCAAACTGGCCATGCTGCCCTTTCACTGAGGCACCAAAACCCTGGCCAAAGCTCTCTCAGCCCCACTGCTGTCCCAAGGTGGGACACAGCCACCCCAGTGCTCAAGGGACTGTTGGGTCCCACTGCTCTTGTTGCTGTAAGATGCAAACACCTCTCTTGCCTCAGGAGAAGATGCAAGTAAAGCTCTTTTCCCCTCCCGACACTGTGTCATGGTTCAACCCCAGCTGGCAGCTCAGCCCCATGCTGCCCCTTTGCTTTCCCTGCCCCCAGTGGCAGGGGGGAGAGAATCCAAAGGGTAAAAGTAAGAAACCTCTTCAGCTGAGTTAAAGACAGTTTAACAGGTAAAGCAAAAGCTACTCAGGCAGCAAAGCAAAACAAGTTCACTCAGCACTTCCCATCACAGGCAGATGTTCAACCGTCTCCAGGCTCCATCACCCATAATGGTGATTTGGGAAGACAAAACCATCACTCTGAACATCCCCCTCCCTTACTTATTTCCCCCAGATTTTATTGCTGAGCACAATGTCATGTGGTCTGGAATATCCCCGGGTCAGCTGGAGTTGGCTGTCCCAGCTGAGTCCCCTCCCAGCTTCTTGTGCACCCTTACCCTTATTGCTGCTGGGGTGGGAATCAGAAAAAGTCCTGACTGTGTAAGTTGCTCAGCAGCAGCTAAAACATCCCTGAATTATCATCACTGTTTCCAGCACAGATCCAAAGCCCAGCCCCACACCAGCAACTAGGAAGAAAATCAACTCTACCCCAGCCAAAACCAGCACTCTAGACTCAGTTGTGTCTCAGCAAATTGCTTCATCTCACCTGCTCCTGCATCAGCAAACAGCAATTTTTGCCCCAAGCCACTGCATTTTGCTATGAAGCAACTGTTGCATTTGTCTACCCCAGACATAGCAACAGCCACACAGAGAGCATCGTGGGAGAGGAGATACTGGAAAAACACAGCTCTGTGGGCTGGAGATGGGACAAAAGGGAGCTTCCATGGATTAGCATGGATCAAGGAAATGGCCTCAGGTTATGCCAAAAGAGCTTTAGGTTGGCTCTGAGGTAAAACTTCTTCCTCAAAAGGGTTGTCAACCCCTGCTTGGAGCAGTGGCGAAGTCCTCATCCCTGGAGGGGTTTCCAAGCCATACAGATGTGGTGCTGAGGGAGTGGTTTAGTGGTGACCTGGCACTGCTGGGTTAAAGGTTGGACTCGATCTTAAAGGCATCTTCTAACCCAGAGAATTCCCTGATTCTATGATCCTGTCTGACATCCTGGCTCACCTCTCAATGATCTCTGTCAATCAGCAGGAGCAAAGGGATTTGGCAGGGAGCCTGCTCACCGCCCTGGGAGCCAGCAGCTCTGCCCAGGCACGGGCAGCCCACGCGGGGCGTGCGGGGACATGCCGCCTGCTCTGCGGGCACCGGCGCTTCCTGCCCCTGCTCTGGCTGATGCTGCCTCTGCTGCACCTCTGGGCCACGTGTCCTGTGGCTTCTGAGCTCATTCCCCCCTCCCCTGTCCCCCTCTCCAAATCCTTATCAACTGCAGAGGAAACTCGAGGAGATGGGCAGGGAGATTAGGAGGTGTCACACAGCTGCATGGCTCTGTGTGTTGAGGAGAGGGTGCCCTGAACCCTTCCCTTCTCCATTCCAGGCACACATTAGGGCTTGGAGCAAGGAGACGGAGGTCCTGTTCAGGCATCAGGACCTATCCCCAGGCTGACACAGACCTTGCTGCTCTGCCAGCTTTAGCCTCATGCAGGTGGCCTCCAGGAGCTCACCAACATCCTCCCAGTGCTAGAAGCAGAGGTAGCTGTGGGCTGGCAGCTGCCTATCCTGTATCGTCAACACATCTCTCCTGTTGACTCTCAGCTGCAAGAAAACACAAGTTGAAAAACCAAACTGATCCCCCCAAGTGAGCAAAGCAGGATGCTGCTAGCTCACAGCCTCTGCCCCCAGCCCAGCACAACTGGGGGCACAAAGGATGCCAGTTTCCACTCACTGGTCTCAGCCTCCCAGGAACACCTTCAGGCTCAGACCCAGCTGGTCTGAGGCATGTCCTGTGTACATCACTACCACATGACCTCAGCATAGCTGAGAAGGTGGTGCTGGACCCACTTCTGCTTCCAGGGAGTTGCATGGCCTTGGGCAAAGCACTCCAGCTCCTTTCCCCAGCTGCTCCTGCACAGCTCCTTTGGTTGCACCTCTGGAGCCACATCACATCATGCTGTCCCTCCACTGTAGCCCTGCAAGGGCAGCCATGGGGAGCTCATGGAGAGGGGCAGTTAGATGGCAAACATCAGAGTAGGGCCCCAGCAAAAGCACTCCTGGGAGGCTTTGGGACTCTTGCCCTCCATGGAAATTCATCTGCATGAACCTGTGGGGTTCTGCATCAGGATTTTTGGATTCTACCAGTCCAGGGCTGCTGGTTGCATCTGCTTCTGGAGTCTGATACTGGAGCATGTTTCCACCCCAAACAGAAGGAAAACTACTCCAGGTAGGGTAAGGCTTCCACTGCTCTTAAGAAGTCATTGTCCCTTCTCCAGATGAAATAAGGCTGGTGGCAGCCTGCAGAGCCATCCTTCAGTCATCAGCCTGGTCTGTTTGAGAGGCACACGCTTCCACTGACTCAAATGGAAAGGGGAAGCTCAGCACCAGTGCTCCTGGGCGGACTGTCTAGGGATGGGTCCACAAAGCCACCCTCAAGGTGACCTTTTCCTGCATGGCATCGAGGACTCCATCCCCCTCAGCCCTGCCTGGGTGAGAAGCATGATAGCCTTACAGGAGCACAATACAAGGGAGGGAGGATGAGGGAAGCTGAAGATGTGTGAGCACAGCTCCTCCAGACTGCCTCTGCCACTCTTTCTCTCCCTGAGATCCTCAAAGGACCCAACAGGGAACAACATTTCTTTGTAACATCCCCACAGCCTTCTCCTTGAGCTTGCAGGGCCACTGATGTCCCCAGGCTCTCAGCTGCAGGACTACTACCCACTGCCAGTGGGAGGGGAAGGGGATAGGACCAAGCAGACTGGCAAGAAACAAGCAGGAAGAGGGGCAGACATGGCAATCCAACAGATCCTGAGTGCACAAGGTGGTCATAGAGGCAGAGCTCACAGCATGACAGCTGGAGCCTAGGTGGGCCAGCAAGGAAGCCCTGGGTGGCCAAGAGCAGCAAGCTCTCCTTGGAGCTCTCTGCAACCAACAGGCTCCCACACTCAGGGATTCATGCCCCACCACAACAGTGACCAAACACTGTCCCTAGGACAGGGCACAAAGGTGAGACAGGAAAGATTTGTCACACTGGCAGCAAATGCCAGTGATGTTCAGATGCCATGACTCAGCTCTCAGCCATCCCAGCAGACCATGCAATCAAGTTGCCGTGACAGCAATCTGACAGCAAAGATGACTGCTGGCCAGGACTGCCCCGACCCTGGAACCATTCCAGGTCAGGTTGTTTGGGGCTCTGAGCAACCTGCTGCAGTTGCAGATGCCTCTGCTCAGTGCAGGGGTTGGACTAAATGACTTTTAAAGGTTTCTCCAAACCATTCTGTGAGTCTAAATGGCAGGAAGGTGATGGTTGGGGTTTTCTATTGTTCTTCTTTGCTGGAGTGAGGCACCTGGAGGCTTTTCTGCTGCCCTGGGGCAGGGACAGTCTGTGTCAGCCAGCTGGGCTGGGGGTGAACATGTGGCTGTCACTGAACATGTGCTTGTCCCTGAGAAGACACAATGCACCAAGCAGTGCTTGTGGAGACCTTATTGCAGCCTTCCAGCACTTAAGAAAGATAAGAAAGCTGAGTGAAGACTGCTGGCCAGGACAGACAACAGGGAAGATGGTTTGTTCCTGGTCCTAGCAGGGCTTGAGCTCTTCAGTGTCAGGGTAAAGTTGGGAGGAGCAGAATAGGATAAAGATCCCATCTGCTGCAGAGCCATTCGAAGTCACCACAGCAGTATGACCCCTTCACCTACCATGCTCAACTCAAAAACTGTCTTGATTCAACAAGGACTGAGTATTTGTTAAAGCACAGATTGGGTTTCCAGCTGTGTGCCCTCCCCTAGATCTCCCTGTGAGCCACCCTCTGCAGGAGAGGCCCCTGAGGGCTGTACCATTTCCACCATGCAGGGAGTAGCTGAGGCGCCTCCTCATGACACCTCCTCCTCTTCACTCTCCATGCGAGTGCCTTCCACCCACCACACTGTGAGCCAGAGAAAGAGGCACTTACCAGAGCAGCTGCTGGTGAAATCAAACCTGCTCTGTCCCAGTGTGCTTAGAAATGGCAACAATAAACCTGCCCTTTTCAGCAGTTCTGCTGTCTGCACTAACCACCTTCCACCACCAAGACCAGAGTATGGCTGATAACCAGTTACTGCCACCTTCTTCCAGCACCATCCCGCTGAAGGTCTCCAGGCACTGAGCAGACACTACCTAAGCCACACCTCGCCCTAGCAGGAGATGTTCTTTTCAGCTGACATGGGAGAAGCAGGAGCTTTTGGTGGTCTTCACACCCAGGCTCCTCTACCCCCTGGGTCTGATTTTTTTCTTCATGTCTTCACCTAGGGCTTATTTGGTCCCCAGAGCTGGAGACCTCCTTCTGCTTGCACAAGGACCTGCGCCACGACTCATACCAAACGCGAAGCGCCCGTGCTCCAAAATCTCACTCCCTCATCTCAAGGCCTGTTCATAACATGTCCCAGAGCATGAGCTGCTGGGGACTATGGGGACCATACTCCAACCAGCAGCAAGGCCTTGAGAGCTGGCACAACCTCTGACATTTTTCTGGTATACAGAGCCAAGCTGTGTCCCCAAAGAACTATCTCCCTGCTGCGCAGCAAGCCTGGGAAGCTTGGCACCACTCAGGGTCTGCTCTGGGACCTAGGACCGATTTTTTTGATTCTCTGAAGCTGAGGAGGGCTATGAGCTGGCAAGGAGTAGCAGGACAAGGACTGCAGGCTCAAAGGAGGAGGGGTTCCAAATTTTCCCAGGATCCCAGCCAGAGGAAACAAAGGTGGACGAGTAACACCTGTGGGACAGGTCCTGGCAGAAGTACCCAAGCAGGGCAACTCAGAGGGACAAGGCAGCAGGCTCTCTGCTTCTGCTCTGATGCAGCCCAGGAGCAGAAGAGCCTTGCCCTTTGCTCGCACCAAGAAGGACCACGTCAGGCAGCACGCAAATGCTCAGCAAACAAACCAAGCCAGCCCCCACCCCACCTCTCCACCAGCTGGAAAGCAGATGTATAGGGTGCAGATTTACAGGGCAGGGTGCCAATGGGCTTAAAGTCCTCTTGGACACCCTGTGCTCCCAATCCAACCAAGTCCTCACCTGCAGCCACTCTGCTATCCAGCCTGGGTTAAGGGCTGGGGACTGCAGGTGTGCAGACAGCCCCTGGAGAGGGTGAGGAGGAGGGATGAAAGACACACAAGCAAAGGCAGGGGGGATGTCCTTTAATCACCAGCGCACCCGGTGCTTCTCAGAGCAAGTAAACAGGAAAAAGCCTCTCCAGCAGCTGCTCTACCCAGCGTCCCCACAAGGCACAGCCTGCTGTGACAGCTTTCCTTGACATCCCCTCTCAGTGACAACAACTCCCAACCCTGGCTGATCTGGCCCTAGTGCAGGGAGATGCTCAGATGGAGCAGGATGGGGCCTGCACAGTGTGAGCTGGGGGGAGAGGAGCAAGACACAAGTCAAAGAAGCTCCGGCAGAGATGGAGAGCAGAGCATTGCCACGTTGGAGCAGCTCACAGTGTCAGGAGCCTTAGCACTGCCGCGTGCCACCAACAGTGCAGTGGCACTCCTGCAATTGTCCCTCCTGGCACCACCCCCCAGCAGCATAGCAGGATGGACATCAGCAGCGTACCCATGCACCCAGCTCCTGGGTGATGAGTTTCAAAGCCAGAGGGAAAAACGCAGCCCAAAGCAAGCTCAGTCCCCAGGGAAAGCCCAACCCTCCCTCAGGGGCCAGGGTGGGAAGGCAGCAGCGACCACATCATCTGCTGAGAGGCAGCAGATCTGCACACGCACCAGTAGGGGTTGGGGCTGCGGTGAGCAGAGGCTGAGCTGCAAACAGAAGGCAGCACAGCTCTGGGTGTGATGATTCCATGTGCCAAAGCAGGAGAACAGAAGTCAGTTTCCAAGAACACAAAAGTACATGTGTTTGTAGTAGGGTGGGGTGAGAAATAACCCACGAGGCACAGTCCTGCCCCTTCTGCTGGGGCTGTTGGTTGTTTCATCCTCAAAGCCAGAAGACAAGATCCTCAGTGCCAGCTCAGCGAAGCATCCTGCTCACAGAAGCTCACATGCTGGACCACAACCTCCACCAATGTGAGTTTGCCTGCCTGCATGAGGCCAGGCACGCTCTGGGGCACCCTATTAATCAAGGTGTGATTGACCAAAACCTCAGAACCATGAGTGTTTGCAAGCAGAAGATAGGAGCTGCCTAGCAAAGCAACGGAGAGGTCCATTTCAGGCTCTGGAAGGCTTTCCACAGCTCTCGTGCCAGCCCAGTTCAGGATCCCCAGATCCAAACTGAGCTGAAGAACCACCAGACCAGACAGGCAGCAGAGATGAAGCTGAGAAAATCACAGAGACCTTCAGAGTGTGGGTTGTCAGTGCTGGAGAGCTCTGCTGGCTTCTGCAGCTTCAGAGTTGCCAGCTTCTGCTAGAGACACCAGCCCTTGGCCTTCTGGGTGCTCAGGCTGCTCCTCGACCAGGTGTCCTCCCACCATCTGATCCATCAAGGTGTTTGATGTGCAACAGAGATAGCAAGAGGCAGCAAAGTGCTCAGAGATAAGAAGAGCTGGGATAGCAGGCATGAGCCCAGCAGAGCTGTCAGGCAGAAGCAGAGATCCTCACCTCCAGCTCCAAGAGCTGGGGGATCTTCAGAG
This sequence comes from Picus viridis, assembly GCA_033816785.1. NCBI lineage: Eukaryota > Metazoa > Chordata > Aves > Piciformes > Picidae > Picus > Picus viridis. Next base: position 6,320,862 of record CM066599.1, on the reverse strand, counting down.
AGGCAGAAATTCTCAGCAACAGGGATGTCTCTCCTTTCAATCCCTGTCAAGCAGCATTGTCCATGTAAAACAGCCCTTGGCACAACATGCAGGTCCTTCAAAGGGAAAGATTCAGACCTCCTGGAAGGAAAGCTTTCTCCAGCACCACATAGTCCCTTCAGGAATGGCTCTTGTCACCGTGTCCCCCTGTCAAGGGCTCTCCCCAGTCTGGGAGACACCCTCCCACCACTGCCTGATGTAAGACCTCCGGCAGAGAAACCACACTGGCTGGAACAGATGAGCAGGGAGGCCAGAGCAGAGGAAAAGCCATGAGCTCAGCACCACCCCCGTGCACGGCAGGATACAGTCACTGCAGAGGATGTGCAGCTCTGACACCCATCTCCTGTGCCAGCAGTGCTGGCAGGAGAGCAGCAGCAGCAGCACACACCATGACCAGGAGAGCCAGCAAGCCTCACAGGGATGGTCACAGGCTTCTGTGAGCATCCCTGGCTGCCAGACACCAAATAATTTCCTCCACACAAGTATTTGTTAACACACAAACCTTTCTTCTTTTACCCTTCCTTAGAGAGATATCCTTTCAGATGCTTTATGTCCAGAGAAGGGCAACAAGGCTGGTGAGAGGCCTTGAGCACAAGCCCTATGAGGAGAGGCTGAGGGAGCTGGGGTTGTTTAGCCTGGAGAAGAGGAGGCTCAGGGGAGACCTTATTGCTCTCTCCAACTGCCTGACAGGTGGTTGTAGCCAGGAGGGAGTTGGTCTCTTCTCTCTAGCAACCAGCACCAGAACAAGAAGACACAGTCTCAAGCTGCACCAGGCAAAGTTTAGGCTTGAGGTGAGGAGAAAGTTCTTCACTGAGTGAGTTGTTAGCCATTGGAATGTGCTGCCCAGGGAGGTGGTGGAGTCACCATCTCTGGAGGTGTTCAAGAGGGGATTTGACGTGGCACTTGGTGCCATGGTTTAGTCATGGGTTCTGTGGTGACAGGTTGGACTTGATGATCTTTGAGGTCTCTTCCAACCTTGATGATTGATTCTGTGACTTCAATATCATCTCCCACCATCCACTCTCCAAGCTTCTTTAGCCAAGGGGGAAGAGGGCAGATGTGGGGGGGATGAATTTTCAAAGGCATTTTGAGGGCTTGAAAATGTAAGCCCCACTGACTTCTGCTGTCCTCTAGGCTCAGAGCACACTAGGAAACACAAAAGTCTTCTCCACATTTCCTTTTATTGTACAAGGTTCAGCTGATGGTTCAAACTCAGAGCTGCACGTGGGATTTTGTGATGGAAGCCCCACAACTCCTCATCACACTCTGCAAACTTTTCCTCCTTTGTCATGTGCTTTGCACCAGGTCCTGCTGAACCTCCAACACTTCAGGAATGAGAACATGGCACAGGAGGCCGACTGCAGCCCCAGCCAGGCCACCCAGCTGCAGAAGCACAGTCACACACCTCTGAACCCAACCCACTAATCCAGCTTTTGGTTGGCCTGTCATTAAGCAGAGACAGTTAGTGTTGGCCCTTTCATCTAATGAGCTATGGTCCACCAAGGGTGTGGTTCTGCTGCCTGTGCAGGACTGGCAATCACCATGCTCCACAGCAGGATGGTCTGGGAGAAGTCTCACAGCTCCTGCCAGCCAGTTTCATGGCCAGGATGAGATGCTCAGCACAAGCCATTTGCAATGCTGACTTCAGCAGGATCCCTCTTTGGCAGAGAGAGGGGAGAAGGGCACTCGAGCAAATGTGTTCCCCTTCCAGCAGCTTCAGAAGTTACCCTCCGTGGGCTGAGTTGCTACAGCTGGTCAGGACAGGTCATCAGCAGAAGCTTGTGTGACATGGCTAAACCTGTAAGGCAGCCTCACCTGAGCTCTTGTACTCACAGAACTGCTCCATCCCAAGCTGTGGCAGGTTTTACATCCCTGTGCCCATCACGGTGCGGTGGTGGCACTTGGGTCACTTCCTAAGCGACACAATGGTCCCAGTGCTCGCTGGAGAGGAAAGTCCCAGCTGAAGAGCTCCCGAGATCACAAAACTTAAACGAAGGCTGCATCCCTGGGGCAACTCAGTGGTCAAGCCTGTTCTGCCAGCGCACTGCTCAGGGACAGGGACTTCAAGCATTGCATCCCCCGGGCTCCTGATGAGAGGGCAGACAAGTCTGCACGACTAGCAGAAGGTCAGAGTCCTGCCGTGGCAGGGCAGGCGATGGGCATCGCTAGCAGCCGTCTTCGGGGTGCTCACAGGGCACACCAGGGCGATTAGATAACAACAGAGCCCAGCAAACGCTGGGCGATAAGAAGGGCTGCCCCGCGGTGCAGACAAGGGAGCCGAAACAAAGGGCAGTAAAAGGATCACAGATGGGGTTGGGCGTCTGCTGGCTCAGCTCAGAGATGGGGCACGTCAAAAGGCCTGTATGAAATCCCACCACAAACCCCGGAGATGGGAGCACCGAGCACATGAGGTGCTCCTTTGCAGAGCCAGATGTTCAGATCCAGCTTACTCGGATGTTCCTCTTCACCACACATGGTGTCCAGCCAACACGGCTGCCTGCAGGCAGGGACAAAGCCAAGCTGCACTGCCTCTGCCTTGAAAAACTTGGAGCACTCAGGCCCGGAGCGTAGGTGAGAAGTGCTCAGTCTGACGCTACACAAAACCTCTCCAGCATGTTGCAATGAGTGGGCTTAAAACCCTTCAGCCAGCCCCTTCCACATGGCTGACTGCAGATGAAGGGAGCAGGTTGATGGACAACATAGGTGCACAGCGAGCACAGGGCTCCCGGCAGCTAATTTCCAGCTGCTTTCTAAGTTGAAGATAAGCTTTTGGTATGCCAAGGGAGGAGGTAATTTGTGATGTGTCTTAGTGCTGCATGAGTAAGGGTCTTCCAACCTGTTCCTCCAGGAAGATGCTGCTGTGAAGAAGAGATGGCAAAGGGATGGAAAGAGAGAGGAAGAAGCTACTGCAGTTTGGAGGTGAAGGCAGAGCAGAGCCTGTTCACTTTTCCCAGTTTAACACAAGTATCTGGGAAGACCTTAGAGCAGCCTTGCAGTGCTTAAAAGAGGTCTCCAGGAAAGATGGGGAGTAACATTTCATCAGGGAGTGCAGGGACAGAACAAGGGCTGATGGTAGATTTAGATTAGATATTAGGAAGGAATTCTTTACTGTGACACCAGAACAGATTGCCCAGAGAGGTTGTGGATGCCCCATCCCTGGAACTGTTCGAGGTCTGGTTGTCTGGGACTCTTGAGTAACCAGGTCTAGTTGCAGATGTCCCTGCTGACTGCAGGGCAGTTGGACTAAACGACCTTTAATAGTCCCTTCCAACCCAAACCACTCTGTGATCCTTGTAATCAGGAAGGGTAAGGACACAACAGGCCCCTTCACTCAAGAAAACCCCACAGCAGAGCTTCAGCAGGGGAAGCTAGAACCCCACAAGGGTCTCAAGGCATGCTATCACCTCCCCACAGAAGCAAATTCTGCAGTCCTCTGCTCCAGGCCCCTACAGTGTGGGGCCACGTCCTGCACCTGCAGTGTGGTCAGCAGAGCAGGATGGGGATCTGCCAGATCTAAGAGGATCTGTCTCTGAAGTCTGTTTATCCTTGAAAGCCATTCCTGGCTTGCTCACTATTCAGGAGCTCCAAACCTCTCAGCTTCGTCACATTGCCTCAAATAAGTAAAATTCACAGAAGAAAAAAAAATAAGCTGTGCCTCAGCAGACTGAGGGAAGAGGCAGGTAGCTGGAAAGGATGAGGTGGGTAAGAGCCACCCTTCAGTCACTCTGCATTAATATTTCACAGTTCCTGCCTTTTCTTCTGCACAGGCTTTTCTCCACCTCCACGGGGCTGAGCTCATCTGACTGAAAGCAAGAACACAACACCAAGGGTTTTTTCAAAGGAGGTTTTCCTCCTCCCCCCTCTCTCTTCCCTATAAACCAAACATCTGCTCTGAATTTTCAGCTCACTCTCTGAGCAAACTCTTGAGTTTTCTGATGTGTTCCAAAGCAAAACAGCTCAATTAGACGCTGGCCTGTAACACCCCAACCTCCCCCTCCCCCCTCAGCATGTGGAGTTATGAATGCAAGACCCTGTTATATTCAAGAGTTAGGTAGCACAGGAAGTGTAAAAAAAGATATATATAGAGACAGTAATAAAGGCATCAAAGACAACTGATGGGAAGAATTAGCTCTGCTTCGATTTGGGTGATCAACAAAAAGAATAGGGAAATTATTAGAGCTCTTCCCACCCTGCCAGCCAGGCCCTCGGCAGAGCTGATTAGCAAGAAATCAATGCAGTGGTAATTAGAGCTGGCCGAGCCCCTCCCGCATCGAAACTTCCAGGAATTGACCAAAAAGACTTTTGTTTGTTTCTTTCTTTCTTTCTTTCTTTCTTTCTTTCTTTCTTTTTCGTGCACAAACCAGGATTGCTTTCGACACAGCTTCAGTTCCCAGACAGTGCAGCAGGAGGGGGCTGCTTTTCAAAGCAGAAGGATTCCCACATGGACAGGTTTGCTCCCTCCTCCTCCTCCTCCTCCTCTCTCCTCAGCTGGTCCTGCTCGTGGAGAGTGAGCTGAAGAGCTTAAAGAAGAGCACGAGATGGGTCCTTCCCAACACAAGAGGTTCTTCATCTGGGAGCCCAGCTGGCTGGAGCCCCTGCCCTGCCCACTGCTGAGTCAGAGCTGCTCACGGAGGGGAGGAGTGGAGGGACACAGGCTGAGGATGAGCACACAAGGTCACTCTTTATGCAAGGCTCACAAAGCGCTACACAAGGGTCACAAAGCCAGGGGACGAAGGAGAAGGCTCTCACACCAGCAACAGCTCCCCACTCCTCTCAGTGTACCACAACCCCAACAGAGAATCATAGAATTGTTAGGGTTGGAAGGGACCTCAAGGATCATCTAGTTCCACCCCTGCTGCCATGGGCAGGGACACCTCACACTAGATCAGGTTGCTCACAGCCACATCCAGCCTGGCCTTAAAAACCTCCAGGGATGAGGCTTCCACCACCTCCCTGGGCAACCTGTTCCAGCATCTCACCACCCTCATGGGGAAGAACTTCTCCCTAACATCCAATCTGAATCTATCCATTTCTGGTTTTGTTCCATTCCCCCTAGTCCTATCACTCCCTGACATCCTAAAAGTCCCTCCCCAGCTACCTTGCAGCCCCCCTTCAGATGCTGGAAGGCCACAATAAGGTCTCCTCAGAGCCTTTTCTTCTCCAGACTTCAATAGTCCCAACTCTCTCAGTTGGTCCTCACAGGAAAGGTGCTCCAATGCTCTAATCATCCTCAACATCTCTGAGGTGCAGGCTAGAGGAAGGCAAGGATGGGCAGTTTGATGATGGCCAACAAGGCCAGCTGGTTGCCTCTGCATGCATATCATGTGTGGTGATGCCACCCAATCCATCAACCACAAACTGCTCCCTGATCAGCATCCTTCTGGTCCAGCCTCAGTGCTGTTAAGAGATACTGTTCAACACTATAAGGGCTTTGTCCTTATGAGGCAAAAGCTCCTTCCAGAGGCCAGCTCAGATCCTGAGTGCTTCAGTAACTAACTCAAAATAAAAGCTGTCCCCTCACCTCTGACCACAAGCAGCACGGCCAGTGGAGCTGGCAGCCACACATCTGTTCAGTCAGGGAAAAGCTATCAGACCAGCAACTGCTGAGGCATCAAAGGTGGAGAGGATGGAGGTTTCCTTGCAGCTTTTTCCAAGCATGCTCCTTGCCAGCAGTGAGATGACCTGAAGCCTGCTCAGGCTGGGAGCTCAGGTCAGGATGCACCAGAAAGCCAAGCACCACCAAAACACAGCTTTGCATGAAGATGAGGGCAAACAATTGATTGACTATTGCAACCACCTGGAGCTCAGAAGAGATCAGAAGTACTGACAGCCAAGCAGCCACAGATCCTGGAGAGGTGGCAGCTCCATGACAGCACTCTCACTGATGCTGAAGCTCTGAAACAAGCAGCACCATGCCAAGGAATGATGACTGTGAGTGTGCCCAGAAGTCCTCTCCTCCTGGCACACCACAGCTTTAGCCTACATGCCCGAAGCCACCTGGAGATGAGCCAGCTGACCCTCTAACCCCTTATGCACTGCCTGCCATGCAGCAGGAGGCTTCCTGAACTGCAGCCACAGAGCCTGTGCTCTTCCCAACAGGGCTGGCAATGAAACCAGGTCCCCCAGCACTGCTCACTCCTCCTGGGAACAAATACACATCTTGTTTCTGCAAAACCCACCAGGTGCAAAGAAAGGAGCACAGATCTTCCATGCTGAGGTGTTCATGGATACCTCTCCAAGACATGGTCATCTACACAAGATGCCCCCTGAGACCTCCATGTGAAGTAGCATCTGACCTCCTGACAGCTGGCTGCTCTCCCCTGCTCATGGCATCACTAATACTGCAAGCTAGGGCCAAACCAATACCACCATGAAAAGGAATCCCCAATCTTTCTGCCAGCCCCAGCCTCCTACTCCCCACGTTAGCACAGCTTGTCTTCATGAGAAGAGCTGGGTCAGTCATTGCTCATGGTTAAAACTGCCCAGCACTGAAAGAGATCAGCTTGACTTCAGACTATTTCACCCTCCAGTTTCCACCACTGCCACGTGAATGCAGCACCAGGAAAGCCTGGTCTTCATAGAAACACAGAGTTGTTAGGGTTGGAAGGAACCTCAAGGATCATCCAGTTTCAATCCTCCTGCCATGGGCAAGGACCCCTCACATTAGATCAGGTCACTCAGAGCCACATCCAGGCTGGCCTTAAAAAACTCCAGGGATGAGGCGTCCACCACCTCCCTGGGCAACCTGTGCCAGTGTCAAGGGCAACACATCAGAAGAGCCACAAGGATGACCAGAGAGCTGGAGAGTCTCTCCTATGAAGACAGATTGAAAGTTGGGGCTGTTCAGTCTGGAGAAGAGAAGGCTCTGAGGAGACCTTATTGTGGCCTTCCAGCATCTTAAGGGGGCCTATAAGAAAGCTGGGAAGGGACTTTTTAGGGTGTCAGGTAGTGATAGAACTAGGGGGAATGGAACAAAACTAGAAATGGATAGATTCAGATTGGATGTTAGGAAGAAGCTCTTCCCCATGAGGGTGGTGAGATGCTGGGACAGGTTGCCCAGGGAGGTGGTGGAAGCCCCATCCCTGGGTGACAAAGCCAGGAGGGGAACACGTCAGTGTGTTTGCCATGTGGAGTGAAGCTGTCACACACCTGGGTTTCCCCAGGCATCCTTTTTTCCGCTCAGAAAGTGCATCCAGCTGAGAACAGGGAAGTTGGCCAGCACCCCGGCACTGCTGGCCACCGACCGCGTGGCTGCACCTCGCCTGCCTAGATACACAGTCCCTGCCTGTGTACACAGGCCTGGGCTTCCACCTGGAGCTCCCACACTTCTCTCCAGTAAGTGTTACAGCAGAACTCTACTCCCCAGCCCCGTGCAGGAAGAGGAGAGAGAGAGTGGGTGCTGCTCAGGGTGCTGGGTGACACCAGAGGAGGTGACTGAGGGCTGGGTGAGGCCACGGGGAAAGCATCTGGTGTCAGAGAGATGGGGCTGAAGATAAGGCAGCTCTTCAAGCTAACATCCTCTCTCTCTCTCCAGCATGGCACATCTCAGCTCTAGGGAGGGCTGCAGCACAGCAGGAATATCACCTGTGTTTGCAGGCACATGCCAGGCAACGCAGAGCCTGTGGCCAGCAGCCGGACAGCTCATCTCACCAAGAAGTCCTCACAGCTGTGTGACATTATTGCCATTGTCACCAGCACAGTTTGGGTACAGGAGTTGAAATGCTTTTAAGTTTCCTTGAAGTTCAGGTCCCAGCCTCCCAAGGCCTGCAGCACATGCTTAGGTCTGCTCACAGGAAAAACTGCCCATACAGACATTGTTGGAGAGCTCCATCCCACCATGTGCCATGGGCCCACATGGTCTGTAGACACAGTCAGAGATCAGTGCCCTGCCAGCAAAGCAGACCGGTGGTTTGCTTCTGTTCAAGAACAATTTCATTCCAGGGCCAAGGGAGTGTCATCCTCTCCTTCCTTTCCCACTGCCCCAAAGCCCCCTGAGGACATCCTGGGAAAGGTGTGGGGGAGCTTCACATCCCAGAGATGCTAATAGAGGCCAAGGCTCCTTCCAGATCAGCCTGGAGACAATGCCGGAGCAGAAGCTAGAGGCCTCCAAGGGTCTTAAGGCCAACCAAAGCACCAGGGTGGAAGCACTGGCATTTTGTGGTCCTGCCACAGAGATAGGACCACCTCCTCTCTTGATCCAAGCCCTTTCATGACACTAGCAGTATTCACCTTCCATCCCAGGCCAGCAGCACTTGCCAAGAGGGAGGATGAATCCCTCCATGGCCTCATTGCATCCCTGTCGGATCCCTCAACGTGAGGGAGGCCAGTGGGAATTACATCACACTGCCTTTATGTGTCTCCTCTTCCTCACCTGCAGCACTGAACAGGGACGCTGTCCTCATGCTGGGGTGAGTGGGGACAGGAAAGGAAACATACGAGAATCGGGAGTAACCTGGGAAACCATCACTGAGGTTCAAAGTTTCCCAGCGTGGGGCCTCCCAGCCCTCTCCCTGCCCACCCATCGCTGTGGTTTCACACTCGCATTTCTCATGCATCTCAGTGGAGGTCCACAGTGCGCGGAAACTGCAGTCACTGCCCATCACTGCACCCACCCTGGCATCCCCAGCCCCGCACTGACCGAATGCCACTGACCCCGTGCCACCATCCCTGGGCAAAGGCACACAGGGAAGAAGGCAGAGGAGGGAATTGCGATGTTTTGGTTTGTTTTTTTCTGCTCTTTCATCTCATTTGTTGCTTCGAGACGCAATCTCCAAAAGGGCTCCCAACTAACCCTGCCTCCTTTTGAGGCTCCTAATGGCTTTCAGGCGCCGTTAGCCGAGGTACCACCAGCAGCTGGTTTATCCCAGGGGAATTCTGATGCCCAAGAGGGATGCAGAAAGTTGAGACTGTGGGTGGCCGCGGCGGTACCGGCCCGAGCATCCCCCCGCGGCAGCCGGTCACGGGAGCCAGCCTGGGCAGAGGAACCGGACCCCTCCTCCGCCCCCTGGGCTGGTCCGAGGGAGGTGCTGGATAACCTGGGGGGGGGGCGGGTTATTTGTTTGGTTTTTTTTCCCCTTCCTCCTCTGCACCGAGCTACCCGCCGCCAAGCACCGGCTCCCCGGGAGGGCTGCGGGGCCGCCCCGCACCCATGGCCCCGAGGGATCCGGAGCCCTTTTCCTCCCCTTCCTGCCCGGTTTCCCGGTCGTTTCGCGACCCAGCACTCACCGGCTCCCTCGATCTTCTCGGAGCCGCGGCTCCAGGTGATCTGCCGCGTCTCCAGCTTCACCTGGAAAGTTTTCCGCTCGGGTCGTTGCGACTTTTTGGAGTAGAAGAGGGTCATGACGGTGCCCACCTCCAGGCTGCGGCAGAGCTGAGCCGCCTCCGCCTCGCTGGCAGCCCCGGGGCCGCTGCCCGGCCCGGCCGCCATCAGCGCCGCGAACAAAGGGGAGCGGGAGCGCCCGGAGCGGGGCCGCCGCCGCCGCGCTCAGCGCCGCGCCCCGAGCCCCGAGCTGGGAGGGGAGGAGGAGGGGGGAAGGAGAACGAGGAGGAGGAGCGAGGAAGGAGGAGGGAAGGGACGGGAGAGGGGCGGAGCGGGGGGATGGGCCCTGGGGCCTGCGCGGGGTCAGCGGCGGGGAGCGAGCCCCGGCATGGCCCGAACCAGGGGAGCCGGAGCCGCGGCGGCGGTCGGTCGCGGACTTTGCTCTGCTGGCTGCGGCGCACCGGGGCGGTCACAGTGCTCCCCGTGGTGTGCCGGCGTCGGGAGTGAGGCCCGCAGCTCGGGACGGTCCCGTTGCTTCCTGACCCACAGCATGGCTGCGGTGTGGGGGTACCCTGCATCACGAAGCATGGCTGCGAGCGCCGAGGGCACCCTGTACCCCATGGCGTTGTTAGACCATGGGAGTATCCTGCGCCTCACACTGCTCCGGGGGTACCAGGGGTACCTTGCACTCCACAACACTCTTAGGGTACTAGGATTACCCTGCCGCCCACGTGCTTGTCCCACCTAAGTCCCTGTTGTACCCTGAACCCCACAGCATATCTCAGGCACTGGGGATAACCCTGTACCCCACATTCATGGCACACACAGGTCCCCAGTGTGCCCTGAACCCCACAGCATATCTCAGGCACTGGGGATAACCCTGTACCCCACATTCATGGCACACACAGGTCCCCAGTGTGCCCTGAACCCACAGCAAAGGTTGCATGGGGTCCTGGGTGTGCACCAGGGGAGGTTTAGGTTGGACATTAGGAGGAATTTCTTCCCTGAAAGGGTTGTCAAGCCCTGGAACAGGATGCCCAGGGCACTGGTGGAGTCCCTATCCCTGGAAGGAGTGAGGAACATGGTTTAGTGGTGACCCGGCAGTGCTGGGTTAAGTTGGATTTGGTGATCTTCAAAGTCTTTTCCACATTAAACATTCTATGATTCTATGATTCTTCTCTCCTTGCCCTCCTGGGGACATCCTCAGCCCTGTTGTGCTGGAACAGGTCAAGAGGGGTGGCTTTTCCCGGGGACAGTCCCCTCTGTCTGTCTGCTGCTGGCACCATGACATCGCCCCTCACTGAGTCAGGCCTGCAGCCAGCGCAGCTTCCTCCCCATAAATCACAACTCCACTCATGCTGACATGGAAAACGGGATGGGGTTTGTGGGGTGGCAGGCAGCATCCCATCCCCAGGGTATGCGCAGGGATCTGGGGGTCAGGGGAAGCTCGTCAGCCCTGGCAAGAGGCCACACAAAGCAGGGCTAGCGAGGGGATAAACAGTTGAATTGGGAAGCATTTCAGGGTGGTTTGTTCCATTCATGTAGCTAAATCCTGCAATTTCCTCTTCTGCACTGCACTGGGCTTCCCTTGCAGTCCTCCTCCCCTTCAGGGCAACCCAGGGTGGGCTGGGGCCACAGGCTGCTCTGGTCTGGGGATGGTGTCACGGGGATGATGCAAACTCCAAGGTGCAGTGTTAGGTCCATCTTGGTGGTGTCACCATCCCTGGAGGTGTTCAAGAAAAGTGTAGATACGGCACGTGGGACATGGTTTAATGGACATGGTGGTGTTAGGTCAATGGTTGGACTCGATGAACTTGGAGGTCTTTTTAAAACAAAACAACTTTATGACTGTACCACCCACCCCAGCAGGAGATGTTGTCCAGGAGCTGGCCAGCCTGAGGGTGAGCGAGGCCCCACTGCAGGACAGCAGTGAAAGGGAGAGATTGGAGGAGTTGTACCCTTGTCTATAAACACACAGCTGTCTATCTAGGCTCTATACACACACATACGTGTGTTGGCAGCCCCACAGCATGGCAGCACATGGCTGAGCAGCCCTTATCTCACCCTCCAGCTGGTGGGTGGGTCTGGAAGGAGCATTTAAGCGAGGCACCACCACTTCATGTGAGCAGCTGCCACTGTCCTGCTGCTCCACACACCTTCAAAGGGACACATGTGAGCACACACATGGAGCCCTGCAATGTTCATGGTTGTTTAGGATCCTACCCAACATCTGGCCACCAAAAAGGTGAGGACAAATAGGTCAAGAACCCCACAGGGCATGTGCTCAGCTAAGGCAGAACTGCTGGGAACCTGCTGGTGGGAGCCCTGGGGTGAGACTGGCACAGGACCCTTGGAGTGAGCTGCTGCCAGGGAAGTGGCTCCATGATTGTGTAACAGCCCCGCTCGGGACTGGCAGGAAGCAGCCGTCTCCCAGTGGTCTTAAAATAGCTGAGCATTATGGGCACACCCTTGTTTTTGAGGGCAAAACCTGAGAAGGGAGCGTGGCCATCGAAGAAGCAGGAAAGGTGACTCCCCTCACTCCCTGAACCGTGGGCTGACACTGATGGAGAGCACCTGGCACAGTGTCCTCAGCCCCAGAGCCCTGAGTGGCCAGCACATGGAGGCGGTGGTTTGTGATGAGGTGTCTGTGATGGATAGTTTTTCTTCTCTGAGTTTGACTAATCACTTTCAAGCCTTGATTAGCTCTCCATGTCGGCAGTGCTGCATGCTGAGGGATTTCAGTCTGGTTTGACAGAACGTGAAACTGCTTTTGTCTGTCTGCTTCCTGCCAGCCTCCAGCGCTGCTCCCAGCTCCAGTAGCAGCCAGGCTGTGGGCAACCACCTCTGGCCCCTCAGGTAGTGGAAACTTCCATCCTATTCCTGTGGTCCTATCCTGCTCTTCCCTGCCCAGGTTGTGTTCTGCAGCAGGTCAGACATGTTTTGCTTTTGGAGAAATTCCCTGGATCACGTTTTCCATACAGCTGTGGAGGGTAGGGGGCTCTGCAAGTTGCCCCTCACAAACCCTAGGACAAGTTTTTTTTCCCCTCTGAGCAGCCCCAGAAACTTCCTCCTTTACAGTTCCAAAGCACAGAGCACCATCCCTCTTGTATCCTGCAGGATTCATGGAGCAGCTGCATCCTCCACACAGGAATGGCAGCAGGCTCCAGCTTCAGGACAGCCCTTGGCTTTACTCAAGGGCTGGGGAGCAAAATCCAGGAAAACAAAGGCCTGAGGCCACCTCAGGGGTCGGCACTGGAGGTCCCTGTAGCCCAGCATGCCTCTGACATCAGTGTCTGGAACAAACACATCCTTCTCCCGTGCTGGGGACTGTGCCTTGAGAGGAGCTTCATCTGTGTGAGCAGCACTCAGCATTTTGCAACCTCCAGGGGAGAACTGCAGGATAGAATCACAGAATCATTTTACCTGTAAGATCATCAAGTCCAACTATTAACCCAGCATTACCAGGTCACCACTGAACTGTATCCCTCAGCACCACATCTACCTGGCTTTTAAACCTCTCCAGGGATGGGGACTTCACCAGTGCCCTGGGCATCCTATTCCAGGGCTTGACAGCTCTTTAGGGAAGAAATTTTCTCATGTCCAAACTAAACCTCCCCTGGTGCAATTGAGGCCATTTCCTCTTGTCCTCTCACTTGGTCCTTGGCTCCAACCTCCTTTCAAGTTATAGAGAGGCAGAAGGTCTCCCCTCAGCCTCTTTTTCTCTAGGCTGAACAACCCCAGTTCCCTCAGTCACTCCTCACAAGATTTGTGCTTTACACCCTTTGCCACCAGGGAAAAGCTTCCCTGAGCCCTGCAGCCAGCAAGAGCTGGAAAACCCGCAGAGAAAGTGGTGCTGAGCTGCCTCCAGCCCCGGGGTGGTGTCAGCAGACAGAGAGCAGCACAGGGTGGATTTCTGACGGGATGGATCGCAGAGCTGCCGGGAGCTGCTGGTGATGCTGGTGCCGTGCTGGCTGTGCTGACTGAGGAGCTGGAGCAAAGCTAGCCCACAGGCAGGGCTGTCACCCCCTAGCTTTTTCCAGGTATTGCAGTATCCCTCTAGATTACAAATGGCCACTTGATGAGAAAGCCACTTCAGGTCCATGCCCCAGCATCTCCATTCACTGCTGTTCCTGGGGAGCACACATGTTTCTGATATCCTGAATTCACCTGGTTTCAATTCCCAGCCCCTGGATCCCGTCAGACTTCAAGGGGGATGGGGCTGCATCCAGTGGGTTTAAAGCCTCCCATTGGCCATTGGGCCCTGTCCATTGGCAACCCAAATTTTCCCTCCTCCACTGGTCACATCAGCACTGCTTTGGTTTCTCCTTGCTGCCAAGCATAAGCCTTGTTGTGGGGCAGGAAAGCCAGACTGGGAGAGTGGCACTGGGGCAGGCAAAAACCCGGTGCTGTGGTGGTGGGATGAAGAATGGGGTGCAGCATGTTTTGTGGCCATTGCTCTGTTTGCACAGTGCGTCAGTGGGAGCTGGGAATTCTCCATTTAAAGTGCAGGATGTGTGGTCCTGATCCTGCTGTGCCACAGGCAAAAACGCAGACTGAATTCTCCCCAGCACCCTGCCTGGGACAAGATCTGTGTTCAGAGGGAGCTGAGCAGCTTTTCAAGGCCTGATTTTGCACCAGCATTCTCAGTTGCACCTCAGCCTTGGACACCAGTACGGCCTAAGAGCCACACACCTCAGCCCGGCTTGGGGTACCCTGCTGTGCCTGGGAGAAGCGGATCTGCCAGCAGCGATACTGGGGTAAGGGACTCCCCACACATCCCACCCCACTGCATTCAATGGGGCTGAGGCAGAAGCACATTTCCCAGTTAGGCAGTGTGGGGAATTTAATTCATCCCAAAACAAAACAAAAAAAGGTTTCACATTAAAATTCTGCTTTTTAATTCATCCCAGTGTGGGGAGGGAGGGCAGGCTGCAGAAACAATATTCTTATGGGCCCCATTGTTCCAGGAATGGGCAGGATGGGACCACAAGCAGCCCCTTTCCCACTCTGCTGGCATTTTCTCAGCTGCACCTTAGAAAGGCCCCAAAGGGTAAGCACAGCCTCCTGCCGAGTGCTGCCTCCTGCCAAAGCCAGGCTGCAGCCACACAAAGCCCCGGGAGTCTCACAGTGGGTAGCAGGAAGCCCTACTCGGGGCTGGCTGTGAGAGGCTCCTGTGACTGCCTGTGCCGACCCCACAGCCACCCTCGTGGGGTTTGGGAGCCCAGCAAGGGCTGCCCCAGCACAGCAGTGACAGGGAGTTGTTTGTGGAGGAGCTAGGGCCTGTGTCTGCTCCAGGCTCCCCAAGGACACCCGGCCCTAGGTTACTCTTCAGTGGCAGGGAGATGGATACCTCCGTGAGCATCATTCTATGTATCCCTTCCTACCCCCAATGGGAAGGAGAAGCTGCTGCTCACCTTCCATCCTTATCCCTGCTGAGGGTTTTAGTCTAATAGAAGGCAGCAGAGAAACCACACCAGGAAGAGCAGCCCATCCCACTGCCCCTGCTCTCTACTGCACTGGGCAGGGGGTTTTCTGTGACCAGGTGGGAGGCAAAGCAAACTGCTGCAGAGGTGGGCTGGCATGGAAACCCAGAGCACAGGTCAGGTAGGGGTGAGACAGGAAGGATCTGAGCAAGGCAGTGACATGTCACATCCTTCCCAGCTGGCAGGAACACAGGACTGCTCTCTGCCAGCTCCCGGGGCCTGTTGTTTCTCCTGCAGCAGCCAAGCATGTATAGCACAAGGAGACCAGCCCCTGCCCTCAACTCCCCACCCTCCAGCTCCTTGTGCTGAGCAGTGCTTGGGCACCCAAGAGCAGACCTGCTGCCTCACAGCACCCTCTGCTCCCAACACCCCAGAGCATCCTCTGCACGAAGTTCCAGTCCCAGCAGCACTGTCCTGGCCTCCAGCTGCCTTCTCCTCCTCCACAGCCATCCCTGCTGTGCTAGCTGGAGCACTGGGCTGCCATTGACCTGCTTTCACAGCAGAGCAGGGATGTGGCTTCCAGGCTCCTGAGCACACGCTACAGTCTGAGCACAAAGATCAAGGCAGAGAACACTCCCATCAGCTACACTCAGTAAAGGAAACCCCACACACTCATGAGGAGCTTCTACATGGTTCCTGGTGCACACAGCAGCAGGTCCTAGCTCTCCATAAAAGCAGCCTCTTCCCAGGAACTCAAGAGCAGCCAGTGGGTCCCAGAAAGGACCCACCACCTGCATCTATCCCTCAGGGTGAGGACAGGTTCCTCCTGGGCTTGCTGCACAGACTGCACATGGACACAGCTCCAGCAGGGACCAACCAGCTTCTTATTAAATGGGAATAAAATCCTTCAATCATTTCTTGCTGGTGTTGGGAAGAGGGACTGGGCAGCTCTGCACTCAAAACAGCCTGTAGGGTCAGGCTGCTGCATTATTCATGGCAGTTTCCCCTGGAGGTGCACAAATCAACCCAACCAAGCACACTGCTGCCATGTGGGGAGCACAGATGAGGGGGGATCTGGGGATCAGGTGAGCTGATGGGCACCTCAAGCCCAGGCACTGCCATGAGCTCACAAGGCAAGCAGCAGGACTGCAGGCTGGAGGGACAGCTTGGTCAGCTCTTTATGCCCTACCAGCGCTCGAGAACACACCACGCTGTGAAGTTGCAAATTCTCCACACACTGAGTGCCTGGCTACACAACACCACAGAACACAAAGCTGCCATGGCTCAAGACAACCAAGCAGCAGTAACAGTTACTCAAACACAGGGGTAACATAGCACTGTAGAAAGCCTTGGCGCTTCCAAAAGCCAGCTGTGCCCAGGTGCTTCACTTCAGATCCCTGGCATCATCATAAACCTCCATGCTCACAACTCACCCCTAATGATGACAGCTGCTGGCTCAATCCCAACCCACCTGGTCCTTGCCATGACCTCAACATCCTCTGGTGCAGGCAATGAGGCTGGGAAGAGGCCTTCAGCACAAGCCCTGTGAGGAGAGGCTGAGGGAGCTGGGATTGTTTAGCCTGGAGGAGGCTCATGGGAGACCTCATTGCTCTCTGCAACTACCTGAAGGGAGATTGTAGCCAGGAGGGGGGGTGGTCTCTTCTCCCAGGCAAGCAGCACAACACAGTCTCAAGCTGCACCAGAGGAAGTTTAGGCTTGAGGTGAGGAGAAAGTTCTTCCCAGAGAGAGTTGTTAGCCATTGGAATGTGCTGCCCGGGGAGGTGGTGGAGTCACCATCCCTGGAGGTGTTCAAGAGGGGATTGGCTGTGGCACTCGGTGCCATGGTCTAGTCATGAGGTCTGTGGTGACAGGCTGGACTTGATGATCTTTGAGGCGTCTTCCAACCTCGGTGATCCTGTGAAAGGCTGAAGCTACAGGGGCAGTGCCTGCAGGAACGGCACGGGTGCCAGCCAGGCCCACCGCTCCCCCCACCACCCCGGGGGCCCACGTGGCCCCTCACGGTCCCAGGGCTTGAGCTGAAAGAACACACAGACACCAGCACTCAGTTAAGTTGTAGGAATTTATTTTAAATAACCTACAGCTGATTAAAAGGGAATTCATGATAAAAATAGAAGATACTTGTTGAGGAAAGGCTGCAGGAAACGGTCTTCGCACACACACTACGCTAACGATGCCTCTAAGACTAATGATTATAGCAAAAAAAAAAACCAACCCAAAAACAAACCCAAAACAAACAAACAAAAAAAAAAGGTTTCACATTAAAATTCTGCTTTTTAATTATTTTTTTTTTTTTAAATTTTTTTTTTTTTTTTTTTTTACACAATTACAAAAGGAAGGAAAAAATAAAAATAAAACAAAAGCCCTAAAATCTCCAATATTTTCCTATTTATTATTATTTTTTTTTGGACCAATGCTCATCTCCCTCGAAATTTATTGACCTGTGAAACTTTTTTTTTTTTTTTTTTTTTCCTTTTAGTTCTTTTACACAATAAAATCTTTCAAGTAAAAAGAGGGGAGAGGGGCTTGGGAAAAAAAAAAAAAAAAAAAAACAAAACCAAACAACAAACAAACAAAATAACAAACAAAACAAACCAAAAACCAACCAAAAACGGGAGGGGAAAAAAGAAATGAAAAGGGTAAAAACAGTCTGAGAAACCTAAAAAGTAGATCATCTTGAAGTGTACAGAGCGTGTTCAGAACAAAGAGTGATGGGAATGTTGCTTGTTGCCAATGTCACTCACCCTCCAAACCCCACACTCGCTGCTCCCCTTCCCCCCTCCCCGCCCCACCCCTAACACGATCTTTAAGATCAAGAAGGGGAGGGGGAGGGGAGGGGAGGGTAAGGAGATAACCCCCCCCCCAAAAAAAAACCCCAACCCCAAAAGCTGTTTAAATATTTTAAAATAAGAAATAAAATTCACATTAAAAAAAAAAAAAAAAAAAAAAACCCAAACACAACCCCAAAACCAACCAACCACACCCCAACAAGCTAAAAGGAACACTCGAGTCGGGAGGGCCGCCTTCCCATCAGGCTTGGCTCCGAAGCCGGGTGGTGGATTGTTGGCAATCCACGTCCCAGTGCCATGATTGGTTTTGCAGTGACAAATTGAAGGAGGGTTTGGGATTTCCCGTGACGATAGTGAAGGCTGTAACAGGTGCGTTGGGTTTCTTAAACTTTTTGCTTCTCTGTTGAATTCTGAAATGGGGGTGGGAGGGGAGGGGCAGGGGTTAAGGAGTCCATTTTCTATTAAAATATAGAAGTTATTGCAAAACCCTAACTGTAAAAACGCACCAATATAATTGGAGTTTGTATACAGTAGCTAAAGATTCCCACGCTCTCAGTGTGATGGTGAATTTGCCTGGCGGAAGGTTGACAAATCCCCCATCCACTTGCCCTGCCTCAAGAGAAAAACCCACACAAACCAGACAGCTAGAATTTGGATCTCTGAAACATTTTTAAATAAGTTGTCCATAGGACAACTGGCTCAGCTCCTTTAGGATATTTCCAGGTTAGGCTTTCTGCAGGATGTTGGCTGTTTTAGCTGATGCTCACTTGCCCCTTTCCTCCCCCTTCCCCAGCATCCAAGGACAAGTAAGGCTCACAGTTTATCAATCTCCCTAAAAACCAGGCTACTCCCCCTTTATTTTCCCCATAAAATTCAGCTCATTAAAAACAGGTTAAAACTCATAGTCTTCCTCTGCCATGTCAATAGCCCAGGCAAACTTCTCTCGCTGGGTTTTGTTATAAATCTTCTCTATAGGAATTCCCCACTTCTTACACCTGCAGAAGAGGAGATACTGTTAGAGTCAGCACAGCACAGACACTTGACCCTTGCTGAGCAGCAGAACCACCCTGCTCTCCCCCCAGCACCTTCCCAAACTCTGCTCCATCACAAGACATCACCCAGCTGGGCATCAGCAGCCTCCCAAGCCTCAAGACCCCGCCTGCCACCTTCCAGTGCGGTGCTGGCTTTGGCTGGCACGTTACACTTGCCTCAAGGAGCTCTTTTGTAACTCCTCGAAGCCAGCCAAAGATGTAAGAGACAGACACAGGGGAACGGCTGTCAGCCACAGCCCTTGTCTGCTGACTGGGGGAACCAGAGAGCAATGCAAGGACGGCTCCTTCCAGCACACCGCAGGCAGATGCTCACCAAGCAACCGAGATCCTGGGATCCAGATAGTTAAGTTTGGAGGTGCCCAAAGCAATCTGCTTGTTCTCCTCCCTATCTGTAGCCTGAACCTCCAGCTTCATCAGTTGCTCTTCAATCCTCTGCACTGCTTTCTTCTTGCTCTCCACTGTCCTGGGGTGGGAAAGAATCAAAGCATTTAATTCCTAATGCCCTGCTAGGCTTGATATAGCAGTACTGCAGGAACCCAGAGGGACTCTGCTCAAGGCAAGCAATGCCACCAGCCATTAAGGGCAGCTGTGCTAGCACCAATGGTGACACAGAACACTCAGCACATGCAATTAAGAACTGACATTTTCAAAGAGGCAGAGGTGAAATCTTTAGCAGCAGTTTTGTTTTACAGGGTTGGAAGCAACAGCCTGAACTGCACTGATGCTATGCACACTGCAGAAGCGGCCCAGCGCTCTCTCTCTAATAGTCATGCTGTGATTCTCTTGTCAGAGCTCACTCACTCAGCACCCCTGTGGCCATCTGCAGAGCCTAGTGTCCAAGACCATCATCTGTGGTGTGGGCTTCCACCAGAGCAGAACCCCAAAGTGCAGGTGCAATTGTCTAACTCTCCACCAAGATGCCAGTGCCACACACTGTGCTCTGCCTGGCCCTGGGCAGCAGAGTGGTGGACCACTGACTGGTCTCCAGCTCAAAACACTGAGAGACAGCAGTGACTGATGCTAGGGACTGCACCAGCAACTGCAGCATCAGACCACCCTGCAGCCCTCAACTTGAAGGCCATTTCTTCATGAACAGAATAGAGAAGGGAAAAGAAAGCCTGAGGAAGTCTTCCCAGATCATAGGCTGGGAAAACAGAATACAGGGTGAAGGACCCACGTAGAGCTGAGAGCACTGGGAGCAATGCACAGCCTAGTAACACCAGCCTTACTTTTTAGACTTCTCATCCCTCCGGACCTTGGCATCAGCTTTGGCGCTTTTCAGTTCCCTCCTGGCATCAGCTAACTGCTCCTTCTTGGCATCAATCTAGGAGAGGCAAAACCAGACAGCAGTACTGTGAACAAGCTGCTGGCAACAGTGGTAGTCACCCCTAGGCAACATGACCCAGGGAGCGAGTTTGTGACCATGTTCAGAATCTAGCAGCATTAAGAGACCCTTCTGCAGAACAGTTAGGCCGTTGGCCTTTCAGTTTGCTGCAAAGCCCACTGTGGTGATGTCTCCCCCTCAGAAAACAGGGCCACACTCATTTCCAAAGGCAGGGTGGTGATGGGAGCTTTTTGCACAGCTACAATCACGCAGGCAAAGGTATTGCCTTGTTCTGGGTCTGGCCAGCATCCCCTCCAGGCAACTTTTTTGCCTCCACTGTATTCCACCAGCACCAACTCTCTAATGGCAACACAGAAGAATGGGCAACACACCCCCCAGAGCAGGAATAATTTCTTGCCCCAGATCCTACAGGCTGAAAGCTGTTAAGGCTTCAGGCAGTTCTCCAGTAAATTCAAGATTCATGGAGATCCAGCATTTTGCAGCCTCTGTTCAACCACTCCCCTTAAACATCCCCCAAGCTCTACAATCTAGGGAGAAGGCAGCCACGTTAGCTGTTACAGAAGCAGGGAACACTGCAATGCTAAACCGAAGTTCTTACTGGGAAGGTTTTCTACAGCCAGACCAGGAACAGACCTAACCCCTTTGGACCTCACAGCCTTTACCAGAAAATCTGCAAAGGAAGAGGTCCAGTCAGAAGGGAGTGAATGCTTGCTCTGTGTTCTTTAGGGGACAGAAATCAGAGTTAGAGAGAGCTGCTCTGAAGTTTCAATGGCAGCAGAACACATAGCTAAGGGATGAAGGGCAAATAAAGGGTCTGGACTTGGTCTTTACAAGCAAAGTGACTCAGACTGAAGTGGCCCTTTCAGCTCACTACTGTCCAAGCAGGTCCATCTCTGACGCAGCACTAACCAGCTCCTGACAGGGAAAAGCAAGCTCTGCTCCTGTTTCACCCCAAGTGAAAGGAAATGTGCCTCCCAAGATGCAGCACTGGAGCCCTGCCCCAGGCCAAGAGCTGGGGAGGGGTGGGGGTACCTTGCTCTGCAGGTTCATCATGGACTTCTCGAAGGTCTTGGGTGGAGCCCTCTGGTGGTTACACAAAATGGCAACCGCTCTGTTGGCACGGTTATAGGAGAGGATCTTCGCGGGGATGTTGTCGTCCGCTGCAAAGCACGAGATGGTCAAGGAGTGAGTTCCCAGGGCAGTGCGGCCCCAGCCAGTGTTCCACCAACTCTGCAAGCTCACAGCCACTGCAGAACTGACCTTCCCCTCTGACAGGCTAGCCTCAACACTGCCTGTTAATTGCAGTCCTAAGAGCATGAGTGTCCATCCTAGGCCCTAACTCTTTCTGGGATGGTTTCTTTGGTAGCAACAAAACCACCATTTGCTGCTCAAGAGAGGGGAAGCACATCCAGAGCAGAGGACAGCAGGACCGTACTGCTCAAGACATTTCACAGATCCAGCACACCCACTACTCTGGTGTTGAAGTGCAAGTCAGCAGTGCTCGATGGAAAGGCTGTGAACGAGCAGCCAAGAAAGGTGGGTCTGTTACAGATCCACCTGCCTTGCCTGCCACCTAAAGCACTTAATTTAACAGAAAGCAGAAGGAGATATGGCAAAGGACAGGCATAAACTAGCAGGCACACCTTGCTGCGCTCATAAGTCAGCCTTGCCCTGCCCCAGTGTGGGGCTGCGCAGCTAACCCCAAAAAATTATCTGGCAGCAGAATGTTCTGCTCAGACCTCAGGTGACACTTGCACTGAAAGAACTGCAGTAAGGAAGTGGTGCATGCACAGCAGTAGGGCTTGTGGCTAAGCCAGGTCTGTGCTGCAGGGTAAGATCTACTGCCCCCCCATAGTTTCAAGGACAAGACTTACGGTTAGTGAGCTCCTTGAGCTGCTGCTGTAGCGTGATGGAGGCATTGTAAGTACGGAATACCTTGGCTGTCAGTCCCTCCATAAGGTCTTGAAGGTGTTTATTTAAGATACTGGTCTAAGGAAGCAGAAAGGAGATGACAGCATTAGAATTGACCACAGTGTCTGTGAAATCCTGGACATACAGCCAACGAAAACACAGAGCTCATTGCTGAAGCCTGGTGTACTCAGACCTGACCACAACATTACTGAAACCACAGGGAAAGTGAACCAACAAGTATGAGATTGGTAACAAGTACCACAAGTGGTCAAAAGAAGCTTTTCTTCTTTGTGGAGGTTTTGGTTCCCCACTCATAGAAATGTGCCTGTCCCAGTCCAGGGAAGGTGCCAGAACCACCACAGTGCTCCGAGAGTGCCAAAAGTGCAGATGGGGAAGGAATCTGAAAATCTGTCACCTCACACATTTATCACCTCCAAGCTCTTAGAAACCTCCCCAGGTCAGAGTCAGCCAGGCTGACCAGGAACAAAGCCCATCACTTCAGGAACCTGTGGGCACAGTGGACAATGCAGACACCAGACTGAGACAGACTCTTGATGCTTTTTGGCTGCTCAGGCCAGCTCTGGAAGAAAACTACCACTGAAACCATTTCTGGATCAGAGCAGCTGTCACATGCCTGGTGCAGAGCGGGCCTGCTTATGGTGCTGTACCATCACTCCTCACAATAAGTGGTGTGCTTACATTGAGGCGGTCAAAGAGGTCATCCTCAGGCTGCTTGTTCTCCATGAACAGCTGAAGATTCTTAAACACCTGCAGGAAAAGAAAACCAGTAACTTCAGGCACACAGGCCAGACAGCACTGGGTAACAGTAATACACAGGAAGCAACAATGCCAGGGGGCCATCTAAACTGTTTTCAGGCAACAGTGATGCTGCTGGTGGATGTCACTTCCCAGCAGACAAAGACCCTCCTCCCAGTTCTTGTGGTGAAGGCTCCTCCCCAGCTGACAGAGACCCCAAAGCTAGCAGCTTTCCCTCACTCTCCATTATTACTCCAGTCAATGAGACCTCTGAGCCATTTCCCATGGAGTGAAGCTACCAAACCCCAATCCTTCTCATTAAATGTTTTGTACAGTTCCACCCCAAACAAGTCTCATTGGGACAGGGAGAATAATCAAAGCATCTTTGATTATAGAGAGACCAGAAATCCCAGCTTTGTGTGCTGCAAATCCCCACCTTCCAACTTCTCTACAACACACATTCTTCTTCGACAGACACCTAATATACAAAGATTTCCAGTTCCACAATAATCAATTCCCTGTTGTAAGCACTGAAGAGACACCAAGAGACACCAACAAGAAAACAAGAAAAATGTCTTCTTCCTTGAGCAAGGAAGCAGCAAATCCAGCCAATGTACTGCAGCTGTTCTGCTCTGCAAGGAACCAACACTTAACTGCCCACTGTTGTTAAGTTACCACAGCACCATATATGCAGTGTCTAACATACTGGGGCCTGCAGAGCCGTGGAGATGCAGAGCTCTTACACCCACACCAAAGTGCCATCCAACACTATTTCAGAACCATTTATACTCTTACTCAACGTATGGGCCTAGAATTCCACCACTGACAGGTGACAAAACCAGCTCTGCTGACCAGAATGAGACCTAAGGAACTCATCTAACAGCTGTCCCGGCTATCTTATGCCAACTCTTGAAACTGTGACCAGAGGGGAGAGCAGTGAGATGTTGAAGTATCTCATCTGCTGGGTGATGTCACACCTCCAGCAGGCTTACACTCTGCGGCGCTGCCAGTAAAAAGATAGGAACACGAACTGACTTATTTTCTGGTTAGGTAGCAGTGATGAGGGGCCCTGTTATTACCATGAAACCTGTGTTGCCCACATCTTCCTGGAATTCAGCCTGTGTATGCCTGTGGAGCTGCCTTACCCTCTTCTCAACAGGGACTTTGTTGTAGTATCGGATGGAGTCCTTCCCGAGGAAGTCGAACTCAACCACGTATTCCTGGCCATCCAGTTCGGGATGCAGCTTGATATGTTCTACTCTCAGAGAGCAGCAGCCCACAGTGTCAGCTGTTTCTCCTTCTTCTTTCTCATTACCAGCTCTCAGGGCAAGCTACATTTATTTCAAGACAAGAAAGGTAAGCATTTTAAACCATCCCAGTTAACACAGATGCTGGAAGCTTTCAGACACGGGCCTCGAATCAGCAGTGTCCACAGGAGAAGAGAAAGGGGGAAAATTCATTTGAGTGGGTAAAACTGACACAAAATTCAAATGACTCAACCTTGGGTTTTTCTTTAAATCTTGTTTTAAATAACCCTACAGTCAGAGATGTACCCACCTGCCAAAATAGTTCAGTTAAGGAGAACTTTAAAGCAAAAAGTGTTACCATTGTTACCAGTTAACTTTTATTCATTCAGCAACTCCAGCTAAGACAACTCTGACTTATGGAAATCCATTCGGCAGAATCAAACTGACTTCCAGGTGAACTCAGCCCGACACAAAAATCATGAAGTTCAGGTGTTCACCTTCTATGTTCTAGTTTAACCAAACCATTTTGAACAAAACCTTCACTGCAGGCTAAATAATTACATTTTAAATAGCACACAGGACACTTTGGGTTATATGAAATCACCTAAAGGCTATATTTAGCTGCACAAAAAGTGGTTTTTAACAGTAGTGGCTCAACTCATTTCCAATCTTTGAAGAAAACCCTTCTTGTTATGCTGCTCCATTAAACTCTCCTTACCTCATCCCACAGGGTTTTACCTTTTGTCTGCGTATGGGTGTGTGTTCATAGGAATGCAGAATTATTCCAGACAAGGTTCCCCAGTTTACCCAAACCATTTTGAACAATGCCTTTTAATTCAGCTGGTCAAGACACCATACACCAGGGCAACAGGTCCCAGGGAACTGGTTTTAAGTAGCTTTAAATGCATTGACACAACTGCAGTTATCTTTATGCTGGGGTGGGAAAAAAAAAAAATCAGTGTAATTACGAAACCTCATGGCTGTGACCTCAAGCTAAAGAGGTGACAAACCAGCAGAAATTCCCAGCAGGAAAACTGAAACAGCTGAAGACAAAAGGCCCACAAAATCTTCCCAGTGATCCAACTGGGCAATTCTGGAACCAGGCTGTGAGTTTTGCCTGAAGTAAAACAATGCAGCTTGAAATAGCCACGGTCAGTACAATAGCTCATTGCTCTGGACTCCAGGTAATGGGAAGGAAAAGGAGAGGGGAGCCTGCCCACCCAGAAGTCTCAGGATACCTTAGCAACTGGGCTCAATTCTGCCTTAGGAACAGACAGACGGCATTGCCAAGGGGTGCTGGGAGGGTGCTGGGGAAGCAGCCTTACTTTGTCAATGAAGTAGAGTGCCACGGCCCTCTGCCGCACTTTCATCTCTTTCGACTTCCAATCTTCTCGATACTGGTTTCGGATTTTATCTACACACTTCTTCAACCTCCGGGCTGTCTCGTACTTCTGCCAGTCCTTCTCACCCTGCAGAGCAAGGTGGAGCAGAACCAGCATTAGAGAGCAGGCAAAGCTCCAATCTGCATCTCAAGGCTCTACAAGCCTGTGTGCGGCAAACGCTCTCGCTGTACTAAACCACTGAGATTTTGCTGCTCCAACAGCTCAGCTTCAAACTCTGCTGCCAGGCAGCTGTAGGTAATTCAGAGCTCCACATTAAGTGCTTCCACAGAAGCAACTATAAAGAGAAATGATTTTATGTCTTCCATGCTTCTCAACATAGAAATGGTTTCCTCTGCCTTATTCAGATGACACGTGTTCTTTCAGCTGTGTAATTAAACACCCATAAAATGTAAAAGCAACATCAACAGTTCATCATTGTTATTATGCATTCAAGGCATGGCAAGAGGAGGGCATGAATTCACAGGGAACAGACATTCTCCCTCTATACTTGTAGGACAAATCCCTTGTTTTTCAACTCAGGAGCAAAAAAATAATCTCTTAAAGAGGTCATAAGAAGGCTTTGAACATCACTGCTTTTATGGAATTGATCTGTTGATTGGTTACTTGCTCCCACAGCAGGGTTTGTTTGCCTTCAGTGATGAGCTCCTCATCAAGCTTCTCAGCCAGAAGCCTGGCTGCATTTTAAGTTTTACAACTGGCTAATTAGCAACCCATGGTTATAACTACATTACATGATTAGGCAGGGGAAGTTAGGGCCAAAAGTAGGTAAGAGATCCACCAGAGCAAGTCCGTTCTTGGATAAATTGTTTCCTTTTGGGTTTACACAGCATAAAGGATTCCTGCTAGGAGTAACACAATGATACTTTTCAGCAGACATTTTCCAGCTCTCATCTGCTCTCCTGTGCAGTAACTGCATTTCTCCCATCCAAGGGGGAAGAGAAGCACAGAACCTCTCCTGGTTTTCAGTCAGTAAGAGATGAAACAGCACAACAGCTTTATTTCCCTTCTTTCTCCCAGCCAAGAGCTAACATTTGCTTCTTGCTACTATGATTTTTTTTATTTAGCTAGATCTTTACCTTAATTCTTGAGCTAGGGTTCAACATGATGTATTTGATAGAGCCTTGGATGTTCTCAGTCCATGACACCAGCCAGGTAACCTTGTTGTCATGCCTGACCATCTTTCCATTTGTGTCCTGGTGGAGGGGAAGGGATCTTGGAATCCCTGCAGGGAATTGCAAAAAAACCAACTAATTAAGACTTTCACAGCGTCAAAACAGAGACGTTAATGAGGAACAGCACACAAAGAAAGCACAGAGTAAAACTGAGGAGAGATAACTACACATTTCCACAAGCAGGAAATCAAGTGAACAGTCAAAGATGAGAAAGGTACTTGCTATCAGTATGTACCTGCTGAAGAATTGTACTATAGGTGGGAACACTTTGCTAGGAACAGCTCTCTGATCTGTGGGTGCTGCAATAGTGCAGACACTTATCAGGAGGAGATTGAAAAGAAGCCCAGCAAACCTTAGCTTTTGACACAAAGGAAGACAAAATAGTACAAACTACCCAAAAGAAAATGAGTTTCTGGCAATACTAGCAGGAAAGACTTTTTGAGCAGATGTAGGCCGTGGGCACGAGGAAGAAAATACGTTGACAAAGTTGTACGTGAAACCTGTGATAGCCTTGTTCAGTCTTTGCTTGCATGACTCAGTTTCTTAGCCACAGAAGGTAAGCAGCACACATTTCTACATGCTTGAGTATCAACCTCTCTGGGATATTTTTTTAAAGGAAGCTGTCCTAGCTAGAAAGCAGAGCCAAGGTGTGAAGCATCCAGTGCTCACTTGCTGCAGTTAATGATGATGTCTTCTGGCATGATGCGTCTCTTCAGCATGCCCATTTTGGGATGGTTCCCACGACCTCGGAAGAGACCTGGAGGTTCAATTTTGAAGTTGGCAATTCTCTCCTTGTGGTTGTCCATCACACAGTAACCATACTCCTTCAATAGCCGCTCGTTCTCTTCCTTGATTTTCTGGAAAAGCCAAAAGTAAAGAGGAAATGGTGCCTCCAGCACCACACACTTCTCCAAGGGCCAAGGTTTAAAGCTGTTTTTGTATTTGCATCACACTAATCACAGAGCGGTTTGAGTTAGAAGAAACCTTTAAAGCTCATAGAGTCCAACTCCCCTGAAGTAAAAGCAGGGATATCTTCTAATAGAGTAGGTTGCTCTGAGCCCCTAACAACCTGACCTGGGATGGTTCCAGGAATGGGGCATCTACCACATCTCTGGGCAACCTGTACCAGGGCTTCACCACCCTAACCATAAATCATTTCTTCCTTCTATCCAGTCTAAATCTCCATCTTTCAGTCTCAAATCATCAGCCCTTGTCCTGTCACAACAGGCCCTGGTGAAGTCAGTCCCTATATTTCTTATTGGCTCCTTTAAGCACTGAAAGGCCACAATAAGGTCTCCCCAGAGCCTTCTCTTCTCCAGGCTGAACAACCCCAGCTCTCTCAGTCTTTCTTGATAGGAGAGGTATTCCAGCCATCTGAAGCTGAAGACCTTCTAATGCTCAAACAACAGATCTCCACCATGCCAAGTGCTGTGTCGACACACAGAGCAGAAAATCATTCATGAAATGCACAAATGAACTGGAAAAAGTGAAAGAATCTGTGAAAATTCCCCTAAAACTTGTATTTGAGGGAAACTGATTAAGTCTGGTGAAGACAACTACAGTTTTGCCACAAATAGGCATTTACTTCTATCCACATATCACAGCTATGAGGGCAGCTCCAGCACAGTACTGGTACTTCATAGTCTGCAGTCAGCATTTGACCACCAGACTTTACATCTTATTGTTTATGTAGAAAAACTTAGACTTCTGTGTTTGAACTCAGCATCAGAAAGTAGGCAGAGGAATGTCTCCAGTCTGCCACATGTCAAGCCTGTGTCAGCAAATGGTCTCATAAACAGAACACAATCTCCTAAGTAAAAATGTGCTGAGATTTCACTGCATACTTCTGTGCTTGAACTCTAATTATATGTAAGGGAAAAAAATAAAAACATTGTAGCTCAAAATAAAACATCTGACCCATAGACAGCACTGGTGTGCCAGCTAAGGAACGAACAGAAAAAGCTACTTCTGCTCCATTGCAGGGAACTGAGAAGGGCTCACCCACATATTTACCAAGTGGAAAGAGCAGCAAGATGTGGGCTCTGTTTTAGTAGCACACTTCTGACCCCAAAGGGCCATGCTTCCAAGCAGCCAAGCCCCTCACTAAAAGGACAATCATTGCAGCATGGCAAAAGACCAACTGAGATCTTGGGGCAAGTTTCCAATTTCCACTGCAGTACACCCCAGTCATCTTAAAACTATTTAATTCTCTCCCCACAAGCCACTGCAGTCATGATACTGGAAAATGAAGTTTGTGTTTTATTCACAAAACTGCATTACCTAAGATTCTTCTCTTGTTTTATTCACTAATGTCACTGCTGCATCCTTTCCATCATACCCAGTTTTGCCCTCCAAACCCCATGAGCTTCTAAAATGAAAATCTACCTTTGACTGAGTATCCACAGCACATCATTGGCCAGCAGCCAAGGCTCCCATGGAGGCAACACCTCTGATTCCCTTTACTTATGTAGGATTGGGAGCTTTAGCCCTATTAGTATCTTTTTAAATCAGGATAAAGATTCAGCTGTAAACACAGTGCTCTGCCCTACCTGAGCTGATCAGTAAAGATTCCTCATTTAACATGAAAGTAACAATTTGAAAGCTAGTGAACACTGACTTATAAACAGGAAGGCAGGCAGAGGGATGGTTACAAAAAGACGTTTACAAGCCAGCTAAGAATCAAGTCATCTCCTAGAACTCCCTCTGGTACCTGTTTCTCCTCCTTGGACATCTGTTTCCTAGCTTCTGACTGAGCTTTGAAATACTGGCTCATGTGGGTGAAGTCACACTTGCTGAGGTTGGTGATAGTGCTCTTCTCTTCAGAGGTCATTTCCTTGCAGAAAGAAAGCAGGGCAATTAAGTAAGTTTTCATGCACAGCAGAACTCACCCTACCCCAGACAGTTTCAACAGGAACAACAGACAGGTTCTCCCAATAAACCCCAAATTCTTGCACATGCTTCTCCCAGATGAGGTCAAAATGACAAGCAGCAAAGCCTATGGAGTGCTGGCTTTCCAGTAGTCTGATCTCTGTGAGCACTGGGCAATGCTGTGCCAGCTCCCACACCAGTCTGACCCCGAATGGTGGCTGGGACTGCTAGGGACAGGGGGAAAAATCCAGTAACCCATCTAGGAAAACTGCAACCGATCTAAAGGTTTGATCTTATGGCTGATGACTGAGGTGAAGTTCTGAAGTTTAGGTCTTTGCAAGGGGTTTCCTTCTAATATAAAGCTGGCTCTTCACCAAAGCATGCAACTGTTAGATCAGCTATACCCTACCCATGCTGTAAGTGGCAGCCTGGCTGGGAGAAGCCTGACTTTGATGGTTTAGAAAGGTATTTATGATAGGGTCCTTCCTGGTTAAACTACAGGATACACTGAAAACTTCAGAGCTATAATCTGATGCTGCTTTTTGAGTTGCCTCACAGTAGCTTTCCTGTGCAGGGGAGAGTCGCCCCTTTTCACTGCCCAGCACTGAGGAGGCACTGGCCATGCCTGCAGTCACCACAGCCCAGCACTATGTGTCTACCTTTCTCCAGTCTTTGAAGAAGTTTTTCCTGAAGATCTCCTTTGTAGTGTACTCGTGATCAAGCATTTTTGCAAAGAACGTGGCAACTTCTTCTGCTTTGGTACTCAGCTTCATGACTTTACCTATGAAGAAAGGTTTTCTTTTTAAAGAAAATGGTAAACAGCAATTGAAGCCAGAAAGAGGCCACAGTAACTACCTTAAAGGATGCTGTGTTTTTACCACAGAGAAGTTTTCCTTTCATAACGTTACACAGTACAGCAAATTGGATGGACAAAGGAAGCAGTGGAGCACAATTGCTTGACTTTCATCATAAACACTTGGAAAAAAAGTTTCCTCTGGAATCTAAACATTACAAACATCAACAGCAATGTGATGTGAGACAGGTCTGCGAGGCACAGGGCAGGAAGGGGAAAATGCCTCCTGCAGGAAACCCTACATTGAGACACCCCAGCGGTGTGTGCGGTCCTGGGGAAGATTCTGCTGTTTAGAGTGGAAGAGATGAGGGGGTTTGTAACACTCAAGACATATGGGAAATACAGCCTCTGTATTCCTCTTCTACTCACAGAGAGACTCCATTTTGGAACACCTCTTCCAGGCTTTAGCTATTTCTAGCCAGAAAGAGCCCTTCCTAGGCATACACCACAAATAGGCTGAAAAGCAATGCCAAATATTTAACTCTCCTTCACTGCAGGGAAACATGTCAGGATGCTGCTCATCATTGCCTTTGCTGTGGGAGCACACTCCTGTGTCTCCAAATCAGACTCAAAGCTAGTCATCTTTGAGAAAGCCTGAGCTTTCAGGGAATGAAGAAGCCACAGTTCAGTTCATCTGCAAGACTGCAGTACAGAGTGGAATCGCTGCAAGGGAAGGCTTAAAAACACAAGGGACAAGAGGCTGCTGCAGCATCGAAGCTGTGGATTCAACCATCTAACATTCCTATTGAGTGTCTTGTTGGTCCAGATTGCATTCCTGATGACATGTGAGGTGCCAGAGATCCCTCTGAAGGGTTTTGCATGCAGCTCACATCGTCAGCTTGTTGCAAGAAATATCTGAAGTCGCAAAGGGCTGGCAGACAGTCAACACCTGTGGAGTTTTTAACGACCATTTTACTGCACAAAAGTGAATACAAGAAACACTGCTGTTGATTGTTGATTCTGTGCTCTTGGAAAAATACCACACTTGATTTACTGCCTGCTTTAAGAAGTTGCATCGTCTCCAAAATTAAAGCATGGGAGTCAGCCTTAAGATCTATAAACCCTCGTAAAAGAGGGCTTAGCAAAAGGTCCTCCCAAGGATCTGAGAAGATTCCACAATTAAATTAAACCAACAGTAACTCTGCCAATTTTTAAGCTGCAACCTAAAATACAGCATTTGTTTGCTTGTAACAGGAAATGGGGGAAGGGAGAGACAGCGAGGGAAACCGTTTTTCCAGTCTGCAAGTCCAGCTTGAAAGAGGCAGTTGAGGTAGGAACATGTTTGAGGCTAGAATGACTGCTCTTTTCCCAGAGAGCTGAAGGCTCAGTTGCCTTTACTGAATCACTTCAGAATATATTTCACTGGACTCTATAGCCTCTTTTTTTCCCCACAAAGGTCTGAAGGGGTTTGTCAGAGACAGGGATGGACTTCTAAATAAGAAAAAGACTTATCCCAGAAGCGTGACTATTAGTTACCTGACTCAAAGACTGACAGCCAGAGAACAACTGCAGGATGTCACGAGCAGAAGAGATCACATGGCCGTGACTGAAACGCATCATCTGCCATCATCTACACTCCCACCTTGCCCCACCGACAGAACATTCAAATTCAAGCCACCTTTGGGGTGTCAGCAGTAGCTACAGTCAAGCCCTACAAGTTGGCTTTGGCGTTTCCAGCTCCCACGCTGAGCCTGGCATTGTAGGTGCTAACAATAGCTCCAGCAGTCACTGTGTCAGATGAAAACAGGCAGTCTCACCACAGTGCAGTCCCTAGGCAAGGGACAGATTCCTCCAGTGAGAGCTTGCAGCAGGGCAGCTGGCTGGCCAGCCAGGGCATGATTATTGGACCCCACAAATCATCTCAAGATAATCTTGAAATGAGGTGATGCCCGGCAAGCACAGCCAGCAGCTCTCAGCAGTTGCTGTGTAAATCAGACAGCTGATTCTTTGCCTAGCTTCTCAAGGAAGACTTATGTGATTGCTTTACTGGCCAGACCTCCTCGCCCACCCTGTAATTGTGGGGCTTGCTGATGAATTTCTGCCACAAGAGGTTGAAAACATCCCTGCATTTCCTAGAGGTTACAGGAAATGGATGGCTAGAGAGACAAGGAGCTTATTGCTGCCTGCACCAAAGGGACAGCTACAGCCCAGCTGCCCCTCCTTTTCTCTAGACAGCAGGAGAGATAGCACACACTCTTCTACAGAGGAGAAAAATTCCAACTTTACATTGAGTCCTTATCAAACCCTAAGACAGAAGTTCATAGACATCCCTGATCACTGTGCTACTTGCTTGGAGACAGCCTTTATTAGGCTGCAATATGTTTATGTCACTACACTGCTGCCGAGATGAATGTCATCTCTCAGTATTTAAAAACACTCTGTCGTGTCACATGCAAACAGCACACTGCTCCTGGAAGAGTTCCATGCCCAGATGTCCCCTTCACCAAAAATTACATTTTCATCCATTCAAAAGCCTCCCACTTAATCCAATCCCGGGTTAATTTGATCCTTCATTTAACATGATCACAGGGCTAAAAGGAAACACACGGGTCATCAAATCTGCTCTCCAGCAGGCATCACATCATATAATTCCTTCCACATGAGCCTCTAACAACCAGTCAGCCCAGCATATTAGAATCCCACACCAATTAGTTCTACCACACACAATGGCTGGTGAGTGGGACTGTGACTTACACCAGAGGGCTGTGTCCTTGGGGCTAGGGTCATCCTGTGCATTCCTACAAGATCCTACTCATCTGTGTCCAAATTCAATAGTCTTTTATTTCACTCATGTCAACATATGATCACGAATTTCATCACAGATGATGGAAGCTGCAATTCATAAGGTTAAAGAAAAGAGAGCAAGCCTAAAGGTGACCAGTGATGAAGAGCTACAATTAAGTTCTCTACCAGTTATATAATGCTAGTCTCAGGTTTAAGACACTCTCATACTGTTAAGAAACCTGAGAGATTTACCACCACAGAGTGAGAACAAGTCCATCTCCCTGTCAGCATGGTTAGCAGAATACAGCAGGCTATTCCTTTAGAGATCCTACCCTTTGCTTGGCCCTGGGGGAACTTCTTTTAAGCTAACCACTAAACCAAAACCACCTACTCGTCTCTTCAGTCCCCAGAAGAATGCCACAGTACTCTGAGGATGTTTATTTCTCTTCCCGGTAAGTGGAAACATAGATCAACTCACCATCATAATAAAACTTGACATTTTCAGGCAGAGGTTCATATGGTGGAGCAAATACAGGACCTTTGTGCTCTAGGAACTTCCATTTAATGCCTTCAGGGTAGCGCTCTTCTTCCCACCTTCAAGAGAGAAATAGGAACCGATACAATTTTAAGCTCCTAATCTTCATTTTAATACTATGTGGGTATGAGAGTATGCTAAAGAAAATCAGCAGTCACTGCTTTGCTAGGAGCAGACCAAGTACAAATACTCAATGCACTGTCACCATTTCTTTTCCCCCCACTTTTTTTAGGGCCATGTTCACGAACAGAACACCCTGGGCCATGGGATATCTGATGGGACCATTGCCCTCATCTGTCACTTGCTGCTCTTTACACAAAATCACACAGCTGAAAACGCTTAGAACTTAGGAAAGCGAAGAATTCAGCAGTGTAGAGGAGGGATCATCACACCAAATTCAAGTCAGCTGTGATCTAACAGCAGGCCCAGGATGCCTGCTCAGCAAAGCTAAACAATTGCAGTATATTACACTGCTGCTTTCAGATGTGGACAAGCACAGCATTAAGGGCAGAGATAAAGAAACAGATGTTCATTTACAACCTAAATGAGAACAAACCTGCTTGGCAGAGAAAGACTGAAACCTGCTTGGTCATCTTAAATTCATTCCAATTCTTTGGGTAAGAAAAGTGTACTTGAGGAAAACCAGAGCAGCACAGGGAAACGGCAAAGTTGCCTCCATAAAAATGTTTTGCCAATGATGCATTAGGTATGAGAACTCAGCAAGGCAGGCGCCACCAAGCCCACATTCCAGCTGAACAGGAGCAGCAATTCATCTACAGAGAAAAGGGGTCCCGCCAGGCCAGTATCCTCCCCCCAGTTCCCACTACCCTGTGCCCACCCCACTGACTCCACACTCCTCTCCTCCCCTCTACACTTCTTTCATGATTACCAGATCATGCTGCTGGCACAGGATTCCCTGCTGAGAAAGGCTATTTTACTGTAGTGATCAATCAACTGGAAGACCATTAACCCGTCACAGGCCTCCAGACAACTTTGTTGAGCAGACATGACAATAAAAAAAAAAAACCCAAAAGAGTTTTAAGCTTCCCTCCAGTGTCAGCCCTTTGGAGCAGCTCCATTTTGGGTACAAGAGCAGCTGAGGAGAGACGTGCGTGTCTTGCATGCATCTCAGCTGTGATGCACAAATCCACATCACTTCATCCCCTACAGAGATAGCAGGGTCACTGTGCAGGAGATAAGCACTGTGCACAGAAACAAAGAGCTGCTGCTAGAAGACACTCAAAATGCTTCACTGATGCCACTACAACAGTAGTTTAGGAACAACAACTGTATGGGACATGGTGCTGTACTGTAGCACCATCTTTGCCCACAGCACTAGACCTGACTTTGTCTTACGTGAAGCACAGCAACATCTTGAACAGCAAAATGCACAACCCAGCCATCAGCACAAAGCCCACATTGCCAGATTTCAGCCCCTGGCAGGGAAGAAGGCTTGAGTAAACTATGCTGATAGAAGAAACTAATATTGACATTTGAAGTTTAGATCTCAAATATTTACATTCCTAATGATTGTGTTTTTGGTGCTTTTTTTTAAGCTAATTAAAAATTAGAAATCTAAATATTTTGTCAAACATAGGTCTAGGTTCTTCCACCCAGAAGCTCCTTCTAGCAAAATAACTCTAAATCATTGGCTTTTGCTTCCAGGCAGGAAAAGGTTATCCTCTCTGACACTGAGGGGAATCAGCCACAGCAGCTATGACTTTACAGAACAGGTTTGTCAAGAATTCTTGCTTTTCAGCTGTGGCTTTTTAAGATTTATCCCCCTGGTAGTTATTTGATGAGAAATTTTTTTCCTCTACTTGTTCCTCTCCTTTTAGAAAGGCTGCATGTAAAAGGAGTACTAAAAGGTAGCAGTTTTAAATAGACAGCTGAAGCACATTGTGCCTTCAGGGAAGGCTACAAGGGAGCACAGGATCCCCAGGGTGGTTTCTAAGTCCAAAGCTACCAAAGTGTTTGTCATAAAAGAACACAAACCATTCCAAATCACACCTTCCCCTTCTTCCTAAACCTTGTATATAAGTGTTCAGACAAAAGGTAAAAGTGAGCCTCCTGAGGTTAGTCAATTTTTCATCCTCCTGTTTTAAACAAAAAAGCATTTCATCAGTGCTGCCCAAGGTAGCTCCTAGTCCTAAAGCAATGTCCTACAGATGATTTTGTGGGAGTCAGGAGAATGCTGCCTATTAGGAAAACAGTCTTACTAATTTCAGCAGAAACTGTGCTAATTAATCACACATGTTCCTCAATTAAATCCCATATCAAACCTGTCTAAGAATGCCAGGAAGGTAGACAGGGGAAGGTTTTTCAAGTGGAATGCAAATAGAGAAGATTCTTAGGAATAAAAACCACAATACACTTCAGGGATGCATTACTTCAAGGAAATGAACTTGCTACAAGGTGGCAGAAGTGCTCCTAAGGTATACTTCTGGGTCACATTCTTCAC
Source organism: Picus viridis (assembly GCA_033816785.1). Taxonomy (NCBI): domain Eukaryota; kingdom Metazoa; phylum Chordata; class Aves; order Piciformes; family Picidae; genus Picus; species Picus viridis. The sequence continues at coordinate 6,285,007 of CM066599.1, read as the reverse complement.
ACACTGACAGGGTGTGAAAATGACCTCTAAGAGCTCCACATGCTGATGAACAAGGCCAGTGCCTTGGGAATGTCTAGCATCAAGTATTCACATAAGTGAGGATAAAAATGCACAAGGCAGCAAGCCCTTGAGGAAACAGCCAAAAAAAGATATCAGATGTTCAGAAAATTGACTCAGATGGAACACAAAATGCCCTTAAGAGACACAATTGAAGTGTAGATGAAACCCTGTCCAAAGACACACTACACAGAGCTGCAGATGGATGACAGGAACATTGGCAGAAGGGTGCAGTTACCTGCTGCCAAATTTTGCATAACATGCTTTCAAAGGCAGTTTTCCTCAGCAGTAAGCACCAACCACAGAGCTTAAGCCAGCTACCTGGGACTGTGGTGCCATGGCAGGTGAGGGGAGAACAGGACAGCTTTCCAGTAAAGGTTTGCCATTGAAGGATGCAGACTACAGTAAAAGGGAGTTGTGGTAACAGAATATTAAGTTAGACAAAACCAGCAAGGGCACCTGAGACAAAGCCAAAAAGACAACAGATCGTTAAGGCTTAAAGAGACCTTCTGTAGCTCCCTGCTGCTTCATGTCCCGGTAGTTTGCTAATGTCAAAGCACATTAAAAATGTGCTGTCAAAGGGACTAAGAAAAAAGTGGATTGCTCAGGGGAAAAAAAGAGAAGAAAAAAATCAGTATAGTTTTGGGAGGGGGCTGAATGCCAAAGAGAGTGTAAAAGTATGGAAAAAAATACACAAGTGCTGATGTTCTGAAGAGGCTGTGACAAGCAAAGAGAAATATGCAAAGACAATGAACACTACAGAATAATTTGTCTTCTTAAAGGTGAATCAATAAGAGTGACAATAAAGGGGGAGAAGACTGAATCTGAAAGGACTGAACACTGCAAAGGCATTCCCCAACAAAAGTAGCCAAATGATCTGAAGGAAGAAAATGCTCACAGAAACATCCTCAAAAGGGCATAAAAATGCTTTACAGGAGACTGTAGGAGTGCAGAAAACACACAAGCTTTTGAAAACTACACAGACATAAACTGAAGGAAGTACCAGGGCTAAACTTCAAACCACACCAGTAACAGCTTCTCAAATGTGGCAGTGGCAACAGTTAAACTGTTGTAGATAGCTGCAAAGGCTGCAGCAGTTTCTTACACAGAGCTCTAGTGATACAGCACAGGCCTGTCTTCCAAATGAGCCACAGAGTTCACATTTATTTCAAAAAGCTTCTGAACACATTGAAGAGTGATAGAAAGCACAGCTTCAGGAGCTCAGCCATGTGGCTTTAGCATCTTGGAGAAGAAAGTGTCTTCCATTCAAAACTTCTGTTCAAAATTCATCTCCCCAAACCAGCCCCAGCTTAAATGGTCACTTAACCAACATTCATTTTTGTGGCAGTGGCAGAAGCATTTTTGAGACACACACAGTAGGCATCCACTTAGAATAAAAAGGTGGAAACCCACTTGTGGTTTACCCTCTATATACACAGGTAAGCTCTACTAGAAGACTGGCTAATACATCTGCACATACTTGTATATTCCTGCTGATACCCCTATGCCTACAAGATTTGACATTGCTATGAGAGTGTCAGCAAGGAACAGGCTGTGGCCACAAGAATATTGGTATCTGATCATTTTAAGTAGCCTCTACATTCTAGAGATCAGGGGAAAAAAAAACATCCCAACGACCCCATGAACCCCCTTTATTTCCTGTCTTAGTCCTATCAGAAGAGGTATTTCACTTCTGCTTCAGAAGATGAACACAGTGAATCAGCTATTTATTTAGAGCTTACCAGAAAGTAAGCCAATTATTGAGAACAAATCCTCATGAATCAACAAAAGAGAAGGCCAGATGTGCTTATTCAGTCAGCCTGGGGGTAACAGGGAAAGCCCAGGTGCAGAGGCAGACCTACAGCACTGACATATAGTTACCATTTCCATTTCTGCTCCTCTTCCTTTTTCGGCTTCTTTCTCTTGTCTGCTTCAGGGACTTTCTTGTCTTTGCTCTTAGCTTTCTTTGCTTTGCTGTCCTGCAAAATGAGTAAGAATCTGTTAGGACAAGCTGATGTATTTCCCACTTTCCATGAAAAGAGGTTTTAAAACTATAAGATTGTCTCTTGGGGTATGTAGGTTTGACCACAAACAACTGAATTCCCGTGGCCTCACTACATAAACGTGCTCTGAGATCATCCTATTAAGTCAAAGTCTGCTTATGGTCCCACTTCTGTTGTAAGCCAAATTCTTTTACTTTACATTTGGGACATGCTAAGTGCAAAAAGCCAGGTTTCTGCCTCACCTGGTATGTGGCAAATCTGGGCCAGAGTAACATGATTTTGTAGAGAAACATACTTTTTGGCTTGTACTACTCCATTTAGTCTGGCAGATGCTGCAGAGCACGCTCACACTGCTGAGGTGGCTTCTGGGAACATGGTGGTATGTGCTCACCAGAGAGACACTTCCAGTGAATTAAAGAATTAACCACGTTGCCAGGAGGTGCTTGCAACATGCATCTCACATAGGTGTCTCTGCTAGATGTGGAGTGGAGACTCAAATTATGGCTTCTCTCTCTTTGCCAAGTCCCTCCTCAAAGAAACTTCCACTCTAGGCTCCACCTAAAAACTTCAAGCATCTTCCTAGCAGCTGATCTCAGATTCATCTCCTCTGCTTGTGAACTGTGCCACATCATCTGTGCAATTACCATTTGTTGTCAGTAAGGTTTCTCCGCCCTCCGATCTACTGAACAGGAGGACTGTGCATTGCCTGGAAGCTCACATCTTGGTGGTATCATCTTCATCCATTGCTTTAGGAGTAGGAGAGAATGTTTCCCTGACTTTTTATACATTATGGCACAAATAAGTTAACCTGCAACACAGCCAAGGATCTATCACACACAGCTTTGGCGCACACTGGCCCCTGCCTCCTTACCCTGGAATCAGACAGCCCCTGCTCTACATGATTCAGCACCCAATTGTTTTGATCACAGAAACAAACTCATCTTTCACATTACCTCTTCTTCCTCTTGTTTCCTTTTCTTTGCTTTCTTTATGTCTTCTGTTTTGATTTTTTTGGGTTTGTACTCAACGCTGTAAGAACAAAAGACCAACTGATGAAAACAATCAAATTTCCAGTACAAAAAAAAGTCATAAAGAAGCCACACACAGTTTGTGTGCAGATGCTCACAATGTTTATGGCATGCTATGACTGAATAACCCCTATACAGCAAAACAACCTCTACAAGTCTCACTGAACTCAACATCTTTGATGAAGAATGGATTCCAAAGTAGCAGCCACCCAGTGATTACCTGGGATGACATAAGTGGGCTAAAACTTAGTGGTCTGTTCTATCCCCAACTATTTTTCTGATCTTCAGCCTGGAATCTGCCCACAAGGCTCACTTTTTTTGCATCCCCTATTAGTTCAAACAATAGCAAAACTGGCTGCTGGCAACTTCTTAATCTTTCCACTGCAGACATGAGATGGGAGGTCACAAAAACTTAACAGAAGGCAGCAAATGATTACACAAAAGAAAAGATGTCACACCCATTGCTCTTGGAAACTGAGAAATACTGCACAGGGACAGAATACCACCATGGGAAAACCCTTACAAGCCTTTAACTCCATACTGCTAAGAAGGTCAGACTAAAGAGCTGGATGTACATAGATGGTGACAGATCACAGTGGGATGTATCTGACCTTTTCTTTTACTACACCAGGCAAACATCAGATTTAGAGACAAAAGTCCTAAGCATAATCCACAGCATATTTAGACTCTAGGCAAACCACACCAAGCAGTGCAGGCAAACCTCCCCTCAGCCCTCAAGCAGGCTGACAACGCATTTTCTCCTTCTTGTGTAGTTATTTCTTCACCCAACAGAAACCACTACAGCCTCTTAGCTAGCATCAATGCCTTACTTGCTCAAATTTATGTTCCAGAGTCTTCATCGCTGTCTTTACCTACCTTCTGGGTTTTCTCTCTTTTAATAGCTCTGCAACATTTCAGCAGTATCTGCAGAAGCAGGAAATGGCATTTTGCCTTGGACACCACAAGCACTATCTCTGCCTGGCTCAAAGATCTGGTAATAACATAAGGAATCTGGTCTCAAACTTCCAGTCACCCACGTGAACAAGTCTGTGCTGATGACCTGAAATCCCACCTGCTCCCTCAATGTTAACAAGAAAGGCAAACATCCAAGCCACCAGCACCCATGTCACTTACTCATCATCTTCTCGAGGTCTCTTCAGGGGTTTGGAGTCTTCTTTAGGAGATACATAAAACCCATCATCATCTGGCTCATCTTTAATACGTGGGGGACTACAAAAAGAAGCAAGGAAAGGTTGTTCTTATTTCAAAGAGGAAGGTTCTTGGAAGCCAGCATGAACTGTTTTAAGACATGACCACCTGCAAAACAAGCATGTCTTCTGGTACCCAAAGACCTGAGGTGTATCATTCTCTGAACACTCATACACAATGTAAGGAGAGAGTCATTCAGGCACTACATGTTTACTGTTTCTCAAGCATCATCAAGATCAATTTCAACTGCTTACATTTCACTGTGTGTCTTCGAGGCTTTGGGTAAAAACTGTAGCTTCCAGCACTTAAAAGAAAACTGAAATGTGCATGTGCAGTCAGATGTTAGTTACTTTCAATTCAATATCCTTATTGAGCCTAGTAAGTGAGAAAAAGATCACCAAGTAAACAAAGATCTGAAAGCTATTTCCCTGAATCTTTGGCCAGCTAAACACTGTGGCATGTGAAAACCAGAAAAGGAAACAAAGGTTTGGCAAAGTTAAACCGATCAGTCTCTTTTCACTATCCAAGCTGTTGGAAGTAAACAATCCTGCCCCTTTCAACAGACCACAAATATTAAGTTAGGCTCAATGTTTTCAGCCATAATGTCCCAATACATCAGTAATAAGAATGAAAAATGGAGTATCAGTGCAAGAGAGTCTATCCCTTTAAACCAGCTCATTATTTTTAGATTTCACAGCAGCATTTCACTTATCTTCATAAAGAAAAAGACATCTCAAAGAGTCCAAAATTACATTTTGAAGCACTTATTGCTGCTCCAATCAGGTAGAAAAAGTAACAGTGCCATCCTGGGCTTTCCTATTCATATTCAATCAGCAATTTCTAGATCAAATTGACTCAGTTTCCAAGTCAACACGTGGATTTTGCAATTGGCTGTGGGGGGGGAAAAAAAAACCACAACCCACCAGCATTCTGCTTTGTAGATCACTGTCAGCAAGAGACATTGTGGAGTCTTATTTTAGCTGGTAATGTGTCCGTGAAGCAGAACAAGGCAGTTTGCTCTTCAACAGCTGTAAAGCCACTGCAGTGCTGGCAGAGGCAACTCAGGTGAAACAGATATGGGCTGCTCTAAGAAGCCATTTCTGTGGCACACTGCCTGTGATTAACTGAGACACAAGCCTGCAGCACGCAGACAGTTGCAACACATCTATGGAAAAAGAGGATTTTTTTCCCCCCCATTTAATTCTTTCTCCCCTCCAGGCAGAAATCTAGAACTACTGTTTTATTAAGTTACTAGGAATTTTATCTAATTTATTTTAACATTGAAAGATTTCACAACATTTTGTAATAGTAGGGAGTAAAGTGTGATTATGTTGAAAGAAAGGACCTGTATGACCAAGCTGAACCTTGGCTTGCATTGTTTCCAGGACTGTAACATTGCTCATCCTACCAAGTCTTAAGCAAGAAAATGAAAATCATCTGAGTGGGGACATTTTTCTCTGATGAACTTGTTTAAAAAAAAACCCAACAAACCACACCAAAAAAATCAGCAGGAAAAAAGAAGAAAATAATTAATTTACTTTAGCCAGCTTTCAATTCTGAAGAAGGCACAACTGTGATAGCTCCTCCCTCTGCCAGACTTTCCTTAAACACGCTCAGAAAGAAGTGCTTAAAAAGCACTCTTGGACCTAGAAGATCCAGTGCCTTGATATTATAACACCCAAGGCGAGATTAGCAGATGCCTGCAATTGCATGCCTGCAATTCTGCTGAACAGTAGAGGCTAGCAAGAGTTACTATTAGCTGTCTCCTACACCGTGAAACACCTAAATGCCATCGCTTTCTATTTCCAGAGCATCCCCAAAAGGGCCTGGAGAGGGCGACTCTTCCCTGTGCCAAACCTAACTACTGAGTTTGCATCTTTAAACAGGGGTAGGGAAATGAAGATGGAGAAACTCCTGTCAAGAGAACACATTCGAAATACAGAGAATAAGTAACAGGCAGGGACTAGACAGGTGTCTTCTCCCATCCTCTCTGCATCCACAGAACATAGTGAGACTGGAAGGATTTTGTGGATTCATGAAAGCTTGCCTAACACATGCATCCACCACACCACAGACCTGCAAAATAACCAATGGCTGGATTTAAACATCACAAGAGATCTTAGCTGATTAAGAAAAAGTACTCTTCTAGCAACTGCTCACTTCAGGTTTTTAGTAAGATTTCTTACTGATGACTGATCCAACATGTAAGTGAATGAGGCTCTATTATTAGCAGGAATTTATAGAGCAGGAAGGGCATCCAGGTATTTTTTTGAAGGTATTTTTGATTTTACACAAGCATCCTCCTTACTCATCACTCCTCTGTAAAGGCTTTAAGCTGTAGTCACTTAGAGCAGACACTCAGAGGCAATCTGGACTGTCTTTACAAGGCTCTGTCTCCAGAAGACTGCCTGCAGGGTTGAAGTACCATTTTACAACAGCTTTCAACTCCAGTTACAAATGTTTCCATAGTTCAATCTGTTCTCAACAGAATTCAACTACTTAATACTTGGACAAAGGCAGCATGTGCAGGCAGATACCAGGTATTCAACAGCTCCCATCTCCAGTTACTAGGTAAGTAGATCAACTGCCAGTTCCTGTAATTGAGAACAATACACTGTCTGATGGAGGCAAAAGCCTTCCCTTTTTTTCCCAAGACCTAAGAAAAGTCAAGCTGTTACTTTTATCTTTCAGATCACAGATCTGGTTTCTTACCTGGAAAAACCATTTTCCTTTTCCTTCTTTATTTTTATATCACCAGAAGATGATTTCATCTGGAAAACACAGAAAGTCAGAGCTGATTAGCACCGCTCACATCACCTTACGTGACACGCAGGAAAGATATTTAACACGCAGAAGGAGACAAAGGGCACTGTGACTATCTTCATCCCTCGTAGACCTTGGTGACCTGACACAACAGACCAAAGAAGGCAACATTTTCTGTAATTCTTACTGAATTCAGCATTTGCTGGCCCTCCAATTTCTTCAATAGATTGGAGTTAAGTGAATAGTTTGCTCTTGCACAGAATGAACGTGACCTGATTGATTTTTCTCCCTTGTCTCTGAATCTAAGCTTGGTGAAAAGTATCAAGGGAGAAAATGTGGAGCCAATGGACACAGCTCCACTGTGGAATTGCTTCCATTCACAATACCTGCAGATAAAGCCCTGACAAGGTAAAAATCATGTGCTCCACAAACCAAGACTTTGGGTTAGCACTGGGATAATTCTGTCCAGGTCGATTAGAACTTTGAAGTATAAGCTACATCTAAACCCACGGAGTTTGTACCATTTAGTACTTAGAAACCAGAACCACCCTTTTTTGTTTCTCCTCCAGGAGATACTTACCTTCTCTTCCTTTCTCTTCTCCTTGTCTTTATCTTTGTGTTTGTCTTTGTGTTTCTCTGAGCTGCCATCTTTGTGTTTTGTTTTCTCCTTGTCTTTGTGTTTCTTTTCCGAGGAATCTTTGTGCTCACTGCAAGACAGAAGAGTATGTTTGCAGAGGGGAACAGAAGGAGATTTGACTAATACAGGTAACTTCCAGCAATAAAATCTCACAGGTTTGGATGACTGCAAACCCTACAAAATAAAGGATCACCTTAACAGGAACATCCACCGTAGTGTCCTGTCACAAGGCATCCATTCTGCTGAGGAGGAAGATACCACAAAACCAAGCTCTCCAGTTCAGGAAAACCCCATCAGCCTGGATTGCTGAGGAAATCCACAGCTGCTACACTTAAAGCTCAACATTTTAGGCTGAATTCCCACTAGCTTTGCTTTTCCTTTTTTCCTAGTCCATGTAAAAGGTCACTGGAATAGAACCGCGAGTCTGTCAGAGCCCCTGTCAGCTTTTGCTCCGACAACGGTTTGTCATTGTAGCAGCTCTCATCACTGGAACTTAAAGTGAAAACCGCTGATCTCTATTATTCCCAAACAGATGGGAAAACCGGAGCAAACAGGATATGCAGTGTCCTTGTGTTTATGCAAAGTCAAACAGAAAAGGCAGGAATAGTACTGCAGTCCTCAGCCAGAGCACTGTCTTTAACCGTGCCTCACCGCCACGGCCACCCCAGCTCTGCTCGGCTGAGATGACCCTGCCATGCAGGGCAGGAATTCAAAGGTGTTTCCAAGTGAGAATCTGGTCTGCAACCATGCAGAACCTGCTGCTGCAGACAACAGCATTGAGAGTTTCAGACCCAAAATTCTTTAGTCAGAATAGAGGGGAAAAAAGTGTCCCCAAGGAGAAGGAGGGGGGAAAAAAAGAAAGAAAGAAGCAACCTTTAAAAAGTTCTGTTTCCACCCCTTCTGATTTCTGAGACGTTTGGGTAAATTTGGATCACATTTTCAAGTTTTTCTTATCAACCAGAGAGGCACATACCTGTTTTGAAATGAAAATGAGTTCTCTCATGAAATGACTTGACTCTCAGAGCCAGAGAGTGAGGAAACACTCTCAAAAGACTCACAACAGAGGCTGCAAGAAGAGGTCACAAGGATTTGCAGCACTGTTGTGGAAAGCCAAGCATCAAGATTGTCCGACTGACAGGCCTTCAATACACACTTAGAAGTTGTATGGGCTCCCTGAGGTCACTCCGGGCTTAAAAATGCCAAAGAGCCTGAAAATCAGGCCCTCTTCTACTGGGCACTGTTAGGAACCATTTAAGCTGCATTCCTCATCCCAGCAGTTCACACTCCTCCTTCCTTAGCATTTGACTCCCATCAGTACTGCTCTCCGAGATGCACTCTGCTTCTCCTACACAATGCAATGCAAGGCTTTACTGGTATTTCAACACTCAAGTGCAAGCCCAAACCTATCTGGGGGAACACAGCCCTGAAAAACAGCAAGCTGGGAACGCCAGGTAAGAGCATGACTTTTAAGAACAATATATGTTTCAAGTTTCTTTTCTGCTATAAAACACAGATTGCAAAAGGGTTGTATGTTTGATGGCCACAAAGCAAGCAGCAGATAAACCTGCTCCTATAAGGCTTGTGTGATTAAGAGGAAGGCAACGAGAGTAACAAATACAGCAGCCCACACCCAGCTGGTGAGCTGCAGAGTAAGTTCAGCATGGAGAGTTTCAGAGCCTCACGTAACACTAGCACGAATGGACCTGAACCTGCAAAAGGTCTAAATTATTCAAGCTCAGAGTAGCACACGCTCCCATAAATGCACAGTAGCCTCACAAGCCCAAGCAGCTAAAGCATGAAAAATCCATCTCTGGAGGAAATCAGTAGATTCATGTATTATGTTGCATTAGAAGAGATCAGCAAGAAGAGAAGGCAGTTTCATTTTATCACTCCAGCAGCCTCTTTATACCACATATAAAGCTGCAAAGGAGTATTGAACATGAAAAGGCAAATGGCACTCTAGAAATTCTTGTAGATAAGACACCCAGCACCACATGTTACCCATGAGGGAAGATTTAACAACTGCAGACTATTCTTACCCAGCAGATCGTGTTGTGTACAGTGTGATCGGGACATGCGAGTACGTACACAGAACGCCCTGACACTGGATCTCAGAAACCCAAAAGGTGTCTGCTACTCCTGCTCAGATTTGACATCCAAGTCTCTACTTGGTTTATTCATCAGTATCCCAGACTCAAGACACTTATTTTACTCCCATTTACTCAATTAGATTCACTGACTGAAAGCACAACCCCACACATACCTTAGGAAGGTCTGGAAACTGACTTGATATCTTGTGCCGTTTTCTGTATGCTTTGGACAGATAACATTTGCCAACAATTGAAGTTTTACAGTTACAAAGGTTTATCATCACACAGGAAAATCCAAGATGAACAAGCACACAAGGCTCAGACCCATTTTGTTCTCTGCAAGTCTGCTTGTGTCTATTTTCCACCTCGTTCTTATTTGGTATTTAAATCCTACCTGAAATAACATGTTTTACTCAGACAACAATTTGCATCTCTAAGCATAGTACACACTGCAGTCGATCTCTAAGGTAAAGTTCATGGCTGCATCTGTTGTTTGGGAGTTTGGAATAGCAAAGAAAAAGAAGTTTCAGTTTTCAAAGGGACTGTACACATTTGCACTGGCACTAGCTTTCAGTATGCAACTGGGAGCCCTGGGACATGCAAGAAAGACTAAAAGCAAATTAATAGGGAACAATCTACATCTGCAAAGTGACTACCGAAAACAGCAGAAAATCCTATTAGCCTAGAGAAGCAGTGACAAATTTCTGTATGCTGAATGCTTACAGACTACATCTGGAATTTAAAAAGTGCTTACAACCTCAGGCTTGCCTATGCAGAAGCTCAGATGACATACCTCTCAAAAGACTAAGCTGCCACCAGTGAAAAGCTGTTACACAATCTAAAGCTCAGGCTTTTCAGCGCTGCAGTCAGAATCAAGAAGTCTGGATTCCTACCTCAGTCTTAGATGTTGGGTTTCTTACATGTTTTGCATCACAACACTATCTTTCCCCTTTGCTCTGCAGCGAGCAGTAAACTTCTCACCAAAGCAATGCGGGCTCAGATAACTCAAGGAAACTGTCTCTAGTTTCACTCTGCAGCTTCATTTTCAAAACATCAGTGTTGGTAGCTAGGCCCTGAGGTCCTGCATGCTGCTGGGATGTGACTGGAAGAAATTCCCCAGATAAAAAACTAATTTCATGTGCTACTGACTCCAGTGTAAAGAAAGAGCATAAATCTCTTTCCCTGCTTTGCAAGCAGGCTGCTTGTCAGCCTTGTGTGTTTCCAGGTACTGGACCACAGCTCTGATTTCCACAACTCAGTCCAAAATTTTGACACATGCAAAGATGAAGGCATGTCCCTCTCTTCCCTAAGAGGGCCTGAAATCTCCATCTCCCAGAAAAGCTCACTTGGAAACATGCCAATAACAAAGGCCTTGTGCAACAATCCTGACAAGAGTAACTTTCTGTTTTTCTCCCCCAGCAAAGCAAGTTGCTCAGATACTAACCTCAGCGGGCAAGCTGAGCTGCTTTGGTCTTTCATCTGGCTAAGATACTTAGCAAGCCTCAGGGGCAATGCAATTGAACCACCACACTAATCTCAAAAGAGAAGATGACAGGATGCCATCCTTACCCTGAAGAAGGACTTTCAGCCTTCCATCAGAAAGCTATTTCCAGACAACACCAAAGCTGTTATTAGGAGGCACTTGGAACAATTTAAAGATCATAAGTGTGTCTTACTGGTTGAGTCAAAACTGAAAGTCACTCTAAAGAAGCCAAACAAGGTCTCAAGAATGCATACACCCAGACAATTTTGTCCTGAATTCACTTCTTGGAGCACTGTGGATCCTCCGTTACCCTTCCTGCACATACCCCTCTGCCAACAAGCCAACTTTAAGTCACTGAACTTGGGCATCTAAACCCCTGTAAGACAGAGGGAAGCTTCAGTGCAGGTTAGCCCTAAAAAGAGGGCAACTGGCTCACAGAACAGCTGCCAATGATCTGTTTTGGAAATATTCAGCCTTGCTGACAAAATAGGACCATTATAGACGAACCACTGCAAAGGCACTCCAAGGTACTCAAAGCTGACAACCTGCACTGTTTGGTTTTTAAAGGTAATAAAGTACAGCAGGACACCATATGAATACAGACGGGTCCAGGGATTACATCATCTAGAGACAGATCATGGTACTACCTTAGCTCAGACAAAGCCAGCTAAGGAGAAATGCATCTCCTAAAGCACTCCAGCCTTTTTGCCATCTTGTTCAGTGCCTCTCATTTAGGGTGTCAGTGTGAAACAAGGGCATCTGGAAGCCTTGGAAAGCTCAGACTGAAGCACATGAAGCAGCAAATGCAAGAGTAGCAGCCATTTCCCTTGAAAGCAAGGCTGTTATCTCCCAGCGAGGATGTCTGCAGGAGGACAGAGGGAGGGGAGGAGAGGACGGGGGAACAGGCACCTGGCAGCAGCTGCTCAGGGTGCGATCACATGGGGAAGTCACAAGTGGAAAGTGTTTCCAAAGCACGGCAGATGTGCAGATCGCAGCTTCCCCCTTCAAACCACCACAGCTTCGCAGTAATTTAACACCACATTCTTCAGGTGCCATTTATGGACGTTAATAATCCCTTCCCAGGCCCTTTCCATTCCAGCTTCACAATCACAAGCTGGGAAGGATGCCTTATCTAAAGTGTCTCTTATTTCCTCTCTCTCATATTCTCAGCTGCAATTAGGTCGTGACTGGGAATCTGCTACTAGCAGGCACCAGCGCCTGCTGCAAGCAGAGCTTTGCTTGCCTCCTCGGGAGCTGCTGCGGTGTAGCTGAAGCGTAAAATAACAGCGAGCTGTGATTTTAGTGAAATCTAAAACACAATGGGGATGGAGCATAGGTTAGGCTGCCCATGTCTCCTTTGACGTAAGACAGTATTAATGGAAAACCATGAACGGATTCAGGCTAAGGCATAGCAAGGAACGGCTGACTGTGCAGGAAGCCTTTCAGAAACAGAAGGCACACCAGCAAAGGACAAGTTTTCAGCTGGCTTGCAGTATTTTATGCTCGCTGCTAGAGCTTTGTCATATGGTATTGCAGGGAGTGAACACGTGAGCCTCAATGGTTCTGCTGGGATTTCAGAGATACAAGGGGAAAAAAAAACAACCTGAAACCGCTTTTCCCAGAGTTAAAAGGAGTCTTTTCACCAGTTTTCACAGATAATAGATCAAGTCTTCAGCAAGAGGAACAGCTGATAAAAATATTAGAAAATAGAACTATATTCATTGAAAGGAGGATCAGGTTTAGCAAGCACTTTCTAAGGATGTGTGAGAATCAGACTACCAAAGGAAAAGCAAAAATTGTTACTATTGCAAGGCATGAGAAAAAAAAAATGATCAAGGTGAACTCAAATGGGGAATGAGAACAAAACCACCCAGACTAGGGAGCAGGGCATGCTGAAATTATGAAGAAATTGATTCCCCCACTCCATCAGGTATCTCTGCCTCTTTATGCCCCCCAGTACACACAATCCTTCACAGTTCAGGATCACATAATAAATCAGGAGGTATGAAAGAAGCCTGAACTGAAATTTATCCTGATTCACGACTAGCAAATGCCTGGAATCTGTGTTTTTCCTAGCAAAACTATAAAACTCAGAGGATGCCAGTGAAGATCGGGTCTATAAATCCCTTCTGTGTTCCATGCTTCTCCTAACCTCAAGCTGTGATCACAAGAGATTCAGCAAATGGAGGAAATATGCAATCTGACAGAAGATTTTTCTTCCTGCAGCTTAGCTGCTTGTCACATTGACAACACGGATCAGTGCTGCAGCAGCAGCCTCTTTACTCCCATTCCCTGTCACAGCCATTTCTGCACTCCGCAGTCTACTGGCAGCCCACACGCCACGCACAAAGCCCAAGACACCTGGCAGAAAGACACTTGTTACTGTGAGCACTTCTAACCTTATCTCCAACAAGCCCTGCCTTCAAAGGACCCATGATTTCATTACTTGACATGGTCTCCTTGTTTGAAACACTCATCTCCCACAGATCAGAAACCTATTGTCACCTCAGATTTGTTTAATTTTACTTTTTTTAACCACTGACAGTTGCATTTAATGGGTGTTAAATTTTCTTTTGGGGACTGGGAAGAAAAGGGATGGAAAAAGGAAAACACTTTGCTTGGCAGAGATCTGCTTGATAGGGATGTGGATTTATTCTTTGATACAGATCTTTCTTCAGTGGGCTTTGCATTTTCTGTCCTTGAGGGGTGATAGAGAAGATCTGAGGCGTACAAGTGTTCTCTCCCAGTTTACTACAGCTGTAAATGAGTGGTTAAGACACAAAAGTGTCATCTTGTGAGTGGGAGAGGAGGAAAGCAAGGAGCAAAATTAAGAAGTTCTATACTCCACACACTTCTGCCACACAAAATCATAATTATCTATTTTGGGTATTTCTGAGACTTATCTTGGCAGTTTAGATCCTTCAAAGTCTGGGTACAGGAAACATTTATTCTCTTGCACTGGAATTCTGTCTTCCCGATGCAGGTTTTATCTTCAAAGCCTTTTTTTAAAGCACAGGGCAGGAAATCAAATTGCCAAACTATTACAGACAGACATAAAAATGCTCTGCCTCCAACAGCAGCAGACAATGCTCTCAAGTGCGCACAGTGACCAATGAATGCAATCAGGGGACTCTTCCCACGCTCTCTACAACATCACACGGAGGTACAAACTCATGCTTCACCACCAGCAATTTCTGCTAAAGCACCATTCAACCTCTTTGGAGAATTACCAAAGATACAGCACATCTTTTGCAGTAACACAGCAGCTTTTCTGCAACACACAACAGATTCTTCCCAAGATTTATGTGTAGTTCTATTAAGCTAAGATGAACTTTTCTGAAGGATTAATTTTCAATTTTAGCAACAGGTGACAAATTTTTAATCAAGTGCTTTAAAAATTCCCCAGACAGGTAAAAACCACTGGAAAATCCCACACTGGAATTCTTTTTCTGCTTCATTTCTAAAGGAATAATGACTATTTTCCACTCATTTTTCATTGCTGAAGGAGAAACTTTAGGACAAAAAGGGAGGTTTTTCCTGCAAAGTTCTTCTGTGGACACATATCCCTCATCAAAATCGCTGTCACAGTCCTCATGCTTCTGCTGCAGTCCCCTACAGTTGAGTTCAGCTGACGTTTCTGCTACAGATGGGAGGTGCTGGATGGACACAGTATAGAAACAGTAACATGGTGACACCTCTGTGGGGTTTTGAAATGGCTACTTTGTCAACTGTTTGTAAAAACAAAACTTTCCACCCAGTAAACACTTTACAACAGGAGTGACCATATAAATAGCCTGCAGTACCTAAGAGGCTCACCACTCGGTCTTGCTGCAAAGAGCTTAAATTGCTGTCAAACTTAAAAGAGGCATTTTTCTTTTACAAAAGACAAGCACTGCAAACTCGCTGGTGCCCAGCTGCTGTCAGCAGTATGCTACCTAGCAGATATTATGCAAAAAATATAAACACTTGAGGTGTCCCTCCAAGGTGAAGATGCCATTTGAACAACATGGAATAACTGCTTTTGGAAAGAAAGTGGTGATACAGAGAGAGGGGCAAAACCCCCTCGGTAGGGGATTTTGTTGCCAGAAGCAAGGGAAGTGTGTCATGGTGAGAAAGTCTCCTTAGCTGCACACATCAAAAACTTGGAAACTATTTTCTAACCTATCTGAAAATCTTTCAAGCAAAGAGTTTCCATGGGTTGTGAATTCACCTGCTAAAAATCTAAAAATGTAACACCCTTCAGGTTCCTTGCAGGCACCACTGGCTGATATCAAAGAAGATGGACATTTACCAGCTCAGTGCCAAGAAAACCCTTTGCCTAAGTAGTGGATGACTTGAAAAGTGAGGATCCCTCTTCAGGGGGTACAGCCAACAATGCACTGCCTCCATTTGCATCCACATGATGCATGAGGACTCCTTCAGCAATGAAAAACTACAATCAAGTATCAAAATAAACTGGACCTAGATCCAGGCTTTTGAGTGGATCTGTGACAAGGGGCTAAGCCAAAATTTTCAGACTAATGAAGCACAGGCAAATATGGAGACCTGACTCTTCCTTCCCCAAGAAGAATTTTTGTCTTGTTGTATCATGGCTAGGAGCCCTTCTAAAAGTGGATACTTCTCCAGTATTTCCCCACAAAGCAATTCACTTCCTTCCCACCACTGGTCAAATTAAAGGCTATTAAAAATGGTGATCAAACACCCAGTGCAACACATCTGCCTGGCAATATGACAGCGATGGACACCAGACAGTCAATTCTAAAATTCAAGCTTCTTATTCATTTTGGCTCTGTTCAGGGAAGTGTTTTGGTACAGTGACTGTAGTAATGGAGACCAAACTGAAACTCAGCTTGCTTCAGTCCTCCTCTTCTGGCTTCTGCCACCCTTGGATTCACACCTTCCATGTGAACATTTGGCATTCGCCTGCGCACAAGCACGTGTTCCATTCAGGTCCTTCCAGCAGCTCCCCTCTAAGCAATTCCACCACTGTTCCACCTCCACCCCCATGTTGTGAGCTGCTGGGCTATCTCCATCACAAGACAATAGCTACCCCAAAAAAAACTAATTCTCACAGAAAACCTACATTTATGCAATTAGGGGGATAACAGCTAAATTAAAGAATTTTCGTCAGAAATGCTTAAATGTCAATTACAAGGTCAGTTACTTCTAAGATGTTTGTCTAAGAAGTCAGCTGGCTTTACATAGTGAGCAGCCATGTACCCTGAGCATGAACTGGACAGGGAAGGGTTCACATCACTCCCAAAGGAGTGATCCAACCAGAGCACCACAGATATCTTCCCTCACTACCACCTTCAAGACCAGATCTCATGATACAGCATAGTAATACATTCATTTTTGAAGTATCAGCTTTGAAAGGCAGAAAACACACTACAGAAAACTTTCACAAGCTGTGGACTCAGCCTGGGGAAGTGAAGTCCCACCTCATGGAGAAGCAAAGCAGTATTACAGATAGCTGGAGAGACATTTTTTACAGAAGCAGAGGATGAGGGGACAAGGATGAGGGGCAATGGCTTCAAAGCAGGAGGAAGAAATTCTTCACCATGAAGGTGCTGAGGCACTGGAACAGGTGGCCCAAACAAGCTGTGTAAGCTCTAAGCCTGGAAGTGTTGAAAGCTAGGTTGGATGGGGCCTTGAGCAACCTGGTCTACTAGGTAGTGTCTCTGCCCATGGCAGGGGGATTGGAACTAGGTGACCTTCAAGGACCCTTCCAACACAAACCATTCTATGATTACACAACTGCCACTCAAAACACACCTTTGACAAAAGCCCTTCACATCTGCACTCAGTCACACCATCCACGTAGGTGTATCCCAAGTGGGACTCAAGAGTTACAGGATATTGTGCTCAAAGGACAAATGAAAACTTAACAGATAATTGAAGTGACTGGAAGGCTTTAGGCACAGTGCCAAGAAACCGTGCCTTTCATACAGGGATTTCAAAGCAACACTGCAGGGAGGAAGGAATTACTCCAAGATAAAGCACAGCACGATGACATCTCATGAGCTAGGCCTCACAAAACATATTAGCCATTCTTATCTCCTTCCCATTGTTTTGGTATTCATTTTTTACACAATCAGTAGTGTGCAGCTTCAAGCTACAAGCCATAATTAGTTCTTCCAGTTAAAAATACACTGACCACTTCCAACTCCCACATAAACACAGCCAAATCATTAATGAATCCTGAAAATTTAAAGACAGTGCTTACACCACTTCTTACAAAAGGACGACTGCAGGAGAGTGTTTGGAAACATAAGAGAGTCAGTTTGGGGGTGCCTGCTTGGATATCAAAACCATGATAACCAGAAATCAAGGCAGTGTAGATGTATGAGCATTTACTACCAAAATAAAATGAAGAAATGTATTAGGGAACAGTAAGGTTGTGTAACTACCCAAAAGGTCACAGAAATCTCCTAAGTGTGACCCCAATAAAACAAACCCACTGCTCAGCACAGAATCCCTCCTTCTTTCCATGCCTCTTTTTAATAGAAATCACTGTTAACATGAGCTTTTATTACTCAATTTTAGACTGTGTTATTGCATAAGCATCCTTAGCATAATCACTCTCCTCCATTCTCCAAGTGTCACAACAGAAGCTTACCCTGCAGCGACTGTTTTAGGCCAGTTTCATCGTCAATGTATGCCCCCTGGCACTTGCACATCAGGAGTTACAACTAGGAAAGCTTTTCTGAGTAACATCCTGTGTGCGACATACTTGGCCCTACCCATCACACCAAATCACCATGGACAGACCTGCATATCCTGGTTTTTGCAGCTCACAGCCTAGGCTAGGACTGTGGAATTCACTACCACCTCCAGAGCTACTGGTCATCACAGTAAATAAGTGTTAATGTGGAGTGTAGATGATACAGCAGGTGACTGGCATGCAACACCTTCCCCACATTGTGGCAGCACAGTGTATCAATCACATCAGATGACAGCATGCAATCCTTTCAGATTCAACATCTAACCCAGCAGAAGTTCCTAACACTGCCTCACAGGGTTGAGATATCCAGCCACTGTGGTAGCTGGCCAAGAATATCACCATCATTGTGGGCAATAATCTTTCCAGATACTTCCAGTTATTAGGAGGCTGAGTAGTGTCATCAGGTTCACCAGAGCTACATCAGTGGGGTTTACACCAACATTCCTGAGAAATCAAAGTTTCTGACAAACAATTGGAATCACACACACAAAAAGATTATAAACAAAACTGATCAACCTTCCTGAAGTCAGGGTTACACTAGTTTTCAATGCCTGGAATAACTCTAAGCTACAACAGCCAATATTGGTATTGGCTCACATCTGCAAGACACACAGCTTCAGCTACCCATACGCAAATGCATGCAGTGCCAAAAGTTGGGATTAAAGCACCTACACTCATATAAACCACACTGAAAAGGCAGCAGTTCCATCCTCATGTATCATCAGAGTAATTCCTGTAAGGCTCCATGTGCAATGGTGTTTTAACCTATGAGGACTTCATCAGCTTTTTCCTCACCTATTACTGTGCTTGGACTTTTCCCGGTCTTTTTCCTTGTCCTTCTTGTGCTCTTTGTGCCGGTGTTCTCGGTCTTTGTGTTTATCTTTGTGTTTGTGAGAATCTGCAAGCAGAGAGGCAAAAACAATTAAGAAATGAAGTTGTGAGAAAACTCCATGCCTCCCTCATGAACCTCTGCATTTTTTTTTCTCCCCACCCCCTACCAGTATTTTCTGTGATTCAAAACTTGTAAGAAAAATATCAGTTTCAGAGGTCCCGACTGGACTGATTGTTCCTGGAGCACAAGCTGATTCATCTTGGCAACAGCTGCATTTATATGGCCTTCAGTTCAATGACCTTTAAATGCTTTACAGACCCTGAAGAAACACAACCCTTGTTGTTAAATAGGTAGGTATGGCTATTATTGCAAGCTCAATCCTGTTTGGCAGATGGGAAACTTAGCTTCCTATGCCTCCAAGTATTTCATGTCAAACAGATCAGAAAGATACAGGAACAGAGCATAAAGCTGAAGGGGTAGCCTGCTGAATCCTAGAGTTTACACTGCTGCTTCCACAAGTATCTTGTCTAGACAAAGCACACTCTACCCCAACCTCTCAAATTAAAATCATCTTATTCTTATCCCAAACAACACATGACAGACACACAACACAGGAAAGGGGGAGTAATGAGGAAAAAGGAAGGGTGAAAAAGGATTAGGAATTATGTCCTCCTCCTCTTCTGCAGAGACACCTCCCTCAAATAATAGCCCCACCAAGAAAATCCAACATGACAGCTATAATGAGTATGTGCTGGTGGTAACCCACCTACACAGGTTAGGACTTGTCCAAATTAAGTGACATGTCAGAAATGGGAGATGGCACTCCAGTGAATCTACATGAACACAGTCATTTTATTGCTATCAAATTCCACCCTGAGTGACATTTCCCATCCTCAGTGACAACTGCACTATATAAAGTCCTTTAAAGCACCTAGGAAATAGATGTGCTGCAGAAAAAGAGTAACAGAGTTGAACTGTAAATAAACTTATTTACAAGCATCTTTAGGCCCTTAAATGCTATTTATTTGTAGATCAAAAAAGGAGCCAAGGCTGAGGTAGCACCTCAAAAGACACTGTCATTTATAGACGAGGTCACTGCAGCGCTGGGAAGAACATGTGCATGCCCAAAGACTCCCCCAGTTTTACTGGGACTTGTTTGCTTTACATTTAAATTCTTAACACAAGTAAAATTAAATAAGCCTCTCGAGATACCTAAAAGGCTGTGCTGACTTTGGCAACCGTTTCCAGAGTGGAGCAGCAGAATTTCCACCTGAGATCTTGGATGTAAGGTATTAAAAGGTTTAATTAATTGTAAAGATGTTACTGTGTCTCCAAAAAAGGCTACTACCCCTGCACCGAGAATAGGAAACTGCAACACAAGGATTTTGTGACTTTCACAGTCACATGCTGCAGAGCCAGGGAGAAGCCTCATCCTCCTGACTGCAACTCTTTCACCACAAATTAATTTTTCTCCTTAACTGACACCAGCTTTTCTAACCTCAAAACATTCAGCTGGTTTTAGTGGAAACACACCCACAGAACATGATTTTAATCGATTGCTTTCTATAACGTCAGGTATTGGTTTCAGACACCTGCAGTAGGACTACATAAAATAATGTATGAATGCTGACACTGAACCCTCCAATTTGCCTTCTGCATGTCCTCAGACCTCCTGAACGTGGTGACACTCTCTAGTGCTTTGCTGTACACAGTACATACACTTAAAGCACAAGATTTAGTTTCCTGTATTTTGATATACAGGCACGTGCCAGGTTACGTGGAACATTTGGTGATGCAGCACAGAACACCTAAAGGGTTTCATGTACCTACACAGCAAACTATTTCACAGCAGGCAAAGCTCTGCAGGCATTGCTGGCAAACTGTGCGGGGACCGGACACCTACACTCTCTGAACTGCCAAGAAGCAATTTCTCAGTACCTTTCTTCCCACCAGAACAACACACATTTCACTGGCAAAAATGTTTTCACAGTGCGTTTCACACTTAAGAGTCTTCAGTTCAGCCAGGAGCTAGAAGCTCCGGCTGTTTGCAAACTGCCTGGGGTTTATTCCACAGAGATTTTACTACAGCCATCTATTTACACTTGATGAATAGGTAAATTGCAAGAAAACCCATCATGATGCTATACATAGAACTATGTACACTCATTTTATACCACACTCGCTTTCTGAGGAGTCATTTTTTTCCCTTCCAGCCAATCGCTGGAAAGCCATGCAACTGAGCTCAGTGCTGTTTGTTCTCTTTATAGCTTAGGAACATGAGATTATTTTTCACCAAAAAGGGGAAAATGGAACAATTTTTTACCTTGATCACCAGATTCCCTTCCAGATGACTTTTCAGATGAAACTAGTATTTGCTCTTGAAGACTGTTCCAGGGCTATACCCTGGAAACACTGGAGTCAGGACATCTATTTCCTCAATTCTCTGCACTGCTTAACAACCATTTGGTATTCTCAGACAATTAAAGCCTGGTACAGCAGCAAAAAAAAGCACCTGACTAGTTCAACTAGCTCTGCTCGCTAGTGTTTGTCATCACTCAACTTTCCTTTACTGTCTACCAAAAGATTTCTAGTAGGAAGGTCTTTCACAGAGGTGTCCTGGCTAAAAGGGAGGCCACAAGGGTTGGGGAACAGGAGGTTGTGTGCATGAGCTTAAAACCAGAAAGAAAAACTGGCAGGAGAGCTTTCATCCACATGCAGTTGAGTCTGGATTGGCACTTGGCCTCTTGCACTGGACACCACTTTTAAATTCAGTACCTCCACAGGGCACCTGCCAGACAGGTCTCCTAAGGATTACTCCAGAGTATTTGCCTAATATTCAGACTCAACAGTGTTGTTTTCTGACACAATGCCATGAGGCAGGTTAGGGATGAAGACTTCAAAAGAGTTTACTAAGTAGTCTTCAGCTGACATGTACACCTTCAGAAGGCATTAAAACCCCTTTTTTCCCCACCCCCTACCGTTCTCCTTTTTCTTGTGGGTGGAGCTGGATGAAGTTCAGGGGACTAGATCACTAGAAAGGACAGAGTTCTCTTCATGACATATCACACAAAAATGCTTTGTTCCAGACAGGCTTTATCTAAGACTCCAAGTTAATGGTTATTTGGTAGCTGACATGAAACAAGTTTAGCTATTTCACTCCAGTGTACCCACTCTACAGAAACCAATGCAGCATCACCTCCAACTGAATTACACTGGCAACAAATGACCAAATTGGGAGCAGAACTAAGACACAGTGGGCCACCTCACATCAAACCCCATCAACACAGAAGCAGTCAACAGAAATGCTCCTGTCTGCAATATATTTGCTTTGATCTATTTAGCATTCTGATTCCTAGAAGAATCTTCCAGCCTCCGGTAACTCTCATCCCAGCTTGCAGCTGATTAGCAGTTGACTAGGTCCAGCCTCTCATGAGCTGCAGAATGAGGTCAGACACCATCACACATTCACATTTGTTTTCTGCCTTTTATGTCTTCCATGAAGCAGGTCTGCTCCCTCCAACGCTAAACAAGGAGATAAACACTATTTCTTCTCCAAAGCATTAGCAAAATCCACTGTCTACCACGAGCAAAATTCAAACCCCTGAAAGCTCGCCTGGTATTTCAGAATTTCAGAAACTGAAGCGTCCCATCCAAGCACCAAGGTTACAGTGGGGACTGAGGTTATGTTCACTGGGCAAGGATTCATTAGCCCTGAGGCTCTCCCTTCAGTATCCTCTAACCCAAACAGAGCTTTTGGCATCTCTTCTGTTCTAGAAAGCTTGATGTCTCTGGCAGTGGATCTCTGTCTGTAA
Organism: Picus viridis; assembly: GCA_033816785.1. Taxonomy (NCBI): domain Eukaryota; kingdom Metazoa; phylum Chordata; class Aves; order Piciformes; family Picidae; genus Picus; species Picus viridis. The sequence goes on along the minus strand of CM066599.1, from coordinate 6,262,369 downwards.
ACGCTAAGCCTGGTATGTCTCCAAAAGATTACTGCAGTCCTCTTACTATTCCTGCCATCCCTTGTACCTCCAACAATCACGAGCAGTTCTGCATTTTTGTCTGTTGATTCATCTTTCAGCTCTTGTTTAATTACAAGCATGCCTGATTTAAGGATGGGAAATTCTAAGCACTTCTAGTCTGTGGCTCTGTTGCCTTCTCTCCACTGCGAAGTCTCAGGGGAAAAGGCTGAGTCATTACCCTATTTGCAATACTTGTATATGTGTATTGCTGGAACAGTGCAGTTTTACTCTTCACCCAGGAACAGAGCTGTTAAAGGTTAGGCATCTCCAGCTACAGCACAACAGGAGCAATAAAAGACAACCCTCCTCCAGTGAGCAGTTGTCACCTGGAGAGAAAGAGTACAAAGGGACAGCAAAGGGGAGCAGTCTCCTTTCACTGTGAGGACAACACGAGCTTAACAGATTAGTCTGCTGACAGAACAGTTATGTGGGACTATACAGTTTTCATTTGTGGGACAAAGTAATTTGCTTTTAAAACACTTCTGAACAGCTTTCTCCACACAACCTTCCAGAAAAGGTTGCTTACATATCACAATCCAGGGAAGCAGCTCTACTTCCTATATTAATATTTCAGCTTGGACATCAACTTCTCTAACAAAATACTAAACTCACCGAGTTCTTGCATGCCCAGTCAGTACAGGATGCTACAGAAGGCATTTCACCCCATTTCCATGTTATCCTATTTTCATTAGAATTTTTTAAGAACTGAGGGAAAAGATGTGAGCAACAATCCCATCCTTCTCGCTTCTCCTAAATTAAGTGAGATAGCTGGCAAATTAACACCTGGTAACCCCAATTTCTGTTCAACAGTAGCATTTCCAGATAAATCTATTAGCTTTCCATCCTCGCTGTCTTTCAGTTCACCTTCTTCTAAGTTTCTGTGGGCACAATTTGAAAACCTCATTAACCTGCTTACCAAAAGGTTGCTGCCAGAGATTTTTGTTCTTTTGAAGTGTTTTACTAGGTCTGGGGAATAAAGACTTTTTGTATTTTTCCTTCTGGTTCCAGCAACACCCCAACTGCTCCTCCTTGCAGTGTAGAGATACCTCAGTGCGTACATATGATGGCATTTTATCTGTTCAGAGCCTCATCTTCACGTTTCTCTAGACTGATGGTCCAGAAAGGAGATTAAGCTTACTTGATTCTTAGGACTGAAAGCATGAAAAATTGTTACCAACTAAGAAAAACATTTTTAACTTCTTGTTACTCCAGTAACACTTCTGCTTCAGATGAGTGGCTGGAATTTCTGCTCAATTTAAGTCCAATGTCTTGATATTAGTTACAAGAGAAACGTGGAAGCTCTGAAGACTTTTCAGGGTCACTGGTCTATATGAGCATGGTGCTTTCTGTTGCCAGCATATTCAGCTGTCCCGAGCATAAAGCATGAGCACAAAGCCCTTTACTACCAGCACAGACGACACATATGATGAAACTAGCAGGACATGTATGATGAAGTCTTTTCAGCTGCTCCTCTAGAAAGGAGAGAAAAGTCTTCAAGACTTCTCCAGTTCTGCTGCTAAATTATGCAGCTCAGAAGTAATTCCATAAGACTGGATTAGGTTCAAAAGATGCTCAAGTTCAAAAACTTCTCATTAGCCTGCCTCTCACATGAGGACTGGTTCTCAGCAAAACAACCTCTACCTCCATGTTAGACCATTTGTACCACAGCCACATCCTTTTTAGTCTTTAGGCTGTTTGCATCACAACAGGTGAGAAGGAGTAAGCAAGCAAAGCAAAAAGACTGTGTGAGGTAAATGAAACCACTTTACTGATTTTTCTTCTCCCCAACAGGCTCTCCTCAAAAGCAGTCATCTCAAGACTGCAGATTACCAGAGAAAGCCCCTTACATTCAAGTGACATTTCATCATGTTACTATTAATTTTGCCAAATCTGGTTACATTTAATTTCTTATAAAAAGATTACTAATAAAAATACCAAGATTCAATCATTGAAACAATGCCAAGAAGAGCTAGGAACTCTTAAACACACGAATGTGGTTTAAGGTGTCTAAAATAGCTGGCAAAGAACACACATTTTTGCCTCAGACATCTGATCAATGGCTTTAATGTTGCACAAACTTTTGCAATACACAGATTCTATCACTGAGTAGAGAGACTAACGGTTAGTCATTATCCCAAGATCTTTGAGATGAATGGTGACAGGATTAGCAGATCAGCTAAAGAGGCAATGGTAATCCCACATGTGAAGGTTGTTCTGTGACGTTCTGGCCAATTTCTAAGACGTTCACCTAAGAAAGTAATTACTGCAGTGAGATGAAAAGCTCATTTATGGACCTCACATGGCTCAGAAAAGCAACGGTATGAAGAAAGTGGCATGGTCTGAGGCACAGGGGATCAGGATCTCAGCTGTCAGACAGGTTACGACTTTAGTCAAATGACTTTACAGGTTTTGATTTAACAGTTTTAGAGTGTAATAATCCCATCTAACTAGTACAGAAGAGGTTTAAACCATCCTAAAAATATTTGTATTCCAACTGCAGGAAGTCACAGTGTGATCATAGTGCTCCAGTAATTGATCAGTTGTTTTAAGGGTTTGTTTACACGGACTGCCACTGCTGAAGCAATAAAAAAAGGGAGGGGGAAAGCTAACAGAAAACAGAACTGCATCCAGGTATCAGAAATAACACCTCTCCCAATAAGGTAGGGCAGATTGGAAGAAAACAGACATCTATATGCAGCCAGAAGCATCAAAAGCAGAAAAACATACCCAGAAGGCACTGCTGAGAGAGATGATGGCATTGTGGATGATATACTGGAGCAGAAAACTACAATCTGAAATAAACTTCCCATGTGAAACTGGATATGCCACTTACTGGCATAACGGCCCTATTTAGACAACTACAGACTACACAGCAAAGGTACTGCAGGTCTGTTTGCTGGGCTGATCTATTTTTCCAATAGCTGACTGCAAAAACATTTGGAATCCTGAAATGAGTGACCAAAACAGCGAAACCATGATTTGTGTCCCTATAACCTGAGCATGAAATTCAGTAAGAGAAGTGCAACCTGGGTTTTCAGTAGGTGTCAAGAAAGGAAAGAAACTACAATGTTCCTGAATGAGACTGCTAGGCTTCTGCTTCCTCATTCAGAGTGCCATACTTAGCAGCACAGATACACCTTTCAAAAGCAGTTTGACATGCAATCCTTTAGCAGTGTTGAAAGACATCTCCACAATCAACATTGCTACAGAAAGCTATTTCTAAATCCTTAAAATCCTTGTCTAAATCACATTCAAACGCAGTATGATTACCGTGCTATCACAAACTCATTTCACTTTGGGTGCACCACAGGGTCAGATACCTCAGTTCACAGAGCTTGATACTTCAACAGTACTTCCCTCCATATATTGGAATAAAATCTGAGTTTTATAGTTTACTTTAAAAAAAAAATAATATAATTTTGAATAAGCACAAAGACAGCAGCTTCTGCTGTTTGAAAAATGAACCAATTAACTCTTTGTTGTGAAACTCCACTTCAGTCAAACCTTTTCTGTACAAGGGAAGAAAGAGGAAAACCAAAAGGCACCAAAGCTTCATGAAGAGGGAGTCTGTAAAATTACAGCAAAGTAACTAAACACTTCATCCTTTCTAGGGCAAGAACTTTAGTAATAAAGGTGAGTCGCCACTGAAGTGTGTTTTTCCTCTAGGGGCTCAAATGAAGAAATATATCACCAGTGAACAGATTTGAGGCAACCTATTTTCCAGGCTATAGCTAACTCTATGACAAAATTCCTTCCAAGCTGAGCCAGAACTGACCTCGCCACATGGTATCCAATTCTGCCAAAGCGTGAAAACTTGGTAATTCAGACAGAATGGAGTAAAACTAATGGCCTCACAACCCCTCTCCACACTTCAACAGCTACTTGAGGCAAAAGAAACTATAGGGACAGACAGGTATTGTCATCTTTCCTTAAAAGGATTGTGCAGGGAAACCTGGCTTCAGAACAAGACAGACACTTTAGTTATCAGTCTTCATTAATCTTCCAATTTGAAGGCCACATGCTCCTTTCTGTTGAAGAAACCTATGGAAGCACTTAGTGATGAACCTTAATGGGGACAAATAGACAAGACATAGATAGATAGATGTCTCCAACCATTCTCTGTCCTTTAGAATTGCTCCTGCCAACTTCTTGAGAAGTTCCCACTTGCTCTCCAGCAGTTTTATTATGCAAGCAAAGATCTCACACAGCTTTTTAAAAACACAAAGTTTGCAAAACAAGATCGAAGCACCTTCTGCTCCACCGAACCCCGCGGCGACTTCAATCTAAGGAAGAGAGGTAAACAATGTGACAGAACTGCTAACAGTGAGGGAGCACGGTGGGCACAGGACCAAGTCTGCATGCCATGCTGTAGGCTCATTTCTCCATCCCAAACTTTGAAAGCTTATCATAGATAGGTTAAGGAGGCCAGGAAAAAAAGCCACAGACTGATCATTCCCACCTTGTGTGACTGAAGCCTCTGGGGACACGAGGTTAAACTGAAGCCAATATCATCGCTGGCATTTAATCCATCTAAACCAACCTGCAGAAGATGGGTAGGTAAACAAGATGTACTGCAAGAGTCTGCTCACAGAGAGAAGGGCAGATGCTCTTTACTGCACATTTCTGTTCAGCCACACTAGATTAATGGCTTCTTTTCTGTGCACCTCGTTTTTTCACCTGTTGAGGAAGTATCTAATACTCTGCAAGTAATTAATGCTTAAGCAATTCAGACAGCTATGAGGTATATACAAGGGATGCTGACCTTAAGAAAGTGCTACACTGCAAGTATTTTGCTGAAAAACAACTAATGATGTAGACAGCAGCAGCAAGTTAATGACCTGCCAGTGCCTTTTACATCGTCTCTTCTGAAAGAGGTGACACTTTCACATCACCTAGTCTGCAGATCTTGGTTCTGTGTAACAAATGCGTAAAAGCACCACAAGGGGAACTGCAGTAGATGATATTACACAAAAGGAGAAGACTGAGGATGCCTTATAAAGCATGAAAACACGTTTGATCAGCACAGAAAGGCTAAATTAATAGCTGCTTCTTGCACATGCCAAAGGGCTCCCGACTGAGAGGCAACAATGAAGTTTCAATCCATTATTTGCATTCAAAACCAAAATAAGTTCATTGTGAAAAGAAACATGTGTTTCCAGGGATTCCCAAGATGTAAAACATTCTCCTGTAATTGTATGAATAAGAGTCAGAGACTGAAACCCATTAGTATGTTTCCACTAAACAAAGCAGAATAAAACAGAACACTAAGTTAAAACTTCAGGGAAATGACCATCATCAGCGTTCAGATAAACATGCTGCTGTGCTGGCATGGAGAGAGGAAAGTCCAGAGAGTCCCTGAAGGAAATGAGATGAGAAAGCAACCCTATTCTTGTCCCTGGCGATATTTATGCTTACAAGGCTACACATTAATGAGTAGAAGCATTCATGTTCCATAGCCCCCTCCATTCAGAACCTGAATACCTTGCCTATGAACTTCCTTTACTGGAGCAGAAATAGTTTCAGTATTTTTTTTCTTATGTTTTATGAGTCTACAGCAAATGAATAAACAAAGCTACACACTGCATGTACATCTCTAAAGAAGGAGCAAATCCAAAGCCACATTTTTCTTCAAGTTTCCAAAGCCAAGGCCCATCACATCTCAGCACATTGGGAGGCCAGGCTGAGGTCACGAGCAGGATCCAGGTTAAAACCCACAGTGAACACTGTGGGACAATACACGAATGCTCCTGGACACTCTAGAAATAAAGGCATGTTAGAAGTATGGGCAAGTTTATATGGTCATTGCCAAATTCACTCCTAGCTGTGGTCATATCCAACAACTGCCTGGCTTTCAGTAGGCACTTACTCCTCCTTCTCCCACCTCAGACTAGCACAGAATTACTTTCCACAGCCAGTGAAGGAATCTGGACAGAAAAATGGAAAGCCAGGCTATGGTAGCAGCCAGTGATTCTTTCTAAAGCCAACTCTGCCTGCATCTGATTATCACAGCCAGATCCAAAAAGCAAAAGGTAACAGCAGACAAAGGACAGCCATGATAAGCTTGAGCTTCATTGCCTCTCAAGTTTCTAAGGCCGTACACTCCTTGCAACTAAATTAATCTATGTGTATTCCATTTGCTAATAATGTATACAGAGAGAGGATTGTATGGATGCGAAAGAAAGGACACATCTTGAGAGCATGGAGGACTTTGGGGGTATATAAAGTGAACACAGCTGAGGGGAAATGGCTAATACAATCAGCTCGGGGAGAATTTTACATTAAAAAAGTAGTTACGGGAAGGTTCTCTGTCAATTTCTTTTAGATCTACTAATACTAGACAATTTTTACTAGAATATGTCACCTCAGGTACTTCCAGATTCATACCCGTTTCCTCCCCACTGTGTGAGATGCAGTCAACAAAACCAGCACAGTGGGAAGCACAGACTCACTGAGAAAGCCTGGACAATCGTTCAGAAGCCAGTCTAGCATCCAGGAGCTTAGAACTAGTTTAAGAATTATGAAAGGTAAATTTTAAGGGCATTCCAATCGATAATGCAAGGAGGACTAATCCTATTTTCAGAGTTAGGGAGCAGCCAACCTTTAGCACAGATCCAAGGCTTAGCACAGGAGCCGTCACGCGGTGCTGTCACACACAACCTTCTCTCCAGAGGAGACAAAGGGAGGGATGTAGGAACCACACTGAGATATTTGCTGCACTGGAGACAAAGACAAAGAGAACTGCCCAGGGTGACTGGCAAGTCACTCAAGAGTGAGATCCAGAAGGCGCACAACCCTCTGCTCTGCTTCTCCAAAATGCTCGCTGCAGTGGGGCAAGTGCAACATTTGAAGTCTAAACATGACTTTAGAGCTATCAGGGGCTGCTCAAGATAACCTGTCCCCTTACTGCAATGCAATCTGAAGAAAAATGGTTCACTTAACCCCTGTTGTCCTGGTTTGCAGAAATCTTTTTCTCTTGAGGAGTTCCTGGCTCCAAAATCTTCAGGACATGCTGCTTTTCATCAAACCCCTGTCACAAAGGAGGTGCAAGCCAGGGTGGATTGAAAACACTCTTGCTTAGCCACCAAGTGCACTTGACAGCAGGGGAACTTTCGCTCCTTGCCTGCTTCATGGCTCAGAGAGCCTCAGCTAACGCTAAATGTAGTGCAAGAACAAAGCTTAGACCTGAAGCGAGGAGCGTGGTGACTGTGCTGCTGCCTGCACGGCTGTCACAGGTAGGTGGGCTGAATCATCTTCAGGCGAATTTTGACAAAGAACTGCCCGAGAAACAGCTTTGAGAGTCACTTCAGTAGACCGGGTCAAGAGCAGAGAAGATTTTTTAGTGCAGTCTGTGACAAATTCACACTGTAGACAGAGAACTTCATGTACTGTTCTCCATCAGTAGACTGAGTCAGTGCCCCTAGCAGAAGGTTTTTCCGCCTCCGACTGCTCTTTACACCATCATTAGAAAGGTGCAAAGAACACAATTTGTGAGACAGAGTCAACAGCTGCTTACTGCGTGCAAACTTTCACGACAGGTGAATCAGGAGAGAACAGGGGCAAACAACTATAATTCCTAGTCCTTAGAGAGGATAATAGAAACTTCAGCTATATCTAAAAATAAAGAGACTGATCTAACTTTGGCGCATCAGAAGAAAAGTTTCGCGTCTAAAAACCACACCAGACAACAGGAAAACTGCTGTCTTGTCAGGGGTAATTACACTGCAGTGACGTCAGCTAGGAAAATATTTTCACTTGCTGGTTGTGTCAACGACCAGCATTTCTGTATTCACTAAAAAGAAGTTCCTAAAGGCTCCCTGAAATTCTGACACTTCTTCAGCACAAGAGTGATGTCTCAACAGTGGATCACACAGAGGTTGTATTTGCACCAGCAATACATGAGCACAGGGCTGGCGTGTTTGACTATCCTGGGTTTGACCCCAAACAAGGGCTTCCCTCAAGCAAAAATTTTACAGAAGATGGAGAAGAAAAAAAAAATAGCAGCTGCATTGAAGCTCTTTGCAGCAGTCAATGAGCAGCCTCCTGTCAGCAGTCAGGATCACACACAGTTCATACACATGGGAGTGGTACAAGCTGTGCTCAGTGTCCTCAGAGGCAAGGCTCTAATGGCATTTGTTCAAAGCCTTTCATTAACCATCCCTTGACACATGATGTGGCTTTGGCCAGCGCTCATCTCCTGCCTGCTGTAAGGAGGAAGGGCTTGAAGAGGCAGCACCCTTGGGAACAACATCAGGCCTCCACAATCCTCAGTATTAGAGCATAATTTGAGTCTGCAAGTAGAAAAACGCTTGGTAAATAATTTAAATCACCTCTGCCAAGCACTGTCACTGTTTCACATGCTGGAGTCAGATGATTCTCCTACTACTTGTTTGGTATCATGCCTACTAAGCTCAGCTGAAGGGGGAAGCGTGGCCAAAGACATAAAAAGTTTATTTCAGATAACCAGGCATTTGAAATTATTTTGATCACACTCAAGCTGGTTCCTCACTATAGGAGCAACTTCCACACCGATTCCAGCTGGTGCCTTGCTATCTACAATAATTTCTTTAAGTATAGGGCTGCACTGGATGGATACAGCCCAATTTTACCTCTGTTCCCATTGTGGGCAAGTTAAGTGATCCCTTCCCCAGGTCAGGCCCATTCCAAGGGTTGTCTGCAAGCACCTTATCACCAGAAACTGTCCCACTCTGGAGACAAGGGAGGGAAGGCAATTCTCCTGCCTGAAGGGAACACTAGCACAATTAGCATACAAGAGGAAACTGATTCAGGCTAAAAGGCAGGAGCAAGTAAACAAAAAGTAAATGTTTAATGACAGTTGAGATTTCTACCTTTCCAGCAGATGACTCCTGAGTCTTCTGAAAGAAAGGAAGAGGGCATAAAAAGAGGCATCACCACAGAAGTGTGGATCACTGTACCTTTAAAAGCGAGGTTTCACATAAGGATATGATTGCAACACTTAAATGACTAGTACATACAGCTCCTAGACACGGTGCACCAAACTCTACTGGAAGTCTTCAGCTGTCATTAGTAGACACAAGATGTTACTTTAAGTCACAGTTATGCACCTGTGCTCTCCATTTTGTTAAATCCAGGTCAAGGCTTACTAGCTGGCAACTGTTAAATCACAGATACAGGCACTTGAAACCAAGAAGTAACCTGGTAATACAGGCTATGATTACTTCGTTATTAAGTCACTTCAATTAGGAAAGCTCAACACAACAAATCATCAATTTGGTGAGGGGTTTTGTTGTTGGGTTTTTTGTTTTGTTTGGTTGGGTGGGTTGTTTTTGTGTGGATTTGGGTTTTTTTTTTTTAATTACTGGCTTACATCTTTGGATGGAAATCAGAATTTTAGTAAGCACAATAAATTTTCAGATTTCACCTTACACAAAGTTCACATCTGCCTTGAATGAGGCACATGAAGTGGAGAAAAACATTTACTCTGTTTGTTTCACATCTAAAGCCTATTAAAATCAAGCAGGCACAATCCTTGGAAAAGGAATTTAACCAACTGCTTCTGGTTACCCCTTCCTCAAATTTAAGAGGAGCTCTTTCTTCACTTAAACAGCTATAACTAGGTGTGAAAAGTCAGCCTTCATTTTTCAGCTTTCAAATGGCTTCCACCATCACAAAGAACTGTTAAAACTGAAAGAAACACACTGCAGGTGCAGAGTCATCAGAAGTTCATTTATCACCACACTTCAAACTCCCAAGTGCTTAACTAATGACTTCCATCAGATCAGAGGTTCTGCTCTCTAATTGCTGCGACAGATCACACTCTACTTTCAAGTCTTCTGAACGTGAAGTCTAGCATTATTTAAAGATTTTAAGAGGCTGGTTGGTGAGGTGGTTTTAAACATGCTCCAAAAAGACCTTACGTGCACTACAGATGCAACTACAGGGATTAAATGCTTTGTTATTCCCCTTCAATACTACTCCAAGTTAGGAAAAAAGCCCTCACCAACTATAGAGCTTATCTTCAAGATTACTCCAAAGGAAAAAAAAAAAATTATTTCATGCCACTTGACTGACAGCAGAAATAGGCAAAGGAAACAAGAGGAACATCTAAGATTATTTACAACCTGATAATTTATTCCTGAATGATTCAACTCTAAGACTAGGACAAACTATTTTTACAAGTTTCTTGGCTGCCAGTTTTATGTATGTTGAGACAATTTTTTAAAAGGTTATTACAATTCTTACTAGAGTCCAAATTACCTGAATGCATCCATAAAATTCTACACACAGGACTAATACCACCTTGCAAGTTGTAGTCAGCCCAGCTGATGTAGTAGCTTTCTCCCACACAAACAGCCCCAAGCAGAAACCGTACTGCTCCCTCCTTCCCTCTTCCAAGTATTTCAAGCCTGTGCTAGACAAAAGCCTTGCTGGGAGTGGAAGCACCATCCAGGTACCCGGTGGCAGAACACAAGCTTGCTCCCTTCAGAGTATGTCCTGCGTCACCTGCACAGACCATGTTTTTGAAACCACAAGCTCCTGAATGCTTTTAACCCTTCTTTGTACAATTTCAATGATGATGTTTTGCAAGCTCTAAAACACACCAATTTATTTTTGAGCACAGATATGTTTTCTCAACAGCATTTATCTTACTCCCTGTACTCCAGTTCCTAGCAGACCAGAGAAAAAGCCTCCCTCCTTTTTTCCTGAGATCACAACTGCAACCTGTGATCAGCTTTACCTGACATTACCAGAGGTAAAAAGCCACCAGCACTAGAGCATTAAGCTCTCACCAGTGCATAGTGCTGGTACTAAGTAAAGCCTTTAAATGGGAAAACTATGTGATGAGTAGCCCTAATGCCATAAAAAGAATGAATGTGCATAACCTCTTCAGAAAAATCAGCAAATGACAGGAGGTACTTAGTTTCACATGCCATTCCCAAACCTAAGAAGCTGTTGTGGACAAGTCAAGATACTCCTGGAAGAAGAGGTATCACAAAATTGGAAGTTAGGGAACAGCCTGTAACAACCACATTTCTCTTCTAGTGCTGGAATACTAAATACTCCAGAAGATAATATAGGTTCAACCTGGTGTCCTCAGACATTTGTTTGCATCTCTAAGAGGTGAAATAGTTCAGTAGTCTCTGACTACTACAGAAAAACAAACATTTCAACACAGGTTTTCATAAAAGACTTTAAAGTACCAGGTACCTTGTGATCACAATATAACCAAGACCCTTTCTGCCACTACAGTCACTGTAACAAGTACTGGAATCTTGGCTGCAGCACTTTACACAAAGAAGCTACCCTGATATGAAATTGCATTTATTTTTTTAAGTGAAAGCAATAAGCACAGACAAGTAGAACAAGCAGACATTCTGCTAAGATCAAGCATCACATTTTCTCAACAATCTAATTCCGCTGCAGTGATAAGTGTGCAGTTAAGTGTCAAGTCCAGCACTTGTTCCATCAAGGGGTGCATTAGAAGTTGCTGTATGAACCCCAGGCACATCTGACAGACAAGAATAACTCTGATTTGATTAAGTGCAAGGGTAAACTTCAGTGACCAACAGGGAGGAAACATCATTTGACTCCTGGTGTACAAAGACCTTTAACAACCTGCTTCTGTCTGTTCTGGTGCCTACTTGGAGCACCAACCTCCTCAAGTGTTTTGACGTGAATTTAGTTCTGTATGTAAATAAACCCATTTGTATCAGAGGATCTAGGCAGTCACATTCCTGCAGTTAGCAAAGTACTAACCACAGCCTACAGTAAACTGCTAGGATCACTGGCTGTGACGGGAGGAGACAGAACAAACTGCCTTCTCAGACTGAAGAAATAGCTTGTGAGAAGATGAACTGAGCAAGCATCACAGACACTTTGTGACCAAATGACACTGACTTCATAACATGGAAATAAGAGAGCTATGAGAAATCAACATTCATTTTTTAAAAGCACCCAAACACTTTGTGGAAGCTTAGCAAAAAGCCCTTCTGAATATGACATCTCATGTGAACTGAAAGCAAAGCAGAAAACTTACCTTCCCAGTCTCTGGAGTACCTAGGATAAAAATCACCATTAGACTTCTTTGTAGTCCATGCACTTCAAGTTTTTTAAAATACTTTTTTTCCCTTTTCCCCCCAGTATGGGGGAAAAACAAAGTGAGAGCTGCTTTGCCTCAGTTCTCCTCTGGAGCTCATTGCCAAAGGCTGATTCCAGAGCTCTGCTGAGATTAAACTGTTAATACACACAAAAACACAGTACAAAAACTCAGCTTTGAAGAAAATCAAATAGCATTTTTATTTCAGCTCCACTCAAAAAGTAAATATTTGCCATATGAAAGTCAGTAGAGGACTTCTATAAAAATGAAACTGTAAAGTCTTCCTTTCCCCTGATTAATGTTCCTCCCAAAACACAAACACACTGATATTATGCAAAGAGGACTCCTGCAACTACCACACCAACAAGTTCCCTTTGGGCTTTATGGCTGGCTTCTTAGTCTGGATAAGAGTCTAAGCATAAGGCTCCTGTGCCTGGGTGGGGTATTCACCAGAAGAGAGGGGAAAAAAAAAAGAACTTAAATTAAAACCAAATTCTGCTGTTAATAATGAGGCTCACATCTGTTTTGAACACTTTTTCATGTTCTTATGAAATACAGCTACAGGGGACTTACTTCACAAAACAATGCTCCACAGCTCCATCCTCTAAAAAAGAATCTGCTTAGAAACACACACTTGAACTGAAGTTGATGAGGACTTGGTAAAGCTCCTGATCCTTTGGAAACGCAGCCAGGGCGTTAGCATGCTTTCTCATTCCAACTAAGCACCACCAGTAAGTGATGGCAAAGCCCAAGCACAGATTAGTTCCTAGGAGATCCAACCCCTTCCTGAATCAGCCATCCCTGCTATCAGCACCAAACATAACCTGTCTGCCCAAATGCACACAGAACAAATTCAGCTGGTGTGCAAAGGCAATGCCAGTGGCTTTGAAGAAAAATCTATCAGATTCCTGAAAGGGGCAAACGTTGCCCTGAGTGACTGCTGTGAGAGACCTGCTCAAGAACACAGGGCAAGACAGAACATTTCAACTTGGGCTACAGTTCAACAATAACTTCACTCCGTAACTTCACTTTCTCTTGCCACACTTTGAGAGTGATGGATAGTGAAACCAGAAAGCAAAGGTTATGGACAAGAGTCTCAACAACTGAGCTGGGATGGAGGGAAGGGGCAAACCTGTTAGACACAGAGGCAATGCTTGAAGAATGACAGCTTCACACCTTCATTTATAAAACAGGAAACTGAGGGACTCATCCAGTCAAGTGCTTCTAAGATTCAGTTTAAGAAGTAAATTAACGGAATATGCAGTTTATGGCCAGCTCCATCCACTTCAGACAAGCTAGGGACTGGGGCAAACAAAACTACCCAGTGCTGGGCTCTCCCCAGACCAGATGCTGACAATCAAAGAAGCCATGTACATAGCACCAAGTGCCACACCATGCTTCCCTTTGTATGTAGATGATGAGAACAGTCTGCGGCCCAGAAAGAAGCTTCCTTTAGATGCAAGTGATGCTGAATAAGCCTACTTGATGATAAAAGAAAAACATTGTTTATGACAGCTACTAAACTCCAGAGAGCAGCATATTTTAAATTAGAAGACTGTATCTACTCATAAAAACAGGTATTTCAAGGACAGCTTGCTTCTGGCTCCCTAATGAAGTGCAGGTGACATACACAGCTATGATATTATGACTCAGACAAGGTGCCAGCTTCTCTGAGAGGCTCCCTGGGTTTGCAGTAGGAAGAACACAGGAGGACATAAGAAAGCAAAGTGAAAAAGGCTCTTGAAAAATGCTTGTTATCGACATTCTTCTCCAAAGCTATTTTAGAGAGCCAGAGAGATGTTCCAGTCCACTGGAGCAAGACCAAGCAACCCCAACACCTACTCACTCCAATGTGACAACTTGGAAATATCAGAGGTAACAGCACTGATATCCCGATTCTGCTCTGTACCAGTGTTTTCTAAAAAAGATGGATCAAGTCAACACCTACTACAGGATTGGGCAAGTCAATGAAGAAGTAAATCAAGGTCACTGCTATTAAGAGTTTATCTCTTGCACTGCATTTGTGTTCACATGGGCCTGCTGCCTCTGGCAATCTACACTTGTGTACTGGAACACAACTTGTACCTTATTTTGTCTACTGCCAGAAAGGACTCAAGTCTTTTTGCTCTTTATCCCTGAGGTGCACTGTTGCCAAAGAGAAGCAGCCTAATCTTCAGTCAAAACCAAAGCTAAAAATGAAGTGTCAAGGTGTAACACCAGTAACAATGACCTACGCACGAAGGGGTCTCTGGTGCACGAGCAGCACTGCATCAAATGGAGCTCATTTTAACAGCCTCAATGATGCTTTCGCTCCTCGGAAGAGCAGGCAGCCTTTTATTCCCCATCTGGTGGTCATTAAATCCAGAATACAAACCTCAGAGTACGTCACTAGGACTACTCCATCCCTCCATTTTGTAGAAGCTGCTTGTGTTGCAATGAATCATAGCCTCACATGGATTTCCAAGGAGCTCCTGCTTCCACTTTCCCAAACTGGCTTAGATTAAAACGGAGAGTGCTGGTCTAACTTGTAAGTGTACCTACTGGGGCGAGTCAAAACTGGTACCTGCCCATCCCAGCTGTTTATCTCTCCAATAATGGATCTTACTCACACACTGCTAGTATTCACAAACTGGCATAGACATAATATGCTATTCCTATTGCTCAAGGCACAGTTAGGAGTCACTCAGAGCAAGGTGGCATGCATTGTACAAGAGACTACCCTGTAAAGTACTTGGTCCCAGATCCTTGCACGCAGACCAGAAAACCACGTATCTCCTGACTGCACATTTCACTACAGCACACATTTTAGTATTTAGTACCACAGAAAACAGCTTTGGAGATGAGTTGTGCATTTAAGAAAAACTGGTAACATATGCAAAAACCACAGAAGTCACCTCTTTTTTTGCACTGCCCTTTGCTAATCACCTCAGTCTTCAGCTGACAAAATAATTTAAAAATCTAAAACAAATGTCCAGATTAGAATTGAATCTTAGTCCCAGCCAGACAGCCTTGTATCTATTTCTGTGCTGAAAGAAATTACTCCCACTCTGCTCTTGATCCTGCACCTCTAAGGGGAGCATAGTACTGCCTCTTGTCCCCACTGTGTTGCCTATTTAAACAATATGGCCTCAGGACAGGATAACACTGTATAACACAAAGGACCTTAATCCCAGGCATAGTGT
Organism: Picus viridis; assembly: GCA_033816785.1. Classification (NCBI taxonomy): domain Eukaryota; kingdom Metazoa; phylum Chordata; class Aves; order Piciformes; family Picidae; genus Picus; species Picus viridis. The sequence goes on along the minus strand of CM066599.1, from coordinate 6,247,051 downwards.
CTGTGTGTAACAGAATGTTCCTCCCCAGTGCTTCCTGTCCTCAGCTTCAAAGAATCTTTCTTCACATTCAACCCTTCATCTCCACACAGCCTGACCAGGGCAATACAGACTGTGCCGATAGCTGGAAAAACGGCATCACACAAAATAGTTGCCATCTCACTTAGGTATTAATCTCCCTAAGGACACAAAGGACTCCATCCACCACAGAGCAGATGAAAGAAGACAGGCCTACCTGGTTATCAGGTCTCCAAACCATCTTATGTCAGGATCTATATAGCAGGGTGTCCTCTGCCAACCACCAGTACTTTACACCTCCTAAAACTCTTACCATGAAAACAGAAGCCTCTTAATTTTGCTACCCTAACTCCAGAAATCTCTGCATTGCAGTTAGAAGGCCACTACATATTCCTCAATTCTACCTCCAGCTACTTAAAAACCTGCCACAAATGCTCACTATACTTCAAAGGCAAAAAAACCTACAGAAGGTGGGAGCCTACTTTCCCCTCAGCCTCCCTCCTAAAAGACCTTTTTAGGCCACCTCTCCAAACCAAGAAACTGCTGCCTCCGAGGAAGATCAGTGGCTGTTTTGACAAGCCTGGTCCTCGTTCAAATACTGGAATCCAAGCTTTGAGCAGTAATACATTGGCATCAATAAAAAGGTCAACTAAAGTACATTGCTCTGGCCCTGTAACACAGGTCATCTATTCCATGCTACATGCAAAGGAAGAACTACCAGTTTGCTGTTCAAATTGGAAAGGTGCACAGAAGTGACAAATAAAAGAAGGGGGGAAAAAATATTCTGGACTGCACTCTGCAAGTTCATATTCTCATGTGTCAGAAGCAGTGTTAGGCAATAGATCAGAGTAAGTGACAAATGCCAGGAAAAATGAAACCTATTTGTGCTTGGGTATTGCTCTGTTCCTATTCATTACTTTTGTGACTTTTTTTACCACAAAGTTACATCTCTGGTCAATGTCTAAAAAGGTCTTTGAAATTCTTAGAATCACTCTATGCAGCCACTGCTGCACATCTCTTAGCTGCACCAAGCTAACGAGGCATTTGGATGGAAACAAGACAGCTTCCAACACCATGCTGTGTACACTGAGTAGTGGAGTGAGCCCAACGCTTCAGGAATTACAGTGCATTTGGTAAAACTCATTCCAGAGCTGCCAGACAAACAGTGCTCATGCAGAGGGCTTCAGACAGGACAAGCTGTACGCAGTCTTATCCATGATGAACACGACACCTCACATTTCATTTGTTCCTAACATTTATTCTCTAGCACAGCAAAATGCTCTACCAGTGAACTCCCAGATGCTTGCTGCAAAAATCAGTAAAACTGCTCATTGACGACTGGGATTTCAAAATGAGCAGGAAGTAGTAAAAGTCACCAGGGTCTTATTTTGAGCAAATAATTGGAAAATAGCATTACAGACGAAAAAGAGACATTTTGAAGCCTCAGAACTATGTTTTCATTGAGAATGTAACAGGTTTCTCCCCAGATAAAGTTGTACTAGCTGCTAAATACCATGTGCCTGTAGCAGACTGTCAGCTGTGTGCTGCAGCTGAGGAGCCATTAACGAGCATTTAGCTAGTACACCCTGACTACCAGCACGTCTTTAAGGGACACAGACATGACCTAGTCAAAGATGGGTTACATGGGCTGATCAAAACATTTTAGTGAAGCTACAAGTACACTCCAAGCTTTCCCGAGGCAGAAATCAATCTCTCTTCAGTCATGGAAAGATACAGCCAGCTGCAGAATCACTCTGCTGCAGCACTGAATTCCACGAGTATCCATTGGTCTTTAACACACAGCCATCTACGCTGGGCAGAATTGTGAAGCAGCAAATCATCTTTTAGTGGGCACCACGAAGCTCAGCACTCTGCAATAGTGATAGAGAAGGAAGCCATTGTCTTTACAACGCTCCCTAAAATCCACTGCTCTGACGAAGGTGCAAGATAAAAATACATACATGCACACCCACACAGCTCACAACTGCACAAAGCTTGTGATCATGAACAAATACATTTGTTGTCAAAAATACTGATAAGGAATCCATGAAGATCTACAGATCAGAAGCTTTGTGGGAAGCAACTTCTGGCTCTAACACTGCCAGGAGCCTTCTAATAAAACAATTTCCCAACTGCTTGATGCTATCCCTCTTTGCCCTCCAATCACCCCAATTTTAGAAGTTACCATCTCCTAACTATAAAAGGCATTTAAGTACTTTAGGTGGAGACATGGGTTGTTTTTCTTGATGAGGTATTGTCTGCTGAGGCGGAATGACAAGCACCTACACTAACTTCCCTGCTGTGCCTCCTATATTTGAGCTTGCACTGCCCCCATCCCATCAAGATCTGCATTTCAGACATTTTCCAGCCCCCGCCTCCAAAGCTTTCCAAGACAGGAGTGAAGCACGCTCAATGCTGTCGGTCCTTGTGACTCCTTCATGCTGGGAACTGCCGGTTTCAAAACACATAGCAGCTGTCAGTACAAGTTAATGACCTAAAGTGAGCTACCACTGCAACCATCTTCAAGTGAAGCTGTGGAGATTTAAGTAACAGCAGTGAACAAAGGAATCTTCCCCAGGGTGAAGCAACAGCATCAAATGCAGTATTCACCAGAGCTGTTCAGCCACGTCTTCTTTTTCAGGCACAGCTACATTATTCTAGTGGACAAGCAGGCCTTGAAACCATAGAAAACATCACCAGAACTTTATGGTAACACTCTAGTACATTTGTGAGGCAATTCCTATTTGAATCACTGTCCCTATTCTACTCATCATTCCTCATCACAGGACTCTATCTCCATCATCAGCTATTAATAGGGAAATAATTGCCAGGTTGTCTCCCTTCTCCAAAAGCCTCAAGCCTGATCTTCACCAGCTGTGCTGGAGGATCTCCCAAGAATATTGTTTGTTTTAAAGACTGTCACAAAACTTTGTACTTCACATCACCACTCCTACAGACAGAATGAGGTTTAACAAAATCCTACTTTTATCTCAAAGTAGTGCAAGAACCATTTATGTTAAGCAGGTGTTACAAAAGCACAAGTTTCAGGAAGCCTGACCCTACTCTCCACCTCCATTCTCAAGTCTGAAGCTCTCACTTCTTCATCAGCTGACCAGATACAGAAATCAAATTCAGAAACCAAATTTCAACTTGAAAATATGCATGTATGCTCAGGTGTCTAAAGCCAACAGCAACTGTCTACTGCTCTTCACACCTTGTAGGTTGTAAGAGCACAAAATGAATTCTTTTCACATCACCTTCCTAATGCTTTAACTCCCACTGTGACACCAGAAGATATTACTGCAGTTCACTCTTCATGACCATTAGTTTAAAAAGCAAGCATTTGAGATGAAAATATTTCTAACTATAAATCTGATTAAATCCACAGAAACTATTTGGTATTTATGTCATCCAGGACATTTTGAACAAACGCTCTGCTAAAAATACTGTAGTCTCATCCACACAGGGAAAACACTACTACAACCTGTTTGACTGAACTACTTACTAAAGAGCTGGAGCCTGCAGCAGAAAAGGCTCTCTGCTCTGCCCAGAACAGCACTTCATTCCAGTGTTCAGCCAGTGACAGACAGTGGAAGTCACCGAGAGCACACGGCAGTAGGAGCATCCTACAGCAGACAGTAAGGACAGATGCAACTGGGAATGCTGTTTAAAAGGAATAATCCTACTGTAGCCAAGAAACGGGTTTCAAACTGATTTTCTAGCGGTCCTTTCAGGAGTTCCAGCAGCAAACTTGCTGCTGAAACAACCACCAGTCCCTACCCTTCTGCTGGTTCTCTCACCAGGAGGAAGCATTTTGAAATCTCCTGATGATTCGTATTTAAACGCTGACAGTGCGAAACAGCTCAGAACAGAGTCATGCAGGGAGAAGGTATGCCTGAGCACACAGAACCATAAAGGCTGTAAAAGACCTCCAAAATTGAGTCCAACCATTAACCTAGCACTGTCATCTCCACCACTCAATCATGTCCCTCAGCACTGCATCTACGTATCTGTCATATGCTGCTGCCTCAGGGGAGAGAAAAGCAAGGTGACAAACACCCATTGCTACGACTGGAGACCTAAGAGACAGTCCTTCAAAGCTTCAGGCAGGAGCAGAACACTAAAGAGCATTTTGCTCCCATGTGAGGTTTTCCATAAAACTTGGGGCAGTTTCTGTAAAACTAGTAGCTGAAAACACAATTCAGTTTCATAACCCAATAAATACTTTTGAATGACTGCATATCTTACAAGGATATGAGAAATTTATTAACATGGCCACCTCAAGTGGACTCAAAACTACCCCATCTTGAAAAGCTACAGAAAAAGAATCCACACCAGTTTTTTACATGAAATTGGCCTTTACTTAGTCACTGCATCATTAAAACCCATCCCTGCAGTCCAATAACAAAGCAGCAGAGACACCGTCAGAGCTCCGCTGATTTTAGCGCAACTAGAGCAATTTACAACACCAGGAAGAACCTGACCGGGAGCCTCTCTCGAACAGGGCAGTGGCTTGTGCTATTTCAGCAGGTATTACTTTAACAGGAATCCAGTGAAATCATTAACAGAGGAATTTGAGTCAATGAGATGTTAAGTACTTGCTATAATTACTTATTATTGCAGTTTCTGCTGACTGGGCAACTCAGGAGGCTGGAATCCAATGAACTATCTAACAAATCTCTGAAGTCGCAGTTGTAAATGAAATTAAACGTGGATTTGTATTCGATCACATTTATGAGCTGTGTGCCTAATTTATGTGAAGACACGTGAAAAAAAAAACCCACCCAAACCAACACCTGCACTTTCACATTGGTCCCCTGGTTACAAACATTTCACGTTTTACAAAGCAAACAACCAACCCTGATAACATGCCAGTAACAGATAGTGCTTAATGCTGCAGTAAAAGGAAAAACATCGTAAGGAAATCTGTCAGGAGGAGGAAGCACACAGGCCATTAACCCCCAAAACACATCTTCCAGCACACTGAAGTAGATCTGCTGAGTTTTAACAAAAACAGAAGTTGGCTGCAGTGAACAGAAATGCGTTCAACACAAGACACCCATTAAGTTTCAACCTGAATGCTGAATGTGTCAGAACAATTAACACTAGACCTCAAGGTCTTTGGTAAAGCCCTTCTGAGGGTACTGCTGGGAAAGGAGACACAAACTTCTGTAACACATATTTAAGCCACTAATATATTTGTTTACGTTTCTGGGAAGCGTAGTAAGTGACCAGAGTACCCAAACTCATAACAACCTGAAGGCTTCTATAGTAAAGCCACAGGGTTCTGCTCTCCAAGCCCCGCAATAGATTGCTCTGAGCATATTGAAAATCAATGTGGAAACTAAATTAAGATATTTTGCAGCAATTGGCATCTGATATTAAACACTTCTAAAATAAAATAAAAAAAAAAAAAAAGCTAAGTGGTTTCAGACTTAAAACTAGCCCAAGCATTGTTCAAAGACTGTGGGCAGCACTTCTCACAATGCAGGCTCATCACCCAGCACCACAGTCTGGAAGGGAAGTGACTCCAGGCTTGTGTTTGAAGGAACAAATGACATTCTTCACGATTCACATTTCCATGTATCACAAAAAAGGAAAAGGAAATTTTCAGCGGAGATATCTATCTGCATCTAAATACCATTAACTACCTTTTGTAGTTTGGCTCCCTTGCCAAACATTTGACATTTAAAGGCGCTGATGACGTGCTCCAAGGGAACTTAAAAGACAAGCTGTGTACAAGACTCAGACAGAGCACAAGAGTTCACCTGCCATCTCCCTAACTTCATGGAGGTTGTGCAGCGCTGTGGCACTAATGACAGAAGTAAGGTACACAGGGCCTTCTGCTCCGTTTCCAGAAACTCTCACCCACCCAGAAGGAAGCAACAAGCACCACCATGAAAGAACAGATCTGGTCTCCAACAGACTGTTTCTCAGCCACTGAAAAATCTTCAGGAAAGCTGTGTTACTTTTCAGTTTGTCAGCATTTACTTCACCCCCATCTTCTAGGCAGGCAGCTCAATCACACATGAAACACGAATTTAAAATGAAACACAGTGTGCTGCAATTCCTTAACTTGCAGGGCATTTGCTCAGCACTCTTGCTCATTCCCCTTCATATCTTCACCCGATACGTACAGAGGTGCCACACGAGTGCTCAGGCCAACATAAAAAAACCTGCCAGTTTCTGATAAGATGCTGCAGCAGCAAGGGCTTAATTTTTCCTCCCAAAAATTTCAGTTAAAGCAAGCCCCTCCTTCAAGTGTGTTTGACCTCCAGAAGCCAGCTCCATGACACTGGCCAATCAAATTCACATTTCTGTTAATATAATGGAATGGTTACTACAGTGACATTGGCCTTGAACTGCACCTTAACATTATGAGTAAAGTCAAAAACAACCCTATTTAGGGTGATGTCTTCACTCTCTATACAGACCAGTTCTGATCACAGACCTATGAACAGCCAAGACACCAACAGCAGTAAATGGAATTTAGCAGTTTGGAATACAATTTCATTATTTTGCAAACAAAAGTAACTTTTATCTACTGCATTCTGCAAACAGTGGGAGAACTGAAAGACAAGATAAACTGCTTTGAGTCTCAACATTACCCGCAGTAGTAAGAGGTTGTTACAATCAACCTTAATAACAAAGCTCTGAAAGGTGAGTCTCAATAGAATCCAAACAGATTTTGCATCTGAAGTGAGATGCAAGATTTAAATAGGGAAAAAATATCAGAATGATTCTCTCCCCAAGTACATAGTTGTGAGCCAGCACACACATCTGTGAAGAAAGGGTCATTTTCAATGACCAAACTGTACTTGGCAATGACAGGTTCAGACTATTATCTCCCTTCTAGAAAGCTGAAGGCTGCAAGCACATCACCTGTAAAAAAAGACTTGTTGTTTCAGCACAATATTCTTCTCAGGATGGTTTGGAAACAGGCAGTTTTAGGGCCAAACATGGAAAATTCTTTGCTCTGTGTACTGATACTAAAAATACAGTTAAGGTGGAAAAAACCACCCCCTATGGCCAAATCAAACAGCAGGAAGAATCTGGATATTGAGACAGAATGCAATTACCCAAGTTGGAATTTGCCCAGGACACCCTTACTTTGAGGGATCTGGCTATTTAATAACAAGAAATAGCCAGGAACACATATTTACTGCTGGCATCATCTCTCATACCTAACACTACCCTGCTATCAATGAAATGGGCATGTAATCAGATCCAAGTTCTCAGCTACAACCAGGGTGCTCCTTGGTGACCTGCAACGGATCAGCAGATCCACCCCCATCCACTTCACTTCTGCAACAACTTGTGTGATCACCACCTGAGGTAGGATGTCCATTGACCCAGATATGAATATCAATAACAACAGGAAGCTCTAAAGTGCTGAACCTGCTCTATTACTGACACACTATCCAGAAGACACCCCAAACATTCTATATTAACAGAAATGTTTATGGCTGGTACATTCAGCATTCAGAATGAGTCAGTATCAGCTTCCAGAGAAACTTCCCTTCCCCCAAATGTAAAGAGTTTCCTCTAAAAAGGAGACTTTGGCTCTACTGCTGAGCATTGCCTACCAATAATCAAAGTCCAAAACAATTTGAAACGCCCAGACAAAAAAATACCCAAGAAGTACTTGAGATTCCTACCACCCATTCCTGACCATTGCTGCTAAATAGGATCAAAACAAGAATATGAGAGCTAGTGCCTCATGACTATACCTAAATGAGAACCACTCTTCTCAGATCCACATGTGACAGTTCCCAACACAGAAGCTCAAAGAACTCCTGTGTCGAGGGAACAAGACATGGAGCAAGCAGAGGTGACAGGTTTTCAGGAAGATCAGTCGTGGTCGCAAGGTCAGAAAGGACAGCATCTACTCAGCATTATTCCCTTTACCAGACTAACAGGGTTACATGCACCTTTCAGCTCTGAAAAGGATTCTGACCAGTCACAGTGATGTTACATGACTGCCATGAAATAATTAAAGAGGAGAATAGTGCTGGTACCTACACTGGCATGAATCTGTTGGGTGTGCTTCAGTTACCAGGAATTCAGTTTTTCCATCAAGGTGTCATACTTAGAATTTCTGTACTGAATTCCTCCAACACAAATAAAAACTGGAGGAGTTTTAAGTGCTGTATGTCTAAAAGTGTTAGAAGAATAAAACAGCACAAGTTCACAATAGAGGAGAAAATTCCCTCCAAGCATCATTCTCCCTATGTAAACCAGTACGTAGCTTAAGTTTACCAGGGAGTACTATTCCCTAAATAAAGATGATCCTCAGGCAAATATTTCCCAGCACAAGACTACAAACATTCCAATACATGCTTATATTTAAGTTGCTTCAAGTGTTACTCCTACACTTCCTGGAAAATCCACTGCACCCCTTTTTCTGCTAAGAATTCAGAGCCTACTATAGATTCAGAATGGAAATAAAAGTTCAAATCCTGCATATTCTCTATGGCATGCCCCTGCTGCACACAGACAATCACATTCCAATGGGCTGACAGAAAGAAAGGTGCACCCAAACGTAGACTTGTAAATATTTACACGCAGTAGCCTACAAAGCAGCCAGGCACGTGGACATCCAGAAGGAGCATGTTAAAAATCAGTATAACTAGAATCCAAACAGATATCTTCAACCACTCTTTAGTCCTTTCCCATCTCACCAGAGGACAGCTCAGAGGTCCTTACATTTCCCAAACAGTGACAGTAACACATAGACTACAAAGGCAGATTGCATGTCACCAACTCCCTTCCACCCTGCTTAAGCATTTGACACCTACCAACTTGGGGGGAGGTTGCAATTAGCTTACTTCCTAGAAAAATGAATAAACTATCAGAAAAAGTTAGCAGCCATCAGGTGATTAGAAAAGGTGACATTTTATGTGTGTATATATAAATAGTTATATATAAAGACATAAAAGTTTATACGTTCACATATAAATATATACAAATACATAAAATTACAGCACTCCTATTATGTTTCTGAACAAAATGAGCACTTAGCTCACAAACTTTCTGAAGTGATGCCGTCTGCCCTTCTGGAATTGTCTACACTGCCGTGTTTTTAGTCTTTTTCTAAAACGTGTGTGTAAGGTATTTTAATGTAAAAGCCCTACCCAGCAAGGTAAAGTTACATCAATTAAATAGCAAGGAAAGAAAGAAGCCCGATCTTAAAATGGATGCAGCAGATTCTTTTAAAGAGCAACATGTTGCAATCACCTCTCATTTTAGGGGAAGGGAGGAATTCCCTGAAAGGAACAGAGACGGGGAGCAGTGGCGCGGGGGGGAAGCTGCAATTTAATAAAAAAAAAAAAAAAAAAAAGGAAACAGAAAAAAAAAAAAAAAAAAAAAAGGCTTGGGGATTTATTTTAGCTAAAAGCTTTGCTTTTCTCTCCGTTAAGAATAGGTTTGGGGCCGGGGATCGCTGCCCGGTGCCTCTGCAGAAGGCTCCTCCGGCAGCTCTGGGAGGAGGAGAAGGAGAGAAAGCCACACAGAAGAGAGGAGAAAAAGAAAATGGCGCAGAGACTAAGTCCCGACCGTCGACAAGGCGACTTTCCAGGGAGGAATCGGGGCCCAAAGGGGACCCCAGGAGAGCCGATGGGCTCGGATCGGGGGCCTCCGGTGCCCCCACTACTGGAGGCGGGGGTCGGGGAGGGGCGAGGCCCCCGGGAAAGGGCCGCTTTTGGCAGCTCGATGGGAACAATGGGGCCGGTGAGCGAGGAGCCGGGACTTAGTCTCTGGGACGCCATGTCTGTGCGCGGCCGGCGCGGCGGCGAGGCGAGGGGCGCGCCGGGGCCACACTCACCGTTCGCTCGGAAATCCGCCTCGATCTGTGGGGAGAGGAGACAGGGAGAGACCGTCAGCAACGCCGTCCCGACGGGCATTTATTCTGTTTTTTATTTTATTTTATTTTTTTATTGTCGAGGGGTGCTGGATTTCCCTCCCCTCTTCCTTCCGTCACATTTCCAGGGAAATTAAATATCAAATGAAAATTGACCAGCGGGATGCAGAAGGTGCCCTCCACAGAGGCGGTGTAGGGTGTAGGAGGAACCGTCCCCCGGCACCCCCACAGCTCCCGGCATGACACCCCCACCTCAAAAGGGGAGCGCGCCAGGGGAAGGCGACCAGCCGCCCCCTCCCTTTCTCCCAGGCAGGAAGGCGGTCACACACGAACGCACTTAGCCCCACTGCCCCCGATCTGGGCAGAAACGGGTCCCGGAGTGTGCGGCTCGGTGATGGGGGCTCCCCAGAACGACGACGCGGGGAGGCAGGCCGGGTTGACAGGGCTCTCCCCACACGCGGTGGTTACTCCGAGCGGGGACAGACAGGGAGCAGCAGCATCGCACGCCTCCCCTCACTAAAGGGTAATGGTGGGGGTGGAAGGAATCAGCCGAGCACCCACGGGACTGAGGGGAAGCGAGGACTCTGCGGCCTCAGTGGCGAGGGAGCTGGGTCCCCCGGGAGAGGGTTTCCCGCGGGAGATGAAAGGACACTCACCTGGGAATCGTTGTGCAGTTGATCCCCGCTCATACCGGAGGCTGCGGGAAGCCTAAGGGAGCGAAGCAGGAGAGAAGAGCTGAAGACAGCCGAGCCGAGACGCGCCGCCGCGGACGCGCCGAGCCTGGACGCGACAGAGAACGCAGCCTCTGGCTGCAGAGCAGTTGCGTAACAGACTAAGTCCCACTTTCGGCCAAGTGCGCAGGCGCCACGCCTTTTACTGCCGGGGCGTGGCCACGGCGACGCCAGGCGGAGCGCTGGGGCGGGACTTGGGCAACGGCCGCAGGCGAACTTGCATCCCAATCGTACCGCTCTGCGCCGACTCTTCTTTTACATATCCGGTCCCGCCTTTTCCTCCCCTTTTACCCAATGGCACGGAGAAGTCGGCCCTCATTTACATACTAAGCTCCGCCACTGAAGGCACCCGGCGCATTGTGTAAGGACCCGTGCGCCGCATTGCGCATGCGCTATGCCCTCCCTGCCGGCTTCATTTGCATACCAAGGCCTGCCCACGCCGCTGAGGGGAGCATGGCGGCGCTTGAGCGGGCTGTACCATTGGCGTGCTGGTCTCTTTCCGGGTCTCCCTGGGTCCTCTCGATCCCCCAGCACAGTCACACCGTGATCACCGTGCGAGACTCCGCAGCGTCTATTAAAGAAATAGGCTGCAGGGTTTTCTCGGGGCTTTCCTTGCGTATAGCCGGGGCCTGGCAGGCCTGTGCCCCCACCCTCGGCAGGTTTTATCTATGGACCTGGGTGTCACGTCTCCTCACGGTAGCTGAGCAGCCCCGGCACCCGGGAACTGGTGATGGCAACGCTTACGACATCCTGGTCAACGCGAGACAGGGCTGCAACGTGTGGAAACGTGGATGATGGTGTCCAGGCTGGGTGACTCCACCTGGGTTGTCTTCCCTCCAGATGGGCCTTTCCTCGGGCCTTGGGGCCTCACAAGCCGTATGCCTGCTTTGCACAGAGAAACTGAGCTGGGCTGAGTCACACACCTGCAGAACCTGTATTAGCACAAGTGGCCTGATTCACAGTTTGATTTCAAGCGTTTTAAAAGGAGCTGAGCATGGTGTGCACATCTGTCCTGCTGAGACTCAAGTGTGTGGCTGACCTCTTACTCTGCACTGCTGTGTTGGGCTGAACCACAGAGGCCATGGTAGCCACGCAGAGATTCCATTGTGCTAGACGCTGTACAACTGCACTGCATCCAGGAGATTACACTGTGTTACGTGCTTTAAAACTACCTTGCATCCAGACAAAGAACGATGCTGTGGAGGGACACAAACTGAGCAGCTTTGTGTTGACTAATAAGGACAGCAATGATGTATTGCAAAGAAAATTGCTTTTAAAAAGGATCAGCCAGCAAGATTTTTCTTCCGGTGTAAACAGGCCCCTTTAATTTTTATCTGTTACAAGCAAATGGAGAGTAAAAAGGAAACAAAAAGCTTTATTTTATTTTAGCTAATGTGAGAAGTAATCATGTACCTCCCTGGAAATGCACACCCCTGCCCCAACTCAAATCTGAAGACATTTATTTCTGCTCTGCAGCAGCTCTACTAAAGGGGTTTTCAGTGTATGAAATGGCAGGTTTAGTATGCATGGCTGGTACATGTCTCTCAGGACTGCCTCCAGTCTTCTTGGAGCTTCCATCCTGCACTGCAACACAGACTGTACCTTTCCTCAGCTCCTTTACACAACCAGAGCTTTGATTTGATGCTAAAATAATCTGGCGCTGCCAGGGTATCTGAAGAGATACATCAAAATGTAAGCAGTGACAGCAGCCACCTATTTGCACTGCATATTTATATCTTACAAAGGGAAAACTCAGTCACTTTCTTACAGTCTTCAGAAGAGGATCTGAGGACTTCCTTTTTTTTTCTTACCAAGAGCAGGCAAATATTTCTGGCTCTAGAGCTGTTTATTATGCAAACTGCTTTAGTCACTGTTAGATTTTTAAATATAAACATAATGAAAGGGCTGTTTCAGACACCTCTCTTGCTGGATGAAATGTTTGCCTCTAGCTCAGAAGAATTAGGTGAAAGGTGGCTTTGCTCTGGGTTTGAGCCCCTGCTCGCTGCCACCTGGGAGTGTAGAGGCTATGTCCACCTTTGTGGGACAGCCTAGAAGCAGTCTGGCACCTCCAGCTTTCAGCATCAGCAATTCCTGAAAGCCCTTTCTTTGAAGCAGCAATTTCACTTCAAATCTTCCACCTCTCTGACTCCCCAAAGAAGCTTCGCTCAGGTAGCTGCGCTGCCGCAAGAGAGGGACCTGCTGCAACCCCCACCAGCTGCAGCTGCAGCCAGCCCTGTTCAGAGGGAAGGATCACTACCTCTTCTAGCAGCTGCCGTCTTCACAGGCAAACGTTTGCAAGCTCTGGTTGCAAACCAGAGCCTCCGGACTGGCACCTGAGAGGCACAGTGCTGTCTGCAGGAGCCTGCTGATAGCCAGACAGGAAAGCTTTGAAGTCAAAGGGAGCTGCATGTTTGTTAGCTCAAGTCCTGATAATGCCCATTGCCATGGCAGTGGGCTAGGGCCCTCCCCACAGCAGGGGTGAAGCTGGCTGGCATCAGGAATGGCAGAACCAGCAGGACTCTCTGCAAGGGAGTGGGGTTTCCTTTGGGTCAGGAGCAGAAGCATACCCAACGTTGTCCTGGAGCCTCCTTGGGCTAGGAGGGTTCAGGGGCCACCTTTGGGCAGCAGAGCTGGGCCAGGGGCTGGACCCAGGGCTGGTCTGAAGTGCTTTGTGCCACTAATCAGGGACAGGTGCTGGAGCAAGTGGATAGAAGGGAGCTGCTTGTGACACATCTCTCAAGCCTCCTTGAAGTGCCATTGATGGTGGCAGGACTCTGCCCAACTCTCCATTTTATTTGATACTGTCTTTGTTTAAGCCCCTCCAGCCCCACCAAAGCACCCCACAGCTGCCTGCTTTCTCTCCCAATGAGCCTCTTGCAGTGTGATGAGGAGAAGAAAATACAAGAAGAGGCTGGAGACAAAGGGCAGGGAGGGCTCCCTCCCCAGATACGGTCCTGGGGAAAAGACAGCCTTGATCTGGGGAAACCAAATGAATTGAATTTATACAAAACCACCACCAATTTACAAACTCAATCCAAGCAGGACACTGCTGTCCTCTCAGAGGTGCTGACTGGCTTGGCCTTGGCCAGAGGCAGGTCCAGTTTGCAGTGGAAGAACCTTCCGGAAGCTTCTTCCATGAGCTGTGCCATAGCCCCAGCCTCGCTCCCCAAACCCTGCCAGACACAAGCCCAACACATCAATTAAAGCACAAAACTCTGCTTAATCCCTCTTGAGGGTGATGGAAAAGTTCCCTGATGCTCCTCATGAAGCTGCAACTGCCTAAGGTGTCGTGCCCATCCCCATTGGCCAGCCAGTAACGGACTCCCTTGGCCAGCTGCACCTGCCGGTGCCTGGCAACGGGCACAACACAGACCCTCTGCCCTGCTCCCGGTGCAACCCTTCACTCTTGCTCCTTGTCCAGCCCTTCTTCTCTTCTTCCAGTGCCTCAAACCCACACCCAGCCCTTCTCACCTCTCCCAGCACCTTCCCCATTTCCCCGTCACCGTCCCCATGAATGATGGCGCCTCAGAGGAAGAGGAAACTTGCACTGCTGGAGGTGGGCACCCCGCAGCTGGCTGGGCAGGCCTGAGCATGCACCCTGGGGGTGGCATGGGGTGGGGACCCTCCTCTGGGGAAATCGTAGGGGCCTGTAGGAGCCCTGAGTGTCCTGGGCTCGTGGCCCAGGGATGCTTGCCAGGAGCAGCTGCCTCCTGCCCAGAGCCTGAGCTGGTGCCTTTGCTGCCCCTTTCCAGGCTGGACCCTCGGGATCCCAGGCCTCCCCGCAGTGCAAGAGACAGCACAGAAGCCACCAGTGCAGGGTAAGGAGCTTCTGAGTGCCAAGGCAGGCATGGGGCCGGGGTCTGTGCCCAGGGGCCCATAGGGGCAGGGAGCAGTACCACTCACCCCTGCCCTCTCTGCTCTGGCAGATCCAGAAGAACTCAAAGCTGTCCAAGGAGATGAGGAGGAAGGAGATTAAGAGGACAAGGTGGCTGAAGAAACGAGCTGGCCACTGCCGGTGGGTGCTGGTGGTAGAGGAGCCACCCAAGCTCCAGCAAACTCCTGCTGGGGCTGTGCCCAGGGGCCCTGTTGCCTGATGGCTCTCGCCAAGCACCAAAAGGGGGCAGAGGTGCCTAAACCCCCGTCCCACAGGTCTGCTTGGCTGGCCAGGGCAGGACCAATGAACTTTCCTGCTTGACTTTTGGCTTAGGAAGTGCCTAAGAAGAAGCCGGGTAGGTATGAAAGAGGATGGTGGTGAGCAGATGAAGGTTGATGTGGTTGTGGAAGAGAAGATGGAGGTGGATGGGTATTCGGAGGAGGAGATGGAAGTGGATCAGGATGGAGAGGAGCCAATGGAGGTGGACCCGAGCTCCCCACAAAAACAGGCACGTGTTCCCCATCCTGTGCACACAGCTGGGTTGGGTCATCCACTGCCAGGCTGGGGGTGTGACTGGGGTGGGTGGTCCCCACTGAGGGACACAGCACCCTGTCCCCTTGTCCTGGTGGCATCATGCTGCCGTGAGCACCTGTCCTGTCCCCTTGTCCTGGTGGCACCACGGCCACCATTTCCCTGCCCTGAGCAGCCACCCACGATGGGCAGGGAGCGATTCCTTAGGGCTCGGCAACCCAAGTGTAACCCAAAGGCCAGTGGGGCTTAGTGCTGGCATCAGAGTCCTGCTCTGCCAGTGTGTCCCTGGGCTGTGGCACATCCAGTGCCCATCAGGACAAAGCCCAACCTGCAGCTGGGCCACTCAGGAAGCCCCAGCTCTGCTGGGCGAGGGGCTGCTCGTTGGGCCAACGGCTCTGTTGCTGGCTTTGCTTCCAGGTGCGTCGTGGAGACCGGTGCCGAAGGAGGTTGTTTTAGGAAGAGTTGTTGTTTGTTTGCCTTTGTTGTTGGCTTCAGTAATTTATTTAGGTATTCCTGTAAATATGTTTGCTTATTTTTTCCTGTAAATATGTTTGTTGATGTTTTTCTGTAGATTCATAGCTTCTTGGGTTGGGTTGGGTTGGGTTGGGTTGGGTTGGAAGGGACCTCAAGGATCATTTAGTTTCAATCCCCCTGCCATGGGCAGGGACACTTTCCACTAGGCCAGCTTGCTCAAGGCCCATCCAGCCTGGCCTAGAACACCAACAGGGAGGCGGCTCCCGTGAGCTCCCTGGGCAACCAGTTCTAACATCTCATCACCCTTACTGTAATGAATTTCATCCTCATATCCATGCAAAATGTGTCCTCCTCAAGCTTGAGTTCATTGCCCCTTGTCCTATCACTACAAGCCCTTGTCAAAAGTCCCTTCCCGGCTTTCTTGTAGGCCTGTGTCAGGTAGTGCAAGGCTGCTGTAAGGTCTTCCCAGAGCCTTCTTTTCTCCAGGGTGAGCAGCAATATGCTTCTGTATTTCTGTAAATACAGTTGTTTTTCTTTCTCCATAAATATATTTGTATCTGTTTTCCAAAGCCAGGCTCTGTCTGATTCTTGCATTGGGCACTGGTGGGGTTTGCCCGGTTGTGGTTTCACTTGCTCTGTGTTGGTGGGCTGGGGGTGCTTGGCAGGGCCACCCCGGGGCAGGGGGAGATGAGGCGAGCAGGGAGGGAGTCCCACATGGGGAGGCAGCTCCAGCTGGCACCTTGTCAGTGCCGCAGCATTGCAGGATGCAGGGCCCAAGGGTGTCCCTGGGCGCTAGTAGGCCGCGGCCCTTCTGCTGCAGGAGCTGCTCATTAGCCAGATCATTAGTGACAAGCAAAACCTTGTGCCTCCACTGTGAAATACCACTCCGGTAATGAGGAAAACCTCCAGCTGGGACATCCATGCCTGAACCAGGCAGAAATGTCTCTCAAGGATCACTTCCTACTTCACAGTTTGTCTCCAGTGTCCCATAGGGTTGGCTTGGGACCTAAGTGGGGCCTGCAAGGAGCCTCTACTCTTCTGTTAGGACCCACGAGGCAGAGAGATTGTAACTCGCTCAACAGCATAGTGTAGTGTAACATCCGTGTGGCCACATCTGTTGCAACAAGCTGTAAAAAAGCCCAGCAGACCCATATCTGATCTTACAGGACCCCCCTCTAGACTTGCACCATCACAATCCAGCACTCTGCGCCTCATCCCCTTTCCTAACTTGCATGCTTTGTTGCCGGGGAGGCTCTTGTCAAGGGAAGGGAATGGCCCATACAGGACACTCTGCTGTACAGCCAGCCCTTCCAGTGGCAATGCTGGCAGTGAACTGGTTAACAGGCCTGGACCTGCTTCCCAGGCGAGGCTGTGCACACACCCCATCAAGATAAATGGGGGAAGTTCACACCTCTAAGTGCTGTTTTCTCCCTTGGGGCTCCCTGGGACTGCTGTACATCACCAACGGCTTAACGTAGCCTAGGTGATTGCTTGCAAAAAGAAACGTCTGGAAACCGCGTGTTTAAATTAAATCATAAATCGTCCTGGATATAAAACCTGTAGGAAACCTTCTAATTCTTGATCCTGGTGGATCGTGAGATTTGATTTATTTGGTATACTCATGAAGGGTTAAATTCTCTTAATCACGGCATACTCAGGGCTTCTTGCTGTGCTCAGGGTGCCTGTTTTGGGAGAGGGAGGTGTGTGCCATTTTCCTGAGCAGCTTTGCAGTCCCGTGTCAGGATAGGATCTTGCACCTTGCTCCCTCTTCTGTGCATGGATGAGGTCTGTAAATGTGGGCATCCTGTTTCCAGCCCAGGCTTGCCTCCAACCTCCACTTGCGCATTGCTTCTTCTTGGATGACCGAGCAGAGAGTTCAGGGGGCAACAGCCTTCCACAGACCTGCCTCCCTCATGCAGCAGTTGGAGAGACCTCGTCAAAGGTGACACCAAGGGCTGTGCACTGTTTCATACAGCAAAAGCAGAACTCCTGCCTTCCCCACTCATGGAAACAGCACTACCTCCATGGAGTCACAATGCCCAGGCCAAAACAAGGCTGCACTGTCCCAGGCCTAAGAAGCTGGAAGGGAAGGCTCTTGGTCCAACACAGGACATGAAACCTATCAGTCCAAACCCCTGAACTCACCAAAGCCCTCTTTCTGAGCCATACATATTCTGTTCCTTCAGTTAAATCTCTTCTATATTCAATTGTATTATATGATGCATTTCAAGTCTGAAAGTGAAGCAGCTTTGGTAATTAAATGCATCTATATTTTTGATTAAAATGTCAAATGTGTCTGACCCCCTTTCAGAGTGCAGGTGGAGGAACACACCATTGCCAGTTTTATTATCAGTCCCACACATCCAAGTTACATTAAAGGGGGAGAAAAAAAAAAGTGAAATATTTTATATATAGCATATAAATATATTAAATAGTATATTAATAAGTAAAATATAACTATAATAACCAAATAGTATATAAATATATTAAATACATTATATATATAAATATACATATTACATATATATATACTAAATATATAAAAATGCATTTTCTTAGGATTACATACATATATTACATATATAAAAACACATTTTCTTAGGAAAAAAATATACATTAAGGAAAGACTTCTGAATATGAAGCAAGTGCATTCTGCTGATGAGTATGTAACAAAGGCCCAGTTACAAAACAGATCTAAACCCCAAAACCTCATTTTTAAAAGCCTGTCATGGTTTTTGAGTCTTAGCTCATCTGTAAGAGCTATGGTTTGGATACTTGCATTGCTAGTCTACAATTTTATCACAGCCAGAGAGACCTGCGTGATGTGCAGGATTCCCAGTCGGTGTAATCCTGTAAACCTGCTGTCACTAGAACAAAGTGGCACTTGTACAAAACAGGAGCAGTCAGATATATGACTCCCCTCTCATTTCTCATTAGGATTACTTGCTCACAACACTCAGGCCTATTATGTACTGTCAAATGTGTTGAAACTAAACGATCACAGTGCTTTGAAAGCTCTTTATTTTCCACTTTAATAAACTGCAGCAATTATTCACAGTTTTATATGTAAGATGGGAGCAAATTAAGCAGAAGCAGCAGATATTAGTGTAAGGGGGAGCTTTCAAAGGTCAGTCTTAATTACCAAATTTCACCAGGGACAGGAGAAGCTTGCAGAGGTCCTGGGCAATTATGAGTTAGAAAACAACATGTGATATCACTTGAACTTTATTATGTCTTCATTTGCTATAGTTAAGGGAGCCAGGAGTGGCAGAAAAGTTGGTATAATGGAAAGAAGAACATTTGGATCATGATCTAAAGAGTTTGTAACTGTATTTTCTGCTGGAGCCAGCTAACATACACAAACCCATGCACATCTGCTGTATGACTGGTGCCTAATGCTGACTGCAGTCAGGCATATGTGTTCTACTGTGCCACATTGCCTCCCTGCTCCTGGCGAATAAAAACAACTCTCCTGCTTGAGGGAGCAACGAGAAACCTGTAAGCAGCACCTTGCTTCAGCTCATCCTTCTCATCTGATGGTCTGATTGCAGAGAGCAGTGCCTTGGAGTTGGAGATTACTCCATCACCCAGCAGCAGAGTGTGGGTGCTCCTGGAGACCTGGAGCACATGAGAGAATCCACCCTTGCAGAACCTGGCAAGCGTAGGAGGCAATAGGATGGCTCTTTTTGAGTGTTAATGTGTTGCATATATGGCTGAGATACGGAGACATTTCATATGATCTGTGCCCCTGGAATGAATTTATCTTGAATTTAAGCTAGCCCATTTCAGCCTCTTTAACTTTTTTTCCTCCTGCAGCTGATTTCAGTTGCTATTTCTCACATACTGGCATAATCCTGCGAGGCAGATTCCTGACATTGCAAGGAAAGGGTCCAGACACTTCTATTCATATCAGAGCTGCTATTAAAAAAACACTCAGAGTTAAATTTGGTACCCACAGTTAATAAATGGCTCTCCTTCACAGTGCAATGAGATAATACTTCCCCTGTCTGTAGTGTTTTTCATCCAAAGGAAAGAAGAATCCCCATTTTGGGAAAGAAACTGCTCACTTGGAGTGCTTCCATTTCTGGAGCTGTGCCACATGAGGAATGCTGGGCCTAGCTCCAGGAGATCTAAGCAGCCTAAACCCATCCAAAAGCTACAGGAGCTCTGATACTCATCACTCCAAGCGCCAGGCCAGATGTATCCCAGAGACCTCCCCTGCTAAACCCAACAGCACTTTGGAAATGCAGCCTTTAAAAATCTTTGTGGCAAGAGCTGAAAACTCAGCAGAGGTTCTTGGAACAGCTTCCCATCCAACACTGACCTACACCAAAGACCTGTTTTAGCCTGAGAGCTTTGAGATACCCTAAGTTTAGCCTAGACTGGATAACTTAATGGAAGAAAACCCCCAGACTGTGGGGAACTGCCCTTTTGCTAGTTGATTTTGCAGGCTGGAGTGGAACCTGACCAAACTTGTGTGTATTCAGACTTTAAAGCCTGAATGAAGTATGAATTGCTCATGCCTTAGTCAGGAGATGACATGTGAGAGTCCTGTACTGCACCCTTTTCAGCACAGGCTGCTGTCCTTGGACAGCCATACTGGCACTGGCAGCTCTTACCAGGTGCCTGGGCTCTCAGCAGCAGCTCTAAGGGTTTCTGACATGTGAAATTGCAGTGGGCAGACACAGTGTCTATCCTCTTCTGTGATTCTTTCCAGGTTCTGTGGAGACTTGGTCTTCTCAGCACAAAGCGATCATCCAGAAGGTCTTTTACACATTAACACTTGATAAAGCTGAAATAGAGACCTTTGAGGTTACACACCCACCACACCAAAGAGTCAAATATCTGCTTTTAACCTCTTTGTGCTTCAACATCTGTGCATCATCTGGCAAATGAGGCCCATGGTTCCTCCCTAGCAGCACAGGTGATGAGGTGAGAAATGCTAGCGGGAGCAGTCCTCTGCTGATCAGGTGAGAACAATTCAAAGGAATCAGGGTATTTTCAGGTCTAAACTAATTGGCTTAATTAATAGTGACATTACAGAGCAGAGAGAGCTCAAGGTTGTGTCTGTTAAGGAACACTCTCTCCCTGGAGGTGAGTTAGACCTCAGCACCACCTCAAAGTCCAAGAGCAGCCCATCAGGCTGTGCCTGGGTCCAGTATGGGTGCAAATCCTTGGCTTAAAAATTGGATCACCGAGTGGTATGGAAGGCACCTTAAAGACCATCTAGTTCCAACCCCTCTGCCATGAGCAAGGGCATCTTCCACTCAATCAGGTTGGTCCATTCAACTTGGCTGTGAACACTCCCAGGAGGAAGCATCCACAACCTGTCTGGTCAACCTATTTCAATGCCTCACCACCCTCACAGTAAAGAACTTATTCCTATGTCTGGTTTAAATCTATCCTCTTTCAGTTTAAAGCCATCACCCCTTATCCTATCACATCACACCCTTGCAAAAAGTCTCCAGCTTTTCAGTAGACCTCCTATAGGTATTGGAAGGTTGCTAGGAGGTCTTTATCAAGATGCACCAAAGCATTGGCAGAGGCAGGCGTTGGTCATTTAGGGCAGGGTGGCCAGGGGTCACCCTGCAGAGAAAACCTGCATGGCAGCAGCACTTGCACCCATAGGTGCCAGTCATGAATGCGATGTCCCAGTGGGATGCAATGTCCACAACAGGGTCACAACAAGCTGGAGAAATTTTTAGGAGGTGCTTGTGTCTAAGCCTAGCACTGAGCACTGTCCCACTCTTAGACTAAGGCTCTGAAAACACAGTGAGCTGCTGTTTCAGCTTCTTAATTGACTCTGTAAACCAGAGTTTAAAGGGCCACACTTGGAGTGAATCTGAGCAAAGCTGTACATTTGATCCAGTGGATTTTAACTTATTTATTGTGGGTTTTGCAGCAACAGAAATAATTCCTAAAATAACTTGCTATAGTGGTATTGTAACAGAGCTATGAAAGCCTGAAGGGTGAGCCCCTGATCAGGAAATCCACCAAAACCTCAGGTGGAAATAACTGCTTTAAAGTTATTTTGTCAGGGAGGAAGTGGTGAATGTACTTTATAAGGAAACAACAATCCAAACAATTAATAACAATATTTAATAGACTGGGTTTTAAAATAGTAATATTCCACACACACCCCCCTTGCATTTTTTGTATTTTAGAAAGACTGTTGTCCCCTTCCCTGAGCTTTAGATTTGTGAGCACCTCACACCTATCTGGAACATTAATAAGTATTTGCATATATGGAGAGAGAGGTCTGGGAACTGAGTCTTGGTAATCACACACAGGGCAATCTAGATGCAAAAGAAGTAAGCACAAATATCCTGGCCAGCTACTGGCACAGTGCTTGACCCGCAGCCACTTGAAACCCGCAAGAAAGGTTTGTTACACAGTTCATCAGGCTCCAGGACAGGATCCAATGCCAGACTCACAGAAGGAAGGGGACAGACGAGAGAGCTGCTGCTCAGGTGAAGGAGCAACGTGGTTGGATTACAGGGTAAAATCCTGGCTCCTGGGAGGCTGTGGGTGCTCTGTCAGAAAATGTTTGAAACATTAAAGAGCTTAGTGCCTGGATGCTGATGAGCCCTGACCTGGCTCGGGGAGGTGCTGGAAGGGTTTTCCATGGCACACAAAGCACTGGGCAGGGGAACGGGCTGTCACTGCTGCTTGGACATGAGGCGACGCCGCCGAGTGCTTTGCCAGCTCTGTATCTTCTTTCTGCGTGCAGTGTGTTGAGACCGGCCCTCCTTCAGCTGCGCTCTGTTAATTAGGAGTAAAGCCCCAAAGCGCTGAGCATGGCAGTGTGGATGGGCTGCGGGCCAGCTGCTGGCACTGCCCACCTGCCCGAGGTCCCAGCGCTGCGGCGGGGATGCCTCTCTCCCAGCACAGCTCGCCGATGCCAGAGTTTCCAGTGGAGGGAGGGAAGCGGACGTGAGGGCTCAGGAGCTGTTTCCCGCACAGCCGTGCCAGCTGGCAACTCGGCATGGGCAGCTCACGAGTTATAATCCAAAACAGTCCCCAGCCGATGGGCATGGGGCCAGGCTGGGGCTGGGAGGGGACCATGGCACCATGCCCTCTGTGGGGTGCGGGCTGTGCACCCCAGATCACTGCCTTCCCCACCACATGCTGCTCCTGAAAGCAGCAGAATATTGCTGTGCCTCCATCTGTGGAGCAAGCTGCCCTGGGCTGGCAGAGCCTGATGTCACCGGGGCAGGGCACTCATTCATAAATCCACTACCGGCTGGGACAGCCCTTGGGGAGGAGCTGGGGATGGAGTGGGGAACAGGAGCTCCTTTGTTGTGATGGAGCTAGTGTGGAGAGCACATGTATATGGAGGCAGCTGGGGGAAAAGGATCTGCGGCTTTGCGGTTGAAAGGTGTCAGTTGGCCGCTCCTTGCACAGCTCTTGGTGTGGCTCAGCCCATCTGTGGCTCCCAGCAGCACCCAGAGCCCCTGCTCTTGCTCAGCACACACCAATAGCCCCCCTCCCCTGTTTCACCTTGGTGCAGGCCTGGCAGAAGGGCTCACAGAAAGGAATGGGGCTGGGAAAACCTCCTTAGGCCAGCACACAGGACAAAGTCCCAGAGACCACAGGCTCTTCTGACCTTGAGGTTGCTTCTCTGGGGCTCAGTTTCCCCATCTGCAAAATGGAATGAGATGCTGCTGCTCTCCTTGGAGCACATCAGAAAGAAGATCCCTGGTAGAGGACAAGAGCCTGCCACTGGAAGCACTGGCCCTGGGGCAGGGT
This sequence comes from Picus viridis, assembly GCA_033816785.1. NCBI lineage: Eukaryota > Metazoa > Chordata > Aves > Piciformes > Picidae > Picus > Picus viridis. The sequence continues at coordinate 6,223,818 of CM066599.1, read as the reverse complement.
GGGGATGGGTGCTGAGCAAAGTGAGAGGGTCATGGCTGGTGCAGTAACCATCAAGTAGAGGCCAGCAGCCCTGAGCTTGACAGATGGCTTGTGGCTGCTTATGGGAGGAAGGAAGACAGTGGAGCAAGCTCTGTCAGTGCCCACGGCCATCATGCAGTGCCAGTAGTGCCTCAAGGGACCCACTCAGGTATCTAGGATGGTGTTGTGACACTCACAACATGTGAATGGAGTGACTGGGGGAGGTACTAGGAGCAGCAGCTATCCCAAGCACTTCAGCATTGTGCTCTGTCTCACAGAGCTGGGCCAGGCACCTGTGAGACTGCACCAAGGACAGACCCTTCCCAAACCTCATCATGTCATCACCACGGCTCATCTCACTCTGTCTCTCTAGCTCACCTTGCTTTGCTCAACCCAGAGCAGCAGCTCTGCCGTTACTCCTGATTTACACCTCATCTGGCCTCATTTTTTTTGCTCCTTTGTACCAAATTGCTGGTGCGTGTCTGCGATCCAATTATTTTCATGACCGTTATAAGAGCCAATAAACCTCAGCAAGGTCCCTGAAAGCCCTGGCTGCTCTGTTTGTGTGTCTGCGTGGTCACCAGGGCAAAAAACATCAGTGCCATCAGTGTGGGCACATACAGGTGATACAGACACCCCTGGGGCAGGCAGATGTGGTCACATTGCTTAAGACCATGCATGGCAATTGCTCGACAGGTAATTGAAACATCGTGCAGCTGAACAGCACCAGTCCAAACTGCTGTGAGCAAGAGAGCAGAAGGGGCAGGGCTCTAGGAAATGTTTTCTGCTTCAGTCAGAAAAGGATCTCTGCTGGCTTCTGAGCAGGAACCCAAATCTGTGGGTGAAAATCTGCTCTTGCCCTTTTTTCTTCAGTCTGTTCCTGTTTTGTCTAGGATAGTTCCACCAGAGTGAAATGTGTGTCCCAGCAAGGGAGCATCAAACAGGGAGGATGGGAGCTGCATTTTCAGTGTACCAGTGTCACTGCACCAGTGTTCCATCACATCACTTCCCTTAAGCAGGGATGAGGGTTGCCCATGGCCAGGCACTGGGTTGGGATCTGGCCCCGGGAGCAGCTGACGGTCACAGTCACCGACAAAGGCAGGAGATGCCCCACATACAAGTGCAGCCAGTTGGAAATCCCTTCAGCCCTCGGTTGGGTGACCTTTGGGGCCTCCGGTCTCCTATTAGCATGAGCTTTGTAGTGGAAGGGGCTTTTCAGGGTCCTAGTGCTGCTGCCTGCTGGAGGTGTCTGCCTGCTGTCAACTTTTGGCTGCTATCTGTAAGGGTTATAGATAGGAACAGCCTTGTACTAACATCTGGGTTGCAGTAGTCCCAGCCAAAGTGCTTGGAAACATGGTACAGAAGAGTGTCTCTGAAGCAAAGTCTCTGCCTGAGCATACAAGGCTGAAGAGCTGAGGCTCAGTGGTGAGTCTTTGGTACCTGGCTTGCCACCACCTATCTGCCCAGATGTGGGCAGGGGATGCAGGGACCTTAGTGCAGAGCCAGCTCAGCTGTCCCCAAATTAATTTGTCTGAATGTTTTTCTGCCATCCCTCTGAAGAAGAGCTCGTCATTGCTGCAGGAGAGCTACCTTCACTTCTCCTTCAGCACCCAGCAGATGATTAACTTGCCATTGCTTGAACCACTCTGAGGAGAGGCCAGCAGCACACACTGGTTTTCTGGTGATCGGGTGCTGCAGCATAGGTCAAATGTGGAGTCCACATCTGGGATGCAGCCTTGGATCTCCCATCTGAGGGGACAACCCATCCTTGGCTCCCTGGGAGCAGCTGAAGTGCTGAAGGGCAGATGATGTGGAAATGGAGACCCCTGAGCCTGGCTGTCACCTGCTGCCATTGGGTAAGTGCTGCCTCTCCATTGCTGGTGCTGGAGCAGCTGCTTCTTGCCGCGGATGCCATCAAGAGCTGGGTCAGCTGTGAGTTATGTGCACCAAGGCATTCAGCACTCAGCAGGTCCTGCCTGCCCAGTTCTCCATATATGTCCCACAGTAGTGCTGTGTGGCAGAAAGTGAATTTCAGGGCAACACCTTGAAATGGGCAGCTCAGAATCTTTTCCAAATTATTGTTTGTGGCCTCTGCGTTTGGACTGGTGCAGGTGGCTGTGGGAGAGGGCAGCAGACCTGGAGTGTAGTAATGTCTGGGTTATATTACACTGGAGAGACTGTCTTTCATTCTAGCCCTGATTGCCTCTCACCTTGATCATCTCTTCCCTGCTTCATGCTGAGGTAAACGATAGCAGAAGTCAGAAGGACTAGCAGACTGTGACGATGGTGATGTGCATGGGGGTCACAGGGCTGAGCTGCAGGTCGCCTTCTCCCCCTCGATGCATTAACTCCTTTTCTGCTGGTCTCTACTGCAGCCTTTTGTAGGTTGCAGGTCTAATCTCCCTCACAGCAGCCTCAGCCTGAGGAGCCAGGAATAAGGAGCCACAGCAAAGCTGTTAAGGTGTCGCAGAGTCTCCACCAGTAACTGAAGAGCCCTGCGGGTGAGCAGATTTGTGCTGTCCCATGTGTGTGCTGAAATCTTCCACTATTTGCCACCAGAAAAGCCAAGCCTTGGAGCTGGCTGGCTTCCCAGGTGATTTCAGATGCATCTTCTTTTCTGAGAATTCAGAACTTGCAACCTGTTTTGTTTTCTTTTACGTTTCATTCATCTTGGGGGCTGAAAATAGCCTGTGGAGTTTCAATTCCCTTTTTCTCCCCCATCTTTGTTGGGTCTTTTTCTTTTAATTAAAAAAAAAAAAAAAAATCATCAGTTTTTTTCTTCTCAGACAATCTCTCTGCTGCAAAAATTAAATGTGTCTTCAGCTGAAGAGCTCTGCTGGGAGCGTGGCCCAAATAAGTGCCAACTCCATGCACCCCGCAACTGTAAATCCTGCCTGTGCTCCCTGGCTGCCAGTTTCTCCCACAGCTAGCCAAACTGATCCTAAGTGGTAAATATCCAAGGGCTTCTTCTTGCAATTAATGTACCCCTTAACAAACATGCTTCTAGATTTCCAGAAAACTCAAGGGTGTGAGCAAGGAGTGGGGCAGTGCATGGGAAGGTTGCCTGGTGTGCAGGATGGAGGCACTGGGCTCAGACCAGCCCAAATCACTGTGCTCCAGTCCCTCTCTCTTCCAAGGGCACACAAACAGTGCACAGTTTCTACCTGAGCAATTAAAGCTGGATGATATTGTAATTTCAGGAGAAAATTTGCCCTCTGTAGTTACATATACACACATATATATCTCTCATGTGCATTTGTGCAAAGGCACCAAAACACACCTGCAGACACCCAACACCCTCACATCTGTGGCCTTCTGGTATTTAAAGAGTGTCTATAAGAAAGCTGGGGACAGACGTTTTTAGCAGAGGCTGATATGACAGGACAAGGGGTGATGGTTTTAAACCAAAAGAGGGAAATTCAAGAGTAGAGAGAAGGAAGAATGTGTTTTTTTACACTGAGGGTGGTGAGACCCTGGCCCATGTTCCCCAGAAAGGTGGTAGATGCCCCATCCCAGAAAACATTCTAAGTCAGGTTGTTTGAGGCTCTGAGCAGCCTGCTCTAGTTGCAGATGTCCCTGCTGACTGCAGGAACTTGGACTGGATGACCTTTGAAGGTCCCTTCCAACCCAAGACCATTCTATGACCTTTGAAGTAAAGAAAGCTGGCTCAGTTAACACAGGAAGAGAGAAGGTATGCAATGGGGTGGTGCAGGTGAGCAGCAACTATTAGGACTGACTGAAATCCAAACTGCAAGGAATCTTTCCTGCTGGGTCCAGGCCACAAGCATTTCCCATCTCAATGCCAGTGGCAGATGTGGGAGCATGTTACACCAAGAGCTGAGCAGGTCCCTGGGTCATTGCAGGGCTCTGCTGAGCTCTCAGGGTGGTGGGTTAATTATTAGTCACACCACACACAGCTGCTGCCACCTCTTACTTTGCATGCCAGATACTAGACTAACATCTGGGAAGTGTCGTCATGAGGCTGTCTATTCAGCCTCAGCTCCTCCTCATCTTGCTCTTCAGCTCATGGCTGAGTCCTTGTTCACTCAGACTAGGAATGAAAATAAACAGATAATCACAGCTCCGTGGCCAGGCAGAGAGGACAGCTTCAGGTCTTTGCTTGGATTTCCTTACAGCAGCTACAAAGTTAGAACAGGAACTGATATTTTCATTCTTTTCATTTGCATGTGCAATGTCACTCTGGGGACATTAGTATTATTATTGTTGTTATTATCATTGCAAAGGCAAGCCTTGCTCTTTTCCAATCATGACCACGCTGCACACAGACACTGGGACTGATCTCCTGCCCTGCAGAGGTTTGCCATCCACATTTCATTGTCCAACAGAAATTAATTGGGGTGGGAGGGGAGCAGATGCCCTCTGCTTTAGGAGCACCTTGCAGACCCACTTCTGCACTCAGGTCCATTTGGACAAGCTCTTAAAATCACTTTTGCAACATTAAAGTTCTTCCTGAGCACTGAGATTTTTTAAAAATGATTAATTATTACTTAGCCCAGAGCAGAGGTTTCTATTTTAGAAATATCCTTCTTGCTAGTAATTTTGGAGTGACGCCCATGGGAGGACTCTCATGACTGAGATTCTTGCTTGTTAGGTACTCCACAAACATGGGGCAGGAGGATAAGTGCAGTCATGCCCTGGAGGAGCTGAATGCTGACCTAAAACATGGTTTTTCTAGACCTCCCTGGTCCTCTTGCACCCAAAAACCTTATAGCAGCAAGAGAGCCATGTGTGAGCAATGCGTGTGGCCAGAGGAGGTGCAGTTGTTGTTGCACATGAAGAGAGTCTGGGTCCTGGAAACCAACCCTTGGATTTTGCCCAGAGCAACGTGCTTGTAGGAGAATAACAAACAGAAGATCACAGGGGGCTTTGTCAGGTCATGCACCATCTGGTCTTTCATTCTTGGCTTCAGCAAGACTGAAGGGCTTGTCTTCAGCCCATCACTCTTGAAAATAGTTAGCACGTGTGAAGGCTCTTGGCAGGCTCAGCGCTGGCCAAAGAGAACAGGGCTTTGGAGAGAAACTGAGGCACGTGGAAATGAGTTAGTCTCCTCTAACCTTCCCTGCTAATACTGCACCAGACAGATTTGGGTGCTTAGGTCTGTTCTTAGCTAAAATTGAGTCCACCTTGATGCCTGGGATGATGCTGTGCTGTGGAAAGACAAGGGTTGGTGGGGCAGTGAGCAGAGAAGACACTCACTGCACCAAGTAGTTGTGACCACCAGACAAAGAGCTGCTCCAGCTCTCCTTCCCCATGCCTTGCCAAACACCATGTCTCTCCTGGGCAAACTGACCCAGTTCCCTCCAGTTTTGACAGCTGCTGGAGCTCTTGCAGCTTTACCCTGGCAAGTGCTTGCTTGTGGCAGGTACTGGAGACCTGCTGCGGTAAAGGGCTAGCAGCTGTGGTGGTGCTTTCATTTCAGGTATTTGTTTTCTTCCTCCTCAGCAGGGAAAAAAAAAGCACACAAACAAACCCCAACCAAACCAAACCAAAACCAAACCCACCCACCCCCCAACAATAACAACAACAAAACCAACCCAAAGCCCAAACAACAACAGCAAAAAGGCAGCAGGAGAGGATCTGGAACATGCTAATAACTGCACCTGCCTCTCGGGGCATGTATCAATCCTCCCGACGTTCCCATGGAGATGACCCAATACGTTGTCCTCTCCTCCTTCCCTTCCAGAGCTCTTTAACCTGCCGCACAGTCAGGAGGTGTTATGAAAATGAATCTCTGCAAACGTGGCTTGCCGAAGTTCTGTTGGGGCAGGAGATGCACCCCCAGCTGTCGAGACTCAGGCTGCAAAAGAGGCTGCCATCTGCTTGCGTGGAGGAGGCAAAGCAGGGCACGGGAGGCAAGTTCAGCCCCTTGGGAGGAAGGGGACAGGCCAAAGGAGAGAGGGACACCCATCTGCTGCTCGGTATGTCCCCAGGAAGTTGTGAGGTGACCCGCATCCACACTGATCCCAGCACTATGTCATTGTCTGTCCCAGCTGCTTCCCTGAAGACTCTGGAGTGAAAGACAATGATTTTAGGGAGATTGTTACCTCAGTCCTAGGAGAAAATCTGAACCAAAAGTCATGGCTACATGTGCTGAGGGACTGGTAACCAGCAACCAGCTCTCTTCGTGGTTAGAATAAGCCATGTGCTAGTTCATAAGGACAGAATCTGAGAGGAGTGGGAGAAAAGGGTAGCTGTTGAATGGATGCATCTTTGCTCTTAATTCCATGCTTTTTCAAATCATCTTGGAATCTCAGGGGAAGAAAAAGTCTTGAACTCCATTCATATAGATCCCCAGTGATCACATCATCAGGCTCACACCGCAGCATGAGAGAGCACTTTCTCTTTAAACATCCCTAGGCTATTGCTTCCCAGGTTCTGAGCCACAAGGATGCAGCATGTGGCTGCTGAGTTTGAAGAAGGATGTCTAAATCTACCAAAGTTGCAGTTCTTACACAACCCATAGACCCAGGACACAGAGAGCTCAGAGTCCCTGCAGAGACAGAGCAGAGTCCTGGGTGACCCAGCATCAGATTTGGGCAGTCCATGGGGGCAAACCTAATGACCATATCCTACATCAAGGCAGAACCTGTCAGTGCCAACGTGGCCATCCCATGGTGATACAGCCCCCGCTACCCAAACACAGTTGGACCCTGGAGCTCTTTCAAATGACAGCTGAGTGAAGGGCTGGGCAGGGAGCAGAAGAAGACATTAACACCATGGTAGGGACTTTTCTGGTCTACACACAGAGCCTGAGACATCCAGGGGCCAGAGCTGCCATGGCTTTCCCACGGGAGCCTCTTCTCACACATGGACGATCTCTGTGCCCCACACTCCTCCCTTTGATCTCTGCCTCCTCACTTGAATCTGTTTGCTGTGACTCCCCTCACCCAGCTTTAAGGGCTTTAATAAATAGATAACAAAATATCCTTCACATCACCCCAGGCCCCTGACGACACCATGACTCTCCTTAAGTGCGTGTTAAATATGCTACATAAAAAATTAAAACGTATCTTTGCTGATGACACAGAATCCCTGTTTTAAAAATGTAATTTATGAGGCAGACATAAACTGTGAAGAGCCAGCACTGCTTCTGCTAACTCAGGAGAAAAAGCCTTTGTTCTGAAATCTTGCCTACAGTGGGACTGGCTGCAATCACCCTCCTGAGAACCTCACCAAGCGCTGCCTGCACTCCCTTGTGGATGTCTCTCAAGTCATCACCTCACAGCTGGCGTCTTGCCTGCTGCCAGGTAGGGTTTGGTTGATCTGAGCACAGGCCACAAGTGGATTTGGTATGATGCTGAAACCCTTTTCTCCAGCACAGATTGGATGAGGGCTCTGGTTTCACTCCAAGCCCACCTGAAGGTCAGCTGTTGGGGTCAAAAGCTGGCAGGAATACAAATGGCAGGGTTTGAGCAGCCTGGTCTAGTGGGAGGTGTTCTTGCCTATGGCAGGGGGCTGCAAAATAGATGATTTTTAAAAGTGCCTTCCAACCCAAACCATTCTATGGTATTTTCCCCAAGCAATTCATCCCCTGCCCCAGCAAAGAGATAATCACTGAATGTTAGGTGTGTGAGATTTAGCTTTAAAAATCATGATTTTTTTTTATCACTTAAGAGAATATTTGCAGTTTAATGAACTCAGATGTTTAAATCTGCTACAGGGGGCTTTGAACACCTAATGCTTGCTATTTACTTTGGAGATCAGTGCTCTAGGATCCACTCTAGCCATCCCTGCTCCCTTCCAGCTTTAACTGGATCCCCCATCCCCTGTAGCCATGACCTGCCCCATCATAGTGTGAACATCTGTCAAAACTATACCAGGGCTCAGCCTGACGTGCCCTGTTTGCAGAGCAGAGCTGCTCAGCTCTCACTGCACACACTTTAGTTTTCAAACACAGCTTAGGAGGCCAGCAAGATGCACTGAGCTTGAGCTCTCTGACTCCAGGCCTTTTCAGTGCCAGACCCCAGTGCCAACTAACTCTCTGCTGAGGGAAACACTTTCTACTTGAGAAAAAAAAAACCCACAAACACACACAGACATACACACAGACACACACAGACACACACAGACACACACAGAGGATGCAATTTCCCACATTTTCTTTTGCACTGAGGTGATGGATGGCGGGTCCTGGACACACTTAACATGGGGCTTCACCACTCCCCAAGCCCACTTTTCACTCTCTGGCTGCCTGCCTTCTTACTTCAGGACCAAGACCTGATGGATTCACAGAGTCTAAAGATTTATCTGACTGATGAAGCCAGTGAAGTGGCAGAAGTGATGCTGAGGGAGGCTGAGGAGTAGCTCTGCTGTGGTGTGCTTTGCTGTCGGGTTGGATAATGGTCTATAGCCCTGGCAATGAGCTGATCATGCTGTAGGGGAGCCTGAGTGAGATGACCTCCAGAGAAAATCTCCAGCCTTGTCTTCACCCAGATTCCTCTAGATCCAGCGTTCATGCTTGTAGCAAGGTAATGAATAGGTTTCTAATTTCATTTACAGCTACAGAATGTTGGGGTTTGGCTGCTGCATGAAGGTGTAGAGATACCCCAAACTCGTGACAGAGCATCTAGCAACAGAAGAGTCCCAAACTAGACACGTGCACAGTGTGAGTGCACAAGGGCTGTGCCAGTCTGCAGAGGTGGTGTGCATGTAACTGTATCTCCCCAGACCCTGCAGGGCATCTGACACAAAGGGTAGCAGGGCTGGGATGTAGCAGGATGGGTGCCCTCACGTCGTGGGGTTCAGCAGAAGTCCTTGCTGAGGCACTGTCACCCTAAAGCCCAGTGTGCTCCCTTGCCATAGACACTGCTGCACGGCAATTTCACCCTTCCCTGGGCTGCACTGGGGTCCATCAACGGGGAGAACCAGACAGAGCATGAGAGGGAAGTGATTCCATGTCTGAGACTCTCCACTCACTCAGGAAGAAAGTGAGAGAAATCCCTGAACAGATGGGAAGAGCCTTAGCGGCTCTGGCTGCGGGGGAAACAGGAGAGAGCTCCGAGCACCACCGTGTGGCAATGACCGTGCTGGAGTGTGCTCGGCACACGCTGTACGTCCCACTGCTGGATGGAAAATCACAGACTGGTTTGGGCTGGTAGGGTACTTCAAAGCTCCTCTAGTCCAACCCCCTCTGCAATCAGCAGGGACATCTGCAACTAGAGCAAGTTTCTCAGAGCCCCATACAACCTGTTCTGGAATGGTTCCAGGATGGGGCATCTACCACCTCTCTGGGCAGCCTGGGCCAGTGTCTCACCACCTTCACTGTAACAAATGTCTTCCCTCTGTCTGCTATAAATCTCCTTCTTTCAGCTAGGACCGATTGTCCCCATATTTCTTATTGTGCCCTTTAAGTACTGAAAGGCCACCGTAAGATCACCCTGGAGCCTCCTCGTCTCCATGTTGAGCAATCCCATCACACTGCTGTACATCTGCCATACCTTGGTAAAGTTAGATAATGGTTTGACTCAGTTATCTTAAAGGTCTTTCCCAACCAAAACGATTTTATGCTTCTATGATCTCACAGTGCCATTACAGACTGTGCCCTGCTGGACAAGCTAGACTGCTGTGCATGCTGTGCCCTGCCCCAAGAACAACACAGTGCTGGACAAACTTCTCCCTGCTGTGCCCACCATACATTACACAGAATCACAGAATCAGACAGGTTGGAAAAGACCTTTGAGATCATCAACTCCAACCTATCACCCAACACCATCTAATCAACTAAACCATGGCACCAAGTGCCTCATCCAGCCTTATTTTAAACACCTCCAGTGATGGTGACTCCACCACCTCCCTGGACAGCACATTCCAATGGCCAATCACTCTTTCCATGAAGAACTTCTTCCTAACATCCAGCCTAAACCTCCCCTGGTGCAGCTTGAGACTGTGTCCTCTAATTCTGTCACTGGTTTCTTGGGAGACCAGCCCCCACCTGGCTACAGCCTCCCTTCAGGTAGCTGTAGAGAGCAATAACATCTCACAGGAACCTCCTCCTAAACTGTTGGACTCTGCCCATCTGTCCAGCTTGTCAAAGTCCCTCTGCAGAGCTCTCCTTCCCTCTGACAGATCAACTTCTGCCTCCAGCTTGGTGTCACCTGCAAATTTACTGCTGATGGACTCAATCCCTTGATCCAGATCATCAGTAAAGATATTGAACAGGACTGGGCCCGTGGCACCATAGACTGCAGTGCATACATCCTGCTCAGTGCCATGCAGCTGCACACTGCTGACAGGGCTGCAGGCTGCTGTGTGGGCTGCACACTGCCGAGCTCTGCAGTGCTGGAGGGGCTGCAGGATTGACAGGCAGTGTTTCTGACATCCCATCACCCACACACATCCATTCTTCCCACACAGGGTTAGTGGTGCTAGGCACCAGGGAAGCATTTGCCCTGCCTTCACTCAAGGGAATCACTGCACAGTGTTCAAACAAATTCACATTCAAGGAAAGGTCAGTTCTTTGGCTTCTCCTGAGCACAGTGACTCTGGGCCAACCTGGCAGCACCCTCTATGCCACTGCTGGCTCTGGCAGGACTGGCACAGGCAGACCTGTTCCCTCCCCTTCTGTTACCATAAATCAAACCTCAACAAAACCTCTTTGATGAGTTTTACAGAAAAGGAAATGAAACCTTTGTAATCTCTTCAAGCAAGGCACTGTCCCCAGGTTATTGCCTCCACCTGGGGGTTTTGACCATCCTCCCTGCCCCATGATTCATCTGAGGCTGCTCCTTCATTTAATTCTAGTTGTCCTCCACTGGGATTTGGTTAGGAGGTTGTAATGCTCCTTGGGTATCCTGAAGTGCACAATCCTGGAGTTAAATCTGTCCTTGAAGGAAAATGAACAGGGAAAAGGGAAGGAGGTGCCTGTGGGTTACCTGATACCAGCAAAGGGCTCCAAACGTAGGGCACAACTGCACCTCCTGATCTTGAGGTCCTTGGATATTTCAGAGGCTATCAAACATCTCAGACCTCCCCATGCAGGATGGAGAGCAGAAAGGCTACTTTAGTTCAGGTGTCTGTGATTCAGTTTCTCCTCAGGAATGTGAGGAGCACCCACAGCTGGTGACACTTTAGTACACAACAGTGGGAAACTCAAGGGTGAGGCTCAATGTAGTAAAACTTTTTCTTCTGGAATGGGGATTCATGGCACAACCTCGGGAAGCTGCGGGAAAGGAGAGGGCAGCACGGCTGCAGGCTCCCGGAAGATGGCACTCGTGGTCTTCGGATCGAGCCCCGGTTTGCTGAGGATAGCTCCCTACGAGGAGCCAATAAATAGCCCTGGACAGGCTGTCAGCAGCCCTGATTTAGGAACCAGAAATAGTGAAACTGTGGAGGTTTCTCAAAAATTAATTTTTCTAAAATGGGAGAAAGATGAAGCTAAGTAATTTTTTTCCTGCCTCCCTTGCAAGCCTCTTTCCTCTGAAAGGAAAAAACCCCACCAAAACCCCAAACCCCTCCTTTGTTGTTGCTGCCCCAGCAGGGTCAAGGTGGCCTTTGGTGGGGTCTGATCCTGACTGTCCTGTCATCAGGTGTTTGTGGGTGTCACGCTGGTCAGACCCATGCAGGATGCTCAGCTTGGGGCACTTCACCCCTTGACTGCTGTGTTCCTCAGGGCAGAGCTGGGTGGCACGCTGCAACAACACTGCTCCAAGGGATGGGGGCAGGCAGCAGAGCTTTTATCCAGCATTGGCAGGACAGGGCTAATTTAGGAAGGAAGGGCTGATTACCAGAGATATGCTTCAGCTAAGGTCCAGCAGATCCCCCACCTCAATTTTAGACCTACAGCTCTAAAGACACTTCAGCTTTAAGCTTAAAGTGTTGGAAATAAGGTGCTGCACAAATCCTGGCCTCCCGTTCTTCCTCACCATGGCTCTTGGGCACAGACTTACTGAGATGCCTACAGGGTAATCTCCTTCTTCTACCCTGAAACTCTCAGGACCTGTTTTGGTTTTGCTTCTGTTGTTTCAACCTTCCAGTATTTAAAGGGGGTTTGTAAAAAAGACAGGGACAGACATTTTAGCCTGTCTGTGACAGAACAAGGGGTGGTGATTTTAAACTAAAAGAGGGAGATTTAGACTAGATACAAGGGAGAAATATTATTATGCTGAGGGTGGTTAAACACTGGCCTGGGTTGCCCAGAGAGGCTCCCCATCCCTGGAAATGTTCCAGGTCAGGTTGGACAGGGCTCTGAGCAATCTGATCTAGTTGAAGGTGTTCCTGCTCACTTCAGGGGTTTACAGGTTCCTTCCAGCCCAAACCAGGCTGTGATTCTATGTTGTGTTACACTGAGACTTTTTCTCCTTGGATCTCCCTTGTTTCTTACACAGCCTGACCAGCTGTGTCTCTTGATGGAAAGGGGCTCTGCACATCCATGTCTTGTCTGTGAAAGGTGCCCCTAAGGTCCAGATGTACCTGTAAATAGGGAAAGCAAAGGTGGCTCAGACTGAGCCCTGAAAGCCAAGGCAGGGCAGGGAATGAGGGCAGCCAAAGGGACAGGAGAGCTGCAGCTTGGTTGCAAGGCAGAACAAGCATTGCACTGTGTGTACCACGGCTCCAGACCTTAAGGATGGTGATGGGTATGAGGTGCTTACCCCTCAAGCCACTGAGACAGACTGTTATGATGCTTGAGATGAGCAGTGGTACAGCCAGTGTGGACACTTAGTGTCCCTGGTGTAGCAGAGACCGTGGGGATTAGTCATCAAAAGCAGAACTACTGTGCCAAGGATCACAGCAGAAAAATCTGACCTCTCCACCTGAAAAACTCGCCAGATAGTCCTTATGGGCTTATGGCCTTAGGGAAAGATGGGAGGAGATGTAGCAAGCTCTGCCACACTGGGTCAGGCCAGGTCTGCCTGCAGGAGCATCCTCTCCCCTCTGAGCTCCAGGACAGCTGCTCAGGGGAAGAACAGGAGAACAAACAAAAGTGCCTCTTCTCCTCCCATCACCCAAACCCATTCATGTTATTATGCCCTACTTATTGATCTGCCCTCTATAAATTATGGATCTGACACTGCTCCCCCAGGACTTGCTGGGTGATTTTTGCAGTCTCTGCAGCTGGACCCCCATTCCCACAGCCATGCCTATGCTGAGCATCCTGCAAGAGCATTTGCAAGCAGGGAGTTTGTTTTGCATCATCCCTGCTTTAGCTTTAAAGCAACTACTCCTTGTGTAAGAATTAAAAAATTATTTGCTACTGGTTTGAGTGTTGGATCCCTTGGTTAATGTGCTGATCACACATTCCCCTGCTCCCCTTCACACCTGTGGTCCAGGATGGTTTTACCCCATTATTATTTGGCCTCCTGGAATACAGTGTGGTGCTGCTGTGTTGTTCAGCCACTGCTGTTCTGTGCCAGAAGTGGTTATGTGAAAGACAAGGGAGTTCAGACTCAGGATATTCATCAAGGACCTGGGCCAGTGATGGATAAAGAAGAGGAAAAGAGAAAAGCTTCTTTAATGTAATGGATTTATTGCTCTGGAAAAATACTTCTAGTAAAGGATCAGGGGAAAGAAGGGACTCTATAAACACACTTGTGGGTGGACATCAAGGTAGAAAAGTTAAGAGGATGGTTCTGGTTTAGGGTCAAAATGTGGGAAACTGGATTATGAATAGTTATGATCTACTGCAGTGGCAGGCAGTGGGTGAGGGACTCCCCTGCACCCAGAGTCACCCCATCTTTGCCCAGGTTATCCCCTGCAGTGCTTCCAGGACTTCCGCTGTGGGAGCAACTGGCACTTCACCTGACCCTCATAGATACTAAAGGAAAAAATTATTTGGACTGCATATCCCTCAGTTGGCAAGCTGAGTTAAGGCTGGGAAGAGCTGCAGTCTGTTAGAGCAGATTTGATACCCAGCAAAACAATGAAGTGCAAGAGAAAGCAAGAAGTCCTGCTGCACCGCTGCAGTCGAGCAGAGAAAGCGTCAGGCTCTGCCACAGTGCTTTGGAGAGTGTTGGAGACACACAGGCACCTGCTGCCATTTTGGTAGTGGGCTGCCAAGCAGAATTTAGAGTTGGGATTTTCAGAGTGCTTCAGGTAATTTTAGGAAGATAAAAAGGACATTAAAGCTGAGCAGCCCTGGGCACTTGGTGTCTTGTACTGCTCTAATGTGAATGAGGAGACACAAGCTGGCTCTGCAGGATTTCTTAGGAAAAGAGTCCAGAACACATAGCCAATCCTGTCACAGAATCATACCATCAACCAGGTTGGAAAAGACCTCAGAAATCATCAACTCCAACCTATTACCTAATACCTCATGACAACTAAACCATGGCTCCAAGTGCCACATCAATCCTTATTTGAACACCTCCAGGGATGGTGACTCCACCACATCCCTGGGCAGCACATTCCAATGGCCAATTACTCTTTCTGTGAAGAACTTTCTCCTCACCTTGGCCTGAACTTCCCCTGAGACTCTCCTGTTGTTCTGCCACAGGTTGCCTGGGGGAAGAGACCAACACCCACCTGTCTACAGCCTCCTTTCATAGAATCATAGAATCAATAAGTCTGGAAGAGACCTCAAAGATCATCAAGTCCAACCTGTCACCCAGCACCTCATGGCTACTAAACCATGGCACCAAGTGCCACATCCAATCCCCTCTTGAACACCTCCAGGGACGGTGACTCCACCACCTCCCTGAGCAGAAAGCTGTAGAGAGCAATAAGGTCTCATCTGAGCCTCCTCTTCTCCAAGCTAAACAACCCCTCTGCAGAGCTGCTCAGGTAGTGCCATCACCTCAGTGATATGCTTCATAGCCCCTCTCCTCTGCAGGGAAAGGGATTGTACACAGCTCTCCTTGGCAGCACACTCTGGAAAGACAGCACAGAGCTGTCCAATGTGTCATTCGAGGAGCTGCTTTCTCCTTGAGCTGACACAATTACCAGGTGTAATTGTTTAATAGAGCCACATCATCGTCCTCTTGCACGAGGCAAGGGGACTGACCGCAAGGCAGAAATCCTGGGAGTCTGCATTAGCCAATTACTGTAACCTACAAGTGTTGCACAAGGAATTTTTGATGGGTGAAACTCATTTAAGGGCTTCACTCATCACTTAAACAATGACAACAGCAGAAGTCCTATTTTTTTCCTTTGATGATGGCTGGAGAAATGTTTTGCTAGGTCCCTGCTTCTGGCTGTTGTTTGTTTGTTGGTTTGGTTTGGGTTTTTTTTTACAATCCACCCTGAAGTGTTTTTGGTTTTTTCCCCCTTATTTTCTTTTGTCCTTTGTTTTGTTTTGTTTATTTGGTGTGTTTGTTTGAAGCATTTGAGGCTTCTTCTTGCTTCGTAGACTTTGATTCCGAAGCACCACTCTGCTATTCAGTCTCAGGGTGCATTGAATAGAGTAGAATAGAATAGAATAGAATAGAATAGAATAGAATAGAATAGAATAGTAGAGTAGAATAGAATAGAATAGCATAGAATGGAATGGAATGGAATAGAGTAGAATAGAATAGAATAGAATAGAATAGAATAGAATAGAATAGAATAGAATAGAATAGAATAGAATAGAATAGAATAGAATAGACCAGGTTGGAAGAGACCTTCAAGATCATCGTGTCCAACCTATCATCCAACACCACCTAATCAACTAAACCATGCAACCAAGCACCCTATCAAGTCTCCTCCTGAACACCTCCAATGATGGTGACTCCACCACCTCCCCAAGCAGCCCATTCCAATGGCCAATCACTCTCTCTGTGTAGAATTTCTTCCTAACCTCCAGCCTAAACCTCCCCTGGTGCAGCATGAGACTGTGTCCTCTTGTTCTGGTGCTGGTTGCCTGGGAGAAGAGACCAACCCCCACCTGGCTACAACCTGCCTTCAGGTAGTTGCAGAGAGCAATAAGGTCTCCCCTGAGCCTCCTCTTCTTCAGGCTAAACAACCCCAGCTCCCTCAGTCTCTCCCCATAGGGCTTGTGTTCCAACCCCTCCCCAGCTTTGTTGCCCTTGGGGGGTCTGGTAAAGGTTTTCAACTGCCTGTTGAGAAATGGTCAAGCTGGGAGTGTTTCACCTGATCTGAATTACACAGCCAAGGCATTTGTGCAGTGTCCAGTGCTGGAAACATGAGAAATGGACTTGTTTCCTCAATGTGCAATTTCAGGACCATTCCTGACAAACGAAGCCGTCTGCTTACCTTAATCAAGGCATCTTGTTATGGGCTAGTCCTAGGAGTAAGTATTAACCGCACTGTACTCTGGCATTATTTATGGCTTGCACCGACACTGCATCACTCTGTTATCCATACTTATAGAAAAAAGAGCCACTGTAAGTATAATTAGTTAATAAATCACCATGAGTGATAAACAGAATGATGGATGCAGGTTTCAGTTGATCACTTTTTTATTAAGGGGAGATAAATCAGCATCATATTGTTGCTGTAAACCTTTCAAATTGGTCAAAAATCTTGCCATGCTGAAATGCAGCAGGGAGGTGATTAACGTGTCAATTGTGCGGCAACAAATTGTACCTGATAATTGATATCAATCAATCCTTTTAATTTCTCTCTGATGTAATGGGTGTTATACATCATCCTGCTCTCCTGCTTCTTCAGCATGGCTTCTGCAACCTCTCCTCCAGACCCTTCTCTAGGCATCTCCCAGAATCACACAGAAGCACAGAAACATTCAGGTTGGAAAAGACCTTCAGGATCACCAAGTCCAACCAATAAGCCTGCTGTGCAATGCTCACCCCTAAGCCATATCCCCAGGCACTGCATCCAAATGACCTTTAAACACATCCAGGGTTGTAGACACAACCACCTCCCTGGGCAGCACATTCCAATCCCTGACCACTCTTCCCATGAAAAAATGAGAAGAGGAGGCTCACAGGAGACCTTATTGCTGCCTACAACTACCCAAAGGGAGGTTGTAGCCAGGTGGGGGTTGGTCTCTTCTCCCAGGCAACCAGCACCAGAACAAGAGGACACAGTCTCAAGCTGCACCAGGGGAGGTTCAAACTGGATGTTAGGAAGAAGTTCTTCATAGAAAGAGAGACTAGCCATTGGAATGGGCTGCCCAGGGAGGTGGTGGAGTCACCATCACTGGAGGTGTTTAGGAAGAGACTTGATGGGGTGCTTGGTGCCATAGTTTAGTTGATTAGATAGTGTTGGATGATAGGTTGTACTCAATGATCTCAAAGGTCTTTTGCAACCTGGTTAATTCTATTCTATTCTATTCTATTCTATTCTATTCTATTCTATTCTATTCTATTCTATTCTATTCTATTCTATTCTATTCTATTCTATTCCATTCCATTCCATTTGATACTGTCCATTCTAAACCTACCCAGTCACAGCTTAAGGTCATGCCCTTTTTCTATCACTAATAACCTGTGAGAAGAGACCAGCACCAACTTTTCCACAAGGTCCTTTCAGGTTGCTGTAGAAAGCAATGAGTTCTCCCCTCAGCCTCCTCTTTTCCAGACTAACCATCCCCAGCTCCTTCAGTTGCTCTACATCAGATTTATTCTCCAGCTTCCTTTCCCTCCTCTGCACTCACTCCAGCACCTCCACATCTCTCTTGTATTGGAGGTGCCCAAAACTGGACACAATACTCAAGGTGGGGCCTCACCAGAACTGACTACAAGGGGACAACCACCTTCCTACTCCTGCTGGACACAGTGTTTCTAATCCCAGCCAGGATGCTGTCTCCTCCAGCCTCAGCCCATCTGCCTATGTCTGGCTGCTAACAGCTCCTGCAAACCTGCATTGCTCTTGGTTGTTGGTGCTCTGCTCCCACCTGACCTCAAGGAAGGACAACACAGACACCATGCAGACTTCTGGCTTTGGTTTTTTTTTGCTACTAATACCAATCCCAGAGCTACAAGCCTCAATAAAAAGGTTGGCTAAAATGTTCAAAAAGGTAAATGCTGTGGAGCACTGATGTTGGATTAAGGTGGGTCCTGCTGTCCATCCAGGTATTCACCCCTGGTTGACTCAAAGTCTAGAAGTTTTCTTTGCACCTAACAAATGGAAAAATGACTATGAGGAAGCAGCATCCCTTCCTGCCTAGGAACAGACAAGTCAGACATAGGGCAGGGGAAGTTCTCAGAGAAAGGATCTGAATCGGAGATGCAGAAAGACCTTTGGCTTTGCACAAGCTATTTGGTCTCTTGGTGATTAGCTACTACTTCAAAGTCAATAATTTCCTTCAGGCAGGGCTTGCAGCTTGTTGCTTTCATGACACCAAAGGAAAAAGAAAGGTAATTTACCCCACTTTCCTGTATCTAATGACCAGGAAGGAATATCTGTGGAGACAAAGCCCCTGCTGCAAATGTGATTCACATGATGGTTGTACTGCCAGTGAGCCCATCAGGTGGATGTGCAGCTCTGGAGCCTCTGGCTCCAGCTCTGCAGAGAGCCCTAAGCCCAGCACTAACCCAGCCACCAGTGGGTGGGCAGAGCAGGCACATACACATCCCTGATGTCAGGGAAAAGAGCCTTTCCCTGCATCACCTGCTGTGATAGTTTGCCACACTGATGATTTGTGTGCCTTGCAACTGCTTGTGCTTACACACAGTAAAGAGGGACCAGGAGAAAGCCCAGAAGCCTGGGGTAGGACTCGACGGGGTCTGGGCTTGCACCAAGTGCACTACTCAAATTCACAGCTCCAATTAAAGAGCTGTTTGATCTCTGTTACCATGTCAAACAGTTTCTAGTGCAAAGTTTTGCCTCCAGAAAAATGCAGGGGTGGGGAATGCTTAGAAATTACTTTCAGCTGCAATTTCACCAGGCTAAACCAGGGAGATCTGCTCTGGCGTAGCCCAAGAGCTTGGCCTGTGCTGCGTGTTCTGAGGAGTCAAATGTGTAACAGACAAGAGAGAAAAGCTGCTCAGTTTGCCAGCTGGAGCCAGTACCCAGCCATATTTAGCTAAGAGTGATGTATGTGCTTTGCTGCCACTTTCTCAAGAGAGTCTGGTACTTCCTCTGTGAGACCACACAACCTTTTCCAGCCTGTGCACTGACATGGCAAAGTCCAGTCATTAGGCAGATTATCAGAAGTAATAATTTTTCTTTAATGTGTCTATACATTCACAGCTCCTTCATAGTGGTCCAAGCCCTTGCTGCCACCTGTGTAATGATCTGCTAGCTCTGTAGGCTCATTATATGCCCTGGATCACTGGATCCATTGAACCCTAAAAGGCTGAGCAGGTCCTACAAAGGGTGAGTGATGAGTGGGGTTTTTGGCCTTGAGTCACGAGTGGAAATGGCCTCAAGTTGCCCCAGAGGAGTTTCGGTTGGATATTATAAGAAGCTTCTTCACTGAAAGACTGCAACAGGATCCCCAGGGAGGTGGTTGAATTCCCATCCCCAGAGGTGTTTAAGAGGCACAGAGAAATGGTGTTGAGGGACATGATTTATCACCAGCTGTGGTGAAGTTAGATGATGGTTGGACTGCATGATCTTGCAGTCTTTTCCAACTGAAATGATTCTATGATGTCATAATCTTCAGGGCTGGCGTTACTGGATCATGACCTCAGCTGGTGGCTATCCATGTGGTTCCATGAAAGCAACAGAGCAACTTCAGGTTCCTCAGGTGGAGGGCATGGTTAACATCTGCCACTGCAGCATAGCCTGTTCTCTTGCCCCATCCCCATTCAGCCTGTGCCTCTGGCTCTTCCTGCCTCTTTCTGTTTCCTCATGGTCTCCCTCTGCGTACATCGTATCTGTCAGGTCTCGTATCCCCATGACATAGCATCCTCTCATATTATACTTGCCATAATACAGAGAAGATGAATATTGCCCCATAAATGCCTCTTAAGTTAATGTAAAACTACATCTCGCTACATCATGCATTCAACAAGCCATCATTTTCCTCATAAATTTTGAAGAGTGTTTTAGCTTCTGGAAACGATTGGCTTCTGCGTCCGGCTGAGAAATAATCACAGCCCATGGCCTGGGCTGACTGCAGGGGCTGTAAATCATCCCAGGGCTGAGCAGCCCGTCTGCCCTCCCATCCTGAGCACCCCCCGTTGACTGCTGACTGGCTTTATGGCATCGGCTCAGCCTCAGCGACCCTGTCCAGCAGCCAGCCCTGTAAATCAGCACCAGACAGGTGGCACTCCCCGAGGAAAACAGCCTGGCTTTTTTTTTGTCCCTCAGGGTGGAGAAAGAGGATTTCTGGTGCTACAGGATAGGTCTGATATGCCAATTGTCTCTTAGGGACACCTTAGACATTACAGGGCTGTTTCTTTCTATTTTACACAGCCCTGGAACCATTCATCTTCTGAATATTTACCAGATTTTCCACTTTGGCATGGGGCCATCAAGCCCAGAAACCTTCCTGCAGCCAAGAGCCATATTCCAAGCTCCAGACTGTGCTACGGCTTTTCAGTAGGTGCAGACCAAAAGGGAGAGCCTCTCACTTGAGGTGCTCAGCTTGAAGGAGGTTTTCAAGGTTTGCTTCCAGAACAGGGACCACTGACCATTTCTGACTCCCCTTGCTCCAATTTGCTCTGTGTAGAAAACACCACAAACTGTAAAGGATGCCCAACACAGGGATGGACCCACCTTAGAGTAAATAAGATGCTGAGCTGCTCACTGCTGTGCTCTTTAGGGGTGAACAGAGATTGGGGGAAGCAAAAGTTGCCAAAGCCTCCTCCAGCACACACCAGACCCTTTTTCTGGTGACCACCATGACCTTTAAACTGCAATAGCAGGCTGAGCTCTGCAGCAAATGAGTTTCCAGGCTTCCCTTGGCACTCGTTTCTCTTGACAAAATTCATCATGCACTTTGGCATGAATAGCTAGCTTCAGCATCTGTGTTTTTGGGGAGGTTTGTCAGGAATGACACAGGGTAGTGTACACTGAAGTACACTTAGATACATCTTGGGATTAGTTGGTTATTTTTCCATACACAGCTTTTGCTTGCCAGAGGCAGAGGAAGCCCAGCTACAGCCAAGTGATAACAGACTAAATGGTCTTTTCATCACATTTTAACTGCCTGCCAAAAAAAAAACCCTAACCAAACAAACCAACCAACCAACTAAAAAATTCCAACCCAAACCCCCAACACAAATAACCCTCTCCCCATGCAGGGTCAGGTTTGCCACAGACCTGGACATGCCTAAGGATTTTAGGCAGCACCACCCAAAACCCACCCAGCCCTGGCCACTGTGTTCATGCCACGTTTTACCCTGGACAGCTGAGCTGCCTACTGCCTGCCTTAGAAAAGGAAATGAATTTCCTCCTGGCTGCTGCTTCTCTGCAGAACTGCCTTTTGGGAAGCTTCAATAACAGCAATTCCCTCCTGCATTCGAGTACCCCTGAACGAATGACCCTGCTAGTGGTGCAGTTTTCCCCTTCACCCGCCTCCCCCTCCTCTCTCTCTCTCTCTCTCCCCCCTCCAACTTTGATTTGATCAGGCCAAATCTGAAATGATGTGTGAAAGTAATGATATTTTGTAATTAAATCTCTGGTGATGGCGCCTCTAATTTGTGGTACATGCATTGTTCATAAGGAAAAAGGCATCAATTCATTTTCTGACTGGCTACTCCAGGGACTCGTAATTAGACCCAGTTCATCTCTTGCTGCCTTGCATATTAAAGAGCTACTGAAATGCAAAGGGAATTTGGGAAAGGTTTTTTTTTCCCTATTTTTTTAAAAGCCTTCTAATAATGTTATCTCAATTAGAAACATTCAGGAATTTAGGGGGGAAAGAAAGAAAGAAAGAAAGAAAGAAAGAAAGAAAGAAAGAAAGAAAGAAAGAAAGAAAGAAAGAAAGAAAGAAAGAAAGAAAGAAAGAAAGAAAGAAAGAAAGAAAGAAAGAAAGAAAGAAAGAAAGAAAGAAAGAAAGAAAGAAAGAAAGAAAGAAAGAAAGAAAGAAAGAAAGGAAAGAAAGAAAGAAAGAAAGAAAGAAAGAAAGAAAGGAAGGAAGGAAAGGAAGGAAGGAAGGAAGGAAGGAAGGAAGGAAGGAAGGAAGGAAGGAAGGAAGAAAGAAAGAAAGAAAGAAAGAAAGAAAGAAAGAAAGAAAGAAAGAAAGAAAGAAAGAAAGAAAGAAAGAAAGAAAGAAAGAAAGGAAGGAAGGAAGGAAGGAAGGAAGGAAGGAAGGAAGGAAGGAAGGAAGGAAGGAAGGAAGGAAGGAAGGAAGAAAGAAAGAAAGAAAGAAAGAAAGAAAGAAAGAAAGAAAGAAAGAAAGAAAGAAAGAAAGAAAGAAAGAAAGAAAGAAAGAAAGAAAGAAAGAAAGAAAGAAAGAAAGAAAGAAAGAAAGAAAGAAAGAAAGAAAGAAAGAAAGAAAGAAAGAAAGAAAGAAAGAAAGAAAGAAAGAAAGAAAGAAAGAAAGAAAGAAAGAAAGAAAGGAAGGAAGGAAGGAAGAAAGGAAGGAAGAAAGGAAGGAAGGAAGAAAGAAAGAAAGAAAGAAAGAAAGAAAGAAAGAAAGAAAGAAAGAAAGAAAGAAAGAAAGAAAGAAAGAAAGAAAGAAAGAAAGAAAGAAAGAAAGAAAGAAAGAAAGAAAGAAAGAAAGAAAGAAAGAAAGAAAGAAAGAAAGAAAGAAAGAAAGAAAGAAAGAAAGAAAGAAAGAGAAAGAATGTAAGTTAGTTCTGGATCATCCAGAAAACAGAAGCAGAATTTTGAACGAGCGCTGGCCAGGGTCAGGCGTTCACCGACTTGCTGCCAAGACCAGGACTTTTACCTATTGCCTTAGAAATTCCCTTAGAAATTGTGCCATGTGCAGGATTGTTTGGAGAAAGAAAATGCACAAGAGAGAACCCTGTCTTAAGATGTTGCCCTTCTGCTCTGCCTCCGAAATGCAAGGGGGGAAACTTGGATTTGCTGCAATTTGAAGAGGAGCATCCAGAAAACACTTGGGAAAGAACTGAGCCAGCAGGCACACAGGGTATTTGGTAGGGCTGATTCTCTCCATGTCTATTTACTTATCACTTGGTTGTACTTTCACAGAATCTGCTGGGAATGCTTGACAGAGGCTTGGGTGGAGCATACTCCCTTCTGCCATAGTTACTAAATAACATAAACACAAATTCAGTAGGTACTGGCAATCATAAGCAACAGCCCCCAAAGATTCCCCGAGCTTCCCACTTGCAGCAGCATGAGAAGCTACATTCCCATCCCACAAGGGGAACAAATTCTCTCCCTGAACTAGTCTAAAGTTGACTTCTCAAAAAGCACTTGTGTCCCAGTCATCCAGCAAAAAAAAAAAACAACCAACAAACCAACAACAAACCCAAGTCTCTCGGGTCAGAATTATTTGGGTTTGGTCTTTTTAACGCTTAAAAGGAAGCAGCTCTGTCAGTGTTTGCTTCCCAATGGGAAGTTGCTTCAATATGAGAAGCAAAAGCTTGAACACAGATGCTGAAACCAAATGCTGACATTTTCAGAATGTTTCTGCCTTCAGTCACTTTTTTAAGGAGAAAAATAGATTCTGGAGAAAGATTCAAATCTGGGGAATCTGTATTTCCTAAAAAAAAAAACCACCCCAAATCACCCAGCAGCAGCTTTGGAGCATCCAGCCAGCTCCCAGTGCCCTATAGCTCTGTTGGCAACTCCTTGCCCACTGTGTATGACCTCTAATGTGGCAAGGTCCCTTGTGTCAGAGGCACCCAGCCATTCACAGAATCACAGAATCAGTGTAAATAACTGTTTCGGGCTCCAGACATCCCTGCCACCCTGACAGCCACCCACTCTTGGTCTCCCAGTGCAGCCTGATAAATTCTATTAATCAGAAAAGCATCTCTGGATCAGCACAGGGGAGTAAAAAAAATAGAACAGAATAGAATTAACCAGGTTGGAAAAGACCTACGAGATCATTGGGTCCAACCTATCACCCAGCACTCTCTAATCAACTAAACCGTGTGTGGGGTTTGTGTTTGTCCTCTCCATATCACAGAATGCACCTAATTTGCTCCAATACCTGCAAGCAGGTCCTTGGGTAGAGGAAGGGGAGGAGGCATCTGCAGACGTGCCTGCTCCAAGGAAGCAAGGCAGCAAGGGATGTGGGATTTTTGCTACACACACAGCTTTGAAATGTTCTCTGCCCAAATGAGCAGGAGTGAAGGGAGAGGAGCAAGTGATGGAGAAGCTGATGAGGAAGCTGAAGGAATTAGAATCCCCAAGAGCAGCCAGGCTGCCACACACCCACAGCACAGACACTGGGCCATAATCCTGGATATTTACTGTGGGACCTTTCTGAGGTGCAAGTAGAAGTGCTGCACTTTTTGCTCATGAAGCAAGTGACAGAGAAGCAGTGAACAGGCTTCACCTGGAAACACACTTCAGCTAGCTGAGGTGCTCTAGATAGGAGCAAATATCAAACACTTTTAAACAGAGCTATTTTCTGCTAATTCCTCTAGCTGGTTGTGGGTTTTTTGGGGGGAATCCCAACATCTTCCAACCTGGTTTGGTCTATTCTATTCTATTCTATTCTATTCTATTCTATTCTATTCTATTCTATTCTATTCCATTCCATTCCATTCCATTCCATTCATTATTCTATTCTATTCTATTCTATTCTATTCTATTCTATTCTATTCTATTCCATTCCATTCCATTCCATTCCATTCTATTCCATTCTATTCTATTCTATTCTATTCTATTCTATTCTATTCTATTCTATTCTATTCTATTCTATTCTATTCCATTCCATTCCATTCTATTCCATTCTATTCCATTCCATTCCATTCCATTCCATTCCATTCTATTCTATTCTATTCTATTCTATTCTATTCTATTCTATTCTATTCTATTCTATTCCATTCCATTCTATTCTATTCTATTCTATTCTATTCTATTCTATTCTATTCCATTCCATTCTATTCTATTCTATTCTATTCTATTCTATTCTATTCTATTCTACTCTACTCTACTCTACTCCATTCTATTCTATTCTATTCTATTCTATTCTATTCTATTCTATTCTATTCTATTCTATTCTATTCTATTCCATTCCATTCCATTCCATTCTATTC
This sequence comes from Picus viridis, assembly GCA_033816785.1. Classification (NCBI taxonomy): domain Eukaryota; kingdom Metazoa; phylum Chordata; class Aves; order Piciformes; family Picidae; genus Picus; species Picus viridis. Next base: position 6,198,871 of record CM066599.1, on the reverse strand, counting down.
TATTCTATTCTATTCTATTCTATTCTATTCTATTCTATTCTATTCTATTCTATTCTATCTGGCAGAGCCTCCTAAACCTCTGCCACGCTGAGTTCAGCTCCTCTGGCTGGGCAGTTCTGCTTCTTCAGAAGTCACAAAGACCCTGATTCATGGCAGGGTGCAAAAAGCATCAGGATGGGAGGCCTCCTCCCTGCCCGCCCAAGCCCTCACACCTGCCACCGAGGCAGGGGCCCCAGGAGGGCTCGCCGATGCGCTGGGGCCATCACGTCTAACAGGGGAAGGTATCAACATTTCAAAACAGTTTAATTATTCCAGGAATGCTTAGCTATTAGCAAAGACAAGAGAGCTCAGGGCTATTTTTCAGCATTAATTTTCCATTCGAAATGAATTCCTTTTGGTTACACTTTTTAAATGTTTCTTTTAATTAGACGCAATTACTTCAGAAGAATTGCTTTTATTTCTAAGCCTGAGATCTCAATGATAAAGCTGTTAACTGGCCAAGCTGAATGCTGTGTATGGCTCATTTAGCTGGTACACTAAAGTATATTGAACTAGGAAATTATACAGTGAATCAGCTATTAATTCATTTTATGATCCTTTCACTCCAACGTGGTGAATGAGATCTTCAGGGGGAAATTTAGTCACAATACATATAATTGTTCAACTATATATATATATATATATATGCCACTGCTTTACTGCTTATACTGCTCTTATTCTGCCCCTGTACACTGCACTGGTTAGGCCACGCCTTGAGTACTTTGTCTAGTTCTGGGCCCCTCAGTTTAAGAAGGATGTTGACTTGCTGGAGCGTGTCTAGAGAAGGGCAACAAAGTTGGTGAGGGGCTTGGAACACAAGCCCTATGAGGAGAGACTGAGGGAGCTGGGGTTGCTTAGCCTGGAGAAGAGGAGACTCAGGGGTGACCTTATTGCTGTCTACAGCTACCTGAAGGGAGGTTGTAGCCAGGTTGGGGTTGGTCTCTTCTCCCAGGCAACCAGCACCAGAACATGAGGACACAGTCTCAAGCTGCACCAGGGGAGGTTTAGGCTGGAGGTTAGGAGGAAGCTCTACACAGAGAGAGTGATTGCCCATTGGAATGGGCTGCCCGAGAGGTGGTAGAGTCACCATCACTGGAGGTGTTCAGGAGGAGACTTGATGGGGTGCTTGGTTGCATGGTTTAGTTGTTTAGGTGGATTGGATTAGTTGATGGGTTGGACGCGATGATCTTGAAGATCTCTTTCAACCTGGTGTATTGTATTGTATTGTTTAGTTGATTAGGTGGTGTTGGATGATAGGTTGGACACGATGACCTTGAAAGTCTCTTCCAACCTGGTTTATTCTATTCTATTCTCTCGAGGTTGCAGGCACTGCGGAGCTAATCGGAGGTGCAACTGTGCAGACGGCATTGACTCCTGGCTCCTGGGGCCGTGGGGAGCACCACCACAGTCTGCGAGGCTGCAGGGATGGAGAGGTCCTGCAGCTTGGATAACCGAGGCACGAGCCATGGATACACAGAATAGCATGAGTTGGAAGGGGCCTTAAAGATCAGCTAGTTCTACCCACCCTGCCATGGGTAGGGACAGCCCTCCCATTAGATCAGGTTGCTCAAAGCCTCATGAACCCTGGTTTCAAACACTTCCAAAGATGAGGTATCCACAACTTCTCTGGGCAACCTGTTCCAGTGTCCCACCACCCTCATTGTAAAGAACTTTTCCTAATTTCCAATCTAAATCTACCCTGCTCTAGTCTGAAACCATTGGCCTTTGTCCTATCACCACAGTCCCTTTAAAGAAGTCCCTCTCCAGCCCTCCTGTAGCCCCCTTCAGGTACTGGAAAGCTGCTATAGGGTCTCCCCATAGTCTTTGCTTCTCCAAGACCCAACTCCCTCAGCCTGTTCTTACAGCAGGGGTGCTCCAGCCTGATGATCATCTTTGTGGTCTTCCTCTGGACAGCTGGGAAAAATGATCCTGCAACTACTGGTGGTGCTGGGAGTCAGCTTCCAGGTGCACATCCACACAGCAGTGCTGCTGAAGGAAAATTTGTGCTTTCTTTTCAGAGCCCAGTTGTATTATCACAGTGCTTGGGACAGGCAGGATCTGCAGGGGAAAACTAAGGGTGGTTCATGTGGTGCTGACTGGGTAGCAAAATGCTGAGCATCAAACCCACCTGAGAACTATGAATGAGGTTTTCTCCAAGAGGTCAAATCAAATCAATACTTTTCCTCAGCGCCAGCAGTACTTGAATCACAGCTTGTACCCTTCAGACCAGTGGTTAATAAAGCAGCTTCTGCAGGAGTAACTAATCCTGTGGGTAGGGTGAGTCCTGATGTGAAGAAACACCAGTATGGCATCATGCAACACAGGATCCCTCTCTTCTGCCAAAACTGTGCCCATGGCAGCACCTCACCCTGCAGCTTTGTCCCTCATCTGGTTGGCTGCGTGGTTGATCCTGCTACAGGAGAGCTGGAGCAAAAGATGTAACAATGTGAACATGCACATCCCAGCAGGGAGTGAGAGATGGGCTGTGACCCTTCACTATCTCCTTGGAGCCTGCCTGGGCTGAGCCATTTTGGCTTGGTCTACAATCCCACCCATGATACTTCAGGTTTCTCAGACCATTGATGGGCTGTGCACTGATTTAAGCAGCTCAACAGGCTATTGACGATATCTGGTGGCCCAAAAGGACACAAGGATTTGTGTTTCAGCTCCTAATATTTTTCCTACATGGAACACCAAATTGCCATCCCCATCCCAAGCACACCTGTGTGGGAAGCCAGCAAAAGCCCCATATCCAGAAAGGGATTTGCCAGCTCATCAGGAGCCCTGCTGGCATTGCAGTAGGGCTTGGGTGCACATTAAGTAGTTATACATACTGCAGAGTCACCATATGGATCTCTCTGTAATTGAAAATGTAACGTAAACCTTGGCATCCAGGGCCTGCTTCTGGAGAAATCATTGTGGAAATGTCATATCATTAATGAATTGCATCAGCTAGCAGGGAAAAAGACACTTTTAACCATGGGATCATGGGACTTCATTACTGTGGATGGACTAAATCTCTATCTTCCAGCATAGATTGGTCCTGACAGAAGTCTGGGGTTGCCAACTGGCCAGGTTTGTTTTTACCAACTTAGCTCTCTTATTTTTTTAATGAAGTCCAACTGATGCTGCCTTGGAGCCAATTTTTCTAGATTCTGCCAATGAATTAAAATGAAGATGTTGTGTGTGAAGATTGGCAGGTGTCTCCCTGCAGATTTTATCAGGCTTCCAAGAAGAGTCCCTCACTTCAAAAGCCATGGCCAAGCGTTGCCTGTGGAAGGCAGCAAGGCAGTGGAGTTCAGAGCAATTAGCAAAATAGTGATTAGTGCCAGCTCAGTACCTAGCCATGGAGGCCTGCACAGAAAGGATCCCTTTGGACATTGAGATGCAGGTCTAGGGCTTGTAGTGAGGACTTTGGGCTGGTGTTCACAGCCTTCATGTGAATGTGGGACTAGACCTTGTGACCTGGGACTTCAGACACCTCAGTTTAATGATGCAAATTCAGATTTTGTATAAAAATCAGAACTAGGCAAAAGCCCACTCTCTGTGGGGCTGCTCCTGCTCTGCTTACCTGCCCATAAGTGCCTTTGAGCCCAGGGACACAAGGACTCCAGAGATCGGTTGCAACATGAAGCAATGCAGCTTGTTTCTACTGGCAGGAGGGAAACCAGCTGAGATGTTCTTGGTTTGGGAATTCAGTGGCAAACTGCCACAGCCTGTGTGGGAAGAAGCTGTTGGGTGAGAGACCACTTGCTGCTGCTTTGCCAAGCACAAAGCCCTTGTTCTTCAAAGCAGGCAGGAGCACTCATGCATCCTCCTTTGGAGCAGGGTTCTGTATTCAGGAGACATTCACCTGCTCCTCAGGTTTCAGCACAGAACAGGTCAGATCCTCAGGGTGGAAGCCACGTGCTCAGTTCTGCAGGTCTTCAGTTCCAAGTAACTTGGTACTTGGTCCAAAAACGGTTTATAGAATAGAATAGAATAGAATAGAATAGAATAGAATAGAATAGAATAGAATAGGACAGAACAGAATGGGATAGAATTAACCAGGTTGGAAAAGACCTTTGAGATCATTGAGTCCAACTTATCCAACACCATCTAATCAACTAAACCATGGCACCAAGCATCCCATCCAGTCTCTTCCTAAACACCTCAGGTGATGGTGACTCCACCACCTCCCTGGGCAGCACATTCCAATGGGCAATCACTCTTTCTATGAAGAGCTTCTTCCTAACATCCAGCCTAAACGTCCCCTGGCACAGCTTGAGACTGTGTCCTCTTGTTCTGCCACAGGTTGCCTGGGAGAAGAGACCAACCCCCACCTGTCTACAACCTCCCTTCAGGTAGTTGCAGACAGCAATAAGGTCTCCCTGAGCCTCCTCTTCTCCAGTCTAAGCAACCCCAGCTCCCTCAGCCTCTCCTCACAGGGCTGTGCTCCAGACCCCTCCCCAGCTTTGTTGCCCTTCTCTGGACACCTTCCAGCAACTCAACATCTTTCCTAAACTGAGGGGCCCAGAACTGGACACAGGACTCAAGGTGTGGCCTAACCAGTGCTGAGTACAGGGGCAGAATGACCTCCCTGCTCCTGCTGGCCACACTATTCCTGATGCAGGCCAGCATGCCATTGGCCTTCTTGGCCACCTGGGCACACTGCAGGCTCATGTTCAGCCTACTATCGACCAGTACCCCCAGGTCCCTCTCTGCCTGGCTGCTCTCCAGCCACTCTGACCCCAGCCTGTAGCACTCTGACCCCAGCCTGTAGCACTGCATGGGGTTGTTGTGGCCAATGTGTAGAACCTGGCACTTAGATGTGTTAAATCTCGTGCCCTTGGACCCTGCCCATCTGTCCAGCCTGGCAAGGTCCCTCTGCAAAATGCACAAAGTGACAGTAAACAAAGATGTACTGTTCAGGAAGCAGAACTACTGGGGGGTTATAGCAAGACTATGCATTAGTATAAATTAATGGCTTCAGTTAATTAGCCATATAAATTAATACTAATGTGGTGCCCTTCTTAATTATATTTATAAATGACTGGGGAAGCTCTTTGCTCTTGCCATGCCACATGTTTCTGGAGATAAGTTTCAGTAAAACTCTTTGAAAAGTCAGAAGGAACTGTGCTTGAGCACTCCCCCACCTCCAGAGACCCACCTCGGGTCGGACAGCTGCCCCTGACAGCTTTGCACTTTGGTTTCATTTGCACTTATCATTCAAGGCTTATTTTGGCAACTGAAACCACCCAATAAGTATTTTCCTGTTTGTAAAAGTGAAGAAGCTACCTGAAATTTTGCACTACTTTGAGGCTGGCTGAACAAGCCCTGTCCATCTCTGGTGTGACAAAGTCTTTGGCTACTGAATCCAGTACCTGGTGCCACAGGCAGCTCTGTTTTATCACTCCTTTCATAAGGCAGGAGAAATGGGCCAGCTCATTCTGCACTATATCCCCCCTGCAGGATCTGCCCAGCCTGTGCTTGCTCTGTGCCTGCTAAGGACACAAGCTCATGGGGATGATCAAACCACTTATATTAAACACCTTTGTTCTGTGAACCACAGCTGCAAGTTGAGCCAGCCTAAGTCAAATCTTTAGACATAGCTGCAACATCCCACCTAGGAGATGTTCACATGCACACTTGTGTTCTCACAGCTCACACAATTTGTTTCTGGTGTCCCATTTTCTCTCCACCACCTCCAGCAGTCCAGTCTTCATCTCTGCTGACACCTTCCCCCTGATTCATGGTGCTGCTTGACTTCCTATCAAGCAGAGGATGGATATCTTTTTATAAAGAGAAATAAAACATCCCCTCTCTCTGTGAAGAGGGAGGTGAACAGCCTATTGAACAACACAGACCTGTTCTTTCTTGTGTTCCTTGCTACCCAGCAATGTGCAGCCACAAAAGATATGATTCAGTAAAGTTATTGAGTGCCAGGCCTTCACATTTGTCTTCCAGTGACTCTTAAGTCTTCCTTTTCTCTATTGAGTTCCATCTCATTGACTTCCTATAAACACTAATACAGAGCCACAGACCCGTGGACATGCCTGGAATACAACCCACACACCTTACAGACACTGCCAGGGGCTGGGCTGGGCTCAGGGAGCTCAGACACCAAACTACTGCAATACAACTAGCAAAGTATTCAAAACCATGAGGATCCTCTGTAACCCCAAACCTGGCCCAAGCCCTGTTCTCTTTCTCATCCTGTTGATTATGGTTGGACTCAATCTTAGGAGGTCTTTTTCACTGGAAATGATTCTGTGATCTACAGATGTCATAAACTTCTGCCTTTGGAGATTTTTCCCTTTCCTTATACTTTTGGGTTTTTTTGCCTCAGGTGGAAGCTGAGATGTGCACATCTTCACTCAAATGCCAGAAGGTTGGTGAGAAACCCCCTCCCTGCTGCACAGAAGCCCAGACAATGAAGCCACCAAGCAGGACGACTGCCCCCACGACATGGAAGTGCTGTTAATGCCAAACCAGACAGGGAATTCAAAGCGTGCCTCTAATTAATCACCAGTTAGCCAGCTTCCTCGGGTGGCATCTTCCATCTTGTTTCTGACACAAAGGGCTTCCTCCCCTTTTGTAGTCACACATGTTCCTCTTCCTCTGAGGCTTGGTGACCGCCAAGCTCCTCTCCCACTCTCCTGCCTTCCCACCCTCCCATCCATCCGCCCCGTTGGAACATTAACCCGGAGTGGTGAATGGCTTTGCTGACTGCTACTTAAACAACCGCCTCGTAGCTACCGGGCTGCCCCAGTGTCTGCTCCCTTAGCATCTGAATGTTATCACTGCTACCTATCCCGGGACAGCAGGAGGATGGATGGACAGAGCTGCCAAGGCAGATGAGCAAAATAAAGAGCAGGAGCTGCAATAAAGCTGAGGCGAGGCAACCGCAGCAGCACGCCCTGCCACCGCACTCACCGCTCCGTAGTTTTCCTGTGTGAGGTATCACTGCTGGCTCATCTTCCTGTGTGTCCTGCACATCACTGATCCCACCAACTCTGCTCCCTTGAGCACAGCCGTTTTGGGGGATTACATGTTAATATTAATGCAAATCTGTATTTCTGCTGCTGGAGCCTGGTACAAGTCCTTTACAGACAGGATATTAAACTGCCCTATTGGGCACATGCTGGGACTATAACCCCTCCTCCTCCTCCTCCTTTTTTGGACCCAAGAATTAACACTTGTCTTCCTCACAAGGAGTTTTTAATAACTTCAAATATCAGCCCAGAAAAATCAAAGCCTACTCAATGGGTTCAGAACTCAAAGAAACTGGATCCTTTAGCAGATTTATCCCAAGGTCTCTAGGCCTCTAGAATATGATTGGGAAGTGCTGCCATGACAAAGGTGAATCTAGGGGTTTGCCTGGGATCCAGGCAGCTCAGCTTAACCTGCCTGGAGGATACTGTGAGTCCTGATGCCTGGCCACCAGCAGACAGCTGGATTGTTCTAAAGCCTTCTGCTCCCCACACACAGCATTGCAGTCTCAAGCACAGGTGGGCACAAACCTTCCCATAAACACAAAAGCTTTAACCCAGTGCTGAGCAGAACAAACAGCCTGGCAGGGAAGCAGTGCTGCTACCTGTGATTTTTCACACCTTCACAACCTACACCAGCTCCCACGCTCTCCACAGCTTTCCAGCCACTCTTTGTGGGATGAAACAGAGAATGTGATAAAACATCTGATGATGCAGGTGGCACCATCTGCTCCCTCACCAGCTGCTGCTGCCACTTAACCATCTTTTTCTATGAGTTATTAGAGAACCAAGGTGACCACATATGAAGCAGCTTTCAGGATGTTAGCAAGTCATAGAATCATAGAATCAATAAGGTTGGAAAAGAGCTCAAAGATCATCAGGTCCAACCTGTCAGCCAAGACCTCATGACTAAAGTCATGAACCTACAGACACCAATTGCCATTCTTTTCCTACAAACCAAGTTCTGGGTGTGATATAAAACCGGACACCAATGGTATTTAGCCAGTTCCCAGAGTCTCCAACGTGTCCAGTACCAAGCATGGAAATGTGCAATCCAGGGGCTGGAGCTACCACCCTGAGAAACACTTCAGCCTCTGCTCCATGAGTACCTTAAGGAAAGAGAATTAGGTCTCCTGTACATGCAAGATCTGTCAGGTTGCTGCCATGGTCTCTGTGCATGCAGCCTGATCAGACCACAATGTGTGCACCAGCCAGTTTTACTCCCTCTCCAGCTACCAGTTAACCTCTGCTATGAGTTTACATACAAGGAGTGCCTGCAGTGCTTTGGTTTTGTAGAGTGTAGCTGTGACTGTTGCTGGGTAAGGATCCAACCTCGTTCTCTAAACTCTGCTCTTTCCCCATCCTTGGTGTGTCCATCCAAAGAGGAACTTAGACTAAATCCTGTCTCATCAAAGGGGAAACAGCAAAGCACTTGGTCCACAGTGTCCTTCAAGAGGGTTAGAATACCTTTTTATTTTACCAGAGGTCACATTGAGCTAAACTGCATCCTTGACTCTTGTATGAGAAATAACTCCTGGCAACCCACTCCAAAAAGCATCCTTAGAAAGCAAACTGTAATTGAAACAGCTGTGTGAAACTCTCAGTGACACTGTCCATGCGCAGAAGCCTGTGTCAAACAAGTTACTAATACTTTACTCATCATTTGAATTTGTCATTACAATGGAGTTTAGCTCAGATTCTGTGAAAGACCAAGAAGCTGAAAAAGGAAGCAGCAAAAAGCTGCTAAATTGAACAGTAAACCAGAGCCTTCAGCTTTAGGGCTCTAGTGACATCCTTGCAGTTTCTAACCATGAAATATTGGGACTGGAGTACCCTCAAGTGTAGAAACTTAAATGGGTCCTGGGCCTGTGCTGCTGCCTGTATGTCCAAGGTGTTTTATATCAGCTGTCTGAGCAAGCTGAGAGTGGGTGGGCTCGTGGTCAGTCATTATTCAGATAAGATACTGGTGAGATCATGCATTATATGATGGTTATTGCAAATTGGTTTGCTCTTAAGGGCAGATACAGTAGAACAGCAACAGACCCTGACAACCCATCAGGACACAGCAATATGACAGAATCATATGCTTTCCTCAGCTAAGCAAAGGGAAGGAAGATGGTGTGGGGCTTCCCCTCACTTGAATTCCTACTCTTCTTCAAACCAGCCTGGATTTCATCTCACCTCTGCCAGCATTTGTTTTGCTGACTCCTCACCAGGTGTGTGAGGGCTGCAGAGAGCCCTTGCAATTAAGGTTGAACGAGCTCATCAGCCAGACTTTACCCACACAAGCATCTACCAGGCCCAAACTATGCTCAATTAATGCATCTTACTCAAAAATTGAGTGAAAATATTTCTTTGAGTTTATTAGAGTAAGGCTGGATGCTGCTTAGATAATTTACAGAGCCTTTCACCTTTTGGTTTCTGGCTCCAAATAGCAGTGCTTGAAAGTCTGCTGTAAGAGGACATGAAACAATTTAAACTCATTTCACTAGTACACCATTTCCAGCAAGAAGTTGCTAAGGGAAGTATATAAAGTTAGCAATCCTTCCTGATTCCAGCTCTGCAGCTTAGGGACTCCTTCCCAAGACAGAAAGGATCATTTTGTTTAATGGACATGGCTGGAATTTTCTCCCATGCATTTGTCTAATTGCATCTGCAACCTCCAAAGTTGCCTCTGTACTTAAGGAGTGGGATGAGCTCAATCAACCTCAGCTTGGTCCTTGTAGGAAGGCAACGTCCCCCCCACATGCCACCCCCACAATATGCAGAGCACTGGGCCAAGCTGAGCTTGAGCAGCCTGCCAGCAAACACCTCATCATTCTCCACCAGCACCAGGACATGCTCAGAGCCCCTCCACACAGATCATTCCACAACCAGGAACACTGTTGCAGCCTCCTCTCTCAGGCACAGCCTTCCTGCCCTCTTCTCAGACACTATCCTGGGCTGCATCAAGAGAAGTGTGGCCAGCAGGTCAAGGGAGGTGATTCTCCCCCTCTACTCAGCTCTGGTGAGACCCCACCTGGAGTACTGCCTCCAGTCCTGGAGCCCCTATTACAAGAGGGATCTGGAGGTGCTGGAAGGTGTCCAGAGAAGGGCCACGAGGATGATCAGAGTGCTGGAGCACCTCTCCTATGAGGACAGACTGAAGGAGTTGGGGCTGTTCAGTCTGGAGAAGAGAAGGCTCAGAGGTGACCTCATTGTGGCCTTCCAGTATCTGAAGGGGGCCTACAGGAAGGCTGGGGAGGGACTTCTCAGGCTATCAGGTAGTGATAGGACTAGGGGGAACGGAATGAAGCTGGAGGTGGGGAGATTCAGGCTGGATGTGAGGAAGAAGTTCTTCACCATGAGAGTGGTGAAGCCATGGAATGGGTTATCCAGGGAGGTGGTTGAGGCCCCATCCCTGGAGGTGTTTAAGCCCAGGCTGGATGAGGCTCTGGCCAGCCTAATCTAGTGTGGGGTGTCCCTGCCCATGGCAGGGGAGTTTGAACTAGGTGATCCTTGTGGTCCCTTCCAACACTGACTGATACTATGATACATAAGAAAATCTTTGTCTCCTGATGCAAGGTTAGAATGTGTCTACCTGCAGACCAGCACGAACAAAGATATACTTTTGGCACTTCAGTGTCTTCAGGGTTTATCTAACAACCTTCTTCCAAAAGGAAGGAGACTGATTCCACAAGGGTGCTGGTCACCTCCTCAGGAGGAGGAGCTCAGAAGGATAGTAACCTGGATTTATCACCTTTTGCCAACAGCTGCCAAATTTCATCACTCAGGACTTTGCCGGTGATGTATTGCTTAATATCTAGAAAACACATTAGAGATGCAGGGTCTTTTTCTTTGCTAGTTGATTTTAATGCTATTGATTATCCTTTAAATCACTCACTGTGATTTTACTCTGAAACATTTAGGCTTTTGGGCAAAGGCACCAAAAGGAGCTCCTCAATTTATAGCCACAGCTTTTGTTTCAGCAGCTCATAGCCTGAGCAAACCTTGCCTTTCTCCTACACTAGGGGAAGAACGTTTTACATGCAACCCCCACCCCCCAAAAAAAAAAAAAAAAAATCCCAGGAAATCTGATTTGCTTTTAGAATTTGGCCCTTACAGGGGTGTGGGTATGTATGTAGACACTTGATTAGCATATCCCCTTTGGTGCTGGACTGGAGTTTGGCTCTGAACTCACTTTAGCTACTTGGGAAGATGGAAGCAGCTTGTTAACACTTGGCTTTCCTTCTCTTTTCAAACGTTAACAAGTTATTCAGTGGCTTATTGTGCTTTCTCCTTTTATCCACCAGAACACTATTGATTTTCTAATGTTACACCCAACTGCTTAGAGAGTGGCACCCAGGAAGAGGCCATGTCCGAACCACAACCAATTCCTTCTCCAGCTCACAATTCTCAGGCACTGGTAGCAGCTTCCCTCAACTCTTCTGCTTTGTATGAAGCTCTCTCTCTTCCCCTCCCAGCAGCAGCTTCAGGGATCAGACTGTGCAAAGGCTGCAGTTTGCTGATGGCTGCTCTGGGAAGTCCCTCTGTTGCTGCTTTGGGCAGCACTCCACAGCAGAAGTTAGCAATGCATGGCTGCTCCATCAGCAAGCAGCCACCTGCCTCTGTGGCACAGCAGCCTGCTCAAATGCTTTCCTTGGAGCCTTGCTCCCCACAATCCCAGCTCAGGACTGGTGAAATTCAGGGGAAGCTGCCTGAGCAGACAGCTTTAGGCTGCTTGCTCCTGATTGCCATAGTCACAGCACACACCAAGGTGAGCTGCACATCCCTGTGCCACACCAGCTTCCTCACACACAGAGGTGCTCCATAGCAAGCTAGCACCAGTGCAGGTGCGTTTGGAGCTGTGGTGAGGGAAACAAACAGGCTGTGAGGGCTTAGGCAGGAATGGATCTGACCCCTGATGTAGCTGTAAGACCCAGCTATAGCTCTTAAACACCAGGCTAAAGAGCAATTGCAGAAACCCTCTCTTCATGAAATGCACATCATCCTGGTTCTCCACATTAAGAAGTGATGATATCAGGAGAAGTTGAGCTTCCTTGCTGACCCACAGGTGGGAGTGCCTTGCTCCTGCAATTTTTGCTGTGTCAAGCTTACCTGGCCAAACCTACCCCAGGCAGGTAACGTACCATGACACATCTCAGGTTGGTCTTTGCTAGACTGAGCCTTTGTGATCTCTGCTGTGATATGTCCTCCTAGCATTCTTTCCTGACTGGGCATAAAGCTTCATGGCTCATCTGTTTTGACTGGAAAGTCAAACTGCAAGACCAGTACTGATGCAACAGCCCCACCATTGTGCAGACAGCCTTGCTTTCTCTCCCCCGTCTCCCCAGAGAGCATCTTCTTCCCACTTCCCTGCCCATGCAGGGCCTCTGGCCCTGTTGTTCTTTACATATGCACCCACAGCATCTCCATCCTGCCTGGTCAATCATTAACTTCTGGAGCTGCAGTTGTTAGAGCTGTCCTGCCACAAACAAACAGGAGGCAAGGAAAATGCTTTTACCATCACATTGAGAAGTAGATTCTCGCAGCTCAGGACTGGATAAAATGCTGTGGCTTAAAAACAAAAGACCAAGGGACATTTGCCCAAGATTGGAGGAATTGCTCAGGAGCCATTCAGCTCTGGGAGAAGCCAGAAAGCCCTGTTGCGGCCAGTTGTTCAAAACTCCAGTTCAGATGCCAACACCACCTGCACTGAACATCATACCTTTGATATATGGCCTCATGGTCTTAAAGTCTGGTGAAAACCAGTTCCCAGCACTGGGAAGCTAAGTAGCACTTAGCTAAGCAGCAGTGCTGCTTAGCCATATTTCTGGCAAGGGCAGGCTCTTGTCAGTGCCAAATTCATGGCACTGTTAGCACAACTTATTCACAGTGGTGGGGCTGAACTGGGGTTTGAGAAGACCTCCATCACCCCCTTCAACTCCTCCCATAATAACCCCACCAGCCCCCTGTTCAGAGGACTCAGTTAGCTTCTCTCAGGTACAAACTGTCTCTTGACATTTCATGCCCTCTCTACAACATCGGGATTCCATTCCAGGCCTGGGAAACAGTGAAAAACAATCAAACACAAACATTTTGGAGTCAGAAAGGGTGTCTGAGGTGGATGTGAATCTACAGAGGTCCTGGAGCTGGAGCTCTCTTGCTTCATAAGAACCAGCTCACCCATCTTGAGCTGATTCACGCTCCCACTCCTATCCACATCTCCTATCTCTGCTAATCTAGCAGCCATTACCTCTCATGAGCCTTCAGAGAAAAGAGTTAGACAAGACTTCAGATTTGTCCTGAGAGATAATCTACAGGAATGCTTTTAATCCCTGGAGCACTTTGCGAAACAGTGTGAGTATCAGGCTGCTTCGTTTGAGGGCACAGGAATGAACAGGTGAGGAGTTCTGGGGGCTTGGAAAGCTCTAAATGTGATTTCAGTCTCTCACACTGGCTACTAAGCCAGCTCAGGTGAAGCTAGTGCGTTCATGAGGTGTGACAGAACAGTGTGACAGAAGAGTCACACCATGGCATGCTTTGCCCCAGGGCAGTACAGCTCCTTCAGCAGGGCACTCTGCACTACTAGCAAGTCCAGAATCTCTTCTGTCTGGTGTCAGTGGACTTGTTGCACGCTACAGGTTGTTTCTGGAGAGACCACTGATACCTTTCCACAGTGCTGTGCACTGGGGACACTTCTTAGAGCAGCTCAGAGACGCAGCTTCCTTGGCTTTTGTGCAATGGGCCAATACCTGAGACCTGAGCGGTGGGAAAGAACCACCCCCAGTAAAGTCCTTGCCAGCCGAATTGTCCTGTGCTCGTCTCCTTTGCATCCTGCTGCCCGTGCCTGCCTCTGCAAGCAGCAGCTGCCCTGGGAAGCCACCCAGGAATCAGTGCAGCACACACAGCTCATTCCATCTGCATCCCTGTGTAGAGTCCAGGGCACTGCTTGAAGCACAGGTCAGCGAGAGCTGCAGGGATTCCCTCCTTCTGGGGGAGCTGAATTCAGGCTAAAAGCAACTTCAAAACCACAGGTGTAACCTGAGCTGCTATCTTGTATCCCTTTAAATATCCAAGCGACCACTTTTGCAAGCCTGAAGCCCGGACTCCAGCTACATTTATTTCCCTCTTTCATCCCAGCTGCAGCTCCTCAGAATTTATCTCTATGGTTAACTTCCCCTTTCATAATATTAGCACAGTTGAAGCACTTGCTTTCCTGTTGCAGGCAGTGATTATATAGCAAATTAACCACAAGCTGTTCAGTCCAAGTCCAGCAGTTGGAAAGATGCTCCTCTGAGTAATGGTTTGTGTAGTTGATGCTTTCATCTGTAATTTGCATTTGTAATAAAGGCAGAAATAAAAAATGGGGTCTACATTTGAAGACATAGGCTGGTGTGGCAGGGGCAGGCAGACGAGCTAAGGGGGAGGGGGCGAGCTCAGGGGGTGTGAGGGCTGCGTCCCAGGGCACCACACCACCTCCTGCACAGGAGGGGGAATCCATACATGTGCCTCTCCCACAAAAATCACGGGCCTCCAGCCCAGTCTGATTTTATAAAGGGGGCATAAAAAAATCGAAGCAGAAATCCTTGCATGGCTTTTACCAACAGCTACCCAGCGGCTTTCTCCACCATCGGCAAGATGGGCTGCGTGCACGTATCCAGTGATGCTGGGACACACAGCAGGTAGCCTAGCTGGGGTCCTGCATGCCCTGTGGCCTGCCTGCTAGTGATGGGGCTGCCACATCACCTCTACAAGACCCATACAGGCTGTGCCAATGCTGCTGAGGAGCCAGGGAAAACCTGAACCAGCTTTGCCAAGCTCCAGCCCGTGGGATTTGGGTCACCCCAGGGGCATGAAACTCAGCAAGGGAATAAAATATTTCAGCTGCAAATCAGGCACTGTGTTGCCTTGACAAGAGTGTCCCCAGCATTTCTGCCACCTCACCACACACCCAGGTTACACAAGCATTGTGACATTAAACAGAGGCTGAGAAGTTGAGCATATAGCTAAAGCTCTGTGGAGAGGTGGTGGTGCTTGGAGTGCTGCACCACTGTCCTGGCAAAGGGACAGCACTGCTACGAGGACACAATCTACAGAGTGCCTTGCTGACCCATCAAGGTGCCACATAGCTTGTGGGGTCCTGGAAAGGCATTAGGAAGAGGGAGGATCTTCTGTGACAGCACTGGCTTGATCTTTGCCTCTTACCTGCCTCCTCAGTAACTCTGTTCATCACTCCTTTGAGCTCAGTTTCCTCAAGTGTAAAAGAGTTTATGGTTCTCAGCCAGCACTTAGAAGCACACTGAGACATGAAGAAATACCCAGACTAGCAATTACTGCCATCACAGCAGCCATGCAGGCTGGCAAAACCTTAGGCAGCATCAACCTCCTGCATCCCTCCCTTCTTTGCTGGTGTTTAATGAGCAACGGCCACCTCCCAGGTCCCCTCACACACCCATGGCTCAGCCTGCACACGCTGGCTTGATGTTCCTTACTTGTATTTACCACTTCACTTGGTAGATGTTTATCTGCCCTAGGGCATTATGCTCTGCCACTTGGGAAAGGTGGTCCCTATTAGGTGGCGGGAGTTACAGCATCACTTGGATGCCCCTTGGAAGATGCTCCTCTTTACCTCATCCGTAAATCCCAAGTTTTGGGACACAGACATGGAATCACAACTAGAAGGGAGAAAAGCAGAGTCCATCCTCCTCCTCATGGCCAGCAGCAGACAGGCAGCCACAAGCTGTTCCACATTCCCATGCCACAGGCGTTGTGCTCGGCCCACGCAGGTGCACACAAGCCTGGGGACATTTCATGAGGCTGTTGCCACTCCTCAGGACCTGCAACTCCTGCTAATTTGCTGAGGTGGCACCAGGAAAGTGCCTCTGCTTCCTAGGGAAGACACCACAATGAAAGCAAGGTGCCTGCCTTGGACTTCGGTTCCACAAAACAGCCCAGCTCTCTGTTTTAATTAAATAAGAAGAGAAGACCAAGACAGCCAGATTCTTAATGAGATTTGGTAACATAATTATTTGCTACAATTAGGAACCAAGTGAAAAGGTTCCTTTCTAACACTTTGGAGAAGCCCAGCATTTTAAAGTTGATTTATCTGATGTCAGGGACCAGCTTTATCTTTGCTTCTGTGCAGCAGTGAGCACATTTTTCAGCACTATACCCAAGTTACTACTTATGAATCATCACATATCTACAGATTTTATGGAGCTACTGAAAAATATATATTGGCCTTCCTAGATTGGCAACCCCAGACCTCACTGCACAGGACTTGAGCCTCCCCCTGCAAACCAAACCCCTCTTCCTACAGTGCTGCTGAAATACAGGCAGCACTGGGACATGCTCTGCTGCGCCCCCTACACAGCTGCAACAGGGTAGCTTGCAATGCTGAAATCACTCTTCTTTCTCATCCCCTCCCTGACCAAACACACTAACCCTATGGCTCAAAAAGTCCTGCAGCTTTTAAGGGCTTGCACCTGAACTGATGAAAGCTGAGTTGGGGCAGACAGGTGGCTGAGTGCAGCCCTTCAATTGCAGGGAATCCAGGAAGGGCAAAGGAGATATTTGGGAGGCCACTAATGGTGGTATCTTAATGAAGAACCACTGTTGCTCAGTGCCTCTTCTTCATTCAGATACAATCCTTGGTTGTCCTGTGTTCCAGTTCTCCACCAAGCTGTCCCAGATAATACTCCTTCCTCCTGCTTCGGCTTTTAGAGGCCACATACAGCCAGGCACCATCTAGAACTGGGGAGCTCACACTTTGTGGCCTCTACAAGTCAGAGGGCAATAACCAGCAAGGAAGTACCTTTGGTGAGAGCACAGAAGGGACCTGGGAAGGCACCTGTCCTAGGAGACCTCTGGGGGCACCCCTAAAGGACTAAAGAGATGGATGAACGGCATATGCACAGGAGGGAAGTTGCACACATTGCACAGAGGGGAGAGGGGGAACGAGAAGATTGAATCTTCCTGGAGACCAGTGAGATTCTATAAACATAATCAAAATGTAATAGAAACTTTTTGGAAATGCTGTTAGAAGGAGAAAGCATCAATCTTCATGGAACTCCACTCAACAGGCTTTCTCCAGCTAATCAATCACGGTCAAGACATGGGCCGTCCCATCTGTCTGTGCAAGGGACCAGGAGGAGATTGCTAAGTGCCTGGGCTGGAGCTACCATCTCAATACCAGGCAATTCATCATGCAGGAAGAGAAGGGGGAGAAGGGATAGAAGGAAAATAATGTATAACACTAATAAAGTTTCTTCCCCCCCCCCCCTTTCATTCTCAACCAATTTTTAGTAGAGGTGCCCAATCCAGAGGGGTTGTCAGTAGGGGTGGGAAGGGAGATATACACTGGGGAGGAATCTGGTTACAAGATGCACTCCAGTAAACAGAGACAAAAGCCATCATCTGCATCGCAGGCTCTCAGCAAAGCCCACGCTCCCCACCTGGGCTGTTGGCAGCTGCGCAGGAACAAGTCTACACCCAGCATAGCCTGTGCCCCTCTGGTCCTGGAGCTGGGCAGGACACTGGAAGGGAGAGCAGAGCTGGGGAAACAGGGGAGAACCCAGCAGAGCTTCACCAGCTTGCTCTGAGTGGAGAGGCCAGCCTCTGCTGCAAGCAGCATTATTTTGCTTGTTCTAGATGCTCCTATAACCATTTTGGGAGGCCTTAAAAGTGGAATAAAGTGGAGCTGGAAGACCTTGCAGCACACAGCCCATTTGCACTTCATTCAAATCCCCACTGGCTTTGAGCTGTTGTCTCAGTCCTCATGGGGTGGAAGTTCTTGCCTTGTGCTCAGCCACCGTCTCAGGGCAGTGCCACCAAGAAGCCCCAGCACACCCCCGGCACCAATTCCCCTGCTAAATGCATCCAGAAACGATGCAGTGCAAGAGGACTCCCTTTCTGCCCATCCTATTTTGTGAAACCTTGAGGATTTCTCTCTTCCCCTGGATTTTTAAGTGGAGGACAATAAGCATCTGAGAGCATCCTGTGCCAGAGCCAGTGATGGTGATTGTAGGTACCACTTACAGAATCACAGAGTAGTTTGGGTTGGAAGAAACCTTTAAAGGTCATCCAGTCCAACTCTTCTGCAGTGAGCAGGGATAACTTACGCACATGGACCCTTGCCCATATGCAACCCATATTTGATGTGTTGTGCACTACTCTGAGTATCAGACCTCAGGGATCTGACATAGAATAGAATAGAATAGAATAGAATAGAATAAAATAGAATAGAATAGAATAGAATAGAATAGAATAGAATAGAATAGAATAGAATAGAATAAACCAGGTTGGAAGAGACCTCCAAGATCATCACATCCAACCCATCATCCATCACCACCTAATCAACTAAGCCATGGCACCAAGCACCCTATCAAGTCCCCTTCTAAACACCTCCAATGATGGCGACTCCACCACCTCCCTGGGCAGCACATTCCAATGGGCAATAACTCTCTCTATGAAGAATTTCTTCCCAACATCCAGTCTGAACCTCCCCTGGTGCAGCTTGAGACTGTGTCCTCTTGTTCTGGTGATGGTTGCCTGGGAGAAGAGACCAACCCCTCCTGGCTACAACCTCCTTCAGGGAGTTGTAGAGAGCAATGAGGTCTCCCCTGAGCCTCCT
This sequence comes from Picus viridis, assembly GCA_033816785.1. Taxonomy (NCBI): domain Eukaryota; kingdom Metazoa; phylum Chordata; class Aves; order Piciformes; family Picidae; genus Picus; species Picus viridis. The sequence continues at coordinate 6,180,247 of CM066599.1, read as the reverse complement.
CTTCTCCAGGCTAAGCAACCCCAGCTCCCTTCATGTTTACAAGCACACAATGAAGTACCTCAGGCTTTCTTCAAGGACTCCTTTGGCCTAAGGAAGGGTTCAGTCCAGATTCAAGCTCAGTTCTCTGCCATTTCCAGCACTCCTATGACACCTAAAGCAGCTCTAGCATTCATTTGAGACCAGAACTGAGTTCTGTGTGGAGATTTTTCTTGCAGAGACTCGTGTGTGTTCAGCAGCAGGTGAAAGGCAAGCAAGTACAAATATGCTCACATCTGCTTAGATTCACATTTGAAATAGGAAGCCAATTGAAATTTATGTTGTTGTTGCCTTAAATTTAATCTAGTGAATTGCCTGGACTCTACAGGTGAAATTCAAAAGGTGACAATGAGTAGGTGAGAGATTTATTCTTCCAGAGCAATGACGACCCCACACCTTCCAGTAAATGTCAAAATTCTCCCCTTCCTCCACAGATAAAAATAGCCTTCCACTTAAAAATGCAGTGACACAGGATTTTAGCCTCTACTGTAAGTGTAAATATAGCAACAAATTAAGTAGAAACAGCCAGTAAATAATGTTGACATCTCTGAAGGTGAAGTTGCTGGAAGTTTAACTCTTACAGGCTGGTCCACGGCCAGGTGGCAGGAAGACTTAGTTTAACCATTATAATGGATTTCCTTCAGGGTGTTAGGTCCCATCTGGTGACAGTTTGTCCTATTCTGTCAAAGTTGCCTTCTCCTTCTCGTCTTCCCCTCAAGGAAAAGGTCACACTGAAATGTTTCTGGGGTGCATTACTATGAGGAGCCAGCACAGAACTCTGCTCAGGGTACAGACACATCGACAGGGTTTATGAACAGCTCAGAAACATGAAGGTCTTTGAAACTTCTCAATCCATCAGTTGTCAGGAATTTAAAACATTAATGTATGGCCTGTAGCCACCTCATCTACTCCTAGAAGTGCTTTTGAACACACATAACCACCTACCCCTTATATCCTGATGTGCTTATAACCATAGGTAGCAGTTCATTAACCCCTTACTGCTGGAGTTGAAGTATAAGGCACAGCTCAGCAGAAAACAAGATAGGTCACCAGCCCGTGCAAGTGGTGGCTACCAGTTCACTATTCTGTACTGAATTCAGGCTGTGGCTCCCAGCTTACATTCCCCCCAACACTCACAGTGAAATTTAGAAGAGCCACCATCATAGAATCATGGAATTGTTAGGTTTGGAACTGACTTCAAGGATCATCTGGTTCCAACCCCTGCCATGGGCAGGGACACCTCACACTAGTGCAGATTGCTCACAGCCACATCCAGCCTGGCCTTAAAAACCTCCAGGGATGAGGCTTCCACTACCTCCCTGGGCAACCTGTGCCAGTGTCTCACCACCCTCATGGTGAAGAACTTCTTCCTAACATCCAATCTGAATCTATCCATTTCTGGTTTTGTTCCATTCTCCTTAGTCCTATCATTACCTGACACTCTAAAAAGTCTCTCCCCAGCTTTCTTGTACACCCCATTGTCAAGTCCCACATGAACACAAAGCAGGGACCTTTGCTTGGGCCAGAGCTCTCAGCTCTCCCCCAAAGCCCCAGCTCAGAGAGCACAGAAGCCTGCACACTTCCTTCTTTGGCCCCCAAAGCCTAGCACAAGCATCTGGGAAAGCAAGCAGCTAAGATGACCACAGTTCTTACTCAAATGTCCTCATGCTGTTTCTTTTTCTCTTTCCAAGCAACAAGGAGAGCTCAGCTCATAACACAGACAAACCAGACAGGATACCACAGGTCTTGCACAAGTTCAACCTTTCAGCACCCAACATACCTCAAACACAGTACCTGTCTCGAAGTTTCCTGCCCTAAAACTCTTCCTTAGTTGATGTGCAGTTACTCTCCATGCATAGCCTTCCTCCCTGATTACCATGAATGTAAATGACCTCTGGGGTAAGGTTTATTATAGCAATAACTGAGCTGTGGATTTTAAATAATAACCTCCTGGATTTTCCACCTTATTTCCTGATTTACTTTATGTTTCCAGGAACACATATAAGGGTCTGAGACTTCATCAGGCTGTTTATGTAAAGTCTGACCATGACCTGCCCTGGTTGTCAAGGCCAGAGTCTCTTAAATTGTTAGACACAACCAAGATTGAGTGTATTTGAGCATCTAGGGGAGCTGGAGTTGTTCAATCTGGAGAAGAGGAGGCTGAGGGCTGACCTCATCACTCTTCTACAGCTACCTGAATGGAGGTTGGAGTAAGGAGGGGACAGCCTCTTCTTGATGGAAAGCAACAGGATAGAGAAAATGGTAACAAGATGCACCAGGGGAGGTTCAGGCTGGACATTAGGAAATATTTCTTCACTGAAAGGGTTCTCAAACATTGGCATGGTCTGCCCAGGGCAGTGGTGGACTCACCATCCCTGGAAGTAGTTAAGCAGTGTGTGGAGCTGGTGCTTAGGGACACAGTTTAGTGTTGACCCTTCAGTTCTGGGTCGAGGGTTGGACTGGATGATCTTGCAGCTATCTTTCAACCAGATATTTTCTGTGATTCTGTGATCTCAGGGATTTCAGTAGTGGGATATAACTTGTGCTGGCTTGCTGTGGGATGGGGATGGCTGAATCTCACAGGCAAACTCAGGCATTCTACTTTTCATTTCAACACGTGCAGACAAAGTGCATGTCCTCTCCTGGCAGAAGAAGGGAACACATCCAAACAGTGACATGGCTTCAGAGGGGAGGAGCTCAGTATTAAAAGTCAGTGAATGTATTGCCTTGCAGATATCCCAGGAGAGGAAAACACATTATGTAAACTTCTGGAGGAGTTTAAATACTCAGAATGTGCTCCCTGGAGCTGGAGTTTGTCAGAGCATTGAAGAGTGGATCTCCAGGCACTGTTGGACTTAGGTCCAGGAGGAGACTTCCAAGTCAAGAGAAGGAGATCCACTAGAGAGATTCCAGCCCAGTCCAAGCCATCCCCATGCACAGAGACACCTCAGGTGAAGACTCGTCAGGAAGCTAAACACCTTATAAAGTCTCGCCTCTTCCCCAGATCGTTCTGTTGGAATGGAACACTTTATGTTCTTGCTAATAGAGAAAAGTACACAAATAATTAATAAATGCTAACTTGTCTCTAGGGCTTTCCCTTTTTGCATGTTTATTTTTGTGTTACACATGACATCCATTTTCCACAACTCACTAAATTGGCGGATGAGGAAAAGAGCCCAAAAGAAGAGCCATAATCCTCGAGGGGAAGAGCAAGCTGTTGTTCCAATCAAGATGTATCCTGACAAGTCAAGTTGGTGAAACCCATTAATTAGCACTTTTGGAAACAGTTGCAAAGTTAATTATTCTTCTTTCAGATGAAAGAAAGCTAATTTCTGGCATTTGCTTTGACAGTGACACACGCTAACATTTTTAGAGCTGACATCCCTCAAGATAAATGATGCTCTGAAGTGTGCGTGCAAACATTTTGACTGGGAGCTACTGCGGCGAGCTGATGGCACTGGCACCTCTCACTGCAAATATTTTGCATCTGCTGGGACTGTGAGCAAAGTTTGGAGGCTAAAAGGAGGGTGGGGAAGCTTCTTTTTCCACTTCAGGGAAAGTGGTGACTCCACTTCAGGCGTGGGTGACTCCGGCTTTGGATGGGAGGTAGCAACATTGGATGGGAGGTAGCAACATTGCATGGGTGGTACAATCTGTTTTAGAATTATAGACTCCTAGAATCAATAAGGTTGGAAAAGAGACCTCAAAGATCATCAAGTCCAACCTGTCACCCAACACCTCATGACTATTAAACCATGGCACCAAGTGACACGTCCAATCCCCTCTTGAACACCTCCAGGGATGGAGACTCCACCACCTCCCTGGGCAGCACATTCCAATGGCCAGCAACCCTCTCAGTGAAGAACTTTCTCCTCACCTCCAGCCTAAACCTCCCCTGGCACAGCTTGAGACTGTGTCCTCTTGTTCTGGTGCTGGTTGTCTGGGAGAAGAGACCAACCCCCACCTGGCTACAACCTACCCTCAGGTAGTTATAGACAGCAATGAGGTCTCCCTGAGCCTCCTCTTCTCCAGGGTAAACAACCCCAGCTCCCTCAGCCTGTCCTCATAAGGCTTGTGCTTGAGGCCTCTCCCCAGCCTTGTTGCCTTCCTCTGGACACGTTCAAGAGTCTCAATGTCCTTCTTAAATTAAGGGGCCCAGAACTAGACACACTGTGGCCTAACCAGTGCTGAGTACAGAGGCACAATGACTTTCCTGCTCCTGATGGCCACACTGTAGTTAGATAATGCCAACAGGGAATGTGAAGCTTTCTAGCTAACTGCTGGCAAAAAGAAATCAATTTTAATACTATCAAGAGTCACCTTTTGCACATGTGTTGGTAGCACCAGATGAAATAAAAGTTCTCTCTTGGTACAATCAGGTGCCAGTTGATATCCACTTGTGTGTATTTGAAAAGGCAAGATTGGGGATGTGGAAACTCAACAAAAGTCTTATGGCAAACCTCAGCATCCCCACTAGGAGAAGAACATCACTACGGTTTGGGATTTAGAGAAATGGAACTAGGAGGGTGATCTAAAGGACTGCTTAGTTGGGATGAGATTCACACACAGCAGGGCAGTGAGGAATGTGGAAACACCGGGTTCAGAGGGCTCCATCCGACGTGGGAGGCAACCACCACCTTTGCCTTCAGGGGAGCCCAAAGAAGAAAAAAGACATGTGCTAGCAGGCAAGCCTTTGCAGACAGGCTTGCTACACTGAGGCAGTTTAGTAAAATAAATAAACCCCAATAACTGCTTTGAGCAGCTCTCTGCTTTGCGAGGGGCAGGGAGGTGGCAGTCCTGAGCCGACAGACTCGTCCTGCCGGCAGAGCTGCTGCCCTCCTCTTTGCATATTCCTCCCTCGTGCAGAAGGCTTATTGCTGCACAAATTGCAGGGATTATTTTCTCCTAACTGCTAATGGTTGTAGAGGCTGTAACTGGGCGGGGGAGTACACTTTGTAATTTAGTGCCAGACTACCTGCACAGGAGATGAACTTATTTACTGTGGGCAAGCACGGGAATACTGGCAAAGAGGGAGACCGACCATTCACCGGTTCCCCACTTTCCTGTGCTGTACTGGAAGGCTTAAGAGGTTTGGAGCATTTTTTAGTCAATGTAATCAAGAAAAGAATTTTTTATCAGTAAATCAACCATATTTGCAGTGTTTCTCATAATACCCAGGGTCACTTAACTGCAGTAGAAAAGATTTGGTTCTACACAGCAAAGGAAACTCAGAGATTGAGATAATTTACTTGCCGTGGCTGTGCTGACTTGTGCCCTGAAACTGCTACTGCTAAACCCACTGCCTGTTAATTTGCCCCATTTATTTAAATATGCTTTTAATCAGGATATTTATCAGTCCTGGTTTCATGTATCAGTGTTTGATTTATTTAGCAATGCATATACTTATTTACACTTTGCCTTCCAAGTGAGTCGTTCTTCTGCCTTGGCAGTCAAAGGTTGAACACTTTGCTCCATCCTGGGGCGGACACAGAAGGTGGAATAAGCAAGCAGAGAGAAAGTGCAGGCTGTGAAAAGCAGGATTAACTCTACATTGACACCCTTAACAGGCAGCAGGCACTCGGTGCTGCAAAACCAGTCTGTACAGGAACACCATTTTTATACCCCCAGATAAGCAAATGACTTAATGTGATTCTTGTGGTGTGGTGAGAAAGGAAAATACCTATGAAATTTGAGGGGAAAACCAAAGGTAGGAGAAGGAAATAGGTGCTGCTGTTGTTGGACAGCCTTGAAAACGTGGAGTTGGGTTCATGATCTGGGAAGAAACTAAAAACACCCGCAGATATGTTGTGATTATTCAATTTCTCAGGCTCTCCAGTCTGTGCCTCGCTGTGTGGAGGGCATTCTCAGGATTTCTTCATGTGTTTTGGGCTGTGAGGACCCGTATAGGGCTGTTCAGACAGCAGCGGCAAGTGCTGGCAGGCAGCATGTGCTCAGCGGCCTCACTCCCTGCCGTGGGTTAGTCGACACCTATAAATACACTGGCATGGAGATGTCTCCTGCTCATGTGAGCTCACTTCAATCCACTGTTCAGCTCCACACTGTTCTCTCCCTCTCCTCTTCCCAGGGTAGAATGCAGCAGGGATTTTGTTTGAAGGGATGACACAACCCATGGAACATTTTCCATGAGAACGCAGCAGCTGGAGAGGGTTGAACACCTGAGTGGGACATGAGGAAGCTGCTCAAGGCAAGTAGAGTGATAAAAGGAAGATTTTTTGGGCTGAGGGTGCTAAGACACTGGCCCAGCTTGCCCAGAAAGGTGGTAAATGCCCCATCCCTGGATATCTTCCAAGTCAGGTTGACAGGGCTCTGGGCAACCTGATCTAACTGAAGATGTCCCTGCTCACTGCAGGGGTGCTGGAGTAGATGACCTTCAAAGGTCCCTTCCAACCCAAACCACTCTCTGATTCTGTGAGAAGCAATCTTCCTTGATGGTTAAAATGCATTTTAAACAACAGAACAGGGAGAGAGCAATGGGTATCTAAGACCACATTGTGATCATTTTCTCCTCCATTTGATGCCCTCCTGGAAGCTTGGCTGTGCCCATTGCACTCAGAGCTGAGGGTCATCAGCAGGGCAAAGGTGTGGACCAAGGTACAAAGGGTCAATTCTGCTGGATGTTTGGAAGCTAGCCCAGGTGATAACCCTGCAGCGCCAGCCTGGCTACTACAGCTTTTGCCTGCAAACAACCAGTTTGGGAAAGTGGATGAGCGGCCTCCAGAAGAAGAGGGGACATCATATGGGAGCTGTGTAGGCAGGAATGGAGATGGGGGACTCCTGGGCTTCCTGGTTGGCACTGCTAAATGATGATGATAATTGTTCCCTTTGGGAATGCATCCAGGTCTATTTATCAATGTTGGCTGAGCCCTTTGGGATCCTTGAACAAGGTGCTATGAGGCTCATGATAAATGGCCTTCCTCACACTTGGTTGTGGTGGCAAGCACATTCCTCTTCTGCAGTTGTAGAAACAAGCCCCAGTATTGTGTTAATCTGGAACAGATTTTATACTTTGCAGGTTATAAGCATACATGTATTTAACAATGGAATTCTAGTCATTAACTATGAGCTAATTTATATATCTTTTTTTTTCTCTCCCTCTATTTCTAATTGACACAGGTAAAGGGTTGTATTCTTTATTAGAGCAGATGCTTACTTATTTCCACTTGTATAATTGGAGTCATGTCCTGTCCCTGGTCAGGGTCCTGCTCTGTTGGATAAAAGGTAAAGCAAGAAGACTCAAGGCCCTCTCACTGATGTCCTGTGTTCAACAGCCAGTGCTTCTGTTAAAATCACTTTATTGCAGTGTGCATGTCACTGCCACCAGGCAGGACCTGCTCTTGTTGCCCACATGGTGACCATAGACCATTCTCTCTGTCCTTGTTTGTTGGAGATGTCGAAACCAGCCTGTATTTTCCAGGAAAATGAGGGTTCACTTGGGCTGGCCTCTCCAGGTGTGTATCAGCCCTGGTAGGCAGGTACAAGGATCAAGGCTGATTGCAAATCATTTTCCTAGGAAGGCTGTTTTGATCCACTCAGAAGACCATGTTCTCCTCCATGCTGGGACAAAAGCCCATCCATAGAGATGAGCACAAGAAACAGATGTGGAGCAGCTAGACAGCTCTGTACATTACTCTATTGCCCTCACCCCTTGGTGGAGCTGGCCCTGAGAAGGGGAGCTGATGAGATTGGCAATGAGTGGTAAAATCCTGAATGGGCAAAATGATCCAAAGGGATCTGGAGAGGAGGAGGCAACCACATGCAAGGTGCTGGGCTGGGAACCTGATAGTGGGGCTGATTGAGAAAGACAAAATGGATGCATCAAGGTGTAAATCAGGGATAGACTCAGCAGTATGAAAGAGGAATCAGTATTGGGCACCTCAGAACTGCCCTGCTGAGTGACAGACGTCCCTTGCTTTCAGTCCTCTGCTAAAAGATTGTTTTGCTTCATGTTGCAACTGCCTTCACATGGGAAAAAAAGAGAAGGCCTCCCTGATTTTCTTGAAGGGGCTCAGAGATAAAGACTGATCACATTTCACAGTAATTGGACCTTCATATCTCTAATTGCATTGATTTCTCCTAAGTTTCAGGCATTGACTCCAGTGAGAGAGAGAGAGCATTGCAGCACGACACGGCTGCCAAGAACTCTTCTGCATTTGGGAGGTGTCAGGCTGCGAGGCTCACTGTAGTTTGGTAACTGGCATTGCAAATTGCTTTATGAACAGTTTAATGCATTTAAGAGGGTAATAATTTCAGATCCTACCATACAGTTTGTTGCAGTGGTGCAGAAGCATGCCTAAAAGCTTCCAGGGTGAAGAGAAGTGGGGGAAGGAGGGAGGAGAAGAAGGGTGAGCAAAGGGAGGGAGGCATTGCAAGGGGTGGAAAACCTAATTGTTTTAATCATGCTTGATATTACACTGTGAAATTATAATTAACTTAAGAAGTCAGTCAAAACCAGTTAATAACTGTGGTGCAATTTGGCTGATTTGAAGTGGTACACAGAGGGGAGAGGAGATTACGGCAGCAAAGCTGCAGGGCTTGAACCTTGAAAGCTGGAGCAGTGCAGAGGCCCTCTGGGTGGTTCTGAGGCTCTGCACAAGTGGGGACCAGTGCACACACATCATTATTTGAGCTGGTAACATGAATTCTGAGTCCCTAAAACCCTCCTGATGGTGGATTGAGAAGCACTTCCCAAAGGAGGCTCATGAGCAACCTGCCCAGCAGATGAACAAGGGAAACTGAGGCACAGAGAGAGAGAGTCAGAAAGATGGAGTCAGAGACATGGAGTCACCATCCCTGGAGGTGTTCCAAAAACATGTAGATGCAGCACTCTGGGACATGGTTTAAAGGACATCATGGTGTTGGGTTGACAGCTGGACTTGATAATCTCAGAGGTCCTTTCCAACCTTAGCAATTTAATAACTCTATGAAAATGATTTGTGAAATGTCAGCAGGCCACTGCCAGAGCTGGGGAAAGTGATGGCAGCCGACCAAAAGAAGGATCAGGCCTGACCTTCAGCCTGTGCTTGTGTGGTTCTTCAATGGGACCCCCTGGAGATTACTCAGCTTGTTCTTTAAACATCCCTTTTCTTCAGCTCACTGGAGGGCAAACCTCTTCCCCTGACTCCGTGGCAGTCAGGAGAAATGCAGCCTTTGAAATGAGTGCACATATGGACAAATCCTGATCTTCTTCACCCATGGAGCTTTATTACAATGTCTTGGATTAAATAGGAAAATGGGAACAGAGTTAGAGCTGTATGCTGTGTGTGTATGGGTATAACAAGGGTTAAAGAGGAAGCAAGCTGGGGTTAACAAGAGTGTCTTGATGGTATTAACATCCCAAAATACATATATAGATGTGGATAGTGCTGAACCCTGTGGGAAGGTGACAGTGATAAGGGTGGTGACACTTGAACTAGCTATGAGGACCGTAGCTGAAGTATTTATCACAGAGAAGATGTACCTAGGAAAGCTCTGTGTGTGTGCAGATATTGCTGTCACTGGTGGCTGAGCAGGGCAGCAGCACATAGATTTGCAGTCTGGAGGATATATTGGGAGCATTGGGTGACAGCTAGATATCAGCATGGACAGAAAAATGTGAGAGCAAGGAATTAGAGCAGAGAGTGGGAACAGGTCTGAAATCTCTCCTTAGGAGAGGTGTGTTGAATGTCTGGTGCTGAATTTGTGGCTAGCTTTTACCAAGCATGTGCTGCCAAGGAGGGAGAGATGTTCTGAAATAGGAGCTGCAGCACTCCAGGGTTTAGGTATTTCCCACAGCCTGGCTGGGTGAACACAGAGCCTGGGGAGCTGGGTGTGCTCTGAGTGTCACGGTCTCATTGTGGGCTTTGACTGAGGAAGGTCATCAGAGCAGCACAGCTGGGGACAGCTGGACCATGACCTGTCATCCCCATTAGGTGCAGCAAGCTCATAGGGAAGAGAACCACAGAATCATTAAAGGGTGGAGGTTGGAAGGGACTTCTGGAGATCTTCCAGTCCACTCACCCTGCTAAAGCAGGGGCATCCACAGAAGGTTGCCCAGGATCACAATGTCCAGGTGGGTTTGGAATCTCTCCAGAGAAGGAGACTCCACAGCCTCTCTGGGCAGCCTGCTGCAGGGCTCCAGCACCCTCACAGCAAAGAAGGCTTTCCTTATGTTGAGAAGAGGAGCTTGTGGCTATAGCATGCACAAATATGGCACCAACCCAAGTACATGATGCTCTGGCAGGATGTTCAGGTCAGCTTTCCTTACACTGGACTTTACTGGCTTTGCTGGATGTGCCACCCTGAGGTAGAGGAGGCTGAGCTGGCTCTAAACCCATCTTCCCCATTAGTTTCAAACCCAAGAACAGACATTTGGTTAGCAGGATCTTGATGATGACAACCAGGCCATCCTTCTATCCATTCTTCTGTGAACAGTGTAACTGTCATGGTTCCAGCCCCAGAAGAGCAATGCTGCAGGGCCAGGAGGTCGAAAAAAACAGGCAATTTTGGATGAAGTGAGGAAAATTCCATGGCTGGGGCACCCACCCCAGATTACAACAGCTGTGGGTCCTGCTCTGGGGCACCCATGGAGCAAAGGCAGACGCTGACAGGTAGGGAAGGGTCTTAGGACTGTAGTAAGAGCTGGGCAGGCTCTGTCTCCCTGGGACACCTCCAGCATGCTCTGGCTTTGCTGCTCAGTTGCTGCAGAGGAGATGGATTGGATTGTTTTGAGTTATGTGTGCATTATCACCTTTGGAAAATATTACAAAATATAACTGATCTATTAACTCAGAACACACCAACTGCTGGAAACTTCCTTGCAAGACACCTGCCTGCCCACCGCTCCATCCTACAGTCGCTTTGGTCAGGGTCTACTGGTAGAAGGACCCAAATGAAATCAAAAGCCCTGAAAACATTAAAGGATTTCTTTCCCACTCTGTCTTTTTTTCCTTTTTAATGTTATTCCCCGTCAGTATTTCTGTGACAACTCAGCCCCAGCAGCCCCAGGGGACAGGACAGAGAGACGAGAAGGAGTGGAAGTGCCCTTTGACTAAGTGGGCATTAAATGTTGGCTAACAACCGAGAGACGCCGTGTGACTGGAGAGAGGGGGAAAGTTAAAAAGAAAGAAAGAAGAGCTTTTCAATATGAGCATTCATGTAGTTTTGACAGGGGCAATTTATCATGCCTATGAAAGGCGGCTCTGCCTCCCCGCTGAAAGCCAGCCTGGTTAAACTTTTACCTGCCCCTCTGAAAGGGGTGCTGTGCCGCCGCCGGGGGACCGCTCCCCGCTCCGGTGATGCATCTTTCCACAGGGGCTGGGGGAGGGAAGGGAGGTGGTTCCCAAACAGCTTGTGCCCATCTGTCCTGCACAGAAAGAAACCCTGACAAGGAAGGGGGAGGGAGCGTGTGAGCCAGGGAGCCCAGGCTTTTCCCGACGCTCGCACCGCGCTGGGAGTGCGGCAATGTGAGGGGAGCGAGTTTGGGAACTGCCCCCCAGGAGATGCTGCAAGCCGCCTCTGAGGCTTTCGCTAACCCCTGAGCTGCCCTAGAAGCACGAAAGATTGTGGGGCAATGCTCCTAAGCTGGGCAGCGAGCTGACCTGATGTTTTGGGGTGTGCATGGGGGAGGCCAGGTAGTGCAGGAGGCAGGATATGCAAGGGGTCCTGCAAGAACCCATCTGGGCAGCGCTAGGAATTGGAAGGAGCAGGAGGGATTATGCTGAAGAGGAAAAAACCCATAAAACCATACCCCAAGTGTATTCAGCTGCAACATTCTTTTGCCCCAGGGTTTTTTCCTGAGGAAAAGTGCTGGTTCTGCACCAGCTCATGGCAGGTAGGAGCCCAGGCTGGCTGGAACCCCGTCTGGAGGCTGCTTTTTGCTATATTCTTGTGCAGACCGAAGATTCCCTGAAACAAAAATAACTTGCCCTTGAGAGTAACGAGCCATCTAAATGAAATCATTCCACTGCAAAGAGTGGGTTTGGTTGCAGTTTTCAATGGAATGGTTGACAACTTCCACAGCCACCCTTTCCCCCCAGTAGCCAGCTGGTGTTGGGCTACACCATCCCGTAGTTCCAATGCTTTGCTACTAAAATGATGCCATGTGAATGGCTCTGGTTTGCACTGCGTGAAAGAAGCTAACCAATATGAGAATAAAACTTTTCTTCCTTATCAAAGGGCAACTTTCCCAAAACGTTGGGATTTTCCATTCTTTTAACCCCCCCTCCATCCCCCTTCTTCAATGAAGATAGAATGACATTGTGAAAGCTCAGATGAGCAGCCACATCTGACTTCGTGCCTGCCCGCACATCCGTCAGCACCTGCCCCTGTTTTAAGTGTGAGCAGGACAATTTATATTGTTAAAGAGAGGAATGTGCTAAAGCATTTCCCATGTTGCAGGATGAAATCCAGCAGTGCTGTTTCACCAGCCAGCTCCTGCTCAACAGCTAAACAGTTCCCTGACCATGACATGGTACAGTGAGTTGTCAGGGATGTGCAGCTAACACAGCAAGGGGCTGAACTCACCTAACTGTAACCATCTCAAATTTAGGCTTTTTTTTTTTAAAAAGCCAATAATCAGGTTTCTCTCCAGTCGTGAGAGAGATAAAGAGGGACATAGAACTGGAAAAGACAATTTCTTCCCCCTTAAATGCAATCCCAGAATCACAGAGCCTCAGCATGGTGGAAGTTAGACCTTTGAAGATCATCTAGTCCAACCCTCACTGCTAAATTGGGGTCACCCACAGTAGGTTGCCCAGGATCACCATGTCCTGGTGGGTTTGGAATCTCTCCAGAGAAGGAGACTCCACAGCCTCTCTGGGCATCCTGATCCAGGGCTTCTGCACTCTCACAGGGAAGTTTTTCCTTATGTTCAAATGGAACCTCCTGGGTTCCAGCTTCTGTCCGTTGCCCCTTGTCCTGTCACTGGGCACCACTGCAAAGAGTCTTGTGCCATCCTCTTGTCCCCTACACTTTAGGTATTGATGAACATTGAGCAAATACCCTCTCAGTCTGCCCTTCTCCAGGCTAAACAGGTCTCTCAGCCTTTCCTCCTCAGCATCTTCATAGCCACCACTGGTCTCTCCCCAGTAGTTCCCTGTCTCTCTTGAGTTGGGGAGCCCAGCACAGATCCCACTACTCCAGATGTGGCTTCACACGTGCAAAGTAGAGGGGGATGAGAATCTTGTTCAACCCGCTGGTCACACTCATCTCAGTACACCCCAGGAGACTGTTGGTCTTCCTGGCCACAAGCTTGTTGCTGGCTCATCGGCAACCATGTCCACCAGCACTCACAGGTCCTACTCTGTGGAGCTGCTTCCCAGCAGGTCACCCTGCACCTGTAGCGGTGCCAGAGGGTAGCTGAGGGCGAAATTCATCTTATTTCTTCCCTTCTGTATGTTTATGTCCTGTCCAAAAGCTGCAGGATGTTTGATCACATTGAGATGGCTCCATAGAAGCACAAGTTGTTGTAAAGCCCGTTCTGGGAGCCCTCATGGCAGAGCCTATGACCACATTATATTGGAAGCAGAAGGAGCATTAAGTGCACAGATATTCCCACCAGGCTTTTCATGCCATTAATTGGCGATCTTCTGACGCTGGAATAACATTTTTCCCCCCTCACATTTCTTATTTCATTATCCCCAGTTCAATACACATCAGTGCAGCATGAGGCAAACCAGTTAGATATATTAGGAATTATTTAAATTAGAGAGAGATGTATGGGTAGTTAAATACTCAGTCTTCTATTCTACCCTAATTAAGTATCAAATTACACTCAAATTATACCCAAATACAGATGTAGGGAGGTAGCCCTGAAATCTCCAGGAGACAGCAGTGGGAGAAGGTGAAATTAAGCAGGTGGTGCAAGTAGATCTGAACTAATGCAACATGAAAACTACAGGATGATCGTTTCCCTTTGTGTCCTATTACCAACATTTGGTTAAACTTTCCTTGCAAACAAGACTCAGTAACAAATGAGTGCTCCCTGAGCCTGGGGGAAGCAGTTTATTCTATTAATGCAAGAGAATTTTGCTCTTGGTGTTAGCATCGTTGTGATTCTCATTCCTCTTTGTGAGAACAAGGGCGCTGCAGTATTGGAGCAGGCTGGCCACAGTGCCCAGCAATCAGATGTTCTCTTGAACTGAAAGCTTGTCTCTCAGGCCACTTCCCACTCAGTTCTTAGTTGTCCTGGCAGCAAGTGGATGGGGCTTTCATGGCAATATTTTAAGCCTGCACAGCCCATGGCATGTTACATAAGCTAAGCTAAGTTGCTCGAACACCCTGGGATACCCTGATTTACTTGGTAAAGTGGTTCTCATACTCAGGCTGCTTTCTAGGGGATTCAAAAGCTGGCTGAGCCCTGCAAAGTATCCACTTACCTGGATTTCTTCTTTGAAATCCTCTTTTCCCTGTGGATAAGAGCAGGGGGATCTGCACTGCTGCACAGTGCCAGCCTGGTTTGAAGGGTGCTCCTGACCCCATGGCAATGCTCCCACTCCCCAGGGTGGTTATCTGGCCCTGGTTCCCTGGGAAAGGACATAACAGTGGTGCTGCAGGGCAGTCAAGCTTGCCACTGAAGCTAATGGCTGCATCTGGGCCACGTCCTGACTTTTTAACCACTGCAGGTTATTTTGAGACACCTACCTACTGCTCAGCTGTAGAGATGTTTCTGACATCAGCTTTGGAAAAAGCAGCAGATGGTCCCTGAAACCAGGTGACCAAACTGGCAAAATGAGTAGCAAACTCTACAGCTATAGGAAAAACATCATTATTCTCTTCCCTGTAAGAGGAAAAACCTCCCTCAGTCTGAAATAAACCCCCATACAAACCCCCAAGCCTTCCAGCATGACATTTATGGGTTTTGAGCACCTCAGGATCCAACAGCCACACTCTTGTGATAGTAAGAATATCTCTGAGGCAGAGAGAGATAACAGCAGGTCTCTGAGTGAGAGAAACAGATTCTCACCTCACATCTGAGGTGTCTCTACCCATCAGCTGCTGCTGGAGAGACAGACAAAAATATACTGAAAACAGGGGATGGTCCCTGCCTCTTTATTCCTTCTGGATCCAGCATCAGGAGGAAGCAGAGTGCAGCCTATAAATAACAGCTGCTTGTCCAGGCAGACGTCCAGACCTTGGCTAAGGCTGTGGCAAGACAGAGCTCAGCAAACGTTGGGGCATGTCACAGACACTCACTCCCTACCCTGAGAGCAGCAGAGGCTGGCTTCTGTGTGATGCTAGAGCTCAAGGCATTGGTGATACTGAAGCCCAGCCTGTGTGCTGCAGTGCATCCCTCCTGAGCAGTGACAAGTGCAGCACTGGTGTCAGAACAGACAAATAGCTACTGGGAATAACACAGTGAGATCTGGTGGTAGGGCAAGGAGGAAAGCACTGCAGGACCTGTGGTGAGCTCTTCCAGATGATTTTCTGTGATTCTCTGAGTCTCTTTGCGATGCACTTATCAATTATGTTCATTGCTGAACTCAGAGGAGTAAAGGGTGAGGGACAAACACAATGGACAAGAGACATTAGGCACAAACTGGGAAACAGGAGGTTCTGCCTAAACATGAAGAAAAAACTTCTTGGCTGTGGGGGTGCCAGAGCCTTGGAGCAACTGCCCAGAGGGGTTGTGGAGTCTTCTCTGTAGGAATTTCAAATCCACCTGGGCATTGTGATCCTGCACAACCTGCTGTGGGTGACCCTGTTTCAGTGGGGAAGTTGGGTTAGGTGATCTCCAGAGGTCTCTTCCAGCCCCACCAGGCTGGGGTTCTGTGATTCTGTGATTCTCTGGATGGAGGTCAGAGAGCAACGATGATGGCTAGGGAGTGTCTCCAACCTGCCTCTCACTAGTGCAGATTTAAAAAGAAGACTTCCCCCCCCAAAGAAACCCCAATCCCATTTTTGAAGCTAAGTAAGCAGCAAGGTTCGGGTCCTCCAGGGCATTGAACTGGCACTGAGAAGGATATTCTAAGATAAAGGCAGTAGGTCACTTTGGTCTCAGAGGAATTCAGGAAGCAAAGCTGCTGCTAGCGTTGCTGAGGCTAATTCAGAGCTGGAAGCTTATCTGGTCTCTCTGGATCAGCTGCAATCAGTTTTTTTCTTTCAGTTCTGTAAGAAACCAAAGAGAGATCAGCCCATTTGCTGATGGACTCTGACCTCCCTGGGAGCTCCCCAGCAAAGCCAGAGTGGAGGTCACGGTGAGCTGGGGAAGTTCTCCAGCCTGCATTGCCATTGAAAAGAGAGCGGTGGAGAGGATACCAACACTTCAGGCACCCAGCAAACCCAAGCTCTGTTTCATAGGATAATTGCCACTAATCAGAAGTAAACATGCACACATATCTTTATATATCCTGTGCAAATGATATATTTGCATGGAACTGCCAGACATAGACTTCACAATTTGTCATGTTGTTATGGAGCAACTCAGTCAGCAAATACTAATAAACATTTGGCTTTTGCAAAGGAAATATTTTTCTCCATGCTGCACCAATGGGCAGGGTAACAAACACTCACTGGCAAGATGCTTGCTTTGCCTTGGCTTCTTGAGGCAGTTCTTGTTGGGCTGTAGTGCTGGTGGGGATGTGCTGTGTGGGCGTAGGACAAGCGGCAGTGGTGTGGTATAGATGTTCTGGTCAAAGCCAGGTTTATTGGCCTCTCTAGCTTGCACTGATATGAAAAGGATCACAGCTGCACAGCTTATTGATAGGTAAAGCAGTGGCCTTGAACACTCTGAAGTCTGTCAGTAGAATCAGGCACATAAGAAACACAGCACAGAAAGTACAGTGGACTGATCAGCCAGCATCTCCTCTGCATGGGAGTCCATCCTTTGAAGTGAGCAGACCAACGGAGAGCTACCAGGATGACTGAGGGACTGAAGCACATGCCCTGTCAAGAGAGGCTGAGAGACCAAGGGCTTTCTAGTCTTGAGAAGAAAAGACTGAGAGGGGATTTAATAAATGTTTATAAATATATGAGGGCTGGAGGTCAAGAGGGAGGGGACAGGCTCTGCTCAGTTACAGCCTGTGGTAGGACAAGGGGCAGTGGCACAGGAGGTTCCACCTCAACATGAGGAGGAACTTCTTCACTGTGAGGGTCACAGAGCACTGGAACAGGCTGCTCAGAGAAGTTGTGGAGACTCCTTCTCTGGAGACTTTCAAGACCCATCTGGATGTGCTCTTGTGTGACCTGTGCTAGATTCTATGGTCCTGCTCTGGCAGAGGGGTTTGACTCGATGATCTCTGGATGTGCATTCCAACCTCTAACATCCTGTGATCCTGTGATCCAAGGCCATGTTCAGCACTGTGTTGTATGGCCTCTTTGTTTGTTTATGTTCTACATGATTCCTGGTTGGTCTGCAGCAGCTTGTGGCTTGACATTTGAAATTCAACCTCTAAGTGGCAACGGCTGGGTTGATTTGACACTCAGGTCACATATTACAGCTTTATTTTCCTGTTGGCCACACTTGGCTTCTAGAATTAGAGGCTTGCTTGGCCCAGAGAATTCCAGTTTTATTTTTAGCCTTTGCCACTATAATTTTAGGGCAGGAACTCTAATTTTCTTTGTATTTGTACAGCATCCAGCAAAGAGTCCTGATATCACAGGATCACAGGATGTCAGGAGTTGGAAGGGACCCAAAGAGATCATCAAGTCCAACCCCCTGACAGAGCAGGACCGTGCAATCTAGCTCAGGTCACAGAGGAATGCATCCAGATGAGCCTTGACAGTCTCCATAGAAGGAGATTCCACAACCTCTCTAAGGAGCCTGTTTGAGTGGTCTGTGACCCTCACAGTGACAAAGTTCCTCCTCATGTTGAGGTGGAACTTCCTGTGCTGCAGCTTGCATCCATGGCTCCTTGTCCTATCCCAGGGAGTAAGTGAGCAGAGCCTGTCCCCTCCCTCCTGACCCCCAGCCCTCAGATATTTATAAACATTTATTAAATGCCCTCTAAGGCTACTCATTTCCAGACCAAGATGCCCCAGGGCTCTCAGCCCTGATATGGCTGAGACTAAAGTCTTTTGCTAGAATACTATGAACGAACAGCTATTGGTCCCTTGCATGTGATTTAAAAACACCTGATTAAGAAGATAAAGGCCTGGAATCAAAGTCAAAGTCAATTTGTTTCAAACATGAAAATTTTTTTTTAATTAAAAAAAAAGAGAGGTTTTCATTCCTAAGAGAGAAATTTTCTGGCCCCTGATGCTTGGCTCTCCGACGTGCCTGCCCCCGTCACACTCAGCCGTGGCAGGACCTGCAGGTGTACGCCACGTGGCTTTTCACACCGGTGTCCCCTTTGCACACCACAAAGGCACACAGCTGCAGAGGGGAAGGGCAAAAAGAGGCAATCTATTTGCATCCAATCGACTGAGCACTCCGAGTGCTGAAACTGGGAGGCCAAATGAGTTTATTAGATTATCACTGCGGAAGTTAATAAAGAATTAATTTCTCTTCATGTGACATCCAAAGGCAGTTATTTCAGTGGCCTGTCCATTTGCACAAAGCCAAGTATTTGTCAAGTGTCAAACTCAATTCCCTTGACCCAGGCCTCCTCAATAATTCTGGATTAGGAATACCCTGAAATGACATTACAAAAATTTTATTCCAAGATGCATTGAGCTCCTGGGACTACTCAGGAATCTCAGGTTAGAGAAGGTTATGTAGTCAGCAAAAGCTTGTGGGATATAAGATCTGGAATGGAAGGACAGAGTGTGCAATGTTTTTGTGACAGTGGAAAGCAGTGGGTAAGAAAGAAGCAGCTGACTGGAGGTATCACAGTATCACCAAGGTTGGAAGAGACCTCAAAGACCAATCAAGTCCAACCTGTCACCACAGACCTCATGACTAGACCATGGCACCAAGTGCCACGTCCAGTCCCCTCTTGAACACCTCCAGGGATGGTGACTCCACCACCTCCCTGGGCAGCACATTCCAATGACAAATAACTTCCTCAGTGAAGAACTTTCTCCTCACCCTGAGCCTAAACTTCCCTTGGTGCCGCTTGAGACTGTGTCCTCTTGTTCTGGTGCTGGTTGCTAGAGAGAAAAGATCAACCCCTTCCTGGTTACAACCACCTTTCAGGTAGTTGTAGAGAGCAATAAGGTCTCCCCTGAGCCTTCTCTTCTTCAGGCTAAACAATCCCAGCTCCCTCAGCCAAGAGGTGTTCAAGAGGGATTGGACGTGGCACTTGGTGCCATGGTTTAGTCATGAGGTCTGGGGTGACAGGTTGGACCTGATGATCTTTGAGGTCTCTTCCAACCTTGGTGATTCTGTGATTCTGCGACTTCCAAAAGGAGATCTTCTGTTCTGTTTCTCTCCCCTGGAACAGGCGCAAAGAGGGTTTATCCACATTGCAAAACCAGCGTGATCTCCAGCAAAGGAAATGCTATGGTGCCACTGCAAGGAGAACAGCATGGGTGCCATGAGGAGGAGGAAGAACAAAGCCATCAGTTGCTGCTCTGGGAATTAAATGCCATAAAACATCTTTGTTGAGAGAGGGAGTTGAAATTTCTGCACATTCCCAACTGCTAAGTCAGATATAAAATGAACTCAAGAGGAAACCCATTTTTGTTCTCCTGTACTCAACAGATTTAGACTAGATACAGACTAGATACAGACTAGATATAGGGTAGACTAGATGGAAGGATAAACAGATGAGGTGGAAGTTGTCTAGATAAATAAGATAGATAGAAAGAAGAAATTTTTTTACAGTGAAGGTGGTGAGACACTGGCCTGGGTTGCCCAGAGAGGTGGTAGATGCCCCATCCTTGCAACCATTCCGGGTCAGGTTGGATGGGGCTCTGAGCAACCTGCTCTGGTTGCAGATGTTCCTGCTGTCTGCAGGGGGCTAGATTATGTGACCTTGAAAGGCTCCTTCCAACCCAAACCGTTCTGTGATTCTATGATTTACCTCTGACCACCAGACACAAAAAGCATACAGAGGATGCAGAGCCTCCTCTCATTCCTTTAAATGGAAGAGAGTGTAGGGTGGGGTTTAGATAGGCAGAGCACACTAGACACAAAGGGATCCATTTACATTACCTCAGGAGAAAAAAGAGAATCCTTGTGCATACATTGACTTTATTGGATTTCAAGGTTATATGGAAATGGAAAGCTAGATGGTAATCAGCAGGAAGAGGTACTGAGGACTGGACCCCTTTTGGTTGGGATATTACACCTTTCAAATGGAAATGGACAGTCTCAAACATAGTTTTAATCATTATTAATTTTTTGTTTGAAGGAGTCACTCCATCATCTCAAAAAATGAATTTCTTCCCCTCCCCCCGCTCCGCTTCTCGCCTTCCTCCTTATCACCAGGATTTTATGAGTGCTTCCACCCCACCTTCTGATTAAAGCTGGAAAAAAAACCTCCCTGAGAGTTGGGGGACAGGATCTTCAGCTGTGAATCTAGCCCTGCAAGTTTATGCATGTGTAGAAAACAAGGACCTGGCTTTGTGCTTCCCTCCTGACTCCATACCTATGTCTTCTTTAATGATGTGGGAGATGGCTGTGAGCGAAGCTTGGGAACCAGAGTGGGCATTTCCCACCCTTGCTCTCAGGAAATAGCTCGCTAATAACTCACTGCCCAGAAAGGTTTGTGTAGCTCTGAGATCAAGACCTGGCTTCATCTCACCTAACCTTATGGCCTGAAAAATGTCTAGGGTGCAAATTTTTTCTTTTCCTGCTGAGAAGTTTGTGACTAATCCAGGTTTACAGTCTAGACTTTCCTGGCTGTCCTGGGAAAAAGGCTGAGATCTCCACAAACTGATTCATCTGCCCTCAGATACTTGCTCCAGACAGAAAGGAATCCTCATTGGCAGGAACTCTTGTCGCTGCAGTGCTTGCAGTGGGGATGATCACCACAGAGGCTGAGGGGTATGGCCCTGTCTCTGGGTTTGTCCTAGCAGCCCACGATTCACCAACAGGACTAACGAAACTGCAAACCAGAGGCAGATGCAGCTGTACTAAGGGTCTTCACCACCTCTTCACCTCTTTTCCCCTCCCCTCTGCCCAGATTAGCCTGAGTATGCAGCACGACATGACTGCACACGTGCTTCAAGTGCACAGCAAAACTCTTTTGCCTCTAAATAATTCCCATTCAAGTACCTTGGAAGTGAAAAAGTGGTGGACAAAAAAAATGGGGACGGGGTGACAGACGCTGCTGTAACACTTTGCAAATCTTCTTGTACCAGTTGTTGCCTCTTCAAAGTTTAAGCTCTTTATGTGATGTTATCCACCTCGAACTTCCCTCCCCAGATGAAATCCCAGGCCACAGTCATCCCAGACTCCACCAATTCCAGCCTTGGTGCTTGTCACCCTATGCACAGCAGGTGATTGATGGAGAGGGAGGAAGATGGGTGCCCAAGGAGCATTTCTGCTGCGACCATTGTCCTTGGCAGCAGCCCCTTGGCTGGGTGATGAAAGGTTAGCACAGCAGCCGGACTTTGGTTGAGTTTAGACAGTGCAGCTCTGTTTGCGTGGCTGCATCCTGAGGCGCTCTGACGTCACCGTGTCATGGAGGGCAGGGTTGGAACACACTGGAACAAGGGCTGTGCCTGAGGAAAAGGGTCTGTGACAGCAATGTTTGCCTTTCTGTGGCTGGCTGTCACTTGAAATGCAATTATTGTAGAGCCGCTTATTTCTACCACAGAAAAAGGGATCTGAGGGATAACCTTTTCCTTTCTCCCAGGAGGGTGTGAAGAGGTGATGCTGACTTAGAGCTCAGTCGAATCCTTCCATTGGAGCTCCTTAAATAATCCCCTTTTCCTTCTTTTCTTAGGAGGAAAACCTCCTTTTCTTATAATATCCAACAAATTCTGAAATTCCTCCCAGGCAGGAGTATTTGGGATGAAAAGGTGGGCTGGAGCCTTGGCTCTGGAAACTAGCCTCAGGGTTTGATTCGTTGTCTTGGGCTGCTAGAGCCTGGCACCTGGACAAGAACTGTGGGCAATGTTTGTGAGGGAATTTGCATTGCCCTTTTAAAGGTGAAGAGTGAGATTCAGAAGCAGGGCTCACTCGGGCTGATGGCATCTAGAACACCTATCTGGACAACCACAGATGAAACTACTTCCAGGAGTTAATTTTGTGCTTCATCTTTCCTTTCTTTGGTGCTGCTTCCATCTGGATTTGAGCACTGTGCCCCTAATCCCCCTTCTCCATCCTACTGCCAGGGGAGCAGGGATGGGGTTGGCTGTTCCCAGCCAATCTGGAAGAGCAGCACTATAAAGGTGCTGAGAGCTGGGAGCAGACAGGAGAAGGAATCACAGAATCATTCAAGTTGGAAGGGACCTTTAGGATTATTGAGTCCCACTATAAAAGGAGGAGCAGCTTCTGTCCTCAACTTACTGGTGGCTGACAGGGACCTCACAGCTGGGGAAGGGTTAAACTTTAACCAGCCTCATTCAAATCCTTCTCCATCCCAGCTATCGACTGCAGTGCCAAAGTGGAGCCGGAATAAGGAAGACACTGAGCTGCTGGGTGGCATGTGGGTGAGAACAAGGAGATATTTCTCCATATCCCTCCTCCAGTCTTCTGGGATGGTGCCTGGTAGGATAGCAGGAGCCTCCGGGAGGGTGCCTGCCCCATCCTGCCTGCATGGGTGCACCCTGGTGCAGAGCATCCTTGGAGAATAGCTTTGTCCCTGGGTCGTTTCTCTCCTTTCTGTCTCTGGAAGCTGCAGGACCCTGATTAATGACTTCCATATCCTGATCAAAAAGTCTCCCTAACAGTTTTAGTGTGCTTGTGTCCCCCTAGTTAAGATAAATTAGACAGGCTAATGAGACTGATTAGTCTTTAGCTGCGACCCTTGGCCTTTAGGATGTACTTTGAGCTAATAGAGAGAATGGGGATTATAGGCTGTGATAATGTGCTTGTGTTGGCCTTTTAAAGGAAAACACATTTATTGCTACTTAGAGGAAATTGATCTAATTGTGCTGGAAGCACTTCTATGGACTGAACATGGAATTTTTATTAAGTAGGTGACTCAGGTTCAGCCAGGACTGCCAGATTCGAAATGGGCAGGAGATATTTTAAGAAGATTCCACCTGGAAACCCCTCTGGCTGCTTCTCCAACTGATAACGAGCTTCACTCATCCTGACTTTGATCTGCTGCTCTGTGTGTCAGCTGTCGGAGCTCTAGGAACTTGGACTGCAATCCCCAGGTCTTGTGGCTCAGGTCCAAGCTAACAAATCATCAAAGACAACCAGTTGTGTTTGCATGTTTACTAAGGGTTCAAGTATTTGATTCCCTTCTCCATCTACAAAACAAAATGGTTCCCTTAGTTACAGGGATCCCCTGAGGCAAATGAGGAAACAACACCACACAGCCAGTTTGGAGAACAGCAGGGGCCTAATCCTGTCCTAAAGAGAAGGTTTGGTTTCATAGCCCAAAGCCTCATGTTTTCTGCTTCACACACAAAGGAAGCAGCCTTGCTCCTGAAAGTGTTCTCCAATAATATCTGCTGGACTTATAAAAGATGCTGCTTCCTCCTATAAGCTTTCCCCTTATGGGCTCATGATTTAGGAGCATCTGTTTCTCCCTTCCAATGTATTCAGAGGGTTCAGCTGGTTTCCAGCAAGCTTTGATGAAGTGCTGCTCTCATATCCCCTTTGACAAGCAGTTCTGTTGTGGAGAGAGAGCAATGCTGCAGTGGGGGAAATCTCTGCTCACGCAAACTCTGGCATCTGAGGCATTTATAACAGCTCTTAGAAATGCTTCAGACTTGAGGAAAGCCTTAACTGGACATCCAGTCAGCAAAATCCATAAGAGACAAAGTCTTTCAAGGGCAAAATTTACCCTCATCAGAGCTGCCTTGTCCCCCTGATACACTGGGAGGCAGATGCACAACTATCACAGAATTATAGAATGGTTTCTGTTGGAAGGGACCTTTAAAGGTCATTTAGTCCAACCCTCCTGCAGTCATCAGGGACATGTTCAGATCCCCATCCAACATGACCTGGAATGGTTCTAGGAGGGGCATCTACCACCTCTCTGGGAAACCTGGGCCAGGGTCTCACCACCCTCAGTGTAAAACACTTTTTCCTTATATTGTTTTATCAGCCACATGGACACTGAGGAAACCAGGCCAAGCTCAACACAAACACCAGATCTCTCCAGTGCTGGAGGGTATGAGGCTCTAAGTCTTCTGACAGTGCCAGTGCCCAACTGAGCTGCATGGCAGCCAGGGCCAGCCTGGGGTCCCAGCAGTAATGACTCACTTGCTTTGTATCTGGACCACAGTGGATTGTAAATGCTATTTAACCCTCCTCACACCTCATATCCACCCTCCATTTTCTGAGCCAGGCAGAGCTGGTTGCCTGCATTCCCAAAACTTCATCTCTAGGTCACAGGAAGTCTCTTTCTGCCTGAGTCTAGAGGCAGCCAAAGTGATTTGGGTGTGCAAATCCCCTGGGCAGCCTCCTTTCACGTGTGAGCTTCTCAGATGTTTTCTTATTTCAGCAGAACAATGGCTGAGCACCAGCAGTTCAGCATGTTCTGTCATTCAGATAAAATCACAAAAATACTCTGGGCAAGTTGCAAGGTTGCCCCTTGGTAACCTAAGTGAACCCACATCAAAATAATCTGCTTTATTATATGCACCTCCTTCCCCTCTGACATCACCCAGTCATTAATCAGGATGATCCTTGGCATTTTCCATATTCAAGCACATTGCAGTAAATAGTCTTATCACTCTTTACAGCCATGGTGACTGAGACCTGACTCAGACAAGGTCAAAGTGGATCCATGGGGCTGAGAACACAGGAGCCTTCCCCACCTATGCACCAGTGCCATTTTACCTAGAAGAGATACAACTGATCAAAGGTTTGAGACACAGCCCTGAAGTCAATGGGAGGACTCCTCAGCAGCCACAAATCACTTTATAATACTCTGCTGCATATGATAAGTCCTGTACTTTGCCACTTTTCCATGTAATGCTTAAAGATTCTGAGAAACTGGAGAACAGATTGTAGGAGTAGCCTCAGATGAGCAGGATCCACAGCCAGCATAACACCAGCTGACATTTGGAGAGGAGATATGACCATCTCTACCAGCTGTCTTGGGGTCGTCCAAATTAAACAGAAAGAACAGCCAGATCCAACTGCAACTGCCTCAGTGGAGATAATACTGAGAGAGGATAGCCACAACTGCTCTGGGCAACCTATTCCCTCCTTCTGTCTACTCTAAATCTACCCTTTTTGAGTTTGAAACTGTTGCCCCGTCACTGCTCGTCCTCATAAAGGGCCCCTCCCCATCTTTCCTTTAAGCATGGAAAGGCCACAATAAAGTTGAACAGGTTGAACAACCCCAACTCTTCCAGTCTCTGGTTGGACAGGGCTTTTAACAACCTGGTCTAGTGGAAGGTGTCCTGGCCAAGATGATAGAACTAGATGGTATTTAAAGCCCCTTCTAACTCAAAGTGTTCTGATTGCTCAAAAGGACCTGAAAATCACAGCTTCACAGTCCCTGTTGGTTAAGTATCTCTGTCTCAGGCACCCAAGGAAATTAAAGTCCTGCACACTGTATTGGAGGTTTCCATGGAAAAAAGCAGGAACGATATTTAGGTCCAAATCCACATTTCTTCAGCACTGATCCTGCCAAAGCACACAGGAATATGGCTGCATGAGCACTGGGCTGAGAAGGGCTGAGCACGAGCAAGGCTTCCCGTGAAAATAAGTTTCACTCTCTTTACTTAAGGGTGTCCCTTTACTTAAGGGTGTCCCTTTACTTAAGGGTGTCCCTTCTTATATTTAAGAGCAAAGTTTTGTACTTGAGTCAAAATTTATGCCAAATTTCAGGAACTTCTGATGAATGAACTTCCATGTTGAGTAATCTAGGCCAACACCCAGAGGTTAACCATCTGTCTTTTCAGTCTTTGCAAAATGAGCATGTAGGCTTTTCACCTCAAATTAACTTTGCATTTCAAAGCATCCTTTCACTTTAATTACAAGACTTCACACTGGAAGTCTTTGCCTAGCCCAGAACAGATTGATGTTGCCCTGTTCAGAGTGTAAAACAAAAAATTGCAGGTGATCAAGCAAGAAATTTGCCTTTCAGCCTCTAGACTCTTTCTTTCTTCAGCCTCATTTTGAGGGAATTGCTGGTGAATGGAGAACCCATACTTCCACAGGGATCTGCTCCTCTGGCTCTCTGCAGCCCTTGGATGTTTGGTAGATCTGCCTGGTTATCACAGCCATGATCCAACTGCCATGGACCTGTTACAGTATTCCATCAGTGGCCTAGCTGGCTGCCCAATAAATCCGTCTCCTACGTTCCCAGCTAGTATTGCTCTGACTATCCTAATGTAGCAGAGTTTTCTCAGCTTCAAAGTGTTATTATTTACTGGATCCCAGATCATGGTAAATGTGCATGATACCCCTACTGTTTAAATTCAAAAGGAGCTTTCCAGATTCTTCCTCCCTTGTGACTTACTCTTGTGTCTAAAGGTCTCTAGTACCTTTATTTTAACTTGAGATTTGTCAGGGCAAGAACAGGACCTTCATAGCATCTGCCATTCAGCATGACAGCAGGCTAAGAATAGCCTCCAGCTGCCAGTAAATCAAATGGAGTTACATCAGGGTTGATGTTGCTTGAAATTCTTGCATCAGTGCTCAAGAGCCAGAGAGGAAAGAAAAGGCAAAAAAGGAGCAGGGGGAAGAGAGAAGAAAAGATGTGCTGCTGCTTTGGATAGGAACCTCACCCTCATTGCCAGGACACATTTAGAGGTAGGTCAGGAGCCATCCATAAGCTGTCCAGAACCTTTTGATTGTCATCTGGGTGTCCAGCTTTTTGCTCTCACAGCCTAATGTTACCACCATTAGATGGCTACTTACCCTCCTGCCTGTGTGTGCTGAACTGACAGAGATCTCAGTCCATGGGGGGCTTTTCCTTATGAGAATTATGTATCTAGCCTTCTGTCCTAGTGGACCATATCTACATCCAAGCTGAGTCACAATGAGGGCAGATTAGTCTTAGCATGCTGTGTTTTGTAGTGTAGGATACACCCATTTCCAGACATTAGTCCTTCCATCCCAGACCTTTAGCACTCTGTCTCATAAAGAGAAACTTCCCTATAATGATGCACCTGATGAATGTTCCCTATCCATTTATCTGTCTTGTCCTGGGAAAGGGGCTTCATTTGAAGCCCAGATGTCACTCTGATCTTGGCATTAGCTGCCTGTTACTACTCTCATGCTTTCATTCCTCCTGGTCTATCTGCCCTGAGTGTAAGGTGTATCTAGATCAGGACCTGACCACAACATGGGGACAGATACAACAGTTTGGGGGTTGTTTTATTTTGGTTGGTTTGGGGTTTTTTTGTTTGTTTGTTTTTTGAAGTACTCTTGTCCAATGAAACTGTGAGCATCCAGGAAAATAAAATACCAGCATAGAAACACTGCAAGCATGTGAAGTTTTCAGATCAAAGTCAGAATACATGCTGCTGTTTCCAAGAATCCTTTAAGCTGGAGTTCTTTGGGATACATGCAGTGCTTCCAGAGACAGCGAAGTTGGCTTCACAAAGGATTGGGAAGTTCTGTCCCTGACACAGCTAATTATTGTCAGCAAGGATCTAATGGTGCAAAATGTTAGGAAGAAATTCTTCCCAGCAAGAGAGATTGGCCATTGGAATGGGCTGCCCCAGGGAAGTGGTGGAGTCACCATCGCTGGAGGTGTTTAAACAGAGACTGGATGAGGCACTTGGTGCCATGGTTTAGTTGATTAGGTGGTGTTGGGTGATAGGTTGGACTTGATGATCTCAGAGGTCTTTTCCAACCTGGTTAATTCTGTATTCTGTATTCTAACATGTAAGGACCCCCTCAGCCCCTGGGAAGGTCATTGAGATGTTAGGAGCCTGAAATGTGACGGAAGGGTGATCAGGGTCTCCAAATCTGGAATGTGAGGGCTCAGCTGAAATGTTTGTATGCAGGACTGTGTGCTGGGCAGAAATGTCTCTGGATATGTGCCTCATGGAATACAGACTGCGTTGCATAGCAGTTATTAAATGAATGTGTTTCAGGATCGTTAATTAGATGGTTGAAGCCTCCACTTTGCTAGGTGCTTTACAAAACCAGAACTAAACACTCACAGCCTAAGCCTTTTGGTGTCCTCATCTTGCTGGCCGATCCAGGATGATTCTGTGTCCCAAACAATGGCAGTTTTCTCCCATTGCAAGGATCAAATGCCTTCTGCTCTTCATAGTTTCTGTGCCTGTGTTTGCTCTTTTATCCATGGGCTATTTTAGGGTGAAATGATGTAAAGAACAACATTTATATTCACTTCAAGTAGTGAGTGAAAGCCACTGGAAACCAAGCAGCCACTCCACAAGCAGAAGGCTCCCTTTAGGAGCCATTTTCAGTTGTACACATTCAAATCCATGGCAGGTTATTAATGACTGGAGAAAGAGATGGACAAATCCACATTAATAAATCAACAGAATGGCTACCATAATGCACACTAATTTGGGGAGGTTCTGTGTCATTGTCTTTCTGTATTCAGTCACTGGAGTGAAAGGAGATATTTTAAGTCAAAAACTGACCATCTATGGCAGGCAATTTGAGCACAGGAAAGAGCAAATCTCTGCTAAGGGGCTGGGGGAGAAAAAGTCATCCTTTGAAAAGATGAATATTTGAAAACACCAACTGCTGCAGCTATCATGGGCATAGTTACCAGCACTCCCCACCAGGCTGGAATCAATCTGTAGGGATGGGTTTGTTGAAAGGAAGCAAGAAAATGAAAGGAGCTTCTGCTTCTGGGATCACTCTGCACAGACTGAACAACTGGTTGTGGTCTTTCCTCAGCCAGGGGCAGAAGGAGAAGCTGTTAAACTCCAATCTGCATCCCAGTGCCTGTGTCTGTAAGAAGAGAAATGCCTGTGTGCCACGAGGGCTTGGGGAAAATGTGTGGCAGTGCATCAGGATTCCTGCTGCAGGAATTGAAGGCATTTTAATTGTGGAGAATTGTGATTTTATTCAGCATAAAGCCATCCAGTGAGTTTGAGTTTTGGGGGGGCTGACAGCAGAAAGCATTCTGAAGGAAGTTTAGAAATGGACTTTGTAAATTGCCTTTGCTTTCCTAGCAGCCTGCTGTTTGTGACTTCAAGTACCAAGTTGCCCTCTCCCCTTATCAGTGTTCCCATTCATGGAAAGGCACAATGCCTCTGCAGAAGGACTTTGCTGCTGGGCAAGCTTTCACCAGCACAACCACCCTTGTGGATACAGAACAAGACATGGTGTTACTGACATACCTCTTCCTGTCCAGGTTTGTTTTACTCATTTAATCAGTTCCAGTTTTGACACAGAATGGTCATAAAACAGACCTAAGGCACCTCTGGAATTTGCAGTTTGTTCTGTTAACATTCTGATACCAATCTCAATATGACCTTTCCTATGAGATTAATCCCTAGTGTCAGGGTTGTCTGGGGTCATACTGATCTATCTGTTCAAAATGTGGCTTTCTAGGCAGAGCAACAATAAAAGCTCATCAGCAAAGAGCTTCAACCCAAATCCAGGATCTGAACCATGAATGAAGACTGTGGGGCAGCAATGTAAGAGTGCTGCTGCAAGTCCTGGCCATACAACTAATCACAGAATCACAGAGCACCAGGCTGGAAGGGACACCAGGGATCATCTGGTCCAACCTTTCTAGGTCACAGTTGAGTTGAAAAGAGCTGACCCAGCACCCTGCCAAGCTGAGTCTTCAAACTGTCATAGAATCAATCATAGAATCAATAAGGTTGGAAAAGACCTCAAAGATCATCAAGTCCAAAAGAGCATCAAGTCCAGTTTAAGGGACTCCACTGCTTCACTTGGGAGATTATTTTGGTGTCTGACTGTGCTCATAGGGAAACATTTTCTTCTGGACTGCCACAGGAGTATCCCCAGCATTAACCTGTCCCCATCACCCTTATCTTTTCCATGGGACTCCTTGTGAAAAGGGAGTCTCCATCCTCCTGGTAGCTACCCTGTATGGCCTGGTACTAAACTAAGCCAGTCTGTGCTTTGGATCTCCATGAGGATGCATCTTTGAGTAGTTCTGGCATCCCAAGGCCTCAGCTAATTCCCCCTTGTTCTTCCTTGTATTTTTATGGGCTGTCTTTTCCACTTCTGCCTCTCGGATTACTAGGGCTGGTGACAAGGAAATATGGGAATAGCCACCCAATCAAATTACAAAACATTAAAAAGGTCAAGTGCATACAGGTTGCCTTCACACCATGAGTGGGAATCAGATTTCCTGGTATCTCAGGCAAAGTGACAGATAGTGTTAACCAGATAAGCAAATGGGAGCTTGTAAGTCTAAAAGCAGGAGTAATTTGTCAGTGGATCTTTTTTCAAGCAGAAGTGTATGCCAGATAGTTCTCCTTGGAATTTCTGCCTTGTGGGTGACAACAACCCAGCTGTATTTTTGTGCCTTTCTCTGCCCAGCGTGGTTCTGGTACCACAAGTGTGATAGCTTCTGCAGATCTGCTGATGCTGCAGGAAGATGGAAAGGAGCAGCAAACCAAGGGAGTAATTGCTCTGGGAAAGGATTGCTTGTGAATGCCTTGCTCTGGCAGGAGCTGGAGATGGTAGGCTGAAGCCCTGATAGGTGCCACCTTGATGGTCCCTTTCACACACTAACTGTATCTCCAGCAGACATTGTGTTCATATAGTTTTATACAGAGACTCCCCTTTTTTGGGGGGGGAGGGGGACAACGGGGTGGTGAGAAGGAGTTCCAGGTATTGTAGGAACCAAAGCTATCCGCTGAAAGCTTCACAGAAGAGCATGTCCTTAGTAGACAGGTCTTTTCCTTCTGAACCACCATTTTGACAGAAACTTTTGAAGACAGAGTTGGAAGATTAGACATTGAGGTAGACATTTAAACAGTAGACATCCTAGGACAGCTCAGCTACCAGGCAAGGTCCACTCTGTCTTTGCTTGACCAGAGGGCCAGCAGGTGCCATACCACAGGAAACATTCTGGTCTGCTTTTCTTGGGGATCTATTTCAGAGATGAACTGTGAACTATTTGTCAAAGGTCTAGCTTCCTCTCTACCCCAAGATCAGTGGTTCATTCGGGATGCAGCGCCCAGATGTTGCACAGGAGCTACCTCCTTCTTTTTTGGAGACAGCAGCTCCAGAAAGATTGAATAAATAAGCCCTTGTCACCTCGACAGGATAAGGCTTCCATCTTCCCTCCTCATTATTTATTTATTTATGGGTCCTGAGACCTATTTCCCAAATTTCCCACCCTCCCACTTCTTCTCCCCTGCTTTGTTTTAATGAACTGAGGACTGAATTCTAGAGCAGACGCATGAGTCAGCGATGATAAAGCACCCGGACTTTTGGCAGCCCTGTAAATGCTACAGTGGCTTCCAAAGAGTTAATTCATTATGGTCCATTGTCCAGTCGACTTTATAGCTAGCAGCAGATTTGAGCCAACTTGAAATGCTGAAGTGGGGATGAAAAATGAGCAGAGCCTTGGTGTGTATTAAATATTTAATATTCTCTCAGTGGGAGGTGTCAGGAAAAGGACCATATAATAAATACTACGAGAGACAATTCCATCACTGAACTCGTCTGTTAATGACCTCATTTGCTTTGACAGAAACATTACAGATGCAGCCTCTTCACTTCTGTGGCCCTATTAAGCAGCCACATTCCAGTTGGAGAGCAAATTCCAGCTTGTGCTACGCGGAGGAGTGGGTTGGAGTGATGATTGTCTCCTTCTGCTCTCTCTGTCTCCCTGTGCTCTCCAGATCTGGGGCATTTAGAAGGAATTTTATGTGGCATGAAAGGTATTTGTGCAGCTGAGTGATTCTAGCAGGGAAGACAGTGATTTAACAAACTACCTGGAATACATGAACTCAAGAAAATGCTCCCCTCCCTCAGAGGAGATGAGTGCCTCTCTTCTGCTTTAGTGTCACCGGCGTGTAAATGGTGGCGCTTAAAAAGTGTGCATGTGAACGCGGCGGATACCACCTCTGCTTTAATTCCTCTTCTACCAGGGGACAACGGGATCCCCAGGTGGATCTACTCAAGTGAATCCTGCTGAGTGCTTCCTACTTCAGCAGATGTGGAGTCCCTGAATCTTCTTGTGTCTTTGGAGCACGCGCTGGCAGATCTGTGCAGTTTTGTGACCTGCACCACTGTTGATCCCATGGAGGCTGCTGTTCTGTGTGAGCACCTGTATTACAAGATCTTTGGCTTCAAACTAAGTGCAAGCAGCTTGTTTCCTCTCTTCTGCTATTTAAGTTTGAACAGTCCTCAATAATATTTCTGTTCCAGTGGCTAGAAGCCAACACTCCATTTCAAACCTCAGTGTATGATTGTCCAGTTTGTATGCAGCTGATCTTTGCCAGGTTTCCCTTTTAACTTAACTAACTGTCTCCCTTCCTGGGCAGACAGACCCTGGGATGATCATGTCACTTCTCAGTCTCTGGGAAGCAAACCAGCCTCTTCATGTCTGCCTTGAAAAATTCTTGATGGCCCTCAGCATCCTTGTAACCTGTGTCCTAGCTTCAGTTGCTCTTCTTGAGTAGCAGTGAGTTATGAGGTTTGAAATGCTCAGTAAATGGCATTCATTCCCCTTAGTACTAATGGCAATTCCTCTCAGTCCGTCTGTAGGTTACATTGATTGGCCAGCTCAAGAGTTCAGGTCTCTCTCCTCCAGAATGTAAGCTGAAATGCTGGCATCTTTCATTAGCATCTGCTTTTTGGGACAGATCATAGAATGATAGAATAGAACAGAATAAAATAGAATAGAATTAACCAGGTTGGAAGAGACCTTTGAGATCATCGAGTCCAACCTATAATAATGGTAGGGATTGGAAAGTAGCTCCAGAGATCATTGAGTCCAACCTGCCTGCAAAACAGGGCAGGCCAGAGAGGAACATGTCCAAATGGGTCTTGAAAGTCTCCAGAAAAGGAGACTCCACAACATCTCTGGACAACTTGCTCTGGTGCTCCAGCACCCTTACAGTAAAGAAGTTTTTCCTCATGTTGTGGTAGAACTTCGTGTTCCAGTTTGTGGTCATTGCCCCTTGTCCTATCACAGGGCACTACTAGAAAGAGACCACCCCCTTTTTCTTGACACCCACCTTTCAGATATGTGTGAACATTGATCAGATTCCCTCTCAGTCTTCTCTTCAGGGTAAACAACCACAGGTATCTCAGCCTTTCATCCTAAGACAGATGTTCCAGTCCTTTAATAACTCTCATAGCCCTAACCTTGTTGTCTTCCCCCTTGCCTAATATTGCCTGATATGTGAAGCCCATGGTGGAGGAACAGATGTGTGTCCTGCTACCTGCAGACCCTTCTCATGCCTGCTGTGGTCAGAGGTGGAAGAGGCTGCTTGCTGGGATACGAGGAGGTCTGGCAGAAAGATGAGTCTCCTTCTACTGCTGCTGCCTCCATAGACTGAAGGGCTATGGTTCAGCAGGGTGCGAGGGGGAGGATGTGGAAAGCTAACCAGCTAGATGCAGGCTCAAGAAGGAGGAGAGAGGGGGAATGAAAAAAGGCTGGGCAGAAGCTGGAAGGGAATGTGCCTCCCGCTCCTGTCCCCGCTCTGTGTAGGCTGCCGTCAGATGCCACACATTCTGTGCATTACAACAAGGCAGTTGTCTGCAGCCCTGGATCCGTGCAACGGAGAGATAAGGTTCTGCCTTTGTATCAGAAGCTGCTGCAAAAGGGGCAAAAAGGTCTTAGAACAAGAAATTAGTTCATTTGACTTCTCTTTCTCTCTCTTTTCCTCCTCCAAGCCAGACAGCAATAACACATTCCCTCCTCTTGTAGCATGCAGATGCTTTTGCACCAGCTTCTGGTACCAGCAGCAATGTGTATGGGAGACCACACAGGCTGGGTGCTCCTCTCTGAGGAGTCTGTGGCTCCAGGTCTTTGCTCACAGGACAGCTGGTGATGTTTGCCCAACAACCAGGGGCTCCATGGTGGAGAGCTCCTGGCTGTGAAGGTGAGGAGTTGGCACAACCCTGCCAGGCATAGCAGGGGAGGCTGCAATTGTTGCTGCCAAAATGCTGTCAAACAAGCCCTTGGCTACAGCAATAAGAAAATAATAAGCCAGAAAACACTCTGTAAGATGGCACAAGTCATTCATTCCATACCCAGCATGGGGAGAAGGAGAAAATACCCAAACAGATACTCTTAGGTTGTGTCATGATGCATTCATAGGCAGGAGAAATTCAAATGAACTTGGGCAGACAGCCTTGGGCATGACATAGCTACTGTCTGAGTGCTTGGCTCTGCAGCCTTAATGATGTTCTTTTAATGTGGCTTTTAAAAATGCATAATATCATATCATATCATATCATATCATATCATATCATATAATACAATACACATTCTCTGTCCTGTCTGCCTTTCACAGCCTTGAAAAATGAATCAGGTATATGCTGTGACATATGGAACCACTTCACCACGAGGCACAGGCAGACACTTTGCCACCTTCAAGCACTTTCTGAAACATGCTTTAAGGTTTAGGTTTGCTCTTAAATAATTATCACCTGCAGTGTAAAGAAATAGCCCTTTTCTCCTTCAAAACTTCGTGCTGGTATTTTCTTAGACTTTGTGTATCAGGAGCCGGGCAGTTCCCTCGCTGTCAGCTCACATCAGTTGCTCTGGTGGTTGCTGCTGGCCAGGCAGGCTAGAAACTGGTTTGGAAATCCAGACAGGGCTGCAGAAATTACTCAGTGCTGTCCCTGCCTGTGTGTGAGGAGGGGTGGAAGGGTGAAACTCACAGTTTGGATGGAAGGAGAAAGAGGATACATCATGGAGAAGGAGAAGAAATAGCCCTTATAACCCAGCCTAGGGCTACATGTGTCTCATGTTCCCAGCCTCGTCTGCCCATAAGTTACAGTCCTGGAGCTGATGATGCCACTACAATGGAGCCCTTGGAGGCTCCATCCCTCCTGGCTATCTCAGGTCTCCCCAGGGCTGATTTAGAGAGGTCACCTGTCACTTGTGTAAAGGTCAGCAGAGGTCTGTGCTGTGGACGGTGCCCACGTTGCTGAGATGTCACATAATCATTTCATTTTACATCGCCTTGGTCCTGCCAGGGGAGGGGAGGAGGCAGGCTGAGACTGCGAGGTCAGCAGCATCTTTATGGATGGTGGAGTGAATGTGAGGTGAAAGGGATCGTTGCTTTTGCCTCCCCAATAAACCCCTTCTCTCTGCCTGAACGGAAGCAGCCAGGAGCTCTTCGGTTAATTTATATTAATTCAACTCCATTAATGATGAGATATCATCTCTTCTCTCAGCAGGAGAACCATCAAAAGGATTTAATACTGAGCTGCTCTTCTGACAGCCACACACTACGGTCTGCAGCCACTCCACAGCTGGACTGAGCCTTTCCCCAGCTACTAGCTTGTCCTGGGGCCTCATCACAAAGGACAACCTTGTGCTGTTATTTCTGTGTGAGTCCTCACACATACCCCAGCATTGCCCAGGCATAGAGAGCAGGAAAGCTTTCTTCAGGGAAGAAGGGACACACCACATATGCCACCTTTTTCCCAGGCAAGGGACATTTCAAATAGTAGGAAGCCACAAGCTCTTCACATTACCCTCCATTCTCCCAGGTGACCATGGGTATCTCCTACCCCACTGCCTGGGCAGCAGTGGCAGCAGCACCTAGTGATGCAAAACAGTCCTGCCCGCTCTTGGGCTAAATGAGTGCATTGCTCTCACCAGGCATGTGCCAGAGAGACAAGCCACATCTGGACCATCAGCAAAATCTGCTTCATGAAGCATCCTATCAGTGTATCTTGGGCTTCTTGTTTGATCACCACGGGGATGTTGAAGGACAGGCAGTCTGGTGTCAAGCTGGCGTAAACCAGGTTGATGTGTTAGGAGGGGCTAAAGGTCACACTGGGACCAGAGCGTCTCTGCTATCACACAATGGAGAACAGCACTTTGAGTTCACTGCACAGAGGGAGAAACTGAGGCAGGGTTGGAGGAATCTCATGACCTCTTGGCGTGGGGCAGTACTGGAGAAGGCCCCAGGCCCCAGTCCAGGAGTTACCTGGGAGCAAACCCTGAACAAAAGCAGGGACAAGATATCAGTTTTACCCTGTGTCAATGCCATTGAGGTGCCCATGGCTGGTTGTGGTGACCAGGATGGTTTTCTGATGGCCACAGGCCCCTGGATCCAGCAGGGCTGCTGGAGGACTCTCTTGTTTCCTCATCCATGTCATGGCAGTAGAAGACAAGGCTTCGTGCTAGTCATGTAATTTAATTTTTCTCTTTGCTTCTGGCTGATAGTATTAAACTCCTGGCCTCTGAAACACAGGCAGAAATCTTTTTTATTCTTATTTTTTTAAACATATTTTTATATTAACATATTTCCTTTTGAAACTGTGTGAGGCTTTTCTCCAAACTAATGGATTTTTTTCCCCTCCCCACCCCTCCCCTTGTCTGGGCCAAATGTATTCAAATCTTAACTCAGTTAAGTCAGAAGATTTCTATCGCCTCAGCAGGGAATCCCACCCTTTATTCCACAAATCAGCATCCTTTTTATTTGACTTTCTGATCTCCAAAGGAAAAGGGATGCTTTTTTTTTTTTTTCCCTCCCCCCCTCTCTTTTTCTTTAACTCTGACGTTGATGCTGCAATGCTCTTTGATAGCCAAGAACACAAGGACTGACTTCAGGAGCAGCGGAAACTTCACCAGCAACCAAAATAGGGGGGGAAAAAAAGAGAAGGGATGCAGAGTGGGGAATGGTAGAAAGTGATACTGTTGAAGCAACCCTTTGAAAATTCCCAAATGATGTTTGATCTGTGAGTTCCTTAGAGCTGCTGCAGTACCTTTAGTATCAAATGGGTTCCTTAAAGATGCTGCAGTACCTTTAGTATCAAATGGGTTCCTTAAAGCTGCTGCAGTACCTTTAGTATCAAATGGGTTCCTTAAAGCTGCTGCAGTACCTTCAGTATCAAATGGGTTCCTTAAAGCTGCTGCAGTACCTTTAGTATCAAATGGGTTCCTTAAAGCTGCTGCAGTACCTTCAGTATCAAATGGGTTCCTTAAAGCTGCTGCAGTACCTTCAGTATCAAATGGGTTCCTTAAAGCTGCTGCAGTACCTTCAGTATCAAATGGGTTCCTTAGAGCTGCTGCAGTACCTTTAGTATCAAATGGGTTCCTTAGAGCTGCTGCAGTACCTTTAGTATCAAATGGGTTCCTTAAAGCTGCTGCAGTACCTTCAGTATCAAATGGGTTCCTTAAAGCTGCTGCAGTACCTTTAGCACCAAAATGATCTTTTTTTGTTTAGTTTGAGGTGTGAGGGGGCAGGGAGAAAAGGTATTTTAATATGGTTTTGGCTGTGCTTAGAAGAAATAAGTTTCATTTTCACCTGTAATGATTCCACCTGATTTGTTTATATATATACATATTTATCTGGGATTTAGTAGAGATGTTTTAATTATCTTTATTTTTTTATCTTATCCTTTGCTTGAATGTTTCTGTAAAAAAAAATAATCATAGAATCATAGAATTGTTAGAGTTGAAAGGGACCTCAAGGATCATCTAGTTCCAACCCCTTCTACCTCCCCCCACTAGATCAGGTTGCTCAGAGTCACAACTAGCCTGGCCTTAAAAACCTCCAGGGATGAGGCTTCTACCACCTCTCTGGGCAACCTGTTCCAGTGCCTCACCACCCTCACGGTGAAGAACTTCTTCCTAACATCCAATCTGAATCTACCATTTCTACCTTTTTTCCCATTACCATTAGTCCTAAGGGCAACGAGCCTGGGGAGAGGCCTTGAGCACAAGCCCTAGAAGGAGAGGATGAGGGAGGTGGGATTGTTTAGCCTGGAGAAGAGGAGGCTCAGGGGAGACCTCATTGCTCTCTACAACTACCTGAGGGGAGGTTGTAGCCAGGAGGGGGTTGGTCTCTTCTCCCAGGCAACCAGCACCAGAACAAGAGGACACAGTCTCAAGCTGCACCAGGGGAAGTTTAGGCTCAAGGTGAGGAGAAAGTTCTTCCCAGAGAGAGTTGTTAGCCATTGGAATGTGCTGCCCAGGGAGGTGGTGGAGTCACCATCCCTGGAGGTATTCAAGAGGTGATTAGACGTGGCACTTGGTGCTATGGTTTAGTAGTCATGAGGTGTTGGGTGACAGGTTGGACTTGATGGTCTTTGAGGTCTTTTCCAACCTTATTGATTCTATGATTCTATCATTACCTGACACCCTAAAAAGTCCCTCCCCAGCTTTCTTGTAAAGTTTGTATTTTATTTCTTGTATATCTAAAGAACAGTAAAAGAGACACAAGGGACTGTATTCTAAGGGATGTTCCTGAAACAGGCTTTAGTTCTCCCTTATCCACCTCCAAAAAGCCATGTCACTGGAAAGGAAAACATGAAATAGAAACTGTTAGAGGGGAATGAAGGAAGGGCCCAGTCTTAGCCTGGGGAAAAATCAATGCACTGGTGATGCAGCTCCAGCTGAGATGCTGCCCAGCCCTCTGCATTGCTTCTGCAGGGGTGTTCATTGGAGCCCAAACTGGGCTGGATCCCTCAGCAGTGGCCACAGGGAAACAGAAGATGAACTGGTGAAAATCCCTAAGGAGAAACAGGTCTTAAGAGAATGACATAGGGCAAGTCCAGGCTGCAGAGAAAACAAGCTTGGGGGCAAAGTGGCTTCCTTAGTCAACCTGGGAGGCATTTATCTTGCATTTTTTTTTCTCTTTGAAGGGCCTGGCCACAGGTTTGAGTGGTCAGAAATAATATCAAGTAACTTATTAATGTCAATCCTGTACATAACAAGAGCATAGCAGGATTTGGGCTGCATCAGGAGAAGTGTGACCAGCAGGTCAAGGGAGGTGTTTCTTCCCCTCTACTCAGCTCTGGTGAGACCCCACCTGGAGTACTGCCTCCAGTTCTGGAGCCCCTATTACAGGAGGGATGTGGACATGCTGGAAGGTGTCCAGAGAAGGGTCACGGGGATGATCAGAGGGCTGGAGCACCTCTCCTATGAGGACAGACTGAAGGAGTTGGGGCTGTTCAGTCTGGAGAAGAGAAGGCTCAGAGGTGACCTCATTGTGGCCTTCCAGTACCTGAAGGGGGCCTACAGGAAGGCTGGGGAGGGACTTCTCAGGATCTCAGGTAGTGATAGGACTAGGGGGAATGGAATGAAGCTGGAAATAGGGAGATTCAGGCTAGATGTGAGGAAGAAGTTCTTCACCATGAGAGTGGTGAAGCCCTGGAATGGGTTGTCCAGGGAGGTGGTTGAGGCCCCGTCCCTGGAGATGTTTAAGCCCAGGCTGGATGAGGCTCTGGCCAGCCTGATCTAGTGTGGGGTGTCCCTGCCCATGGCAGGGGGGTTGGAACTAGCTGATCCTTGTGGTCCCTTCCAACCCTGACTGATTCTATGATTCTATGATTCTATGATTTTTTTTCAGAACTATCCAGGTCATCAGGCTGAGGATCTGCCCCATGATCTTGCCTGGTGTTAGAATTTCCTCACATTAATTTTGGGCATGTACGTGGGTGCTGCCCTGGAAAGTCTGTGTGTGGCATGTTTTTCTGATGCAGTAGAAAAGACTGCTGTCAAAAGTGAGCCAAAAAGCCTCACACAGGCTCTGGGTGTAATTAGCATCCTATCATTTCAGAAAGAAACAATTTGAACAGGTCACCTCCTTTGTGGATCGCTGAAGGAGGGAAATGTGCTGCATTCACACTCTTCACCCCGACTCCCTCACCCTCTTAGGAAAGTGTCCCATAAAAGACTGTGTGGATTAGATGGCAGGAGCCTGCCTGTTCCCTTTCTGCCATTAATATCATAAGCAAATGAAATGTTTCCATTGGAAGTTTGCAAAAAGGGCCTGCTGCCACTTACTCTCATCTCTGCTGAGCTAAAAGGTTTTCTGCAGCTAACATTTTTCATGTGGTGCTGGGTGTGCTTTACATTTATTGAGCCCTGGCAAAAGGTCTGTAAATCAGCACTGTATAGATTCGGCGTATATCCAGTTTGCAGGAACTAGCAAGTCACAAGGATTGAGATAATGATATGAAGCCTCTTTGACTGACAGCATCAGAAGGAAGGATGCAGGCTCTGGTCTCCCTGCAGCTCCCACTTGGTGCCACAATTTCCCTCCTTCCACTTGGGGTTGTTGTGCTCCACTGCAGAGACAGACACTTTCTCATGGGAGATGGAGAACTGCCTCTGTATAGCAAGTGAAAAGAAGATGGGGTGGCCACAGCGTTCCTGAAAACCAGAGCAGGAATGGGCTGCCCAGGGAGGTGGTGGAGTCACCATCATTGGAGGTGTTTAGGAGGAGACTTGACAGGGTGCTTGGTTGCATGGTTCAGTTGATTAGGTGGTGTTGGATGATAGGTTGGATGCGGTGATCTCGAAGGTCTCTTCCAACCTGGTCTGGTCTATTCTATTCTATTCTATTCTATTCTATTCTATTCTATTCTATTCTATTCTATTCTATTCTATTCCATTCCATTCCATTCCATTCCATTCCATTCCATTCCATTTAAGTCTTTGCAACTTTGGGATGCTGAAAAGAAATTGGTGAAGATCCTGGAGACCTGGACTGCTCACTGCCTGCACCTCACAGTGCTTACAGCTGCAGAGGGATGGTGAACCCTAGGATGGGGAAACCCTCAGTACAGCTGAAGGTCTGCAGCATATGGGTTCCTTTCCAGAAGCTGGCAGCTTGCCTAGTGCATTAATGATGTGCTAAAAGAGCCCGGGGATAAATGGGCAAAGCTGTTCTCTGCCTGTCCCTGTGAGCTGTCACCCTCTGACACCACACATACCCTGCAAGCAGCTTTTTATGTCACTTGAGAACCACCTGTCCAACTTCAGCAGTGGGGTCTGGCACACAGGTTGCTCTATACTGTTTTTTACCAGAAGGGAGTTTTCGCCAGAACACTTAAAATTAATATTAAAATGGAAATCTGCATTTCTGAGCAAGCTGCTCATGACCTCCATTGAAGGAGCAGCATTTCCCCTCCTCCTGTCTTAGGCAATAATGTACCCCCCTTTCAGGTTCCCATTTCTATGCTGGGTCTTTGCTAACTTTGATTCATCTGGGGAGTACCAAGCAGTTTAGAATATCTCCTTGCTCTGAAAAGCACACTGAGAGATGGGTACCCCTTCTGAGCACAGTCACATGTGACATGCAGAAAACCATTCAAGGACCAGTTCTAGCTGAGAACAGAAATGCATGGAGTCCACAGATGTCATAAAACAGAATGAGAATTGCTGGTGCCAACCTAAAGCCACAGTGATATTATGAAGAATGAGTAACTGGCCAGTGGAATGTGCTGCCCAGGGAGGTGGTGGAGTCACCATCACTGGAAGTGTTTAGGAAGAGACTGGATGGGGTGCTTGGTGCCATGGTTTAGTTGATTAGATATTGTTGGATGATAGGTTGGACTCGATGATCTCCAAGGTCTTTTCCAACCTGGTTAATTCTATTCTATTCTATTCTATTCTATTCTATTCTATTCTATTCTATTCTATTCTATTCTATTCTATTCTATTCTATTCTATTCTCACTATCCCTGGAGGTGTTCAAAAAAGGATTGGATGTGGCACTTGAAGCCATGGTTTAGTTGTCATGAGGTGTTAGGTATTAGGTAATAGGTTGGACTTGATGATCTCTGAGGTCTTTTCCAACCTGGTTGATCCTATGATTCTATGATTCTAAGATGATTTAACATCTTAAGTCAGTAACAGGAAAGACAAACACTTAAACTGGGCATTTCCTGAAAAAGTGCCGCAGTTAAGGGTCATTGCATAACCCTTTGCAGTTGTCAGAATGGGACATGTATCTCAACTGGTTGTGGAAGGACTTTCATACATTTATGGCAGCCCTCAGGCAGTCTAAGAGGCCAGTTCAGTGGGTGGGAATCAGCCTTACTGGAACTTTGAACAGCGATCCCTTTGTTCAACATCTGAAAGTCAGTGCAATGACAACTTCAGTTAGAGCTGCTCTGGTTTTGCCCATAGTGGCCATGGCAATTATTTGGAATGTCAGTAAACTGAGCCAAGAGAGGATGTCCTTCACTTCATGGAAGCACAGAATTGTTTTGGCTGGAGAAGGCTTCCAAGATCACCAAGCCCAGCTGTCAACTTTATGCTACCATGGCCACTAAACCATATCCCAAAGTGCCATGTCTACAGGTTATTTTAACACCTCCAAGGATGGTGACTCCACCACCTCCATTCTATCCATCCATTCCTCTCCTAACAAGCAACTCATCCCAGAGATCCAAGTTGTTCTTGTCTACCAAACCCCTGAGCAACAGTATCAGGGAGAGAAGTTATGATAAAGGAATAAATAGAGAGGTCTAATTGATGAAGCAACCCTTTCAGAGCGTTAAACCATTCGTGGCTTTATGACTACATATTAATCTGCTCTCACTTATTGCTTTGTAAGGCTATTTTGACAAAAGTTCATTATCAAGACTGCTAAATGCTTTTAAAGCATTGATTGGGGGAATTATTACATCACAGTGATAGACACAGTGTGTTAAGATGGATTGTAAGGCTCGGGCCATCAGAAATTTCCCCCTTTTAATTGGATCGATCCCCAGAATAAACGAAGTTTAATTGAATTTTGAGGAAAATTGAGCAGTTGTTTTCAAGTCTCTGTCAATACACATTATTTCAATTACATGATGATAAGCACAGAGAGAGAGAGAGTTTGCAAACAGCCTGGATGGTGGCTGCACACCAGAGAGGCTCTCTGCACATGCTTGGCTGTTACTTTCTTTTTCCAGGATGAGCTGCATTTCCCAAATGCACATCAGCAAGGGCAGGAGTCCTGCTCCTGCAGCTCAGAATTCAGAGGGAAAGTGTTACTCGTCCCTCTATTTTCCCACCTGTCCTCTTTTCCTGCCTGGCACTCCTTCCTCAAGGTTCTCACAGCCTCTTCCTTACAAAGCCTGACAATTTTTTTTGGTACAAAACCCATACTTCTGGCCAGCCTGATCTAGTGCAGGGTGTCCCTGCCCATGGCAGGGGGGTTGGAACTAGATGATCCTTGTGGTCCCTTCCAACCCTGACTGATACTATGATACTTTTTGGTCCAAGACCTCAAAATGACTTGAAAAGATTGACCAAAATGTGCTGACTTAGAAAGCTTTGCTGCAGTGAAGTTAAGAAATGATTGTCCCTTGGTGTTCATCCTCCTCTAATTTGAAGCAAGCACACACTTTTCTCTCAGCCTCTGCAGCTCCACTGCAAATTCTGCTCTCTCCATGGAAAGTGCAGGTGGAGGTATGTCGAAGTTACCATCAAAAAACATTTTCTTTTTTGAGGACAATAACTATTATTTAGGGAGTGGAGCAGAAAACTTGAGGCAAGAACAAGACCTCTCTTGCCAGGTTTCACTCTCTACACCTGTAAGGCTGCACCAAACACAGAGGGGTGGTGAAGCTGCCATATGGTGGGACATGATCTCCTTGTAGAGGAGCATCCCTTTTAAAAGAAATAAATGCCATTAGCTTGAGACATTATGCAAATTTCTTGCTCCTTGGAAATCTCTCCTCAACTCAGAAATATTCCCTTCTCCTTACAAGCACCTGATCTGGGCAAAAAACCACAGGAACCTTGAACAGAGGAAGAAGAATTTGGTGACACTTGGGAATAAAGAATGCTGCTGTAGTGATGCTGAATGAAGCGTTCCCCTGGTACTCTCTGTGTTTCTTTGAACATCCAATTAACAGAAATTCTTTGCTGCAATGTTTTTTCCCTGTACTTGTTGGGAAAAACCTGTTCATGGCTTGGTATCAAGCCTGAGGTCTTCTCTGGTAGGGTGGTCTTCCCTTCTTCCTGCTCCAAGGCTTCCTTACCCAACACAGCTGTAGTGGTTTGAGAGGCAACTAAATTGAGTCATTGTGGTGCCTATCCACCCCCAAAAATGAAGACCCTCTTCTAAGGAAGACAATACCACATAAAACCTCTTCACAGCCATAAAGACCCCTTCCTCCCCTGTCTCCTGCAGCTCCACCTCACTGAAGTCTATATGAGATACGGTGAGGACCACCAGAAGACAACAAAGTGTTCAAATACAGTTGCTTCTCTTCTTTCTTCCTCCTTTAACAACACCTTTTTGTGCTCCCCAGAGAGTCCCTGATCCAGAGCACAGACAGAAGACCTTGTTGGAACAAAACATTACAAGACACTTGCTGCCTCTGGCTCAGAGTGCCCATGCTGAACTCGATGCACCAGCTTTGGGTGCTGTTGGGTGCCTTTTATCCCATCTAAGACCTGATGATGCCAGTGGGAAGGCAGGAGACTTGATAGCAGCAGTATCAGCATGGCCCCGCACCTTCAGAGATGAGAATGGGTGGCAGGAGGGGGCTCAAGCTGCATGTCCCATGGAGTTCAGGTATCATCTTCCAGATCTCACTGGTACATAGTTGTGCCCTGCTTGCACAATTCACCTGCAATGCCCCCTGTGATTCTCTTTTCCTTCTGCCTGCACCGTCCCCCTAACCCCGAGCAATCCAGGTGACACCTGGCTTCACTTGGAGCTGCAATTAGAAGCAGA
The DNA here is from genome assembly GCA_033816785.1 of Picus viridis. Lineage (NCBI taxonomy): Eukaryota > Metazoa > Chordata > Aves > Piciformes > Picidae > Picus > Picus viridis. The sequence goes on along the minus strand of CM066599.1, from coordinate 6,135,730 downwards.
GATAGGGCAAAGCGTGCTGGCCTCAGCGAGCCCAGGGTCAGGATGGTTCCCTCCAGGGCTCCTGCTGCAGCCGACAGCAGAGGCATAAAGGCTATAGAGGCTGTTATAGATTCGTTAGTTATTCATTGTAACAGCGTTGATCCTAATGAATTCATTTGGTATTCATTGGCTGTCACGCACAGTTCTGTAAGTCTTCAGCTCTAATTTAGGACAATTAAAATGAAGTGTTAGCAAGCAATGTTTCCCCTGCATTGCACAATCTATAATATTTTCTTTTCAGGGGAGGGATGCAGACTAACCCGGCTCACGCAGCTGATGCTATCAGGGAGCGAGATCTTGCAGCTTGATCCTGCAATGCTTAATGAATTAATACAGCAGATATAATTTTCATGGGTCAGTGTGTTGTGCTGGCCTGCAGATCTGTCTAGATTAGGCCTAGGGAAAGACTAATTGAAAAATACATGTCTTGGTTTGCTTAAAAACAATAAGCAGATATCTAACAGAGAGAAACGTACAAACAAGATGCACAAAAGCAAGCCAGCGATTTGTCATGTGCTTCACAGTTCACGTTGTAAATTAGACAATCTTTCATAATCACAGGGCTGGGGGAGGGGGACAGCCCAATCATTTTGCCTGTAAAATTCTAAGTCCTTTTGAAAACACAATTGAAATATAATTCCTCTGTGTTTCCCAGTTAATTATCATTTACAATATTTCTGGCATCAAAGCTTTGCTAGCACGGAGGGATCATTTCTTCATCACAATACCACTTTCAGGATTCATTTATCTTGTCTTTTAGACTAATTATCCCCAAATTCACCAATAGACTGTCACACTTACATGCTCCAATAAATGTAGTTTTAAATCAGCAGCTTACTTTGCTGCAGCGGTACAAGCTTTTCCTGAATTGTGTCTAACTGGAGTCATTCATCTGTGATCACAACACTAAAGGGAGAACAACAACATTAAGGTTTGTATGAATGATCATGCTTATTTATATGCAAATACGTCTGACAAATCAATAATGTATGATTTAGCTGTTCACTGTGCATTAGTAGAAGTGCCACCAGTCCCAGGTGGTGGTCTCAAAAGGATCTTCAGCTCTTCCCCCTCCCCATCTTGGTCCCACTTCAACCAGTGGCTGCGGTCAAGTGGCTGCAAAATCAGCTGCTGCCTCATCTGTGTGTGCTGGTGGTACTGGCAGCCACCCTGGCTGTTGTGCAGGGCATGGAGTTGGAAGAGGGTAATGCCAGCCCAGTGTGACTGGAAAGGGGGAAATAAACTGTTGGCTGTGGGCTCTTGGAGCACTCTCAGACAGGATGGAGCTGAGAGTGGGGGACTGGAAAAACATCTTCCCCAAAAGGGTTGTCAAGGCCTGGAAGAGTCTGCTCAGGGCAGTCCCCATCCCTGAAGGGATTTAAAAGATGCATAGATGTGGTGCTGAGGGACATGATTTAGTGGGGACTTGGCTGTGCTGGGTTAGTGGCTGGTCTTGATCTTAAAAGTCTACCCCAACCTAAACAAGTCTATGACTAATTTTTCCCAGCCTAGACCTCCCCTTTCACAGCTTGAGGCTGTTTACTTTTGTGCTATTGCTTGTTCCTTGGGAGAAGAGACCACCCCCCACCCAGCACCAGCCTCCTTTCAGAGAGGTGTAGGGTATGAAAATGTCTCCTCTCACACTCATTTTCTCCAGGCTAAACAACCCCAGTTCCCTCTTCCTTGCAAGACTTGTGCTCCAGACCCTTCACAAGCCTCACTGCTCTTCAGGGTCTAAGAGATAACTGGAATCAGTAAATGTTAGATGTCTCTGTCTTGTGCCTGAGTAAACAGGATAGATGTTAATGTGCCTGCATTTCTTCTGGGATGGGCTATGGTAGTGGTGAATTGGTTTTTCAGCTAAGACCAGAAGCAGTTTATGAGCCAAACTCCACTCCCTGGACTTAGCTGCTATTAGTTTTCTTTCTGTACCCTTCAGGCTGAGAAGCAACCATATCCTTCTGTCCAAGGACGGAAATGCCTCTAATGTGGTTATTCAGTTGGCCAGAAACACCTGGGTGCTGTGGAACAATGTAAATAGTTTTCTTTCTCTTTATAGACCCCTCAAGCCACCTCCAGTAAAGGATGAGCATGGCTGGAGAAGGCTGTGTGCATTCCTGTGCAAAGGGAACAAGCCCTACACCCTGCATCTGGCAATCAGCTGGGACAAGAGGATGACTTATATCCACCTTGCAGGATTCCTTGTCACATCCTGGCATCACCTGATGTCCATCTCCATTTCCCCTCTGCTCTGGCAGAAGATACCCATACCTGGTGCAGGAAAGTGCAGGCAGTCTGTCCTGGATCTCTTATTTGCTTTGACAGGTGAAAAGAAGAGCAACTTGAACAAATGCTATGCCATACACTCTGGCCTGGGGGATAAATTGCTTAGTTGTTGCCAGCTTTGGAAGAACTACTCAGAAAGCTGTAAAAGCAAGAAAGAAATCCCAGCACACACAACGCTGGAGGGGTGAGGGGAGGAGTAAGTTTAATGGCGTGCATGAATTGTCAAGCAAACCCTCTGCAGACTTCAGCATCTTCAGTGGCAGATTCTCATTCTGACACAGAAGCGACATTTATAGGTCGTAACTCTGAGGAGCAGTTGGTCTCTCTGGCACTATTACACTTAAATGTGAAGGGCTTCATCTGCTGACTATCACAGTGGAAAAGGCAAGTTGAGCAGTTAAAGTAACAGTTCAGGAAGATCCCCCAGGGATGGAGTGAGCAAAAGAGAATAATCAGGCGTTTCCACAACTTGCCCCTGTAGTGTATTAGTTTCTGGCGACTAAGCTGCTTTTAGCTTCCCCCAGTTTCTTTCCAGTCGTGTCTCCAGAACACGAGGCTGGTATTCCCACTGCATTTATAATTGTAATTGGCTATCTAGCTAAAGAGCCCACAGACCTGTGAGCTGGGGAACATGCTGTGCAGATGTGTCGGTCTGTGTGCACGCACACACGAACCCGCACATCCGCACACTCCTGCCCTCACACACACACGCCTACAAAAACCAGTCAAGAGATTGAATTAGCTTAGAAATGGAGCATCTGCACAAGCAATAATTTCATTACTGGGGAAAGCAGGAAACTGTGTTTCTCAATGAAGCTCAGATTATGAATCCGGTCATTTGCATTGGAATTTTAATAGGTTTGTACAAAAAAGGACTGGCACACACCATCTCTTCTTTGAATGAGGCATAATGTGAGGGAGATGCTGCACAGACACTGGAGAGAGGAGCAGGTTGTGGTGTGCTGCTGGCAGGCACAGTCCTACCAGTCCTGCAAAAAAGCCAGGTGAGGAATTGGTGCTTACGCTCTTGGCCATTCTCCCTCTGGAGGGAGAAAAGTATTGCTTTAAATAATATGAAATCTGTGCTTTGTCTGGAACTCTTGCTCTTGGCTGGAGCTCTTTGCTATGGGGGGACAATAATCATAGCCAACACTTCCAGGCTTATACAATAATAATACAATAATAATACAATACACCAGGTTGGAAGAGACCTTCAAGATCATCGCGTCCAACCCATCAACCAATCCAACCCACCCAACAACTAGACCATACAGCCAAGCACCCCATCAAGTCTTCTCCTGAACACTTCCAAGGAAGGTGACTCCACCACCTCCACGGGTAGCCCATTCCAATGGGCAATCACTCTTTCCGTGTAGAACTTCTTCCTAACATCCAGCCTAAACCTGCCCTGTTGCAGCCTGAGCTGCTTGGTTCAGTCCCCGGGCCATAGCCATGCTGGGCTGAGATCTGAGGGACTTTTGTGAATGAGGAAGGAGGATTTTCTGAGTGGGTCAAGTCTGAATGCTTGTGTAATGGATCACGGAATCATAGATGCACAGAATGGTTTGGGTTGGAAGGGACTTTCAAAGGTCAGCTAGCCCAATCCCCCCGGCAATCAGCAGGGACATCTGCAACTCGAGCAGGTTGCTCAGAGCTCTGTCCAAACTGACCTTGAATATTTCCAGGGGTGGCACATCTCACACCTATCTGGGCAACCTGTGCCAGTGTTTCACCACCCTCATTGCAAACGATAGTATGAATCTACCCTGAGATTCAGTCCAACAGGGAGGACAATGTGCAAGCCCCATTTTTCACAAGGAAGAACTAGCTCTCGCTTTTGTATTGTTTCCCCCTTCCACTAGTGCAGTAGTCCTGCATTTAGGATGATGGTTTTTTTCTGTGGAATTGACCTTCCTGCAGTCTTAGCAAGCTAATGAGGCTTTGCAGGTGGCCTCCCTACAGGCAGAAATCTGCTGTAGCTCACATTACAGTGATTGAGAGCAATACTACATCTCCCAGCAGCCCCAGGAAGGAACAAGATGAGATTTGAAGGGTGGTTCTTTTCCCAAACAAATTGAATTGGGAAAGTTGATCTCTGATTGGCAGATCATACCTTCTGGTTTCAGTAGTGCTGAAGAAGTTTGAGAGAATGGGAAGAGACAAAGATTTCATCAGTTTTGCAAAGGATTGTGTCAGAGAGACACGGGCACACAAAGCAATCAGACAGCTTAGCTCACGTCTCAGCCTGCCTAGGCTTTTCCTGCAGGGTGCTAGCTAATATGAAATATTAAAAGTGCCATATCCTTTTCTTCACACATTTTTTCATATTTAGTCTGGCTCCTCACTTGATATGTAAATAAAGTGTACCACCATTCTGTAAAATGCAGCTACCCTGCATTATTTAAGCCGTGGAGGCGATGCATCATCCGTTATGTGGCTCGTTGGGGGAGCCCCGCTGTGTATTTGGCAATAAAGCCTCAGAGCGCCTCATCAGAAACAGCAGTTGGTCCAGGGGAAGTTCATTTATGCATGAAATATTCACAGAGCAACAATGCAAACCTTAAACATCAGTAATTGTTAGATTCCTATTGCCTTTAACTAGTGTCTCTAAATTATTGCAAAAGACCAGCCAATTTGCAAATTACATATATTTGTCATGCTCTTGTACCTTTAGTGAACAGACCATAATGGTGATAGCATTTTTAATGTACACAGTCACTGAGCCTCCTTTGGAGAGCTAGCCAAAGACTAGCTCTTTAATGGCAAGAGCTGGCCAGGTTTCTGGAGAAAGTCCCTGCTAGAGTAACTGACTCACTGCCTGTGATTTCCTCCCCCCCCCCAATATTTATTTCCAGCTTCTAGTTAAGAACAAACTTCATGTGAGATGAAAACTTCATCCCACTCTTTGTGTGCCTTGATGTAATTCTATCTAACCACAATATTAGTGTGACAGTTTAGGCTACACTACAACAATTAGTAACAGATAGGGCCATGACATGAGCAAGCCCAGCTTAGATGTTTGCATGGGTTTTGCAGTTCAGTCCTTGCCAGTGGGCAATGGCCTAGCCTGTGGCACCATGGTCTTAAAATTTTGGAGAAGGATCTCTGGAATAAAAAAACCCTGAGTGTCCATGTTGAAACCAATGAGGCAAACAAACACCTGTACCATCTGTCTCCATGCCTTCACCCTTTGAGAAGAGCAGCCAGAGCACAGCCAGACCAAAAGGATGCTCTCTGCTGAGAGCTGAATGCTGTCACAGCAAGAGAGGAATTCATTTATAGATTCATTAATAACCTTCCCTGCAAGACCCAAAATAACAACTGGGAGATCAAAGGGTCAGTTAACACTTGCAGTATCTAATCTAGCAGGAGATTAATTTCCAAGTTTCTTTATGACTACAAAAGGTGTGGAAAGAAAGTGCTCTGCCTCTGTCTTTCCTCTTCCTGGTTAATATCTTCCTCTTCCTGGTTAATAGTTAACAGAAGTCTTCTGATGTGCTCTTCCATTTAATACAGTAATAAAACACAGCACCACCTTTGACAAATCTCTTCCTTTTCACAGAGGAAGTGGTGTATTTCCCTAGCAGGCACCGTGGGTGCTTTAGCCTTTTACACCGTCTGTCTCTTTGGGGAAGAAGATTCCTCTGTCAGGTTGATGAAACACAACCTCCTTTCTCCAGGCATATTGGTCCCTTAGGTGGAGCCATTAGCTTGGCAGAGGATGGGGGTCAAGAGCATCATTTCTGGCTGTGAGAGGTAGGCTGGCTAACATCCTATGAGTTTGGTTATCCCAGAAAGGGTTAATGGCTGTGGTGGCCTGACCTTCTTCCCCATGGACCTTGGAGTAATCTCCGTGTGGGGTCTGATGCCTTGTGCATACAAGGTGTTACATGCTGACAAACATTGCACATGGTAAAGAGAGCTCTCTGCACCTTTAAATAACCTAGAGCCATCCCAGACACACAAAGGGCAGTGGGGGGATGAAGCTCTCGGTGTTTCAGAGGCAGGGCAAGTCCCCTGCTGCAAAGCTCATTTTGGCTTTGAGACGGTCTCTGTGCCAGTTTTGCAAGTGATAAAGTTCACCTTGTCCCTGTGGCCTTGTCTGTGCAAGGGGATGAAGAGGAGCATTGAGAGGGTACACGAGCTCAGAGACCAGGGCTTTCTGTATCTCCGCTGCTAGCAGCAAGCTCAGCTCCATCTCAGTCTCAAACCCTCAGTGCTGCAATTGGAAGAGCAGAGCTTAGGATATCAGATGTGTGCTGGGCTGGCATCTTTTGACTTCATTTGCCCCAGGATGCCAGAGTGAGACCTTCACCTCTCACCAATGTCTGCAGCATTCTTATTTCTCCTCATCCACTTGGGCTGAGGGACATGTGGACAACTGGATCACAAAAGTGGAATTACTCCAAATGCATGTGCTGACTATGCAATTTAAACTGTCTCAGTTCCCCACTTATAAGCAGGGGTGTCAGCATGCCCTGTACCTTCTTGGGGGACAAAGCCTCCAGAAATTTCACAGTGTACAAATATTACAGGGGAAAGGGGAGTGTATGAAATGACTGGCTTCATCTTGGCTCTGTTTGTAGGAAGGAATTACATCCTCATCAATCTGAGCAAGCAGACAGCTCAGGACTAGAACCTGAGCAGCAACAAAGCACCTTTTGGCCACCCAGCAGGAGATGACAATAAAAGCTAATTTAGAAAAAGAAAGGAAAAAAGGAGCTGGAGTTTTCAGTCACTTAATGAAATGAATTTCCTGTACAAGTTCTGAAGCTGAACTCTTCCAAAGGTGATCTCTCCTGACTCCAGGTTTCTCTTTGACTTGTTTTATGATGATGTTTGCTGAAAGTTCAGAAAATTAAATCCTTTACAGTTTCAGAAATGCACATGATGGATGTGTTTTGGGATTCAAATCAAGGGAGGGAGAATGCTTCTTTAAATTATTAGTTTGGCTTCTCTCCACCATGCTGCCGCTCTGTTAATTAAACAGCGGACATATGTTAAGGCTGTTTTACAAGCATCTGGAAAGAAAAATTAACATTTTTTATCACTGTCACTGTAATTTCTTAACTGTATGTATATGTGGACAATATGAAAATTAGTTTCATTGAAAAGTTAGAGTGATTTGCTTTGATTAGAAGATGGGCGGGATGCTGAAAGCGAAGCCTGAGAGCTGAAGAAGAATTTGGCCTGAAGAATGGGAGGCAAAACGTGGTGCTCAACGAAGCTGGTCAGTGAGGGTGGAAATCTGGCAGAATGTGTTTTATTAAAACAACTCTGCTGAGAGTTTCTGTCAGACTTTTCATGGTTCTGGAGGTAATTCACGAGGGAAAAACAGCAGCACTTTGCAGAGCAGATTTTGGATGGTCATTTTGAACTCCATGCTGTAGTCCACGCAGTATCACAGTATCACTAAGGTTGGAAGAGACCTCGAAGATCATCGAGTCCAACCTGTCACCACAGACCCCATGACTAGACCATGGCACCAAGTGCCATATCCAGTCCCCTCTTGAACACCTCCACGGATGGTGACTCCACCACCTCCCTGGGCAGCACATTGCAATGGCGAATGACTCTCTCAGTGAAGAAATTCTCCTCACCTTGAGCCTAAACTTCCCCTGGTGCAGCTTGAGACTGTGTCCCCTTGTTCTGGTGCTGTTTGCTAGAGAGAAGAGGCCAACCCCTTCCTGGCTACAACCACCCTTCAGGTAGTTGTAGAGAGCAATGAGGTCACCCCTGAGCCTTCTCTTCTCCAGGCTAAACAATCCCAGCTCCCTCAGCCTGTCCTCATAGGGCTTGTGCTCAAGGCCTCTCACCAGCCTTGTTGCCCTTCTCTGGACACGTTCAAGTGCCTCAATGTCCTTCTTAAACTGAGGGGCCCGGAACTGAACACAGTACTCAAGGCTGGTGAGCTGCTCTTATCTAGCAAGTCAGAAGCTCCAGACCATGAGGGCAGCATCATGGAGGCTTGGGTGTTGAATTTAAAAGCACTTGTTTGGGCTCTACTATTCCCTCTCTCATAATGCTTCTTGTGCAAAGTTCCCCCCATATGGAAGAGTTTCTTGCTGGAAAATGGGGAACATCAGTGTTTGGCTGTGAAAAGTGACTTGGCTGTGGTTGTGCAGGAACCGTGTATGGCCTCTTTCAACCACGCATGTTCACTTTCAACCTAGACGTGGAGGCCAAGAGGAAAAAGGAGAGTGTAAAAATGATCGTCTGAAGCTGATAGCTGTGTTCATAAATCCAGTGCAGCAGAAAGCCTTGCCATGGCCCGGGCCAGGGGAGCCTTCTCGGGTTGCACAATGAGCTGCACTGTGTAAATTAAACAATATGTTCCTCAACTGACAGATTGGACAGGCTCCATTTCCAGGATTCCCAGTCCACACTCGCTAATTATGGCAATATGTTGTTTATCAGTGAAGAATTGTCCAAATCCAAATTTCCCTGAGTAATGAGGTACACTTAACTCCAGCTGGACAGGATAGACTGCACAGCAGAACATGACAGAGATTTCTGCCTTTTCCCAGGGCTGGGAAAGTCACAGGGTTGGGGCCAAACTGGGGACAATTTATTCACACGAGCAGGCCATAGAAATTAACGGGCCTGTACCTAAGAAAAAGGGTCTGATCCAATAGCCATTAAAAGTCAAGACCCTTTCACAGGTTTCAGAGGCCCTTAGATGGAGCATGAGGTGAGCAGGAATTGGTGATGAGCCTGCAAGAAAAATGAGCAGTGAGATATCTGCATTGAAAAGAGAGTACATAAGATTATTTGGGCTTTCCATCACCTCACTGACTTACATATTCATTCCTTTTGGGTTTTTCTTGCAAAGCAAAGATACTCTTCTAGAAACCTTTATTTTCAGTCAGAAAACATTCAAAGGCAGAAACCACTGAGAGAGCAGGCTGGGAGCACAGTGTTGTTGATTTATCTGTGCTGCCACCAGTCACATATCCCTTAAATTCCTAGTGAAATCATTAATACACATTTGTAAAGGTAGCATCGAACCTTGGAGGAATATAGGGGAGAATCATAGAACAGTTTGGGTTGGAAATGACCTTTATGTGTCCTCTAGTCCAACCCCTCTGCAGTCAGCAGGGACATCTTAAAGCAGAGCAGGTTGCACAGAGCCCTGTCCAACCTGGCGCAGAATGGTTCCAGGGATGGGACATCTACCACCTCTCAGAGCAGCCTGGGCCAGTGTTTCACCACCCTCAGTGCCTTCTTTACAGCTAGCCTAAATCTCTCTTTTTTAGTTTAAAACCATCTCCTCTTGCCTGATCACAACAGGCCCTGTTAAAAAGTCTGTCCCCATCTTTTCTTATTGACCCCTTTCAATACTGAAAGGCCACAAGAAGCTTTCCCCAAAGCCTTCTTTTCTCCAGGCTGTACAACCCCAACTGTCTCAGCCTGTCCTCAGGGCAGAGGGTTCCATCCCTCTGATCATTTTTGTGGCCTCTTCTGGGCCCACTCAAACAGATCTTTGCCTCTTCTGTGCTGAGGTGTCCAGACAGAGAATGGCCCTTGAAGGCCGTGGCTAATCTTGGAGCATGTCCAGAGAAGGGCAACAAGGTTGGTGAGGGGCTTGGAACACAAGCCCTATGAGGAGAGACTGAGGGAGCTGGGGTTGCTTAGCCTGGAGAGGAGGAGACTCAGGGGTGACCTTATTGCTCTCTACAACTACCTGAAGGGAGGTTGTAGACAGGCAGAGGTTGGTCTCTTCTCCCAGGCAACCAGCACCAGAACAAGAGGACACAGTCTCAGGGTGCACCAGGGGAGGTTTAGGCTGGAGGTTAGGAGGAAGTTTTACACAGAGAGAGTGATTGCCCATTGGAATGGACTGCCAGGGGAGGTGGTGGAGTCGCCGTCACTGGAGGTGTTCAGGAGGAGACTTGATAGGGTGCTTGGTGCCATGGTTTAGTTGATTAGGTGGTGTTGGATGATAGGTTGGACACGATGATCTTGAAGGTCTCTTCCAACCTGGTCTGGTCTATTCTATTCTATTCTATTCTATTCTATTCTATTCTATTCTATTCTATTATTCTATTCTATTCTATTCTATTCTATTCTATTCCATTCCATTCCATTCCATTCCATTCCATTCCATTCCATTAGAAACAGTTATGTATCCATTTCTCCATAACCTCCCCTTTCTCCATCAGCTTTCTTACAACAATAGCCAGGATAATCCATTCATGTATCCTACCAAGAGGTCAGCTGGGATTTTTGCTTGAAAGGAGGTGCTTTGCAGGGGCCCTGGGTTGGCTGGCTGGTTGACGTGCCCCTCAGCCCTGTGTGCATGTTGTTAAAATAATGGATGCGGGAGCCTGGACTGCCAAATGAATTAATCTTGGGCTCCTGATGATATCACAAACCACCAGGGCTTCACTCTCACAGGTTGCAGCTTCATCAACCCCCTCGCCTATTGATTTATACCTACAGAATCCATCCTTCTCCCTATCCATTATCCTAAATGCAATGCTAACGTACCAGAGGAAAATCTATTTGAGTTAATTTGAATTTTTTTTTAAAGTTCCTGAATTAATGTTTTCTAAAAGGGATATTTTAATCAGCACCCCCCCCTCCCTCCCTTTTTTTTTTTTTTTTTTCATTAAAAGAAATATTACAGAGTAAAGCACCAGCTCTCAGGGTTCAGTCAGCTATGGCAAAATAGTGTATGTGGCTCCTGCTATCCCACCATGCTCTCCCCACCCCCTCCCCCTTGCAGAATTAGCAATGTGAATTAGATCCAAGAATTTTAACCCTGTATGACCAGTGAGAGTTAACTGATGAACAGAGTTCATGTGTTTGATAAATCAGTGTCAGGGGGATTGCTGAAGTTCTTTTCATTCCTTCCAATAACATGGAACTGTGAAAGTGAAGGTTCTGTTATTGGTTTGAATTATCCCACTACAGTGTTTGTGGAGAGTTGCAGCATTCACAGAGCATTTCTGAAGATATCCTGTTTCTACAGGAGATAAGATGTTCTCTTTGTTTACAGGTAGTGCGTGGCATCATTGTCAAATTGGATGGGCAAAGATCAGCTCCAGACTTTGTTCTGAGTTTGCTTATTTATTGCTGCATATAAACTTTTAATCCTGCCTGCTTCACAGGACTGTTACTTTCATTTAAATCACATTTTTCAATTTCCCTCACAGAGACATGTCACCAATCTCTTTTCCTCTCCTTTCTTACTGAAAGCTGAGGTTTCTAGGCAGTCATTTGTTTCCAGAAATTAGGGCTTAAAGGAAATCACTATATATCCATCTCTCACAGTCTGCAGTAGTGCCATGGGACTTTCCCCTGAAATGTTTGCAATATATGTAACAAGCCCAAACTTACAAATCTAAAGCTTTAAATTCAGCTTCTCCCAAAAGGCAAGGATAAACACTTAGTGCAATCATTCCCTTTCATATATACAAAGGAGCAACTGATTTGATCTTATTCATCTTTCTAGGGTCCTCAGAAAGATCACGTTTACCAGTATCACAGAATGTCTCTCTGTATAGCTATGTACAATAGGTGTGCCTACATACACACATAAGCTGTCATGGTTGCAGGGGCTCAGCACAAATACAGGCACAGAGGGAGTGTGGAGAGAGCCACACTGCTCACAGTAAAAAGTTTAGCTTAGAGCAGGGGTGTAGCAAGGAGAAGGGAAAATGAGACTACCTGGACCTTAAACAGCAGGCCTGTAGCTGAGTGCACCTAACTCGAATCATGTGGCCAGCAAAACCCACAGTGAAGTCACTAAGTCTATCTGAGCACTCAGACCCTTCAGAGGACTCAGTTCAGAGGATCTTTTCTGGATCACAAAGGAAATCTGCTGGAAAAGATGAAAGTTAAGCCGTGCCAGCATCACCTCCTCATGTGTGAGAGCTAGTACAAGCATACTGCAGGGACTTTCAGGACAGGCTGCTGAGATCCCTCTGCATGTTGTCATGCAGCATCTCACCCCTGAACCTGTTCTCTGGATCTTTCTCATTGTGACTACAAAAGTCATGTTCCCTCCCAACTACCGCTGACTGTTATAGGAACAGCCTCTTCAGAGAAGTAGTAAGAACATGTTCCTCTCTCTGTATCTGGTCTTAATTCTCTGGGAGCCTCAGCACTGGAATCGTAGTATCATGGGAAATGGAAAAAACTAGTGAGGATTAATAATTGCATTTGACTGGTTTTTGGAAGATTGTGAGACAGAAAGAATTGCCCTTAATTAGGCACACATGGGTGCAAATTAAACCCCCAAACTAAGCACCCCAGAATTCCAGTTTGTCTCTGAATTTTGCCTTAAGCATTTGCTGGTCCAAAGTCGTGGCTGCAGGTGACTGCCGGATGGGAACTTGGAAGGAGAAAGAATTCAAACAGGAGGGAAACAAAAAACCAACCCCAAACCCTCAAACCAAAACCAGCTGTAGGGACTAGCTGGTGAATTTAAACAATTTAAAGGAAATGATGGAGTTACTTCTATTAAAACAGATTTCCATTTTCCTTAGACATCTTTGTAATGCAGAGTCTTCTTTCCTGGCTACGGCTTGCTGTAGAAACTCCTCCTCACAGACGTTTGTGTTGGTGGAGATCAGTTCATTATAAAAAGCCTCCTCTGCTGGGGGCAACCTCACCTAGGTCCTTGTTTTGCTTGCTGTGGTCAAAGACAGTGGGGGCGTGCATCCAGCTTGAGTCGCTGTGAAACGCATCTTTCACCTTCAAGTGTTTAGGTCCCTGATGCGACCTTCCAAGTGCTCCCCTTGATACTGGGAAAAGTCTCAAGCATACTTGTAAGGTTTGCAGAATATTTTCTCCCTGCATAAGAGTCCTTTGCTGTCACAGCCTTTGCCGTGGCGGGTTAATAAACCCATCTATCACACTTCCTGATGACAGATGTCTAAATGTCCGAATAATGCCCAGCACAGAGAGCTATGCGTTTTGACAGCCAGAATCAGGTTTCAGAGGAGATTGAGATGACTCCAGAACTGAATGGAATGCACAGATGTTAGCAAGCCTGTCCTCCTGATTAAGTTTGCTGCAATGCAGAAGGTATAAATATGTGTGAATGCTCAGAAGGCCATGGGAAATGAGAGCCTGCATTTTAGCACCCAGCACTTTTGAGTCCCAGGGTAATCCTGATTTTAAGTACACCTTTTATAGACCAATCTGGCTGAATTGTTCTACAAGTTAAATGAAGCAAAGACTTTGTAGAAGTATTCTGGCAAACAATATAATGTATCACTTAAAGAGCTATAACCAAGCAAGTGGAAAATGCAGCCCTTGTTGCAATTTAAGGCAGAGCAACTGTAGTTCATATTTAGCATTTTATTGTGGAAAAGGAAAATAAATATCAGTAAGCAAATAGGCATTGTACCCAAGTGAGCTCTGCTACCCAGGGATCAATGTGTGTTGGTGGGTAAACATCATCCAGGCAGCTTTTCACTCTAAGAAGGGTGTCTGTGGATGTTTTCTCTGTAGCAGCAAGCTACAGGTCTTGTTTTTGCACTCCAGTGCTTCAGGGCATTGCTTCAGGGCAGTTTTCAGGGCAAGGTGGTCACACCACAGAGGAGACTCCTCAAGCCTTGAAGTAACACTGGAGCTTGGGAAAAACTTGATCTAACAGGAACAGGGATACATTTCAGCCCCACAACCTGCCCATTGCCCTGGCTGTGAGACTCCTTAGGTCAGAGGTTTATAGGACTATGAATTTCAACCTTTCACGTCCCAGGAACTTCAAGCACAGCTTTCCACTGGGCTTCCTGCAAGTAAAAGTGATTTGGGAGTAGTTTCCCATGATTAAATTTGTGCTTAATTGTGTCATCAATTGGAGCAGATGCCAATGAAACACTAGGAGGTTGCAATCCCTCACTGCCATAATACCCCAGTGGTATTAAACCACACCTGAGGAAATTTTTCTCTAGCAAAGAAATTCCAGCATAGAATCATAGAATCAATAAGGTTGGAAAAGACCTCAAAGATCATCAAGTCCAACCTGTCACCCAACACCTCATGACTACTAATCCATGGCACCAAGTGCCACGTCCAGTCCCCAGTTGAACACCTCCAGGAATGGTGACTCCACCACCTCCCCAGGCAGACCATTCCAATAGCTAAGAACTCTCTCTGGGAAGAACTTTCTCCTCGCCTCCAGCCTAAACCTCCCCTGGCACAGCTTGAGACTGTGTCCTCTTGTGCTGGTGCTGATTGCCTGGGAGAAGAGACCAACCCCAACCTGGCTACAACCTCCCTTCAGGTAGTTGTAGAGAGCAATAAGGTCTCCCCTGAGCCTTCTCTTCTCCAGGTTAAACAATCCCAGCTCCCTCAGCCTCTCCTCATAGGGCTTGTGCTCGAGGCCTCTCCCCAGCCTCATTGCCCTTCTCTGGACACATTCGAGTCTCAATGTCCTTCTTAAATTGAGGGGCCCGGAACTGGACACAGGACTCGAGGTGTGGCCTAACCAGTGCTGAATACAGTATAAAGGAATAAATAAATCAGGGATAAGGGATAAGGGAATGTTTCTTCAATACTTGTGAGTTCTCTGTCCATCCCAGGGCTGCACCAGCAGATCCTAATCAGTCTCTTCCTGGAATCTCAACAAATTCGCAGGGGGTCAGTTCCAGCTGCCGGGTGTCTCTCAGCGGCCAGCTCTTGGGCAGGGAAAGCTGACACCCCAAAGACATAACGTGCTGAACACCACAGCACCCCCACACCAAGCAGTGATCCTCCGTGACCTGAGCCGGTGCTGTGGAAAGTGCTGCTTCTGAGTGACTCTTAGCAGGGGAAGTATCGCATTGATTATCCGTGGATCTATAGCGAATTACATTATTTTATTCAAAATTATACCAGTGAGGCAGAATGTTTATGGGACTGGAAATGTCTTCTGAGTGACTGTTCCGGATGTTGGAAGCACTCACTGCCCTGGGTGTCTCAGGGGCCTCTGCCAGGCTGCTAAATCTGAAATGCTTAATTCATTCAGGACTGGAAAATGCTTTAGTCTTGAATGAAGCGCTGGAGGAGATTTTTACACCTGGGTTTTTATAGCCTGATCTCAGCAGAAAAAAAAAGAATAACTCTGGATTTTCATATGAAATGAGCTCAGGAGTAGTTCCTCACAAGTTGTTTGGAATTTTTCTTTCAAGCGCTCACCTTTTGCCTTAAAATTCTCAGCTGGCAAATGTCATGATCTCTTGTTTCCCTGAGCCCGTGAGAGAAGTTACCCTGAGCTCTACTTCCCTCTCATTTCCCTTCCCTTTCTTGCAAGCACTCTTTCTATCCTCTGATTATCATAGAATCAAAGAACTGTTTCAGTTGAAAAAGGCCTCAAAGATCACTGAGTACAACCATCAACCTACCACCACCATGGCTACTAAACCATGTCCTGAAGTGCCATGTCTACGCTTGTTTAATAAAACCTCTAGGGGTGGTGACTGTACCACCTCCCTGGGCAGCCTGTTCCGAGGCCTGACCACTCTTTCAGAAAAGAAATTTTTCCTAATGTCCAAATCAAATCTCCCTTGGCACAACCTGAGGCCATTTCCTCTCATCCTATACACTTGAAACTAGGGAGAAGGGAACAACCCCCACCTCATTAAATCCTCTTTTCAGGTAGTTGTAGAGACCGATGAGGTTTCCCCTCAACCTCCCTTTCTCCAGACTGAACAATCCTAGTCCCCTCAGCTGCTCCTCATAAGGCTTTTCCTCCAAAACCTCCTGCCCACGTCTGCAGGCTTCAGGCAGAGCCCAGCGACGTGATGTGCTCCAGCCTTGAACAGGGCCAGCAAGTCTCTGCACGTGTGTCACGCAGCTGCATGGCCATGTCCCACAGCCCTTGGCACAGGTCAAGCAGCCATCCTTCCCACCAAGCATATCGAGACCAGCGCCAGCACACGGAGGGTTAATAGCCCCAAATCTAAAGTACTCATCTGCAATCTCAATTTGCTCAGAGTCCAGCAGCTGCATTAGTTGAGATAATTCTGTCAGTGAGTGCTGTTTGCACCCAGAACATGCCTGCTAAATTTGTTAAAGAATACCCCAGACTAACGCATCATTACACTCACAAAGTCATCTATCTTTTGCTTCAGATTAATCCTTTTTTTCCCCTCTCTCTTCACCTCCTCCATAAATCCTGGTGCACTTAATTAATTTCAGTTCCAGTGTAAGGTCCATAATACAGAATTGTTCAAGCAAACACAAAATTAATTATTCTATTTACAGCCTTCTCATTGAAAGGAGCATTTCATCTTTCATAATTACATTTTGGAACGTCCAATTATGAATTCAGACTTCTGCTGCTTTGCATACCGTGATTGTACGCCAGCGTCTCCATGCCAATGAGAACCAAGCTTTCTGAGGCTCACATTTCCTTCCAATTAGACTAAATTCAAGAAGAGTTCTAGTCTGGAAAAAAACCCAACCTTTTCAGGAGGTGACAGAGGGAGAGGGTGGGAGATAGGGGTTGCCTAAAGAATTAGGTTGCAAAAGAAGCAGCCTGTGAGAATGCATCTTAGTGTTTCTTCTCTGCTCAGAGAGATGTCTTTATAATGGGGAGCAAGGCTTGCTGTAGCTGGTTCAGTAACCCTACCAGCTGCTACAGGCTTCATTCTACAAACAAAATGACTTTATCTAGCTCTTTTAGAGAGAATGGGAAGGTTCCTGGCCTCCCATGCCTTTAAAAAGAGCTTTTGAACTCATGCAGAAGTTGCTGGGTGTTGTACCCTTGTTTTGTGTTAATTTTATCAGTTTGTAATGCCTTCCACCACCCTAGCTGCTTCCCTCAGAGCTGATTTGTCAGTGAAATCCGAAACTCTGAAGGTTTTCTGCTTGTTGCAAACCTGGGGCAGATTCAAGGTTTTATCTGCTTTATTTTTGAGAAGCCTGGCCCCCTCACATGAAACAGGGATGGGTTTCTGCCTGACCACAAGCACAAGTCCTCTGTGGAACTGAGGTCTGGGCTTGGGTGTTTATTTCTCCTTGAAGCTATGAGGGACAGAGGCTGCATCCGTGCTTGCTCCAGGGTCAGGGTTGTTCACATGCAGGTACAGCAAGGTAATGGCTCCAATTTGGAAACTGGGGGATTTGCGTCATGCCCCAAACATTTAATGAAAAGTTTAACTCTGCTGAAAGGTCCTGAATGGGAAATAGCCGCAAAGTAAGCCTTGTGAGCATGTTATGGGTTGTAGGGAAGAAGAGTAAGCACAGAGGTGAGATCCAGGAGACCTGCGCTCAAGTTCCAGCTTTGTCCCAGATGCTGTGGGTGACTCTGAGCAGGTAGTTTCAGCTCTGACCCACACACTGCAGGTAGGAGCTGTAAGATAGATGAGGCTGTTGGAGCTACTGGATGGACAAAGGCAGCACAGCTGCCTCCTGTCATCCTGATACAAAATCTCTCCCATGACGGTCAGCCTGGCTTCCTGGGGAGAAAGCTACAGCTCTTCCTTCCCTAACACTGCTGAGCTCCCTGCCTCCTCCAGGAGCACTGAGAGCTGCCTTTTGCATTCAGGAGAGAGAAGGAGCTGTAACTGCGTCTCACTAAAGCGGTCACCCAGGCAATTCAGTGCTTTCCTAAGCTCTCCGTCTTTGCATACTTGAGCAAAGGTCATGGTCAATCTGACCTTTTGAGATACCTCTTTTAAAAATTCCTGGCCATCACAGGTCGAAACGAGCTGTTAGCAGAGCTACAAAGTAGCTCTAGAGTCCGCCTGTCAAGTCTGATCATGCTCTGAAAAGCCAAAATGTGCCCGTCTCCTTTGGAAACACAAATAAATTGCTTTAGCCTTATCTCTAGTTTTACAGCAACTGTTATTCTAATAGGATGAAGCGTGGTAATCAACTTTATAGAGCATATTTCCATGGCACACCCGTTATGTCATGCCTTGTTTACACAATTGGAATTAGGGATTAAGAGGTACACATACTGGGCAGGGGGCCAAAAATACTTTTACAGGCCTGATTTACTGGCTAGCCCATGCAGGGCTTGGGAAGCGTGTGTGCGTCGGCTGCAGTGGGACTGCGACTGGCTTCAGCAGGCAGGGTTCAGCAAACCACAGCATCGCATCATGGTGTCCAAAAAAAGCCCTGAGTGCCTGGCAGGTGGGTGCTGCGTGTCACCACATGAGCTCTGGGATGGATGGGACAACTGCTGCTGCTCTGCTGAGCTCTGTCCCTCTCCAAACACATCTTTGGTTGCTGATCTGATACCTGGGAGTTAAAGCGGCCAGGAACGGTGCCCGGTTGGACTCAATGATCTTAAAGGTCCAATTGAAATGATTACATGATACTGGGAGACAAATATACCAATGGTAATAATAGAGTTTAATCTGCTGGGGTGTGCAGGGAAGGGGCTGGGGAACATGAACCCACAAGGAGCTGCCAGCTCCTGGCTGTGTACAGGTGCCAGCATAAACACAGCTCATATAAAGAGGACTCAGGCAGGAGAGCAAAGGAAACCTTCCACATAATTATCATTTTTATTAGCAAGAGTGATGTTCCTTGGCCAGGAACTTTAAACAACTGTGCGGGTCTAGGCACAGAAAGAGTTTTTAACCTTAAATATAATGACTCGTTTATAGCTGGAGAGCAGGAGGGGTTGCCCCTGCTTACTGCAGAGGGGGTTGGACTAGATGACATTTGAAGGTCCCTTCCAACGCAGACCATTCTATGAACCTATGACCATCACACTCCAATTGGAGAGGATCCATCCCTGCCTTGCTGAGTATGAAATGGAAGCAATGTTCTTTCACCCTTACACATACAAACCCAGAGTTTTCCTGGGGTCCTACAGGGTGGGCTGAGAGAAGCAGCCTGGAGGCTTTGAGGCCAGGTATATAAGATGGGAAAAGTGTTTCAGATTCAGAGATAGTGGGGCAAGAAGAGGCAGAGAGATGGATGTGGACATTTCACACAGAATCACAGAATCACCAAGGTTGGAAGAGACCGCAAAGATCATCAAGTCCAACCTGTCACCCAACACCTCATGACTACTAAACCATGGCACCAAGTGCCACATCCAATCCCCTCTTGAACACCTCCAGGGATGGTGACTCCACCACCTCCTTGGGCAGCCCATTCTAATGGCTAACATCTCTCTCTGTGAAGAACTTTCTCTTCACCTTGAGCCTAAACTTCCCCTGGTGCAGCTTGAGATTGTGTCCTCTTGTTCTGGTGCTGATTGCCTGGGAGAAGAGACCAACCCTCTCCTGGCTACAACCACCCTTCAGGTAGCTGCTGACCCCACAGGAGGATGCAGAGGGAGCAGAAGGGTACCCACAGCTCTGCTGAAAAGCCAGCCTGTCCCATCCACCTTCCCTGGTCACTGTCGGTGGGGACAGATGTTGATTTACCCTGTGGGGGGACACATATGCACAGAGCTCAGGCTCCAGCAGTTAAAACCCACTAGCTACCCTCAGCCTGAACTCAAGCACGTCTTCACTGAAGTTGGGAACAGTAGAGAGAGATGTTTTTCCCCTCCACAGATACTGTTGCTAATTTGTTAGCTGCGTACAAGCGTTACGCTTGCTGGGGGAAACCAATTTGTGCAGTTTTTAGCTCCTTCAGTGGTGCAGTCTGCCTTATCTCTTGTGGGAGTGACTTCAGGGCTTACATGAAAAGACATAAATAATCTCTTTTAAAAGCTTTTGGAAGAACAGGGGATTCACAGACCTTGTTGCCAGAAGAGGATTATAACAACCCTCTGGTCCATCCCCTGGCCTACCATAAGCAATTCCTGACTCCAAGCCCAGGTCTTGCAGTTGAGCTGGAGCATGGTTTGGGGCTTTTATTTTTTTTTACATTTACTTTATTTTGTTTCCTTTTATTTCACTTTATTTAACACATCCAATCTTGGCAACACTGCTTCCTTCGATAACAAAATATTTCTCTTATGCCGTCCTTAGCTGGCAAAAGCTAATTGCTCCCTTTTGTGAGCTGTGAATGGGTTTGTGCCCGTTCCACCTGGCACCTCTGCTTTTGTTTGTTAATTAGGTATTAATTGCAGGGGCTGCTGGGGATTTGTAGGTGAAAAGAGCATGTGTACACCGGTCCTGCTTGAGTTTGGTGACAACAGACCCGACAACATCGTTAAAATGTATTTTTCAAGGGTCTGGTGTTCAGCCAGCCGCTGAGAGAGATGAGGACAAGCTTTTGGTGACCGAGTCTCTGTGTGTTGGAGCTCAGGCTGTGTGCTGCTGGTTAAAAAGTGCAATGTTAAGGAAAGGAGACAGGCAGAGGGCTGGTTTTTGATTATTATTATTAATTTTTTTAATACCAAAGATATTATAAAGGGAAATAGTGGAAACCAGATTAATAATGAACCTGTTCCTGATTTTGTTAGTTGAACTGCAAAGCCGGGGGAAAACCAGGTGAAAATGACCCTTGGAGAAGCTGGCATTGTTGTGGGCTGCTAAGAACTGTAGAAGAGCTGTGACAGATCATCAGAGATTTTATACCTTTTGAAATAAATGGTGCAGAATGAAATTATTCCTAGGAAAGAGCAGACAGGAACCCAAGAAAGAATACTGAGAAGAACAAGCCACTTTAAGGGGTGGAAAGAATTCTGTTAAGGTGCTGTCCTAAAAATCTTATAGGAAATCAAAATATTGAGGTTCATTGCTGATAGGACTGATAGAATATGTTAGAAAGTTGAAAAGACAAAGCTACAGGTTGGTGAATGGGTATGACTGAGCTAATTGTTTGACCTGCAGGCTACAAGGTAAAAGCTCTTAAGTCAGAAACTCCTTGGAGGGAACAGGAAGTTAAAATATCCACCTTCCAGCAGCAAGGCTTATCATGAGCTACAGGGTGTCAGCTCTGGCAAGAAAGGGTAGTAGAGACTGCAGAATCTTGATCTGCCTTTCTCCTTGCTAGTGGGATTTGCCAAGATTATCCATTGTGACCATTCTGAGAAAGCCTAAAAAACTCTATTTCCAGAGTGATGAAGAGAGCAAAAGAATGTGGAAAATGAAGTGGGGGATAGATTTTCAGTGGAAAGCTGAACAATTTCCTGTTTAATAGAGTATTTTACTACCTCTGTGCTTTTGTTGTGCTCCCATTAATGCCTCAGAATCCAAAAACCTTGCATGGATATATTTTTTTTAAATTATTTTAAGTCAGCTAAATAAATATCACTTTCTCCTCATGATCCAGTTCATGCAAAGCCATGCCTTACTTCTCTAGCAATCTTGTTAAACCATTTTTTATCCTGCTACAAACTCAGGTTCTTACCTCTCATGCTTGCCCTTCTCCCTTGTGCTCTCCTATCAACCTCCTCTATCAGGACAATGTGCTTTTCCTACCCTCAACACCTCTATTTACCCTGCTCCCCAAGGTTATCAGGGGATATATGCAGTATCTGTGATCTAGACAAACATCACAAAGTCAACAGGACAAAATAACAAGATGGTTTATCTTTAAAAGGAGAAGTATTTGGTAACCTGTACAGGAGTTGTGGCTTCTCCACCCTTTACCAAATACACCAAGGCATAAATCATGGGAAACAGGCACAGGGGTCTGTGATGTGGGGAACAAAACCAGGGATTGCAGACCTTCAGCTGGTCACTGTTTGAAGTCAATCCTATACAATTATCAGGTTTTCATGACTGGATATTAGGAAGTATTTCTTTACTGAAAGAGTGGTGAGGCATTGGAACAGGCTGCCCAGGGAGCTGGTTTGATGACCATCCCTGAAGGTGTTCAAACAACATACGGACATGGTACTTCAGAACATGGTTTGGGGGCCATGGTGGTGTTAGGTTGCTGGTTGGACTCCATGATCTTGGAGGTCTCTTCCAAATGAAACTGTTCTATGATTCTACAACAGTTTTTTGTGGATCCTCTGTTTCACATCACATGGACCTGGGAGAACATAACAGTTCTGCTCATCATCATCCTCATCATAGCATCTAGACAAAGCCTTCCCATCCCTCTCTCTATTTTTCATCTACATCTTCAACAGAAGGTTTTGCTGTCTTTATGGATTTGCTTATCCTGCTCCCTCCCTCCACGCATCCTACAGATAAGTTTGTCTGATTATATGCACTAAAAGCAGATGTTCCAATGTTTGTGTGAGCAATGGTATAGCCCCTGGCATGTGTCAGTGGATCAGAGTCATGATTTTAGAGATGTAGACGTTTTAGCACAAAAAGATATTTATTATTCCAGAGCATCACATCAAACTGATGGTGTTGCAATGCCAATAGTGAGTCTAACAGAATCTGCTTCCTTGCCTCCTCTCACCACAGGGGAGACAACACCAAGGAGTGGCTTTAGCAGCATCTGAGGGAGTGAAGAGTCCCCAGAGTGGTGTATTTGCCATGGTGATGGTGATGAGGCAAGGCTGGATCCCAGCATGCAAGAATTCATGGGACTGTTTTCAAAGCCCTTCACACTGCCACATTTCCAAGAGATGCTGTTAGCTCCTAACAGAAGGTTATGGCACTGACCAGTGGGTTCTCACTTGTGCACTTGGCTTTCATGGATAGTTTAATTATCTGTAGATGACTGTTGTATCTTGGCTGAGAAGGGTGCTGGATTGGACTGTGACATTTCTGCTGGGTTAAATCCACAGATTATGATTATTATTTTCAGCAGTTTTATTGCATTGGTGATAAACCACAGACATTCTTCTTATAAACAACAAGAAACTTTGAACCTTTGAGGCACTCACTGTACTGTGGAGGACTTGTTAGGCTGTATAAAGCTCAGTGAGAAAGCAAAGTACAAAGTGCTGCCAGCCTTGCATTACTCACAGGTCTATACAGGTGGCCTCAGAGCAATGTTCCTGGTTTACCAGAGAGCAATTCCAAGTGCCAGGAAGGTAGAGGCACCTTTGTCTTTGGTCATGGG
The DNA here is from genome assembly GCA_033816785.1 of Picus viridis. Taxonomy (NCBI): domain Eukaryota; kingdom Metazoa; phylum Chordata; class Aves; order Piciformes; family Picidae; genus Picus; species Picus viridis. Next base: position 6,112,582 of record CM066599.1, on the reverse strand, counting down.
TGGAATTTATTCCTGTTAATCCCTAGAAGAAGAGCTCCTGAAAGAGAAATCCTCCCCAGAGACTCTGCCCTAGTGAGGCCACGTCTGGAGTATTGAGTCCAGTTCTGGGCTCCCCAGCCCAAAAGAGACAGGAAACTACTGGAGAGAGTCCATCAGAGGCTGCAAAGATGCTGAGGGGCCTGAAGCATCTTTGTGAGAAGGAAAGGCTGAGAGAGAAGCCTCAAGAAGAGCAGCCTGAGAAGGGATGTGATCAATGCTTATAAATAGCTAAGGGGTGGGAAGCAAAAGGATCGGGCGAGACTAATCAGTGGTGGCCACTGACAGGACAAGGGGCAACGGGCACAAAGTGGGACCCAGGGGGTTCCATCTGAGCATGAGGAAAAATATTCCTGTGAGAGTGCAGGGGTACTGTAGCAGGCTGCCCAAAGAGGTTGTGGAGTCTTCTTCTCTAGAGAGATTCCAAACCCACCTGGACATTTTGATCCCGGGCAACCTGCTGCGGGTGACCCTACCTTAGCAGTGGGGTTGGAGTGGATGATCTCCAGAGGTCACTGCCAAACCCCACCATGCTGGGATTCTGTGAGTGCAGTACTGCTCCTCTCCTTGACTCACCTCTCTTTCCATGCCCTTTCCTGCAAGACTGTAATGATGTCCATCCAGTCCTTAGTCTTTTGGTCAGAGGTTTTGAGATCTGTAAGAGCTCTGAGAGTATTTCCTCCCCTTTCTATTCTTTCTTGTGCTGATCCAGATTAGCTTTTTTGTGGGGATGGGATGATAGAGCACCTCTCAAGAAAAAGGGGCAAAAGAAGGCCATGATTAGATTCATAATTCTAGCAAGAAGGAAACACTTGCTCACTGCTCTTCTTTACTCTTCCTCCTCTCAATATGTTTATAAAAATAGGAAGGATCTCAAACTGGCTTCAGGCCAGCTTGGTTTTGAACTGCTCTGCAGCTCATGGCATCAATCCAACACCCCAAAATGACACACCAAGGCCTCACATGGACACATTCTGTTTGTGTGAATTTGGTATCACCACAACGTGTAAGTTGGGAAATTGCTGAAAGACCATAGCTGTGAGATAGCTCCTGAGTGTGGTGGGCTGGGGGGACAGGAGTAGTGCAGGAGGTAGTGCTGAAATTATCTGGACAGTAGCAGAGGTGGTAGCTGTCTAGTGTCTGCCTGCTACAAACACTTTCAGAGTGACTTGGAGTCACAGTGGGTTGTAAATTGCAATGACAGTGACTAAAGGAACTTACTGTGAAAATATAAGAAGGCCTCAAATTCCTATAAATATAACCAAGGCTGTTTTCCAAGGAAAATAATTATGAGACAAGAGGGATATTTCATACAAGGTAGAATTGAAGGATTTATGGCAGAAGATTTTTCCCTCTGGAAAACAGAAAGGACACTTATCCACACATCCACAAGAATCCTGGACAGAAGAAGGTGTTTCACCACACCAAAAGCCAAAAGAAGACCTGCATGAAACACCACTGTTTTAAAATCCATCTCTTCTCTCCAGCCCAATCCAAGTACTGTGTGAAAGTAATTTGTTTTGGACTTGGGAGGCTTGCTTGAAAACCAATGCACTCCTCCTCCAGAGCTTACTTACAGGTTTGCTCCCTCAAACTAGATGTATTCAGTAGTTAGTTAATGCCTCGCCTGAAAGGCCTGGCTTAAATCCCTGTGCATGTAGCTTTTATATGCTCAGGTATTGGTTTCAGTGTGTTTCTGTTTGTGTTAGCCACAAATTGATTTTTTACTATGCTAGCATTTTAAGAGACCCAAAGCTCTCCTTTGCTGCCAAAACATGATGGTTACTGAACGATTCTAATATTCTCTCCTTTTATTGCCAGACATGCTTTTAGAATCAACTGGTGAGGTGAAAAGCAATTCCTTTTTGCTCTTACTCTATATCAGTGCTTCAAGAAGTGGGAGAAGGAGGTAAAGCTTTGGTGTCCCTGAAGAGAGAAAACCACTCCTTTTCTGAAGAAAAACTCTCTTGTCTTATCCAAGTGTAGGTTTAGGCTTTTGGGATGTCAGAGAGCACTGGAGTCCTTGCAGGGTCTACATCTACTCTCAGTACATTTGCTGGAGATCAATAAGTGGTTTTTTTTTTCCTGATTCTTGAATGATATTTTCAGTTGCAATCAAGTTGATGGAGAAGCCCCTGCCAACAGTAGTGAGGAGCTTGTTGTCTGAGGCAAGTCTGATCTTGGGGACACATATCTTGGTCTTGTATGCAGGACCCAGAAGAGGGATTCTTCTGGCCAGATGCTGGTGGCACAACTCCAAGGTGAACAGTTATAGGGTCCATTTGCTCTCAGTGAAGGTCTTGGCAATAAGGGATGGAAGCCTTGAGTTGAAGCAATGTCTTGAAAGAGATGGGGAAAACCCACTGGGCAGATGCTTTCAGGGCACAGATGATTTCCCTCCACTGAGAGAGCAGGGAGTGGGTCAGGAATATGCTTGCAATCTGGGTTTCTGGGCTGAATCTCACCCCCCAGGTACAGTGATAATCACAACTCAGTCTTGCAAGAGCCTTGCTGACACAATGATCAGAGTGGGTAGGTGTGAGCAAGTGGCTTCAGTAGGTTGGTTGCTGCTTCTGTCTTTCTCCTGTGCAACATTTTAATTGTGAACTTTTTCTTTTGACAATAAAAATGAAAACACCTTACTGAGGAATTCACAGAGAAGCATTCTCTTCACACATGGAGATTTTAATGAATAAACCTAAACTCATAAAATTGTGTGCCACAGCAGCAGGAAGAATAGGTAAAGCAATAAGACCTCAAGTTCTGGAGCCTGGTTTTGAAAGTACCTCCTACCAGATTTCAGAGGGAAAAAGAAAGTCAGAAGCAAAGACACAGTGATCACAACTCATATGCATCTCCCACTGAGCATTTTCCTCCCATCTTTTCCAGGTAGTCATGAGGTGTTGGGTGACAGGTTGGACTTGATAATCTTTGAGGTCTTTTCCAACCTTATTGATCCTATGATTCTATGATTCTATGAATCTTCTCAGCTGTGCAACAGCCAGAGCAAGAAGTACCAAGGAGAGTGAATGGGACTGGGAGTGCAGCAAGGTGTGCTCATAATCCCTGTGGCCAGATACATTTTAGGGAGTGGGCTGAGGAAATTTGTCTTGGTTCAGGTAGTCAAGTGCAATACAATACAATACAATAAACCAGGTTGGAAGAGACCTTCAAGATCATCGCGTCCAACCCATCAACCAATCCAACCCACCTAAACAACTAAACCATGGCACCAAGCACCCCATCAAGTCTCCTCCTGAACACCTCCAATGATGGTGACTCCACCACCTCCACGGGTAGCCCATTCCAATGGGCAATCACTCTCTCTGTGTAGAACTTCTTCCTAACAGCCAGCCCAAACCCTCCCTGATGCAGCCTGAGACTGTGCCCTCTTGTTCTGTTCTGGTGCTGGCTGCCTGGGAGAAGAGACCAACCCCTGCCTGTCTACAACCTCCCTTCTGGTAGTTGTAGAGAAGAAGGTCACCCCTGAGTCTCCTCCTCTCCAGGCTAAGCAACCCCAGCTCCCTCAGCCTCTCCTCATAGGGCTTGTGTTCCAAACTGCTCACCAACTTCGTTGCCCTTCTCTGGACACGGTCCAGCAAGTCAACATCCTTCCTAAACTGAGGGGCCCAGAACTGGACACAGGACTCGAGGTGCCCCCTAACCAGTGCAGGGGGCAGAATGACCTCCCTGCTCCTGCTGGCCACACTGTTCCTGCTGCAGGCCAGGATGCCATTGGCCTTCTTGGCTGCCTGGGCACACTGCAGCCTCATGTTCAGCCTACCATCCAGCCTAGCTTTGCAAGGCAGCTAACAGGATTCATTTCCCAGCACTGGGTTATGCAAGCTACTGAGATGGAGTTGGGAGAGGGCAGGCTGACTGCAAGTCATTTTGCATCTGCATGAAAATGGAGCTCAAAACATTCCCTCTAGAGCGGTATCCAATACCAAAATTGGATTTGGGAACTCGGAGTACATGAATATTTGCGCTGTCAATAAGAGTTATCTGCACACAGAACCCTTTCCTTGTCTGCTTTCTCTACCATGCTTCCTTCTTAATTCATTTTCAGTCTTTAATGTACTGTTGTGTAGCATCCTCTCCCATTAGGCCCTGTAATGTGCTCCAATTGCCTTCAGCTTGACTGCACTTAATAGCCAGCGTAAATAGAACTTAGTGTAGCATGCACTAACATCTCTATCCATTGTCCGGAGATTAAATACATGCCACAAATGGTTTACGCATCATCAGCCTCGAGCCCTCGTTTCATAGCTCCCAACCAAAAGAGGATATTAAATTAATTTGCAGGTTGCTTTAGCAAAGCCTAAAAAAAAAAAAAAAAAAAAAAAAAAAAAAAAAAAAGGGGGAAAAGGAAAAGAGAAGGAAAAAAAAAAAAAAAAAAAAGATCCTGAGGGTCATTATGCATATAATATCCATCAATCAAAAAAGAGGGGTGGAAAATGATAATAGCAGGTCATTATAAGAGGACAGGTGCACACATATTTAGCTCTATCTCTGGTTCAGGTCAAAGCTTAATGGTGTTAACTGGAGAGGAATGCAGGCTATGTGAGCAGCGTGCTGTGTGTGAGGAAGAGGCAAAAGGGCAGCACTGTGTCAGGACAGCCCAGTCTCTTCCACAGCTTTGTGTTTAACCCTTTACTCTGCCTGGGCATGAGTTACCACTGAGCTTATGAATTAACTCTGAGCTTATCAAAGAGGCAGAAAATGAGCAAAGTGGAGATCTGCAGCTCCGTGCTGCAGCAGCTTGTGCCATGCAAAGTGACACAAGGAAATGGGGCACCGGTCCAGGGCAGAGCAAAACAAAATTGCACAGTGCCAGGGTTCAGCTTAGCAGCACATACTAGTTAGCAAGGGCGTGGGTTCTTTCAGGCAGAAGGAAATGATCTTCATTGAAAGGGAGAAAGGAGACCTATGTTCAGCATAGGACATTGGCTGGCACAGAGATAAACAATCATCTTCATGAGAGCCAGGACTGAAATTACTGGTAAAACAACGGCAAGGCCTCATCTCCTCTAGTAAAACCAGAACTGTGGATGAAGTACTGAGAAGTGTTTAGGGTGAACAGAGGCTGACTAGGCTGAGAGTGTTTGACTACATCCTTACTTCTGCGAAAGGAAGATACTGCAGGAATGTGGGCTGCATGATCAAACACACATGTGGCATTCTTACTTTTAGCTTAACGAGCGGGACAGGTACTGACAATGAGATTGCTGCAGTCATACTTACGGGTTAATTCATAAATTAAACTACAGGCCAGTCAGCCTGACCTCAGTGCCAGGGAAAGTGATGGAACAGATTATCCTGGCGGCAATAACTGCACACCTGCAGGATGGCCAAGGGCTCAGGTCCAGCCAACATGGATTTAGGAAGGGCAGGTCCTGCCTCTCCAACCTGATCTCCTTCTATGATCAGGTGACCCGTCTGGTGGACGTGGGGAGGCCTGTGGATGTGGTCTACCTGGACTTCAGCAAGGCCTTTGACACCGTCCCCCACAGCAAACTGCTGGCTAAGTTGTCAGCTCATGGTTTGGACAGTAACACTCTGCGCTGGGTTAGGAACTGGCTGGAGGGCCGAGCCCAGAGAGTGGTGGTGAATGGTGCCACATCCAGCTGGCGGCCAGTCACCAGTGGTGTCCCCCAGGGATCAGTGCTGGGCCCCATCCTCTTTAACATCTTCATTGATGATATGGATGAGGGAATTGAGTCAGTCATCAGCAAGTTTGCAGATGACACCAAGTTGGGAATAGATGTTAGTCAGTTAGAGGGTAGAAAGGCTCTGCAGAGGGACCTCGACCGACTGGACAGATGGGCGGAGTCCAATGGGATGACATTCAACAAGTCCAAGTGCCGGGTGCTGCACTTTGGCCACAGCAACCCCATGCAGAGCTACAGGCTGGGGTCAGAGTGGCTGGAGAGCTGCCAAACAGAGAGGGACCTGGGGGTGCTGATCGACACCCGCCTAAACATGAGCCAGCAGTGTGCCCAGGTGGCCAAGAGGGCCAATGGCATCCTGGCCTGTATTAGGAATAGTGTGGCCAGCAGGAGCAGGGAGGTCATTGTGCCCCTGTACTCTGCATTGGTTAGGCCACACCTTGAGTACTGTGTCCAGTTCTGGGCCCCTCAGTTTAAGAAGGACATCGAGACACTTGAACATGTCCAGAGGAGGGCAACAAGGCTGGGGAGAGGCCTTGAGCACAAGCCCTATGAGGAGAGGCTGAGGGAGCTGGGGTTGTTTAGCCTGGAGAAGAGAAGGACCAGGGGTGACCTCATTGCCCTCTACAACTACCTGAAGGGTGGTTGTGGACAGGAGGGGGTTGGTCTCTTCTCCCAGGCAACCAGCACCAGAACAAGGGGACACAGTCTCAAGCTGTGCCAGGGGAGGTTTAGACTCGAGGTGAGGAGGAAGTTCTTCACTGAGCGAGTCATTCGTCATTGGAATGGGCTGCCCCGGGAGGTGGTGGAGTCGCCGTCCCTGGAGGTGTTCAAGAGGAGACTGGACATGGCACTTGGTGCCATGGTCTAGTTGTGAGGTCTGTTGGGATGGGTTGGACTTGATGATCCTTGGGGTCTCTTCCAACCTTGGTTATACTGGTTATACTGTGATACTGTCCCACACAGCAACTAGAAAGAAAGATGCTTTTGGTGTTGAAGCATTAAGCTGAAATTTAGGCTGTGGCATGAAATGCTGCTTAGGCATGGAATAATATCTCTGAGTTTCAAGTTTAATAGCAGGCCACAGAGATGAAGGAGAATCTCAGTGATGATCACACTGCTTTAGAAGGCGGCATCAGGTTTTTCAAGATCTTGGGGGTGAATACTAAATCACCGCATGGCTTCTAGAGGGATGTGGCTCAGTGTCACACATCTTTGCTTTCTGATGAAGTATAGCATTCAGGTGTTGCATTCTTCATCAAGAAAAGACCCAAACCCTTCCCCAAGCCCACAGTTACATACTTTGATTGACATGTATTCTTTTTCTGAATCTCAAGTAAGTAATATCAATACACTGAGAAATGATATACTGGGAACTGGAATAATTAAGCAGGGAAATATCCTTTACCACAAGATTTTAAATGCCCAAGGACTGCTGTCATAGAAATCATGAGCATATAGTCTGTCAGCTGAAATTTTAAATGCTGTTTCTCCATGCCAATTTTTCACAGGCTGGAGCCATGCACCATGAAGGGAAGAAAGGCAAAGCAAGGGTCACACAGCCAGTTAGCAAGGCTTCAGCAGAAGCTGCAAGAAACAAATTTGTTGGGTAAGATATAAATAAGGAGCCCATGTCTAAGCACACAAGATTGACCTGAGTACATTTGGAGGGAAAAAAAATACCACACCAAACAACTAAAAGATTAACTAAATTAACCCTCCATAATTAATTTGGGAGCAGGAGGTTCTCTTCTGTGTGGTGCTTGTTCTTGCTGGAATGACCCACACTGATGCAGAGTTGTCATTGTCCTGAAGTCTTGGTGAATTCTGGCTGTCCCATAGTCTGCTCTGAAACTTGCTTTCAGCAGCAATGGGCTGTATTCTCTCAAGCTTCCCTCCTTTTCCCCTTGTTTTCCCTTCTTGCTAGTGAATAGCAGAAGCTGCTTGTTTTGAGACTGTGTGGCTGAGGAAGGACATGGATTTTATCCTGACCTTTTTCTCTCTAGACTTTCAAACTATGCTCGACACTGCAATCCAGTGCAACCTGCCCTGGGTGAACTTGCTTTAGCAGTGGGGTTGGACTAGATGATCTCTAGAGGTCCCTTCCAACCCTAGGTATTCTGATTCTGTGATTCTAACCTGCTACAGAGCAACTTTAACCACCTCCTGCTTTGATTTTTCACTCTGAGCAGATGCTCTATCCACGTGTTCATGCGGCTGCTACGGGGGAGTGAGGGCCAGGAAGGCAAGAGGAAGGAGCCTGATGGAGCTGGGCTACATCGTGTGCTCCAGAACAATAGATGATCACTCTTAATTATGGCAGCCTGAATGAACATTACTCTGCCAGTCCCTTTCCTCACGGTATCTGATCAATGCAGCCTTAATTGCTGAAGAAAGGGAGTCTCGTACACAATCACAGCACAATGGTTTAATCACTCGGACGCTTAAAGTTAATTTCAGGCAGTTCATTTCTCATTGAAGCTCTCACTCCACCAGAGATGGCTCCTCTTCTTGCACACACAGGTGCACATATGCTTGCAGCTAAAGGTGGGTTATTAATAGCTTTTAGCAAGATTACTTGAGCTAATTGGAAATGTGGGAAATGTTATCATGCATAAGCTCAGCATGGAGGAGAGTTTATGCTGAAAGGCTTTATTGAGTCATTTCTTGAGGGAAAGAATAGAAAGATCTTCTCTTCTGAGCTATCTTATCTACTGCCTTTGTGCTGCACTCCCCAGATACTCAGGATCTTCATAGTTAGAGAGATGTGGCAAGACTGGAAACCTCACAAACTGCTGGAGTAAGAATTCATGTTTACTTTCAGTAGCACAAAATCCTCTCCAGTGTTTGAGGCCCTTCAGGCTAATGTGTAGTGGGGCCATAGGATCCTGCTTGTAGTTGGCAGAGGCTGTCAACTTGAGAAGGTGGTGTTGGGATCCAAAGTGATCCTTAGCTACAAATAAGGGCACATCTGGCCCACCATCTGCAGAATTTCTGCTGTGTCAGATATGTAGGCTCTGCTTGGATCACATTTTATAGACTGCTGCAACACTTAATCCAGTTTTGAATATTATCCAGTAAGTTGAGCTGGAGACCTCAAGGCTGAGAGCTGGGAAATATTGGCCATGGGTGGGAAACTTGGGCATACCTTCTTACTGCAGAAACATGAGCATCACCAGAGCAAAACTACAGACTTCAAAAGCCACTTGTGATGCTGACTGCAGTTTCTGAGCACCACCATGAGACCTCCAGATTAGTCACTCTCCTTTTCTTCTCTTTCTCTTCCCAGCCAGAAATTGAGGCACCAAAATTTGCTGCTGTTCTCTTAAAGCCTTTGAACACTGCTGACTTGTACTATGTGAGAAAACCTAGATCAAGAAAACTGTGGGTAGAAATGAGTCCTGTGGGTAGAAATGAGCCCTGACAGAGATATCTTCTCTACAGGAGACCTCATCCACCACTGGCTCTTGAGCTGGCTTTTATCTTGGTTCATAACAAATCTGTCATAATGGGGTGATTCTCCTTGCTATAGGAACTCTGTGATACTCACTCCTCCCTGGGTACTGAGCACTGCAAAAACTGGTCTCTCAGCATCCAGGACACCGGGAAATGGGGAAAAAATGTGGTTGCAGAATATGGCAGCATGGTACCAAGTGCCACACAAGTGAAAGGACCACAGAAAGACCTTTTCAAAGCTGTGAGAAAGTCCTCCATGGGGCAACAAAAATACTCTATGAACCACATCCCTAATGGTGAGATGGAATGGGAATAAAAGCCAATGAAAATTTATCTCACAGCCATTTTAGTCACCTCTAACTTTGTTCATTGTTGGACCATTGCCTACTAAGACAAAGCCTGGAGGCAGCCAGAAGTTTCTGCTGCATGTTAGACACCAGATAAGGATGACGTTCACAGGGTACAGTGACATTTCTTTTCTTCCAGAAAATAATTTTCAGGATAAAAGTGGTATCCTATGTGAGGTTTTGGGGGTTATCATTTTATGGCTACTGCATATCTGAAATGCCACATGCAGTTGCAGCTCTCTGGACGTCCTGGAGATGATTTTCCATGAAGAATAACAGGCAGTGCTAGAAATTTGATGAGTGTCTTTCTCCTTCGATGAGTTCCTGGCCAAAATCTGGGGCAGAAGATGAGGAATTCAGCAGGAAGGATGCAGAGCAAGAGAAAGGACCTGACAGAAGCACAGTCACTCCCTTTGTTGCAATGCTTTAGGCTAACCATTATTCACAGCCCTTTCCTCATATTGCATCTTTCATGATTTGCTTAAGCGATTTTAAATTGCTTTTGTGATTTCATTTAGCAGAGACCACAATAAAAGTGACCCTTGAGTCTATGAAATGAAACAGCCTGCACAAAGGGATTGAAGGCCTCAGCAGTGTGTGGGGTGATTTCTGCGCTGCACGCAGCACGTTTGCATGGGACAAAGGGCTCTCCATAAAATGGTGCAAGCAAGGCAGGCTCAGGCCAGCCAGTGTGAAATCCATGTTAGCCAATTCTTTGCCTGTGTAAATGAAGGGAAGGGCTTTTGCAGCCAGCCCCTTGCATGCCTTCCAACCAGGGAGGGTTTGGGGATTTTTTGCTAAAAATAAAGTGTTGAGGTTTATTCAATGCTTTTTGCAGTGAGGGAGGCAGCAGGCATATTGCACTGGAGCTCCAAGTTCATTTACTGAGGGTTTGTTTCAGCAAAGCTCTTCAATGGAAGCCTTATTCCAGCCAAGAACATAATCCAGTGTGCTTATGATCATGAGTAAAGCTGGATCTGCTCTTCCAAACTCTGTCTGAAGCACAGCTCATGTACCTCATCCTGCTGCAAGATGATTCAGAAAGGCAGAGTGCTGGGAATCAGACAGTTGATGTGACATTTAGTCAGTAGAAATCTTTGGGAATTAGGGGTGTGTGCGTGAAACGTTGTGTTGCTGCAACTAAACTTCCACTTAGTCCTTGCAAGAGCTTTAGAGAAACACTCCTTGCAGCTCATTTTCCAGGCTATGTCTTGTTTGTATCTAGTGCCCAGCTACTTAGGAGAAGGTCTGTATCTCCCTTACCCTGATTCCCTGCCTGTGCCTCCCCAAACCTGTTAACCTGCTCAGTGATGACTTTAGATGACATTGGGATTTTATTTTTTTGACTGCATAGAAATACAGCTGAGCCTCTCCAGAGCTGAATAAGTCACAAATGAAACAAGTCTCAGCAAAGTTGGTGCATTTTTACGCAGCTGCTTTGCTGGGCTGCTTTCAGCTGTGCCAGAGAGTAAATTAGCTCTTGGTAACTCTGTAACAGAGGAATCCCAAGTCTGACCTCTGCTTTCTTCCCGGAGGTTCCAAACCCAGTCCCCTGGGAACTGGCTTCCATGATCTGAGACAAAAAGTTAAGCAGAACATACAGAGGAAATGATAAAAAAAGACCTATTTTCATGCTATGTGGCTGCTCTTTACTGTTGATGACAAGCAGCCTGGTGATGTTAGACAGCTCCCAGGGGGATGAAGGGCAGGATTTGGAGCATTTTATTGGTGACACCTCATTTAAGGTATTACTCCCACTGCCCTCTGCTTTGCAGGGAAGCAGTGTCTGGAAAGCCCCAGGGAAGAGGTTGTCTGCAATCCTCCCTGCTCGGCCCCTGTAGAAAACACTGTAGCTGAATTTTATTCCAGCCGTGTGGCACCTTTTGCCTGCGTTTGAGGAGGAGGCAGTGGTGGTGCTGTCACACTACATTCTGGCTTGTCCCTGCTCTGAGCTTTCCAGGGGAATTTAGGAGTATCTTTACATAAAGAACAGCCCCCCCCCACCACACACCCCTTCTTCTCTGCTCCCTTACATAAAACAGTAAAAAAAACCCAACAACCCCAGAACAGCTTTTATAGAGGGAGGAAGGAGAAGGCAATGGGAAGCTGAGGCGCTGGGAGAAATCTGATTTTGAGCTTTTTGTCGCTGTGGTGGCACAATTTCCTGCGATGCAGCTGTGTAATGAGTTCACATCTGTTAATGCCACATGTTGCTCTGCCTTGCACAGATGCAAAGTCTCAATTTTTCTAATTAGCAACAACACGAAGTATATCTTAATTTTCTGTCCCCCTTCCCTCTAATAAACGTGATATTAACAAGGTTACATGCCTGCTTTCACGGGCCTTAATTGAATGAGAAGCAAGATTGGGTTAGATCACACCATTCCTTTTAGGTGGGCTTTGCCCAGATGCAGAGACATCGATTCATTACAATAAGCAGAGAGCAGAGGACAAGAGGTGAGGGCACACCTCCCCCTTTCGCAGCAGCCATAGCAATCATAACCCCTGTTATCTGTCTGTGTGATCCTTCAAGCCTCTCTGGACCAGGCTGCATGTATTAGGTGGGTGTTTACCTTTATTTTTTACAGTAAATGCCTGCAGGAGGCCTGTAACACTGGCTCTGACTGGAGATTCAGCTGCATTTCTGGTATAAAGGGGTAGGGAACACAGTGCACATCCAAATAGGCCAGCAAGTCTGGTGAGACCCCACCTGGAGTACTGCGTCCAGTTCGGGAGCCCCTATTACAAGAGGGATCTGGAGGTGCTGGAAGGTGTCCAGAGAAGGGCCACGAGGATGATCAGAGGGCTGGAGCACCTCTCCTGTGAGGACAGACTGAGGGAGTTGGGGCTGTTCAGTCTGGAGAAGAGAAGGCTCAGAGGTGACCTCATTGTGGCCTTCCAGTATCTGAAGGGGGCTACAAGAAGGCTGGGGAGGGACTTCTCAGGCTCTCAGGTAGTGATAGGACTAGGGGGAATGGAATGAAGCTGGAGGTGGGGAGATTCAGACTGGATGTGAGGAGGAAGTTCTTCACCATGAGAGTGGTGAAGCCCTGGAATGGGTTATCCAGGGAGGTGGTTGAAGCCCCATCCCTGGAGGTGTTTAAGCCCAGGCTGGATGAGGCTCTGGCCAGCCTGATCTCATGTGAGGTGTCCCTGCCCATGGCAGGAGGGTTGGAACTAGGTGATCCTTGTGGTCCCTTCCAACCCTGACTGATTCTATGATTCTAAGTGATATTAGGACTACCAAAGCCATGCGAAGAAGACCAGCTGAATATGAGAGAATAAAAAAGGGCAGACAATGAAAAGCTTCTTCCCCAAAGGTGTTGCTATGTCCTGGAACAGGCTGCCCAGGAAAGTGGTGGAGTCCCCATCCCTGGAGGGATTAAGAGATGTTTAGCCTGGAGAAGAAGTTCAGGGAGACCTTATTGCTCTCTACAACTACCTGAGGGGAGGTTGTAGCCAGGAGGGGGTTGGTCCCTTCTCCCAGGCAATCAACACCAGAACAAGAGGACATAGTTTCAAGCTGCACTGGATCAAGGTGAGGAGAAAGTTCTTCCCAGAGAGAGTTGTTAGCCATTGGAATGTGCTGCCCAGGGAGGTGGTGGAGTCACCATCCCTGGAGGGGATTGGACGTGGCACTTGGTGCTGTGGTTTAGTAGTCATGAGGTGTTGGGTGACAGGTTGGACTTGATGATCTTTGAGGTCTCTTTCAACCTTATTGATTCTCTTATTCTATGTATAGATGTGATGCTGAGAGACACCACGGGTTAGTGGTGGACTTGGCAGTGCTGGGTTAACAGTTAAACATGATGATCTTAAAGGTCTCTTCCAATCAGACTAATTCTGTGATTCTTCATGCCATGCATGGGTCCTCAGTGGCATCCTTACTTGAGACCAGACAACTTTACCAGCTATGAAAACATGCTGTCCAGCTACCAAGAAACCTGTGAGTACAACCTGAAGAGCTTTGCCCAAATGTCCTCACTGTAATGATCACAAGGGACAGGGACCCGTGCTGGAGGAGGGTGGTGCTGAGCTCCCTGCCGCAGGACCCAGCCCTCCCTGGCCAGCCAGCATTCATTTTCTACCTGACGCTGCTGGGAGAAATCCATGGGGACCCCCACCAGCAATTACTTGTGTGATTTAATTGGCATTATCATTTTACTGGCTTGACAAAGATAAATAGCCCTGTTGGGTAAGGCTGTTACTGTGACAGTAAAAGCAGGAGGAAGGACTTTCTCCTTCCCTCGGAAACAGGAGATGACTACCAGTGTATCTTAATAATTAGTGCTGTTATAATTAATCGGACTATTTGAGAGCCAATCTAACAAACAAATGGAGGGCTTGATTGTTTGGTAATTGACAATTTGTTTCCAGTATGGTATCACTTGCTCCTGCTTGTACAAAGAGATAAAAAATAAAATGAAATATTGAGCTTAGAAGAGGGTTGGGCTTTGGCTACAGTGAGGACAAGTGGCAGTGAGATAGAGCAGGCACTGAATGCCCCAGGGACTTGTTTGTCTTGAACACACAGACAGACACACAGGAGCTGCGATTCTTTCTGTTTCCCTGCTTTTCAAACAGTCACAGCCAGCTGTCACTACCTGCATGGGTAGTTTTCTGCCAAAGCAGAGTTTTCAGACCTTGGCCTTTCCATATCATTTGCCCCCTGGTTATATTCCTGGATCTGCTCTCTTGGTCACTGTGTTTCTTTCCTTGCTTTGCCTTTCTCTCTTTCCTGTTGTACTTACCTTCTGCTCTGCAGTGCAGCCATCAAGTGCTCTGAATCCAACAGCCTGTTCCTTGTTGATGCTTTGGATGGGAGCACAATGTGTGGCCAGAGCAAGGAGTACATCGTTGCTGGGTACATCGGTGTACTGCAGCACTGGGATGATGCTGTCTGAATGCAGACAAGGCTGTGCATAGGAATACTATACCCACTCCTGCCTCCAATGAAAGCACAGCAGAAGCAACCAGAAGGGGGGCAAAGCATCTATTTTAATTTATCATAGAGTCATATAATGTTATGAGTTTATCAGGGTTCTTTAAAGCTCATCTGGTCCAACTCTCCTGCAGTAGGAAAGGACATCTTCAACTACAGCAGGTTGCTCAGAGCCCCAGACAACCTCACCTGGAATGTTTCCAGGGATGGGGAATCTACCACCTCTTTGGGCAACCCAGGCCAGGGTTTCACCACTCATATTTTTCTTTCCCTTCTGTCTAGTCTAATTTCCATTATTTAAATGAGCAAAGCAAGACACAGTTATTTTCCTGGTAAAATCTGTGTACAGTGCTATCAAGCTTTGAAAAACAGTTAGGGGTTTGCTCTTCTTCAGACAATTCCCTCTTGTCGTCTGGATGAGAGCTTTTTTCTCTCTATCATATAGAAACAAACACCTCCACATCCTCAGTGGCTCAGTGTGGCATGTGATTAACTCCCAGGGGCTTCTGAACTCCTGTTGGTACTGACCTGGAAGGGGCTTTGTGCCACATAAAAAAGGTAATAATGATCATGGTGGAGGTGACCCTGCAGGGACCCCCAAACTGTCACAGAGCTGGCCTTGTCCATCAAATGGAGGGATATCCTTATGACTTGGGGACAGTAATTTTGGGGCTGGCTTTTGCTCCTGATGCAGTTCATTCCTGTTGGAGCAGAATTGTTCCCGCCTCCAGAGCGGCTGTGAGCCGCTCTGCCAAGTGGCAGCGTTGCTCCCCTGCCCAGTTTAAATGAGATATGAATAATTGATTTGCTTCCTGAATAATTAATTAGATATTCAATAATGAAAGTAATTGTTTGGCTCATTCCCCCATTGATAATCAAGCTAATCTTCTCCTTCAATATGTGGGCCATACAGATATGTAAAGCAGTGAGACAGTTTATAGGTTGATAATACAGCTAATGTGCTCGGTGCGAGGTCACCTTGTCCAAATATCCCAGTAGCTCCCAGGGCTGCTCTCTGCTGGGTTATCTACTGCACAGCCAAGCTATGTGCAGCAAGGGTTGATGGTTTGGGTTATATATTTTTTTTCCACCTCCTCATTTTGATTGCTGAACATCTCCCACCAGGGAGGAGTCTTCTTTTATAGTTTAAACAAAAATCGTCAGAGGCCACTTGCTCCAATTAAGGCTTGCAAGGGAGGTTTGTTCTTCCTCCAGTCAATAGCATGCAGATGAAAGCAAGCAAGCAGCTCTCTGAATTCATGGGGCTGCTCTCTTCTAGAGGCATTAGAGCTCAACTCCACAGAGGCTCCAGAGCCAGAGCTTTCTTTTGCCACTAGTCCCTTAGAAATAAAAATCAAACCCAAACACATTAACACAGGGTGTGCAGCTGCTGCATTTGGGGGTTTGAGCTTCTAATGTTGCAAGTCTGGTGAAGCCTGGGAGGCTGAGCTGACATCTTCATGGCATAAAGATACGCTCTCTGAAGGGCAGCTCAGCATTGACAGTAAGGTTATCTCAGCAGCACTTCTGGGGTGTTCATCTGAGGTCTCTCCATGCAAAGGGTTTGCCAGCATGGGCAGAGTTAGGGTATCAGATCTGCTAAGGAGGTCTGATGTTGAACCACAAAATGCCACACAACCGAGTAATGTGAACAGAGATCCATGTTGGTGGTGCCTGAGACAGATGTTGGAGGGTTTTAATGCTTGTACCTACAAACTAACACCACACAACCTTGCCTCCATCCCACCTTGTCCCATGAAGCCTGTGATTCCTGCCCATTCCTTCTGGATCTGGGCAGGACTTACAGTCCCAACAAATAGTGCAAGCCTCAAAGCACGGAAGACACATTCAGGTGATGCATGGTCTGCCCAGAGACACTGCTGCTAATGAGCTAATGATCTACTCTGCTCACAGAACATTGCCTAGCAGGAAGGGCATTCAGAAAGCTCTGCTTTGAGCCACATGAGTATGATCTTGGGCTTGTTTATAATCAGATTAAGAGATGAGAGAAATCTGTCCCCACTGTATTGTGTGTTTAAAGGGAAGGTGCACTAATGACAGAGATTCTCTGTTCCACTGTGGGTGGATAAGTAGAAAAAGCATCTTGAGGTGGCTTGTGCAGTTCAATGAAGACTGGGATGGTCTGAAGGGAGTAAGAGAGGTAGTTTTGCTGTTCTAGCTCCTGAGATACTTTCTGAGTGACCAGCCTCATACCTTCCTTGGGCTGTGCTGATTGGTCTGTGCCCTGCAGAGATGTGGCTCTCAAATGCTGTCAAACCCTGCCCTGAGTTTCTGCTGTCTCTCTGTAGCTGCTCTGAGTGGAAGTTTCCTCTGAGAGGCATTTGAAGAAGCTTTACTGGCTTACTTTTAGGACATGGTTAGGAGCTTTGATTGCATCCTGAGTCCATGTTGTGAAGGAGGAGTTCAACTGGGATGAGCACTACCAGCAAGGACTTTTTTGTCCCGGAGAACAGAAGATTTAATCTGTTGTACCAACCCACATTTTGTGAGGTTGCACTGAGCAAGACAGCTCCTGAGAGGCTTGCCTGGAGGACTGGGGATGAAGATGCAGTTTGGGAATATCTAAGCAGTGAGGTCCATAATTTTATGTTTTTACCATTAACCTCAAAGCTCCAAGATGATGAATAGCCATCGAGTAAGAGAGAGCTACACATGGCTGGAACATCCTAACACTTCAAGGCTTCATCCTCTGCATCCCTTCTTTTCCTGGCAGCAGGAGTGAGTGAAAACCATCACCCGGAGACTGATGCTCTGTTATAAATGTCCATTTGGGAGCCATTTAAAACAGGAAAGTAAAGCAGCAGTGAGCTCCTGAAGCAGGATCTCTTTGAGACAGCAGTGCAATCTGGGACACCCTCCACTGCAAAAGCCACTTGGATTTAGGTGCCTTTCATTTTAACCAGTTTAATTTCTTTATGAGGGTTTTCATTTGAAAAAGTGACAGCACCGACAGGGCTTGGAAAGATTCATCTTCAGCCAACTTACTCTGCAGCAGATTTATCATTTCATCAGTAATTTAAGCAGAGACACTTGATCATGCATTCATTTATATTGCTCAGAGCTGCTGGGCTGTGTGTTACTGGTGGGAAGCATGAGGGCAGATCACTGGAGCAAGGGCAGTGCTGGGAGTGTTCCTAAGAAATCTGCAAACATGACTTTGTCCATGGAGAAGGGAAATGACAGGAGCCCTTCAGCTGGGTAAAGACAATAAACCCCAATTTCATTGACAGTTTTTTCCCCATCACGGTTTAATTTGGTGTGAAGGTGGCAGCATTACCCTTTCCTTCCTTTTCCAGGCTATTAAGAGGTTTGTGATAGGTTCCCAAGATCAAAGCTCCCTCGGTGATTTAATTGATGTGCCTGGAAGGGGAGGGAGGCAGGGGCTTGGGGGCTGTATGTGTTGGGGGTGGGGGGAAAGGGGAGCCCAGAGGGACAGGCTCAGCCCTGCAGGGAGAAATACTGCAGAAAGCCACCCGCTGCGGCTGGCGATCTGCTGTTATTTATGCACACACATAAACTGCTTCATGCATCCCACTGAAATCTCTGTTATTTGTCAATGAGATTCCCCCCACCTGCTCTGCCTTAGCTAACATTTACAGTAAATCTGTTACACTGACCATTAAATCTGAGGCTGCCCTGAGCGATAGTTTCAATGGGTGTGTTGACAGCCCGAGTGTTAATAATGATGCAAACACTAACCTGTTTATTGATTTGCTTTTTGTACCCTTCATCCTAGCTCACTCCTCCTCACTCTCCGAGGAGAAATCCTAGAATTAGTAATCAGGTGACAGCTCAGAGCCCCAGTCTGTTCCCAGCAGTGTCATCCAACCCAAACTCCAGGAGATAAATTACAGGTGCCGTAGTCTGCCTCTGCCAGCCATTCAATATACTGTTACTCGATGCAGGATGTAGTATTTGTCATTGGTGCCAGCAGACAGAAGGGGAAGAGGCGGGGGGGGGGGGGAGAAGAGAGAGAGGAAAAAAAAAGAAAGAAACATTAACACAGACATGAAAAGCTTTTAACTTTGACAAGAGACACATAGGAAAGTTTTAAATTCAGCCCCTCCACTGAAGGCCCATCCATTAAAGCAGCTTGTCAGGTGGCGGGTAGGGTGGAATGGAGCTGGGGCCAGGATGCTGAGAAGAAACCTGATGTGACCACGGTGCTTCCTCCTCCTCCTTCTGCCAGGTGGATGCCTGCCCACAACACTCAGGAGCATGAAATTGGTGAAAGGCTTGGTGGGTTCTTGTGGACAAATTGATCTATTCATGAGCACAAATTCCTTAAAGTTGAGATGGAGATTGGGGGAGGGGGTGGGTGGGTGGAAGAAAACAGAAGTTTTGATTCACAACCTAGGGGGCTGGGAGCCAGTCCAGGCAGTGGGGGACACCATAGAGGTAGGGACAAAACCCTGATGGCTGGTCTTACATCACCTGCAGAGAAGTAGCCACTTTGCTCTGGTGAGACCTCACCTGGAGTACTGTGTACAGGTCTGGAGTCCTCAATATAGGGAGGACATGGACCTGATGGAGCAGGTCCAGAGGAGGGCCATGAGAATGATCAGGGAGTTGGCACACCTCTGCTATGAGGACAGGCTGGGGGCGCTGGGGTTGTTCAGCCTGGAGAAGAGGAGGCCCTGGGAAGACCTAATAGCAGCCTTCCAGTACCTGAAGGTGACTACGAGAAGGATGGGGAGAGACTGTTTACAAAGGCCTGCAGTGACAGGATGAGAGGCAATGGCTTTAAGCTGGAGAAGATCAGATTTAGATTGAATGTTAGGAACAAGTTCTTTACTGTGAGGGCCATGGAACACTGGAACAGGCTGCCCAGGGAAGTGGTTGAGGCCCCTTCCCTGGAGATATTAAAGGTGAGGCTCAAGGAGGCTCTGGGCAGCCTGATCTGCTTGGAGATGTTGCACTAGATGACCTTTGGAGGTCTTTTCTGGCCCAGAAAATTCTATTATTCTATGTGTTTATAAAATATTGACCCATAAACAGCTCCATCTGATCTACCTGGTGGGGTTCTCCAGATTGTAAAGTGAGAAGAGACATGCCAATAGAACCTGAACAGGAGGCAGAAGCTAACTTCTCCAGGAGATCAGTCCTACATCAAACCAGGAACTGCAGACACTTTTCCTGTGACAGACTCCATGTGACATTCAGCACTAACCCCACAGCTTTACTGATGAGTTACACAGGTTTGTGGAAGAAATTTGGCTTCACATTCCCCACCTCAAAATGCTTTTTGACCTATGGTTTTTATGGCCAAGAGAGAAACCTGCTGGAATTTATAAGCCCTGCAAGGGCTCTGATATACTCCCAGGAGCCAGGGCCCCAAAGGCTTTTAGTGGCATTTATAAGCTTCACTCAGTTGTCAGGCTCCTTAGTTCCTTTTATTTCTGCTAAGTTTATAAGCGCTGAAAAAGCAGTCTGCAGCGTTTATTAACTGCACTGTGAAGCTGAAGCAAAGCAGCTGATCCAAAAGAAACACAGCTCCACCTGCACCACTTAAACACGGCTCAAATCAAGGTCCCACATCCAGCCTATTTTATGCTGTCTTCTAATCCATGCACATGACCAAAGAGGTAGAGAATAAAAGTACACTCATGTTAAAAATCCTCATAGAGGACTCTGTTCATTAGGAGGAAACTGAACTGAACATTCAAGAAGGCATTAAAATCAGGAGTTTGCCAAAGCCCTAAATGTTTAGCATCCATATGAATATGTAATTGTGTCCATAAGGAGAAAACAGATCTAACCAGATCAGTGAAAATAAAATATGGTTTTGAAAATGGCATCAATATGACCTCTGTGAAACATAACACAAACTGTTGGATCCCAGAGGCTGGGGAATGAACCCTGGCAGCCAACAGCTCACTGAAGAAGTGTTTAGCAGTTTAGTTGTCACATGGAGGTAGCCTCAGGACAGCAAGATCAGCCCCTGGTTTTGACATATATAAAATAATGGTGCTCAAATTATAAATTCCAAGGGATTTTTGGACTACCTGATATGTCTGTAGTGATGATGAGAAAGCAGAGCTGTTTCCACAATGGAATGGGCATACAGATTTGCTCCAGGTAGTGGTGCAAAGCAAAGCAGTGACGGATTCCTCCCCCTCCTCCTCATTTCAAGAAACACAAAGGGCAAAGTTCTGTCTACAAGACTAAGGGAGGTTTTGGCACTAAGAATTCCCATCCAAGATTTCAGGAATAGTTGTTTATTCTATCTTAATCTTTCCCCCTCCACACACCCCACCCCCCTCCTTCCCTTTTACTTTTTCACAGAATCACAGAATCACCAAGGTTGGAAGAGACCTCAAAGATCATCAAGTCCAACCTGTCACCCAACACCTCATGACTACTAAACCATGGCACCAAGTGCCATGTCCAATCCCCTGTTGAATACCTCCAGTGATGGTGACTCCACCACCTCCCTGGGCAGCACATTCCAATAACTAACAACTCTCAGTGAAGAACTTTCTCCTCACCTCAAGCCTAAACTTCCCTTGGCACAGCTTGAGACTGTGTCCTCTTGTTCTGGTGCTGGTTGCCTAGGAGAAGAGACCAACCCCCACCTGGCTACAACCTCCCTTTGGGTAGTTGTAGGCAGCAATAAGGTCTCCCCTGAGCCTCCTCTTCTCCAGGCTAAGCAACCCCAGCTCCCTCAGCCTCTCCTCATAGGGCTTGTGTTCCAAGCCCCTCACCAACTTTGTTGCCCTTCTCTGGACAGGTTCCAGCAAGTCAACATCCTTCCTAAACTGAGGGGCCCAGAACTGGACACAGGACTCAAGGTGTGGCCTAACCAGTGCAGAGTACAGGGGCAGAATGACCTCCCTGCTCCTGCTGGCCACACTGTTCTTCATGCAGGCCTAATAGGACAATCTGCTAAAATTTTGTGTTCTTCATCGTACCTCCAAAACTGTAGAGTTGATCATAGTGGTGAAGGCTGGGCAGTGGTGAAGGCTAATTTAACATCTCAAGTTTAATTAAACATGAAATCATAGAACTGTCAGGGTTGGAAGGGACCTCAAGGGTCATCCAGTTCCAACCCCGCCTGCCATGAGCAGGGATGCCTCACACTAGATCAGGCTGCTCAGAGCCACATCCAGCCTGATCTTAAAAACCTCCAGGGATGGTGTGACCGTTTTAGGCTTCTACCACCTGGGCAACCTGTTCCAATTGCACATGAGGATGTGCTTGGACTCCAGCTTTTGAATGTGGATGAGAGCTGAAGCCCATGACTTGAGTGACCTGGGGTTTTTGTTACAGGAGCTGTTTCAGTGTTCTCGGGTTGGCGCCAAAGAATTTAGGAGAACAACGAGAAGAAACCACCCAGGAGCTGGGGGTTGTGTGTGCTGGGTGGGATGATGAAATAACAAGGGTATTTGTAGACAGAATTACTAGAAGTGGGAAAAGCACAGAAATAAAAGCAAAGCCCAAGAGGAACAGAAAGCAGATGAAATTAGCGGAAAGGAGAACAAAGCCTCATCCTGTGAGACATGGGAGAAGGCCGAGCTTAAATAATTATAGCAACAGTTTAACTTAAAATCAGGATGTATATTTGTCGTGGTTCCTCCAACAGTGCAAGTCTTTCCTCCTCCCTTTCCTTGCACAGATTTCCCCAGACAATTCACAGTCCTTCCCTTCCTTTATTTACGTGGGTTCATATTTCATGGCCCTTGTTTACTGTATTCCCATCATGATTTATGACCAAAGAGAAACATTGCATCCAGGTGATGATCCAGGCCATTATCTCTACGGAGATGCTGACCACCACAGGGGAGTGCAGAGACCTGTTGTACTGCATGATGGAGAACAAGCAGGGAAAAAAGGGGAGAAAACACAATTTCTGTAATTTGCACAGCTAGATGCAAAGGGGAAAAAAAAATCCTTTCTCCTATCATTCCTCTCCCTGAAAGGGCTTTGAAAAAAAAAGCCTCAGGAGACTAAATATATTCAACGTACTCATACAGAGCTGCCTTAGCTAAAATGACTCATTTTAAATGCATGCAACAACAGGGTAAATCTCCCTGTCTCGATACCACCCTTGGCTGCTCTGGAATACTCCAATTTTTCCTTCTAGTTTTCTGCTTTGCCATTAATAAATCAAGATTCCACACACCCCCTGCTCTGCACCTTCACATCTCTTGCAGATCATTAATACTAAGACAGGGTTGTTAATCTCCTGGTTCCAAGGTGCGTCACCCCTCCTGCAGACAGAGAGGCTGGGACAGAGGCGCAACGGTGCCCTTTGTCACCGAGCAGGGGGATGCACCCCAAAGGCACATTAGCTCCCACAGGACTTGGCCTGGGCATGCTGCACTGACTTCAGTGTTTGGGGTTGGACTTTGGGGTGAGTCACAGTGCAAGGTGTGTTTCTGTCCAGCTCTGTAGCAGTCTCACTGCCTGTGCCCTACTTTAGCAGTGGCTTTGTAAAGGAGTATCTCCTCTTCTGAGGTCATTGAGGTCTTATTGCCGTTGCTTGGATTTTTTTTAACCCTATCAGTATGGAGAAAAGGCTAACACCTTCCCATCAGAGAAGGGCAGGAGCAAAGCTTGGCAATGAAAGGCAATTTCTCCTAACCCAGTGGGTGAGTGTAGTGTGGTAAGAGTGCTTTTAAACAACAACAACAACAAAAATCCAATAACTTCCATATAAATTGTCCAGGAGAGAAAACTTTGTGTTTTTGACATTTGTAGCTGCTTCAGCATTTTTCTGTGGAAGATGAAAAACTTTTGCATTGAGCAAAACACAGATTTATGATCAATAAAGTGAAGTTTAACAGTTTATAGGTGCCATACATTCTTTTTTTTTAAAAAAAAACCTGATATTAAAAACTATTTTTCCCTCCCAAGCATGTGAGAAATCCTCTCTAGTGTCAGTCAGGGTTTCAGCATATTAAAGCAGCCAGCAGAGGATTGTGGACCACCTCTGCTATCGAGCATATCTCCTAGAAAGAGAACAGACAAAGAGAGCTGAGGTTGCTCAGCCTGGAGAGAAAGCTCCAGGGAGACCTTCTTGTAGCCTTTTTCAATACTTAAAGGGGCCAAGAAGAAAGATGGGGACAGGTGTTCTGGCAGGGCATGTAGTGACAGGACAAGGGGTGATGGGTTTAAACTTAAAGAGGGTGGTTAAGACTTAGATAGAAGGAAAAGAAATTTTTTACACTGAGGCTGGTGGAACACTGGCCCAGGTTGTCCAGACAGGGGGTAGATGCCCCATCCCTTGGAACCTTCCAGATCAGATTGGACAGGGCTGCGAACAGCCTTCTCTAGTTGCAGATGTTCCTGCTCACTCTAGGGGCGTTGTACTAGATGACCACTAAAGGACCCTTCCAACCCAAACCATGGGGCTACAACAACTCCGTGCAGCGCTACAGGCTGGGGTCAGAGTGGCTGGAGACTTGGGGGTACTCCCAGGTGGCAAAGAAGGCCAATGGTATCCTGGCCTGCAGCAGAAATAATGTGTGGCCAGCAGGAGCAGGGAAGTCATTGTGCACTTGTACTCAGCACTGGTTAGGCCACACCTTGAGTCCTGTGTCCAGTTCTGGACCCATAATTTATGAAGGACATTGAGACACTTGAACCTGTCCAGAGAAGGGCAACAAGGCTGGGGAGAGGCCTTGAGCACAAACCCTATGAGGATGAGGCTGAGGGAGCTGAGATTGTTTAGCCTGGAGAAGAGGAGGCTCAGGGGAGACCTCATTGCTGTTTACAACTACCTGAAGGGAGGTTGTAGACAGGTGGGGGTTGGTCTCTTCTCCCAGGCAACCAGCACCAGAACAAGAGGACACAGTCTCAAGCTGCACCAGGGGAAGTTTAAGCTTGAGGTGAGGAGAAAGTTCTTCACAGAGAGAGTTGTTAGCCATTGGAATATGCTGCCCAGGGTGGTGGCTGAGTCACGGTCCCTGGAGGTGTTCAAGAGGAGATTGGACGTGGCACTTGGTGCCATGGTTTAGTAGTCATGAGGTGTTGGGTGACAGGTTGGACTTGATGATCTTTGAGGTCTTTTCCAACCTTGTTGATTCTGTGATTCTATGATTCATTCTGTGATTCTGTGATAATCTCTGGGCAGAGTTTTGGGCAGGACTAGTTTCCACTTGAGCCATCCCTCTCTTAACTTCATGGAATCATGTGCAATAAAACTCCCAGATGCACATTAAGACCTATGTATGGACCTCAAGGTCTGAGTCTGGGTTTGCCCAGTGCTTTGTAGAGTTTGAGACCAGAAGGTTGCTGTAAATTCCTTTCTGGATCATACAATTATGCTGTTGTCATAAGACTCCAGCAAAGCTCTTCAAGTCTTACTGTAGCAGAAGATAAATGCAGAGTGCAGGCAGCTGCCAGAAAACTGGTTCATGCAAATGGTGTAGTTGCTGTTGTGAGCGTTTGTTACGTGTGAAATGTTATTGGCACTGCCTTGTGTTGGGTTGTGAGTGGTCAGGGAGTTCTGGAGATGACTTCTTCCCATCTCAGGTCTGATCCACAGGAGCGCTGAGCAGTCAGATCCTGTACTTCTGGTATTTCCCCATTGATTTGCCTATCCCCAGAGGATGCCCACCTCTGAAAACATTGTGCTTTCCACATGGGCAGGTGTGCCAAGAATTGTTGCAGGGATGCTTAACACGCTAGAAAGAGAAAAGACTCTCATTTCCCAAAGGACAGACCACTGGAGCTGGTCATTTTTTATCTGCTGCCCCAAAAATCCCATCCACGGACCGTCTGATAAGAGTTATTTGAACTCAGTTTTTACATGAGACCTAAGATGTGGTTTTGAGTAATTTTAGGGCCAATTCTTCTGCTGTTAAAACCAGTAAGAAATATCCTTTCATTAGATTTATTGCAGAAGCAGAGAGGTGAGATAACTCTCATTTTATGCTCCTGTGTCCCTGCTTCTGCAGTCTCTAGGCTTCCTACCTGTGGTGACACGTGCAAGTGTTTGTACTGCCCTTATCTCTTCAACGTGTTCCTCTTGTTCAGGACTATCTAAACACAAGATCTACAACAGAAAATAGGAGAGGGTCCATTACCTGAACAAGGCAGGGATTTCACTTTGGTTTTTCTTTGTTTTTTCTTTTTTCTACAGAGCAAATGACGAAGCCAATAAATTTGTCAAGGAGATAAGTTGGACTAAACAGTCCCCGAGGGCTGCACAAAGGATGGCATTGGAGCAAGATCGCACCAGTCGAGTCCCCTTCTTCCCATGATATGCCTTGAAATTTATCACAGGGCTGTGAGCTTTAACTGTGTAAATCCCTGCTGAATTGATGGGAGAAGGGAACCCTGCTGAGGTTTATATGGTGGGTCTTAAACCCTTAAACGCTGCCGGCAGCGTGTTCCCCATAAAGCTGTGCCCTGGGTGATTTACACACAGGGAGCGTGGCCACGTCTCCTCTGTGGAAAATTGGGTTGGAATAAGTGGGAGCTCAGGGCTGAGCCGGGGCTCTTGAGAGGGCCCCCGGTGTGCTGAAGTTCCTTTGGCGTATGCAACCATTTTTGCTCTGTTAAATGAACCTAGTTCTTGCAAGAGCTGAAAAGTGGCTTTTGGAGAGTTCTGTCTGAAAGCTTGCAAGTTTTTCCACTTCTCCTGAAGAGAAATGTAAGCTCAGGAAGTTAAAGGATCTCCAAAGTGACATTTTCTGAAGCAAACCCTGACATTATGAGCATCTTAAGCACTCTCACTGCATCTCTGTGCTCAGCTGCATCTCCTGCCTGACGAAGCCATCTCCTGCCTGACAAAGCTGTCTCCTGCTAACAGCAACTGTGATAAAATCCTGCCTGGCACGTACATAATGTTTGTGTTTAACAAGACGACAGAAATGCCACCTTAGGAAAAAACTGCTTATGGTTACAGCTGAACAATTCGCATCATGCAAGATTTATAATATTAAGGTTATGCAATCATCTAATCGGAGAGACAAACCTTGAGTAATAATATGAAATGCATCTACTTCAATCTGCAATGGTAGATTCATTGCTGTTTTCTTATTAGCTCATGCTAGCATTAGGGCTGCATTATCCATTTCACCATAGTCTAATTCAGCATTTCCATTTGAAAACATATGCACAATAAGTGATCTATGCCAAACAATGAAATGGAGACAAAGCCATTCGAGTGACTTCACGGCTATAAAAATATACATAAGCTGGATGTCTTTCAGCAGCCCTCAGTACTTTACACTACATTTCTGTGCATGAAAAGTTTCTCCAGAAATAAAGGGGGGAAAAATAGAAATAAAAAACCCCACAACATAAATTGTCCTTTTTCTTCCCTAGAGAACAATACTTTGGGGGGATGAATCAGTGTAGGAATCATAGAATCATAGAATGCATTGATCCAGGCCCTGAATTTCTCATTCTGCAGATGAGAAATCAGATCATCTCATTAGTCTGGCACCAGCTCTTGGGGAAGGGGTAGGTTAACTTAGGATAAAGGAGAATGACAGGAAACTTCAATCTTCCAGCCCAGATAAAATTGCTAGTATTTAAACTGAAAGGGAATCCCTGTCGTTACTTAGAAGTGGAAGATTTCAGGTATTTAATAAACATCAGATGCTTTAATGCAACAAAGAACAGCAGCATTATGTAAGCATAGCAAAAGATATAGACAGTCTGGTTAATGATTGCACAGAGAAGTCACAGTATGCTTTGGGTTTAAAAGATGCTGTTTCGGGGGCTGACAAGTTCAGGCATCGTATTACAAAGGCACATGTAAAAGTTGACAAGTGCTTATAATGCAATACTCAAACTATGTAAAAGTTGACAAGTGCTTATAATGCAATACTCAAACTAATTGATAGAGATCTCTGATTAAAATGAGACTTTTCATGCAAAGCTCAGATGGAGTTCCTCTCTTAGCTGCACGCAGTGGGCTGAGTTCATTTCCACCCCACCCTGTGCAGGCTTTGATGCTGCAAGACACCAGAGTCCTAGGGCATCAGGCTGTTTTGGGTGGCTTGGGGACCTTCCTGAACCAAACCCTTCAGGTAATGAGTTGTTTGAATCCCTGTAGATGCAGGTGGATACATCAGACTTTCGCTACAATCACAGTTCTCAAGGGGGAACAAAAAGGCATTTCAAAGGTAAACAGAAGACATTTGTGTGCTGGAGTCTGATTTATTATCCACACTATATATAGCTGTCATTAAATGAACAGGCTAACATGCAACTATTCATCACGGGGGGGAAATGAACAGGCTCTTCTCTGCTTGCCTGGAATTGTTCATATTTCTGGAAACTAAAAGCAGTGTCTAGGAAAGGAAAGAATGCTTAAAATGCCGTAAGAGATTTGATTTATTCTTTTCAGGCATTACCTCTCTATGCTCTGTGTGCCTGAGAGTATTACTTGAGTCAATCGATCTTCGAAACTGTTTCTAGCAATCCCCATTTCCCCACCAAACTCCCTGCTAAGGACTTTAATCTGCCTTCTTTTGTTGGTATTGTCATTAAAATAGACTCGAATCGGTCCCTAATTTTTGTTTCACTTTGAAGGTTCATTTTGATCCAAAGATCATTCATCTTCCCATCCGCGTTACCAGCGTTTCAGTTACGAAGGTGCACTGCAATATCCTTTCGAATTCCAGCCGAAGCAATTCTCAGCTCGCCGTTTAGTTACACGAGAAACAGAAAAGAAGTGATGCTGCCCGAGAAAAACAGCCCTCTGAGAGCTGGTTCAGGGAGAGGAAGACAAACATTCCCATTTTTCTTAGCAACAATTAGTTGCTGAAGAAAACCAAAGGTAGTTTTAATTTATCAATAAGCAGATTCCTGATCTATTCGTGGACACAAAGATGCATAATCTAATGAAATAAAAGAACTTCAGTGAAAGCTAAAAAAAAAAAAAATGCAAGGAGAAGTATTTTTTTTTCCAAGAGAAAACTGGATTTTAATCAAATGATCTTTCACAACAAGCTCCCGTGCCCCAGACACACGTTTTTCCTCACCAAAATACAGAATGCTTTTAACTGACACGGAACAAACCCTTTTGGTTTTCAGGAGAAAACCAGGCTGCAAATTTTGTTGTGAAAAAGATCAACATTTCCCAGGGTTTTTTTCCTATGTCCTAGCTGCCAGCCCTGGCTGCCAATTCACTTATCAGTCAGTTTAGGATAGAATTTCTCTGTGGGGGGACTGGGACCTGTGCAATCCTCACCAGCATTTTGGAGCTAGAAAGCTGCTGGCAGTTTTTGCACAGTTGAGGGGGACAGGGAGAACCCCCATCCCACAACAGCTTGGCAGGACCACGGTGCCAGCAGATCCCTCCATGGACCTTTCTCCATCCCAGCTTCTCCATCAGATCCCTGGAGCAGTACAGCACAGGGAGCCACTCTGATTAATAGGTGGACTTGATCATCTTAAATGTCCTTTCCAACCTAAATGATTCTGTGATTCTGTGATGCTATCATGGGAAGCCTTTGCAGGCAAATTTCTCCCCAAGCAGGGCTTTTGGTGTCTTCTAGACCGTGAGATGCTGGGATGCCTTTGAGGGGCTGGGGTGCATTCAGCTCCAAGCACTGGTCAGACCCACTAATGATTAACTCTGATTTTTGCTGCCAGTTCTTTTCTACACCCACCTTCAGCTGTTAGGGCTTTGGGGAGGGTTTGGGGCTTTTTTTGTCTTTTCCATCTTGAGGATGCTGAGGGGGAGGGAAGGGGGACAAGGAAACCCTCTGCCAAAGACAAAGAGGACACGGGGAAGGCCATTCCTCGGCAGAGGAGATGAAAGGGTGCTGTTGTTTGACAATAAGGGGTGTGGGTGTCTGTCATCAAACCTGCTGACACCCAGTGCTGAGCAGCACAAAATACCAGGGTTGGGGGGCTCAGCAAAGATAAAAGCAGCCACGGCCCTGAGGGCCCTGCTTTCTGTTCTGCTGCTGTGTCCAATGAATTAAAGGTGAGATACGGGCAGAAATACCTTCCCATGCTGCTACGCTGAGTTTTGCTCTTCTGCTCTGCTTCACTCTGCAGTCGCCAGGTGAGGAAAGAAGGGTCTGAGGCACCACTTGGCATCAGTTCTGGCCTCTCTACCCAAACCTCTCCAACCTCCCCAGCTGTGGCCTTCAAAGAGAAATCTCTGCTGTGCTGTCCTTTAATACACAGAGAATTTTAAATTGCTGGGGTTTGGCAGTGCAATTCTCTCATTCCACTGGATGGCTTAAAACAGACCTGAGAATCTCAGCCTGCATAAGCAGGAGCACACATGTGTGGAGGAAAGTGAGGATTTCTAGGGCCTTTCCTGCAGTTTCACAGACAGTTCCTAGGTGCACATACCCACACTCACAGAAACACATACCAGAGATGGCATTGGAGGTTTAGACCACACACTGGAATTCTTTACGGGCAGCATAAACCAAAACAAAAACCCAAGGTGTTTTGTACTGGTTTTGTGCAGGGAAGAAAAGGTTGAGGTGCTGACTTACAGACTGTTTTAGGACAAAACTGATGCTATTATGAGTAGTTTTCACTGTCTTCTATTCTATTCCCTCCTTTCACCCACCCCCACCTAAACACCAAGTAACCTGCAATGCAATTAGTGCTGAGCGTGTCTGAAGCTATCACAGTTAATAAACAGAATTGGTAGCTTTTACAAAACACAGTCTTGTCTGTGACCTTTCCTCAGTTTTGCTGGCTGTAATCTGAAATTCTGCTCTTTTTATTTACACTTGCACTTTAATTAGAGCCAGTTGCTTTCCTGGAGCTTTGCTGCTCGTGGGCATGCAGGGGAAGGCACACACATGGTGCTTGGGCACGATGTCTCTGTGAGCTTCAGGAGTTGCTGTTCTGAACTTCTTTCCTGCAAGCCCTCAGTAGATTAATGATGGCAGAGCCAGAATGTGTGTGAATAACATCTCTGCTAACAAGTTTGGAGCACAGAGAGGAATTCATGTATTTTCAGTGGGTTTGGGGCAGTTGCATGTAGCTTTTCTTTTTCAGGTTAAGATTTGATTTGCTCTTCTTCATTTCATTCATTTTGTTTTGTCGAAGGAGGTGCCATGGAAAGCTCTCAACTCACTGTACGAACAGGAGTGATCCCCTCTGAGCCCTCTTTTTGCTTCTTTAAGAGCAGACAAAGTAGAAAAAGACCTGACTGGATCATCATGAATAATAAGCTCTGCTTTCCAGAATTAGGGCTGAAAACCAGGAAGGTTTCATCTGCAGTGAGGGATAGGGGAAGTGGGATTTAGAGAGGTGCCAGAGAGAGGTTTCTGTCTGCAGTCTTCAAGAAGCAGAAAACTGAATTAAGTATCAACTCCTGACATGCTGGGTTTGGTGGTTAGATCCATCACATCTGGGGAACCTTGGATTCTGCTATTGCTAGCAGGCATATATCCATGCTAAGTGCCAGATGTGAGGGCAGACAGGTCAAGAAGAATCCCAGTGGGCACTCGAGCACTCTGGCTGCTCCAAAGCCTCATCAAATCAGTAGCTATCATGGCCAGGACACAGAACCCCTACAGTAACTGTGTGAGCCTTCTAACATCCCTTGAGCGCACCTTACAGATTGGAAGAAAGGGCAGATGGAGAAAGGTCAGTGACACCCAGGAAGCGTGTGTCAGTCTCTTAGGCTGCACCTGTATCTTCCACATGTGGGGAAAGCACTTGTTCTGTTCTATTCTATTCTATTCTATTCTATTCTATTCTATTCTATTCTATTCTATTCTATTCTATTCGACTCTATCCTAGTCTATTCTATTCTAAGCATCCTGCTTGCTTTCCATTCTCTTGAGTAACAGTGTAGCTCCTGTTTATGTTGCTTTTGGTGACAAAAGCAACATAAGCTATTGGCACCTTCTGCTCATTCCCCGTGTCCCTCAGACGGACTCTCATCTGCCCAGGGTAAAAATAACTCCCTTCTCCCCACAAACCCCCACAAGGCAGAAGTTGGGGAGACATGCTAAAAGAGACTTCTCTAACAAAGACACCACAACACAGACCTTCAAGCTGCTCACCCCACATCACCCTCACATATCCCCCCCAAAATGCATCTGAGGTGGCTTTGGAATGTTCCTGCTGCTGCCTGCCTGCAGGCTGCCCTCGCCTTGGATTCCTGAGCAGGGGGAGCACGTGGAACCAAGTTCAAGAGTTGGCAGACTCATTTGCATATGAGAGGCCAAAATAAGCAAATAAAAACTGCCACACAAAATGAACCAGAATTGGAATTGGCTAAACACTTCCCCGTGAAATGGATTTTTAGAAGTGACTCTTGAACTCTTCAGTGGAAAGACAGATTCATTTTCAATGGAGTTTGATCTTGCTCTTCAGCTTCATTTGTAAGACCAATTACAGAGCATTTTGTACAACAATTACGCACATTAAAACCACTCTGTTCCATTTGATGAATTTTAATAGTAATTGAACAGGAGAAGCCATCAGCTGAAAGATTGTCCAATCAAGGATGCCCACACAGTGAACTGTAATTTCCACTCCACAAATGTGTAATGCCATCCCAAACTACCCAAATGGTCTCTCTCCCACCAACAGCCGAGCGGAGGCTTGGCAATTTGTTCCAAACCAACTTTATTCCTTGAGGTTTTAAATACAGAGAGGATCCTGCACTGACCAGGATCCTGCAGTAAGTTCATGTGCACAACTTTGTCCTGCAAAGCTCTCTGGAGCTCATTCTTGGATGGGTAGCTTCTCAATGCACATCAATATCTAAAGGGTGAGGGTCAAGAGGACGGGGCCAGATTCTTTTCAGTGGTGCCCTGTGACAGGACATGGGGCAATGGGCACAGAGTGCA
The DNA here is from genome assembly GCA_033816785.1 of Picus viridis. Classification (NCBI taxonomy): domain Eukaryota; kingdom Metazoa; phylum Chordata; class Aves; order Piciformes; family Picidae; genus Picus; species Picus viridis. The sequence goes on along the minus strand of CM066599.1, from coordinate 6,080,370 downwards.
ACCCAGGATGTTCCATCTGAACATGAAGAAAAACCTTCACTTTGAGTGTGCTGGAGCCCTGAGGCAGGCTCCCCTGAGAGGTTGTGGAGTCTCCTTCTCTGGAGAGATTCCAAGACCACATCAACATTGTGATCCTGGGAAGCGTGCTGCGGGTGACCCTCCTTTAGCAGTGGAGTTGGACTAGATGATCCCCAGCAGACCCTTCCAATCCCCACTATTCTGTGCTTCTATGATTCAGAGTCCCGGTGAACACAAGCACCCTAAAAATCATTCTGAAAGTGGCCCCTCTTTGTGAAGCAAAGATGCCCTTCGAGGGTCATTTTAAGAGATAGCCAGAAGCAGATGTAGCCTTGTGTCATTGTAGCATATGGAGTCCATCACCTGGACTATACCTCTATGTTCAGTTCATCTACCCTTGCAGAGAAGGAAAGTGCAGCATGTTGGGTTGAAGAATACAGTCCTGAAAGAGATAATCTGAAGACCAGAATTACAGTCATGAAAGAGACAATCTGAAGACAAGCCTCTCGTGGTCATTACAGTACAGATTCTTGGGCTCGAAGAGTCCTTTCACGTGGTCACCACAAACCCTAAAAGCCTACAGCTTACACCATGAGTCCAAAAGCCACAAAAGCAATACAATATGGCAGAGCAAAGAGGAGATCAAAGGCATCTCCAGTGCCCTGGGTCCTCTGAACAATGCTAATGCATTCTTTAATTTTTGTCATGAATGTTTTCTTGGTTTTTTTGTTGTTTTTTTTTTTTTTTTTCCCCCTCTTAAACTTGTTCTTTCCGTCTGGGGGGACAGTGCTGAAGAGTCCTTGAGGGAAATTGTTTTCTTTGTTGAATTTGCTGGAAATTAGAAGAATAAAAGAACTATTTTGATGAACTTGCTCTCAATGGGATTTCCAAGTTAACTTGGGAAACAAAAAGAGATTACTGTAGTTTAGATCAGTGGGAGATAAATGTCCAACTGTCAGAGCCTTCCTTTGAAGTGGGTTTCCCCTTGCCAGTGGTGGCTGCAACTTCAAGACAAAAGATGAAGTCTTGGCCCTGCTGGAGTCAATAAGAGTTTTATCACTGACAACTCAGAGGCCAGGATTTCACCCAAGATGTTTGTACAGGCACTAACTTTAGCATCTGTTGAAAGCCACACGAAATATTTATGTTGAAGAGTGAAACCTGTTCTCTTGCATCTCATTCTGAACACAAAAATGACCTCATCTCACTGGGAAATCGCCATGCTTCTCTGAAAGGAGAGTAGCTTCAGCTGAGAGATATCTCAATGTAATCAAGGTAAAAGTAGGAATGTGAGATTTAATAACAATTATTGTAAATTTTCTTCATGAGGGATTTATTTAGTATTAATTTTGGTTTAGAACAGGGAAAGAAAGAAGAGTGGAGATTTTAGGACACACCTGGAGTACTGTGTCCAGTTCTGGGCCCCTCAGTTTAGGAAGGATGTTGACTTGCTGGAACCTGTCCAGAGAAGGGCAACAAAGTTGGTGAGGGCTTTGGAACACAAGCCCTATGAGGAGAGGCTGAGGGAGCTGGGGTTGCTTAGCCTGGAGAAGAAGAGGCTCAGGGGTGACCTTATTGCTGCCTACAACTACCTGAAGGGAGGTTGTAGACAGGCGAGGGCTGGTGTCTTCTCCCAGGCAAGCAGCACCAGAACAAGAGGACACAGTCTCAAGCTGCGCCAGGGGAGGTTCAGGCTGGATGTTAGGAAGAAATTCTTCATAGAGAGAGTGATTTCCCATTGGAATGGGCTGCTTGGGGAGGTGGTGGAGTCACCATCACTGGAGGTATTTAGGAGGAGACTTGATAGGGTGCTTGGTTGCATGGTTTAGTTGATTAGGTGGTGTCGGATGATAGGTTGGATGTGATGATCTTGAAGGTCTCTTCCAACCTGGTCTGGTCTGGTCTGGTCTGGTCTGGTCTGGTCTATTCTATTCTATTCTATTCTATTCTATTCTATTCTATTCTATTCTATTCTATTCTATTCTATTCTATTCTATTCCATTCCATTCCATTCCATTCCATTCCATTCCATTCCATTCCATTCTATTCTATACTTTCCCATAAATGGAAAGTTCTATTTTCTCCTCAATTCAAACTTCAGTCCATGATTATGTTTAAAAAGATTAGGAAAATCCTGCCTTTTAAAGCCCAGGCATGCAGCTTCTACTGGAAGCACTGAAGGTTACACATGTCTGTACATTGTCAACTCAATTAGTTAATGGGTGCAAAGTTCTACAGAAAAAGCAAAGCATTACTGAAAAATCTTCAGAGAACCCTGGTCTAGCAACAAATTCATCCAAGTCTCTGAAATATTGGCAAACAAAATCTGGCATAAATCAAAGTTTTTCAAGGCTGCTTCCTCTCTTTCCTCCCAGATGGAGACAAGATCCAAACAAGTGAGATCTGGGGAGAGGAGAAAGGTGGTAATGGCTAGGGAAGATCACAGAATCCCAGCATGGTGGGGTTTGGAAGGGACTTCTGGAGATCACCTAACCCAATCCCCATGGTAAAGCAGGCTCACACACAGCAGGTTGCCCAGGATCACAACATCCAGGTAGGCTTGGATCTCTCCAGAGAAAGAGACTCCACAACCTCTCTAGGCAGCCTTCTCCAGGGCTCTGACACACTCAAAATGAGGAAGGTTTTCCTCATGGTTAGATGGAACCTCCTGGGTTCAAGTTTCTGCCCATTGACCCTTGTCCTGTCACTGACTGACCATAGTTTCGCCCCATCCTCTTGCCCCTCTCAGATATTGCTGAGCACTGATCACATCCCCTATCAAGCTGCTCTTGGTCTTATTGAAGCTCATGAGGTTGCCTTGTGCCCATCTCTCCAGCCTGTCAAGGTCCCTC